>OX578280.1:34795627-37195627 GCA_951217055.1 Gerris lacustris | reverse complement strand
CTTTAGTGTCTCATCTGTATGCACTTGGCCGTTAACAACTAAACAACCACTTACTTCGCCTTTAGTCCCGTTCTCCGATTCGATTAATGCATTTTGTGGGTGTGAGCGTTTTGGTACGACCTCACACTGACTATTTAGCAAGAGTAAAACCATTAAGATAATTAAAATTAACATCATAACTAAGGACAGATAAAAAAAATAAAAATATTAATTGTGTACAGAGTATTTTAAACTATTATATTAGGGCATTATGATTGTGTTGACATTTATATGTCAAAAAAAATCCTTAGAATGTTGCATCATGCAGTTGTTTCTAATAAAAATTAGATTTAAATTTTAGTTTTAAAAAATTAGTAATTGACCCTATTTTCAAATGGTACAAATATTTTCTCACACGCGAGAATTTCGTGCAAATCTGGTACATCCAACTTTTAATTTTCATAAGCCTACTTGAAAAGAATAATGCATTTTAGACATTTTATTTCTAAATCAATCGTTCGTACGAAGTTGAAATACTAAACAACTTCACTCCTGAATAGAAACAAATTACGAGCAGTAATATAGATAGGGCGGTTAATATAACGTATTAACTAATTTCAAGATTGCAGTTACATTAGACTTCCGATTTTAATGAATCTGGTAATTCCCATTACCTAGGCAATCATAACAATAAACTATAACATACAATACAAAATTCAATTTGCAGATAAACGAAAGCATTGTGGCCATTTCTTCTTTATATGCCCCCACTATGAGCCTACCAGAATATATATAAAGGAATGTATATATAAATAACTAAGTAACTAAGTACTTTCCTGCCTAAGTCTTTTGTTGATTTGAGTGGGTCGAAGGATAATTCTTTTTCAGCTAATTAAATATCTGGAGTAATAGAAGTAATATGAGTCCCGGGGTAAGTTGATGGAGAATCATATAGATTTTACGGTTGAAGTCAAATTTAGATTTTCCAACTTCAGTTAAACTCATTAATTACCTCCTTGGTAATTTGTCATTTACATGATTGTATTTAATTTAAAACAAAATATTTAAAAACTTAAAATTATTCTCACCTTCCATTAACAAAATGTACAAAAAACAATTAATAAGATAAAAAGAACGGAAAACATGTCCGTTAACAGTTTTTAATTTCTATCACAGTTTTTAAATTTTAAGTTTTAAATTTGACTTGGAATTGCTTATTGTATTTTAATCAGTGTCCGCATGAGGCTTGAAGATGACCTAAGAGGTCAAAATATAGTCAGGATGTATTTAACCAGTTAGTAATTTATTATCCCTGTCCTGACCTATTTTTAAAACCACATTCGTTTCAATATTTTATAATATTCGAGAGGGGTATCAAATTAATGCTCCTGAAGAGTAGGTTACAAATATATATATATATATATATATATATATATATATATATATATATATATATATATATATATATATATATATATATATATATATATATATATATATGCTTGCTTAAATTTTGCATTTCTTATTGGTTTTATGAGTTAATATGGGTAAGTACCGATTGAGCGCAAAAGAGAAAAAAGGATTAAATCTTGAGAGTCGACTGAGCGCAAGAACTTCTGTAGGCACAGTGTTGATTCGGCGCGAGATTTTTATTCATAAGAGATGATTCAGCGCGAGGTGTCCAGCATGCATAGAGTCGATTGAGCGCAAGAATTACAATATGTAAATATACAGGTAAAGACAGTTAACTGGAATATCGTTTATTATTATTATATTTATTGACTGGAATATGATCTTCTCATGTCATAGATTCTAATCATAAATGTTATGATTATATTTTCTACTTATTTCTATCTACCAATTTTGTTTAGTTAGTTGTTATTTAGCAATGGATCGAATAATAAGAAGTGAACGTGGAAAAAATTCTAAAAATTGTTAATGGTTGTAAATTCCGTAAAGACCGTGAAGTGAAGATAGGAATGTCATGGCGTTGTTGTACTAAAGGATGTAAAGCACGAATCTACACGACTGTAGATGACCATATTATTAATAGTGACAAGGATGAGGTGAAACACAATCATTCACAAAGAGACGATTTTTTATTAATAAATGACAATTAAATAAAATGTGGTAGTAATTTTAACAAAAAAAAAATTAGAATGTTTGGCATCTGTCGATACCTATAGTCTTGATGGATGGGACTTTTGACTATTGTGCAACATTTTTTTTGCACAATCTTTGCGCTCAGTTGACACTCAACCATTTGAAAGGTCTGCGCTCAGTCAACACTGACCTAAATAACTAATAAAAAAGTAAGTCTTAAGTACTTGCGCTCAGTTGACACTCAGCAGTTTGTAAGGTCTGCGCTCAGTCGACTCAGTTTTCTACTTTCGCGCTCAATCGGTTCACTCCCATAAATAAATAATATAATCGATATTTCTTGTTTTGCTGGCATTCAATGTATATCTATCACAAATTTGAGATCCGTCAAAATGAAGATTGCGTAAATATGGGACATGGCAAAACAAATAAAATAATTTGCGGATATTTTCCGAACTAACTTTCCGTACAGCAAAATTTGCTGAAAACCAATTAAATTCTGCTGGAAGATGGCTAAAAGTATTAAAATAATGCATTGTCGTCGTATTCTGAGCTATGCTAAAAGTTTCAAATGTCTAGCTATTCGGGAAGTTAGTTAGAAATCGATTGGCAGATTTGTACCGGACAAACAAACAAACAAGAAAGCAAGCTAATAAAAACGTAGTAAAAAAATGTTATTTCATAATTATAATAACGTATATACTAATCTATGAAACCCTAAAAAGTACTTCGATATATGTACTTCCCTGTGATTTTCATTTTAAAATTTAAATTTTTTCACTATAATTTCGTATTTTATTATTATTATTATTATTATTATTATTATTATTTTTTTTTTTTTTTTTTTGTAACTATAGTATGACTATACTGCATCTAGTAAGTAGAATATCATAGTATCATAAAATCAATTTAGCTTTTTAATTTATATTAAAAAAAATGAGTAAATAATGGAATTTTCATTCGATACAAAATCAATTAAGTTAAAATACACAGACCTGTCCACTCCTTTAATGCATTATATAATACTTCAATTAATTTCATTAGGTTAATTTAACCGGGAGCTGAATCATTTAATTAATTTACTGGCCTCTTATTAATTATGTTGGTTCGTTTAAAGCGTGAATGAATGATTTATTTATAATGTCAATTCTACAAAAGATTCTATTATTCCGCTTTCACTTTCAATTGAAGTAATTATATATTTTCATCAATTGAAATGAACATTTTATTATTTAAAATATAATAATTCAATTATTATAACCAATCGGACGCTTAATAAAATTATTATAATTAATAAAAGTTCCAACATATTATTCGTGTATTCAGTTATTTTACCAAAAAAAAAAAAATAAAAAATAAAAAAATAAAAAGTGATAATAAAAAATAAGAAATTAATAAGGAATAAAAACCCTAACATTTTTCCTAAAATATGTAGGACAAAAGCTATTTAAATATCTATATATTTAACTCGGTTTTTTAATTTTTCATTTTATTTTAGCTATATTTTCCTCATAGGCCCTCAATAATTATTAATAATGTCTTAAGCATTATGGCAACTAAAGGTAATAGTATATTGAAAAAGTAAATAGTATATGTTGAGCACTATCTTGTATTTTAAATATTAAGTATTTCCTTTCTACATTATTGCCTTAATAATAATTGTTTAAGTAATAAATGGTCTTGAAATTGAAATGTCTTGGCAATTCAAATGGCCTAAAAATTTCCATCTTGAAATTGAGTGACTTCTGAGAGAAGAAACTATACCATATTTTTGACTAGTGGGTTAAAATTGTATGTTAGTTAAGTTTTAGCCATACCTCTAAAGCCTTGTCCACACTAGTAGACATGTTGCGCGATTTTGGTCTCAGAGACAATGTCTAGCGATTTGTCTTATAGACATCGGCTAGACAAACGGCGCGGCGTCTACGGTCTCGTTGCCAGAAAAATCGCATATCTATGGTTTTCCATTCTAAATGGTAGACACGGTGCAACGGTAGTCATGTTGCGCAACGTGTCTACAAGTGTGGACGCTATAGACCTACGAGACCGGCTATAGACATGTTGCGCGATTTTGGTCTCAGAGACAATGTCTAGCAATTTGTCTATAGACATCGGCTAGACATCTGCTAGACAAACGGCGTCTACGGTTTCGTTGATACACCAAAAATCGCATTAAGATTTGCATTTTTTGGAAAATGGTAGTACTTTTTGAAGTGTCATATCTCGGTAACTATTGGACGTTAAAGGTAGGCAATTATATTTACTACAACTTCATTCCTTAAGACTTTTCTCGTAGGTTAACAGTTTTACACCGATATTCGCCCCAAAACGTTTTTTTTTTTAAATCGCATTTTTAAAGAGCCATATCTCAGAAACTATTGAACGTACAGAGTTGCCGTTGGACTTAAATTGTTGTAAATTTATTGTACTCAAAAAATAGTAAGAACAATTAACGAGATCTATTAGAACAACTGAAAAATGTCCGAACATTTGTCAGTTTTAGACATATTACGCAGCTAGCACAAGTTTTTCGAAGCTGCAAACTTAGGATCACACTACCCTAACTGGCCCGAACAATATATCAAAAAATCAGAACTACACCGAGCTTTGCGAATTATAGGTCTAATTTGACTGGCCTAATATTCCGTTTTTGTTTTTAAATCAAATTATAATTACTATTTATAAAGGGAGACAGACAGAGAAAAATAGACTTCAGCGCCGGGACTCAACCAATTAATTGGTTAGAGCTCCCGCACACTGGATATGAGGGGGAGGTCCGTGGTTCGAGTCCCGGCGCTGAAGTCTATTTTTCTCTGTCTGTCTCCCAAATAGTAATATAATTTCATTTAAATTAAAATTTAAACGTTCCGTAGTATGAATACCACCAATAACTTGTAAAAATTGAATTTCCGTTTTTGTGTATTTTAAGACGGCAACTGAACCACTGAGCCTGCAGACTTCGTTTTGTACTTCAAAGGAAGCCAATTAAATTTACTAGAACTTTACTCCATATTCCCGAAACGAGAGCAATACTTTTTTTAAAAAAACCAATTACCTATTTTCGAAGTGCCATATCTCGGAACCTATTGGTCGTACAGAACTCCGGTTGAGCTTATGCTGCTGCAAATTTACTGTACTTTAACAATATAGTAACGACTAATACCGGAAAACACATAGTTTACTAGTTATATAGCAAAAACGTATTACGCAGCTAGCACAGGTTTTTCGAAGCTGTGAAAGAGGCGTAGAAAGTAATTTTCCCCCTTAAGCATTTTCTCTTTGTTGAGTAGCCAATACTCATGGGCCATTTCGAATTTGAAATGCTCTGTTAATTCTGTGTCTGACTGCTTAGAGATGCACAACTTTTCAAAGATTTTGAGTGAATCAACGTCAAACGGCGTGTTATGCACTGTAATAGAGCTAGTGATTGTTGTCAAATGGCCGCAAATTGTTATTAGAAGTGGTTTAGGCTCATTTCATAAAAAAAGCCTGTCTCCATGGCTTCGTTTTGTGCTTGTATAAAAGCAAATTAAATAGGATCACAAAAAAACTCGGAAAATATTGGACGTACAGAGCAGCTGGCTTGGGTTTGTGATGCTGCAAATTTACTGTACTTTAAGAATTGTAATAACTACTAATGTCGAAAAACACATAGTTTACGAGTTATTTGACAAAAACTGAAAAAAGTCCGAATTGTTTTCAGTTTTCACGTATTACGCAGCTAGCACAGGTTTTTCGAAGCTGCATACTTAGGACCACACTACCCTAACTGGTCCGCTCACTACCACTCACCACTCTTCCACATGCAGGCAAACATATACATTTATTCACACCAATATCTTTGAAAGTAGGAACTCATCTGATGTTTAAAAAATGGATGTTGAACATGGCCTACAGACTGTCCCATTTTAATTTCGATCGTCGACGCTCTTTAAATTTTGCTGTTGATACTCTTATTCATGTGAGAAATCTAAACTGAGGGAAAAAATAAATATATTAGGCAATAATGGTTTGTAAATGCATTACACATTTTAGCACGTAAAAGAACGTGAAGAAGCTAAGTGCCACACTAATTGGCAGACTATTTATTAATTGCTTATGTTTAATATTTCTTTATCTACGATTGATACGAAATATAAACATGTATCTTTGTTTAGATGCGTAGAATGTAATTCTTTACGTAATTGTATTCATTGCGCAAGCGCGATTCATAATTCCTCTTTTTGCGCCCTAGTGCGGTAAAAAAGAAGAATTCTTTACCTTAACGCACGATTAGCGAGTTTTTTTTACATTTAACAAAACTAATTTGGTGTTTGTTTAATTAATGTAATTGTTTATATCGAGTTTTTAGTGAAAACAATTAGTGATATAAGAGATTATGACGAAAATGAGGAGAATAATACGCCTTCCGAAATAATTAATTCGGCACAAAATACAACTAATGAATTAATGTCATCTTTATCAAAAGAGAATTACGAACTTACATACAGGAAGTTTATTTAATTTTTTTTCTGTATTTATTATTTATATCCAACCATCGTAGATAAAGTACGGTACACTACTCGTGCGAAAACGGCTTTTTACTTTGCTCGTGTGATTTTACTACCCTCGATGTCGCTCGGGTGCAAAATGCTACTTTCCGCACTAGACGCGTAATGTACTACTTATACCCTTTCTAACTCATTCAGTTTTAAGTCTTCCTTAGTCTTATAAATAGTGGTAATATTTTAGAAATTCTAGTTATATATTATATTGATGAAGTACCAGCTATCTCAGGATTGTTTCATTAATAAATTAACATTAATACAAGAAAATATAAATAAATTCTAAATAAAATAATGAAATATTTGAGTAATGTTATATAAAATCAAAATTATTATTTTGTAATAAAACACAATTTCAATTATCTTATTCAAATACTTTGTAAATTTTTAACATAGAAAAAAATATTCTCAATAAAATATAATTATTAAAGAGAATGGATTAAAATAACTTGATTGATCGTTTTTTTTAAAGATATGCTCCACTTAAAAATGTCAGTAGTTTACTGAATAAACTAATACTGGCGCCATGTACGTCAAAGATTAACAGCTTTTTGTAATCTTATTTGACAAACATTACTTAAATTTGGGCTATTTAATTTTTTAATTACTTGATTAATTAATTATAGTTATTTCCGAGCTGTGAACGGATGTGGAAAAATGTCTGCCGCTAAGTATAAGTTAGAGCTTCGTCACGTACTATTATTGAACGGATGGTCCAATGCGTTTAAGGTACAATAAGGTATACAAGTTTATATATTTATATATATATACATATCAGTGTTACTAAAACATTATTATTGGTTAATAACAGTGAGCAAAATAAAACAGGAATACTGTATAAAATATCATCTACTTATTATTATAAAATTAAAATTTTGTCTACATTTTTCACAATTAATTGAAAAATTAGCTAAACAGAATCCATTAATTTTCATACGTATTAGTGTGCGCTAATATATAGCGCATGTTGATGACTTAAATATTGAAAATATTACCTAATCTTAAAAAATACTAATTAAATTTAGATGGTAGGTCACGCAATTAGACCATTGTAGGCGTAGGCCCCATATAAGTTTCAACCTTCTGCATCAATGTGTTTCTCTTCCACGCGCGCAGGTATTACAGATAGCCTTAGATTAGTTTCAAACGTCTGCGCACATTAAATATTGCTAACTTGATACGTTGATTCATGTAAAATATCAAAACATTTTTGATAGATTTAAAAAGGGGGGGAAATTCGACTAACGACGTCTTGTAAACGAGCAATATCTTAGGGCAATAATGTTCAAAATCCAGAAATATTGCCGGCATTAATTCGTAGGCAATATATCTTTACTGCCCTGCAATGTGATACGACAATATATTAGACAGAAATAATACCGGGCAATGCAAAAATATTGCCGGGCCGTAGAAACAATTTGCCGACAATGTTTCTGGATTTTAAGCAATGTAGCCCGGCCATTATTGCCAGTCACACATTGCCGTAAAATGTTGCTCGTTTACAAGACCCTTTAAAGCATACTATCATTACAGTATACTCCATGGGACGTGAGGAAGCCATGTGCCACACTAATTGACAGACTATTTTTAAACCTGTCAAAATTAGTTTGTTTCTTTTTACACGAAAAAAGGATCTATTTAGCAATATTGTATGTAAATGTTTGCAGGAGGTTGAAATCAATCTAGTCTATCTGCTGGCTACCTTCGACAAACCATCCAAACTACTTAAAAATCAAATGAGTACTTTTAAAGATACAGATGTTAATAAATGTATGTTTGTGTGCATGTGGAAGAGATACAAATTGGTTGAAACTTACATGTGACCAAACAATGGGCGAATTATGACCTACCACCCGAATTTCATTAAAATCGGACGAATAATTTTTTTAGCTATTTTGGTTCGCAAAATTGTTGAACGACCCGACTGGAAACGGATTTCTGTCATGTGGGCTAAAAATTGATTACAAAATTTGTACCTTAAGGCCACTTTCACACTAGGCAACTTAGTTGATTCAACTAGTTGACTGGTTGACTCTCAACTAGTTGACTGCCCGTGTGAAGACTTTTTCAGACCTCTTTCACACGAGGCAACTTTGTTGATTCAACTTCTATTCCCAACGGAGATTCAGTACGATTTTTGGACCCGAGAAAGCAGGAGTACGTGAACTTCTTGTACTTGCTCTTCTGCAAGAAGAGCAAAAAAATTGTTTCGTTGGTTTTATGAATAGAAAAATTAATAATAGAAAAGTTAATATAAGGGAGGTGGGGCACGCAAAAGGTTGATGTTTTTTACAAAATGGCATGAAAAATGAACTAATTTCCTCAAGTGGTATATATATTTGTAATCAACTCTTCAATACCTTTCATTTTATCAATCGTAAATATTAATTAATATTAATCGTAAATTTGAACAGCTGATAATTTTGAGTTCGCTATATTTTTCCTGAGTGCGCCTCAAAACGATCTTTAAGACTGGAGAGTTTCAAATATTTATCTCTTTTAATTCAAAAGTAATTGCAACCGTTCAGAGTGACCCCCTAGGTGAAACCCTAAAAAGGAGAAAATCTAGTCGAAGAATGTGGGTTCATCCCTTGCTAGAATCGGGAAACGGGCGCTTACCCACAATTATATCCGAAACTACTAAGCCACGAGCAGGGCCGATTTAACTATAGGGGCACGATGGGCACGTGCCCAGGGGCGCAAGAGGTTTGGGGCGCAACTCAAAAGGTTAAAGGGGGGGGGGGGGGGGGACGGCTAAACTTTGCAAGGGACAAAATATAAATGGGAATATCTTTAAAGTAAACTAAATATCCCTTATCCTAGAAAAGTCCAATGTTAATTATTATTTCCAGTTTTGTCTGAATTAATCTACCCCAAAAATCTAATTTTACTAGGATAACACTTTATAAATTGATTTATTAAAAATATTACTTATTTATAATATACTTATACATATAATATAAGCTGGAAATAGCTTTAATCCACTTAGGGCATCCCAAATAAGAGTTATATAAGCCTGCGACGGTTTCTGAGGTGAGCTAAACTTTTGGGGGTCAAATGCTAAAAAATAGGAGTGTTCTGAACGCATAATTTTATGCTCTACAACTTTAGTTATATGAAATTTTTCACTTGAAATTACTATTTTTGAGTTTCAGGCGTATAAAACTGAGCATAACACACTTTTCAGACAAAATCGTAAAATTTGCCTATTTTCGACTGCTGATTCTGACCAAACTGCTGTACCAAATTCAATGTTTTAGGGAATCATTCGACGCAGAATTTAATGTTCTTCAATTTTTGTAGGGAGACAATTTTCTTTTCGATGCATCCTTAAGATGTTATAAGTTATAAGTGAAAAACTGAGAAATGTGCCAAAGGTACGCCGTTTTTGGCTCCCAAAAGTTTAGCTCACCTTAGAAACCGTCGCAAATTTACATTACGCATCGTGACGGGGTGCCCAGGGCGTAGTGAACGTCTAAACGGGCCTGACCACGAGGATTAATTCTTCAATTTAATTGAAAGAGAAAGTAGAATCCATATCAAACAAGTCCAGTTGACTCAAATAAGTTGACTGGTGTGAAGGGCCTAATGCCTTGTAGTGTCTTTTTAGTTGAATCAACTAGTTAGGATGAGAACCTGAGCGGCACATGTGCCTGGCCTCCTAGTTGCCGGGGCGGACGAGTCCTTAACATTTGCTACCCGGCTACACTCCTTTTCAACCGCCAGTCAACTAGTTGAATCAACTAAGTTGCCTCGTGTGAAAGAGGCCTAAGCGTAAAACGTTAATGAGTGATATTTTTATAACAGACTGTTTCGATGTTTCGTAATATTTTATCTGCTTTTCTTATTACTACAAAATTAAGTATTTAGCGCATAAAAGAGATATCAAACCGGGCAGTATTTAATCATTGTCTATATAATAGCAGAATAAAAATGTTACATTTTTTCATTGCACTCATATAATGGCAAGTTCTATTTTTCATCTTTAATTAATCGTTAATAGCTAAAGAAGACAGTAGAAGTTTTTAATTCCCATGCTACTTGAAAGCTAAAAAATGCTAATACATTTATGTAAATTGTAAATATATACATTTATTTTCTAAAACAGTAAATCGACAAATGAAAGTGTAAAAAGAAGAAAAAGGCGTATTGTATTAGTTTATAATGAAGAAATTATAGGTATAGATTATAAAATACAATAATATAGTTGAAGTTAGAGGTAAGCGATAGCATAATGCTGCGCTATTGATGAAATCTAAAACATTGTCCACACGTTCTAAAACGTATGGATTACCTACTAGACAAATGTCACCTGGACCTACAATCGCGACTAGTTTTCCGTAACAAAATAGACCACCACCTGGAGTTCTCGTACAAGGATCCGTATAATTATCCAATGAGCATATGTGTTCAGATAGATCTGTTTTATACGAGTAAAATTCTTTACAGATTGAATTTGAAGCAACAGTGACATTAGACTGAATTAAGTTATCGCCTAAGAGTCCTTTACTTGTGGGTCCCAAGGAATTGACTTTGCACGTTTCACCTTCAAGGAATTGTACATCAGTTTTATCCATGTAAGAACGCATCACGGCCACATTTACAGTACTGCTCAGTTTGATTTCATTTAGTAGAGTGACAACAGCTATTCCTTTGTAATGAGGTATGAGTTTGTTTTTTAAAAATTCCGGATGGACTCGGATTTTCCTTGTGAAGGATATTTGTCCTCCTGAACGGGGATAATTGGAGCCTAACCTTACTACTATATGTTCAGGCTTTAACACTCTGTAGTTCATAAAACCTTGGCTTACATCAAAGAATACTTCGGTGACGCAACTTGCAGATGTTAATACATGTGCTATAGATATCAAGTTTCCGCTGCAAAGTGGTTTCTCAGTTGACACTATCACAACGTTCGATGGCATTTCTGATATATCGATGGATCGGCTGCCCGCTATATTTTCGTTTCTCTTATATTTCATCACATTCCCTATTTTCCTTTTCCAGTCAGTTGTAAACTTAAAATTCTTTTCATTTTCCTTCTTATATCCTTCGAATTGTATCTTCATGAAATATTTGTTAAAAGAAGAATCGTCTAATAATGGAGTATTCCCTTGATCATAAGAACTATATATATACGCTCTTCTTGCTAATTGGCTCCCGTCCGCAAATGATAAGATTTGAAAACGACTTATTTCTACAATTAAAATTACCTGAAATAACAGCATATTTAACAAAGTCAACTAATATATCAATATTTTAACTTGTTGACACAAAAATGTCACAAAGGAGAAGTATGGTCTCGTACTCATGTTAATTTTTTAATTTCCCTCTCAAATCTATGGAAATGTATTTCTTTTTTGACTGACATTTTAGTAACTTATTATTATTACAAACATATTATTTTAGATTTACTGCTTTTATAACTTATTTATGAACTAGTTAAAAATAAATTAATAAGCCTTTTATACCCTAAGCCCTAAATAATTGAGATAAGTTTAAAATGACGCCACTTTTTTGTTGGTGTAATAACCTCATGGCGTGTATGTCCCATTATTTAAGCATACTGGAAGCATATTATTGGAAACATGGATGGTCTTTGCTTAGTATACCGGTGCTCTAAATGTTTAGTGAGAGTAGAGCTTGTGTTTAGCAGCAGAAATGATGTGTAATCAGTGGCTACTAAATAATGATGCCTGTACAAAAAACATTAATTTGGTTTGTTTTGTTTTTTAGGAGTAATTATTCCTTTGGTTTGTCCGGATCTCGAGATATGTGTGGCATATGTGCTTTAAAATCTTGATATATCAAGATTTTAAAGCACATTATTGTACATAATAATTTTGGATTGATTCTTTAGTCGTTATAAATTTGACCCTAACGTAGCTGGATTCTTATTTATTGTAGTGGCATTCAAAGTCATGTGTGTGTAGGTTCAATAAGACGGTTCTTTTTCTCGGGCCTGGTTGCCGAATTGGATTGGTACTATGTGTGTGTGTGTGTTGAGGCATGAAGAGGGTGTGAGGATTCGTCTTGAAGTGGGAGGAGGAGGGGGGCTCAATTTCCTGGCCTAGAGTGAAGGTGGGGGTCCAACTTTTACAGTTTCTAATATCTGGCCCCTTGGCTCGTGGGAAGGGGGGCGTCTGAAGGAAAGTAATTTCTAAGATAAGGTGCGGGAAGGGAGACGGGGGCAGGGGCACCACCAATCTAACCCTCTTTCGAATCAATAACATAATTATAATTAACGCGGGCCAATTTCAGGGGGCCCCGCCAAGTGTAGAAGTGTGTCCGTGTTGGATCGTGCACGCGTGCTGGTGTGTCTGTGTGATAGGGGTGCTGCCATCCCCCTTAAACCCCCACCGTACAAAAGTAATCTCATTTAGTAGTTCGGGGGTTGTCCGCGAGGGGTACGAAGGAGCGCTGCCGTCGCCTCCCCTCCTCCGTTCCTTAGCTCCACCACATCTTCCCCTCATTCAGTGCCGTTCGTGACTCCAACCGCGCCAGATGAAGTAGTGTCTTGTGCTCACTGTGTCTCATTTTCCGATCGACGAATTAGAAAAACAAATACTTTTCATTTCGTCTGTACTATAAATACGTACATATTTTTGGTTTCAAAGTCGACACTTTTGTTAAATTTTTCTTTTTGTTTTATTATTTACTCTCGTCATGATTACATCGACGGATTCAAGAATTCCGTCAGCTAGTCAAGTGTCACCCTCAGGTACATAGTTATTTTCAATTTATTTTTTTCTATGTTCTGTCGTTCTAGTTCACATGGTGTTATAAAGATTTGTATACACATATTTAAAATATACTCTTTACTATCAATGTATTGTATTACGACACTTTAAACGTCATGTAGTCATTTTAATTTTTAGGACTGTCTTTATAAACATATCTATAAGTTAATAAATAACTTTATTTGCCTTTTTTTTTTCTTTTTTTTTTGTTTAGCTTTGTCATTTATTCCATTCTATAGTGTCTTTAGTTTATTCCTTTTTATAAAAGAAAAACAGTATTATTCACTATTTAAACTGAACCAAAAACCACGAAACATATATTTCTTCTTTTCGTAAAAATTATAAACTATAAAACTTTTTCTCTGTCTCTCTCTATTGTATAAGCCAACCACAATTTTACATTGTTTTAAGTTTTACAGATAACATTGCTATAAAAATATTTTGCTTTTGCCTGTTCAACACGATAAGCTATAGTAGTATAATGACTAACCCTTTTGGAGTGATAATAATCGAAGGGAGGTTATAATAAACACTGTTTATAAAAGAAAAACAAGACCAAATACATCGTTATTTTGTTCGAAAATATTCATTAAAATCTTTCATAATATATGAAAAACTACTTAATATGAGCTAAAACAGTACGAAATAAAAAATGAAAGTATTTATATTTATGTTTTAAATCGTTTATCATGATTAGGAAGGTTATTATTATCATTGTTTATAGATATAGTTAATTTAAAATTATTCTTGTAAAAGAATGGGGTTTTGTTTGTTTAATAATACTAAATGCACATTGCTTTTATCAAGAATAATAAAGCAAAACATATATTATAATAATCGTAATTAAAAATGTAAATGATTTTAATTAAAAAATAAAACAAGTTAATCCATTTCGTTACCATAGATAATAAATAAATTTTAGTGATTTATCTACATATTTTATTTTTCAATTAATGTATTTATATAATTTAATAATACTAAGTCATTTAGTTCCTAAAACATCTGAAAGTCAGAAATAGAAGTTACATGTAATTATGTTTATTATTATTTGTTAGAAGAAAATCTTCTCCTTAAAAAATATGAATTCCGTTTCATCTACTTTTAATTTACCTAAAAATGTAATAAAATTTATTATTATTACTTTATATATCTTATTGCATACGTTGCCAAGATTAATTATTTGATCAAACCTTATTATATGCAAACCCCACCTAGATCACTAAGTTAGTTTTTTTAAATCAATTAATTTAATTACATTCCAAATTTTACTTCTCGACAAATGTTTTTATCATTAAATCTCCTGTTAAAAGAACTATCACCTCTAACTGACTCTATATAGAAATTAATATTTTAATTTAAGTTAAAATATACCGATCTTAAAACGACCTTTATAAATTTAATTAAAAGTAAATTAAAAATATGTTTATTTACATTAATTAATATTTTTTTGCACTTAAATATAATTTTTTGATCTATGATAATAAAAAGAAAAATTACCATTTTGTAATTGCATTTTTAATTACATATTTATTTATCTTTTCAATTAAAAAATATATTTAAATTGCACCTTTTTTAGCCAGTATAATAATTGTAGTATATAATTATTATTTAATTTGATTTCCTTATAAATTAATAAAGAGTATTTAAAGTTTAACCAGTTCTGTATATAATAATATCATTGTAGAATGATTATAATATTTTTTTTTTTGTATTTAGTTTCATTAATTAATTGAATGTAATATTTTATTAAAGAGGGAACAATTTATATTTATTTTGTAATTTAAATTCTCTAGGCTTTTTTATCTACTTGGGATATTGCTCTAATAGAAAAATAATTAATTTTTTATTATTTATATTGTTGCTATATATAGCTTGATACTTTATTTATAAAATATATAGTTATGAAATTATAGTATAAATTAATAGTAGAATTATATTTATATAATTGGCCATCCTATAATGTTATTGCAAATAACAATAAAAGGATGTAGAAATCTCTGACTTAAGATTGTGATGTTTTACATTTTATTAAATGTGGTTTTGTGTTCAGCAATTTCATGAATGGGGACTTTTGTTGGGTATTACACTGAGCTTGTTGAATTGGAGGGCTTGTTTACTACGTAAATTCACTGAATCTCCCTTTTCATCATTTAATTATATTTCTATTCATATATTAATCATAATTTTGAAACAATATAGTTGTTAAATTCGTATAATTTAATTATTTTACCGAATTCCCTTCATTTAATTCAATTTTACAAATAACTTAATATAAACTTCCTATATCATAATACATATCTATGATCTATGTTTTATGAAGAATTTTAATCTTTTTAAAATATTCTGCCAATTATTGTGACAGCTCCCTCGCATCCTATAGTGTTCTCAAGTTATGTTTTGTCTTTATGACCTATGACCCTGTATTCAATAATTTAGTTTATTCCCCTCTCTTTTATTAAATCTGAGAATATTGTTTTAGTTTTTCACATTATTAAAAGAATCATTTTTGCAATATTTATTGTGTGTAGACTGTTGAAATTAATATTGGACTATCTCTGGGCTACTTTTAACTAATCATTCATATTTCTTCAAATCTGATTAGGACTTTTAATTTTAAAATAGAAAAGAGACTTTTAATTTTTGATTGGTTCAAGGTTGAAATTAATATGGGAGCAACAATAAAAGGCTTTTTTTGACCTGCCATACAAATTTAATCAAAATCCGACAAGTAGTTTTTAAGATACGGTGTGCTTTGAAAAAACATTGAAAGACTGTTAGAAAGGAGACCAAAACGGATTTATGTTTTGGAATTTTTAAATTTAGAGACTTGGAAATATTTCGTTATTCTGAACGATCAATGCTTTAATTTTCTTCGGTAAGCTCGGAAGCAATAATATAATTATATCTATAATATGGCTGGTACCAGGGAAAAACCAGATAAGTCGCATTTTTTCGGAAAATGAGTTAATCAAATATTACGATGTAGAATCATAATATCCACCTTGTGTCAAAATTTGGTGGCTCTACGCCTATTATTAGGGGCAGGAGCCCCATAGGATAAGTCAACTTTTCCTCTAAAATTTGCGCTATCGATGGTAAATTGACTTACCTGAACAAATTTGAACATCAAACTCAGATAAGTTAAGATAACTTGATTTATACCTATAAGATATGTTGGTTCAGAACCAGGTAAGTTGCCTTACCTTGTTCTTACAAGATATTATTTCCTGACATAAGTGAAGACCTTCCTGTGAAGAACCAGGTAAGTTAACTTACCATGTTCTTACAAGATATTATTTCCTGACATAAGTAAAGACCTTCCTGTGAAGAACCAGGTAAGTTAGCTTACCATGTTCTTACAAAATATATGATTAAGTACATGAGCTGATAGATAGAGCTGGATAGAGAAAGATGGAAAGTTTGGCTAACTGTAGAATGCAATGTAGAGAACGAATTCGTGATGAGGACAGACAAAAATGTTTTAATGACTATTGGGCCATGGCAAGTTATGATTTAAGAGCTCTTTATATGTCAACTCTAATATCTCTTGAACCAATAAAAAGTCGTAAAGTTAATTCTTCTGAAAGAAGATCAGTTTCCTGCGCATACAATCTGATGATCGACAATAAAGAAATAAAAGTTAGTAAGAGCTGTTTAAAAAAAACTTTAGGGGAGACAGATAGTTTTTTGGAGACAATAATTAACAAAAAAAGACTGCTTCATCAGGAATAATCAGCAAATACCAAAGAGGTCATCATATACCTCCTAATAAGACAACTAGTGAACAATTGAAGATAGTAAATGAGCACATAAACTCATTCCCATATTATGAAAGTCATTATTGTAGGAGTCAACCCCAAAAGAAATATTTGTCCTCTGATCTAAACCTATGTAAAATGCACAGATTGTACAGAGAGAAAGAATTAGCAAATCCTGTTTCCAAAACAATATACTCACAATGTTTTCACGAAAAAAATCTGTGTTTTAAAAAACCGCACAAAGACACATGTAACAAGTGCGATTTATTAGATTTAAAAATAAAAAGTACAACAGGTACTGAAAGAGAAAATTTAATTATTGAAAGAAATGAACACCACTTGCAAGCAGAACTGGCATTCAATGAAAAAAGAAATGACCAAGAAATATCTTTAAACGATCCGAAAAAAAAATTGTTTGCCTTTGACCTTCAGCAATGTTTAGCTACACCTTACTTAAATAATTCGGTATCATTTTATAAACGCCAACTTTGGAGTTATAATCTTACGATTCACGAATTAGGGAACAACAAGGCAACTTGTTATATGTGGGATGAAACCATCTCAGCGCGAGGTGCTAATCAAATAGCTTCATGTCTATTTAAACACCTCAAAACCTTACCCAAAGGTGTTAACGAAGTAACTTTTTATTCTGACCAATGTGGTGGTCAGAATAAAAATAATACAGTTGCTCTGATGTTCTCCCACTATTTATTGCACAATAGTGATTCGGAAATTCAAATAATCAATCACAAGTTTCTTTGCAGTGGTCACACCCACATGGAGTGTGATACTGATCATTCTGTCATCGAAAAAGCAAAGAAAACTACTTTGATGAAAATCAATCATCTGAATGATTGGATCCAACTAGTTAGATCGGCTAGAATAAAAAATCCATTCACGGTCACAAGGATGGATCTAATTGATTTTTTTTATTTCACTTCTCTATCGAAGAGAGGAGGACCCTTTCAAATAAAAAAAAATACAACGTGTGGTGAGAAATTTTACTGGGCCCTAGTACAGTGGCTGCAGTTTAGAAAATCGGAAGGAAAAACTTTTTTTTTAAAACTAAATTTAATTCCAATAGTTTTAAGTCAATTGACTTATCGAGAAAAGGTAGACCCTCCAGTAAGTGCGGCGAACTGGCCTTGTGTAATAATGAATTATTACCCATAAGTATTGAAAAAAAAAATGACTTGATGGATTTACTTCCATATATTGATCATGCGTTCCATGATTTTTATAAAAATTTAAAAACATTAGAGTCAGTGGTGGCAATCGACCCTGATCTCGTGGAAAACAACGCTGATGATCCGTGACATCGATTATTGATTTTTTTTTTTTTTATGTATTTAACATTATAACTGATTAACATTGATTTTTTTATGTTCTTAATTTTTTTAAATAACCTTTTTTTTTACTGATTATAAACAATTTGTATACTTTTTTTTTTTATTTGATTTCTATTTTGTTCAATAAATTATCGCCATTCAACACGTAATTTTTTGCAGAAATACAAACTTTATAATGATGCATTATTTTTTTAGTCTGCGTAAAAATTTAAAAATTCTGTTATTCAAAATGTCTAACTAAATTCTTTATAAATATTATGTACTTGAAAGCCAATATACTCATAGGGGGTGGCACAAACAAACCCCTTAATACGCCACAATAGGCCATTCAAGCAAATTTTAAAAAACAAAAACAAAAAAACTTAGTCTTTAGCTGAATAAAACAAAATATCAAAAAAACTAAACATTTTAAGTCTGTATCTCTGTTAAAAAAAAAACCTTAAATAAATATATACTAAAGGGGGTTCTAAAGCAAATACTTTGAAAAGAGATAAATTCTGCTCCATACAGTGTAATTTTTACATCGCTAATTATTAAAGTGTGGCCGTTGCGATTTTTTAAAAAATGAAGTGAAAAGTTACCTTTTAATAAGTAAAAATAACTTACCTGGTTTTGCACAAAGATTTGTTACGGTGCCAAATCAGGTAACTCATATATCTCGAGAAGTACTAATAATCAGATTAATTTGAATATCACAATAAAAAAATATACAAAATGGTAAAATATTGATTTAATCAAAATAGATTTATCTTAAAAACCTGAATTTTTATAGACAATTAAAATTAAGAAGAATTTGGGACTTAACTGGTTTTTCCCTGTGACATACTCTGGTGAAAAACCAGTTATGTCTGGGGAAAAATCAGATAAGAAGAAGAAGTCACTGGTGCAAAACCAGGTAAGTCTTTTTATCCCAAGAAATACTATTGATTCGGATACATCGAAGAAACCCCAAAAAATATAGAAAAAATGTTAATGTTTGGTGCAGTCAGAATTAATTTATCTCAAATAACTGATTTTAAAGAGGAAATTGAACTTAGAAAAAAATTAAGACTTAACTGGTTTTTCCAAGAAACATATTCTAGTGCAAAAAAGATATGTCACGTGAAGAACCAGGTAAGTCGCTGGTACCAAACCAGGTATGTCCGATATCTCGAGAACTAGTAATAATTTGTATGAAATAAAAAGACACAAATAAATATAGGAAAAATAATGTTTTTTGTTCCAATCAAAATTGATTTATCTTAAAAACCTGATTTTTGAGAGAATGCTAAACTTTATAAACGCTCCCCTGTAAAATTTGATTTTCATGACTTATCTGGTTATTCCTTGGCACCAGCCATATAATCCACACGATTTTCTGTTCTGTGTATCAATTCTATTGAAAATTTGCTGACAGATATTGTTTTGATTGCGAAAGATAAAATCATCGTTCAAACTTTCAAAAAATCGTTATTCAAACATTCAAGGAATCACTACAAAATAGGTTGAACTTTTTTTAATTTTGCGCTACAATTAAACCTATACTTTATTGTAACACATTGTGTTTTGGTTTATGTTACTGAGGTTTTTATATTACGATAGGAGTCAAATTTAGCCGAGCTTTACGTTACATGTAAAATAGAGTAATTTTTAATAATTACAGGATCAACAACAAAATTTGTCTTAATGCAAAGTTTTAGTTTTTAAATTCTTGTTTGGTCTTAGACACTGAGTCTGGTGATGACCTTATGAAAGCTGGAAGTTGCTTTGTGAAATAAACAATTATCAATTTATCTGAGTTTGTTACTATCTATAAATTTGACAATTTACTTTCTTCCCTTAATTGGTTATCAATAGGTACTACTTAAAAATACTGTGTTGCCTACGGAGCCTGCTGACTAGAACACACTTGACCTGTTTATTTTTTATTAATGTAACTCTATTTCTTCATATTTTACGATTTTGGTAGTATTCATACTACGGAACGATTAAATTTTAATTTAAATCAAATTATAATTATTATTAACTACGGGAAACAGACAGAGAAAAATAGACTCCAGCGCGGGGAGTCTATTTTTCTCTGTCTGTTTCCCGTAGTTAATAATAATTATAATTTGATTTAAATTAAAATTTAATCGTTCCGTAGTATGAATACTACCAAAATCGTAAAATATGATTTTCTAAATGATTGTACGAGGTACAGGTACTAATTGGGTACTTTATAATTATAAGCGTTATTTCTCGGTCTAGTTCTTTGTCATTAATGTTGTCTTCTGAGACTTGTGGAAAAATTGAAAGTTTTAAATTCGGGTCAAGGTATCATTAACGTCAGAGAAATTTATTCTCCTGCGTAGCTTAGTTGGTTAGAGTGCTACACTGGAAATTTAGAGGCCGGTGGTTCAAATCCCCGCGCTGGAGACTATTTTTCTCTGTCTATTTCTTCTGCAATCGGCACTGATAATGGTCCTATGAAGGCAGAAAGAGACTTAATTAATTAAAGAAACTTCAATTTACTTAGAGAGATAATTTATTTTAATTTTTTGCCTGAAAGAATACCTCTATCTTTCTTTGGTGCAGGCGACGTTCAAAGGTCCGACTCAAAAAATGGAGTTTTTAAAACTATTTGTCTTATTCTAGTAGTATTGTACTATAGATTACATTAATGGAATGACATAAATGGTATCTCCACGTAAATTGAAACTGGTTTATTAAACATAGCAGCTTTCAGCCTTCATAAGTGCCGATTGAGGAAGAAGATGATGGCTTTATGAAGGCTGAAAGCTGCTATGTTTATAAACCAGCAATTTAAGTGGAGAGACCATTTATGTTATTTCTTTAAGATGACCTCCATAGACGCTCATATATCTAACATATTATACTTAACCATAATTTCATCATTAAAAGTGATAGAATAAAACATAAATCCACATGGTGTAATAAAGCCGAAGAACAAGTAATAATACTTATAATAAAGTTGCGACAGAAGTGAGACAGCCATCTTAACCCTTCCATGAAGATAATCTCTTTAGTCAAAACTTTTCCCCGCAGATAACTTTTTATTACCACCTCGCTACATTACTTACGTCAGACTAAATCAAATTTATATGCAAATAATTATCAATTTGAGTCACGTGATGCTTTACAATATGCAAGTATATATAATTGAATTATTGATCAATGTAATCGATCTTGAAAAGGAAAATAGTTTTGTTAGTTGGAGGTTAAAAGTTAAATGACGAATACAAATACCTGTGCTTGTCACTTGTGAAGTAATAGTAATAGAAGCATATTTATTATTAGGACGATTCCCTTTCTACTTCTACTCGTATTTCATATATGAAAGTTTACGTGGTTTTTAATAATGAATCGGGTTCTCTTGTTTTGTTACCCAAGCAACAGTTCAAACCTCAAATCCAAGAATATTATTAAAAGATGGAATATGAATTAATCTGATAATAACCACCTGCTTAAAGTGAACGCTTTTCTTAAAACATTTTTTTATGAAAATATCTTAGAATGATTTTCACAATGTGATAATGGTAATAGTCCAAGAGATAGCGTGCAAAAAAGTATCTGACTAACATCAAGCAAGAATTTTGTGTATAAGTAAATGTTTTGGTGCCTTTTATGAATATATTATAGTCGGCTAAGTTCGTCTGTGGGACATTATCTGAGCTCTTTGATTTGGAGTAATATTTGACTAACTAACCTATTAAGTGACAAACTACCATCAACTTGAATATTGGTCTACTAACTAAGTTCGTACTAAGGATCATAAAAATCACATTATCCGCCAAAAAGGGCGGGACTTGGCCGCTCTCCACCTGTTTGTTTTTTTCAAATGACTATTGCCTAGCTATGTCACGCAGACGAACTTAGCCGACCACATATTCTAGCTTGAAAAGTCAGACACTTTTTTGCACCCTATCTCCTGGACTATAAATAGAGTCATTTGAATGATTACCATGACATTTCTTCATTACCATGTGAACATTTTTGGAAAAATGTTCACATATTGAATGATAATGCAGCAGGAATTTACCGTGGGATGAAGATTATTTATTGATCAATTTTTTTTACGAAAATACTTTTGAAATAGCTTTACTTTGGAATGAATCCAACCTATTGAACCCCACCTATTGAATGGTCATGAAGTATGAGGACTATATATATGGATATTTTTTCGTACTAACAAAGATTATGATTCTATGAACTAGAGTTTTAATATACACCTTTAAATAGTACCTACTTTTTTCTTTTCTCTGTCCCAAAAAAAAATTGAATGGATGAATGAGATGAGTACATTTAATTTCCTTTTAACTTTGATCCTAATAAAGGGCAGACATTGAAACTATTCTCCCAAGTTTCAATTTCAACCTTTAAAATCGAGCCTTAAATGTTCTTTACGTTGCGCAGGTGTGACTGACGACCTATTAGTGGCGTTTATTTATTATAAAAAAATTGAAAGCAAATGAGATGAGTACGTTTAATTGTCTTTTTAACTTTAATCCTAATAAAGGTCAGACATTAAATCTTGGGAGTAAAATGACAACCTTAAAATTGACCCTTAAATTTCCTTAGTTGCGCAGGTTTGACTGACGACCTACTAGTAGCGTTTATTTATTGTAATGTTATAATAACTTTAGTACAGTTTAATATTTGTTTATCTACTGATTCCACAATTATATGCAATATCACAAACGTTTAAAATGGTGCTTCTGCATTTTACCTATCAGACTGCAGTAAAAACTATACAAATTAGAGTGGTCATGATAAAACTTTTATATTGAAAAAAAAGAAAAAAAGAAAAAAAAAAAAATCGTAATCAATTGTAAAATGTGTAAAAAAAAAACTAACGCCTCTCCACAAATTAAGTAGAATTTACTGTCAGCTTTCGGCCTCTGTTATCAGGGCCGAAAGAGGTATAGAAATAACCTTAACATAAAAGACATTAATCGGAGTATTTTTATGTTGTGGAAAGGCGTTTGTTTTATTTTAATTAAAGATCTCAGCAATGTAATACCGTGTTTGCACACTGCAATAAGATACACAATTTGTGTTAGTGAGAGACACCAAGGGATGTGCCACGCAAGCGTGACACATACGAACTGTTCCAACATTAGACTATACGTCACAAAGATGTTGGCTCGGCATTACGCCATGTCCTGCATCGTTTCGTCGCGTCCGACTCATCAGGGGCCCGACGATGCCCACCCAACTCTGGACCTATACCAAATCAAGGAGATCAGATATTGGGCTTTATCAGTGACGAGCGTGCTCTCACACTGCCATTCTTGCTTGGCTGGCAAAACAAATCAGCAATGTAATTCCGTGTTTTTGCACACTGCAACAAGATACACAATTTGTGTTAGTGAGAGACACCAATTAAAGATCTGTTAACGTTTTTGCTATTTACAAATCCAAAAGAATTCCCTTAGAGCTGCGTTTAAGGGAGAATTTGTTGTATAAATAAATTTAGTTTATAATTTACTTTATCATCTGAGATATTCTTTATTTTGTCCGGAGTATCTCCACATTATAATTTAAAAATTAAGTTTTCTTTTATCAGTGTAACAACATATTATAAGCTATATTAACTATTAAAGAGGTTTAGTTCAAAAACCAAACAATGTCTTCACACAAAATGATTTCGGTACTAGTACAGGTCTGTACTAATGCAGCCTTCTAGTGCCTCATTTTCACATTTAAAGTCACTCTATAACCATCAGATCATCTGCAGAAGATTACATTAGAACAGCCAAAACCGGTCAATTGCTAAAAAATACAATTATTCTGAGTGAAGACGTTGGTTGGTTATTGAACACCTGTTTTATGATCTATATTAACCTGATCAATTGGCATTCTGAAGACCATTTCCAACTTATCTTATTTTAAATTAACTTAGAACTTCTTAAACGTGATCTGCCGACATAATTAGCCTTTTTTGAAAATGAATAAACCTCTCTGTACAGAATTTCTCCTTTGGTGTTAAATTAGTTAAATAAATTAGTATATTATATAAGATTGATCACTCAATTTAATAAGTGTAACCAATTTGCCGTTGATTTAAAACAGGTTATAAATCAAGTTTAAAGTAAGTGCTAGTATATCCCAAGGGGTTAAATAAAGACCCTCTCTAGAACCAATGTCTAATAATTTAAACAAATCTGGTTTAGTATGTTTCCAGAATGTCTTTTTCTGTATAACTAAGTTAATCGATAGATAAATTGGCATATTCAACCATCCTATCTGGATTAAGTTATAACATCGTACATTTTATAAATTTCTTGTTGTGACTTGCACAGAAGAGAGAAAAGAAAATTTTCTAATTCACCTTTTACGAACTATATTATCAGTGTTTTATATTTTACATAAACCAGTAACTTATTATCAGTGGTGTATATTTAACATAATCCGCAGTTTACACGATCAGTTCTAAATTCAATCAGTATATTATTATAGCATCTTACACAGAGGCATTATCTTAATCAAAGAAAATGACCCGGTACGATTATTGCTATTTAATACCTCTAACTTTTAATACCTATATGTATTATAGCATATTATACTTAGCAATTCGTTTGTAGTTGCAATATGAATAGATTAGAATTCCATTTGCTTATTTTTAGTCCAGGAAATAAATCTTATAGGGACCTTACCTGGAAAAATTCTTACTTTCCTAGAAATGTGCTTACTTCGTGTTATTTGCGTTGCTGAATTCGAATGTTTAACCAACAATTCCCCTTGCAACCCCCCCCCTCCCCAAATGTTGGATACCCCCAAATATAATTTTTTTAAATACATATGTGCTTCTGTTTGTATTTGGGGAAAATACACAGATATTCAAACGAGACCAAATTTGTAACATAAATGATTCTACGAATTTTTGACGTAAGACGAAAGGGGTGGCGCTGGCATACCTCGTGCGTGGCGGGGCTGCATGCACTAAGCTACGCAACTAAAACAATTAAATCCTCAATAGCCTGGACTATATATATATATATATATATATATATATATATATATATATATATATATATATATATATATATATATATATATATATATTTTTTTTTTTTTTTTAATTTATTGAGAGTACGCTTTATCGAGTCACTTCTATCCACCCTATTCAATTGCTACTTTTACTGTTCATAAATATATTTATTAAAAAACAACCTTTTTACCCCTTATACTTATTTAATATTTTATTTTTACTTACCTTTGGAAACGTAAATGAACTCTTACAGTAATTTTAATTTTCTATGTAATGCAGTAACCCTTTTACAATACTTTTCAAACAACCCTTTTTTTATTGGGATCCTGCATAATAATTATTTTTAACTACCAATTTATATATATATTTAATGCTATTATATTTTTTTAAAAAGTTATGTTGTTTTATTCGGTGAACTAATTGACTAATTAGTTAATTAAAAATTTAATGTAAACAAAATAAATAATGACAAGGGATATACGGGAAAAAATCGAAAAGTTTTTATTTTAATGAAGGGAGTGGCCGACTTTTTTCTGTGATTCCTAAAGTCAGTTTTGTTTGTTCTTCCTTTTTTTCATTATATATTTTTTTTGTTTTGCTGCATAATAGACTTAAACCTAATTAAAAAGTAGTAGAGGAAAGAGGGCTACCTATATACTTGTACTTATGTGCCTTTCAGAACGTTGCTTAGGGCATAGGGACCCTTCTATACCCTTCATCTCTTAACCCTTTGAGAGCTTATAACACTCATTTTGAACTTTCCTTAACTCTTACGCTAATTAAAGGAGCAAAATAACAAAAAAGTCGCCTCCCCCCATTTTTTATTATTCATGTAAATATTAATTACTAAGTTAACATTTGTTATAGCCTAATACGTATTAAATTTTTTCTCCTTTGATCTCACTGACTCCCACCCCTCTTAAATACATATTAATTTATTACATTTTTACATACATACGTATTATATATTTATATTATTATTTGTTCATAATTATTACATATTATTAAGTCGGATGTTGGAAGAATAAATACATATATTTTTAGGTTACCTTTATAAAAATAATTTGCCAATTAGTGTGGCACATAGCTTCCTCCCGTTCTATAACGTACTTAATGATGTTACGCTTTTACAAACTATTTATTTTTTCCCTTCTTTTATTTTAAATCTGTTACAATTATTGTTTTATTGTTTACATGAATAAAAGTTAAAATTAAGTTAAGGCAAAATATAATGAGCATATTATATAGTTGAAATCAAAATGGAACAATTTGTGGGGTGCGTCATAATTTTTAAAAATTAGATGAGTAATTAAAGATATAGGTATAAATAAATGTTGTATCTTCGCGCTCATGTGCGGAAGAGAAACAAATAGCGCAAGGTGAAACTTAAATGGTATTAACAATGAGCTTAAATATGACCTACCATCTAAAATTCAGAGCAGTTATTAAGATGTATTAGTTCGCAAATATTGAACGACACAGACCGTCGTCTGTCCACAAATGTTTCTTGCTGTCTGGAACGGATATCTTTCTGTCTTGGAATTTTTGAAATCAGAGACATAAAAAAGTTTCGTTCTTCAGAATGATAACGTAGCTTCCGTTACCTTTAGTAAGCTCGGAAGCAATATTTCAAAAATTCAAGCAATTCATTGTGTTGAAAACTTAATATGATATTAAGTAGAAATCTCTATTTGAGTGAGATAAAGAGGTAAAAAATACTCGTATTTATTCTTATGCCTCGATTTAGAGTATTAGTCATTATACTGGTAGGGAAAGGTCGTCGTTTCATGCACATTTAAATTTGAGAACTCGATTGAATCCAGAATCAGATTAAATAAATTTTAACCCTCTGACTTAGCTTCCAGAGACCCTCCGATCTCATAAATACCGTCAAGCACGGGGCCTGAGCCTTGCCAGTTTATCAAAAAGACGGTTAAGCTAGTAAGGGATAATTTTAGGCACAAAAACTTCGCCAAAACAAGAGTTAAGAATATCTTTGTAAATTTCATTAATATTAACGGTTCAAGTATTTTGTTGGAAATTTTAAAAAAATTTAAAATTTTTATTATACTAGACTAGTAATACTTTTTTATTTAATCAAAAGAGATTGTTTTTATATGATAAATGTTGTTAGGCCATTGGAGGTTAAATTCTGTGAATCAAAATGTTGTATCTTTCTTCCCTTCTTGTATAATGAAGTTCCACTTTTTCGATGTGTAAAAATAATATTTTTACATAATGTAATTTCTTGAGGTTACTAACCATAAGACATTTTTGAGATAATTATTTTTGTTTTGTTGAAGATATTTCGCGAAAAACATTTTCCTTAAGCGCTCTTTACTTTTTACTCCTTTCATTGCTGAAAAGAGAGAAAAAAAATCCAATTAAATATCGGTTTTAATTAGAGCGGGCCTACTCTCGTTAAGTGGGTGAAAAAGAGGAGAGCGTTAGAAAAAAACATCTCCTTTTATCGATTTTCTGAAAAACTTTTTTCCCCTAAATTTAAAAAGTTGTTAATTATGGCGAGGTTAAAAAATGCGCTTTGGAGTTTTTAATTAAAGTGAGTTAATACGAATTTGAGAGGGGATGGGAAAAAAGAAATTAAGGAGAAAATGATGGATTTAAGCGATGATTAATTTTTTTGTTATAAATGTAATAACGCGTCAGGTGTTCGGAGTGTGAATGAAGAGTGTTAGAGTGTATGTGTGTTGTGGGTAAGGTTGGTAGCAGTGATTAGAGTGGGCTGTGTGGGGACGAGGAGGAGTGGAGAAGCAATATCAGGGTATTACTCCACTAATCAGTCCCTCTCACCCTCTTCTATTCTCCAGTTCAATTAATTGTAAAGGCAGGAGAGCGGCGGTGGTGGGAGGTTGTGTTGCACGAGGACCTCCTCTACCCCCACCGCCCGCAGAGTGCTCCGGGAGGCACCCCTTGTCATTAGCTCTGTAGTGTTAAAACTCGGCTCCAGATTGCTCTACTCGGCTCGTTCCAAAACCAATCTGGCTCTGATGTCGCACACTACTATCTTGTAAACACTGGGGCTGTTAATTTCGTCCCCTCAGACCCCGGTGTTTTTACTGTGTCTGAACCCTCGGCACTGATTGCACTGCTCGAGGAGAGTCGTTTGCCTTTGTCTTCTTTTACCCTCTGTCGTGTAACAATGTCTTCCTGTAATTAAATACATTGTACTTCCAGTTATAATTCTACTGGAATGCTCTAGTATTATTTCCGTTTCATCATTACCCTTTCCTCGTAAAATCTATGTATGAGTTGGTAGAAATATATTATAGACCAGTCTTGGTCATAAACGGGCTAAGGACATTATGTTCTAAAATTATTGTTAAGATCTCGACCAAATTTCGGGTCCAGCTTAGTCGCACAAAAGAAGAATCACAAATTAAAAAGAAATTGGATTTAGCCATAATTTTACAATTTTGTTTCTGTTTTTCTTACAATATCTTCCAAAAGCAATTAGTGATAAAGAAATCTTTATAACACATCAACATATATCTTATTTTAGGTACACTCCCTGTAACAAACTCCTTAATATATTTTACGAAAACATTTTCAAATTTCCACTTATAACAGTATAAGTCGTTTTACTAGGAACAATTCTAGTTTCCAAGATATTGTTAAAAAATAAATTTGTTTCCGCTGTAATTAGATCCGAAATGTAAACCACTACCTGTTAAAATGTTATGAGTATGTAAAGATAATATATTAATTGAGTAAGATAATATGGAATTTAAATTTAGTATCACTATTTATATGAAAAAGTATTCGAGTTTGTTGGACCGGTTTTTTCAATTGATTAGTAGATATTTTTCCCACTACTTTTATGCTAAGCGGGAAAAGCATAACTATGGTGTATGGGTTATTCATAATACATATTTATGTTTAAGTTTTAAGGTTTTACACTGATTGCGCCGTATAATATATGACCGAAATGGGGGTAATAAAAATTAATTGAAGAACACGATTTTCTCACTGAGACCCACATTTGAATATAATGTTATTTACCAAGAAGTAATTTTTTTTGTAGGATAATGTTCTTCTTACCTATGCTGTTTTGTTTATTGCTGTTTTGTTTGTTGCTGTTTTGTTATCAATAAATTATTTTTGAGTGTTGAAATAGTTAATTTAGTCCTATCACCTACCATTAGTATTAGAATTATATGAGTTGATAATTAAATTGGTCCAAAAGGGATAGGCTCACGTATCCCATTAGCCATAACATCTTCAGAGATGGAGATGAACCTGAATTAGACATAAGTTCAGTTTGGAGTGTCGACTATAGAAGCACTAAAGTTCCTTCCCAGCCATCACTGGAATTTCGAATTAATGGAATATTGTCAACCTTACGGTTGATTAACTCATAACAGATTCATTCCAATTAGTAATATGAATGAATTTAGATAGACGCTCTATTTGATCAACTCACATCTAATTATTTTCAAACACGAGTTAGTTTTTATTGGCCGGGGAAAACTGTTTATTAACTAATCAAAACCACCTAAACTATTAATAATATTTCTTAATTTAGTTTAAGCTTATTTATTTTCATAAAAATTCTAGTTTTTAATCAAATTTTGATTAGAAAAGCGTGGGAGTATGAAGATGATCCGATTTCAAGTATAATATACTGTTTTATTTAAAAACCAATAATTACAAAAGTTTATTAATAAGTGAACTTTAAAGTGTCGGATCGCTCCGACACTTTACGTTAATCAAATTTCTTTTATGACCTCTAACATCTGCATGTGTCTGCTTTCAATTTAAATTGATGATAGAACGTTTATTTCTCTATTTAAAATGTATTAATAAATTTAGAATAATAATTTTAAAGAGTTTATTTTTAAATAAATTTAATATTATTAGATTAGCGTGAATTAGGGTCGTACTTTTGATCTTAAGAATTTTTAGCTGTCGCCGGTTTCTAGGTCTACGACTTGTAGTGTGGACAGTTGTTTTTGCTTTGATAATTAAAACATTATGCCAAAAATATCTGATTTTTATGCTAAACTCAAAATGTTTTAAAAAATTGTAAAAACATGTTTTTATCCACATTAATCGAGGCCACCAAGTATTTTTTTTACTAAAACAGATATTATCGCACTAGGTTTCTAGGAAGATAATAATAAAGTAGAACGACAGATTCAAAATATTTAGTAAATCATAATTTCAAAATTTACTTTTATACTTTTTGGTTGGGATGAGGAAGTTTTTACTAACTACACTATTAAACTTATGCAATCTTATTTTTAGATCAAATTTTAGGGCACAAGAGGCACGGCTTCAAATGTTATTAGAAGAAAAATCACAATATTTGTTTTCTTTGAACCAAGTTCCTTCTATACTCATGCTGATTCCTGTTAGATATCTACACGTTATTCTAAAAATACTTATCACATTCTAGATAATATTACTAGATTTCGAGACACTAAATTGAGTTGTGAATAGGTCGTTATTTGGTTTCATTAGAAAAGAGGCAAGTCTGAGAGAGGTGTGGATATTCTAACTTTTTGTCATAAGTGAGTTATCTGTACTCTTTTGTAAAACGGCTGTGGTGAAGAGTAATAATTAAAGGTACAATTGGTACTGAGCGTTGTGTGTGTGAGAGGTGTACAATAGACTCCTAATAGTATTGTATTAGAATGATGCTTTTGTACGGTGTGGACAGAGGGCTTGTATTGTAGACTACGGTCGAGTCGAAGCACTAGGTTCCTCTTCTCGTATCAACAGGGCCTTGTTAGGCTCTTCTTTCAAACTGTAGTTGGCTTCACAACTCCCCCCTCCTATCTTCTGATTACACTGTATTGTTCCTTTTATATTAACGAAAAAAAGTGTTATTACCTTCTAGTTGTTGTTGGTATCGGGCACTTGATGTTGTTGGTTATCCCCCATCCCCCCCCCCCCCTCTTTTTATTCGTTAGTTATAGTTTCTTCAATAACTTCAATTGTAACCGAGTTCATTGACTCCTCAGATAATATAGTTTCTCGATGAAATAATGTCGTCTATATCTATCAGTTTTCATTTATAAATATGGATTGGTTGATGGGATACCTCCTGAACACTATGTTTAGCTAGATTGCTTCCTAAAAAGAAAAGTTGGCCTGTAGTGACTGTTGAAATATTGAAGTAAAATGTTGTATAATAATTAAAACTAGATGATTTAAAAAATGTTTTAATTAAAATAAAATATTCTTGCCTCTTTATCTGTTCCATATTTATTAAATAACAATTATTTAGCTTACTTAACATAATGTTATAGTTGCGTGACATGATTGTATAGCTTAAAATATTACCAAGGTTTATGGTTGTTCCTACATGTGGAGGATCTAAAATCTTATTTTTAAAGCCAAGGAAATAATTTATATAAGCGAGGTCTGAATTGTTTTGGTTGAAGCGTTTGAAAATCCTACTTTATACATGTTTGATTGTCGTTATAGACAGCATTTTCCAATAGACGTCGTTAGTTGTTTCCCGTTCAATGATTCCTTTATTTTTATAGCTTCAGTGACCTGTGAAATTATTCACAGTTGCTTGATTCGAGATTACGTCCAGCCACTTGTCTTTTATTGTGGTGTTAACTTTCCGCTGAAAGCTTTGTAATTTTCTTACTGTCAACAGATAAAATTACTGCAATAATTGGGTTGAGGTATGCAATCGCTACCAACGTTTGGCAACAAGTTTAGGTTGTCGTTAGTGGATTTACCAAGGCAATCATCCGTTGCGAGCTTAGTGAAGTAAAGATGAGTTGAATAATTTGGCACTAAATGCATAATAGTACAGTTAGTTTAAGTATGAGGTACAATGGCACCACTTATTCACTCCAACCTGTTATTATCTGTACTTATTTTATTCAAGAACTCAAATGGAGTTAGTTAATTTTCTAAAAGAAGACATAGCTGTTCAAAAATGTTTGATTTACATTTTTGTATGTAGATAAAACTAACGTCCTAGCCATTTAATGTTATTACTTGTTCCTAGAAAGATGCCTTTTTTTCTTTTAATTTTTTTATTCATCTATTGAGAAATCGCTAACAATCGCCCCATTGAGCATGATGGGTTTACTAATTACACTATTGTAAACAGAATCTGAGTAGATAGGGAGCCGGTAATATTGGATTACAGTTAATCTGTACGATCCTGAGTCTGGTGTAAGGACTTGTTGAGGCGGTGCTTTAGATGGGGTTCCATAAGAAGAGTCTAGGGCCGATATGGAAATGTGTGGCGGGGCACCTAGTTCGTTACCTCTCGACAAGCCGTAACGAGAGGAAGAAAAGGCCTTCGTTATCCGGCCCGACAATGATAACCCAATTAAGGGTGTTGAGGGTGAGGGTGCGACAACTCCGGTCGGGAAGCAGGAGGGACTGATGCGACCGACCCGGTCTCCGTCCCAGGGAAAAAAGAACGCTTTCATTCGAAATTGGTTAACTACTCTTTCAATTGAAAGGATTCAGAGTTCAATTTATTCAAGGTTACTCCGGGGCCCCGATGACTGTCGGCAGTCTGAAGAGGCTATCACGGAGAATATGATAAACCTTTTTTCGACGTCCCGACATTATTTATTCAACTTGTGGCCGAGGTCACATCCCAATCAACCGCTCCTAATGGTAAATTATTCCTCGTTTCAATTTGGCTTGCATTATAATGAAGTCATTTCTGGTTTTATTGATGAATCAAAATCAAACCACTCTTTTAACGAACCTCAATTAGGAAAATTGTGTTTTTTAAGGCCACTTTTTGCCGCGTTTCAATAATTGGGAGTTGATGAAGTAGCGCTCTTTGAAGCATTGAACCTGCTGACCCTACACCGTGACGAATTGTTGTTATGTTCATGTTTTTAACCTCCCGGCTTCTTTGTCTATTGGATCCAATCGTGATTGCATTTTGAACGGTCTTAACATTTTCAAATTTAATAATATAAGCTCTTAATGAATAGTTATACATATGTATAAGATTATAAATGTTATAATGTAGTTGATTATCTGGGTTGTTACTTTGTCTGAGCTCACTGTATTACTCCATCATAAGATTTAAAAGATGTAAAAGGAAAGATAAAGCTGTTCGCTATTAATAATTTCTTTTCTCCGGCTCGCCTACCTCCATCAAGTTTGCGAATGCATTTAAATTGATATTAAAACATTAGGTCAACACTGTCAGGCGCAGGGATGAGAAGGGGAGGGAGACTGTGATTGATAACCTGTAGCCTAAACTTATAACCTTCTCTCTGTAGTTGTTCCGACTAATTTGTTTGTCCTAAAACACAATTTTTAGATTAATTTATATTAATACTTCCCCGAGCTGAAGGTTTTTTTTTGTTTGCACTTCCCTAACAAGTTATCGATTTCTGCTGGATTTTCTTCCTACCGACCTTTTTTCTCTGCCATGATTTTTCACCATGTTTTTTTCATTATGGCGTCAACGGATTGCGCCGTGGTAAACCCCCACCTCTTTCTCATGACGGGTGGCCACCCTCTATCTCTCCTCTACAAGTTTTAAGGATTATAACATTTACTTTCCAAGTTAATTAGAAGATATTTTTGTTTGCCTAGATTGTTTGTGCAAGGGGCGAGATATCCGTGATCTCGCACTGTATTATATTCCTAACACAAATAAATCGATGAATTTCCGTTAAACCTTAAAAAAACCTCTCACTAACACCGACAAACAATCTTAAAACTTTTAACAAACATTCTGTTTACTTAATAAATTTATAACTATTTCCTTACACCTCCCATTTTTATATAAAAACAAAATTAATGAAAAAACGAGATTTTCTACCTCTTTTTTGTATAAAAATATTTTTGATAGTTGCCGACTATAATATTAATCGAGCTTTATGGATTGAAATTCTAATCCACCTGTACTCTCTCGCCTTAGTGTATTAAAAAAAATATCAACTTTCTCTCGGCAGAAACGTCCTATAAAGTTTTGAACATTAGATTAAAATATAAAATATTTATTAAATTTAGTTTAGCATCATATATTTTTACATGTTTTTATATTAAGCTAGAAAGATTTATTTTGTTGGAAAGTACTGGTGTTTACTCACCCACTAAAATTCTTAAATTTTCATTTAGTAATTAATTTATTAGTAAATAAGCTGCTTTTTTTAAATTTTTATTGGATTGTTCTTAAGTATTACGAAACTGATCAGTGGGGAAAGGATTTTTTGCCGTTCGTATATCTTTTATATTCTTTTACTTTAAAGGCTTAAAGAGATTACCCTAAACTCTAAACATATCGCAACGACAAAAAGAGCAGGAGTGACCATTGTCCCTCTCAAGATTCTCGAAAAAGAAGACGACTGCCTGTTTTTTATTTTTGGCCCATATCAGGAAAACTCTCCACTCTCCATCTTGGATTCTAATGTCATATCTTGCTCCTCATATTAGTGAATATTCCTCGGCTGATGCTGTAAATATCCTTTTATAACTAAAAACATAAATGGTTACTTATGGTGGACTTATAAAATCGACTTGCGCATCGGAGGTATAAATGATATAAATCGTTTAGTCTTAATTAGTTTTATTTACTGTATTATTATACTGACATTATTAACTTTTCCTCCGATTTCTTACTTTATGAAATTGTGAAAAGACAAAGCAGCTTTTGGCAAATCTTTGAAGCTTAAGACCATGTCTAAGATAATAGCATAGGTTGAGGTAGAATGGACAGGTCCTATGTATTGCTTGAAACCGTAGGAAAGGGCCCCGTGAGAGAAACCCTAATAAGGGCTCTCTGTTTCTGACAGGATCTTGGATTTGTGTCGAAAGTGGGTGAACCTTGTGTGTGATATGAATTTCATAGTGTCGTGTGGTCCCGGTCAGTTTAGTAGTCAAGAATAGAGTGATATGGAAAGGTGTTTGTGTTGGTATTACTCTGAGTAAGGTGGACTGTGTTTATGTCACGTGAAGCCAGGGGCTCGGTGAGTGTGTGTGTTGAAGCCCTTTTCAAGGTGGACAGGGAAGGGTAAAGGTAGGGATGATTGTCTGGAGAAGCCTTGCCCTCCTCTAGTTCTCCAACAGGGTATCAAAGCCCCCATCTACCTCCCCTCTACCTCCTGGGATTTGGCTCCGGGCGCCCCCCCTCCTTCCTTCAACCCAAGCAATTTCAGGTTGAAAATTGAAAATGGATCGCGGATGTAGATACCCCCCTCTTTCCAGGACTATACGGACATTACGCCCCTTCCATATACAACTTCTTATATAACCTTACTGGAAGCGGGGGGAGGTTAGAAGGACGGAGGGGGGTTTTGATTTATTTTATTCTCCAAGGGGGTCCCTCCTCCTATAGGGCTCAAAGTCCTAGTTTTCTTATTATATTCTTATACCCCGGTACCCCTCCGGTTATTCCGAGGCTATTCTACAGAAAGTTGCTCTCCACAAGATTTCTCCGCACGATATCCTATATACCACGGAAAAAAAGACAATTTTTCTGTACCGGAAAAATTGTCCAGTGGTCTCCCTTCACGTTCCCTTGAGTTGCTTCTCTCTTTTTTTATTATTAACCTAAACCACAAACCAATTACGAATAGATAAAAGGGGAGGAAGGGAGAATAAAGCCGTTTCAATCTAAATGCTAATCTGGGTAAAACTATAAAATCAATTTCTACATAAGTACATACATAAAATCTCAGATTTACTGGTACACGCATCCCATATACACCCGGACAGGATTCTAGACGCCAATTTATTGCTATCCTATTAATAATATTATAACATTTCAATCAAACCTTCTTTATTATCAAAAAAGAACTTTAATTCTCTCTGATACTTGTTTACTCAAATAGATTAATTTATCTCTTATACTTGTTTACTAAAGTAGAGTATTTCTCTCCGATAATTTTACTTAAATAGAGATGAGAATCAATATAATAAACAAATAAAAAATAAATATATCTTCCACAAAAAATAAAACGAAGCTGTAACTTATGCAATATGTATTTTTCTAATAAATACTCTCATTTGAACAGCTGCACTGCTTACATGACAAATACTTCAAGTACCTACCTATAGAGAAAGGGAGTTGCAATATACCCTGCACACCCCCCCTTACCCTCTTCTCAAACACCATAACGTAAGGTATCGATGTAATTATTGTTATTTTTTTACATGTAATAATTATACTTACCCAGCTTTAGGCCTTATTTCAGCGGTAGAAAATGAACATTCAATTTATCATTCATCGGTCTCTTAATCCTTCCATTTTAATACTAATTTTATTTAAATTATTAAATTTTTGGTTGTATTCATACTACGGAAAGATTAAATTTTACTTTAAATCAAATTATAAATATCAATAACTACGGGAGACATACAGAGAAAAATAGACCCTCTCACCGGGACTTGAACCACAGGTCCAGATTGTACCAGGTACAGATACTAACCGAGTACTTTATAATTATAAGCGTTAATTCTCGATCTAGTACTATTGCCGTGAATATTTGGCTTGCTAGATTTGTAGAGAAGATTGAAAGCTTGGATTCGGGGAATTTGTATCGGTAACGACAGAGAAAAATCATTCTCCCGTGTAGCTCAGTTGGTAAGAGCACCTGTAACGGATTAATAGGAGGACCCGTGGTTCATGTCTCGGTGTGTGGGTCTATTTTTCTCTGTATGTCTCCCGTAGTTATTGATAATTATAATTTGATTTAAAGTAAAATACTAATTTTATTTCCAAATAAATTTGCTGATAAGAAGATATTTTATATATTTGCTCTGTTTTACTCATAAATTGAAATACTCATAAATAGTTCACATCACCTGTCTTAAACCTAAGACATCATGATCACCCCTGAAGATGCTTCTAGTATTAGGAGCGAAACGTCGAGACGTACACCCTTCGAGACGTGGTCACCACCGAAATACCTAGAACCTAGAACTTTATTACTCATAAAAAGTCAATATTTATTAGTGGTCAATGTAGATTTATGGCACGTTCTGGAACCCGGGAATGAATTCGAAAAAAACGACCGTCACAAAACCAAGCGTCACGAAATCTACCGATGACGATAACTTGAGTAAAAGATGACCGAGCTAGTTGAAATATGGCACACATGTTCATTTTACCAATGCCTAAGATAAATTCGTTGGACAAGGTTATCCGCTCAAGCGTTCACGCGCAACGCTCACCTAAACGTAAGCTTCAAATTTAAAATTGTAATTTTAGGACGGGAAAAAATTATAACTTCATCTATTTAATGAGACCAACAACTTTATTTATTTTTTTTTTTTTAGTAAAACGAACACCGACACTGCTTTGAAGTGATAAAGATCGCTAAAATTATTAAGCGGACCTAATCGTTTAAAATAAAGAAAACAACGTTTTTACTGATATCTTACGTTCTAACGTAACGATTTTAATAAAACTACTTACACATCGTCTAAAGCACAATTGAAACAGGCATGTAAAATTTCAACCTGATAAAAGCAGACGTTTTTGAGTAGGGAAAAGATATATTTTATAATATTTTAAATTAGTCGGCCGGATAGGTAGAAGACAGTCCTATCTCCTACAAACTACAAACATACTCTTTAACTATAAAGTCATCATGATTAACTTTTTTCGCAATATGCAATATGCAATACATATTTATTGTAAGACGCTTGCTTTAATAATAGAAATATTGCTTTTCTTTTAATTTTGCCTTAACTCCGCTAGGTACTAACAGTTAGTTACTTTTAATTTTGTCTCTTTTCTAACTCCGCCATGTATAAGTAGTTAGCTACGTTTACGAACTTAGCATTGTGATTTTATAATTTATATTTAATTAAAATTGTAAGGAACTTTGTTCCTACCGGGTGTCCCGCGACACCACACGTATTTTTTTTTTATATTATTTTAATTCTTATCATTACCCATTTAAAGCTATCTTACAATATATTTATTTATTTAATTTTCCTTATTAAAAAAAGAAATCTTATTTACATTTTCTCCACAATCCACCTCTTCTTTGCACTTGAAAACAACCCTAATATAACGTAGGTGTGGGGAAAATAAAAGAGGGGGATATTTGGTCCTGATTAATAGCTTTTTAAAAACTTTTGTAATTGTATTGCTAAGGATGAAAAAAAACATAAAATACGAAAAGAGGCAAAAGAGAAAGAAAAAAACTGAGAAGGAGCTATTACAGATTATAAGTTTTTCTGTTAAAGTTAATATCCGGATTTTATAAAAAAAAAAAAAAAACGAAAAAAAGGAGAATAACCGGCATTGCTTTTATCCCATTCCATTGGTGGCTGGTTCTAAGTAATCTTGCTGAGGAGGTAGGGTGAGAATCAATTTGCTTCCCTCTATCCGAACCTCTTTTAACTTGGCCCAGAGAAGAAGGAAAAAAAAAAAACATTCCCGTCAGAATCGAAAGATTTTTAATTGCCTTTTTGGCCCCCCTTTTTATACTTGAAAAACAGTGGGTGCAGAATTGCTTTTCACGATTCGGTCTCTTTTTAAGCAAAAAAAAATCATTATTTTTATTGTTATTGGTACTTTTTTTTAAGTAGAAAATATATCTCTATTTATAAAATTTGAAATTATAAATATCTTCTTTTTTTTATTGAACGATATCAATCTTGGTAGTATTGACAGATTTATTATACTTTTTAGTTGTGGATTTTTACTGTATTGAATTTTTCTTTATTTTATTTTCTTATTTATATATATATATATATATATATATATATATATATATATATATATATATATATATATATATATATATATATATATATATATATATATATATATGTGTGTGTGTGTGTGTGTGTGTATATAAACTATCAGGAGTAAACAAGATGAAAAACAGTTTAAAAATTATTAAATTGTTTCTGATATTTGTTGTATGCTATTTGTTTGGACAAAGATTGATTTAGTGAATGAAATTAAAACGTATTTGATGATTGTGAATAATAGGTTCAGATTCAGATACTTTCTTAGGGAGCAAAAATCTGAAGAAATTCAGCTATTACTATTGAAAAAATGCTTATAGTATTACATTGACCTACAGCGTTCTAATTAAGGCGTTGACGAAGGATTATGATAAAATACTAATGAGTTACTATTCTTTTAACAACCCTTAATATTTTATTTACTCACTTACAGCTTTCTAGAAAAGGTAACAGATATTTGCTTGATCGGTTATTGAGCTTAAAAGTTGTTTCTTTACTAACACAGCTTTCTAGAAAATGGGGTATTTGCTAGATCGGTTAAGCGACATATGTGTCTACCAACAAACACAACTTTTCTTTACACGCTTAAGCTTTATTGTGTTGTTGTAGATTAGGGGGTTTCGTAGATCAGCAATGAGACTTATGAGCTTTATTACTGACTTAGAGCTTTCCCTTTTGACGGAATTGAGTCAAGTAACATCAGAACATCTTTACGAAACCTATATTCTTTACTCGTTAGATAAGAATAGGTGCATAAACTCTTTAAACTTTCGGTGCAAGAGTATTTCTTTTCACATCAAAATTATAGTAGTGGGGGTTTATATCCTACTATATATGTATATTATATAGTAGGGAGAAATTATGAGGCTTATATTAGAGTAGAGAGAAGTGGCAGCTTCTTTCCCATAATAATTTAATTTTTTGCTCTTTATTTTACTAAATTTTCTAAAATTTAATACTTATTCCACGATACTTAAACCAATAAAAGGAGAGGTGTGTCCAACCCATCTTTCACCTGTATTTTTACATTTCTAATAATTTAAATTTACCTAATCTTTCTTTTTTAAAAAATTAATTGTCTAAAATGTATTTTCTTTTAAAGTTTTAACTGTGAATATAATAACTTTTATTCAATAGATTATTATAAGTGTAGGTATGCAGATAAATACATGTATGTTTGGTAAATAGATTTTAAATACAATTTATATCAAATAAAGTTAGGAGAAATGACAATGTTAAGAATATATATAGGTGGGTTAAGGTTAAATAGAGAAAAGGGGTTTTTGTTGGTTGGTAGTTTAGTAGAAAGGAGTGAGAGAAGAGGTATCTAGAGGTGGTTAGGTTCAGGATGATGTTACATGGGAAAGAGAAGGAGGTAGTTTTTCCTCTTCTCTGATTAGAGGCACCCTGGTTTTTCCTACCCCACCCCGTTGGGGTATCAGTAATTGAAATCTTCGAAACAATTTAGCTTTTTGAAACCATCTCCTCTCCTGTTTCTCTTGGGTAGGTCGGTGGTAGTTGGGGGCCAAGCAGCAGCCAGCTAGCATCACGTTATATAGCTTGCCTCGCTACTCACCCCCTAGCTCTTTTCTAGAAGGCAATTCTACGCACCACTAACTCATCCTCTGAAAAACCACTCTTCAAACTACTTTACCCCCTCTTCTCTTCTTCTTAACCTTCCTCTTTTTAACTTCTTTTTTTCTTCTTATTTTTATACACTTTTCTTTATTTACTTTTATTTAATATTATTAAACGTTTACTCTTTTTCTTTTTCAACCGTTGTATAAGTTTAATCTATTTATTTTTATCAGTATTTATATAGATATTTTTTTATGATTATGTTTGTTTGTATATAAACATATTTATTTGTTTTTGAGCAACTTTTTTTTGCAGGATTAAGGTTGGGTTTTTTTTATAGGATTTGTTATGGTCATTCTCATTTTTAAAAGAATTATTTTTCAAATTTATTTTACAATTTCTTCTTTCACTATCATAGAAAACTTCTGATGACAATTTTTATAGGAGAGGAGTTTATATATATTTACAGTGGAAAATAGTTAACCTCTCAAGGTAGTATAAACATAAATGTTGTCTCTACATTATCTGAAAGACAAAGAAGTGAGTAGGCTGATTTCTGTTAATTTTTTCTCTTATCTTTATTTTTTCGTGACAAATTTACATTTAGGTAAGTACTCGTTTTAAATTTCTCATAGGAAGTATTGAGATGGCAAAAAAATACAATAATTTTTACATTGTAAAGGATTTATTCGTTTTGAGGTCGACTAAAAATTGAATACTAAATGTAAACAACCACGTGTTGAACAATTTTTAAATATGTTTAATAATAATAAAAATAAAAGGATTTAAATTCAAAATTACTATTTATACTCGTGTATGAAAGTTGCGTTCGTGTTTGTCGGAACGATTTTATGATGTATAACATTCTTTCTTTAATATAAATTCATTACAGCTTAGCTATTCTATTTATTAATAAGTAATACCACTGGATCTTCAATTTTCGAGCTACTCTATTAAATGATATATTTTATTGCTATATACATAAATTATTAATAAATTAAGTAAATTTAGTCATGTCTTTGGTTCTGTTGAAATAATTATTCTTCATATTTCGTACAGATTTGTTTTCTTTGCTTTTGAGTATTGAATTGACTAAAGCTTTGATCAAGTTAAAATACATGGGGGGTTTCATTTCAATTTAATTGTTTTCACATTATTTTAATGTGAAAACAACTTAAATAAAATTACAAAAATTGTAAGTACATCTAAACTTTATTTTAATTTTTAAATTACTTTGTAAAAGAAGTTATAATTTAAAATACATATTTATTTATTTATTTTTTCAAATTAATATATATATATATAAATAAATAATAAAAAATAAGGGTATCTTTCCCAAAAATCTAATCCTCTATAAAGTTGATTTCTTTTTACCCCTCTCTCTCTCTTATGTTGGAACAAAGCCAATATAATTTTCTCCGCATTAGCCTTCTCCTTTTTTTCCTTATGAGCAAAGATTTTTTTTTTTTATTTAATTAAATTTTTAAAAGCGTGCGCAATTTATATGAAAATTATAAAGTAATTTATTTTAAACCTTGCCGACCCCCTTGCGAGAACAGCACTTCCCCCACTCCTTCTTCTTTTTATAATAATGCTTTGGATGTGAGGAAACTTGGGAAACAAGTTTTTTTTCTTATATATATTTTCAGAAAATTAAGTTCCTTCTTAGAAAAAAATGGGTGGAGAGGGGGGGGGGGGGTTAAGAGAGAATCTTTTATATAAAGTATAACGCCCTATTTTTCGGGGCCCTTTTCCCTTCAACCCTTTTATGTTTAATTATTTTAATAAACTTTTTCTTTTTGCCTTGTGAAAACGTTTTATATTATGAGGTTATTTTCACTTTTTTAATAAATAACTTTCGTTAAGTTCAGTGACTTTTTTTTTAAACACCCTGACAAAAGGAAAAAAAATCCTTTCCAGAAATTTCCTTTCTTTCTAATTTTTTCCCCCTGTAAATTCTCTTATTAATATAAAAGCTAAAGGGTTAATTAAAAGAAAATTAAGAATGTGTATGAGTAAAGTGATAATAAATGCTTAAAGATAATATGATGACACATTTGCTAATGAATTTCTTTAAAATGTAAAAAAGCATTTGAATAAGTTAGGTTATGTACTTTTATGAGTGATAATAAAAGCTCTTTTAGTAAAATTTAATAAAAGAAAATGTATTGCATATGCTTCCGCGGCTTGATTCATAATTACATTCTAGATTTGAAGGTGGAGTCATCTTTGTTGGAAGCAATCTCAGAACGACACAGGTGGATTCCACAACCCCCGTGGTCTTTATGTAAAAACCTAGAATGTTCTGCACATGCTGTTTTGTTTTTTACATTTAAGATAATGTTAATGTTTCCCGATTCGCATCATCTTAACAAACGAACGCTTGGGTTTTTTTTTAAAGGTTTTGAACTGTTTATATCAAATTTAAAAAATAATAATTCTGAAGAATTAGTGGAGTTGACGTTAGAAGAAGCCACAGCTTTCGGTTTCTCGAAAATCATTGATAGTCCGATTTTCGTCTCTCATGTGACTCTTCGACAGGGTTTCAATCCTTTACCTTTTACTGGCACTGATGATGGCCAAGACCCCGAAAGCTTAGAAATTAAATTTATTTTATCTACAATTGATACGAAATATAAACATTGTATCTCGGTTTAGATGCGTAGAAAGTGATTCTTTTTGTATTTATTACGCTTGCGCGTTTCACAATTCCTCTTTTTTCCTCCCTAGTGCCGTAAAAAAGAAGAATTCTTCACCTTAACGCACGATTAGCGAGTTAGTTTACATTTAACAAAACTAATTTGCCGTTTCTTTAATTAAGTTCGAGTTTTTAGTGAAGAGCAATGAGTGATTTATGTCATTATGACCAAAATGAGGAGAATAATACTCCTCCCGAAATGATTAATTCGGCACAAAATACAACTAATGAATTAATGTCATCTTTATCAAAAGAGAAATACGAACTTACATACAGGAAGTTTATTAAATATTTTTTTCTGTATTTATTATTATAATACAACAATCGTAGATAAAGTACGGTACGCAACTCGTGCGAAAACTGCATTTTGCTTTGCTCGTGTGGTTTTACTACTCTCGCTGTCGCTCGGGTGCAAACTCCATACTCATACTCGCATTCAATATGCTACTTTCCGCACTACACGCGTAATGTACTACTGTGATGAGGCTTTAGTGTTTTTAATTCTATTGAAAATACATTACAAGTTTTCAAATTTGATTAAATTAAAAGTAGGGGAGATTCCCTTACTTTTAAATAAAGGCCAGATATGTACTTAAGACACTTTTCCCAAGCACAATTCCAAGAAGAAATCATTTTGTTTTGGTTTAATAGTCAGAACAAAGCCTGGCAACACTATTTTAGCAACCTTCCTGCTTTCATCAGCTGTTCACATTAGTTGAATTTTGCTTTAAGGAATTGTATCAATTGTATAAATAATACAGCTGATAAAGCAACACACTAGCCCCTTATCATCCATTAGATATAGTTGTATAAGAAGGGCTGTCTTGCGCCATGGAGTTAGTTGTATAGTTAGTCCAAGATAAGGTAACCACTCCTATGCAATGCCTATAATTTTTATTAAATTAAAAAATAATCATATTTCTATCTATCATCTAATATTTTTGTGCTAATAAGAATACATAATATTTTTCTGTTCCCCTTATCTACTGAAAAAAAAAATATATATAATATATTTAATTGCATTAAAAACTAATTTTATAGTGATGCTAAAAAATTTAAAAAGTAAGGATGATAATATTTTAATTTATTTATTTTCATAAAAGAATTAGCAATCATGAAATGATACGTTAAGCAATAAATAATTACAGGTGTGTTTCGCTTTCCACCCGGTCAAATAAATCATCAATAGAGTGTTAACAACTTACCACAGAATAAATCGTGATTAATTTAATTGTAAATTATTGATAAAAATCATTTAATGCTTTTAACTCTCTGAGTAAATAATTTTACTGATTTTGATTGACAGTTTGTCAATCTAAATTTTTACTCACAATTGAAACCACTAATTATCTTAACTTCTTTTTTTATTATTTAGAAAAAGGATAACGAATAATCTCTATTTAAAAATTTGGGGGTGATAAAACTTTTAATGATATGTGTTATCTTAATTTCTTTCTTAGATTCGAAATTATTTAGTAATTATCGTCAAAATGATAAAATTATTGACATAATCTTTTTTTTTTAATTTGACCGATTATTTATCTGGTCAGTTAAAGTTAACTCTAACTTGATATAGTTATGTTACTGACATTTTAGTTTTTAATAAGTAATAACCGATGTATAGTCGTTAATTATATGCTATTATATATAAGGTTTATATATATATATATATATATATATATATATATATATATATATATATATATATATATATATATATATATATATTTTTATATTAGTGACCTATTTATAATTTTGTTGTCATATTATGTTTTAATTGTCAAAAATTATGTGTAATTTTAGGATTCATTTAACTTTTTGGCTTTGTTAGATTAATGATAATTAAAAATGTTCAATGATAATTGTTGAATAAATAAAAATTAACGATTAGCCAGTAAATATATTCAAGTTATTAAAGTTATATCCTGGAAATAATATCGTATTTTTACTGTGCCAATCATTAAGCTAGCGGTTTATTTGCATGGAGTCCTACCTTATTGTCGGTTATATTTAAAAGAATATGATTTTTATTATTTATATTGCTATCCTGTTATATTAGCAGTTGGCTATTTTCACATGCTGCAAGTAATTGTGAGTATTTTTATATCAAAAGTAAAATATACAATGGCAATTAGATAAACTGTTTATTTATATCGAGTCATAATTCTCTTTCTTATTAAATGTTTACTTCTGTTTACTATTTCTTCTTTTTTTTTTATTCATTTCAAGATTTGAAAAAAAAACAAATCCATATTATGTGGCAACAGACGACAGCATAATAATAAAACCAATATAACAAAGCCAATTTTAATGGAAGATGATGTATGTCATGTTACAAGAGTAATAAATATGCTAAATGTATCTGTTAACTTATAATGATCACGCGAGCACATTTTAACTCACGTCGGGTTCAAAACTCCCCCATCTTTTACCATGTTATTTTCAAAACATGATTTCGTTTATGACGAGATAATATGAAAAGTATAATACACTTTTTTTTGTTATGGAATTCACGAAGCAACAATCTTTTTTTCCCATTTTACTTATAAACTGACAGTAATGGGGTAAGAATACTTATTTTATATTATAATGTTTTTTTTTTAAAGTTCATTTACTGCTTAAATTGTAGGTATATTTACTTTGTTAAAAAGTTTTAATACTGCATGTTTTAAAAATATGTTTTCATCCCGAAGTTAAATTTTATAACGAAGTCGAAAAGGCGACATTATTGAATTTAAGAATATTCTGCCAATTAGTGTGGCACATATAGCTTCCTCGCGTCCTATTACATACTTTAATGATGTTATGCTTTAACAACTTTTTATTGTTTAATATATTTAATTTCCTGTTTTCTTTTTTAAATTTCTCATTTTTTTTCTCGCATTTAACTTTACATGTTTTTTCGGGACAAATATTTTAATCTAAATTTCACTCACTCCCCGACTACCTATAAAGCTGAGACTTGCAAATATTATGTATTTCCGATGACATTACAATTATCATTCATTAGTTTTCCCAAATGATTAGTATTAGTCGACAAATTGGCTGTAAAATTCAAAATCAATTCTAAACGAACACGATCAGTGACAAGTAAGAGAGGTTAGAATAGATTACAAGATATTTTTAATGTGGCGAACACAAAAGGATGAAAATTATAATGAATGTGTATATAACAAAAACCCCTTTTTATTAACAATGCACTAAAATTTCACGGAATTGCGTTGAGCCCCTGCTACGTGTTTCTTAAAACTCTCTCACCATCTTACTCGTATTTTATTGTATTTCCTGGAATACACTACCTTTATATCTTCCGCCCTACATTTCTATGGTACCAAAAGAGATTTGAGATGTTCTTACTTATTCTAAATCTGTTAATTTTTAACAGAAATACCGGGTATTCCTCGTGTTGGAACGTTGGAGTGTACACCTGTAAACTATTCTAGGAACAATTTTATATAAATTTTTATAGACAATAAAAGCAGAAACTTCGATAATCTTTACAGTTCATAAATCTGAATTAGCCCTGGTTCCAATGTGTACATAGTTTTAGCCTGTCCGGATTATACGGATGTCCGGACTAGCGGGGTCCGGATAAGCGAGACTCTACTGTATGTCACGTAAGATCATTCGTATTAATGTGGCTGTTTAATAAAAAAATCTTCTTTTTAGTGCATGGTTCATAAAAGCGTTTTTATTATTATTATTTTTTTTTTTTTTTTTAAATATATTATTTTATACATTAGTAATAAATATAAATATTAATTTGGTCCTTTCTTACTTTAGCACCTCCCTATATCCCAAGTGTTAATAGTTATTCAGACAAAGGAACAAATACATAGTAGCATATATTCCTTAGTCTAAATTACTATTAAGACGAAGGGATATTTATTCCAATGTTCCTTGGGACAAAGGAATATCACACTTGTTTATATAATTGTGATCATATCCCTTAGTCTAATCAACTATTAAGATAAAAGAATATTAAATATAAAACTGCCCTAGGAGTCTCTATGTATTGAGGAGACAAAGATACAAACCTTTGAGACTTTTGTAGGACAGACTGTTGTTTAAAACCAAGAGGGGTGCTAAAGTAAAATAATTCCATTAATTTAGCAATATTTACGGTTGAAATTAATCTGGAGCTATCTGTGGGCTACTTGCGACAAACCATCCAAATTTCTTAAAAATCGGATGAGTACATTTAAATATATAAATGCTTAACCAGTTACTAGCGATTAAACTACTTAGTTACCTACTCTATTAGATGGTCGTCTGTCGTCTTTCTTTTATCTTTAATCTCTTGATCTTCTGTGACCTTCCTCCATATTTCTATTTCTAGAAATGAATATTTAAACTTCAACAATAAATAGTTATATAATCCTTGAAATTCTAATAAATATATACTTCATTCCTGTAATCCTGTATACATTTTTCTAGTCGATGCTCAATTTTCAAGCAATTTTAATACTCTTCCAAAGTATTTTTGTTTAAGGAAAGTCCAAATTCGTATGGTAAAATGTTGTCGAATGTGTAGTAAAGCCAGTCATCTGTAGAAATAAAGAAAGATTCCTTTCCACCAAAAGGATTTTTATTTATAAATTTAGCATTCAATCGTTTAAGATGAGTTTAGAAAGTATAGTTAATGGCAGTTTATGAGTCAGATTTAAATTTTAATTTAAACTTCTGTTTTCAGGTTTCTCTTACCATCTCTAAAGATGACCAATTTGTAGCTCGGGGAGTAATATTTTAGGTGACATTTTAGCAATTAAAGCAGTGTTATTTTCTACAAGCTTAAAGCGGAAAATAGAGTAGTCTTTCTTTTAAAATATGTATACATTTTATATTACTTACAGAAGAGTTACTTAGCGCAATTATTATCTAGCTAGCGTAATGTAGTAAATAATTAAAAAATAAATAGTCTGAGGTTCTGCAATTATGCTTAAAAGTCTGCTCAAACTTAATTTATTTAAACATTATTATTAAATTAAGACTAAATCATCTAAAAAAATGTATACTCGCGATATTTTAAAGAAGATATTTTATTTTTTCAAAGTAAATGAGACTGTGTGGGATTTGAGTACGCCAGCACAAAATTCCTCTTACTTCTTGGGTTAAGATTATAAGAACTTAGAAATGTACTTGAAGAATGAAGAAGTTATTTTAATGAGATAAATAACAATGTAATATTTTTAATTTTTTTTTTATTAAGATTATAATAATCTTGATTTATAATTACAAGATGGAAGTTTTAATGAATGATAGGAGGTTTCATATTGTTCCTTTTAATTTCATTTTCATTCTATTATTTATTACTCTTTGTTATGTACAAAGAGGTAGAGGATATGAGTGTTCCTTTTTCACACCTTCTTCATTCAGATACATTGTTGTATAATCAAGTTCAATTTAACTTGGTTGTAATGGAACAAGCCGAGGGATTCCGGTTCTTAACAGTGTTGCTTCTATTAATTATCGAAACTTATTGTTGTTTCGGGGAAATCAAGTCATTATCAGATTCCTCTTTTCTTCTTGGAAAATTTAAAATAGATCTGTATTATAGCTATTCACGTATCATCAATTTTCACTCTTTACTTTTTTTTATGTTAAATTAGTTAACACTAAAATGAATTGGTTGCTTAGCACGATTCTAATCTTGTATGGGGCTTACTCTCGCAAATTTAATCCATCTATTCATAGATTAAGTTATTTTATTGTGTACTGTTTAAGGATTATACAAATATTTTCTCTTATCTTATTTATTTATTGGTAAATAAGATTAAAAATGTTCAAATCTTGTTTCCCTTTATAATTGAGAGAAAGGGGAGGTTTATGGTAAACACATTGCAAAACCGGTACTCTGTTAGCGATGCGTGCGTCTCACTGGTGTTTGTCCATGTGTCACACAATATAAAGGGCCCGCATATGAAGAGTAGAAGTAGAGGGTCCAACTCTACAACGTTATACCATGCGACGTACACGCACAATAGAGAATCGAAACGAGGAGGGAAGTTTTAATCCGTAAATATGGTTCTAGCGGATTACACTGACGGTTCTGAATAACTTGCAGCACATGAAGGTTTTTAAACCGTCCCTCTTGGTGATCGCATGTTGACGGGCTCTAGGAAATGTATGGGACGCGTGGGAAAGCTAGCCTCTTGCTTATGGTTGCTTCCTACCTTACAATGCCGATTTACTTCGGTCGATTAGGCCTTACAACGGAACAACAAGAGGGACTTCAGCCTGGACTTTGACAAAACTCATAAAACTTCGTTGTCCGGGCATGTACTGGTTTTAGGTTTCTCTCAATTGACATAAAGGGAAGGGCAACCCATTACTATATAATATGTTCTAAAGTGAAATCATCAGCATTGATACGTAACTTAACTATTGTTAAATATCATTAGCCATTGTATGAATTATTCGTAAAACAAACCGAGCTATTAGAGTGCAAATTATGCTTAATCTTACAGTTCCAGTTTCTTTTCCCATGAAGTTTTTTTTTATTATATGCTGCAATACACATGACACCTTTGTTTTACTATACTATTAATGTAAATAGTATAATAAAAGGAGAACGGGTAATATGATTATCAATAGTATAAGAATAGGTGCAAGTCCTATTCTTCAAACTTAAATTTTCCTGGGAAATAATAGAAATAGTTGTAAAGTTTTTTTCGAATTGATCGATGTTCAGTCAGTTTCAATTCATTCAACCATAACTAATAAATAATAAAGTTTAGGGGACCGGCAAAACCGAATGGATAGCGTATTTGCAACTCTGCCGCCTGAAACCTAGGCCGAAACACTACCAAAGCTGGAGTGTTCTAAACCCAGAATAATAGAGATATGTTTCACACTGGTGATCAGATCATGTGGCTAGATCTTCCGCCCTGTAATAACCTGATGATGTGTTGACCAAATCGTAAAAGAAACACACAAACAAAAAAAATGAATGAATAAATTATTATCTCTCGTTCAAAATGTGAAATAAAATTATTAAATAGTAAAATAAATTCTTTTAGTTAATCTTTAAGCAAGAATCGTTTTCGAGTTATAAGTGAAAACTATTTTTAGTTTAATTTGTTTTCACCTAAGCAGCTTAGTGCTATCAAAGTAATCCAGTCTTAAACCATAACTATAATTAATCTTATAATGTTAAAATTGTGTATACTTTAGTTCAAACTTCAAACCACTTCGGATCTATATTTAAAAATCAAATTATAAGTCTGAATCAAACGTTTAAATTAGTTAAACAACAGCATGCTTACTATTAGAAGATCTAAAATCTAATGATTTTATAACCTTGTGTAGAATAAGCTGTTTATAAGTTATTACTTTTCCTCACTACTATTAGTAGGAAAAGTATTGTTTTCACCAAAAAATTTTTTTTTCGAGATTTCAACGGAATTATCCGTTTTAGGTGTTTTTAAGACCTCCTGAGTGGTTTTCAGTATGTCGTATGTGTGTATGTGTGTTATCGTCGTAGCGCCCAAGGTATTTAACCTTTAAAACCGTTAAAACTTGGCAGAAAAATCAGTCCTAACCTGTAGTTGTGCCGCCCGGAAAATCAACTTTTTTCGCCATCTTGAACCCAGTTTGCTGAGTCAGCAAAAATTTAAAAAATCGTAATAAATCTAAAATGGTCCTGATCGAGTTGAACTTTGGCTCGAATGTATCTCTCTGTATAACAAACAAGCCCACTAAATTTCATTTTGATTTTGGCCGCCATTTTGAAGTTATAAATTTTTAAACTTTGACGGTTAATAATACTGAAAGTATGAATAGGTATTTGACTTATAGCATATCGTTGGAACCGGAAAAAATTAAGGAACAAATATAAAAAAACCCGATGAAATTCCATTAATTAGTTTAAAAGTTATAAGCGAATATAATTATTTATTAGTGCGATAATTTTGATGACGTCAAAGTTTGTTTACATCTGTCAAAATACCGCCAAACTTAAAATAATTAAATAAAATATAGGTATTAAAAATAAGGTTTTTTTTTAAGAATAATAATACATCAGTTAGTTCAGAACGGTCACCCATCCAAGTACTGACCACGTCCAATGCTGCTTCCTCCTGCTGCGAAGCAGCAGGAGTGGCCACTTTAGTGGCCTCTGAAGTGAGGAAAAGTTCCGAGGTACCCCGTACCCGATTTTTTTTTTTTTACAATGCTAATTTTATATTATAATACTTGGACTTAGTCATATTCTTGATTATAACGATAAGGGGGAAAAAATGAAAAGGGAGTTAAAACGGTGTTTTTCAGATCAAAAAAGGCAAAGTGGTTGTAAGGTTAAGGTTAGGTTCATTGAAAGCAGGTTAGAGAGGAGGCTGGTTGCTTGCTCCCAGCTAGCTGCTAGCAGACCCCAAGAGCACGTGGATTCATTTCATTCACTAAAATCCCCTCGCTTTTACTCCCTTCCCTATCCACTAACTCCCCATTCATTTTCTCACTGTGTATCTTCTATCTCATTTTAACTCACTACTATCTTTTACTCACGTTTACATCTCACTTTTTCCTCTGGCTTACTTTCCATCTCTTTTGATAGTATATCACTCGTATCTTTTACTAAATAATGCGAAGTGTTACATTGATATTATAAGGATTAATTGTTGAAAAAGTAAATATCACCAAATGCTTTAAAGAGTAGCAAAGAATTTAGAATGTTTTTTCCTGCTTTAAGGTTATCTTCAAGATTTAAGAAGAAACATAAAATTATATTTTAAGTTTCTTTTTCTAAAATTTCGTATTAAATTAATTATTAATTTCTATTAATGTATAAATATTTCTATCCTTGCCAAAGATGTGTATATTTATTTATCGGACAAAGTATAAGTCATGTTAAAAGTTAATTTCATAGTTTTGGGTCTCAGTCTAGATCTATATACTATTCTTACAATTAGTATTGACTTGTGACAGTCAGGTTGGCCAACCTTTGTGAAGAAAAAAAAATCTACGCCTATGATGGGGCCAGTGAAATGTTTATTTGACATTGTTACTGTTATACCTAAAGAAAGACCGCCGTAAACGTTGCATTATATAGTTGGCCAATGGAGCCAATATGCACATAATTGGCACTACCTACATACCAATAAATGAATAAATTATTTATGTCTCATTAATAAATAGATAAGAATAAGAGGTGCTCGTATCTGAGGGTAATATGTTCTAAACTTCTACCGTGATAGCGAAAACCGCGGATAATAGTGAATATTTTATTTGCCAGAGTGTATTCTCAAATAGTCGACTCAAGTATATAAAGGCACGACTTAATATGTATTAATATGAAGTAAGTAAATAAATTTATATGTATTACCTAAGAATAGGAGGAGACTCTCACCACAGCACAGGGCTCTAGTGGGGGGATGAATTTACAAAATGATGTATAATATTGTATTTCCATATACTAAAAATTCTTTAAAAAATAAAAAATAAATAAAAAGACAAAACAGCATAAAAATGTGTGATAAAGTTGTTCAAATTCAAACTACATTACTATGTAGAAACATAAATAAAATTGTTACTTTGTGAATTGTTTTTCATAAATTTTATTTAAATATTAAAATTGATATTACAAAATGATTGTATGTTCGCAATTTTAAACATCATAAATTTTCTTTTAACTTTAGTCCGCTAAATTTTCTTTTTACTAATTTATTAAATTTGTTGTTGGAACAGTTATGTAGACATTATTACACTAAAGTGAAAAGTAGTATGCTCAAAAATGATGGCTATAACTTATCAATTTAGCTTCTTAGATTCAATTAAATATTAGTTATGATATAAAATCTCTTCAGAAATAAATTGTTAATACATAATTATATTTCCTTTTTTGTGTCGATTCTAATAAAATTTGTGAGGACCATATTTATTTAAGTATATAATAGACTTCAACTATAAGTTCTATAAATACGTATAAAATGAGAGTGAAGATTAAACAATTTTATTTGTATAAAAGGTAGTGTTTTCGTCCTTGTGTTTTTTTTTGTTTATTTTCATTCATGGTATTGTCTGAGTGTTGCCGTTTTGTCTCATTCAGTCACTTGCTAGGTAGTGAATGAGGTAGAGCCGGAACCACGGCTCCATTCTGACCGATGCTGCCAGACAAAGGGTCTACTCAGAGGCAAGAGCAGGGGAAGAGGAGAGGAAATGAGATTATTTTAAACACTAAAAGGAAATCATACAAATTTAGCTAACACAGTACTGCCGAAAATATATATACATATGTATATATACAACAAGATATAATTCGGGATGATATTCGTACTTAGTCTAAACGCTTTTAATGTTAGGTATTTTTAGAATATATAATATATATTGTTTTACGTTAGTTATTGGAACGAAGTTCCTTATGGCACGTTCTGGAGCCCGGGAGTGAATCCGACCAAAATCACCGTCACAAAATAACCGTCACGAAATCTACAGATGACTTAATCTGTTTCAACACGGGGTAATTTCGTTTTTCAGAATAGTTACAGATAATTTACATCATTGTTTGGATGAATGGAGAACTAATTAAGAATATTTATCCTTAAAAACACATAGAATTGTATCTGTTAATCAATGAAAATGTGTCCATTTTAAAAAGATATATAAAACAAAATTTTGTTGCTGGTTGAGAATAGCGGTTATTTTTACTTTAATATATATTAATTTAAATCAAATTATAATTATTATTAACTACGGTAAACAGACAGAGAAAAATAGACTCCAGCGCCGGGATTTGAACCACGGGCCTCTATATTGGTTAGAGCGCTATACTGGAAATATAGAGGGCCGTGGTTCAAATCCCGGCGCTGGAGTATATTTTTCTCTGTCTGTTTCCCGTAGTTAATAATAATTATAATTTGATTTAAATTAAAATTTAATCTTTCCGTAGTATGAATACTACCAAAATCGTAAAATATGAAATTCTTTATTGTATACGTAGTATATATATATATATATATATATATATATATATATATATATATATATATATATATATATATATATATATATATATATATATATATATATATATATATATATATATATAATATAAAAATCGAGAAATTAATTTACGATATAAATCCGGGAGAAATGTATTCCTCGAAAACGATTCCGACAATTTAAATAGAAATTTTAATTTGTAGTCCATTTAAAGTAAAGTTTAACCATATAAGTAGTTTTACGGGGAACAAATCTAGCTTCCGAGATGATGATGCAACGAAATATGATGCTGATTATCGAAAACAAAGTGTAAAAAAAAAAAATCATCTCGTGAACACTTTTAATTGTGTTTTTTTAATAAATTGCTCTTATAGATATATTATCGAATTTTAGTTTAGGTCTCACTATGTAGGTATTTGAGAAAATTTTGTTTTGAGTTTGTCCTACCGATTTGTTTTATGTATATATATATTTTAAAATTTTAGCTTGTGTCTTGTTAGATGTACACAAGTTGACTGACTGTTGTCTAGTTACATTTTCTCGACCGCAAGTAACAGTTAAATTGATTTTATTGCATTAAAAGAAGGTAGTTTTGATCTTAGATATGATAGTTAACTTTTCCATTCTTAGATCGGGAATGTATTTATTTGTAAAACATATCTAGGCTAATTTTAGCCCTAAATGAAACGATATAGAGAAAACTGCATTTATCATTAGACGTTTTCCTACTATAGTAATAGTTGATGTTATTTATTCATATTTATCAATATGCGCTAATAATGACAGTGCTAACTGGTGTGTAAATATTTATGAGTTACGAAAAGATACTCATTTAAGTTACTTGTTAGTTTTATTAAAAAATGTATATATATATATATATATATATATATATATATATATATATATATATATATATATATATCGCACAATATATAAAATATTATTTAAACAATATAAATATCCACGACTCAACAATCTACTGCTGCAGACTGTTGGTCCAGTTAAATGGCTTCTACAACTACGTATAGAGGTGATGGATTACATAATGTCAGCATAAGCCGATTAATATGGCACCCATGACTGGCGGACGTCACTTTACTTAAGCAGCTAGCTACCCATTTATTTCACAATGCTGGGTAAACACTGAAAATGGGTCCCCGAGCCGGAGATGGGAATTTATTAAAACAAAACTTTTTAGTTCAAATTCGAAGTATATCCGCTAGTTAAAATTTTGATTTGTCAAAGCCATTTTTATTGTCCCATTTAAAAGGGAGTACTTAGTAGGATACAACTCCTACGCCCAGCTCCCTCTTCAATCTTGTCTTAACGAATAGTGATAATGTAACGCCCTATTCACAAATTCATTGACACTTCACTTATCTAATAAAATATAAATAAAATAAAACTATAACTGGGTGAAATGTTTCAATCTTCTTCTCTAACTCCAAGGGGGAATTAACAGTTATAAAAACTTCATTTAATCAATTAATCTGTTCCTTTATCTACTTATTAAAATTACTACAGTTATTTCATCTGCTAAAACTGTATTTATTTCATTTACTTATAGTCAAATTTAATTACGTATTATAAATAACGTTTAGAAAGATAATTACATAATTTATATAAATGTAGCTTTATTTTTCATTATATTTGTTTAAAACTGTCATTAAAACTTAAGACTAAGAGTTGCGCTTTTAATGATGCTTCCAAAAATTTTAAGCTCCCCTCATCACAGCTGTTTCAACTCCTGCGACCTAATTAGTTGCTTATTATTTAAAGATACAATGGTTTGTTTCTTTTTCTTTTCTAGTTGCTCATTTCTTTTTTTACTTTTTGTATCCTTATTATTTTTGTTATTTCTTAAGAGATTATTTTTAATTTTGTTCTTAGTTCTCATTTTATATTCCTCTCCTTCTTGTGTAAATAATCCTTAACGCTAATTAAGAGAATTTGCTCTTTCGAGCGTTCTGTTTTTCTTGATTATTATAATTCTTTTTAATTTTCTAATCCTTTTTAATGTTTTTCAAAGACTCGTTAACGTGTATTCTTTCAAAATAGACTCACTTTAACGAGTGGGGTAGATATCGCAACAATTGTATATCGTGATAAAATATCGCTGTGAAAATTAGTTTGCTCTACTTTAATATTTATTGAATATTTCGTTAATTTTTTTTTTCAACTCCCTCAGATTCAGAATTCCCTTTTTTACTTTCTTGTCCTTCATGCCAGTTTTTTTTCTGTCTCTCCCCATTTTAATTTTGAATTTTAATTTCGATCTTAAATAAAGCTTGAAAATCTTCTTTTCCCATTTTCTCTGTCTTTCATTTCCCAACCTTTCCTCCACCTTTATAAAATTATAAGATTTCATTAAAGATTATTTTTGCTTCTCGTTTTCCTTGCGTAGCAACCAGAAATGAAACCTTTAATTCCCTTTCACCCTCCTCTTTACCACTCGCCTTTTCTCCTACTGTTTCTTGTCTTTTTCTCCCCGCTTTTACCTTACTCGTTATGTTTCTTTGTTTAAACTTCTTCCTTTATTACGGAAATTGTTTATTTTTAATGAAGATGAGAGAGAAAAATTATAAAAAGTAAATAGGGGACGGAAAAATAAATGAGCAATAATAATGTATAATGATCCAATCATATTTGACAATTCATATTAAAATAAATATGCATTTACAATTAACTAGAAACAAAATTCTTAAATAAATAAAAAATTATCTCAAAAGTAAAGATTTATTTTTTATAAAAGATAATCAACGTGTGACTGAAAGGATAAGCGCCTTATACACACTTAGTCAATCAGCAGCCGTTTTTTACTATGTAGTCCGATGAACTATATTACATTTAAATATAATCATGTTTCTAGTTTATACAAAATGATAAACCATTAAAAAGAACATAAAAATAATCTCAAGATTGAGATGATCCAAAGATTATTAATTATAATCTTATAGAAATTGTTATAGACAATTGTTTTCCACTATGGTACCTACCTACTTAATTAACGTTGCACTTAAGTGGCATACGCATAGATTATTTACGTCCTATGGAGGGTTGAAGTAAGAATGCCTTTTTCACTTTTCTCTTCAATTGAGTAAATATAATTAGATTACTTTTTCGTTTTTAAATTTATTTATCCTTCTTTATAAATTTCTTACAAATGTTTTATAATTTAATTTTGCATTAGTAAACTTCTTTTTTTTATTGTCAAAAGAAGTCAATTGTAAATAATCAGTTAAGTTAATTTATGTCGAATTCAATTTATATTTAATTTCTGATAAAACTATCACTAAACACACTAATGTAGAAAGCACTTAAAACTAAGTTTGATACTTCCATCGAGCTTTTATGGTTATGTACTTACATATACTGTATTAAACTTAAACTATAAACTTTATTTGATAATTATCAATTTAGTGATGTAAACGATTATGTATTAAAATATTTCAATATTATTATTTATTAAATATTTCATATTATTATGGATTAAATATTTGCTATATAAGTGAACTGATAATTACCATCACTGATTTATATCATCGTCACTTATTAATATCACCATTACTCCCCTAAAAACACTACTTTATGCTTTGAGGTATGTGGAATCTCATCTTTAGGGCATCAAATGAACTAGATCTTTTGTATTTAAATATTAATAAAAAAATACCTAAAACATACCGTTTCCAACATAAATAACATTCGTTTGATTGTAATATTGTATGAAACACACAATGGAACGATACTATAGATTTAAGTTGGATGTTCTTTCTAAACTTATTTATTTATTTTTTTAAAGTAAATTATTTTAATTAAATTACAATTTTAGATTGAATGTAACAATAGCCAGTTAGGTCTCCGGTGTACAGTTGAGTTGACAATAGGCTATTTCATTGTACTTGTACGGTCATTCTTTTATTCATTGGTTCCGCTTTGCCTTGAAAGATAATGAGTTTTCCGCTCTTGAAAAGTCATTTTCACCAATTTTCTCAGGCCTTTTCTTATCTTTGTAATAGTACCATCATTTTTTTTTTTTTTTTTTACAAGAAACGAGTATTTTTATCTTATATTGATCTAAAAGTATAATAATATAGGTAAAGTTGATCTATTATATATAAAGAATAACCTGTTGGAAAAAAATAAAAGAAAATTATTTTGTACTTATAAGCAAACCCTCTTGTTTATCACGAACTATCATTGGCTATAATCATTTTATGTTTAACAATTTTATAAGTAAGCTGTGTTTTTTTTAGGAGTTTTAATAATTTTTATTCATTTTAAGGGTTAGCTAACATGTACACCCAATTTAATATTTCTAAAATAAAAATGGCATTTAAAAATACAAATTCTTCATGATTCAGTGTAAACACTGATTGTTTCAAAGTTAAGTGAAATCCTGGGTTTTATAAACAAAATTAAAAAGTAATTTTGAAAAATAATAACAAAAAAAAACTAGAAGCGATTCCAATCTTAGTTTTTAAAGCAAACAATGTTCTAAAATATAATATTATCTAGAAATTATGAAGACCTAACCAGACCATTTTTAATTTAAGAGCGAAAACTTACTTAGATTTAGTTTTAAAGCGGAAAGCTTTCGAAGCTCGAGTTTGAAAGCCAGAACCTATCCCTGCTTTTATTTAAGACTAGAAGCTATCCCTATAATTGTGCATTAAGTCTAAGTTCGAGTCAAAGAACAAGAAGATTTTTCATCTATATAGTTTCTGGGAGCAAATATATTCCAGCATGATTTTGGGACCAGTAGCCATCCTTAGCACTGTGTATAACAGGTCCAGCTTTAGAGAAACATAATATAATGCTTTAGAGAAACATATAAAGCTTTATTTAAAGATCTGGACGCTACCCCAGCATCAGAAACTATCGTAGCTTCAGAAACTATCCAAGATTAAGTATTAGATCGAAATACTTTCCGAGATTTAATTAAAAACCTAGAAGCTTCTCCAGCTCTAGATTAAGAAATTATTCTAGAATGAGTTTGAGAGCTCTTCCAGTGAGATTTTTAAGATCAACAAATTTTCCAAGCATTACTTTAAGATCTGGAAGCGAATCAATCCTAGCATTACTAAATTTCTAGTTTTTTTTTTCTAAAAAAAACTAGAAATTTAGTACTTTTTTTTATTTCATTATCCATATACTTCTAAAAAAAAGTTGTAAAGCAATTATTTCTAATGAAGTTATTCATTTTGAATACCTTAATAATAGAATCCTAGTATTTATAGTAATGCTACTTCTTTTAATAACGAAAAAATTAAAGATGTTACCATCTGGTACACAATTGTATTGTTTTTAATTGGGTTTTAAGAATTACAATCTACATTTTTATCCAATTACAAAGTTCTTAACTGCTCTGTAAAGATGCTTTTATTTGATTAAAAAAAAATGAAACAGTCTAATTGAATTATTATAAAAAATAATAATCCAGTAGATTGTTAGTACAGACATGGTATTATTATAGAATGGCTCAGTCGATAGTTAAATGGCTTTTGTTGGAGGTATGTGTATACTGAGTTATAGACACCTGGCTATTACGTGCAACACCTGGTTTATAACATTTTAGACAGGTATCAATATATATATATATCAATATATTTATACACTTATAAATATTGACCTTTATACAATATAATATATACAATAGTATTTCTTGTTAGGAAATTGAAATAATTCTATATTAAAACAGTCGATTGTTTCAACCGATGGGAAAAAAGTGTAAAGCATGCTGCGTTTCCATGGGTTTTCAAAACCTTTTTGAAAACTGTTTTGGTATGGTAAACCCCATGGAAATTGTGATTTCAAAACGTTTTGAGTTTAAGGACAACAGTAAATTTTTGGTTTTTTATTGAACTGTTTTTAAAAGCATAGCATGGAAACGGGTATTGAATTGAAAACAGAATTGACACATACGCAGTAGTTATGATTAGCGGAGATACGATAACCTTTCTTAACTATAACTAGTTTGGGTGTTTATAGTTTTCAATAGGTTTGTTCCAACCCTCCTATTTTTACTGTCCGTTGTATCGTCCCGCGGATCGTTCGGGAATCGTTTAGGACAGGTTTTATACGCATGCTCCAACATTGTACTGCAACGGGTTTAGGACTATAATTCGCACTTTATTAAAAAGATTCAAGTTCAACAGTTAGGGAACCTTCCTATTGACATGTGTGACGATTGGCATAACTGCGCATGTCATATAGACCAGTACTTGCAGTCGGAGGATCGTTGGGACCGTACAGTAAACGGTTCGCTAACGATCCCTGTGCGGGTTGGAACAGTTTGGAGGACAATACGGCTCCCACGGCTGGAACAGCTTTTATCCATTGCGCATGCACGTGACGATCCCGCTGACGGTACACTGCTTGGATGGAACAAACCTAATATTCTTGTGAACTGGTTTGAGAAATCCTTATGGAGACACTAAAAAGGTTTGAAACCACAATAATTTTCAAAACAGTTTTGAAAACTCACGGAAACGTAGTATCATATTCATTATCCATACATATAAAAACAACTAATATTTTTAAATCTTTATCGTCTCTCTACATTGTTTACGTCGATAAAAGATCTTAAGATCCTTGGACTTTTTTGTTTCTTGGACGATACCTTTATCTTTTCTTAGTAGTTTTAGTATTGCTCCATGAATTTTTTTTATCTGGTTCCTTCAACTTACCATGTTCGTTTACAGTCTTGTGTTTTCTTGCCGCTCTTCTTCGCCGTTATTTTGGGTAGACTTCTTCACCTGTTACCCTGCAGTGTCGGTGACCACTCATAAATAATTACGATGAAAACGTCGTATGTAGACTAATTTCGGTTAAAAAACGCATCTTTAAATTTTTACATATTTTTAAACCCGACACAAAGCAATGCTACTGCACATTTTTCTGTAAATGAAGACATAGCATATGTTTCTAAATGAGATATATTGTTAAAATAAAAAAATAAAAAATAATGGATCGATTAAGATTTCTTTATTTAACAATTGTAATAAAGTGGGTGATTTGCATCCTCCAATGGACTAATTATACTATTATTAGATCGTAAATACTATATGAATAATAATTTTACGTGTGATCATAAGTTCGATTTTTTTTTAATGAATCATAAATTTGATGTGTATAATATATTCATAGTCAGTTCAACATTAAGTAATTCATTCTTACAGTATATTTTATTTAGATTCTCTTAAGTGCTAATTGTTCTTGGCTAATAATATTAATTATATTTTCATATGAGTTGCCTCATCCACAAACATTCCAATTTAATTATTATTTTTGCTTCAGTATAAACTTATTTATGTTGATTATGAACCTTTAAATATGCGCAATTTTCACACATTTAGTTGACACGTTGGTTGAAATATATTTTTAAAAACATATTACAGTTGTTACGTTATCACGTTTTTCAAAGCTATTCTTTAAAGGTTAAATTTGATAAGAGATTCTAGAATGGCAGTTTGGACGTGCCATCTTATTCGTTTAGTTAGATATTTGCGTCGACTTCGTCTGTTTTTTCCAAGTATGAAGGTTGTTCCATAATCATTGTAACTTTTTTTGTGTCGCATTTTAATGAAATTAGTTTTTTATGTTAATTTTAAATTTAACGTAGAATTAACTTTAGATGGATAGTAGAACCTAATTAATTTAGTATTAATTAACCTTTTCAATTTACTTTATAATCCAATCAAGAGCTTTAAGGTCAATACAAAACGTTACTATTGGCATATTATCTGCCTGTGAATAAAGTTATGAGATTTATGTCCCTCTTTTCTGTAAATCAAAATTTTAAAGAATATAATGTATACTTTATAATGTTCGAACTTTATTAGTTACATCAATATGGATTTTTATTTATTTGTAATGTGGGAGGGAAAAATTCCTTATGCTGTATCAGGAGATAATATTATGCTAGCTCCTTTGGTGAGAGGGACCTTTGCCAACTATCATGAAAAGCTATCTATAATAGGCAGTAAAGAGCGTTATAAATTTGTTTTGAGTGCACCGCAGTTCGATAGTCTGTATATGTTCTTGATAAACCTTTCTCTATTTGTCTATTTCTTTAAAAATTGTTAAGCGCTTGTTATAGTTCCACTACCTTTCATAGAGGGTTATAAGAAAGAGGTATTATTTACTTTTCATCGAAGCTCTATTAGAAGATTTGTTAAGGAAACTTATTTCTGAAGTTTTTTTTGTAGATTTAACAAAAATGGAACCCTTTTACAACCTATTGTTTTTTTTAATATTTTCTCTGTCTTTAAGTTTAAAGAAATATAGTTTTATGTCGAATGAAACTCGATTTTACACTCACTCTTCGTTAAGACATGGCTTAAGCAGTCAAAATATAGTCCCCAATAACCTTTTATTGTTTTTATTTATTTTTTGTCTTTTTAGGTTAAGATATAGAGATATACATAGTTTCAAGTGGTATAAAAATTTATTTTATCTACGATTGATTCGAAGAAAGTGATTCTTTTCGTAGTTGTATTCATTGCGCATGCGCGTTTCATAATTCTTTATTTCTGCACTAGTGCGGAAATAAAAAATACTTTCCGCACATAGACGCGTAATGTACTATTAGTCTCACTCTTGGTTAAGAAATTACTTGAAAAATAGTAACCTTACTATTATAACCTTCAGTTATTTTTATTTTGTCCCTGTCTTTTTAAGTTAAGATTAAGAGAGATATAGTTTCATGTCGAATAAAACGTGATTTTATGCTTATCCTTTATTAATACTTAAATATGGAAACATGTTCTCTCTAGATCAATACATTAGCGAAAAGAAAAAAAAACTGATATTTTAAAATATTACAAATAATATTTATTTCCTTTTTTGTACACACCACAAAAATATTAATTTCCGCATTATTTTTAACTGATAATAATACGTACTTACCAATTATTATTGACTATATACAACATTAATTTTAATTTACTTCGATACAATAGCATTCGAAATCAATAAATTTAATTATAAGTATTTTAAATTAAAAATAAACCAACAACAACTTTTTAATTACAGTTTCATAATGAATTTATTATTTTTTGTTATATTTTTATTACGTTAAATAATTCAATTTTAACTGGAATTTTTAAGAATACTCTTATAACTACGTATCTTTAAAATTAATAATGTTTTGGGTTGTTAAAAATGGTCTATACATTTTAATATAAGTAAGACTGTTTCTTATATTATGTACTTATTGAATATATTAAATTAAAGTCAGAAGGAATTATCAATATTTATTGATTTTTATTTTTAACATTTTATTTTTTAATATTCTTTCAACTCGACACTCGACCGTTTAGTTTAGAATTTCGGATGTCTGTCTTCAAATTAGCTTGTTACGGATTTACGACCAAACGCGTTGTTCTATTTTCTTTAAATTTGGCATTCATATTCCTTGAAATCATTAGACTTTATGTATATATTCATTTTTAAGTTTTTGGTAGTATTCATACTACGGAAAGTTTAAATTTTAATTTAAATCAAATTATAATTATTATTAACAACGGATTTATGTACATAGTTTTTTTTGGATACGAGGTTTACTCTTCACAGAACTACTAGTTATTATATCGTTAATTTATTTATTACTAAATAGGATCCCACTGTAGGTATTGTATGTCTTTATGTCACAAACGAAAGAAGTTAGGACTAAGAAGAATTATAACTCACACACACACACGTTTTTGTGTACATCCTGTATTTGCTTCGAGTCAACACCACGATGCACCACACCCCTGAAGATGCTTCCAGCAGAGGAAGCGAAACGTCGGACTTCACCCCCTTCGTGACGCGGATTCCACCGGAAAACCAAGCTGTTTATTACGAGTCTACCCGCGGAAGCCTACGCACCAAACTAAGAAGAATTGCTCGCTATTGCTTGTTTAGGATGGTTTAATCCATTGTAACTTGATCGAAGCAATATTTACGTATCAGAATTTCATGAGCAAGCAAGAACAATATATGTAGAGTAGATTATGAATAAAAAAATACTGATATTTTAAAATAATTATTGGTAAAACTGCAGTTATCAAGCCACCTTAGGAAAAGAGGTTAGAAAATTGGGGGGCCTCACTCGAATGTACTATTTAGACAAAGGGATATAATCTCTAAAATGTATTAATTATATAGATATAAGTTCTTAAATGTATAAATCTTAAACATAAACTGTTTTGACAAAGAGATATAATCTCTTAATTGTATAAATCAAGCGAAACTGTGCTGCCAAGCGATTCTCGACTGTATTGATAACTGCAGATTAGCCTAATTATTTTCTTTCACATTCAACAAAAATATTAATTTCCATAAGGATTTTCAAACAACTCTGCACCATCGGCTATCCTCTGACAGTTGTGGGTGATGGTTTCGATTTTATATGGGCTTAAAAGGAACGGTAATAAGAGCTAATGGACAATTCTCTTTTCTACCGTATCGTTGATAAAGAATAAGCTAGCGCCATATCTTTTTGTAGTGTTACCGCAGGTTCACTTTTGTTTCCACTTTATACCTGTGTATATTATGCAGATTTTATTTTTATACTACATTATTTAAGTATAGAAAACAAATTACCTAATGTAAGTAGAATAAAATTTCATAACTGAAGGAAATAAGAAATTGATTTTTTTCCTTTTTCTCAAATCTTAACTGCAATCAAATCTAAAATTTTTACCTCATTTAGAAATTTCCGTTCTAAAAAGTTATTCTAATTTTTTCTGTAATAGAAATAAAATAACTTTTTCTGAGAGTTGAAGGGAATCACTTTTTTGTCGGGGTACGTTATGGAGGAGAGGGGTTAGTTGTTTCTAGGCGGAGTTTAATTTTCCTGGGCAGGTTTTTTGGGAGGGGGGAATTAAAGCCATGAAGGGGTTCCCCATTACCTTCACGAAAGGGGGGTGGGGGGGGGGGCTCGTTACAAATTCTATTTATGCGGAGCTCTTCCCTTCCTCACAGACTATACGAATTAAAACTCTACCCAATTTACCAGCCCCAAGCGGTGCTTGGGAGGGAAGGCCCTCAACAATACCCTCCTCGTCCTAGCTACCGCGGGCCCCCCTCCGGAGAAAAATAATTGCCTTCATTGTATAGTATAAATTGAGTTTTGGGAGCCGAACAATCATAGCGTGGCTTGCCCCTTTTCTCTTCCCTTTACTACCCACTAGACTGCTTACCATCTTTCACTGAAAAAAAGAATCAACCCCAAAAAACTAATTTCAAATACTGAATTATGACACAGTGTTTGCTTTAACCCCTCAACTCATTCAAAAACGCCCCCCTTCTTCTGATTTTCATTGATGCCTTTTCAAAAGTAAGTACACTCAGAGAGAAAAAAAGAAAGGAACCGGTGGAAATACGGAATAAACAGATCAATTCTAAAAAAAAGGGGACAATATGCAAAATAGAATTACGAAACATAAATTGAAAAATAACTCTTCTTTATTGTATTACGTTCCCCTTGTTATACTGACATTGTTAAAAGCGAGAAATGTAAGAAAACAGTCAACAATCTTTCAATATTAATACGTTGTTTATTGTTGATTCAGTTGGCAAGTTGAAATAAATTGTTTTTAAATCAACGAAAAAGTACATGATTATTTTTTAACAAATATAATGGTTCACAAATGTTCTCGTTTTACTTGTGCTTTTTGTGATATGGTCCACTTTATTTTTCCAAATTGTAAATAATTAATGTAAATTAACTAAGATTTTATTAAAAACGTCCTGTACAAATAATAAAAATAAAGATGAGTGAATGGGATTTAAATTATATAAGATGGAATAGGAATTTAATTGAGTGATTATTAATAATAATAATAATAATAATATTGAGTGATTAAGAAATTTTACTGCTGACAGGAGAATATTAACTAGTGAAGTAATAAGCTGACGTTTGATTTGAGGTAATAATTTATTATTGGTAAGGTCATATAAGTTACAAGAATGGAAGGGAAAGAAGGTCGATTATAGAAAACAGGTGGTTACAATATAAGTTACAAGAATACAATATAAGTTACAAGAATGGAAGGGAAAGAAGGTCGATTATAGAAAACAGGTGGTTCAAATGGTTATAGTATAATGAGTGGTTCAAATTATATTAATTTAGAGTGAATGAAAGGTAGCTGATCCGAGATTAATATATGGTAGTAGAATATAAATGAGAGGTTTTATTAAGGAAAATACATTTTTAGGGATGGTGGTTTAAATTACATGACTAGAAGTGATTGTTGAAGAGTTAAATAAATTTGACTTAATTGTAGTGATAAAATAGTTTAAATCAGTGATTTCGAATGACGTCACTTAGCTAACCATTCATTGTCATCCAATTTAAACGTCAATGCAAAATTTCAATTCAATCAGTTGAGGATAACTGCTTTAAAATTCAATTGTAAGATTTGACCCGAACATACATACAAACATTCAACTTAAATAAATGCTTGTAAATAACAGAATGGAGTTACAATCTAAAGAAGGTGTACGAAATGTTTTTCTTTAGACTGTTACTCCCCTTATAAAATCAGAAGCGTTATATTCCTTTGTCCCAAATTTCATTGAAATGAACATACCTTTGTCTTAATAGTTATTTAGACAAAGGAATGTATAAATAATTATAACCGTTTATATTATAAAAATACAAAAAAACACAGTGGAGTAACAATCTGTAGAAGTACCGAAAGATGAACATACCTACATCAGTAATAACTATTTTTGTTGGAATCTTTCTTTCAGCCACAAGTGATTTATCGTAAGTTTTGTTGAAGGTATGAAGTATGAAAGGAAAAGAGAGATGAATTAATGGGGGACTTGACGGCATTGTTCTAAAATTTGAGCTATAATTGAGAAGATGGTTCCCCCGGCAGAATATTGATTCCTTATCCTCTTATTACGGAAGGATTCCTGGTTAGATTTCCGACTCCGATCGAGGAACTGATATTATGAGGTTGCAACCAATGTTTGGTTTGTGACGGTACGCATCGGTACGCCCTACAGGTACCTCTGACGGAAGATTGTTGGTGCACATGGGAGTTTTATTTTTTACCAATGTTTATTTATATATTTTTTACCAAGTGTGAATACAAATGTATTCACATGTTTAAAATGCTCAGAAAAGCGTTGAAATAACGTTTTAATAAGTCAACATTTCAAAACTTTTGGACCTCAAGGTTTTTATGTTATGTTTTTAAGTCTCAGTACCGGAACCTATTTTTTTTACAAATTAGCACTGGTTGCTACTAAATAGAAATGGCGTCCATCGGTCATCAAACAAAAAATACGGCTGATTGAAGTCAATCACCCTTAACTAATATATTATGTAGAAGTAAAAATACATTTCTGGTAAGCCCAAGCCGCAATTTATGATTGGTTTAGAAGGGAGAAACGTTAATCTTTATTCAAGCGGTATACCAATATTATAATGGTTTGTAGGTAATGTTTTTATTAGTATCTAACGTTATGCTAACACTCAATATAATTATTTTATAACATTATTTAATTATGAAATTAATCTCAATTGAAAATTGAGAAACTAATAATTGATATACCCTGTTAATTATTATTTATTTATAGTAATCAAATATGTATTCAATATAATCACTCATTGTTATCAAAGTACTCAATCAACTTAAACGTTTAATTATTTTAAGAACTATATTGTTCTTATGTTTACACAGTGAAAACAATTTAACAATTAAATTATCTATGAGACAATAATATAACTGGTTATTATGATTAAACATTACCCACATTTTTTAATATTTTCTAATTATAAATTATAATCTTTTTGTAAATTTAATGATATAATAGGGTAAAATTTATGTAGAAATTAGTAAATTTTCGAGACATGGTTTTGTTTGAAACTTCGTTCACTATCTTGAGATTTTGTAGCCTCCTTCTCATCTCAAAATTAAAAAAAAATCTTATGTTGAATGAAATGACAGGATTGGTTTGTTCATTTTTACACTGTAAAATAAACACAATAACTAATAATCAATACTGTTTTAATTACTGACTAAAGTTAATCATCATAAATAATACTACTAATAATCAGTATAATAATCACAATCTTTGTGATGATTCTCCCCAAATTAATGTTGTTTAATCTACTCTTAGTTTTTACCTAGCTTTGTTCTAATTTACTCAAATTTAATATAAATCTGAAAAGGGAAAATTGATCAGCTATTTGTCAGAAACCACAGTGGCGGATACTTTAATAACTCATATTAAAATTTAAATTAAAAAAAGCCCTATAACTTCTTTTGAATCAAAAAGTTTTAAAATAATTGAGGTTAAGGAAAAAGGTTGTTTAGTGCAAAGGTGTCGGGGTAAAGTGGGGTAATCTAATTAGTTTGTATAAGCAAGCTTGCCTGGCTTCTGCCTCTCCATACCTGAGTTGAAACACCTTCACACTTTTTACTTTAGTTCTCCACAGATTCATTATAAAATCCTATTTTTTTTTTTTTCTTTTCATCCTTATTAAAAGGTATTGAAACGTTTTTCCCTACAAGTACTTGCTTATTTAATTTATTTTTTGACTTACCCCCCTCCCCCCTTTAATGTAGCCTATTTATTTAATTCATGTTTTATAAATAGCTCATTTAAATTGTAGTTTTTTTCTAATTATTTAAAAAAAAAAAAAAAAAAAAATTGACATCATTAAAAATCTTACGTTAAATTAAATAAAAGAAGTAAAAAGAAAAATTATAATAACAACAATTTAATGGGTTTGGTTTAATTTAATTTTATGTATTTGTTTAATTTTAATATAATATCCAGAATTTTATTTATTATTAAGATATGAATTCCTTGTAATTAAAAATAAATAGTGGATATAAGAGAAAGTAAAAAAAAAATATAAATTGACGAAACCAACTAAGTTTTTTAAATGAATTTCAAGTTTTTGTTGTGATTATTTTAAAAGAACTTATGAAGACTAGTTAAGAAGAAAATTTTATGTTATTTTAAAATCTATTTATTAATGTTTAATGATTTAAAGATACATAATAAAGTGTAGGAAAATAGAAAGTTCAGGCTTTAAGGAAGTATAGGTAATAATTTTTATTTAATAATTCTAATAAAATAAATTTGCTCTCTGAATTTTACGCAGTAATAAAACTATTATTAAAATTGTTCATATAGAATAAATAAAAATTGAATTAGTTTGTTTACAATCTTATCCTTTTTTATTGAAAATAATATTTTAATTAATCAATTTATATATAATGTCTTTTAATTTAAATAAGCGCTGTTATTATGTTGTTTCGTTATACATAATATCATATCAGAACCAATTATCTAGAAGTATTGCAGACCATTTCTTGTGATTTCCTCATTTTAATTTATCTGCCACCATATAACTTATTCCAATTGAATTAATGCTATAATTAAAAATCATATTAAAAATACAGTCCATTCTGTGAAATTATTTCCAATTACAAGAATTTTAAGTATAAATTATTTTAAGTTGCTTTGAAATTCTCAATCTTTTAAAAAAGTTATTAATTTATTTATATTTTCTCCTTCCTCTATTAATAATCTAATCTGTAGTTATTTTAAACCTGTAGCTGTTATAATATTACCTTAAAAGTCAATTAACTCCTTTTGATTGATTATATCTTGTAAATGAAGTTTTCAAGATAAAAGCTTTTCATTAACTTTTATTAAGTCTGATAAAGTTATGTATCCGTGTATATAATATCCAAATTTTTGATTAAACATTGTATATACATATTTTATTTTTAATATTGAAGTAGAAAAATTATAAAGGTTGTTATTTTTTGAGGATATTGGCGTTAAAACTTTCGATTCAAACAATTCAAAGATTTATTTGAATTTTAGTTATTGAAGTAATAAATTAACGGTAAAAAAAAAAAAATAAATAAATAAAGTAATTATATTTTTATTACGGGGCTGAATCTGACCGGGCTGAAGCTGAATCTGAAACCATTTACTTACTAAAGTAAATGGTAAATGGTTACTAAAGAATACATTTACTAAAGAAAACAATCTTTCAAACAATACATAACAATTTATGTATTTTTAATTTAGTTACTATTACTTAACTGACCTGGTAGCTCATTATCATTACTATCATTTACCCTTTGGAAGTAGATGGTCCGGGTTCATTTCCTGGCCAGACGCTTAGTTCACTGGTCACTGTTCACCCAGCAGTCGGGTTATATTAGCACAAATGTCAATTATACAGTTTACACAAGTGATAAAGCGACACGCCAATCCATTACAAGTATAGTTGTTAGTCCTTCCTTGACAGCCTCACTTCTACTGGCTGTTGTGCCATGGATTTCTTTTACTATTGCATAATCTCTAAAACTTATCTTAAACAAATTATGTGAAATTAAAATGGCCAATTACTTATTTATAATGAGTTACACCTTCCTTAATTAGGACGTGTCAAATTATATTAAGAATAACTCGTTCACTTCGCCAAAAAACTATAAATCGGTCCGAGACAACTCAGACAAACTTTCTCGTATACTAGTTCATTTAATTACTTAGCCCAGTGTCTCGCATTTATTAGTTTTCGAGTTTTCGTAGGTAGATATATTTAATTATACCTACATTTCATCAAAATTTATCATAAAAGTAACTCCTTCTCGGCGGGGAATCGCACTCGGCCACTCTTCGACCACGCTAGGAAATAGATTTTTGCTGGGAAAACGGCTTATATCGTTAGATCCGAATTTAAATGGGTAATTAATTTCACTTCTATCAGCCTAGCCATGTATATTATATGTTTGATATGCAAATATATATATTATATACATTAAAATGCTCTTAGGTAAAAATGGTTGTGACTTTCTGATAAATGTGTAAGATTCTTTCTTTGTCGAAATGCCAACGGTTCATAACCAGATAAGATTATAATATTATTTGCAATGTCTGAGAGATGTCTGGGAAACCGATATATATATATATATATATATATATATATATATATATATATATATATATATATATATATATATATATATATATATATATATTACCGAAAGACAGACACAGTGTATTGATGCCAGGCTGAATGTATTTACATAGCATCATGTCTGATAAAGAGTATATAAAGATGTGTTTTTTTTTGGCTTTCACAAAAATTGAATAGCCGTTGAAATGTGAACTAAAAAATGTGTTAGAAAGGAAGAAATATAATTGATAAGTATATAACTAATATAATCTATATAATATATAACTTTTTTTAATTTTCATTGAATAATTAGTTTTTTATGAACTTAAATAAATAATTTATTATATTATTTAGAAAGTAATTTTGTATCAAAAAGTTTTGAAATTACCTTTGAAATCTCGGTGTTTCAAAGGATTATCATAGTAATAGAACTTTTTTTAAGGGTTCTTACTGAATTCAGACTACCGGTATGGTATTTTGTTACTCTTGACCTATAAAATTATCTAATATTCAAAAGAAATAATTCGAAACGAAAGTTTCAAATTATATGCATATATATATATATATATATATATATATATATATATATATATATATATATATATATATATATATATATATATATAGTTTAATTTTCAAAAGACCAATGTAAAATTAGTATAGCTACTAATTTAATATAATAATATATATTTCTTCCAATAATATATGTATTTGTATTTAAGAAAATTATGTTTTAGTTTTTTTGCATGTTGCTTTTTTACTGTATTTTTTTTTTTTTCGTTTATTATTATTTTGCCCTTGAGGCAATCTATGGTTATAATAGGGTGAAAGGGTCTCCCTTCACGCACCCCTTAGGGCGTATCAAATAGTGGTGTAGTATAATAGTGTACTATGTTATAGTAAAATATCCCTAAAATAATTCAGGAAATCAGATGTAAGGGTATTAATACTAGTTGCCTCAGGGGTATTAATACAGGGGAATAAATGGTAGAGCTAATTTTATACAATATGTATAGTTTTATTAATTATAATACCATTATGTATTGTAGCCTGCTGAAAATATCGATATGTTTGTGAAACAACCAAGAAAAATAACAACTTATTTTCTATCTTATACACTGTGAAATGAAATATTACAATATCTTTAATAATTAGTAGTATAGGTAAGAATTTATTTATTTGGAATAAAAGAGGGTTACATATTGTTCGCATGATTGCATTATATTTGTCACTAATCTGTTATTTATTTTTGCGTCTGCAATCAGTGTTTATAGAGGAGAATTAATAATATACACGTGTTTGCTTCATTTCATATTATTAAATGCAAATTTACTCCACTCATACCTGCCGCGATCGTTGGCTTCCCCGAAAAGAATATTGTCGCTGATATTGTTCAAAACCTGATCCTGCCCAAAGGATCAAATTTTTCTTCTTCATCTTGTAACTTAGTCATTTAATTGCAATTTCAGTTAAATATTAAATAGGTATTTAAATATTTCCGTAACTTTTTAAATAAAGTAACTCTCAGCAATACCATTCTCATTATTTATTATTATTTTGGTAAAAAAAAAAAAAATAGGTTAATTTTATCCTAATGTATTGTGTCATCTCTTATTTTGTTACATTTTATTATTTTCTATCACTAGCACTTATTTTAAAAAACATACCTATCTATAAAATATAAATAACTTCTCGACTTAATTATTAGGTATGGTAAAGAATTTATTTGTTATTACTATTACTTAATGAGTTTATCGTATCGACTTAAATAAAGAAATATTATTAAACTAAGTATAAAATATTAAAGGAAAAATATTCTTTTTATTAATACATTCTTTAACATGAAATGAATAATTTATAGTAAATATTAATATGATTCAATACAATTTTGAATAGTTTTATGTTTTAAGAGTCGTATATCTATATATTTTTAAAATTTATAAATATGTAAATTTAATTCCAGATATATGTAATTACTAGGTTTCAAAAAGTTTTTTTTAGGGTAAAAAATCTAATCTAGAATTAATTTCTCTTACGGACAATTCTCCATAACAGTTTAGTAAAAAGTAATAAAAAAAAAAAAATGATTAAAAAAATAATAATCTTCTAAATAAAAGAATGAATAATAATTTCACTCAAGACACTTGAAGTGAGTAGAAGGGAATATCATAAAGGAGATTTTCAATTAAAGATAATGAATAACAGCTCAGATTATTTTGCTCATTAAGAGAATTTAATTAAAAAGTTGCCTCCTTCTTTGGGGAGTTAAATGTTAATTGAACTGGGTGGAAGGAAAGGGTAGAAGAAGGGCGACACCGAGTTAACTCGACTAAAACACATTTAGAGAAAAACAGTCGTCGCTTTTTATGATAATACTCTTAAGGTTTGTTACTCTTTTCAACAATAATATATCTTTTTAAACCGATATTAACACGAGGTAATTATTTTTTAAACGTTATATGGTCATCTCCTCCGTCTTACTGTTTTACTATTTAGTTATTTCTTTGTTTAATAAAAATTCAATTTTTTTTTTGTTCTCGATCTAACATAGATATGCTTCTTGAATTTCTTATTAAAAAATCAATTCTTGATTATTAAATGTATTTAAATTTAAATTTAAATTAAACCTTTAAAAAAAAATTCTCTGCTTCCTCACCTCCTATCGCGTATTTTACTTTTGATTAAATTTTACGAACCATTATTGTCTAATTCAGGGGTCGGCAACCTTTTTGTGTATAAGGGCGCAATATAAGATTTGAAAATAACTGAGGGCGCATATCGATCGGTAGGCATTGAAAAAAAAAAAAAAAAAAAACCCTTTTTTTGTGAAATATAATGGAAAACATTTTTTTTTTTTTATAAATTGACAAAACAAAACATTTTATAAATTTAAAAAAAAATTATTTTGGTATTGTTTGACAATAAAAACAGAAAAATGCAATAAGTGGAAAACAATATTATGTTTCAACTAATTTAAGTTCTTGTGAACAGCAAGAAAAAACTTAATAATTAAATAAGTAAATTGTAAAATAAATAACTAAATCGTGGGACACTCGGTAGGAACGAACTGTCCTCTCAGACCCCGTCGGCAAAATTACTCCAATTAAATATTAAAATAAAAAATATAAATCATTAATACACAAAAAATTCTGCTTGTATCAGGTTGATATGTTACGTGCTTGTTTCAATTGTACTATAGGTGATGTATACAGAGTTGCATTAAAATCGTTACGTTAGAACGTACGAAGATATCGGTAAAAACGTTGTTTTCTTTATTTTAATCGTTTTCGTCCGCATTAGTAAATTTAGCGATCTTTATCACTTCATGGCAGTGTCGGTGTTCATTTTACTAAAACAATCTATTTATAAAAGTTGTTTGCCTCATTAAATAGATGAGGTTAGAATTTGTTCCCGTCCAATAATTCCAATTTTTTAATTTGGCGCTTACGTTTACGCGAGCGTTGCGCGTGAACGCTTGGACGGATAACGTTGTCCAACGAACTTGTCTTGGGCATTGGTAAAATGAACATGTGTACCAAATTTCAACTAAGTCGGTCAACTTTTACACAAGTTATCGCCATCGGTAAATTTCGTGACGGATTTTGCGTGCCATAAGGAACTTCGTTCCAAAAACTTAACATGTATCCTCCTTATTTGCAACATATTTTTGTATCTATCAATATATATCTATATAAATACATGTCTTATATACATTTACATGTCTTTAAAAATGACCAATGTTTTGATTTTTTTTTTTTTTTTTTTCAAAACATTAAGCCCTTTTCGCTATTTCAAAAATAAAAAAATAATTTTTTATTTTATTTTTTTTCTGTTATTACTCTTTTACCCTACTGTATAGTCTTTTAACCTTTAGGTCAGTGGGGGCGCATTAAAAATCCACCGCGGGCGCCGGGTTGCCGACCCCTGGTCTAATTTATTTAATTTTTTCACTTCTCTTAATCCTAAACCTGTCTAAATTGTTTTGATTTTTTACATGTATAAAAGTATCAATTTAACACTATTTAATGTGCCTAGACGGTTGACATTAATATGGGACTACCTCTGGGCTACTTTCGATAAATCATCCATTTTTTAAAAAAAACCGATAAGTGCTATGTATGTTTGTGCGCATTTGTAAAAGAAACAAATGGGTGCAAAAGGTTGAAAAGTTAAACTGGTCCTTGGGTTAATTGTGACCTACCATCAAAATTTCATTAAAATTGCATGAGTAATATTTAAGAAAAAAATAATGTTTGTTTTGATTTAACTTAATATACTTAATTTTACTTTTTTTCTAAGTATAAAATTAAGCCTGTTGTCGCGGGTCAAGGGCTACATTTATATATATATACCTTATTTTATATAAGTTTATCATAAAACAATATATATTTTATAAACTATATGTATGTATATTTATTAAAGAATGACTTGAAAATTTAATTTTGTGTTTCTAATGGATATACACGTTTTAAAGTTTAAAATTAGTTGAACTCAAAAAAAATACTATTTATTGTCTATTTTTTATTGTTATTGTAGATTATTTAATTACATTTAATATCATAAGAAATTTTGAAATGAAGTTAGACAAGACATAATTCAAATTGTCTAACTAAATACCATTAAAAAGGATTCATCTAATTTAGATTGTTTTACGACGTTTTGTAATGTTTCGTGATACGAAATCATTACATTATCAGAAATCAGAAAAGTATATTTTTACTACCCTCAATTGAGCGTCTTGAAGCTATAAAATAAAACTTTTATTTATTATATTAAAAGAGCAATTTTATTGGTCTATCTAATCCAATATATTACATTGGGTAATGACATTGGGTGTTTCAATGGAAAAGTTTGGTTTTAAATGTGATTGAATAAAATACAGGGTTTATTGGTTCTCTTACTTGAATTATTATTGTTGTATAATTTTTTGTGAGAGGTTTTGAAATTGAGTTTGTGTTATTTATGATTATTTATTGGTATAAATATTACCAAGATTTATGTACAAATGGATGTAGAAACTAATTCGGAACGGAAGATTCCCTAATAGTTAATAAGATACTAAAATTATTTATAACTCTAGTGACATATAGTGATCTAATGTTTGTGAATTTACTTATACTTAAAATTCTTGATTGTAATTAATCTATAATTTTCCCTATTATCGCCTTTGAAACAATTCATCTGAAAAATTGAACCACACTTGTCTGTACGATTTTTTGAAAGTCGAAGAAAATTACTATTTTAAATCAACGTGTTGTATTTTCTCAAACATCAAATTAATTAATTTTCACATTACTTTTTGCCTTTGTACTAAGTTGTATCTCAGTACAATATTCGTAGATTTGATTAAAATCCAGCTCCGTTACGTACTTGCCCAAGCCTCAGGCCCTATAGTATAAGTTTACATACTACAAAGTAGTTTCGACATTCTAAGTTTAGAGATTTTGCCTTGTATTCAATTCATTTATTCTATAATGCTCACTTTTTCAAAAGCTTTATCAGTACAGACCTATTCAAGTGTGATTACTTATGATCATTCATAAATTTTCATTTTGTTGAATAGATTCTACTAAAATCTTTGCTACCGATTTACCGTAATGCTATTACAGAGGGATAATACATGTAATTAAACTGGACCCTGTTAGTCACTACTTGCCTTAGACTATGTTTACAACTAAGATCTGATCATAATGGATGTACCTAAAGAACAAAATAGCAGTATTTTAAAGAAAAAAATTAAGATGTTATCATAAATAATAATTTGTATCTCAGTTGTGTTAGAAAGTTTATTTAAACAAACGTTATATATATAGATAATATTATACTCTTACGTGTTCCCTCTTATAAATGATAAATATGTTATTTTATCGTTTTTGGATCTTTAATTTAATATATTGTTAGTTGTGTTAATAATTATAATAAGAATGTCTAAGTAAGGTGATGAAAAAGTTTTTTTTTATTAACATTTATAGTTTTTTTTTTTTAATCTTTTTTCAATTATGTTCTTAACCAAAAAATACCACAACCCATTATATACTTGTAATTTAATAAAAAAAAAAAAAATCCAATTTATTTTATTATTATTTTTATATTAACTGTTAATAATTATTACTTTGTATGTTATGGATTGTATTAAATCTGACGAATTTAATATGAATTCGAATAAATGGTATATATATATATGTATATACCTATATTTTTATTTTTTTATTTTGTTTTTAATTTAACAAGATGCTTCCGTGATCCGAGGTCGATTCAATCAAGTGCAAAAAAAATGGCTTTTTTTCGGTATCAATTAAGTTTTTAATCAATTCTAAAAACCAATCAAGAAAACACCTTTAAAAAGACTGATTTGCTAATTTAGTTGCTAATTTGTTTCGCGGTTTTTCCCCCTCTCTTTTGTCTGAGATGAATAAAAGGATATATTTTAACGAGATTTTTTTTTCTTTTTCTTTTTTTATTCATTCTTTATATTATTGTATTTTCCCCCCCAATATTTCATATTTGTTTTCCTTACTTTCTGTTATACTTATTTATTGAGAGGAAGTATTGTGATAGAGAGAACATTTGATTTTAAGATTTTGATGGATTTTAATGTCCAAAATAGTAATTTTTAAAGAAATGTCTGTCTTTAATCATTGTAACTATTTTAGTTGTTTTTTCAGAGAAAAATCTTTTTTTCGAGATATAGTGCTGAAAATCAATAATGAAATGTAAACAATCATCTGTTGATTACTTTTGAAATAAGTTTTATAATAATTTTATTAATTATAAATGATTGGATTTAAATCCAATCATCTCGTTATCGGTTAAGTCCAAAAATCTTATCTTTACGTATTCACAATAATTTCTCTGTAGATACGAGTATATAAACTAAAGAATTAAGTAAAATCAAATTTATTGAAGGAATTCTTTTATTTGAATAAGTTGATTTTCTTCTTTTTTATCCTAAAATAGGGTTGAAATTGATATTTTTCTCTCTATAAATTATACTAATCTATACTTTATAATTAATTTAAACTTATAATAGCGTTTAATTATTCATTTTCTAATTATATCAGTGTTATAGTTATAGAGATAATAGTATTTGTTATTGAAGTGCAAACATGTGTTTAATGACAAGCTTAATGAAAATATATGCTCCCAATATTTTATCAGTTCTCACTTGAGCTATTCCTAATTTACACTGGTGTTTAAATGAAAATTAATTGATTAACTTACATGTAACATGTTGTTATTTAGAATTATTTTTTCATAATTATCAGTTCATTAATTCTTTCGTTGTCGGATTATTAGATAATTAACAGAAGCGGTTGTTTTATAAACTATCGCAGATGTTATTAATTGATTAACATTCCGTTGAACACTTGTTTAATTTCTACCAGGTGCTCTAAAAGCAATTAGCTTTGGAATTCCTTAAAAAAAAGAAAATATTCATTATCTAATATTTTTTAGAACCCGTGTAATACGGAACTCAATTAAAATCTAATATTAGAGTAATTGTTTTTGTTTTTTTTAAATTTTTATTTTCTTATTTCTTTCTAATTATATTTTATTACTCGTTATATAAATAGAAACTATCATTAAAATAAATTAATTAAAACAGGATTTTAGTGTATTGTTATCTTATTTTGCAGTTCAAAAATGTTTTTCCTAATTTAATAAATTAGTTATTTCTTAATCCAACATATTATAATTACATTACAAAAATATATCATTACATCCTTGGTATATATTATTTAAAAATAACAACAGTGCAAACTCAAAAATCGGTAAAAAACAATTATTACATAACACTTTTTTTTAGTAATCTAATCAGATTTGAATCAGGAACCGTTGAAATAATGAATTAGAATGAAATAGTGAGCTACGGTTTGGTAGAAACAACATAGTTTCGAAAAATGTATTTACACCATCAGCAGGCCCGTTTTAGATGTTCATTGCGCCCTGGGCACCCCGTCACGATGCGCCCTTCTTAAATACTGGTTTTTCTTACAATCTTACGCTTATACAACTTTTGCTTTACTTTATTACGATATGTATTTCGAATTCCATGTTAAACTTTTCTAGGTCTAGGATAAGGGATATTTGGTTTACTTTAAACATATTACAATTTATATATTTTGCCATTGTAAATTTTACCGTCCCCCCCCCCCCCCCCCCCCTCTTACCTTTTGGGTTGCGCCCCCAAACCTCTTGCGCCCCTGGGCACGTGCCCATCGTGCCCCTACAGTTAAATCGGCCCTGATCATCAGGGTTGTATACTATTGGTACTAGACTATACTAAACTTACAATCTTAACATAGTGAAGTTTCAAATGGGTATAATACCTATTTTAAACTATTATAGTAGATTAGTATAGTAATGATATAATAGTATAAATATATGTGTATGTATAAATAAACTTTACAAAACTATTTGGTTAAACTATTTTGTTTTTATTATACCGTACCTCACTAATTTCATTCTGATTCACTTTTTAGGTTTATCTAATGTTGTTTACCAGATTTTAAAAACAACATATTCAGATGATATTTAATGTTCTGCAATAGGCTTAGAGGGGATCCTTATTTCAACATTAGAAGATGATGTCTTTATAATATTACTATCTACTTTTGTGTACTCTTGCCGTTGTCTTTGTCTTCAATGTTCCGGTTGTTAATATTTGTTAAAGAAAGTTACTAACACCTGTATTAGGTATATAAATTAATTAATTCCGTAGTTTTAGGTTTCTGTACGAAGTATAAAAAGAAACCTTATATAACGGCTCTGTCTGTCTGTCCGTTGGCATGTTAAAATTCATAAACTACTATAGCTAGGAACATGAAATTCGGCACTCAGGTGCATCTCGGCATTTTAGACTACTGTACACTTTTTGGAGTTTTCACACTTAATATTTTCAAGATGGCTATTGGCGGGCGACTAAAAAAAGTTTGTAGTCGCCATGGCATGTTATAGGGGAGAGTGGGGCAAGAAGTCACAGGGGCAGGTTGTCACAGGGTCAATTTTAAGGGGTTAGAGTGATAAGGGAAAGCTCGCTCGGCTACTGAAGATAACCTTTATTATGTAGACAAACTTCACGAAAAATTGTGTCTCTGTAGCAAACCGTCTGTCATCTATGGAACATAAACTTTTTAGGCAAGTCACTCACTGCTTTTTTTTGTTTTTAAATTATGTTTCCTGTTTTGTATTTTTTATCAAGGGTGCTATATTCGATGATTATTATTACGTAGTAGTTTTGGCATTGTTTTTCTAAACCGTTGAATCAATATTATTTCGGCAGGAAAAAAATATTTCACTATAATTAAAAATGGCGCGTTGGGGCTAGTTGTCACAAAGTAAAAGGGGCAAGTAGTCACATCCAATACCTTTTGTGACTACTTGCCCCAATGCTATATTTACATAAGAGTATTCTTCTATATTATTTAAATAGAAATGGAAAGTGAATAGGAATTAATAAGGAAAGCAGATAATGAAAAATAAAGGATGGCCAGTTAAAATAAGTTAAACAAATATGCTAACTATTGATAAAAAATCAAACAAATGATACACTTTTCCCCTTTTATTTTTAATACAATAAATAAAAATGTATTTTTTAACAGACCCTCTCCACCCTCATATTTAAAAACGCAGGGTTGATTCCCTTACCGAGGTAGCTGATTGATTCCCTTACCGTACTCTTAGCTAGGTGCTAGGTACAGGCACGAAATAACGATTTTAGCAAAGCTGTTCTGTTCTAGGCAAAATGGTGAGCAATTACAAGGCAAAAACCACTAGAGGACGGTATGCTCCAGGAGTGCTCATGAAGGCGGTTAGGGTTCTAAAATTTAGAGGCTGCTCCACTCGTTACCCAGCGGAAGCATTTTTAATAAATTACAGAACCTAGCATTGGTACTGCAGTAAAATTAACATAAATGATTCCTATAAGAAAACTATTTTGCCTGTACAAGACTGATAGCCCCATAAATAATAATTATTATTATATTAACTAGCCAAATCTTATAGCTTAAGGTATTTAAATTTTGTTAAATCAAAGTGGTCATAATTAATTTATATCTTGTGACAACTTACCCCATACCAAGTGACAACCTGCCCCTTGATGGGGCATGTTGTCACAAAAAACTTTAACTTTAAAAAAATTAAATAAAAATACTTCTACTAATGCTAGATAAATGAAACTTGTGCCACATGTAGCTGAAAGTTTAAAATAAACAATAGTACTTAGAAAATGAAAATGTATCGAATAGAAAAAATTAAAAAAAATAAATTGTTAAATTTGTGACAACATGCCCCACTCTCCCCTACATCAATTTAAAGTTCTTGAAGTGTAGAAAAATAATATGCAACTATTAAAATTTCTCACTTAATATTTTCAAGATGGCGAGCGACTACAAAAAAAGTTTTTAGACATGTTATACATCAATTTAAAGGTCTTGAAGTGTATAAAAAGAATATGCAACAATTAAACTTAATCATGTACCGGTAATCGGCGTATAACCGAGGCTTATAAATGTGGCTGGATTTGGCCAATGTAATAATATTATAAATAAAACAATAAATAACGTATAAATAATTTTATTAAATAATCTGCATTACATTATTTAATTAAGTATGTTTAAGATATCAATTTGAATATAAGATTAAATTAAATTTAGTCTATTTTTGTGACCAGCATAGAATCATATTATATCTACTGGCTTTAGAATGAAATATTTCGCATCATTTCCTTTGGTAATCAAATAATTAGGATATATATATATATATATATATCCTATATATTATATATATATATATATATATATATATATATATATATATATATATATATATATATATATATATATATATATATACTATATACATACACAGTTACAATTTTGACATGTCTTTGAGGGTAGATATTACCAGCATAAACATTATATATGTGTTTTTGTGCTTATAGGGGGAAGAGAGTGGGGATTGTAATTATTTATTTATTTGTATGTGCGCAAGTAAAAGTCTACTTTAAAGTTAAAAATGATTCTAATTAAAACATGAGAGCTACTCAAATTTTTATATTTTGTTAAATATTTAATAATATGAACAGTATTTACTAAGCTTTATAATTAAATTAAAAAGTAAAAAGAATATATATAAATAATAAATAAAAAAATGTATTATATATCAGTCCGTGATTCCCCCACCCCCTTCCTTCTTTAATTAACTCTTTAAAAATATAAGGGATGTATTAAAAAAAGAAAAACACAAAAATCCTAATTGAAAACTTTTAAATCCTATTTCACGCTGTTTAATTTTCAGTCAAATCGTTAGAAGAGAATGAGAAAATATAAAGAAAAAAATAAATCTCGTCACAAATTTTAATTAGTTATTAGCTCACACGCAATTACAGTTCGTATAGGAGAAAATAAAATAAAATGTAAAAACGAAATCAAAAACAATTTCAAATCAAATAGAAGAGATGGGGTCTGAAGCAATCAAATCTCTTTAACATTTTTTCCCAAGATAATTTGATTTGCTATAAATAGAAAATCTCTATTTGGATGGAGTTAATGAACAGATTTTTATTTTAGACCTTGTTTTTTTTTTTAATCTTGAAGAAGCAAAATACCCTAATCTGTAATGACATTTTCTTGTATCTTTTTTAGGACTTATAAAATATTAAATATTGTAAAATTATAGATTCTATAGTAGAGGTGATATTTCTAAAAATGTAAAAGATTTATTTATTAATACTTAATGTGTTGATCTTATATAATATTTTTATTTTATCGTATCGTAATTGTAACTTAAAGAAGTGGTTTGAGTATCTTTTTATTTTATAGAACATTAATTGCAACGTTAAGAAGTGGCTTATTTGAAAAAACTAAATTAAAAATTGTTAAAACTGCCGGATTTGCACTGTAGTCGAAACTGGTTTGCGGTTTGACACTGATTCATGCACTATTAACGATTTTTTTTCAATTTGATTTGTAAATTATTAATTATAAATTTAGTTTAACTTTTTTTCTTCTTATCTATCGTAGTAATAATTAAATTTTTCAATCTTTAAAATTAGAAATTTTTCAATACTTATCTAATTGAATCTTATAGTAAGCAATATACTATTTTATCTTTTAATAATATATACTCAAACATTTGGACATTAATTTTTATGGTCAATTTATAAGAAGGTAATTAACTCCAAGTGGGCGAATATTTTATACGATTTAATGTTTCAGTGCTATTAATTCTCTCCGAGGGAACAATATCTCTGGCCAAATGTCGACTTTTAGCAATTCAAAGATGTTACCATCCGTCAAGATAAACTATTCAATGTAATCGCCGGCCCTTATAATCGGGGGCCGAAGCTATCTCGACGTTTCCTCAAGATATTTAATTAAACGACTTTGAAGACGTTTACAAGTCGTTATCTGGAGGCATTAAAGATATAATGGTTGTACTACGCGCGTTTGGACAATGGGCAACCCCCGTCGAGCAAGTTACAGAGGCAAACCTCGCAATTGCCTCAAAACGGCCAGCCACCCCGGTTATTAATGGCTTCTCCGCTAAAGCAGTTACACAAGTAATAAAGCTTCTACTCAAAATTCGTCTTGCCCATTATAAAGTTGCCCAGCCATTAAAATAATTCAACGGGGGGGGGGGGGGGGGGGGCGTTTTTAAACATTTATATACGTTTACCACTGACTCTTCTTCGCTTATAATTGCCGTTTTTCAAACAAGACTCTCTGATTAAGACTTTGATAACGGTCGTTTAGTGCGATTCCGCCATTAAATGGGTAATTGAACAAAGTTACAGCTTCAAAAGAACGATTAAAAAAATTTAATATAAGAAAAAAATGTTACATAATTTTTCACGTCATGCAATTTAAATTTCAAGATAAATATATTTCTATGTGTATATACACGTATACAAACAGTTAATTAGTTTTTCTTCTCTTAAATCATCCTTTTTATTTAATTTAATCCTATTTTATTAAAGTAATGCTAAATTATATAGCTTTTCTCCTAATTTTATGAAAATGTTTATGTTTCTTTGCAAATGACAGCTAGTCATGCAAAATTTTATGAATAAAAGTGTATTATAAACAATTTCATTAAAAACATAAAATTACTCGGGCATAATTTGTTGAAATGCCGTTATAGTTTAAGGCAGCGAAAGTATGGTAATTAAGTGGCTATTAAATATTGTTATGTAGTAGGTATAAAATAGTAGCTGGAATGGTGATGGAATTGAATTAGTTCTGTTCCCCTAAAGAAAGTTTATTATAAATGGTGGTCTTAACATAATTCTAGAAACTATTAAACCACAGGTATGCAAATGATTTGAAAAACTGTAAATGTTCGACTAAGTTGTACATTTTGCTGATTTTATCAACTGTATATTTTTGTTGGTAGAGTTTTCATTCTTTGTACTTTAACGCTTTAGAGAGTGTTCCCTCATTTTTTTTATGTAGGTAGCGGTTTTTAAGTTATCTAGTTTCAAATGGGAAACAAGAATGTTACTATGAATATCATTTACCTGGGTATATGGTTGATATTTACTGATTGTTAATCTTGAGTTATAGCTTTTAATGGAAGGGAGAGGACTCTTAGCCGAGCATTTCTCTAGGTAGAAGTTTCTTCGTTAAAAATGCAAATTATACATAGTTTTAGTTTTAAGCCAAAAAAGGGCTTGTATGTTCCATTAATTAATGCGAGAACTGAGTTCTACGTAGGTAAATGAGAATGGAATGAGCTGTTTTAAAACTTTCTTACTCCAAATGGTCGTTTTGTCCGAAATGATGCAACTTTTGTCGTTTGCTGAGTAAAAATGAAGTATATTAGTCTGGTACCCCGGGCCGCCGCATGATGATGATGAGGCCTAATGCTTCAACTTTATAATAAAACAGGGCTTGGCCATCTTGACGCCATTTGTGTGTCGTCTTGATGCCGTTTCTGTGTAGCAGTCCTTTTGCCGCCATTTAGGAGACTTTGTTCTAGACCTTTCGCCGCCCATTTAAGGGGGGTGTTGACTCTCGGGCTAGACCCTTTTAGACGGTAGGGTTAGGGTTGTGCTGTAGGACGTAAGGGACATTAGGACCCATCTACTTATCACCTGTCCCGAGGTACTGTACACCGCCTCTATAAACCAGTTGTGCCTTTTAAAGAAAAGAGACCCTTTTCTTAACAAGCCACTCTCAGGGGAGCATCTTTAAATGATACAAAAGCGGCCTCTTAATGCTCTATTAAGAAGCATCCGAGTAAAAATATTATTTAAGACAAGCCAGAGCACTTAAAATTTTGTTTCTTCAGCTGTTATATAGCCTTAAGCGTTGGCAAAAACTTGTTAAGGCTTTTTAGATGTCCATTAAGATTTTTAGATACTCTTCCCTCTAAAACCGTTATTAAAAGATATGTGCCTTTATAAGTAAAACCTTACATATTTTTGGAACATCTTGTTTTAATTTCTTCTTTTAGTTTTGTTTTAAGAAGTAATAAGCTATTAAGTTCAAGTATCGCGTTGAATATATTGAAGCTTTGGTTTTAGGATTGTCTTTCCATCTGTTTAAATTGTTTTGAAAACTGTTTTATAAAGTATATAACTAAACACAATCTATAATAAGCTGTCCTCTAAACTTAATTCTGTGCATATACATTCTTGCCAAGCGGTTAACACCGTTCAATTTCCTGCTCGGCTACCGAACTACGGTTCGGTATTATTCAGAAGTAGCCAAGCTGGCGTTGCAGCGAGTTGTGCTTTGTTAAACCCAGAAGTAATTCCCGACCGTTCTCTCGTTTCCAAGTAGAGGGATTCGAAATCGGCCGTGGCTGTCGAGTTGTGTGTATTAGGTTTGGGTTAGGAGGCAATAGAGTGGGGATAGCGTGATAGATCCGAGTCAGGAAAGCAGAATTCAATAGGAGGTAGTTAGAATGTGACTTTGTGTCTGGTTGATGGGAAGAGGTAAAGGCTTAATCACACTCTGTCTGCTTTACTCGATTCCCCTCCGAACGGTTCCATGCTAATACGTGTCTCTCCGAGTCGACGGCTGGGTACCCTAACTTGTAATGGGCTCGATTCGATTTCCCCGTCCCGCGGCTTTAATTGATTGGTAACCGGCTCCGACCAATACACCCTTTAGGGAACGGGGCGCTAAATGAAAAGATAACAAATCAGTTCTCCACGCCGTGGCACCACTCTTCTCTCTGTCCCGTTCGCGGATCCATAACGCCCGGATAAAATTACCTTTTACCTCCCGGCTTACCTAGAGAATGCCCTTAAACCGTAACATGACATCAAAAAATCGCAAGTTATTTATATTTAAAAAAGAACCGTATCGTTAACTTTTACGTTACAAGTAAATATCGATTCGTTCTTGGTGATGGAAGTACGCTAAATCAATTGTTAGAATTCATTACTAATCCTAAATTGATTATGAACTGGGAATTGATTACGGAAATTAAGCCGAACCTTGTTCTTGCCGATTGAATTAAGGATAAATCGAATGGAAAGGGGATTTAATTTAAAAAAACACCGTGTATAATAAATTAATTCCAATGTTTGCTCACCCGAATACTTGTATATTTAAAGCAGTTGATAACTAGTTTTATTATTCTGTTATAAAGCTTTCTTTTCTTTAACTTTTTAATATTACAGCTACAGGTTGGCGTATTTTTCGTTGAATAAATAATTGAGCAGTAGTTTGATATGTCGCATTTTTAATTATTAGTGTTCCTATTTCAAAATTACTAACTCCTTGTATGAGTATAAATAGAGTAATACAAATTATAAGAATAATAATTCTTTTTGAGTATTTTTTTCGTCAATCCACAATAGCAAATACTAAATATATTAAAACAATATAGTAATTTGAATAAATTGTGTAACGAATTGTCGAACATTTTTATATGAATGATAATCCTATTCCTAGTCTACTTTAGGCTGATGAGAGATTTATTGAATGCACGTCTTTCAGTCTTTTAATTTTACTTATTATATAATCCTAGACTCATATCTTACAAAGGTATTTTAAACAATTGACTTTTTTTGTAAACCACACTTCAACTTGAAATACATTTATTATTCTATGTCTGATTCTGGCTTGAATCTAATCTGATAGCTATATCGAATCTCTTGGATAGTGTCATTGTGTAAATAGATTAATTTCATCGATCGGGTGAAAAGGGATAAAGGAGTTTAAGAGCGGCAGAAAATAAGGTGTCAACTCGCAGGGGGGATTCAGTGGTGCCAGAGTATGTTGGGGGATTCTAAAACAGATTAACCTCGATAAGATAATATCCCGAGAGTAAAAAAAAAAGGAAATAGTTTTTTCTTCCCTCCGACCGAAAAAAGAAGCGAATTGGGCCTAAGAAAAGAATAGTAAAAAGGATGAACGAATGCCGCACTCTTCAAGGGGGTTTTAAAGAGTTTTTGGGGGTTGTTTTCTGCTAGCGTGACTATGAGACAGGAAATGAGGAACTCTCCATCCCTCTTTCGCTTTTACCCAGGTCGCGATATAAATCAAGAATCAGTTTTTTTTTTTCTTTTTTTAAATTAGGACCTGATTACTTTTCTGGAAAGTGTGAGTGAGGTCGGTGGGGCGTTGGAAAGCCCACAATAGAATTCAATTAACACTCGCCCTCCATCCCTTACTACACCCGCTTTTTTAAAAAAAAAAACTGGGACTTCCAAAAAAGTTGATTGTCCTAAAATTTTCTAACAGTTTCCACAGAATTGCCTCTCCTGATGAAAAAAAGTTGTTTTTTTTACTTTTACACTTTAGAAATTTTTTTCAATTAGTATAACCCACGACCCCTTCTTACTGGAGATCTAAAAACTCAAGGAAATCTTCTATCATATCATCTGCTTCCTCCCTTGAAGTCACATTATTGCAAAACTAGCTTTCCGACCCACCCTAAAACCAAGTTTAATCGTTTTCTTCTCCCTTCTTCTTTCTACTCCTTAGGTTTGAATGTTCTCAATTTAACTTTTCGTTTAAATTTGTAATGGGCTTTACTCTCTCTTCTCTCCTACCCTCACAAGACCACGCTTCTATTTTTTTTTTTTTTTTTTTTAACTCTCATCCCCTTCCCTATCTTTTTTCTCCAATCTAATTTTTAGTTAGAGTTTCAAGTTTTTCATTTCCCCTTTTTTTTGTTGGATAATGCATTTTGCTTTAAGAAGTTCTTAGTCATCTTAACATTTTGATTTGATTTTTTTCTTCTTCTTCTTCTTCTTTTTAATGATATTTATTTGTAAGATTTATTTATGTATTTCATTTCTGTTTAAAATAACTGCTTGAATAATAAATCTATAAACCTATATTTTGAACTAAGCAGGTCCCATACGACAAAAAAAAAATTCTATCGTATACCTACAGTTATCTTCGTATACATAAAGATAAAATTTGCTACTGTTGCTATTTAATCTTGCCATCTTTAAAACGTAGCTTTTTATAATAAAATAGTACTTGATATGCATAAAAGAAATTCTCGTATAACTTATAATATCAGCTTCTTCAATAATTTTTCACATAATGTCAATGTCAGACATGTATAAAAGATATTATATGACCTAGAATTATAATGACGTTATTGTACTTTGTAATGTCAGCTCTTAACATTTTATACTCAATGTAACACTTGACGTAGCTATATAAAAATACATCATGATATCTGATTATAATGACATTAGCAAGTTTTTTATGACGTGTTCTTCGATGGATCTATTATAGAATACAATGCTGAGCATGTACGAACATTATAATGAGGATTAGTATGTTTCATAAAAAATTAAGGCTTCTAGATTTATGATGAAGTCAAATATAATACTGCTAAGTGTGCAATGCAGCTTTCTGCTTGCAATATTGAGCTGAGCGTGCATCTTAAACAATAACAATTTTTATTTATAAATAGCTGAAATCGGATCAAAAATATTAATATTTCTAATTTTTAATTAAAAAGCATTTTTTCCCCTGTTTTTCTATATTTTCTGTTTTTACGCCCCTCTTAAATGAAAATACGACAAAAGTGAACATAGCAATAAGAACTATACTCTTAAAGAGCTTTCCAACGACATGCATCATGAAGGCCATATACTATTTCAACATTTGTACCCCGTACCCCTGTATACCAATTTGGACCATTTCAGATGTATACCTTCCTGTGGTTGGTCACTATGATCGTGCCGAATTTTGTGCGCGGATCGGTTCAGCCGTTCGGGAGGTATGTGCCCAACTAAATGCAAAGTATAGTATAAGAATACACAACATAAAAACAGTACAAATATTTGAGACATTACGGCTTGGGATCATAATAGCATGTTTTAAATGCCATTTTCCTCAAATTTATTTATTTCTATCTTCACAGAATGAAACACATAACAGTATTATCGATATCATGACATTCAATTATAAGTCATTTTCGTAAAATTATATAATTTTCTTAAACGTAACCATTTTTCTTTGAGATTCATTTATCATTTTCATTAAAACCAGGGTAAAAACCAACTAATTTTTTACTATTTTTCTTGTTAAAATGAACTTGATATTTTTCTATAGGATATGATGTATCCCTATTCTATGAAATGATGCATTTAATGAAGAAAATTACATTAAAAAAAAATAAAATAAAACCACCTTTGTTATATAGAAACTATACCTTTGTTAAACTATTGAAACCACCTTTCTTATACCATGCCCACAGCTTTACTATTTTCTTATAACTCGTATGTTCTATTAAAGTTTAATGTTACACATAATCACGTTCTATTTATTTTTAATGTGCAATGAAGATTGATCATTAAATTTAAGAATATCTAATAATTTATTTTACTCTCTTAAATAATAATCAATAATACTTATACTCATAACGTTTTAATGTTTTTAATCCTGGCGGTAAAATGCATTAAAGGGGTTTTTTCATGTAGAACTATTTATAAAAAAACATTTTACTTAATTAAATTCTAAAAATAAAAATAAGAAAATAAAATATTTATTCAAATCTCAGCAGTGTCGGTTGCTTTAAGTCGGAATATGTTTTTTGAGATGATCGGCTTAGCTTCCTTCGTATGCTTTAATGAGCTTCCTCTAAATGTGCCGGCACTTATGAAATCTTTTATCCCCTTTTATATTTAATGTATGTAAGTATGCATATATATATATATATATATATATATATATATATATATATATATATATATATATATATATATATATAGCGTTTATTGCAAGGGTACAAGGGTCCATTCCTTAATCGCTAAAATAAATTATATTTGTTCTGCCACATCTCACGTATCAATACCTTTATTAATAATCCGATAAAGGTTATATACAAATAATCATATAAATACCATATATATATATATATATATATATATATATATATATATATATATATATATATATATATATATATATATATATATATATATATATATATATATATATATATATATATATATATATATATATATATATATATATATATTTATAAGCGTGTGGGTTACAAGTAGAATTCTACCGTAAATAGTATTACTCCATATTACTCTACACTAAATTTATATAATTACTAATCTTTATTTTAACTTATGTATATAATAATTAGTATTTGCAATGCAATAATCTTAAAGCTGTTCAAAGTATAATATTATAGCCTTTAACTTGTGAATTTTAATTCATCAAAATAAAAACTGATAATGGCTCTACTAAAATGGTACATAAACCAAGTAACTTTGTTTCTTAAGACACTTTAATTGTTGGAGAATAGTGTTTTATATTTATATTTATTCTTGTTTCAGGGGCAGGTAAGAGTCATTAATTTAATAATCCTGCATTTGAAGAATTAGTTATGAGGTATTTATATAATTATTATTTCTATAGCATAAGCTTTTGAGGTCCAAGTTCAATAATTCTAAACCACGTCTTAGATTTTGTGTACAAGGACTTTTTGAACCCATTGAAAACCCCTAGAAAATTATACCTCCATCATTTTCTAGGATTTTTCTCATGATGAGAGTCATTAGCAACTAATGAATAAATAAATTTAACATTTCTTTTTATTTAAGGGAGGAAATTTTCTCTTATATCGGTGTCTAAACGTAAAATAAAGGTTAGATACGAGATAAGCTAGACTCGTCATTGTATACCTATCATTTATGAATCCACTAAAATCTAAGATAATTTTCTTCATGAATAAGTAGAAGACCTGGAACAAAAAAAGTGATAATTTTTGGACTGTACACCAAGTGCGCAGGGAAAGGTTGGGTCACGGGGGAAGTACGACAGCCCCTTTTTGAAGGGTACGGTCGAAGTGCGCCGGGTAAATCCTATTTCTAGACCCAGGTAAGTCCACCCACCTCGGACACGGATCCTCTAATCTAAAGGACTAATCGTTGTCAATATTCGCATATACTCAATATAAAGCGATTTGAAGTTACTTCGAACAAACTGCTCAGAATGATACGGCGATCATTAGCAAATCTCAGTGCATAGGAGAATCTGTAGAATGTTCTCGTAAGAATAAAATCCAAATTTAATCAGAAGATGCACTTTAATTTTTGAATATTCAAAATGAAAAAAAAAAAAAAAAAAAAAAAAAAAAAAATTACAAAGTCAAAATTAGTTATTCATTAAACATAGGAAATTTAAGAAAATAATCAAAAATACGAGAGAAAAAACAATTTATTTGGTTAATATTAAAAATTAAAGAAATGTTTCTTACATAAATTACACTCATTTATTATAAGTGAGTGCCAATATTTATTAGAAGGGCTTAGATTAACTTAAGATTAAACGTACTCATGAAAACTAAAATCTTCTGCATATGTAATATACATTATGATACAATTGAGTCTATATTCAATAAATATAATACAAAATACATATTGAAAGGTTATTTATATATGTACATACTTCTAAATAAATTAGAAATTACTTTCACATTTCAAATCCTGATACCTTATTATTATAAACAACCAACGCTAGGCGGCTTGAATCCCACATTGGTATGAGCTGTGGACAGATCAATATAGTTCTCGGTGATATAGCCCCAAAATCGATCATAACTATGGCTTATTTTTGCCTTATAAAATCTTCAATATAATATATTCAACTTCTTCAGGGTCTATATAGTGTAGTTCGAAGATTAACTTAATTAGTTGGCCATCGTTGGTAGAGCATCGGTAGTCCTCAGTAAATCCTGAATTTTTCCAAAGGGGAAGACATTTCGAACGGCTTGTTGGATTCTAATTTAGAAGTCCACTACAAAGTTCTTTGGGTTTAGACGGGGTGCAAGAGGTATAACCCGGGCTTACCTGACCTTCACCCTTCAGACACTTTAGACAAGAGGCTGGCGTACTTCGACCGTCACCTTTTTCTAATCCGAAGGGGGGCTGGCGCAATTCGGTACCAGCCGATTTTAGATGTCAAGAGTTCACTGTAGTCATAGAGGGTACTTCTTTCTTTGAGATACTCCCCTATTTTTTTTTTTAGAATATAATGGCTTTGACTAAATAACAATTAAGACAAAGGAATGGTTAGTTCAATGTACTTTTGGACAAAGGAATATCGCACTTCTGTTTTACTAAGGGGAGTAACAGTCTAAAGAAGAAGATCCCGTACACCTTCCTTAGATTGTTACTCCCTTTGTTTTTTTTTTATAAGGGGTGTAGCAATCTAAAGAAGTAAATAAATAAATAAATAAATAAATAAATAAATAAATAAATAAATAAATAAATAAATAAATAAATAAATAAATAAATAAATAAATAAATAAATATTCTTTATTCCACCACTTGAAAAAAACATGTAGTACAATTTAAATAATAATACAAAAAATAAGTATAACTAACACCCATTTAGTAGCTAAACAATAAACAATAATATATGTGGTGAGAGTCCTCAGTAGGTGTCGCAGCACCTAGAGAGAGGACTCGAAGTACCTGCAAAGAGCTTAAAATGCTTCTAGTCTGAACTCAAACGTGTTACTTTAAGCACTAATAACATAAGCAATCGCCTCTAGACCGAGCGCACATTGAGACGCAGGGCAGTGCAGTACAGTTTTTATTGAACTGCAGAAATATACGAGACCGCGCGTATTGAGACCTTTGATGCACAAGTGTCGGACGAGCCATGTGTGGCTTAGTACTCTGCGTCTCAAATCGCGCGGTCTCGTATATTTCTGAGGTTATAAAAAAAACAGGGCCCTAGCCCGTAGGTCTCAATGTGCGCCCGAATTTATCATTAATAATAATAATGTTCGTATATAAAATAATGTTATTAATAAAAAACAAAGACTTGTAATTCCTTTTGAGAACACAGATTCGGACAAGTAAAAAATAGACAAGCTTTTGATAACAAATTATAATGTTAAACTTTAGAAGGTAACTTTCAGCATTAACTTCCAAAATAGTATTGGTTGGATGGAGTGAGTGGTCTATAAGGTGTTTTGCTTATAGATTGTTGACTCTACAAGCACTATTAATTTTGTAGATTTCACAAAATAAAGTTCATATTTAATTTCCTCTATTTCAAACAATCTTCTTTTCAACTTTCAACTTAAAGGACTTAAGTTGATTACCCCTAAAGTCAAAATATGATCAACATTGGATCGTCTAGCTCTTGAATTCAAAGATATAAACTTTGTAAGAATTATTTTTGAAAGTGGTTTTTATAGAACGTTGAACATCACCTATACAACACTTCGTAATGGACGTTTAAGACTTTTATTCTAGCAATACTCGTACTTTAGTTTTCCTTGGTTTTATTCATTAAATATTCTTATGATATTTAAAAGAACTACGCAGTTTGAATTGGTTAATATGTATTGTTATTTTTTTAAAAATTATATTATAATGGTTTTATTTTTATATTACTACTTTATTTTTTTTCTCTCTAATATATATATATATATATATATATATATATATATATATATATATATATATATATATATATATATATATATATATATATATATATATATATATATATATATATATATATATGTATATGAGTGTGTGTGTGTTTATCTTTAATTTTAACTGTATCATTTTATTTATTATATATTTTAATTTAATTTATTCTCTATTTTCTTTTTCAACTATTTTTTATTTTATTTTTATTTTTTACTTATTTCTCTTGAGCTGTATGAACTATTTGTGTTGTCCTTTTTTTTACGTCGTATTTTATCTAAAGTGGTGTTTTGTTAGCTGCTTTTAATGTAGGCCCGAACTTTAACTGATACGAGAGCCCAAAAAGACGCTGGGTCTTATGTAAACCTATTTCTTGCTCGTGGATCTGAATATGCTTAAGCATACAAAAATATGAAGCACATATGTTTGAGGGCTTTTTCTCTATGAATACTTGCTTTAGGGGTTTTACGAAAGGGAGGTTTCTTTGAGGGTTGCCTAGTCAAACAAAGTTTATACCATACTCAAATCCATTACCTCCTTTAACCACATTACTTCACTCATATGCGTATATGTGTTGTATATGTGTATATATATTGTATTGTATCAAGCTTTGTGTGTGGCTTTAATATTTGGAATAATAATAATAAATAAGATGAGATTTTTTTTAAAAAAATAGACTACCAATTAGTACGCCACATAGCTTCTTTCTTGTCCTATTATTGGACGAATAAGCACGCACATGGAATAAGTATAAAATAATGTGATTGGACTGGGAATTGAAAGTGTAGTGGTTTGGACCTTAAAAACAAGGTTCGACAAACCCGAGTAAAAAAAATGTCATAGACACATTAAATACTGATAATTTAATAATATGCGATACTTAAATTAAAATACATTTAAATAAAACTAAAGTAGTTTAGTATAATCTATAATTGTCAGCACAATATAAATGTATTGTTGTAGCCTGAAGAAGCCGTAATGTGAATGGTGAAATATAACTTTAATATAAAGAATCGAAGTTTTTTCATTATTTTTTAATTTATAAAAAATAATAATAACTCTAAAAAAGCCATTTTCAAAAAAGAAAATTTAAATCTATATGAAATATAAATGTAATTTTCAATCAAAAGATCGTCGGCAAAACAATTCCCCAACTTACTCTACTTCTTACTTTTTTATATACGTATTTTATATGAAAGGAAAGTCTTATGGTGGGGAATTTCATAGTATAACACGTTTTGAGGTCACCTGGCGAAATCAAAAAATGAATTTTAGCTCTAAATTTAGGGGCGTTCCCTGAAAAAAATCTTGAAAGATATTATTTCTCGAATTCGGATTTGATTTTAAATTCTAAAGTTGAGTCCATTTAAAATACGTATCTAACCATATAAGTCGTTTCCCCGAAAAAAAATCAGTTCCCTAGATATTAACAACAAACACTTTTTTAAATACAGTATCAATATCTACGTGAAACAGTTTTTTGTTCGTTTTATCGGACCGAGTTTTGTACTTACTATAACAACGAGGTTTCTTCACTCAGTCTATGGATAACTATATTTGAAACGATCGTCTGATTATAATTCGAATATATAATATTGTGGTTATTAACATATATTATTATTTATTAACATATATTTAAATATATATATTTGTGCACTTCTAACACTCGTTTATTTAATTTAATTTATTTATTAATTAACATTTTTAAAGGTGTTTAACAAATAAGGGTTTAGATTTTGTTTTCCTAATAGCCAAGAATAAAGAACTGGAAAATGGTCTTTTTGTCTTCTTTTATTAATTAACCCCAAATGACCCACATAGAATAGAAATTACAGGGAATAAGAAAAATACACGTTTTGGAATTTCTGGTAAATCAGATTTATTTTCATAGATATCTCGAAAAATAGATTTTTCCCCCCGAAAAAACTACTTTTATTAAATTCGGAACGGTTCAAGAGAAAAAGAGCTCAATTTTTTTGAAGATATTTTGGGAAGGGGGGATTTAAAAATTAATTTCTCAATTTCGCCTCGGGCTATAATTTTTCTGAACTGGATCCACGCGTCTATACACAGACTACAAGGAAGAGACAGGCTTTTTACACTTTTAAGAATCCTGGGACCTTAAACGTGTAAATCTACCAATATCTCGTTATTAAATTTTTACGCTATTACAATACTATGTATGTATTATAATATGAGAAAGTAAAAAAATAAAATCCTTTAACAAATAATTTAAAGATTATTTCTGATTAAAAAATTTCTTAATTTTAAAACTCTGTTTTATTGCAATGTTATGTTTAGCTTAAGTTAAATTTTTGAAATATCTCAGTATTAAAATAAAATATCTCAAAGTAGGTAAAATCCTTTAACGATATCCTTAATCCGGATTTTTGTTAACATTCTTTTTACTTTTAAACTCCCCTTTCACTAAAATAAATAAAAGCAATTTATGATTTTTTTTTTTTTAAATCTGGATAAATTAGTTTTAAGAAGGTATTATTATTATGCAACTCATAAAATATAATGAACATCGTCTCTTCAAAAGAAGTTTGAAATTTCCAAGAACAAAATAAAAAATAAGATTAGCTACTGTAACTTTCTGAAACATTATTTCCAATTTATTAGGGATTATTAAAATATGTAATATAATAAGGTTTTAGACCGTGGAATTCTTTTATAAAAGATTATGGAAATAGATATCAATAGATTCAATCAATTTTTTAATCTTATATTTTCCCAATTTTATTTTTAAATGATACAATTTATTATAATATAAATATAAGTTAATATTTCTATATTATGAATAATAATCTATATGAAATCCAGAAAATATAAGATTTCTATAATAAGAATTAATTTGAATTCTTGGTTATTTTATTTTCTGGTGAGTCTATACAGTGTCGTAAAGATTTTTTACTTTGATTGTTTTAAGTCGCTGATGATTTTATATCTTGTGGATACTTCCTAACGTCGGAATTCGATCAACACTCGATTACCTAGAACTGGTAATTATAAGATGTAAATTTTACATGAATGCAAATATCTTCCTAAATATTAAAATATTAAAGTCGTATTGACTGTAGAAGTGCAATATTTTTAAGGAAAACTTATAAGTTCGTAGTTGTAAGGTTCTTAAAGATGTTAACCATGTTTATAAATCAATTTTGTGATCGTTGTGAAGAACGAAAATATTTTATGCCTCATCCAATTTAAAAAAAAAAATCCAAGACAGAAATCCGTTTCAGACATCAGAGAACATTTTTGGTTCCGTATCCGTCTGAAGGTCTGTCGTTCAATTTTTGCACACGTGTGATTTTAATTAAATTTGTATGTTAGGTCGTAATTAGCCCATTGTTGGTCCCATATAAGTTTTAACATTCTGCCCCCATTTGTTTCTCTTCAACGTGCGCACAAACATACATTTATTTGCACTTATAGCTTGAAAAAATACTCATCTGATTTTTATTAAATTTTGATGGTATGACGAATGACCGCAGAGAACTATAGCCCCAGATTAATTTCAACCGTCCACGCTCTTTATCTTTTGCTTAATTGATACATTAATTCATGTAAAAAAGTTAAAACAATTTTGACACAAAAAAAGCCTTATGCCCTATTTTATTATTAATGTGGAAAATATTATTTTACATCAGTTTTACTTAAATTTTGAAATTAACAGGAACTGAAAGTGTTTTAATTTGGTACTTGTTTGGATAAACTAAAATATCAATAATAACTAAAGTACTAATATTAATAAAACTCGGGTTCGTGTCTATATAATATTGAAACCATGTTTAAGGTCTTTTTTTAAAATGCCAAGTAAAGGGGTTTGGTGATAGCAATATGTGATGGATTGACGCGGCAGTGCAATAACAGTTGATAAATGATGGTTGGAGGAGTCTGAAGGGGTTGGTGGTAGGGCGGCATCCAATAAAGACCAATTATAAGGGAACCAGGAGTGGCAGGAGACGACGGTATATTGGCCTCGAGATTCATACTCTCAACAGCTTGCGGTCTCAAGCACCTCTTTACTAACCTTAATGTCATACCTTCTGTTATTAGTTGTGCAATTTACTCTGACATCTCATTTACATTTACATTTTAGTAGAGCCAACTTAAGACATTGTTCTTATTTAATTATTGATGTGGTTGGTTCGTGATCAATACAGGTAAAAGTTTAAACAATAAATTGATGTTCTGTTGATGCTAATGCTCTTCAAGAGTTAACCAAAGTTTTAAATAATTTGAATTTGTGTACCCTTCTCATAGTCTGAATATATCTTATTATAGTAGTTACTAGTAATTATAGTAGTACTTACGCTTATATTCGTTATATATATAGTATATTAGTTACTTACGCGCACTAATATTATTATTCTTATACCATTAAATAATCATCTGGTGTTATATTATTTGATCTAGAAAAGTCTTGATGTTTTATATATATATATATATATATATATATATATATATATATATGTGTGTGTGTGTGTGTGTGTGTGTGTGTGTGTATTATAGTGTGTTTTGTTGAGCGCTGCTTTTATTATATTTATTTTCTAATGTTTGGCCCTTTTTTTATTTAAATTAGGCGATAGATCCCGCCCAAAACCGAATGAAAGATGGACGATTAAGGGTTAGTATGCTTGAATCACTTATTTATTTGCAACTCGTTTATTATGATGCTCTGGTACGGTCCTTTTGTTATTGTTGTTATTGTGCGAGATTTGAAGGTTTTTGCATCCCGAGCCGAGCCTAAATTCTTCTGAGTCCGACCTAGTTTCCCGTTCCCTTTCAAACGGCCATTGTGTTGTCCCCATAATATATCTTGGACTCTTCCGAGCGAAAATCCGATTATTGCCCTGCCTTCCCTATGGAACCGGCCGGGAATATTGGCCTCCGTTTCGTCCCCGAACCTCCCCGTCCTGGAAGCATCCTTCTCCGTCGCTAATAGTGCCTTTATTGCTCCCTATAACTGCTTCTGCTTGACTACCGAAAATTCCAGCCAACTATACAAACCATTGCCAAGAAAAAGGCTGCCTTCTCTTCTGCACTTAAAAACAGAGAAGCGTATAACCACAGAACTATGCATCATCCCCTTTACTATAACCGAAATGTCTCCGAGCTATAATTTTTTCGAACATTATATTCCACTTTTTTCCATTCCTTTATGAAGAATGGCTGGTAGTTTAATTTTTTACTCCTTCTTTTTCTTTCTAAAGAGGAAATAACCAATTTTCAACTATTTGAATTATTTCCTTGTAAACTCTTGAAAATTTTGATATTTGCCATTATGTTAAATGAATAACCAGTTGGTTTTTTTTCTTTTTTTTTTTTATTTCCAACTAATTTAACCCTTTATTTTCTCTATCTCATGAATCATTGATTGGTTTTTGTTATAAATATTATCATCTCCTCTTTTTTTAAACGCTCCTAACAGCCATATATTATTTAAATATTCTATTATAATCAAATTGTAAAAACACTAAAGTAAAGATCCCTAAAATCCAGGTCTCCAAATGATTTTTTTTTTTAATAATATTATAATATTTTCTAAAATAAACATTATCTTTTATTTTTTAAAGGCCAACTCGAATATATATATTTTTTTCTTTCTTATATCTTAAAACTGTACTCTTAATTTAACAATTGAAACCCCTTCTTTTTGGCAACTATTAGTTGACATTCTTTAACCAAGTAGAGAAAAAAATATATTTGGTATTAATTTTGTCTTGATATCTACCACTGTTTGGTTGGTTTGATGCCCTTTATCACAAACATATTTTTACACCAACCTTTTCTCTACTGTTATTACTCTTTTGTCCGAGGAATTATCAAAAACCGAATTAAACTTTTCCATCAGAACTGAAAAAAGAATGTCTATGGATATTAAAAAAACAACAACCGAGAACGGAAAAAAGGTTAAAAAGACAATCCAGATGGCCTGCATTAGATTGTTTCTGGGCTGGTATGTACCCTTTAGAACTGGATTAAATTTTTTTTAAGGGGTAGTAGGGTTCTTAGTCCTTGTATCTAATACAAGCAAGGGGATATTTGCCTTTAGGGCCAAAGTCTGACATTTTCCAAAAGGCAGTCATGACCTTCATCCGAGAACAAGCAAAGTTCAGATATCTCATACCGTATTTTCTCCTAATTAACTCTTTTGTTCCTTTTTAGTGGCGTCAATTTAATTAAATGGATTTCCCCTTATTAGAAAGGATTACATAGAATTATTTTTTTTATTTTATTTAGTATTAGCTAACCCGGCGAACTTCGTACCGCCCAGCTGTCAATTAAACAGGCAGTTAAACAATATGAAATTCACACATTCAGTGAAACGACGCGCGCGCCATCTATCGGAACATACTAACTCAGAAACCTTCCCAGGCATGCGTCCAACCATTCCCCAAAGTTTCATCGCAATCGGATAAACAATTTAGGAAGGCATTTGAGACATACAGACAAACATTCATATTTATTTATATAAATAGATTATAATTTTTAGGAATTAGAGTAATTCCGAGATCGTGTTTAAGCATGTTTATGTTCGGTGACCCCATAAGTCGAAATTTAATGCCATAATTAGAAGCGTCAAAGAAAATATTCATTCGCTTAAAAATGATTTTTCTTTTTAATTAATTTTTGAAGCAGCTCTCGGCCTCTTTAAAGCCAACATCAGTGCCGGTGTGGAAGAAATAACGCGTTTAATTAACAACATTTTTTTAATTTTAAAGAAGGATCAGCCTTAATTATGTCATGTACCAATGTAAAATTTTTAACACCAACAAACTCTATGTGAACACTAAAAAAATTAAACTAAAATGGTCAACTTCCATTTAAGTTACCATCGATTATACAATACCCTTACAAACAATGAATTTCTGCTCTTATTTTAAAATGCAATCTTATCTTTATCAGAGAAACTGATTATAACCAATTAAAGTGTTTGAAATTGAAGTTTAGAAAGTTACATTTTGATCTTAATAATTATGGATTAACTTAGACATTATCTTAAAGGAGATTTTCGAATCCAGCGACAGGCGACAGATACAATATGTTACGATGTGACTTAGACATATGCCGAGATACGGTAAAGACAATTATCGTGTTGTTGATCGTCAGCGACTCTACTGATTTCCATTGTTCTACATGGAGTCTCGCACGCATCCCGCGAGTGTCTATATGTGTGAAGTGTTAGTGAGATCGGAAAAGTCTTTACTGTTACAAAAAACAATAACTTGTGTATTAGACAAGTAAGCATAACTTATATTTTTCTAATTTTTTTTTTAATAACAAAATATGCTTATTTATTAATATTGTAATTAGAAACTTGACACAAGCGTTATCATCAATCTCTCAACATTCCATTAATAGTTTTACTCTTTCTGTAAAACTGCAAACGTATCACTTCCTTTTTCAACTCAACTCTGTTAAAACTAAAACCCACATTCTGCTTTTATGTGCCTGTGCAAGTAGTTATTTTTTTATCGCGGGAAAATCGTGAGAAGTTAAAGGTATTCGGCTAAACTCTACGCCACGTTGTTTTGAATTAAAATTTCGAAGTTCTACACTACTTACCCGATGTTTTTGGATGGTTTGAATTGATAATTGAGATATGAATTAATGAGAAAATATATTTTTAAGTTAGGCTTGATATCTCACCCAGGTTCTAACTAATTGGAATGAATATAAATACATATATCCTTAAAATCATTGAAAAATACTATTTCTATAGTAAAAATAATCATATTATTGAGTATAATTTCAAATAACAATCAAAATGACTTCTTCCCCCGAAACATTAATTTTTATACTATCCTAAATTGTTTCCTAGAAATACTTAATTTCAACTCATGGATCAACCTATTTCAAGAATCGGCTTAAATTAACTAAACATCTTTCATTGTATTGGTAATTTTTAAATATACATCTTATTATTTATTTTTAACAATAAAAATTCGTGCCGCTAGGCAATTTCTTTTTCTCATTTTTATTCGAGGTTGAATGGGAAGCTTTAATCCTATATTTCCGTCCCAGCTTAAAGGTATGTACATACATATATATATATATATATATATATATATATATATATATATATGTGTGTGTGTGTGTGTGTGTGTGTGTGTGTTTAATCCGATCCTTCCTGTCGACTGTCACCACTTAATACTTTTTTATTTACTCCAATCAGTTGCGTTTTGAAAAATGTAAGATTATTTAAAAAATAATTTTAATTTTTTTTGTATTATTCTATTAAAAAAAAAAAAAACTTCGACTGCACAAAAAAAACCTTTCTTGTATATTTATTTTAAAAAAAAACTTATTTATACATTAACAAAAAAAAAACTTTGAGGAGGATTTATAACGTAGAGTGTTTTTTAAAAGAAATGAAACAGCTGTGAAATGGTTCTTTTAGAGTTGATCCTAAAATACAGAAGGTAAGGTATTAAGGTTTGTTAGACCTAATTTGTTTAAAAGGATGTTAAAAGATGAAACCTTTTTTTGTGTTCAACAATTTTTTTTTCCTACATAGTTTTCTTTAAAAGGTGAACAGTTTAAGCTACGTTTTGGAAGATTTGTTTAATTCCCAGTAGATTTGTAAAAGGGATTTTTTTTCAGAGGTTTATTACCCTACTGGTTTTTTCGGTGAGCCGTCCGGTGGGATTAATTTTTTTTTTTTTTTTTAAATCACCCGATGTCTGTAATACAATGCAGACGAAAAACTGACACTGTTTAAGGATTAGAAATAAACTTATAGTCTAAATTTAGGCACGTTTCCTTTCATTAAAATTGTTATGTAGTAAAACAAACTTTTTTATACTTACTATATATTAGTATTCTCTTTAACACATCCAAAAATGAAAATATAAGAAATTAGTTGTATAACGCTTTATCTATAGTTGAATTAATATGTTGAACAATGAAAAATAAATACAAACCATGCCGCCATTAAATCAGTTCATTTGTGATCTATCATCTATCTCTTTTTTTATTGTAAATCATAATTCATGTATGCTTCTAATTGGATTCTATAAGAGAGGTCGTAATGAACATTTTCTTCAGATTTGAGCAGTGGAGTTATTCTAGACTGAGATAAAGTAGTATCTTTCCGCAATAGCTTTGTCAAGGTGAAACCTACTTTCAACCGCAAACGGTCATCATCAGCGCGAGAGATGATGTAAGGTAGAACTTGGAATCAGCGCATATGCTCCAGCCATGTACGCTTAGATCTACCTTCAACTCTTTAGCGCTAATGATGAACTACTTGCAGTTGAAAGTTTGTTTCGCCTCAATTCAGCTATTGTGAGGGTGGCAGTTTTTACTACTTCTCCTGAGATTATCTAGTGTAGTATTTTACCAATGAAGTGATGAATTTAGCTCTTTAAATTTAATATTTCTAAAATGTAATGTGTTCTAATAGCAACAAATTATATACATTTTTCAATAAATCATATTTTTATTAAATAAGATTATCGGAGAATGATACTTAATAATTGTTAATACGAATACTCTTATCAGCTATTTTGAAAAAAATAAAATAAATAATAATAATAATAATAATGGGTGAATTGAGATGGTTATTAATATTATCATGATTAATATTGAGTATGAAGGGTAATACTGTAATAATAATGTTCCGACTTGAATTCTTATTTTTTTCCTAGGCGTCATTTTGTCCAGAACGTCATTGGCGTCTCTTTTAACTGGATATTTATCGTTTTTAATAGCTCGACACAGCCCTGATATTGCTACCGAGAAGCCTTGCCTTCCTCTCAGATGCTCGTAAACACAGTAAAGTGAAACTGGTATAAAACAGAGAGAAGGGGGAGAGGGCCAAACCTATTGTTATAGAATAAGGAAGGGGCAGGTATTTTACCCTCAACTCCTAGGCATTATTACATTGGAAAAGCTTTAGACTTAGAACACTCCGGCGAGCCCCACAGGCTGCTTTTCTTGTACGCACTCCCAAGACGTATATTGCTACTCTATTGCGTCAAATTGTATATATAACCTTTTTTTTACCTTCAATACAGTTTTGTACCATACATTTTATTCTCTATAATGACTTTTTTTTCTATGGCTTCTTTACAACATTTATTTTTATACAAATTGGATTTTTTTATTGTTTAATCTTATTTTTTATTGTAAATTTTTCCTTTTATGAATTAAATTGTAATTTCGATATTAAACGCCATTTGTACTTTATATTTATTTAAATTAAATTTGAATTTAATTCAGTCGTTTTTCCCCGATATTTTATTTATATTTTTGTTAGGTACTTTTGTGTTTTATACTTTGTTAGGTAGGTTTTTGTTTATACTTACTATGTAAAAGTCCAAGAAATAGTATGCATGCATAAAAGTGACTAACATAGCTATCATGAGCTGTTAAAAGAACGTTTCCATAGGTTAGTCAAATATTTCCCCAAAATCAAAGTTGTCACCTACTAAGTGACAACTTAACATCACTTTTTGGTGTATAAGCTGATTTTCGACTCAGGATCGCGAAAATCACCTTTCCCACCATAATGGGGGGGGGGGGGGGACATGGCCGCTCTAGACTGGTCTTTTTTGACAGCTTATTGGCAAGCTATGTCTCGCAGACGAACTTTTCTAACGTTTTGGAATACACCACAAAAATGTACGCACAAAATTCTAGCTTGATGTTAGTTAGTCACTTTTATGCATACGCTATCTCCTGGACTATAGGATATATATATTTACAGATACAACAATCTTATAAGTCTATTAAATATGGGATATTCAATAAGTAAATTGATATGAATCCAACAGTGGGCTAATTATAACCCACATTCACATTTTATTAAAATAGGCGTGTAGTTAGATGTGGTGGTTATGGTACAGACTGACCGAGACCAAAAATGTTCTTGATGTTAATCTGATTTCTGCCTAATAAATTTTAAATTCGCCGGCATAAACATTTTCTTAAGAATTATCATTACTTTTGTTAACTTCATAAGCTGTGGGGTTTACTGTTTATTAGTTATTTGTTAAATAGTTTCATTATTCATACTGATAAAAATTTAAAATAGGAATGTACCTATGTAATAGACTTATAGAATATAAATATTGGAAAATTTCCTTGTCTTGTTCCCCTTGTGTTGTGGAGGCTTCTAAAGACAAAAGACATTTAGATTGCCTCGACATGTGTAATAAACACGATATAACCTCTCTAAATGAAAAACTTATTCTAACTAGGTCAGTTAAAACCGTTTGCAATACAATGTTCATTAATCACATTAGTTTGTTTATCATTCTGATCTGGAATGAAATAGTCCAAACTTCCTCCCACAAATGATTACGTCATTGTTGTAAACCAAATGGCCATATCTAGTTTGAGTTTCTGGTCTAACCAGATGCTATAGTCTTCGTCTCGATTGCTTAATATATTATCCCGTTTAGATAAATAATAAACACAAGCAGTGTTACTGCATAAAATTAATTGTATTTAAGATGTCGATGTATAAGATGGAAGATTGGAAAGAAAAAAGATTTTGGAGTTGGTAACCAGATGGATTTATTTGCTGTTTTGTGACTCATCCTATGTTATCTATGGATCTTGTAGGCCTTATTTAATGCCCTCTTAAGTTTCATTATTTCTTCATTTTTGTTAGTACATTATTTATTAATTAATTTTGCGTTTAATAGAAAGAATTTGCTTCTCTCCTATTCATCTTGAAACAACTACCAACAAACTTTTAATATACTTAATACATACTTTTGTTTTTGGTTTATGTTTTTTATTGTTGTTTTTGGTTTAGTTTTTATATTTATGATTTACTCTTCGAGTAATTACTACTTTAATTTACTACTCCATTTCCATAATGTTTTTTGTAAGGAAAATGTAATGACATTTACAGATGATACTAAAATAACAAATAAACATTTAAAAGCAGTTCTAAACAATTTATATATTTTTCCGTATTTTCATTTGATGTAAAAAGAACAAGTTGAGGAATTAATTCCGGGAGTATAAGCTTAACCGAAGTACAAAGTTAAATGAAAACGGATAAAGTTTCGCTATGAAGTGGCTTCCATGAGAGTTGTTGTGGACAATCAAAAGATAAGATTCCTTTTCAATTGCTTTTTCCCGCCCCCTCTCGCTTCTTGAGTTCTCTTCCCGCTTTTTTTTTGGATTTCTTCTCTTTTTTTTCTCCCTCTCTCTTTTACTTTACTTGAGGATTGAATCGAATTGACAAACCTGTAAACGGAAAATAACACGGGTATTCTCTTTATTTATTTATTTTCTGCCTTTTAGTCTATAAAAACATTTTTTTTTATTTATTTATAAAATTTGTTTTCCCACTTTTATGAACGGAAATTTAAATTTAAATAAAAATGGCAATTTTTTAATAAAAACTATTGCGGATATCTATTTCATATACAGGGTGGTCCAAAAGTCTCCCCCCCCCCCCCCTCTTAACTTTTGAACGGTTTGAGATAAATTAATGAAACTTGGGGGATCTCTACCATTAAATCTCCCACTAGGGGCAACCACTCACTTTGCCCCCAGGCCACCCAACTTCAAAATTTCAAATTGCCCCCCTACAGGGGGACAAAGATAGCGAAAAAACCCTTCCGAAATAGTAAAAAAATAACACTTAGATCGTTATAAAATCTAAACAGTTTGAAATAAAGTCACGGAACTTGGGGGATCTGTACCATGTAAAGGCAAGTGTTTAATCATCCACTCGCGTACAGGGGCAACCTCCATTTTGCCCCCAGGCGCTGAAATTTATACCTTTGCCCCCCTATAGGGGGAAAAATATTAGAGGTAGAAAAAAAGTTTGAAGTAAAATATTTTTATTTTTTGCAGCCATAGCTACTTTTAATTTGTTCAAAAAAATGACTTTACAAGAAAAATGTTCATATATATATTATTTCTATTTAAGCCAAAACTAAAATGACTAATAGACTTGCTTTTGTAGCTCTATTTAACTAGAAGGTGCTAGCTTTGAAATAAAATATAGTATTTTTTTTTTAAAAATGTCGTAATTTAGATCCTCCATAACTGCCTTATTCTTATAATCAACGTATGTGTTAGACAAGCTTAATAACTACCCTAATTCATTAACTTTAATTTGATATAACATATGCTTAACATAAGCATTAATGTCATACTGCTTAACATAAATATAAAAATCGCTTAATAACATGGAAAAACATATATTTCTATCCACATAATGAGTTTTTAGTGACTTTGGTTCTTATTTTTAAGCGACTTTTGTATTTATGATTGTTCGATTGTTAATTATTCTATTGCTTCCGAGCTTACCGAAACCTATGTAACGGAGCCTATGTAATCTTTCTGAAGAATGAAAATATTTTATGTCTCCGATTTCAAAAATTTAAAGGCAGAAAGTTTCAGGAACATTTTTGGTTCGTGTCTGTGTGTCCTGTCGCTCAATTTTTGTGAGCCAACATGTATTAAAAACTACTCGTCCGATTTGGTGGTAGGTCTTAATTAGCCCACTTTGGTTCCATAAACTTCTGTGCCCATTTGTTTTTTTTCCACATACACACAAACATGCTTTTATTTACACCTTTATCTTCAAAACTACCCGTCTGATTTTCATTAAATTTGTGGATGGTTTGTCGAAAGTATTTTGCACACTAAATTGACATACAATGATCGGGAAAATTAAATATTATTTGATTAAACTGTCACATTAAGTTTTATATATTATTTAGTTATATTTAATCATTGATATAGTCTGTTTTTTTGTTTTTTTTAGAGTTGAAATTAATTTTTATAGTAAAACGTACATATTCATTAATTAATTAAAGTGTATGCAGCATTTGATAATAAATTTAATTTTTTTTTTTTAAAGATAATTTGGATAAATCTATATCAATAAATCTTTTGGTTTTATGATTGATAAATTTGCCAGAAATATAGCTTGTTACATTATTTTATCAGAGGTGTGTGTGTTAAAACCAAAAGTGAAGATGGACTTATAGCGTTGGTCTATTAATTAAAAGTGCTTAGGAAACCGGTTATATCAGACTAAACTAAGACTAACTCACCTGTACTTTACTGGCATCTACATCTTCATCAGATTTCTTTATTGGAAGACTACCTAATATAGGGATATATCAGAAAGTTAACCGTTTGTAAAAAAATATCTACAGGGAAGATGAGGCAACCTTAAGTGGCGCAAAAATGATCTTGAATAACAGTTATCAGCCTCTAAGACAGAGGACAGATAAGGTAATGTTCTTGATTTAAAGTTAATTCTTTTGATGTAAAGCAAGCTTTACTTGATTTGACCTCCTTACGATGATCCCAAAGTCGCATATCAGTTGGACTAAAGCGATATAATGAATAATTAACATTTGCCTTTTAAAATGAATAGACTCCTTAATAATAAGGAACAGCAATCCCTAAGAAACTATGTTTTTTCTATTTTTCATAATAATAATAATATATTACTATTTTTTACCTACATTTCATTTCATAAAGGCGTTAAAGATTAAAAAAATATTTAACTTTTAGTAACAATGATTAAGAATAGGGTAGAAGGACAATCTGTAAATTTTCAGCTTTTAATTATTAAAAAAACTATTGTATGAATAATTATTTTCTCTTTTTTTAACCGTAAAAAATAGAAATGTTAATGATGCGATGAATTGAGAAATGTGTTTTAATCGCTCGTGTTAAAAAAAGTAAGGAACTGGAAGATTGCGGATATACTTAAAGGAGTTTTATAGTAGAAGTGTTTTTTTTTTTTTTGCTTGGAGAAAAGGGATTCTGAATTTGTTCCATCTTGCTCGTGGCGAGTTTCCTTGGAAAGGGAGATGAGTTTCAGTCCAAGAAAGAAGAGAAATTAGTGAAAAGATAACCCCTTGGTTCGACAAAAAGGTTAAAAAAAGAATAAAATAGTTGACGGTGATGGGAGAAGGTGGAAGAATGGAGACGTTGGAAGAAAGAGAAACGTGTGTAATGGAGAGCATCCCGGGAGGAAAGGAGACCTCGTTAACAGGAACTTTGACAAAAATGTAAAACAAGTGGGAACAATAATGGGTGTAAAGATTCTGGGTTTTTCGGACTCATTACTGGGCCTTGACGGCTTGTCGGTCTCCCGAGCCTTCGCTTCTACTAATGATCTTTGGGAGGGGGGAGAGGGAAATTTTAATGACTTGGATGGAAGGAGAATCTAAAAAATTCCATGATTGTACCACCCCCTCTCCCTTATCCTCTAGCAAAACCATCATTCTCGGTGAGTTCGCTCATTTAAATATCTTTAAAAATAATCCGAATCCTGGGGGGTGTTAAGGCCAGGAGGTTTAACTTGAAAGCTCTAGGTTTTTGGGAATGGAAAGAAAATTATTTTTCATCCCCTTCTTTCAGAATGTAATTTTCTGCTGTAGCTGTAATCAAGACCTCTTTTAGACACCTGAGGAATAAAACTGGTGTATTGAACAATACGAATATTCTTTTCGCATCTTGAATTAACCGATCCGTTGCGTATTACACTTTACAAACTCGATCCCCATTGAACAGCACTATAACCAAGAGTAAATAGATTTCAGCAAGATTAAGATTAATTGATTTAACATTATGTATAAATGATAGTGTTATCAAAATTGTGTGTCTAATTTATAATTCATTACAGAGAAATTATTAGCAATAGTAAAGAATTTTCTATGAAAAATTAATACAAAATATTATTGCATATTTTAAAATGTGTTGACTTTTCTGGTATCCGATTTCTTAATTGGAATTTATCACTACATTTTAACTTACAATTAAGTTCCGAGAAAGTCCTTTTAATTATGATTAAAAAGATACAAATAATCAAAAATAGAGTTACAGTAAAGCCTCGTCCATACTGCCGAACCGCGTGGAAAACAGTGGAAAAGTGCGAAACATTGGTCACCCAAAAGTCTGAAATGTGAAGGTGCACTTTACTGGTGGACTGGGCATGTGCAGAGACCAATGCTTTGCTCTTTGCCTCTGTTCAATTCGGCAGTCTAGACGAGGCTAAGCGTTTTGGAAAATAAATAAATATGCCACGTTTAACGTGGCAAGTGAATGTGATCGAATTGACCTAGGAAATTGTCAGCGTTGAGCGAGCGATAGAGGGAGTATTGATGTGTTAACTATATTAATGACCGAATTATATTTGGATAAATAAAGATTATTCTTTTGCTTTGAACTAATGAATACTTCTGTCTAAGGAAGACTAATCATGATTTTGGGCCTACAACAGTTAATAATAAAGAAAGGTTATTCATCAATGAAGGATAAGTTAAAGTATAAGCCAGTATTGTGTTTTTGATTAATTAAATAAAAAACATAGAAGCTTTCCTTGTGTTAAATATTTTAATTACTATGCTCCATTCTCTAATTACATTCTCATATCTTCCTTTCCATTTATCTGGAAGCATTTTCATACTTTTCCACGCCTTTTAAAATATTCAGTTTCCCCTTCTCACGTGATAGTGCTCATCATTTTTACGACATTTCGGGCAATTCGAGAGTCCAGCAGCTCGTTAAGCGGTAAAACATTATGAGGGGAATGTACTTGGTGAATTGAAGGCAAAGCATCCAAACAAGCTAACCCCCTTGGCTTCAAAACTGAAAACAGGAATTAAACTTGCCAGTTGGTAATCACTTTGAAAACGACCTCACCCCGAGACTAACTGTCTATGTAAGTGCTAATTAGTCTCATATATCAGAGCTTTTGTATCACTTTTCATGTCACTATTTCCTTCTTGTTAGTCAGTCGCATTCCCTTATCGCTTTTATCTATTATTATAACCGATACTTTCTTTATCACTATTGTACTTACTTATTAAAAGCCTGTCAACCAAAGTAATAATTTTTGTCGGCATCTTGACGTAATAATGATTCTAATGTAATGAGTTAATATTTTTAACAATAATAATAATTAATGTGTTGTTGTACATAGGGTTAGTACTTTATAAGTAATTACATTTTTGTTAAAAAAAAAGTTACAAATATTTAAATGTAGAGCTAATTCAACCGTTACATAGGTTTTTGTGGCATTATGAAATGTTTGATCTTCCTATGACCGCTTCCAGAAGGGTTTAGATCGCGATTTTTTGTTCCCGTGTTTTTGTATTGGGAGCATTTTCAAGGGAGTGCGAGTGCATGTCAGACCAGCATGCACTTAGAACTACATTAACTAAAAGTTTAACCACTTTTATTAGCATCCTTTACTCATTCTTGATAATCAACTAAAATGTTTACCCTAGTTGCTGTTATTTCTTTACTTTAATTTCGATTTTAAATAATATTTGATTATACATTTTATTTTGAGTAGCCATATTTCTTATATATTGCTACGAACTCAAGATATATTTTGACGTCATAAGTTTTTCGTTCACCCTAATCCCTCCCCTCCCTCTATTATTGTTATTTTCTTAACCAATCAATTGTCAAATAAATGTTGCTAATTTGCCTTTATTATTTCTTGTCTACTTCTTGTTATTTAGTAGTTACAATGTTAACAATAGTTACCAGTTTAATAATTCTTTAAATATAAATAAGAATATTTATGAAATTATAGTCCACCTAAGAGTGTTAAGGCTATAGTAGTCACGCTAAGACAGGACGCTACCTACGTTCAGATCTAGTCGGGAATAAAGTCATTCAACAATCATAATGGTGTATCACTTGTCATTTTACCGTGGTAATTAATATAAACAGGTCAAGTGTGTGCTAGTCAGAACACAGCGAGGGTCCGTAGGCCACACTATATAGTGTTTAACTGTAAAGTGTATAAACAGTGTTTGTTTAAAATGCTAAAAAGCTTACTTTGAACCATTCTAAGGGTCTGATATTCTTAAAACACACTGTGATGAAGTATTTTTTTGCCACTGAACCGGACTACAGCCATATAAATACATCGAAAAGACTATAATTATAAAAAAACGTATTTTGTCAATAAAAAATAAAATAATATTTTTTTCGAAATTTCCAAAAAGTGGTTTCTTTACTTTTGGTCGAAGAATGTTCAGGAATTTTTTCAGATTTTTTGCACTTCACATAAGCGAGATAGATGGGGGGGACACGTTTCACACCCACTTCAAACTTGCCTACGCTCGCCCTATCAAAGTTATATCCAAAGAATTATATATTTTTGTAATCAGCTCGACGTACCCTTTCATATGATACCCCTCACGGTGTCGAAAAAAAAAAAAAAGTTTTTTACCCTAATTTTTTTGAATAATATTTTTTTTAAGTCGCTATATTTTTAAAATATGTGGGTAGGTACAAGACACATACATGCCAAATTTCAAAGTGATCGGACGAAAGGTGTAGCCGTGAGAGCACGCGAGAGGACGGACGAACAAACACACGCAGGAAAATATAAGGGTCCTTGGTTTTGCCTACGGACCCTAATAAATCATCTATATTTATGTTTCTTTCTTAAACAATCCTTTATTACTTGTATATTTTCATTCATCCTTTGATATAATCTTTAATATTATCTATCTTTAATATTTATATTTGTCTTTAACTTTTTCACAAGACAGACACAATAATAAAGCCAGTCCCTCTCTCTCTCTCTCTCTCTCTCTCTCTCTCTCTTCTCCCTAATTTAAATTTATCTAAGTTTAATTTTTCTTTAATTTCATTATTAAAATTATGTTAAAAAAAATAGTCCGCCAATGAGTGTGGCACATAGCTTCCTTGCGCCCTATTTCGTATACTTTAATGATTTCATGCTTCTACTACCAATTATTGTCAAATTTATTTAATCTATCAACTTTTTTTTAGTTTTCACATTAATTGAAGTATCAATTTAGCAAAATATAAAAAGCGTAGACGGTTGAAATTAATCTGCAGGCTACTTTCGACAATTCATTCAAATTTCATAAAAATCAGATGAGTATACATTTGAAGAAATAGGTGTAAAAAAAGAAAAGAAACAAATAGGCACAGAAGGTTGAAACTTATATGGGATCAACAATGCGGGCTAATTATGACCTACTATCCAAATTTCATTAAATCTAAGATTAAGATATGTTGTTTCGCAAAAAATGAGGGACAGACCGACTGACAGACGTGAAACTAAAAATGATCCCTTATGTCTGAAACAGATTTCTGTCTTGAAATCGGAGACTTAAAAATATTCGGTTTTCAGAACGATCATATATAGCTTCCGTTTCCTTCGGTAAGCTCGGAAGAAAAAATAAAAATAAATAATACATTATGTACACAACATTTTACCTGATTTAATAATATTCGAAACAGATTCTTGCTTCCTTTGGGATCAAATATAGGTATTTCTTATACATTATAGACTCCGTCTACCCGGCTAACTGTCCAGCCGCATTTTTTGTTTTCACGATGACTTAATAACTATTGATGAAATGAAATTTGGCTTACTATGTTTACATTTATATAAAGGTCGGCTAGTCAGATCCTATGTACGTAGTCTGTTGGTTCACTAGATTAAGTTATTTTACTTTTTGCTAGCTTTAGAATTTATGAGCCACTGTCGGATTTATATGATAGTTTAATATAATATATAATTAAGTGCATGGATTAGATTTATTGGTCCCCGTAACAATCACGGCGCTGGTATTTTATTATTACTATTTTTTTTTGTTCAAGTAATAGCAAGATACTCAATAAATATAATTTTTCATACTTTTAAAATTTTGAATAACTTTTAAGAGAATTTTTTTCGATGAATGTGATCTAAAAATGGAAATAGTTTCAATAGCTCTATTTGCCCTTGGGAAATCACTGTGTAATCTGCGATTATTTTAGATTTTGTTTGAGGAACTAACCATTTTGGAAACAATCATCGAATGATTGCAGTTCTTGCACGTGCTTCATTCGTTTGTATTTACTCATCAGTGTCAAGTAATCAATTTAAAAAGAAGTTATTTCGAACTAGTCTTGATTTCGCACAATGTCAAATAACTAGGTCTAGTTCCTTTTCCTTCTTTTTCGGAGTCTTGTTCTGTATATGATTTATAAGAACTGGTCTATATTTGAGGAAGATTCTATATCAGGTAATGATGTAGACTGCCTGACTGCCGCCCGCCGGCTCCGGCTTCCTCTCCTAACGAGCTGTATTTTAGAGAGCAGAATCTCTCCCCTCCATCTCTCCCCTGCCAGCCAATTAGTCTCCATTGGCTCCGATGGTCTTCACAATCACAGACACATCATTCTGTCTCCCTAATGATCAACTGTTACAGCAGATTCATTTAAACCCGCCTCCGTACAAAACTCGGATAGAAAAGATTTATAGCAAATTGAAATAGAACGATTTTTCTGTTTAATTCAGCAAAGAGACGGTGATTAGATAGAAAAAAGGATTTAAAGTAAGTCGACTCTTTAATTAGGCCGATAAATTATTATCAAAATTAAAAAGAACTTTCACTATTTATCGATAATATTGTTACAAACTTTATTTAAACTCTGTGAAAATAGAGTTTAATATTTGAAATACTAAATTATATTGAACATTAATGAGGTAAAGAATGTACTCAAAACTATCAGTTTTGTGGTAGCAGAGCGTGGTTCTTATTTCATACAATGTTTCAACATTTAATATTTTATTAAAATGAACGCAAAATATTTTTTCTTGCAAGATTCAAGTTAAATTATATATAAAATTTATCAAACAAAATTTAGTGATTGACACGTGTCAAACCCCATTTGGTAGAATATTTTTCCTCCCCATTTGGACAGGCATTTTTTCTTAAACCTAAGATTTTTGAAAATTTTTCAAGTTTAATTTTCTCAATGGGTATTGTTATTAAATATTGTTATCAACATATCAGCCGGCATTTCGCCAATGCTGATGTATTGAAGTTCGATCACTTTTGATTTTACCAAATCCCTTACATGATGGTATTTGATATCAATGTGTTTGCTGCGTTTATGGTAAATAGGATTTTTCGCCAGGGCTTAAGCGCTCTGGTTGTCACATTATAATGTGATAGTATTTTTCACTAATTGTGGGAATCCTAATTCATCGAGAAGAAATTTTAGACTTAGAACCCCCCGTGCAGTCTCCCTCAGAGCTATATACTCAGCTTCCATACTGGAGAGTGAAACCTAGTTTTGCTTCTTGGATTCCCAAACCTTTTGTGGGAGCAGAGCGTGGTTCTTATATCATACAATGTTTCAACATTTAATATTTTATTAACATAAACACATTATATTTTTTCTTACAAAATTCAAGTTAATTTATAAAAAATCTATCAAACAAAATTTTAACGTGTTATGACACGTGTCTACCCCACATTTTTAAAGCTAAATTTTGCGAGTCTTTAAAGTTTTAACTAGCTTGAACTGTCTTAAATTATTATAACAAAAATAATATTTTTTATGGAACCAGTGTGGTGCTTTCCGTTTTCTTTATTATAACCCCTTGCTTGTCGACGGAACTTGTACGTTTCAACTTAAATGAAACATTTATATATATATATATATATATATATATATATATATATATATATATATATATATATATATATATATATATATATATATATATATATATATATATATATATATATATATATATATATATATATATATATATATATATATATATATATATATATATATATATATATATAATAATGCTTTTTTTAAAAAAAAAAAAAAAAAAAAAAAAAAAAAAATGTTTAAAATGCTTAAAGGAATTGAAACTACAGTGTAAGTAAGACCAAAATTGTTTTCTGGTTTTCTTACCTGAAATATATGCAATCCTGCAAAATGGAGAGAAATCGATTTCTTTGGACTAAAACCTAATTGATTGAAATGCCTCCACAATTTCCTGAACGCGAGTATTGTTGTGTGTTTATGTTTGAGTCCAGTAATGCAAGTAGGGTTCTGGAATGAGTTTCACATGTTTACTGCTGCAATATCATGAACCTTCTGAACAAACTTACAGCTTCATTACTATTTTCTTTGGAACGTATATTGCATATTTATCATCAGCGACAAAATTACCAATGGAATATAATAGGATATTACTCGTGTAAAAGCTAAATAAAGTAATTCAATTTTAAATAAACTGTAAAAGGGAGGTAAAAATACTTTGATCTCAACTATGTTCCTGGAGTAGGAAATTCACTTCCAGTATATTACACTGGGTTTTACAGCTTGCCCCCTCCACTCTCTACTTCCAAAGCTCTCAAGTCTGACCAATCACCATCTACTATATTGGTTTCTCGGTCCAATCGGATCTTTCCAACCTCCCTTCCTAAATAAGGAAAACTCTCTTATACGACACAACCTTCGCCAATATATAGGTTATAAAAAAAATACCCCAAAATACCCCCGAAACCCCGAGAAAAACCCCGAAATCGAATTCTCCTAATTTAAGAACACCAACCAATTTTTATCTTTTCGAATTTCATTTCTTCCTCCTTCTCTTCCACCCTCCTTTTTTTGCCTCCTCCCATATCGTTCTATTTCATATTTCGAGTGCGGTAAAACTGTTTGTATAAAATGGCCGGGAAAAGATCAGGAAATAAAATGTTTATAGTCGGGATGGAAATGATATAAGAAAAAGATGGAGTGTATATACTTTCTGTCCCAAGATGCACTTTACTTGATTATTTTTTTGGATTTATTCGGATTATTCCGTTTTGTTTCTTTTGATCTGCGACGGTGTCGCTTTTACCCGTGATGGATTTTATGATTATGACGTTTGTCATTTCATATCGTCTGAAAAATGAAAAATCTTTGTATTTTCTTAGTATTTTTGGTTTTTAGAACTCACACCGCTTAAGTTGATTTGTTTGAAGTTGCTTTGTATTAAACCTAATTAGGGTTTTAAAGAAATACATTAAGGAACCGTTTTTTTAATAGAATGTGCACTTCCAAAATCTTTTTAAATAAGAAAAGAGAATGATATTAATAATAAATATAATATGACATTTTAATTTTGGGAAGTGTATTATGAACTTCTGTCCTCATCTCCTCTTATCATCATATAGGAGTTGTGTTTTGAATTTACTGGAATACCAACTGTATAAGGAGGAGTAAAATTCAGCTGGTTTAATGTGTCAAACAAATTTTCGAAGTATCGAACACCTCGTGGGTCCAAGAAATCAGTAGAGTAACAAACTGTATACCAAATTTAAGTGTACAAATTATTGGTATTTAATTTTCCAATTCAAGAACATTGTTGAAATCAGATTATTTTTCGCATTTCTAAAATGTATTTGAAGTAAAATGTTTTGTTTTTTTATAATCCCATAATTCTTAAATTGCGATTCTATCTTATCATTTTGCTATACATTATACATTTTTCAATGATAATAATACCTAATTAAGCTGCACCGCAGACACAGGTATCAATAGTAAAATATTTAATCGTTAAAGCTGGATGTTAAATATTTAAAGTAGGTTCTTGTAATGTAATTCATAATATTTTAAATCGCTTTAAATTTCTTTACATCCCATATAGTTTCTGTTAATATCCCTTGCTAATTAGAGTAATGTCATGAGATGCTACGGAGTAGAAAAACGATTTTATCAAGAGAGAATGAAACCAATAGATAAAACCTTAAACTTGAAGTAGAACAGTTTGAGAGGACGACTGAGAAAATAATTGGTCAATTATTAAGTTTCGTTTTAAATTGGAAAGACGAAAACGCTCTATTATAGTAATCAACTAAACGATTCAATATCATTTGTCGCCGGTTCTAATATGTTTAAATAATGAAAAGCTATTAGGTAGGTGTTTTCCAGTGTCTAGAGTCTAGAGTCTACCCCAGTAGCCAGTTCACTATTAAAAGACAAGTTTATTACGTTTAAATGGCGGGTTCCATCAGGTCCGTGGGTAATAACTCTAGCCTGTGTATTAAGGCTTCTGTTTCATTGCATTTAACTCGACCTGGACCTTTAGCTACAATTACTTAAAATTGGATAATCCTCTCTGTGTGACGTTATTGTAAAGTGACCGAGTATAAACGGCATTACCGCGTACTTCCTTACTCTTGTTTTAAGTGATAACATTGGACAAAAGAAATAAACCTTCGCCTTAGTTAGATATTAATATAACTATGTAAGGTAACCTAATTATTGTTTTGAATGATTGATAATATTGGTGTCTTTAGAAACATTAACGGAAATGCTGACTGCAAGAATTACCCATATTAATAATATTGCGTCTGAGTGTACCGAAGCAAACGCAAGCTATGTGTTCGTTCTGAACATTTATTTTATGTTGTTTCAAAAATACAGAAAATCCGTTTCAGACATCAGGGGGCAATTTTAGTTCCGTGTTTGTCTTTCCGACTGTAACTTTTTTTGCAAACCAACATATCTTACAAATTAGTCGTTCGATATTAATGTAATTTGGATGGTAGGTCATAATTATCCTATTGTTGGTCCCTTATAAGTTTCAACCTTCTGCACCCATTTGTTTCTCTTTCCCACCCTAATTGGCAAACTATTTTTAAACAACAATTCTGACTATAATTACATATTTAAGTAATTATTAGGTTGTTTTGATTATGGTACCACTTCAGAAATATGACTAGAGAGACCTCGTTAATCATAATTATATATTTAAGTGCTAAGTAAATAGAAGTTTATTTAAAATATCAAACATAAAAATCTACCAGGATGAAGGGTGGCGTTTAGCAACTTATGTTGTGCAATACACCATTAATAATTATAATGGGAATCGATCGTCCTGTTGATTTCTATTTTTCCCTTTGCCTTTACTGTTGTATTTTGAAGCTGTTTGAATAATATACTATTTGAAATAGCTGTGTGAAAAATATACTTCTGTAATATATTAATGTGTTCGACCCTTAACTATCAATTTTAAATGTTGTTTTAGCAGATAAATGAAACATGAACACTGTACTTATGATTAGATAGAAAGCTGATCTATTCTTCCTATATAATTCTCATATACAGTTTTAGATTTGAAAGATTTATTAAATCTTTGGTTATTTTTCAGTAGCGTAGAAAACACAAGTATTGCATGAAAGGGAACGTGCAAAGAAAAAAATGGAATAGCTGACTAAATTGAGTCAAACCTTAAAACAGCAACAAAAATATATATACTATACTAGGATTCAAAGAAAAAATCTTTCTACGTAAAATAATACTTAATTGTTTATCAAGGCAACTTTCGGCTCTTGTTTAGCTTTCATCAGTGCCTATACCTACCCTAAGTTTTATTTAATTGCTGTTAGGTCTAAAGGAAAAATAATACGCTCCCTTTTGCGATATTTCGTCCTCTTCTTCGGCCATTCTCAAGCTGACTGACAAGAAAATAACACTACACTGAAATTCTTTAAAAATATATATATTTTTTTTTTTTTTAAATTGTCTGAATCTCCTCGATTTCCCTTCTTTGAGGTAACGCAATTCATTTTAATGGTATTATGTAAAATTATTTCTTAATTACAGTTTTTAAACTTATTTTCATTAACTTTCATATCTTTCCTTTTGGTTCTCTTGCCTTGAGTTGCTTTATAGTTTTGTTTATACTTTTGTCTTATGTCTTATTGTCATAAAGAGTTTTTCGCGTAATTCGAATTCTTTATTAAATCTGTAGATCTTTTCTTACCAAATAAATATGCCTATGCAATTAAAATATGCGTGTAAACTAATGATCTATGAAACTCTAGCTATAAATGAATCAAATCAGTCTCATAGTTTGAAGGATGACAGGAAAATCTACTTCTGGCCACAGTCTTTCATAGCTTTCCAACTTTCTAGCCTTGAATACCGAGTGTAACCCTCAATGTCAAAGAAACATTGATTTTTCCAAGCTTTTTATGCTTTCTGCGTTTACCCTAAGGATTTCATGCATTGCCTTAAGATAAAATTTAATTCTGGCTCGTATTTTTGTTGGATATTACTTTCGAAGTGAGATATAAACAATTAAACAAAGTATGGTTCATTTTTTTTTCACTCTTGAAACATAGCACGTGCTCAGTACTCATCGAGTAAAGATAGCTCACAGAACTTATCATACATATACTATCCTTTGGGGGAATGTACATAAATTTCTTTAATCCTCCAAAAAATATTACTTTCTGATGTGACAATGTATTTTCCCAATCCTTTTACTATAATGGTTTCAAACGAAATGACATTCTCCCTTGAATATAAAATGCTGCGTGAAGAAAATTTCATCATGGAGCTTTAAAAAAAATAAAAATGTATAAAACATCGCCGGATGCTTTTTTTAATCTCGGGAATTATCTTTTTAATTTGATATCTTTTCCGTAGCAAGGTGCGCAGTTTGATAAAAAAAAAAAATGTCAGAAGTCGACCATTAAACAAATTGAAACAAACAAGAAAGTAGTGCTAAAGAAAGAGAGTGAACAAAAAAAGAGAAAAAAAGTTGGAGCGGCCAATTTTCTTAAAAGGGCCCTCCGCCCTGAACGTACATGAATTATAGAGGGAACTCCCTCCCATTTCAATATCGATTTGCCTGGGCGGTTGCCCATATTATAATGGGGCAATACTTGGGCACGGGATATTGGTCCAATAACTCGGTCCCCCTTATTGTACCTCGAGTCCCCATATTGGCTCTCTCCACGGTTTTCATACGTTTTGACGCCGAGATCAAAACTCCCTTAATATCGGACATATAATATTGGACAAGATGATTTACGCCCCACCCTCTTCTACTCGGGTTTTCTTAATATTTTCTGCCCTACTGTGCTCCCCTCGCACCATCCGAGGAATTTAATTTGGTCTAGACTTGTAGAGTCTTAGACTCCCCTTTGCACTCGAACCATCCTATCCAACTCCAATTTTCCTCGCCTGTACTTCTCCTATTTTATGTCTCACCTTTAACGTGAAGTAAAAGCTAAAACATTAAATTTACATAATACATTACTTATACAATTAGTAAAAATAAAATACTTTGCTTTCTCATTGTCAAACAATAATAACACTTCTTAAAGTAATAAATAATTTTGGATACTTGGAAATAAAAATGAAAATATTTTAAAAGCTTATCTCATTGCATAATTATTGTCTATACTAAAATTATTATTAGGGATCAGTTTGTCCTAGAGGGATAAAGCGATCTCCTAGCAAACTATTACCAATTTAAATCTTATAAGTATGAAATTAATTAATCTTGTGGTAACCAATAGACCTAAGCTAAATAATAATATAAATATATTATGTACCTTTTATCCTTTGGCTTATTAAATTAACCATTAATCAATTTAGTTCTAATTTAAAAGTCTATAGGTGAATGCTTTTTGTAACTAGAACTTACGGCATAAACATAGATAAATCTATTTTCCTCTTTATTCAAAATATTTTGTTTATCTTTACTTGGACTTATTAAAATTATAATTACATGTTTTATCTTGTATTATGTTTCTTTATTCATTACAACTACTATTATAACAACAAAATTATAAACTCAGTTTGTAATTTACTTTAAAAAAAAGAACAATTACTTTAAAAGGCTTATTTACTAAAGAACAACACATAATACTTAATCCCCTCTGAATTGTAATCATTTTGAGTTCGAATTTCATTTGAATTTTTCCTACTTTTTTACTCTTCTCCAGGCAGTAAAATGTGTGTTCACTGCAAAAATGCTTCCACATGTTACCTTATATAATTAATGAAGTATTCTTCCTACCTACCTTTCCCTCCTTTTAGCCCGTAACGCCTAACGTAACGTGAGATCAAAATTAGGTTTATAGCGAAAAAGTAACAAGGAGAAGAGAAGAGAATAATGCCAGCCCTAATATCTTTCCCTGTTTCAACCCTCCCAGGCCTTCTCGTATCAAAGAGACATAAAAAAGAGATTCTATCTTATTAAGGTAATGGAATTTAATCATTAATGGAAGGTAAAATATCGCTCCTCGAATCAGAAGGAATGAAATTTTCCAGTCTTCCCCTTTTTAATACTACTAATGGGGTTTTCTATCCTTGGCATCCCAGACAATCAGGGAAAAATCATTTGGAAAATTATATTTACTCCCCTTCTCTTTTTTTCTGTTGTGAGTGTTGGTGCAATTTAAAAATTTAATACTTTTATAAACTTTCAAAATTAATTTACTCTTATGTGAGATGTTCTTGTTTTTTTCCTTTACATTAATGTTTCAATTTTATTTTTATTAGTATTTTTTTTTTTTTTTTAGTCAAGATAATTGTTTTTAGAACGCCTTTTCGGTAAATGCAATTGCATTCCAATGTTAACAAAAATAAATCACATTTTGTTTCTTACGACTTATAAAAAGACTAGTCAAATCTTTTACTTTTTGGTTCAATGTTTGTATCAAATTTGTAAAATTTTACACAATTTAAATATAAGTAATTTGTTAAATAAAAATGTGTAATTTTTTTTGTTCGTATTAAAATATCCATTACGATTTAAGGAATCAAATAGAGTATAGAAATAACAAAAAGAAAATTGTTTAAAGTCCAAGAATAAAAAGTTTTCAAGAGAAGAAATAGTCTGGCAAGTAGTGTGGCACATTGCTTCGTTTCGTCCTATCCCTTATTCTTTCATAATATTATGCTTTTGCAAACCCCCCCCCCCCCCCCCCTTCGATATTTTACATTAATAAATGTGTCAATTTAGCAGAATTTAAAAAATACAGATGGTTGCAATTATCATTACCACCTGTGGGCTACTTTCGACAAACCATCCAAATTTCTTTAAAATCTGATGAGTACACTTAAAGGTTTTGGTGTAAATTAATGTATGTTTGTGCGCATGGGGGAGAGAAACCAATGGGTGAAGAAGGCTCGAACTTATACGAGACCTACAGTTACAATTGGCTAATTATGACTAACCACCTATATTTCATTAAAACCGGACGAGTAGTTTTAAAATATTGTGGTACGCTAAAATTGAAAGACAGACAGACAGACACAGGCCCAAACATTTTTCCTCCTGTCTGTAACGGATTTTTGTCTTGGAATTTTTGAAATCGGAGACAACACATCTTTGTTCTCATCAAAGATCACGTAGCTTTCGTAACCTTCAGTAAGCTCGGAAGTAAAAACACTTATATGTCTCAATAAACGTTTATATACCATTTACTGCAGTATTAAAGAATTTTATTAACGAAATTTAGATTTTTAACTTATAAAAATTATATGGGGTTATTAACTTACTCTTTAGGAAATTGTTTTCTCAGTAGAACTTTCTTTCTATGAGCTTAAACTACGAACATCATCAATACTGTATTAATAGGTTTTTATAAGTGCAACAGTAATCATTTTTATTTAGTACCTTTTCTCGTGTTTATAGTTATTAGATCTGAATCACATTCCTTGCTGCAAGAAATTAAATTAATCTATTATAAATAATTTATTGATTTAACTGTTAGATGTGTTTTATAAGATAGTTTTTTTGTGTCTGTTTGTGTATAAATGCCTTTAATTATTATCTTCGAAGACTGGTTATTTGAATTTTTTTTTCTTTTTTACGAATTTATTTCTCTGTGTATAAGAAAGTTACACAGATGGTTGGTTTTTTTTTATCATATCTCTATTTGTGGCTAATGATGCTGAAAAAAGTTCACGAACAGTTTTTTTACTTGTGGGAACCCTGAGTCTTCTAATATATATATACAATATACATATATATATACAATATATATATATATATATATATATATATATATATATATATATATATATATATATATATATATATATATATATATATATATATATATATATATATATATATATATATATGTATATATATAGTCTAGCACTGTCTCCCAGTTAAGATTGAGATCGTTATGACACGAAAAATAAAAATAAATGCCTGAAAGAGTCATGGTGGATTTCGAACGAGGATATATTGAATTAATTAAAAGGCCCGGAACCAGTAGGCAGAATTTTTCTTTAATTGGGACGCTCATTATTTTTCCCCCCGACTCGATTCTTTATTCAAGTCTCGATGACATTCAGAAGAAGAAAAACGGAAGGAAAAAAAAACGTCAAGTGTAATTTAATTGAGTGAGCCGCGAAGATACTTCTTTGCTACAGGGTGGGAAGTGTATGTAACCCGTTTTAAAAAGCTTGGAAATTAACTGAATTTCAATCGAGTGGTGAAAACCGTTTCGGGCTCTTCTTTTTTCTTTTCTTTTTCAAGAAATGGAGAGGTAGGTATTTTTAAAAGTCGATAATGGCTCGGGTGTAAGTGTAATAGGTCGGAGACCTCCACTCGTCGGAGAATTGTTTTTCTCCCGAGAAACTGAAGAAGGTCTGAGAATCCGAACCTGGGATGGAATTGGAAAGCCTAAAAGCAAGGTCGGTATCGAGAACCCGGGAGACCCAATCCCGGAGTTCAATTAAGGAATTCCCCCCTTCAGTCCGATATAAGCCAATAAGAGAAGTCAATAAGTCGATCAAAGAAAAAGACTGCGAGCTCGGTGGGGCTCGCTCCCTCATTAGAGGGCACCCTCTGAAAGGCTTCTACTAATGATCGGACGGCGACAATTTGTCCCTTCCTTTAACTAACGCAATTAACATTCTCTCCCACTGTTTTCCCTTACAACGACAAACTCTCAAATATAAAGAACCTCTTACAAGTCCCCTTTTCGTAAATAATTACTAAATAATAAAATATTCCTTCCATCTCCTTGATCCCGGTTTCAAAGACATCTCATCTTTTCAATCAAAGTTAAAAACATAAGACAAGTATCATTATCGGCTAATATCGCATTTTTCATCTTAGAGATGGCTAATTCTACGTTAAGTTTACCTTTATTTATTGAATTTCATTAGCAGAGTTCCTGTGCCTTTAAAATGTTGGATTTTTCTTTGTTTAATCTTTTTTTTACAATTTTGTTTTGTTGATCGATAGTTCATTTTTGAATATCTCATCTGTCGAATTTGCTTTCTTTTTCATTGAATATTCAGTGTAACTGCTTAACCCATTTTGGGAAAAATTCAGAGGCAGGGCAAAAACTTTTAAATTAGAAAATAATGAGGTTCTTTTACTTTCTATTCTTTACTTAAGATTATCTTTCGACTAAAACATTTTTACATGGTTTTACTTAACTTAACTTGTTTGTGAGGTACAACTTAGGCAACCCTCCCCTGTAAATTGTGTATAATAACAAACATAATATTAATAGAAATAATAACAAAAAAATATATAGTTATAAATTATTATTCGGTATGGTCAAACATTACTTTTAGTATGGATGAACATAAATTGACCAATTTCTTTATATGCGATGCCTACACGTTTCCAGTTAATGTTTGTATCTTGTCAATTTATAAACCCCCCTGCTATTATTATTATATATTTATTACCTTGAACTTTGTACTTGATTATTCACCACTATTTTGGGAACAAATAATTAATTAGGTCGAAGTTGGCTATGTAGGTCAGCATTCTTTTTTTAATATTAAATAAAATATTCCACTTTTATGGCGTTATATAATTTTCATATTGTCTTTAAGTTGAGAAAATATAAAACCATTTTCTGACTCGAGGACACATGATGGATCGGAGTTTGATGTTTTCATCTTGGACGTATAACCACGTCCAAGAAGGCTCTTCCTGGCTACCTTAAAAGCATTTTTGTTTAGTAGTTTAGCGCTCGATTTTTTTCTCTCACTTTTTCCTCCTTTCCTTGGGCTGGCGAATTGTGAAGTGGGAGACATGGGTATTACTTTGTCAGTCGCCTGACGGATATCCAACTAAACGGATCTGAGGAGGGAGAGATGTCCTCGGGCTCGAGTGGCGTATAAAAAGGAGGGAGAAGTGTGAAAGGTGTTTGTAGGGGGATCAGCCTCCTCGTGTGTATTATAGAAGGCTCTTCTCGGGGCCTGCACCCTCTAGCTCCTTCTCCGGAGTAATGGAAAGCTTCGGAAAGCTCTCAGACCCTTTCCGACGTCGCACTCTCTCGAACCGATCTACGCTCGTGCTCCTGCTCTTGCCAACGTTTCCACCTTCACCCTTTTAACGGGCCCCGGCCCTCTCCACCGGGCCCTTTCAGCAGAGTAAACACACCTCGCAAAGATTATCACCTATTTGTGCTTCTCCGAACTCACTCGATATTGTATATTTACATGCATTATGATACCCTCCCCTTTAGATATTACAAGCCCTCCACGTACACTTTACTTTCAACTTGCGACCGCCGAGTATTAACAGATATATAATAATAAAGTACAGATAAGAAGAGATATCTCGTATCTTTCCAGTAGATATAGAGGAGATAATGCACTTTCCCGATTCTTCTTTTTTTATCCTGGAAACTCGTCAAATATCGATTACGTGGGCCCTCCGAAACTTAGTTGAGTTTCTTCTCCTCTGGAAAAAGGAGAAGGACACAGAAAACCTATCAGCCACATCAGAGAGAAAACCTACTTCCTCAATCCCCTTCCCAATCACTTCTCGTTCCGACCTATCGTATATTGGACGTCATAAAACTTCTATATACCTTCTCGAGCCCATTACAACCGATCCCATCCCTCCGTCTCCTTCTCCTCCTCCTCCTCCTAACTATATTGCTTCTTTATTTATTAATGCAATTCTCTACTTTGTGGTAAAAGCATCTCCCCGAGATCGACTTTTCTTCCATATAGAACCGTATATATACTATGTCTTTTTCCTTTAAACAATAATTTAAATGAGTTCGGGGGAAAACCTACTTCTTTCTATCCTCTTGCTCGATACGTCGTAAATATACCTTTAGTTGAAGATAATGGGTTTATCTTATACTTTTATATTGATCTCAGTGTAATCGAATTCAGTTTCGTATCAATGTTGATGCTATCCAGATGTTTCCATTCAATTTTAATGTCTTCTCAAGAAGTAAAACTGCCTCTGAAAGAAGCTATCTCTATTTTATTATCATGAAAGAATATCCCTATAAGATTCTATGCAGAAATTGAGGATTCAGATTTTTTTCTTTCTACGACTAAGAAAGTTGTCAGGTTTATTCAATGCTTTGATTTAAAAAAATAATACATACCTAGGTTTATGGTATCTAGCTTATAGAAAAAGGAAAAAAATCGTTTCTTCTTTAATTCTCAGTGATGTCGGTTAACAGCACCATCATTCATTCATCAGTTCATTGTGAAATCATGAAACTGCAATGAACCGATTGAGTTGTTATATACCGATTGTTGTTCATTCTATTCGATGATGGTTTTATTAATATGCTTACAAAAGAATTGGATTTTATTTTAATTGTTTTATTGGCTTGTTGTTTTGCTTAATGGCCTTTTAATAAATAATTGGTTGTTTTGACAACCAATTTTTGTTTTAGGTATGTGATACCACGTTTTGACAAAAATCGGCCTTTTAATAATTGATTTTATTTCCTACCAAACTAAATATAGACAGACATAATTGTATTATAACAATCCACCCTAATAGATAATCCAAGTAATTACATTAAGTAATGGAAATCTCCTATAAAAATTTGTTATCCTGGATAAAATATTATTATCGTCAAATCTTAAGGCCCCCATTCACAGTCGAATCAGTCGGCGAGCCGGTGCGTGATATTGGTTGCGCGGACCGGTTCGCCTGTGAGTGGGGCTGAGTGCGTGGTAGGGCTCGAGGATGTAAAAACAGTTCGTAAAAACTGTTTTTTCGACCATCGTTAAAAAATTTCTACCATCTCCGTGTTCTTGAACTTTTACAGTTTGTAATAGATTAACATGAGAAAATTGATATTTATTTCTCAATCATTCATCGTTCTTATGCGTTTCTTCTTTTTCACTTCACAGTAATTTTTATTTTACGTGGGGTTATGATTTAATAACATAAATTTGTAATCACAACTGAAATGAGACCAACAGTCGGTGCGAGGGTTTGGATGTGTAGGGGCAACGGCGAGCCAGTCGGGCTCGAGGAGGGGAGGATTTAATGCACCGACTCGTCGTCTGGTTCGACTGTGAATGGGGCATTTACTTTCATAAGACCGTTTGTTTTTTTGTATTTTGCACAGACTAGATTTTTTTATCTTCTAATTGGTAGAAAAACATTTCTCAAGGACGGTTATTCCAAGCCATGTTATTTTAAATATGAAATGTGCCTTCGTCAATTGACACTCTTGTGAATAAAACATATGCCTAAAAATGATTGTAAAATACTAATTGAATTTAGTAGAATATATTGTATCATCTGCTAAAGGTTTACCAGATTATTTATATTTACTAAACCGGGTGTTTATAAATAACGTTATTTTCTCACTAAAATTTCCACCTCGACAAAAGGCAGAGGTTGTTTTAAAAAAAAAATGTTGATCTGAAAGTCTGTCTTCATTTTAAAAGTCCTTTCCATTACGTGTCTGAAGTTTTTTGATATTTATTTCTTATTTATGAAAAGGCCTGTTAAGAAAAACAAATTAAAACCTTAGGTTTTTTGTACACTTAAACAATATTCCCCTAGGTTATTCTTGTTTTCTAGACTCTGTGAAGGGTCTTAGCATCACCGAGTTAACATAGAACAAGTGTAAAGAGGTAGTCGAGGTTAATGAGAGCCTTTAGTTATTTCTGTTGGAGTTGTTTACACTAAAAGCAGGATGTTTATTATTGAGTCAAGTGAAGGAAAAGCACGGTGGGAAGTCAGGCAGTTTTTGAAAGCACTCCGCTCCTCTCTCTCCTTTATTACTCATTCCATTCTAAAACAAAATAAACATTATAAATTAGCTTAATGGACTGTATAAAATATCGAACAAATATAATGTATATTTATCTTCTCGATTTTTAGTTTGGAAAATGAATTAGTTATATATTTTATTGTATTAGAATATACGCTCAGAGGTCCCTGATCATAATAAAGAAGATGTAACTAACTATGTAAACTAATATATAAAAATGCCGTATTTAGTTTATTCTTAAAAGTGGCTGACTAACATCAAGCTAGAATTTTATGTATCAGTTAATCTTTTAGTGCCCTTTAAGAATATGAGGTTGGCTAAGTTCGTTTGGCGTAAAAGAAATCTGACCGTCTGAGACCAGCCATTACCCATCCATTTTGGCGGGAAATGTAATTTTCATGATCCTGAGTACAACACTAGTTAAAGACCAAAAATCATGATTTTATTTTTTCACTATATGCTGTTAGTTATTCAAATATTTCTTCAAATCAACGTGGCCTAGAAGCAAGTGACAAATTAACATTAATTTATTTATCAAATGAATTTGTATTATCTGTATAAAAAAAATATATATCCAGGGGACGTCTACACATATTAGATCTCAAACATAACAATAATGTTTTTAAATTGCTGATACTCTTTCTTTTTCTCGGCTTCTCTTTTTATACCTAATTTTTTGAAGGAAACAATAATATATAGAATCTAATGATTGTTTTTCATTACTAAATAATGCAATAAATTAATTCATTCAACATTTTCTATATCATATATTATTATCCCTTAGAATTATTCTTAAATTGTCACGCTTTGGTTTGTTTTATTTATGATGGATACTTTTATTGTAAATTCATCAATTTTATAATGAAAATTTAAAAAAGATACCAAAATAATACAGGTGAGATAACTTTGAATTAAACTTGTAGTTGTTCAATATTTGTCACTTTTTCTTTTGAATCCTATCTATTTCCTTTATTTTCAACTGTTGTTTATTCTCTCTCCCTCTCTAGAAATAAGACTTCTAAGAGCATTCTTAGCTATTTTTCCCTTTCCGTATCTTTATACTTATCCTTTATTCTGTTATATTTTTTACTCTTTCAAGTTAAAAGATTGTCGTTTTTCCCGTTTCACTCTTATTTTACTTTCTTAAACCCGAGAGAGAAACAAAAGATCGTACTACAACGTTGTGGTATCTTTAACAATTCATCCGCTGGTTTTTTCCTTCCTCCTTGTTGTATTGCGTTAAATGTATGTACATGCCAAAAAGTGTTTTCGTTTTTTTTTTCTTCGTGTTTTTTGAGTTTTGCAAAATAAATTAAAGCAATTCTCGTGTTCTATTATGGAATAGGGGTAAACCCCTGTAATATAGGAAAATGTTTTTTTTTTTCTTTATAAGCTCATTTATAATAGAAGAATATCAGTTTAACTTTGTCATGTCCTATATAATATTTACAAAGATGGTATTTTTTTTTTTTTTTTTTAATATTATATTTCTCAAGTTAATACAATTATACAGTTGTATTAAGTGATTTAGGGCTTAATATTCTTGATTAAATAGTTAATGAGATTGTGTGTATATTATAAAGAAGGTTGTCAATTTAACTTCGTCACGTCCTATGCAATTTTAACAAGCTATGAATAGTTTTTTAAAAAAAGCTTTCTATTTAAAATAGATATTATTTATTCTGTTAAAAAGGAAAATGAAAAAAAAAAAAAAAAAAAATATATATATATATATAAAAGGGAGAAAAAACAACTTCTAATACTTCTAGACAACTTGTACATTAGAGAAAAAAAGGAGGGGGTTTGTAACTTTTGCATTAGCCAAGTGGCTTTTCGGTCACTCTCTTGAAAGTGGCCACTTTAAATCATCCGATGGTTTTCCATGTTACTCTTCTCTTATTGTCGTTTGTTGTCAAAGAGATGCCCCAGTCCAAGCTATTGTTGCCCAGAGGATTCTACCTCTTTTCAAGAAAAAAAAACCTTTTTCGCCAAAGAGATATAGATTCCGGGCAAGTGTATAAAAAGTTACTTGAAGGGAAACAGCAACAACCTTTAAAAAGCACGGAAAAAGGGAGGGGGTGATAGAGGGTCATATTCTCGGGAAAAGATCGGACCTCTCTTTAGAATATCTCTTACATTTTGTATAGGTATCTTTGAATCTTTCATTGTTAAACCCTCGTGGTCCGATAAAAGCAAGAAATGTATCATGTTTGATTTGTATTTTTATCCCCCATTCACTTATTCACTTCTTCAAAAAAAAAGATAAATGAAATAGACGCTATTAATTTCAAGATAAATTATTGAATATGGTACATACTATTTTTTTAAAAGAAAGTTTGATGGTTTTGATTTATATTATATGTTTGAAGATATTCATCTGTTTACTTGTTCATTTTTTTAATAACTATCCCTTATATTATGTATTTATATATGTAAGTTGATGGTATTGAACCGCGTCGCTGTAGATGACACGGTAAAAGTACGTTTAACTTAGATTTAAATTATATAGTAGTAGTAGTAATCTAGTACTTCCTTCTAGAATTGGTAGGACGAACCACTTGTTCTAATCTAGCAATTGGGCCATCTTTTAGGCACATGGTATGGTCATAAGTGAGCTATATAAGCGTGGAGGAAGAGTGCCCCATTCCTTCGCCCTGCTCCGTCCTAAAACCATAGATACAAATCACATCATCATGACACGGATCGGACCCTCATCAATCGGACCAGATCAAAGAGTGGGGAAAGAGTGCCCCTTAGGGGATGTCCCCCGCCCTGCTCCGTCCGCGATTCATAAATGTAATTCAGAGTATCATGGCACGGGATCGCTCCCATGGGTGAGCCTCCTAGAGCCTCTCGACCACGCTGGCTCTCCACAGCGTATATAAATACTGCTCTCAACAGCAAATTACATAAATACTGCTCTCCACAGCGAAATATATAAATACTGCTCTCCACAGCAAATTATAGAAATACTGCTCTGTTTTTTTTTTTTTAAATTTAACTGATTTTACTAGAAAGGTGAATATTTAAAATCTTGACTTCTCTCAAGTATTAACGTCGGTGGGTAATCTGTGATCGATTTATTACAGCCAAAAATTGTTCATACAAGGAATAAACAATATACTCATGTTTTCTTGAATCTTCTCTACCTTAAGTCATGAAAGCTTGGCCTTGGCCGCATTACACCTGTCGATTGTTGATTCGAGAAATGGGAACACGCAGAAGATGAGAAAATAGGTTTTTAGTTGAAATGGTTATTAATATTAAGTAGATCCTTTGTGTTGTAGTTTCTATTTCACTTAGGTTTAATCAAATATATTTGTTAGAGAGTAAAGCTATTTCCACTTCCTGTTAAGGAACAGTTTCATACCAAATAAATGAAAACCACGATTAAATTGCTCACTATTAACTCTTTTATAGCCAATGCTGTCATTCTAAAATTGCATTACTTTTTCAAAAGAAGAAAAGGGAGGGAAAATAATGGAAGGTAAACGCTAAGAATGTTTTTTTAAAAAATAGAAGCCGCCTTTTTCCAGTTTCAAATATGTTGGATGTTAGGAAGGTTTAGGTTTAGAAGCGTGTGAATGTTAGTGTGTGAAAAGGAGGGTTTTGTACTTTAGGGCAATTGGCTCTGTATACAAAGCTCAGTTTTGCGTGAAATTGATTCGGCTCGAGAGTGGGGTAAGGGTGTGTGGCGTTGGGGACGGACACAAGCGTGCAGCCGTTTCACAAGATCCCGAACACGGCTCTCCTAGGGGGTAATGGAAGATGGTCTAAGGCAATCTGCTAATGCACTGTCCCTGTAACTATGTAGCCACCCTCTTGGTAGCATCCTAGTCCAAGATTATTGTGAAAAAGGATATGTCTTTGGGAGGTCTTGGAAGACGCAGGAGTGAAACAGCCTGTCTCTTTGTTAATGGAATTCGGTGGTCCTGCCACTCTTCATATATATACCACAGGAGAACCTGGTTAAACATTTAAACTGAGTAGAAGAGCCAACTTAAGATTCCACGCTATATAATATCGTACCTACATTCCTTTCTTTCTCTCCTTTCCTTTTTTTATTTGACATCACCGTAGCCACTCGGAGATAACCTTTTTTAGTCAATAGTAATTAAATTCAATTTTATCTTAATTGCATATACTAAAACTTATTTAGCACAGTTGCTTCCGCCGCTAGAAGCAGCGTAGCAATCTAAATTTTCCAATAAAAGCCGTATTTCGACGGATATAAGTGCGATGTTTCACTCGAGCCCTTATTGTGCAATAAATTTATGAATATACAATTATTATTATATTTAAAATGAAACATCTTCAAATTAATGAATTCATGGAATAAAGAAAATAGAAATCGATCGACTAACTTTCTTTGAATTATTTGAGCCGTGTTTTTTGTTATGTAGGTGTATTTTCGCAGAAACTGTTTTAGAAGTCAACCACACAGATAAAAAGAGTCGGTTGCTTTTAAGTTTTTTTTTCGACGAACCAGATTGCTCTTTTATTAATTTATGTGTAGTTCCTTTTTTTAATCCCAAATTTACTCATTGATTTGCATCCTTAATATTAATACCATCATGTCATTGAAAAATTGTTAATATAAAAGTATTTAACAGTGAAAAAAGGTGAGTTATTTTCAGATAATTCTTCAATAATTATTTTAATTAGCTTTTTCCATATTAACCAGAATTAAAAAAAAAAAAAAAAAAAATGTAGATATTAAATATATTATTCATCGTGTAGCAAGCTCAGTGTATTTTTTATTTAGTTTTTCTTCTTTTTTTGTGAGTTAAAACTTATAAGGTCTCCATGTTCTGGTATATTATGTAACAACACTTAACTATAAATATTTTTTCTTGAGAATTCAATTTCTCCGATCCAATTCAAAGACAGCTCAGAAAAAAGAATCATCATAAAACATAAAACCATATAGTAAAATGGAGAGGGTTTGGAAAGAAGAGCATCACAAAAATCTATTTCAAAAAATTAAGTACACAACTTGTGTGCCTGTGCGGTAAACCGTTTTTCCGTCTTTTTAGAACCGGCGCCGTCGTTTTTCCATTTAATGAAAATACCAGAAAAAAAAGTTTTTGGGGCCAGTAAAAGCAGTCTCTCGGACTTCCGACATAAAAGGTAGGGAAAAAAGCACAGTAACATGGATGGAAGGCTTTCTCTAACATAGATATGGCCCATTTCGTAACAACCTTAGGACAAATAAAAAATTATGACCCCTGTGCCCGTAAATAAAAACTTTATTACCATCTCTAAAATAATGCATTTTGTTGTTACACGTATATAGCCCAAATTGTATATGGGGACGAGAGCAAGCCCAAACTAATAGCGAATGCAATTACGTTCCTTTTTCCTTTTTTCCCCGTTTTACTGAGACGAGATTTTTTCATTAAAAGAACTAAATTCTGGGTTTTTTGTTTAACGTATAATAAATGTTTAGGATTTATTTTTAAGCTTGGTTTAGATCCATGAAAAAATTTATGGTGAAATTCAGTCGCATCTTTTACCTCCGCAAGCTTTCCTTAATTTATTTTTAATTATTGACAAATACGAAAAAAATGTTAGTGATTCACATTTTGGTTGGTTATGTCAACCGAGATTTTGTTAAAAATCGTAATTATTAAATATTTAATAAAAACATGCTTGAATTTCTTGTAAACACTAATAAAAACTTATTAGAACATCCGTTGTCACACCTCTTAAATTATGTAAGGTTAGTTTCTTAATAACCGATTTTAATAGTTTTTGTGCTTTTGCACCTTTCATAAAATGGTAAATTTTTCTTTTCGCTATTTATTTTGAGTGGACACTCTTAAAAAAAAATTCTCTCATCCTTTAATAACGGACAAAAGTCTAAAATATGTTATTTCTTTTATAGCTAATTCATTGTTTTACTCATTATAAATCCGATGATTTGTCTTATTTTTAGGTCTATGTCAGAATTTGTTTGAAGATTTCCGCTTTTGCTCGCCATTCCTTATTAACTTATGTATGATTTCCGCTTTTGTTCGCCATTCCCTAATAAATTATCAAAAGTTGATCGAATAAGCAAGACATGACTTATTCCACAAATTCTATTAAATAGATAAGTACCTATGCTTTTCTTCATTTTAAGCACCTCTTTTTCAACAAAAGTTGAAATAAGTCTAATAAATAATTAAAAATGATCTGCAACAAAATTATTTAGTTTACTGATCTAACAAAACGCAATCCCTTTCATTGTGATATCCAAGAATGGGCTATTATTTCATTATTTTTTTTATATAAAAAAATAAGCATAAACGTGGAATTAAAGTTAATGCTTTCTTGCATCCTATTGTTTATATGAAGCTTTAAATTAAAGAATTACTACGTTTTAAAGCTCTGAAAGTCAACAATTCTTAAATTTTCCTAGTTTTGTAATTAACAAGAAACAAAAATGATGACGTAATTTCTTTAATTAATTTTTTTTTAATCCTAATTTTTTTCTTCAAAGGTATGAATCAACTGGAGCATTGCCCCTACAGTTTGATTAACTTAAAGTAGGAAAAAAAAGAAGACAGTAATTACTTATTACCTAAAACATACTCTTTTTAAAATGCAAAAGAAAAGTTAATTTAGTAATTAGGTTTTTTTGTGTCACTTTATTTTAATTAAAAAGCCGTCAGAGAGTGGAGAGACGTAAGCTCTGGGATGCAGGTAGAAGACAATAGCCCCCGACCAGACCTGGGTGTATGTGATGAAAAGACCTTAGTGCTGATTAGCAGGTGAGCCTCGACACCTTTTTTTTTCATTTGGCTGACATGCTCGCGTTCAGGCCCACCCTCACAATTTTCATTACCTTTCTTCATTAATTATTTCTTATTCCGCTCTTTTTTCCACTCTTTTTGAAGTATTATTTTGTCGTTTGAGTCATTCTTCTTGTAGGTTATAAAAAAAAAACTTTTGTTACGTTGTCTTTTATTCTACAGTTTTTTTCTGCTATGTTAGATCAAAATAATTAGATTTTTTAAAGCGTTTTTTGTTGAAAAGAAATCACATTATATAATTACTTATACTTCTTTGTTAATTTAAGTATTATTTTAACTCTATTTAGGCTATGCATTTTTTTATGTTGTTTCTGCATTGTAAAAATACTTGTTACCAAAATTGATTGGTTAAAATATCGTCATGTTCATTTATACCGGCATCATATTTTTTTTTTTTTTTTTTTTTATCAATCCTACGTTTTATGAAATCCGTTCGCTTTCATATTAAAAAATCTTTCACTGCACCTGAAGATTTTGACAAAAAAAGATTTATATAATAAGATCAACTAAGCGAAAATTACAGGCCCACTCTAAAGTAAAAAGTTTTTCAATAGCTGAATATTAAAAATTGGGTTAAAAATATATTAGGACAATTAATGTACCTTGGTGTAGATAGGTAATAAGAGCACAATGAAAATAGTTGCAAAGCAATTTAGGCACAATTTATAAATATAATAAAGAAACCCCTATTTGTTGTTTTTAAAAAAATCAAAAAAAAAAAACCTACGTTTCACCTGGTGAAACTGATATAACCTCTGTAAAACTGGCAACAGTGTACTCTAATTTTTGTAATTTGTGAATGTAGATTTATAAGTATGTACCTCAATGAACCCTTAATTTTTTTTAACTTCAATACCTTCTTAATTAGTCCTTAGGTTCAAAAACAATTAGAGATCCGTTTAATTTACAACTAACTAAGGTATCAATTTGACCTCAACTAAACCTTTCTTTTGTTAGGTGAGAAAAAAAAAGATAATGTTAAAATCTTAAATGTATTTTGTCGGCTAGGGTCTGTTACTTCATTAAATTGGTTCTCTCTTGCTAAGAGTTGAGATTTTTTCCCTCTTGTATTTTCTTTAAAGGGAGGAAAGGGAGGTCTAAAGGTTTGTCTAGAGGCACTGTTAGTGTTGAGAGAATATCAGCCAGGGTCTTGGTAAGGAATGTGGATTAAACCTTAGCCTTTCCTTTCTTCTTTCCTTCCATCCCTCCTTTGGTTGGCTGACGAGTTCGCACTCTGTTTCTCTTATCAGAACTTTCTCTAAGGGTTTTAGGAATCTGTCTTACTATTGCTCTTTATATTACCTTCTTCGTTTCTACGTAGAACTTTTTTTTATGTTATCAACTGTATAACCTTTATAGCTTTTAAATCTTCTTGATGTCTTCCCAACTTTGATTGTTAAAAAAATAAAAACATTTTAAATGTTTTATTACAAATATTTTTCTACAAATACTTATTAAGTATATTAAAGAATGCAGTTGAAGAAAATGATGGCAATAAAAATCTCTTAATGGTAAGAAAAGAAGTGGTTCTTTCTTTGTAAGAGATCGGCCACTTCACACATTTCCCTCATAATACTCGTACATATAAATGAAACGTAAATTTCTCAAGGATCTTATAAAATAGGGATGGAGCACTAAGCTTACCTCCTGCGGGAAAAAAAAGTGTCGCCAAGAACTTGAAAAAAAATCTACATAAAATTTCGACTGCGCATGCTCAGAACTTTTTATTTAGACGAATTTCTTCTCGACTGTTATCCATTGTTTATTTTGAATGAAAGGTTACAATCTAACATTTTTAAATCAAGCTTTTAATTAAATATTTTCTTGTTTTAAGTTTTTTTTATTTCAATATACTGTGTTACTTTAATATATTAATCAAATTTAATTGATTAGTTTTTAATATTCGAATAATTAATATTAATTAATTTGGATACGGGTTATTTCTATTGCAGAATATGATTTTATTCTACAAAATTGACACAGTTTACCTTTTCAACAAATTTATTGTGAATATAAAAAAATTTAATACATTTACAATTTTAAAAGTTTAACTCAAATATTATACATATTTATAAAAATGAAAGGCAAGTAGAAGAAAATTTAGTTTTAAAAATAACATAACCTGATCGAATTCTTCACATTCTTCTTCATCTTCTATAGTTATAACTATAATCATACAGGAAGATAAGCTATCCTACTAGATTTTCCAAGTTCCGACACTTCCAAAGTCCAAATGGCGACACTTTTTTCGCTTAGTTCTCCATCCCTATTTTATAAGATCCTTGAAATTTCCTAATGTTTTGGCTTTTGTTAAACAAAGATTATTCTTTGAATTATTCGTTGATTATTCACTTGGATTAATATTTATTCTTTGGCAGTTATCGAAGTTATGAAATTATATTTTTATTATTATTTGATCGTCAGAAGTTTTATTGAAAGAATCTTAACTTGAAAAATGCTGGCTGCTTTTATGCTTTTTGATGCTGGTTGTTATTGTAATTAGGGGGCTTACGGATTACTTATAAAAATCTTAACTTTACCTAATGGAGAGGGTTCGCAACTTTGTAAAAAGGCTAGGTCACAACCACCCTTAATACAGCTCGTCATTTTAATTTTTTTTTTTTTTTAATTTTTTTTTTTATTTTTTATTTTTCACTAATGTGTTTAGAAAGTCTTTTAAGTCCTTACAGTTAAAAACAAATCAGAAAGCAGGGGACAGATATGGAAGCTTAAGTGTGCAATAACATAAAAAAGGTAACATTAGTAGTATGGAAGAAGTCATATTTTTTTTTTTTTTTTTTTTATAAAAATAGAGTAAATAAAATTTTCTCTTAATTTAGCACTCATCCCAATTCATGATTGAGGCTTCTGCGCGGGCATTTAAAAAAAAAAAAAAATGAATTCTGGAACCGTAGAAAGTGTAAATAATTTATAATCACAATTATTTTTTACCTTATAGTTATAAGATAAAAACTATAATTATTCCCGTTAGTTAAATTTTGATTTTAATAACATGTCTATTTTATTGAAAATTTGGATTTTCCCCTAAAATACTATTTATTTTATTTGTTTTTTAATTTTATTATATTTATTAATATATTAAATATTTTCATGCACATCTATGCTATGTATTTAAGTCAGTATTATTTAATGTGCGGCACTTCTTTAGATTTTTACTCCCCTTATAAAAAAACAGAGGGGAGTAACAATCTAAAGAAGGTGTACGGAATGTTCTACTTTTGACTGTTACTCCCCTTATAAAAACAGATGTGTAATATTCCTGAAGTACATTGGACTAAACTTCCCTTTGTATTAATAGTTAGTTAGTCAAAGTTATTTTTATATTTCAAAAACAAACATAGGGGAGTAACAATCTGAAGAAGTCCCTAAAGTGCTATAGAGTGATGTTTATTCAGAATATATAACCGAAAATATAGCAATTGTGTGGTAGAGACGGTTTTTTGTGTGGAATACATTAATAATTGTCTCCTGTCCTAACGTTAAACTGTTCTTATAATTTCACTGATTAAGAATTAATTTAATATTAAAAGCAATATGTTAAAAAGTAATTTTAAAATCAATGTATTTGATTATTTTTTTTAATGATGATTTAACATAAAGAGTTCACATAAACCTTATTTTTATTTATATGTATATGTACACAAAAAATATTCTCAATGCCTTTTTTTAGTGTTAATTATACAGAGATGAAAAAAAAAAAAAAAAAATCCAAGGACACGTTTGTAAAAATATACAAGTTTTGAGTGTTAAAGAACACTCATCACCCGAAAATAAACAATCTAGAATTTAATACTAATATTTACTCACGCATTTCTCATTCCAAAACATTTAATTACATCAAATTCACAAGTACCTACGGACATGTGGGAGAGATGAGTGGCACAAAAAAATAACATTTTTTTGTTGAATGTTTTATGTTAGGTGAAACATAGCATTAATATAGTATTATTTTGGAGTGAGTACGAATGTATATAGATGTATAATAATGAAGAAAGAAGTAGGGTAAAAAAGAGTAAAAAGTAAGAAAAAGAGAGAAAACGACAAAACTTACAAACAAAGAAGACTTTGTGAAGGTTTTAAGTAATTTATTCAAATAGGGTTGATATTAAGAGCATTTGGTTAAGTGTTTTTCAGGGCCTCCCTCCTGGTACCTCCTCCCCCTCTCCGGTCCGCCAGCTCTCTAAAGTGAGTTAAAGTTAAAAGGCAGGAAAACCACTTAAGACTCGGTAGAGAAGGGGGGGGCAAGGCAGAGAGTGTTTCCATGTTTTCACTCTCAACCAGGACAGAATAAATATTTGGATAAAGAAACAACACTGGGCGAGAAGTCCTTCCCCCTCCTCTCAATCTCGCGCGCGCCCGCCAACTTCAAATCAAACTTAACTCAAAGATAAGCAAGTGGAAAGAAACAACCTCTCTTTAATAATCTACTGAAGAATGAAAAATAATATTAAGAATTGAACCAGAAACAATACCAAACAGATACATGAAAGAAGTATGAAACTAAATGTAAAATTAGATAATGATAAAAGCAAACAATGATTATACAAAACACAAACAAATACTAATTGCAAAATGATATTTTCAACCAGAAATTTTAGGGAAATATAATATAAGTAGTTCTCAATCCATTATAATGTATCAATAAATAATAATATTTAGTATTTCTAAATACTTTTATTATTATATACTTCTGTATTTGACGTACTGGTTGTACGTCAAATAGACTTCAAATAAACTTCTGCGTTGTATTGATTATACAACGCAGAAGTTCCTTGTATTATATTAGAAAAATATGTTGGTCTTAATCAAAATTATTTAGATTTACCCAACTTCGAAACAAAATATTAGTTATTGAATAGACGTTTTAACTGTCAGAGTATTCTTAATATTGTTTCATTTGTTTGCTGTTATTACGAAAGTTGTTATGTAACAAATAATAATATAAATGTTTTTTATTTTATCTGTTACAGGGCCTAAAATGGACAGTAATAAATTAGGAACACAAGAATGCGCTGGCTGTGGTAAAATCATATCAGAGAGGTGAGTTATTCGTAAATATATTTTTTTGTGTTTAGATTATCATATTTTTACGTTTTTGTAGATGTTATGATTGGAAAAAGAAGAATTAGAGGGGGGAAAATAATACTAACAGATTATTTATTGTCATCTTCAGTGGTAACTTAAAATACAGGATTTTTATTTAGTATTTCTTTTAAAAAGTTAGTAATGTTGATTATTTCATTGAAATGTTCGATTCAAGTCTGCACTAATGATAGTATTTATTGTAGATGGTGTGCTAAAAAAATGGTACGGGTTTTTATCATTTTACTGTCACTGGCAATGACAGGATAGTCGATTTAAATATACTAAAATCTCATTCTAACACCATCAACTTGGTAAAAAGAATTGTATAAAAGAAGTAGCATAGATATCCTCTTTGACCTGATAGAATGGGCCAGGAGACCACCGGAAAAGACCTTTCAAAACCTTCCTTGACTTGTTTACCGTAGTTGAAAAGGTCAAGAGAAACAATAATTATTTTTAAGGCAGGATAGAAAATATGCCAAAGTCGTTGAAGGGTGACAGATGGTATACGTATACAAAGTACGGATCCAAAGCGTTCATTTCATTTGTTATCTTTTTTGCTATTTGCTATTTTTTGTTGCTTTTCTCAGCCATATTGCTACTTTTAAAAATATCTAATGTGAGTTCTCAGTCCTGTTTAATGTGGGAAATATGTAATTTCTTTTAAATTTTCATAATCAATCTTAGACCCTATCTAAGGATTTTTTGTACTGTATCCAATGATTGTTATATTTTGTTTTGGAATAATGCTTGCTGAAATCTCAGTGGTAACGAAACTAGAACATTAAATTAACCATGTTAAGAGTTTAACATTGGTTTTTCATCGCACGATTGAATTTTTAAAAAACAATTTTTTTTTTCTTTTTATTCAATAGTTCCTAGAATTATCTGTTTAGTATTAATGTATACTTATACCTTAGTGTCATTTTATTCTGGAGACAGCCGTAAACCAATGAATATTTCATGTTTTTCTTGTTGTTCTTCTAGGTACATGTTAAAGGCACTAGATATGTTTTGGCATGAAGACTGTTTAAAATGCGGCTGCTGCGATTGCAGATTAGGTGAAGTCGGATCCACATTATATACCAAAGCAAACCTCATACTTTGTCGGAGAGACTACCTTAGGTAAGATATCTAATTAACTAAAAGCATACCATAAATAAAACAGTAGTAATCATCATATTTAGTTACAGACTATTATGGAAATGAATCAATATACATTCAAATGATTGTTAAAACTAAAAGTACTCGTAGTATATATATCGTAGTATATTAAGGTACGTTTTCCTAGACGCGACTCCAACGATAGACGCTCAGCGATAAGTCACCCAGCGACTATGGCGGAGGACTCCTCTTCTGAGTTTGCATGTTACCGTTTTCCTAGCCGAGTGACTCTTGCGATAATCGCTGGAGTTGCTAGCGTCGATCGCTGAGCCCAACCCAAACTGCATGAGGGATAAATTTAAATGAAATAACAAATTAAAATATAAATTACTTAAATAAATGTGTATATAATATAATAGTATAATTTAATTTATATAATGTAATTAAATATTAATTTAAATACCTAAATACGACAAAAAACTGGATATTTCTTTAAGCATTTGAAAAGATATTTCATTTGCCTTTATTCGAAATAAATACTAATTTAGCGGAAATATGAAATCTAAGAAATCCATGAAAAGTGATAATTGTTTTTAGAACGTTGTGTAGTAATATAGTTATCAATCCCCCCACCCACCCCCTAGTTGCTCGTAAAGGGAGATATAATTGAAGGGAAAGGATAATTACTAAAGGTCGACCAAGAAGTGATGGCAATCTGAGGAGTGCGCTAGTGTTGTTGTGTCAAGTAGAGTCAGTTTTTAAAGCTGGGTTTACACGATCCAAGTGGACTTGCGGACCAAGTCAGATTTGACGCTACTTTATCGTGTAAACAGGCTATCAAAGTGTACTTGGACCATCCAAGTTAAGTTGGATGACCCCCAACTTTTTATTTTTATCAAAGTTGGCTGGGATGAAATTAAAAATGGCACCCACCTGCAAATTATGAGAACGAGCTGTCAAAAATGACGAGTTTGTACCGTTTGTAAAAAACCGAAATAGCTGATTTTGACAGTGTTGTTCAAACTACTAGGACCAAGTCTACTTGGATTGTGTAAACCCTACTTCAAAAGTTGCGCAACTCCTTGGTCCAAGTGAATTTGATCAAAGTTACTTGGTCCAAGTCCACTTGGATCATGTAAACCCAGCTTAACAAAATAGAAGTTGCTGACAACTTCTATATTATGTTTTTATTTTGATTAAGTAATTGCCATGGAGAGCTGTAATTTTAAAAGAATTAAATTTTAGCTCTAGACGAAGGTACTGGACTTGGGCAATACTGGGGACTTCCAATTATAAACGAATCTAAGTTAACTGTTTTTCCCGAGTGCCCTTCTTCACTTCCGAGTGAAGAAGGGGGTTCTTTTTTCCGAGTCACTTCTTGGTCGACCTTTTGCGCTCTTTATTTCCCACCGGCTTCTACAAATGGGAGAAATGCCCGCTCTCCAGATGTGGAGTTTTCTCTTAAAACTGATGATTTAATTCACGATACTACCGATCAGTTCAAATCTACCTCTAGGTACATACTGATGTGTTGCAATAGTCGCTAGAGACGCGTGGAGATGGGTGTCTGAGTTTAGAGTAATGTTTGCGTTATAAATCTAGATCTTCCCAAGGAGGGTGTGTCAGAGGTTTTGTTGTGAATCCCGATGTTTTGAATCCATGGCAGGGATCATTATTCTCAAGGGAGTTGCTCATGAGGAGAGTCATTTGCAAATTACTCTTATATCATGAGCAGTCCTCATTTGGAATATCTAGATTTATTAGACTCTGGTCGTGGAAACATACGCTATAGAATTAACCTTAGCGTTGTTGCTTGCGTATAGTACTTCTAAAACTAGAAATGTCTCTTTAAGTAAATTATTAATCACTATAGACTTCTAGGCGTTAATGGATACAACAGTAAGTGGAAGTACGAAAGCTCTTCCGTTATAACGTGACAATAATAGACATAGTGCTACGAATAGTGAATGTCACAAAATATATATATGGGAACATGATCAGTAGACAATGTTCAGCAAACAACAACAATTTTAGATTAATAGTGATCCTTAAAATTGTTATATTACCGATGATTATATTATTATCGAAGATAATAATATCTGTTAATTTCTATTAAATACTTAAAATCTTTGACGTCCAGTAGACCTTGTACCAGCAAAGTGGTCTTGACGAGAAGGCTAACGTTATAATTATTACTACCTTATCCGTTTAATACTTGGCGTTATTGATGTCAGTGGAATGATTTGATTCATACCCACCGTAAAATTAAGAAAAAAAAACATTGGAACATTTGTTGTGTCATTCAATTTCTATTATAAGTGTAATTGACTACTTTAAATTAAATTGGTCAACATTCCGTTGTAACTTAATGTTATTTGATAATTAAAAACCTAATGGAGTATTATAAGTGTATATTCTTGTACCAATTAATATGGTTTATTTTAATTAAAGTTTTAATTTTACTTTTCTGCCCCATTTAATTATATAAATTAAACAACTAGATTGTATATTTCGATCGCTTGTAAATATTTTAATGTAATTAATTTTTTTCATCAAATTAAAAAAGTCAATGTTAAAAAAAAAAAACCAGTAGTCAAGTATATTAAACACGAAAACAACATGGTAAATAAAAGTGCAATTATTTTTCAATCAAATTATGCATGAGTTGTGCAAGATTTCTTTTTTCCTCTCTTCATCACTCAAGATTATGAAAAACTCTTGTAAAATATTTTTATATCAAGTGGCTCCCATCCAAAATATTTTTTTTTCCAATTACCCGATTAATTATTTAAATGAAATTCATTGTTTTTTTAATTTAAGATCAACTTATTAAAATTGACTTCAATCAAAGAAGTTAATAATTTTTTTTATTTATGTTTAAAAAATACAAATAAAATCAATTAGTTCACGCAAGTACTAATCAATCATAAATTGATTCGCATATTATAATTCCATTATATTCTACATTGGCTTTGGCCGATTTATTGGCTGGTAAATTAATGTAATTTATATAAGTGTATATGTATGTATGATTTGTTATTAAATGGATTTATCTATAATTTTTGCTTAAAAGTTAATAATTGAATAATTTTTTCCTTGATGGTAAACCCTTTTTAAATTGATTTATGTATAGAAAACTATATATAAATTTTATTTTATTTAGATCTTTAAGGTTTAAATAAATAATTTGCTTACTCCTCCTTTTCTTTTCTTTAAAAACATGAATCAGCTATATTTCGCCCTAACTAAGGGCTTCTTCTTCAGGCTATAACATTAAAATTCAAAACATATTTTTGTTTCCTTTTTTTTTTGTTTTTATAAATACAATGGTGAAAAAATTGATTTAAAAACAGTTTTTTGTTGTTTTTGTCTGGTATAAATATAAATAATGTAACATAGTAAAAATAAAAATAAATACCTGATAATAATTTCTATGACATTGTCTGATTTAGAATAAAACCATCATTTAATTTTAAGAATTGTGATAGGGCAACTCAAAAGAGCAAATTACAAAGATTAACCAGATATTTTAACAAAATTACAGTTCTTATTTATTCATTATTTGTATTTTCATGCTTATTATAGAAGTTTAATCTTACTCATATATTCCAATATTTCCTTTATTTACAATTTTTTTTTTTATTTTTACACTTTTCAAAACAGCACTGTAAAATTTATTTATTTCTTTATCTGATGTATTATTCATTCTGCTTTCTTCAAGCCCAATATGGATAGCTTCTAATATTATTTTTGCTTCATCAAATTTAATTTGATGGTTTAGATTTTTGGCGTGTTGTGACTGTGACACAACTTTGTAATATACAAAAATATGTTTTGAATTGTAATGTTATAGCCTTAAGAAGCCCTTAGTTAGGGTGAAATAAGCTGCTTGTTTTTAAAGAAAAGAAAAGGAGGAGTAAGCAAATTATTTATATAACCCTTAAAAGATCCAAAGAAAATATATATATTTATACATATATAGTTTCCTATACTTAAATTTATTAATTGAAGCTTCAAATGTTTAGAATTAAATTATTATTTTATAGAAGTTTCATATTTATATAAAGTGATGATATATTTTTCAACTATGATTTTATTAGTACTAGGTTTCTCTCTAAATGTTTATCCTCATGGTCACAAAAAAAAAATGGGAAATCCGAAACACCTGTGACTTATTGCGACTATGTCCATGGGCTATCCTGATTATCCTGATTTCTAATGCGGGTCATTGCCTCAGGAACTAGGTTTTGTTTCTTAGAATGCGATTTTTTCAGTTCATTTGTCATCTAAATAAACTAAATTTTAAACAAATACTTCTGAGTACACCTAAAGTAAGGAAGCATTATGATCGTTATGAAAAGCGTTATGATCATATTCTTCAAATTATGTTTTATTTACAAATTCAAGATTTCCTTTAACAGAAATTCGTTTCAAATATCAGGGGACATTTTTCTTATGTCTTTCTTTGCTCTTTTTAATTTTAGTCTTGTCATTTTCAAAAGCATTAGTACTATTTGAAAATATTGGTGTTTAAATTTTTCTTCATTAGTTCAGAAGAATTAAGATGTAACTGCGACCTAATGATAAGGCAAGACTCTACATAACTTATAATAACAACAAACAAATATTTTAGAGGTTCGATAAGTAAGGTTGAATACCATTTTCCCAGTTTTTAGGGTAATTGTATAAGATGAAGCCATTATATTTTTCTGTTTCATTAGGATAAATCTCTTTCTAGTTATCGGAATAATCTGTTTTAATGAAGAAGGTAAACAAAATAAATCACTGTTAAACTTTTAATTGCTTTAATATAGTTTACCATTGATATTTTTAAAAACTGCAGCATCTTACTTTAAGTCTATACTACTTACTCTTAGAGAATGATAATGAACTCTTATTTCTCTGACATTAATTACCACACAAATTATTTGAAATCGTATTTTACATTTTTACTAATAATTTATTCCTACTAAGTTACTTTAATTTCCATTGTGGTCATTTTATAACTGTAAAAATATTCATAATGCTCAAAACATTTTAAAATGATTATTTTAATGGTTATTTTAAATTGTTTTATTGAAAGTTATGCTTAATCAAGGTTCAGTGTAGTGCTTTCTCTTGTACCTACTTATCATTTTGGATTTCATTCAAAACTGTTTAATATTAATTTATTTCGTGTTTCTTATAACTTAAATTCTCAAATGTGTCACCATAAAAAGATAATTTTACATATGTTTGTTATAATGGTGGCAAATTTATTTTATTATTATTATTTTTTTTTTTTTTTTGGCTTTAAGTTAATTAATGGATTTAATAAAGAAGTTCTTTTATAAAGCCTTGATTTGGAAGGTGTCTGACGTAGAATCTTGGTCTCACTGATAGCACGGTCCTAAGCCACCGAGGACTATCTCTTTCATAAACTCGGTTAGCAAAGGCTTAGTTATCGTAATTTATCGAGAGACTGAGCGGTCTTGGAGATCATCCATTAGCACCTCCCGATCCACGACATAAAAAGGATTTTACTGTAACTTCGAGCTCTCACTCTGCACCTCCTACTCGCCGAGACCATTAAAATGCTTTTAAATATTAACTGGACTTCTCCCCTCTCTTTCCCCCTACTCTCTTTTTTCAAGTCTAACGTTTTTGAATTGAAAATTTTAAAAAGGGGGGAGGGAGTAGACTGTACTGTTCAGATCGCTCTTGAAGGCTTTTAGAAGTGTAAGAAGTTCAGGTCCATTAGCTTCCATCTAAGGATTCTCCCTTCCTACTTATTGCTTATACTTTTTACAGGGAAAGCTTTGAAGCTCTTCCCCCGAATTTAAAAGTATTAATAGAATGTCGACTCCGGTATTTATATTGATAGATGGAGTCTCTTCCATTTTTTTTCGCGTCTGTTGTGGATTAATTTTTTCCAGTAGTGATTAATTTTAATGGATATTTTTTTCTCTCTTCTCTTTCTTTCTTATTTTTTCGCTAAAATGAATTTAACGAAGATTAATTAGAGTTTTTGTTTCTTACATCTTTATTAGTCCATATATATATATATATATATATATATATATATATATATATATATATATATATATATATATATATATATATATATATATATATATATAATATGTGTGTGTGCTATTAAAATTTCAAAGGATTTTGTTTGGGCTCTTTTATCGAACAAATACGAATTAACAAAATAGGATTTTGCGATATTGATTTAGCTACAAGGAGTTTGGAAGCCTGCTTCGTACATATATGTTTCTATTTCTGGTAGATATTTTCTGCTAGAAGCAGAAGCCTTTACTTCTCTGTTACATTATCTCTTACAGCTAAACGCAGCATGTTCTGTGGATTTTAATTTATTAACATCTACGCTTTTAGGGTAATATTTGAGGATGGTTATCTATCTAACAATAACCGAACTAAGCTTGTTATCTGAGGTTTTCTTTTGAACAATAATATGTTCAAATCTCTTAAGACAATATAAAGCATTATTAAGGATACTGAGCATTGAGCATGGTCATCATGATTTTACCTTTTAGGAACAATCATTGGACTCAGCTTGAGTATTATCCTCACACAGTAATAACTAGTATCCATAAAAATAATTTCGGTAATTGAATCAAAAGGAGAATACAACAAACCATACATCCTTGAACAGCGTTATTAAATTTAAAGTTTTAACTGTTATTAAAAAGTATTATATATTTTTAAATATGTTAATCGTTTTACATAACAAGATAAGGATAATTACATAAATTGATAAGGATAATTAGATCTGGCTGGTAATAGTGGTCGTGACTGACAATTTAATGGCCTTATTAGCCAATTATATTAGTCAGTATATTGCTAGTTATATTAGCTAGTCTATGTAGCAAGTTAATAGTATCTGTAATACGTCAGTAAGCTATTACACGAAACCAATAAATTGAAAACTTTAATTATACATCTTTCTCAGATAAATCATCATGAGATGGATTTAAATAAATATTATTTTTTTCTTGTAGTTTGTTCTGTTTTAGTTAATAATAGGTTTTTAATTTTACATTTTGATAATAACAAGTAAAATTTTAGAATCATTTATAATATATTATTTATCGACCTAAAATGCATTTGTATGAAAAGAATAAATGGGTGTGTTTCTTAAATGGATATTTAGATTAGATCAGCCAAATTAATTTGAGTCAATGATGCATTTAGTCAGTAGTAATTTATAATGGTATATAGATATAATTAGGTATGGCTTCAGCCATCAATTAATGTTTATACGGTTACTCTCTACATAGCTGTCAAGTATAATAATTAAAAAATAAACTAAACTTCCAATATTAAAGATAATTATTTTTAAATATTAAATATTTATTTTTCAATATTAAGAATAATTAAAAATGATGTATTAAAATTGCTTAAACAAATATATGATTTAGAAAATCATTATAATCATGACTTCTTACTTTATATTTATATTAACAGCTGATTAATAAATCTGGTGATAAGTTTAGGTTAGCAAGATAAGTGAGATTAATTCACATTCTTGGTCCTTTAAATCATATTAAATTAAAACGTTAAACGTATGTTAGGTTACAATTACATTTAATGATATAGGTGTGTTCCGCGTTCTAGAAATATAAACATGTCTAATTACAATTATTTTATTTCTAATAAGATTTTTTTATTTTGTCTAGGTTATTTGGCAGTACGGGATTCTGCTCGGCTTGTTCAAAACAGATACCTGCATTCGAAATGGTCATGCGAGCTAGGGCGAACGTATATCACCTCGAATGCTTCGCATGTCAACAATGTAATCACAGGTCAGTCTAAAATATGAAAGCTATGTGCCACACAAATTAGCAGACTATTTTTTTTTTTTTTTTAAAAATTTTAAATAACCGAAAGCGTGAATTGCGTACATTGATTACGTATATTATTGTTGATTAAACGTATTGTAATTAAAATCATAACTAATATTAGATTTATATGGAATTAATAATTAGTTTCATTATATATCAACTAAAATAATATATGGTCGTAAATAAAACAATTCTAAAATTATTGGTAAATAAGGTTTAAATACAGTTTTATGTTTGTAATTCTATTTAAAAATATACATATTTTCATTTATTATTGATCCGCGGTCTAAAATTTAATTTCCTTGTTAGATTTCTCGGTAATACTCCGTTTGGTTTGTCTGGATACTGAGATAATTGACTTTAAAAAAAAAATGAATTGAGTTAATAAATATTGTTAATTTTTTCTATAATGAAAATTAATTAGATTAATTATAATTAAGAAGCAGTATAGATTGTAAACATTCTTGAATAATTAATGGATACTACGAAATTGATATACTTCAAGTTTACGATTCAGTTAATCTAGATAAAAGATTTATGTGGATAGGAAAACCTTATTCCTTTTGGTGTTAATTAGCATTATTCATGCCCAACATTTGAGTTAATTTCAGAGTTGTTTATCCTGTTTGGATTCTGTTAATAGTACATTTAATTATATATTATGGTAATGGTTTACTTTATTATCAGCTCTTTTAGATGGTTTGTCTTTTAAGGAATTTCTCTTTTAGTGAACTTAGAACGTTCGAATTTACATTGGCTGATCTTTAATATGCTATTTAATGGTATTTTCAGTTTCTATTCAATTTCTTTCTACGATCTATTTCATTAACAATATTGGTCTTGAGATTAATACCTGTAGTGAACGAAAGTTTGTATTGTCCAATCATATTTTTAAAACAACACCCGATTTTAATGAAATTTGGACAGTAGGTCATAATTAGCTAATTTTTGGTCCCATATATGTTTTAACATTCTGCGCCTATTTGTTTCTCTTCCACATGCGCACAAACATACATTTATTTTCACCTATATCTTCAAAATTACTTATCTGATTTTTATGAAATTTGGATGGTTTGTCGATTGTTTCCCTCAGATATCTCCAGATTAATTTTGTTCCGTCTGCGCTCTTTAAATTATGCTAAACTGATACTTTAAGTCAATGTAATATATCAAAATAATTTTGACAGATTTACCTAACGGAAGGAAAATTAAATAAAGTTGACAATAATAGGTTGTAATTGCATATAATCATTAAAGTATACGTCATAGGACGCGAGAAGCTATGTGCCACACTAATGGTAGACTATTTACTTATGTTTGGTAATTATAGGATGAATGAAATATTTATTATTGAGACCCAAATAATATAATATGATTGTTTATTAAAGCAATCATTATCTTATAATATTCCTTTATACTAGTAAAATCCCTTTTCAAATACCCCTGGCAGCGTCATTAGACTAATGAATATGGTATTTGACGCATTATCAGGCCCCATAATCCCTCCATCTCTCTTGACTCTAAGCTCATTAAAATAACTGACTAATGGTTTCACAATTATATTCCAACACCACCCTCTGCTAACAACAAAAAACCAAATAACTCCTTAATTAAAAATATAATAGAAAAAAAAAAAAAAAAAAAAAAAAAAAAAAAATGAAATAAAAAAAAACTTCAAAATGGCAGCCAATTAATTAAAGCTTTATTTCGTCTTTGTCACACGAAGACAGGTTTTTAAATGAATATAGGAATTATTGCATTAGGTAATAACAAGTAGATTTTACCTATAATTTTAATGATGTATTTAGCGCCAATTAAGCAATCAATCTTCAAGGATTGATTAATATTATTTTAAATTAAAAAAAGAGAAATGATAATACCAATCAAGTTATTTTAAATAGTATATACATATATACGCATTATTTCACTAATTCTTTTTGTTTGGGTGATATGTTGAGATCATAATTGCTTATTAAATAAGTAGGTATAAATCAACGGATAATTTTCTAGTTTTTTTTTTGTTTTTTTTTAATCAATTCATTTTTAAATTTGTTGATTACTTTTTTATCTCCATATGTTAAGTTAAATTATTAATTTACAAAATGAAAGGATTTCTGCTTTAATGGTTTATAAAACATTATAATTAGGTATGAATTAAATTAATAGGAGAAAATCGGGCTATTTGTATGGTCAATAACTGAAAAGAGGATTGAAAATATATGATTCTTAGGTAAAGCAAACATTTAAATGTATGATGTGTGAAGTAGCTGGAACTCTCCACCACGGGGCTAGTAAAATTGATCTACTAAAAGGCCTAATTGCTAGGTTCAAACAAGTGGTTCGTCCTACCCGTCTAGTAGCAAGTACTAGATAACTACTACTACTACTACAAGATAGAACAACTCATCCTAAGAATAGACTTCTTCGACGATTGATCTTTTTAATAAATGTATATGGGCTTTACTCTTTTTATGTAATCTCATATTTATTTATATTTTCTGGGATTAGGGACCGAGATTATACAATATGAGAAAGTTAGTCTGAGTTTATGAAGCCGGAGTGGCGGTGTGGTATAAATTAGGTACTTACCACGTCTGCTCGGCCATGACTGAATCAAGGGCGGTACGAGGTCGTGGGTTCGATCCCTCGCCGTGATACTCTGATTTATTTGGCTCACTAATGATCACACCATACCCGCTTCGGCGGTACAATGTACAGAAGTATGATGTGTGAACCACGGGGATGGTAAAATTGTTCGAACAAGTGGTTCGTCCTACCCGTTTAACCTTACTACTAGTCTGACTTTCTCGGACCAATTTTTTTACTTAGCTTGTACTGTAAACGCACGAAGACTCATTTGGCACAAAACTGTAATTGAACTAAATTGTTTTTTATCCAAGATATTATAGAAATAACACGCTTTTTAGCTACAATACCACATGAATACAAATTACTAATATATATTATAAAGTATTTACTTTATAGTTAAATTACTATTACTGTTCACTATTAACGATCATTTATTATTTTACGCGTTTAAAGGGAACTCATATTGTGACAGCATTTTGCTGGATAGCTCTTTAAGTAGCTTTCAATTCTGACATTTTATGTTTACTACTTAAACCTTATTTTATTTGTGTTTATACATTGTTAGTCTCTTGCTATTTTAAAATTAGTTAAAAAAAAGAAAAGAAAAAAGTTTAAAGAAATATTTTAGAAGCGGAGACCTATTTTTATCGTTAAAAGATTTTTTTGTCTTTGCCATTCTTAGAAGAAACAAAAAAGTAAAATAAATGCAATAAGGCTTATTTCCATCACTTGACTTCCAAATAGTATACAATTACCTTACTTGTTAGAATTCCATTTTATTTATATTTTCTTTTACGAATCGTGTCATACCAAGTTTTTTTTTTTTCTCTACCTTAATTCTTGAATATATTATACTTTTTTCCCCCAAAGAAGAAAAAAGTTATTGGGCTTCTTGTAATCTAACATTCAATTGACTCTGAAGACTAAAAAAAAATGAATAAAAAATAAAAATCATCTAGTTAGATATCGCGTGTCTGGTCTAATTTAGGAAGATGTTTCTAGTTATGAACGTTGATTTTTTTTTATGTCATTCCAACATTAAATGTATATAAATACATACTTACATTTACATGGGATAATACACAAACACTTATGTATACATATATATTAAAAAAAAACGATTATTATAATGAATATAATAAAAAAGATAAAAATATGTAAATAATGCATTGTATTGATTTTGAAGAAAAAATTAACCATTTCATAAAATTGGTTCATTAAGTTCCTTTAAAAAGGTTTTCCACACTCATATCAATTTAAACTTTTCTTTTTTCATTTTTTTGAAAAAAGGAAAAAAAAATGTTTATGTTACACGATAAATGCCGACCTTTCTATCTTGTTAAATGTACCTCGTTATAATTAAGTTAAGAAAAAAAGAGAAGAAAAAGAAATCTCCAATTTCCAAAAGAGGTTTTCTTTGGGTTTGATTTGTTGTTTTTTTTACAATGTTTAAGATAATAAGGGACTAAGTCGGGAATTTTATTCAGTTAAAACGAAGAAAACAAGAAGCTATATTATAATATGAATAAATAAATAAAACGGATGGTTTAACAATATTAAAATATTATAAAGGAAAATATCTCTACTGCAAGGAGAGATAAAAGTATGAAGAATTGAAACAATATTACTTATAATAAAAAAATGTTTTTATACTTTTTCATATCCGTGGTATATTTATATCCAAGTATTTGATTCAATTTTGAAATGTTGATGAATTTATCTGTCGTTTGTAGTCGATGTGCAGATGCGAGGAGGCTAAACTTACTGGGCCGAGTTCGATTTGGTATACAAGCTCAGCAAAAATCATTCCACGAGGAGAAATCAAGAAATTAATATTTGTTATAATTTGGGGGCATTGTTATCTATGTAAACTCCAAAAAATTATCGAAAACTGTTCTAAAATGTAGTACATTTAAATACAAATTTAACCATACAGGTCGTCTTCCCGTGAAAAATCTAGTTTCCGAGGTATTGATGAAAATAAATCTGATTTTGCTGAAAAACGAAAAGTAAATACCTGCTAAACACTTTAAATATGTTTATTTATAAATAAGTAGTACATTACGCGTCTAGTGCGGAAAGTATCATTTTTCATGCAAGTGTGGAGTTTGCAGTGAGCGACAGCGAGGATAGTAAAACCACACGAGCAAAGCAAAATTCAGTATTCGTACGAATTGCTATCTAAAACAATTAATAAACTTCCTGTATGTACGATCATATTTCTCTTTTGATAAAGATGACATTAATTCATCAGTTGTATTTTTGTGCCGAATTAATTATTTCGGAAGGAGTATATTATTCTCTTCACTTTCGTCAATCACTTGTTTTTCACTAAAAACTCGATATAAACAGTTACTTTAATTAAACAAACAGCAAATTAGTTTGTTAAATGTAAACAAACACGCTAATCGTGCCTTAAGGTGAAGAATTCTTCTTTTTTTTCCGCACTAACTTTTTTCCGCTAACACTTTTTTCCGAAAATTTTTTAAGGACAAAGCGCAAAGATGGATTAGTAAAAAACTAAACCAAATGTAAATTTGTACTCAGGGCGGCGTCATCCTCTTTCATTTAACACCCCAAATACGTATTTCCATTAAAAAAAAATATTTCAACCCCTTTTTTGGGGGATGTTTTTTTTTTAGAGCTTCCTTTTAATTTTCTTGTGTTTGTGTTATTACTCGTAACCTGCAAAGTTTAACATTTTTATGTTGTGTACTTCCGGAGATCAAGTGCGTTATAGATAGACAGACAAGCGCTGGAATGAATAAGGCAATAAGGTTCTTCGTTATGTCTACGAACCCTTAATAGAAAAATACTATTATTTGTAATAATATTAACAATTTATTGAAGGGCTTTTTTAATTTTATTGGTATAATAGTATATCATGATAATAAATTTACATGTTGAAGAAATAAGTCGACCCTTATTGAGTTCAATTATTTTTAATATTTGTTTGTATAGTTACCTTTTTTCTTAAAAAAATAAAATAAATAAATAATGTATATCTGTTGTCTGTATAGCCTCCTTTAACCACTCATTCTTTGTTGTTTATTTTTGAAGTCAAATCACTCAGCACGTCATTCTATTGTCAATTTAATCATAATAATTTATTTTATTGTGCGCTACATTATACATTTCACAAACAAACTATTTCATTGTGGTTTTCTTTGATCTATAATGCTTTCTACTTTTACTATCTAAATAAACTGATGTATTTTTCAAACAAGAAGGACTTGATAAAAGAGTGAATAAATAAATTACTTTTGATTGTCTTGTAATCTAATTTTCATTGATAAGTATTCCTTTAGTACACATCGTTAGACTTGTAATGAAAGTTTTAGTACAGTTTGTTCCTTTAAAAAAATAGATCCAAAAAAAAACAAAACAATTCATTATACGGATAACATACAGAGGGACAATGAAGAAACCGCACTTTTTTGAACACTTCTAGCTCAGCTTCTTTAAGAGATAGAGATATGGGGTTTACTGGGTCTCAAAACTACATTCTTCTACTTTAAATTGCATATAAAACCATTGGGTGAAAGCCATGCAACGACGCTTTGAAATAGGATCTTAAAAAAGTCGTTGTCCGGGTAGTAATTGTTTGGTATTATAGTTTTAATAGAATAAATTACGATACGGTAGTCCCTCAGTGTTATTATAACAAACATTAAAGATGTGTTAAGCACAATATTGCCTGAAGTCTGGGCAATTATCTTGCAAGTATTGAATTGTTTGCAAGGAGCGATGGGACGGGGCACTATCTTGCATAAACTTGTAATTTGGCATTTGATCTTCCATTTCAGGCAACATTGTGCTTAACACATCATCAATGTTTGTTATAACTTTATAAACCTGAGGGACTCCTCCCACTTACCTACAAATTACCCCCACTTCACCATATGGTAATTTATTCTATCAAAACTATAATACCAAACAACGATTTTTTATAAGACCCTATTTCAAACCGTCATTGCATGGCTTTCATCCAATAGTTTTTTAAGTTATAGATATGAAATGTAAAGTAGAAGAATGTAGTTTTCAGACCCCTCATTCCCCATAACTTTATCTATTATAGAAGCTGAGCTATTTGTGTTCAAAGAAGTGCGGTTTTTTTGCCCACCCTGTATATTAGGATTATTGTGCTTGTTTTCTTATTTTGTGACTTTCTACTTAGTAAATAAGACTTATTTCCATTTAGTAATTAAGACTCGTATTTCTACTTTAGTAAATAAGACTTATTTCCACTTAGTAATTAAGACTCTTATTTCTACTTAGGAAATAAGGCTCTTATTAATAATTAATAAGTGAGAATCTTATTTCTACTTAGTGAATAAGACTCTTATTTCTACTTAGTAAATATGAATTTTAAAAAAAATTATGTTTATTAATAAAAAAGTTTATTAATTAAAATCTTAGCCATTAGGCTAAGATTTTTTTACTACGTTTTTATTAGCTTGCTTTCTTGTTTGTTTGTTTGCTTGTTTGTTTGTCCGGTACATATCTGGCAATCGATTTTTAACTAACTTCCCGAATAGCTAGACATTTGAAACTTTTAGCATACCTCAAAACACGATGACAATGCATTATTTTAATACTTTTAGCCATCTTTCAGCAGAATTTAATTGGTTTTCAGCAAATTTTGCTGTACGGAAAGTTAGTTCGGAAAAAATCCACAAGTTATTTTATTTGTTTTGCCATGACCCATATTTACGCAATCTTCATTTTGACGGGTCTCAAATTTGTGATAGATAAACATTGAATGACAGCAAAACAGGAAATATCGATTATATTATTTCAAATATATCAATGGCACGCTTTAGATTTGCCCTTTTATAGGTTTAGGATCAGCTCTCTAGATGGTTGTCATGTATGTGAAGTAAATAAATTTGGAACTATTTTTTTTTTTTTTTCACTATAACATTACATATTATATAACAATAACAATTATATTATTAACATTACATACGATTCAACAGAAAATTTAAAAACGTAGTATATAAAAAGTTATTTTTATCTTGAAATTTATTAGAAATTAATTTTGGTCATTTGATATATACTCAATGCTTTTGTAAGTTTAAGATATTATTTGCTTTGTAAATGTTGATCTTTTAATTATAATAATTCATTCACGTTGAGTAGATTTAATACAATGATAGTTGAAACAATAACAGAGGCAAAATGATTCCATATTACATTTTACATTATATAGTATTATACATTTGTTTACAAATCAATTTTACTCGAATAATTTTCCCCGATTGTTTCTATTAAAATCGGTTTATTTTAATGGTTAGTTTTGTGATAACGTGTCAGCTTTATAGCTTTTTGTTATTAGTTTTCTTTATTGGACAGTATTTGCATTTGCCAGTTACAAGTATTTTCACTTGGCCTTACAATTACAACTTGTTCCTTTACACTGACTACTTTAGTGGTAATTTTCTCACATAGGTTCTAGAGTAAGCTCAATATAATTCTGTCTAATGTCGAATGAAACGTGATCTTTTGATTTGTTTTGTGAAAGGCTCGTGCCAGGTGTTAGTTGTATCCCCCGTACAGGTATAAGGTGTGAAAAGGATTACGGGCCTGAGTGAAAACAAGCCGCAGATATGAGGCTTAAAAAGGCGGCAACAAAACCCCGACAACTGTTGGTTGGGTCTGAAGGGGGCACTGCCTGATTGAGGCTAATGACATCCTATTGGGATAGTAGAACCTCTTCCACTATACCTGGCTAGAAGGTTTAGACATTTAGACCCCGCAGCCACACAATATCGGTAATAGAGTGAAGAGGTCGTCTTTCATTTAGGCACTATAGACTCCACTAATAGGCTATTGTCCTCTCTTTACAACTATTGTGTCCTTTCTCTCCCCCGATACTCTCAGCCTCCGTCGCATCCACTTCGAAAATCCCTCTTAGAGACAACTCATTGATTTTCGCAACGGAACCCCTATTTGCAATATCCTAAATTATTTCACTTTAATAAGAAAGCCTTCAATGTGACATCACATTTTAGATTTTTTAAGAGTCGGAGATCGTTAACGAGTTTTTTGTTCTCTTAAAACGAACTCATCATTCTCTGTACATTCAACCATCACCAAATGACCCATTGACAAGCTGTAATTGAAAATCTTTTGTTACTTCGAGAATATTACAATGAAAATAAAACATTCGTTTATCTCAATTTAGTGTAGCAATAGTGTGTTTGATTGTGCAATTCTTTAGTCTAATTTTCTCCTTTTTAAGACCTGATTACGAGTCATAAATCTGTATTGATCAATCAATCAATAACTCAATGAGGAGGTAAAAGGTTCTTTGGTCGATATTACATTATCTCTATTGTGTTTCGATCTGACATCATGCATCATCAAATCACTCTTTTTATCCGTCTAGAAACATTAATAATACAACTAAAATCTCTCTCGCTTACTTTTAAAAACTATTCATTTTAGCATGGATTGAAAAATAATTTTGTTGGCAATTCATGCAATATTTGTTCTAAAATTGTTAGCTGTACATTAATTACTGTTTATTACATAAATGTCTTCAAAATAGTACATAGATATATAATACACTTTTATTCAACGAAATGCTGATATGCCAGCAGCACCTTGTGAATTTTAGTAGAAACACGTCATTTATTATAGCTAGGAAGTAGCGTCAAAGGTATACAAGTTTGGATGATTATAAGGTAAACCTTAAGTGCTTGGCCGGAAACCCGGTTAGGACGTACTGCATTGCTAAATGAAGAAAGAAAAAGTCACTCCACGTGAAATAAGTTTATTTTCAAAGCAGCTTTCAGCCACTATAGGGTCATCATCAGTGCCGCAGAAGCGAAGAACGTTACTTATACATATAAAACATGGGAGAAAGGTGAGTCATGTTAAACCAGCGAATGGTACAAGACTGAGTCTTGTACCAGTCGCTGGTTTAACATGTCTCACCTTTCTCCCATGTTTTATATGTATAAGTAACGTTCTTCGCTTCTGCGGCACTGATGATGACCCTATAGTGGTTGAAAGCTGCTTTGAAAATAAACTTATTTCACGTGGAGTGACTTTTTCTTTCTTCATTTAATGATGACCTCCACTAACGCCTCATATCCTAATTAATTACTGCAGCATTGCTATTTGCATTTAAACATTAATAGACTATACTACTTCGGTTACTAGAGTATTGTTGTGTTGTAGTTTAATAAAACACAATAATACCTACGCCTACGATCTTCATTTGAGCATGAGGTACTTATACTACTTATACGATTTATTTTTTATTGATATAAAATAAAAGATACTATGAACTATGAAAATACTTATTGTTTAGCCAAGGATAGAAATTAAATATACCTTTTATTCATTCTTATCATGAAAATAAAAGAATCGAAATATGAAAACGAAATAGAGAATTATATATATGCATAAAAAAGAGGAGTAGAATCAGTTTTTCTCCAAAAAAAAATTACGAATACACTCGATTTAGTTTCAAGATTTGGCAAGTATAATTTCTTGCTGTTTTATATCTATTTATAAATGTCATTTTTGCTTTTCAATCTTTTCTGCTTTTTTTCTTTAATAGTTTCAAATACTTTTTCTCGTCTTAAGGAAGGGTAAAGCATTAAAAAAAGTGGGGGAGAGGGGAGAAAGAGTGAGAAAAAAAATCTTTCCAGTCCAATTCAGAAATCTCATTTACATAGAATTGAATTTTTCTTCTTCTCACCCACCTTGAGCCCAGACTCTACGGGTAGAAAAATTAATTTACTTTTTCTCGGAGATTTTGATGATTTTGTGTAAAAGTTTTTAATGGGTTGTGTGACGTGTTCCCTGCCCCCTCCCTTAACCAATTATTTCCCATTAATGGGATTTCATTTAAAGTTAGATGCGGAGAAGTAAGGTTGGGAAGGGCGTGTGTTGCAGAAACATGTTCAACATTGATTATAACCGGCCCATATTGAGCCCTACATATTGATTCTTATATACAAGTAAAGAAATTCTCTTCTCTTGAATATATTTTTTTTTATGTAAATCGTTAAAAATACAGGGCATAATCAATAAAAAATTAAATTCAACTTCCTTTTATTTTCAATAAAGTTAATTTTATTTATTTTTTTAATAAAATTGTTAGTCAGTCATCTGAAATCTACGCGTATCTTATTTTCACTTCTATTATTTTCTTATTAATTTTGTATTCCATTTTAAAATGACTTTTGCTTTTTGAGGCACCACTGCAAAATACAATTTTTTTAAAAAAAGTCTAAGTTGTGAATTGCCGATTCGGTTAAGACCTAATGGCACCGCGTCACTCCAAAACTCATCGTGTGTAAGGGAACTCAGCTGGTTTTTCGACGTTTAAAACCTCGCTGCGATCCGCGACGCCGCTCCACGGAGCCGAGTGTGGCCTTCCCGTGTGTGGCCAATCCCTGTGCCGAGCTATAGCTCTTATATTTTTGAACCACCATTTCTTAAATTCTACTCGTCCGATTTTAATTCTTTGACTCCGAAACTTTCCAAAAGCATCAACATCAAGTCCAAAAGTACCAATGGTCAAAAATTGTGTTTTTGGTCGTTTCTGGTCGTTTTCGGAAATAAACTTTTCACGTTGAGAGCTTGTTTCTTCCTTGAACAATTTTTCATCACCCATTTTTTAAAATAACGAAAAAAACTTATTGAATTTCTTCTGGCTAGAATAGAAACAGCGCTGAACATCAGCCCAGGAAAGTTGACGTATCTTACTTGTCTTCCCGTACAGGGACCCGGACTTTTTCGGGTTTTCTCACCTGTTTATTATAGATATGACAGGAAAACTATTCACTTATATTTTTTAAAAAGAAATGTTTGCAATTTTTCGAATTTTACCGCCAAAATTTCTCCATATAAAATTGGAAACCTAATCGATAAGTCGGCTAATATAAAAGAATTTATAAAATTATTAAGTATAAGAGTAGAAGTAAACATAAGACTGATTATTATTGTATTGTCATCGAAAATACACAAGTTTCAGATTTCTAGGTATTGGGTAACAAATTAAGGTTACAAGATTTGGACACCAAAAAATTTAAATAAAAGCGTGTAACAACCCATACTCAAACAAATATATAAAAACAAAAATATTTCTCATGCTAAAAAAAATCGAATAATGTTTAATTACAAATATCTCTACCGCTTTCATGTCCACTCAGATATAATCTAAAAGTATTAAGTCAAATTGACCCTATTAAATATTACTTGGCATTACTTTAAAATTATATGTATTTTTTTTAAAAAAAGTAAAAAATACATTTAATATTAATATTATGTAAAGAATAAAATATTCTTTATATGGTAGAAAGTAATAATACAATTTTAAATAAATAAATAAAAAAATGTTTATTAATTCTAGATATAGCTACTATATATTATCATACCATACTTCTGAATTATTAATAAAACAAAATAAAAAAGAGTTATTAAATAGTTCTCCATTTAAGGGCATAGTATACTATTTCTATTTATTAATATAAAATTGGCACATATATGTATATATACATATATATATATCTATATATATATATATATATATATATATATATATATATATATATATATATATATATATATATATATATATATATATATATATATATATTACATTAAATCTGGTGTAATTATAAAAATCTGCGGATAATCGGATTTCGTTTTACTTATTCTTATTATATATATATTTATATATATATATATACCACTTAAAAATACGAGAAGAAATTGAATATTTAATTCTGTGAAGATTAAGAAGAAAAGAAAAGAGTGAGTGAGATAGAAACCAGGAGAAAAAAAGAAGAAATAATTAAAAATTAAACAGTTAATTAGAAATTTGATTAAAAAAAAGTCATAATATTAAAAGGAAAAAATAGATAATTAAAGATTAGATTAGTTGAGAGTTAAATAAAAAAGAATTTAAAAAAATAAAGAGTGAAGGAGTGAGAAGAGTGAGGGAAATGAACCTCAATCGATAAAGTTGATTAATTTTTATGTATACTTTTAATTAATATCTTGTTTCTTAATTAGTTTTTTTTTTTCCTCCTCCTTTCGAGTCTTTCAAATTAAAATTGCAATTACGCCGGAGTAGAAGAGTAGAGTAAAAAAAAAGAGAAATAAATAAAGATGTCTTTTTTACAATTTTTTTTTTTTTTTTTTTTTTCAATTATTGTTTGTGATGAATATTTGCGTTTTTTAATATTGTTTTAAAGTTAGTTGTAACAAACAATAGACACTCTGGGTACTGTGTTCTATATTGAAAAAAAATCGATTAGTATGTGTACATTTAATTAATTTAGCTGTATGCTTATGCTTAATTGAATTGCGTAAGTTTTTATTTATGACAAGATAATAGTCGTTCTTTTTTTTTGTAATGAATTTATTTTTAATTGTAGCTTTTTAAAGGTAAAATAATTTTTTTTTTTTTTTTATTATTATTTTATTCTTACGTCAAATTATATGAAAACGATAGGTGAGTAGATACATGATATAGAGACAATGGATTAATAAAATTGTAGCAAAACGTCTTAGACAACTTCAATTTAATACAGTAGAACCCCGATATATAGAAAACATATTATAAAACAAAAAAAATAAATAAATAAAAATACGTGTGGTGTCGCGGGACACCCAGTAGGAACGAAGTTCCTTACATTTTTCATTAAATATAAATTATAAAATCACACTGCTAAGTACGTTGCTAACTACTTATACATGGCGGAGTTAGAAAAGAGGCAAAATTAAAAGAAAAGCTTTATTTATTTAATGAAATAAGCAAGTATTTTACAATAAATATGTATTGAATATTGAGAAAAAAGTTGATAGTTAAAGAGTATGGTTATAGTTGGTAGGAAATTGGACTGTTTTCTACCTACCCGGCCTACTTATTTAAAATATAAAATTATATATCTTCCCTACTCAAAAACTTCTGCTTGTATCAGGTTGAAATTTTACATGCCTGTTTCGATTGTACTTTAGACGATGAGTCAAGAACGATGAGTCAAGGACGATGAGTAAGGAGTTTTATTAAAATCGGTACGTTAGAACGTAAGATATCGGTAAAAACGTTGTTTTCTTTATTTTAAACGTTTAGGTCCGCTTTAATATAAATTTAGCTTTAATATTATTTAGATTTTTATCACTTCATAGCAGTGTCGGTGTTTGATTTACTAAAAAAAAATTATTTAAAAAAGTTTTTTATTTGAAAAAGTTATAAGTTGAAGTGTTGTAAAATTCCAATTTTAAATTTGAAGCTTACGTTTACGCGAGCGTTGCGCGTGAACGCTTGGCCGGATAACATTGTCCAACGGAACTCATCCTGGGCATTGGTAAAATCAACATGTGTACCAAATTTCAACTAACTCGGTCACCTTTTACTCAAGTTATTCGTCATCGGTAGATTTCGTAACGCTTGGTTTTGTGACGGTTGATTTTTTCGGATTCACTCCCGGGTTCCATCCAGATCGTGCCATAAGAAACTTCGTTCCAAAAACCCTGTAACGAGGAAAAGTCGTGGCCCCTTAACAGTAACTCTATTTTTTAATAAAGCAGCTTTAACGAATTTAACGATATGCAGCCCTAGGTAATTCTTAAAAAAGATAAATCAGGGTGAATATCCCAAATAAACTCCTATATGGAAATAATCTAGCTAGAGCATCGGTCCAGTGAAACTTCCCTAGCACAAAACCTCTCTTTTTACTAATTATTTTTTACTGGCCATGAAATTCGTTATATTAAGGTTCTAGGTTCTACTGTAATAATAATGTGTGACGCAACAGCCCGTGAAGGGCTTAGACTAACAAAGGGCCTATAGAACTACGTATTTTTAAATCATCTTATTTCATCATATTAGAGTAGTTTTACAGAAATATAAAGGAAGTTCATAACAATATTCTTTTTTTTTTTTCAACTTCATCATATATAATTGTCAATAGTTGACTAGGAAAACTAGCTTCTCTTAATTAACCGTAACGTAACGTAATTGCATCGTTTAATAAATCAAAACGTAATTTTCCTTGCGCTAAGCAAAGCATCCAGAGAGTCACTATTATGCATAAATCATGAGATGTCTTTATGCCTGCCTATTCATGCCTACTGATATGTTACTTAGGTGAATATGCATCATTATCCACGCGTGATTAGTAATAATGTATTAATCATTATTATGCTAATCATGATAGTATTATGGTGTTGATTAATAATTGCAGTTGTTTCAATATGTTGTACCGTTATATTGTTGATAATATAGTACGATCATTCTAAGCGTGTAGTCGGTAGTTTTAATATATTATTTAGTTTTAGTTTAACTCTCAAGACTAAGTTTCCATGTATTCAATTATACATTTTTAATTAATAAATTAAAATATTTAATTCATGTGCATCGTAACTTGTTTCCTTGATTAAAATGGACGGCAGTAAGTTTATTTACTTAATTTTAAAGAGCCCCTCATGGCAGGGCCACAAGTATGATACAAGGATTTATAATAAGTACAGTAATAGGTAAATTTTACATGTTACATTATAGTATATTATTACAAATTTTCTTAACTTTAGAAGCCTGAAAATGTTCTACTATCTCTCTTATTATTTTTATTAGTTTTCAATCCAACTTCTATATTTAGTTATAACATCTTACTATGAAATTTAGCATATTTTTTTAATTTAAATAATATGCAGTTACTTAGTGTCACTGTAAAGTAACTGTAAATGAGTATAACTTTCCGCCTTCCTAAGATGGCTGTTGGGTTATCCAGTCACTTAGGTATTACACATCACAGTGTACCTGTCGTGCAGCCAACAGGTAGATTTCAAATTTTGCTTTCTATATTCGGATTCGGGATAATTTTCTATTTCCCAGTGGAAAAATCAGTTCGTGTTTAAATGTACAATCTTCATAAAAAAGTGTTTTGATTATCTGACTTAAGTGACTGGATTTGACTATAGTAATATTAAGAATATATAGTGTTTAATACCCCTTCCATTTCAGCAGGAGCTACTTGTTTAGTATGTTATAACGATTTATAATGTTCAATTTAGTCGATTCTACTTTAATAGATTTATTGGTTAACGATTTTTTTTTATTTTACTATATTTAATTATAGTTTTTTTTCTAAAAAATGGGTACTGATTCTAATTTTGATTTATTCGGAATGAAATTGTTATAAGGCTTGAAGGTCGGGGAAGGTTGCCGGTATTATTAAATTTCTAATTGAATATTATTCCGTTGGGAAGTCTAATTTATTTTGTGATGCCTGGTTTAAGGGAGAAGACGGGGCCGTAGTAGCTTGAGCCTTGCCTACTTGGTTTAATACTTTGTACTTGCCAATTACTGTTTTATATACATTTATAATTTAATAGCTGGGGGTTTGCGTTGCTAGAGCTCGGGGGAAGCTTTCCCAGGGCTAAAGGAGAATGTTAATTGAATTATCTCGCTACTGCTGCTGTCGGTAGCTGTGTTCTAACCTCTTCCCTCCTCTACTCCTTGCTGCCACTTTAATTAAACGCTATCAACTCGTTTGTATCGCGGCCAATTGGTAAACATAATTATACCGGAGGCTCCGGTCCCCCCCTCTCGTCCCTCTAACACCAGATATAATGAAAATAGGTCTGTCTCTTTTAGACTCCTTTACAAACCTTATTCTTGTCCTTTTTCCATTTCGACATTTTAACCCGACTCGACATCAATCCAAAAGATTTTCATCGAACAAATGAATTCTCGTCTGATCCAGAACAGACTTAACAAATCCAATTCGAAAAAATCCATCAAGCCATTTTATTCTTCATATGAGATACCCTATGATGTTTTATTTTTTTCTAATTCCTCTTATCTGGTCTACTTTTATAAGTCAATCATTTATATTTTTTTTATTTTCAAGTCGTAGCCTTTTCATTTAGTTTATTTTGATTTATCTTTTCCATCTTCTCATTTTTTTTTATCAAATACAATTTTGTTATTTTATTTAATATAAACAAATCTAAATTTAGATTTCGTACATGCAAAAATTAAATTATAAATATAGAATATCAGTGTCAATGTATAAACAAAGCATGCCACTCTCAATTTGATATCTCTTTGCCTTAAAAATCCTTGAGTTGTTGTCTTTATTATTTCATGGCGTTATTTTCTCTGACTAAAACCATGTTCACATGATTTACAACATTTCCCTGTTGAACCCCATATTATTTATTAGTATGACCATACGTTAAAAACATACAATCTGCTAATCCAAATTTTAATACGTTAGAATGTCAATCTTTAGATTTACATTGTAATGTATTTTTTATGTTATTTGAAATATGACAATTCCTATTCTGCATCCATTCAACTCAAAGAAGTGTAGGATAAAAAAAAGGAAGTGGCGGGGAAAAGGGAAATCGGTGACAGATATTTCATAAAATAAAGTAAGTGGGGTTGCTGGGTGGTCTCGAAAAAGGATTCTCCATATTTTTTTTTAAAAAATACCCTTAAGTGCTTCGGCAGTTGTGGACAAGGAGCCCTAAAAGGCAGGCACCTCGGGAGGGGGTTTATTGTGTCTCTACCATAAGTAGGCTAAAAGGTAGAATTACCTCTCGAGAACTGTGGAAAACTCCTCTCTCGTCTTTTTCCACAATGCCAACTCTCCTGCCCATTATTTGGCACCCTTGCCAATTTCTCAAAATGGCGTTTTTGTGTTTGAAATGCGAGAGAGGGGCGGCCAGCCTGAAGGAAAGGGAAAGAGAATAATGGGAACCATTTTCAGTACGAGAAGCTCCTAATTCTCTGACTCCTCGGAGGGGACAAATTAATGCGGGATTTACTTAAGGATTCGTTTGTTCATCCTCTTTTAGTCATTCGGTTAGGAAAGTAAATCTTTTCTAAAACCTAGTTACACTAGAAGAGGAAATTTAGTGACTGAATTCTTTAAGAGTCTTAAAGGTGCTTCTTAAAAGGATTCTTTCGAAAATCTATCTTTCATCTTTTATCATTCTCGTCTCTTCTGAGCATTTCTTAAAACTTAAACTAAATAATGAAACAATTTCAACAACAGTTTGTAATCGTTAAATTGATGTTTAATTTGTATCTACTTTTTGAACCTACATTATCCATTAAGTATAACAAAAACTATTCAAGAGGACAATAGAAAAGAAAAATGTTGAACTATTATATTTATATATATATATATATATATATATATATATATATATATATATATATATATATATATATATATATATATATATATATATATATATATGTATTTGCGTATATTTATTTTATATATTTCAAAATTTCCTATAGAATTTCGTAATTTTTCCTGGTGGTGTGAAATATCAAACTGACCATTTTCTTTTTCTTTACTAATAGTATTAAACATTGAGCCTTTTTTCATTTTAACTAACGATCCAAGAATACTTTGTTTAAAACAATTTCTATTTGCCTTTCACAAGGTGACAGCGGCTCATTTTCTAGGGAAGAGGGTTGAGCGGAAGAAAGAGACAAAGTATCGGGTTGATCGGATCGAGTTTTCCCCCTTGCGGAGTTCACACGCTGCGTCAGTCGTAAAAACCGTGAGGTTCGGCACGGGGTCCGAGTTTGATTATTTTTCTCTTGTGCCGGGCCCTTTTCCCTATTTATTTCTGGGGGGGTATGTGTCAAGGGCCCCGGGATGATTGGTCCTTCCTAGCATGTATATTTCAAACGTTACTCGGGACCTCCAAGATTGTTTCTCCGGGCGGCCGATATAAGACCGGGGAGGTCCTCGCACACACAAGAAAAGAGGAGATATTAAAGGACCGGGGGCCGGTTAGGGCGCCCTCGGGAAATCATGGTGCCCCGGGTCTCACTCATTATCGCTAGGGATTTCCCTAGGAGCCCGGACACTCCCTCACATATCGGCCCTACACCGACCTTCGATTTTCTCCTCTCTTTCTCTCGAAGCCCTCTAAAATAAGGTTTTTATGCATAAAGGCGCCCCCTACCCCGGCCGAGGGTCCCGGAATTTCGGACATATTGTCCTGCATTATTACTTTTTCTCCTCACCACTTTACCCCGCTCCTTGGGGCTCACGGAGTGTGTGACGTCACTTGTCCTCCCCATATTATATCGCATTCCATTTTACTTTTTTAATATAAAACTAAATTATTCCATATTCCCTACACATAGGGAATGGAAAAAATCCAGGATGCCCACTCGAGTGGAGATATTAGACTTATATATTGTTCATTCTTATGCGCCTGCTGGCCTTTGACTTTTTTGTTTTAAAAAAATTATTTTTATATTCAACTAACAATTTTAATGTAAAACGTCTATTGTCAGAAGTTATACGTTTTATTTATCTCAATAATTTTGGCATCATTTATATAGGTCCCAGTGTCAAAAATTTTGAAATTAGATTTCTTACATTTTTTCTATCTTATATAGCAGTACTCATATGCTAAATTCCACACATTTTATTTATTACATAAAGAAAGCGTTTCTTTTATTTCTATATTCCATTCTAACCTTCAGCATAGAACCAGTATTTTATTCAAGTACAAAAACAACTAAAAAAAAAGCTCTTCGTTACCTCTTATCCTTTACAGTTTACACCATCTAAGGCTAATTTGAACCATTTCAACATCTATTCACAGTTTGGGATAAGAAAAAAGTTTGTATTTCATGCATGATGGAATTAGCCTGTCCCGAAACCGCAAGCCAATCACGTCTATCAGGAGTCGTCGTCTAAAAGTTCCGTCATCTCTAACCCCCAGACTTTTTTCTTTCTATTGTTCGTTTCACATTTTTACAATAATAACTTTGACTGACGTTATATAAAAATATCTGGAAAAATCTTGTCAAAGATGCTTCTGTCGATAGTTTTTCCTTCTAGTTGAAGAGGCTCTACGGGTCACGGTATTTTCCGATTTCCTTTAGGCACAGTGGCCTTCTTCTTTTCCACTTATCCAATGTTTTTCTTTTATTATTTCTCTGTTACTTTTAAAGATTTCAAACCGAATTCTCTGGATTAATTTTTTTTGTGTAAAAAAGTTTTGAGTTGTCAGATATCTGTACTGAATCTCTATAATTTCGATTGTACGTTACCCTTTACGTAATCTTGTTTTGCTATAGAGCATTTAATATTGTTTGTCTCCCTTCGTTTGCTAAGAATGTTAACGCTTTTGAATATTCTTCTTATGGATATCTGTTCGCGAGACAAATATTTTTGTGAGTAATATTTTTTAGAGATTATTTTTGCTTGTTTACACTTGTCAACTTGCTCTTGAAAGGTTTAGTGTTGGATTATTTGTTATATTGCGGCTTTGTCAGGTTATTTACAGTTTAAAGATTTAAGGCTGTCTGGGGTTAGGGTCCTGTGTAAGCGGTTTGGTTCATATCTGACTGACTTGTCTTGTCTCACGGCCAGATTTATGACCTTTTTTTAAAGTTATACCGTGTCTTCCCTCAGCCTTTAAAGCTTTTTCACTCCGTCAAAAAGGTGTGACGGATTAGGAAAAGAAGTTTCTTCTTCGGGATACAAACAGTAAATAACCGAGGACCTAGAGCATATCCTTGAGTAACGCCCTAACGCCATTGGAAAATAAAAAGCACCTTTCCTCGTCGTCCCTTTACAGCTCCCTCGAATGTTTTATGAAAGGGTCACGAATAACTCCTAATCCGATTTGGGAGCTTTCTAAAAGGTTTTTCCTTCAACACAGGGCTTCCAAGTCCCCTCCCGGTGTGAGAAATCAGGCTTAGCTCCGGGGCCAGCACCATTTCCGAAAAACTCCTTTTTAACCCGGGGAATAGGAGGGAAAAAAGTGTAAGACTCCCACGACAACAAACTCTATCCCGAAAGCCTTAATGCTGTTTCTTTACATGCCTTCATTTATTATATATTTTCTCCTTAAACCCTATTATATTTAATTTATACTGTCTCCGTCTGAAAATAATAAAATCAACCTGCGACCCCTTACAAGTTCAGATTGCCTAAAGCTCGGCTTTCTTTTACAACTCGGTAGCAAACTTGTAGAGTAGAGAAATCTCCAGCTTTAGTCAGTTATTCATCGTATAAAAAAGCAAGTTGTTTAAACTGGACACACACTATTTGTTATTATTAAGAATAACTATTGGATAAGTGTTCTATTTTAGACTAATTTTCACCAATCTAGCAAATTCGTTGATAACTATCTTTTGACTAAGTAACAGTTTTGGACTTGCATTTCGTTTGAACTGGCTACACATTACATTTATCTTGAAAAATTCTCAATTTTTACGTTTGACAAAATCAACTCTCGACTGTCAGTATTTATTGAATAAGTAAAACCACAATCTAAATCTTTAATTTTAGTTACTCTACAAGCCTTTTGATTTCAAATAATATATTAAAATATTTTTCATAATGTGATAAATAAACTCGAGCCACTCCTTTTACATTTTAAACTGCCTTTCTTCCGTATCTTCACATTATCATACATTTAATTAATTTTTTTACATTTTAAATTAAAACAAAAATTAATCAAAGTGCTATTTCCATTTTAATCTTAATAAGTTGGCCGTGACCATGTCCATTTAAATGATTGCTCGAGTTTGTTGGTGTTACCGCTGTGTAAAATTAATTACTAATATTGCTTCTAGGTATAACAAAGAGAGGAACTCGGGTCAATATATTTAATGGAATTTTGTCCAATTATTTTAAATATCCAATTTGTTATAAAACCAACAACTCCCTTTCCTCTTCTCTCACCTTTTTCCGATATAGAAAACACTCGAATGCTTTGCCAGACCACTTTTAATTTAATTATAGCTTGTATAAATTCGAGTGGTCTTTTGTATTTAATATAGGATAATGAATTTTAATAATGTTGGTTACTCTTTATTCTAATATCCTTCCCTTCAATTTTAATTATTATTAATTTTTTCTTTTGTTATTTATGATTTTCCCAATGAATAAGTTATTTTTTTAATAAATTAATAATTACTGATATTGGGAAAAGTTTAAACTAGAAGAGAGTTGAATTGTTTTCGAATCAAATTAATTTTATCCTCTACTCCCCTCCTTCGATTCTTAGGAGCTAAAAAGAGGAGGGAAACCATGGGGGTTGAAATTAATAAAGCTATTCTGTGCGATTAGTGTTTGCCAAGCAATAACCCGTTTTGACGACTTTTCGGAGGAACGGAATGAAGAGCAGGAGTTTAGACGTTTTATTATTAGAAACCAAATGAAAAATTAAATTTTCCAACAAAAAAAAAAGAAAAGAAAAAGGAAACGTCAAAATTGTTTCATTTCTCATAAAGTTTGTTTTTTAGCTTTGAAACATCTCTTTTTATGCTATGATTTTTGTTGGCATTTAATAGTAAAATTTTGTTTTTATTAATATGATTTTCATAGTGTGAGAGTTATAACTAATATCACATTTTGTATTGATTTATATTACATATGATGATTTATGTTTTAGAATTGAATTTTAAGAAATTGCGCTATTACAAAATTACGAATATATGTTGCAATTCTAATCAGTAATAATATGTTTAATATGTTGTAGGTTTTGCGTCGGCGACAGATTCTACCTATGCGATAACAAAATCCTCTGCGAGTATGACTACGAGGAGAGGCTAGTGTTCGCCAACATGGCGTACAATCCCACACAGCTTGCTCAGCTCAAGAGACAGGCCAACGGTCACCTCACAGTGAGTAAGATATTGTCATTCTTTGTTGTGTTCTTTAGGTGGTTTGGAGGCAAGCCAAATAAAGAATGTAGGACTGGGGATTAGGAGTATAAACCAGAGAACAAGTTGTGCAGGTAATCGAAGAATTTGGAAAGCTGGACAAAGATGCTGCAAGAGTGTTGTAGATCCTCAGGAATAAGAAATATTGGATAAATAATTAGGCGTTTAAGCTGTAAACAGGTCGTTTAGGATCTACTTACAGGGAAATAGGACAAGGGATTAGGAGTGTCAGTTTGAAAAGTAGCAGTAGGATTAGAAGTGTAAGCCAGAGAAATTCGAGGAATCAAGAATATTGATAATAAAAACAGTGTCTGTAAATCACATCAGTTATAACTAAGTGTGCAATAGATTGTTGGCAAATTGCTAACATATATAACATGGCAAATTGCTCAAAGAATGATTGAAATTCGTGGAGAACTTGTTACAACAATTTTTGTTTCATTAAAATGATGACGCTGAACTTAACAGCCTGAAATATTTATAATATAACTCTGAACTTATTTCTAATTATGTGAAACAAATTCTTTACTAAACATTAATTTGACATGGTAGCTTGACTAAAAAATTTTATTTTTTACTCACAGAGTTTCAAATATTATGATTATGGCTATATTTTTATACTTTTTCAATACATTTAGCTCACAATCTAAATATTTTGGTTACAACTCCCAGTAAATGTATTTAATTGACAAATCTCTAAAGAAAAAAACTCAGGGGCAGTCCAGTCCTGCCACCTGCTTGGTACACCTAGACCACTGCTCTTTATCGGTACATTTTATCACCTTAGTGTCATCAGAGCATTCCTTTAGCTTTAGGTTAGACCAATAACAACCTAACTGTTTTGTTAAGTTAGCGTTTCTTAGGGCGTATCCTCTTAGCGAATCTAATTTTCTATCCTTGAGATAATTATGAGGGTTTCTTTACGAGAGGAAATTTTTTAAAGTCTACCTGTTTTTGATCTGGCTCCCGCTTATTTGTTGGTGATAACTTTCAAAACCAATTTCCAACAGTTACATCTGTGCCTTTTATTCTTAGTTAAAATCTAATGCTTTTTTTTTTGTCGACACTGCTTTTTCGGCTCAACCAAGTTACACAGTATTTCACGATCTGATGGATTCAGAAGCCCCGCAAATTCATTCTTCTCACTAAATATTGAGGGATCACGTTTCTTTCTTTTTTTTTTGGACCTCCACGTTAGTTTAATACCTCAATGGCTTCTTGAGGACTGGTAAAAAGCTGATTCAAATAACATATTTAAGTAAAAGTGAAGGACAGTTGTTACCCATGAAATTTTTAAAGGATTAAGAGGTTGCACGTTCTTAGAAAGAAGAATATTAAAGTGGGTTTAAATTTTAACCCTAACAAAAACATTAAGTATATTTTGATAAAAGGGAGGAATCATAATCAAATTTACCTTTATTAAATGAGCAAAGAACTCACTCTTTGCTTGTTTAATAAAGGTAACTCCGAATATTTTAAGTGATTTTTAAAGAGTGAAACATTCTTCTACATCAAAGTTGATTTTTAACATCAGGAGCTGGGTTCTCGTGCTTTAATTCCGTGCTACTAATAATAACATTTTATAAATTACTTTAAACATAATTTTGTTAAGCGAGAATAATTAGATATGCCCTTCAAGGATCAAATATAATTAGGTAAACTCTATATTATTAGTAACTTATTTCCCTGTCTGGAGAAGCATTTGTAAGTATTAGCTCTCCTGAAAAAAGCATATGTTTTATCCTTTTGTAGTTATATCAAATACAATGATTTTATTTCAGTATTTCAAACAAGTATTGATAATTATGTGTCAGTGAGGGAAATTGGTTTTAAGGGCACTTCTTTAGATTGTTACTCCCCTTATAAAAAAAAAAAAACAGAGGGGAGTAACAGTCTAACGAAGTTGTGAATGTTCTTTTTTAGACTCTTACTCCCCTTATCAAAACAAAAGTAGGATATTCCTTTGTCCCAAAGTACATTGGACTAAACATCCCTTTTTCTTAATAGCTATTTAGTCCAAGTCATTTGTATTCTAAAACAACATAGGGGAGTAACAATCTAAAAAAGTACGGTTTTAAGTATATAAATGACCGCCATCTTGTGTTAAAATGGCCGATTGGAAAACCCTTTTACTTTTGTTTGTCTTAAGATGAAACTAAATTTCAAATATCAAGGTTTTAGTCCAATTGGTTCCGGAGATATCGTCATGAAAAATGTTACATACAAATGACCGCCATCTTAAATTAATATGGCTGTTTTGTGAAAATATTTTTTAACGTGCACCTACGCCCTAAGAGTAACTTATTTACAGCAGTTTATGACCACAGGTCCAGTAGTTCCTAAGATATCCTGATGAGGAGTCAATCAGACAGTGCTATTTGGATTTTTATATAATATAGATTTTAATATTACGTATTTAACATTACTTCATCGTACATAATTGTATCGTTTAGAAGTAACTTCATTTTTTTAAGTAGGGTCTTATTTATATTTATACAAAGAAAAATATCTGAATTTACATTTTAATTTCCTGAAGAACCCAATCTTTATAGTTTAAACTTTAATAAGCGATTCTTCTAAGTTTAGGTAGTTCCTTTGACAAAAAAGAGGGAATTGCTTCATTCTGTATATCTATCAAAATTAATTTTCTACTGGCTTTACTTTTATTTTGAATCTTATACGTTTCAAATATAAGCTTATTATTTTACTAGATGCTTTATTTTAAGAAAGAGAGAATAGAATAAATATTATATCTTTTTAACTGGAATTTTTTACTTGGAAATGATATAGAGTTGTTATCAGCATCCTGAAAAGGGGTCATATTATGTTATCAGTATTTGATGTCATAAGCTGCAACGAAATTACTTCACTCTATTTATCTTAATATTCCTCTTTATATATTAGTACATGTCAGAGGGATCAAACAAATAACGCATTTACCGATACAATGAATAATATTGAAAATATTTAACCTTTCTGGGAATCATGCCCAGTTTTATCTTAATTTCCAAATTTTAGGGGGCTTTCTAAAAGGCTTAATTCTGGGATAGAGAAGGAATCAGCATTTTGAAAATTCTTTGTCATGTCTAAGAACTATTAAATGAATAAATTTTATTGATAATATAACAGATAAAATTATTTAAATTGTACAATTTGCAGACAGTCCGTAAAAACTGGCTGGGCCTTTAGGGAAGTAAGAGTAATTTAGTGCATTTGGTTTATTATTGTAGAAATTTATTTCATGTTAAGGACAACAGTTTCATCAAAAACCCTAGACTTAGTTTCACGAAGTGGTAGAAATATGGTTGGAATGTAAATAAAAAGTAAACAAAAAATTTAACTTTTGTTAGTTGGTATTTATTGAAAACAATTTCCACTTGTAACACCATTATTACCTTTTTTTTTAATAAACACTCAACAACCAAAACATTAGTGTCTTGCTGGTTTATAGAGTAGAGTTTTAGTTACATCGTTTATTTTATTTACAGTGGTTACTAGTCGAATTATAATTATTGTGATTGTGATTGCCAAAAATAAATTAATATAGTATTTATTATAGAAACAACTAAAGTGGTCGAAAACAGTGTTTAGGTATTCGTCCTTTTTTAAAACAGTTCTTCTTTAGACTGTTATTTCCTTCATAAAAACAGAAGTGTGATATTCCTTTGTCTCAAAGTTCATTGGACTAAACACCTTTTGTCTTAATAGTTATTTAGACAGTCATTTATATTCTAAAAAAAAAAAAAAAAAAAAAAAAAAACAGGGGAGTAACAATCTAAAGAAGTACCGAAATTAATTTTGTTCTTTGAATTTCAAAATAAGTATTATTTCTATTTTGTCCTTATAATGGGGACTGTTTTAGTCTTTAACTTACAAAGGGAACTAACAGAATATGATGTGAACTAATTTATTCATTCCTCCCCCCTTATATGTGATTTAAGATAACTTAAGGTCTTAGAGATTTATTTTTATTCAAATTTCTTTTGAAATAAAAAAGTTGTTTAATTATTATAATGCTAATGATATGATGTTTGTTTGATTGACAGGCAGGTAGCGGTGGTCTGACACAGGTACCATCAGTGGTTCGTAGCAACGGAAGCCAATCAGGCGATCTAAATAACAACATGTCTCAGTTGCAGACTGCCCTCAAAGCTTCAAATAGTTGATAGGGGCAAGATCTTCTCGCCAGTTCCTAAATAAACCAAAATGACTTTCCGTGGGCCGTCGCACTCAATCAGCCCCCGAATAACCGCAATTATATAGCTTTAAGACGGAAAAAAATTAATAATATCGACAATTATTATTTTTTCTTTGTTTTTAAAGACAAAAAATTGGTTTTTTTGTCAGGCCAATCAGTCAACAAAATGGCTCTTAAAAATTATTTCTAAGTCTTAAAAAAAATATTAAGGAAAAAAAAACAAAACAACATTTTATATAATATATATATAATAACGTATATATTAACAAAGAAGAAAAATGTGCGTTTTTTAGGCAGTGATATGTAAAAATAAAACAAAACGTTTTTATTATTATTTGATTCTGTTTTTAATTTATGTGTACTATTTCATTTTTTAAATAATTAATTTTGCAATTTAAAATGTATATTTATTATTATTATAACTAAAGGCAAATAGTGCAAATTTTCTAGATATCTGACTTAATCATAAAGTTTCAGTACTTTAAAATATATATACAATCAAACAGATTTTCTCTCTTTTGGCATCTACAATCTTTGGTGAGATATAAAACTCAAGAGTCAAAATAATGAAATTATTATACAATTTTTAATCTGCCTATTGAGACAATTTAAGAGTAATGTTTATACCATGGCCTCTAGTAAAGCTTGAAAATGGGTCGCAGTTATTTTGTTTTGTCGCATTTATTTTGTAAAACTAATACTTTAAATAAATCTGTCCTTTTTTTAATGCTTTCTAACTCCATTATAATGACCAATTAAATAGCCAGACATCAAAAAATATTATGATATTATTAAAACTATGTGTTCAAAATACTATATTTAATAAACATCCATGTCTTGAATAATCTAATACCTTAAATAATGTATAAAAGAAAGTTCATGATACATCATTGAAGTAAAACTTCCTCCTTCTATAAGACGATGATATATTGGTTATTATTTTACTGGCTACTAAATAAATATCTGAAATGTGTCGTCAGCTAAGAGTAAATTTGACAACGTAAAGAATAATCTCAATGAGTAGATTAGATTTGGAAATCCGCAAGGGCCTAAAGCTTCATAGTTCTAAAATTGTGACTGATTCTGTAATGGCTTGATTAATATCATGCCTACTACCTTAAGAAAAAATAATTTTCATTAATAAAAATAAATAAATACAGATAAGCCCCTAGATGTGTACACAGTAATACCCTGAACTTACGTGATAGGTGGGATGGAACGATTACTGTATAAGTTGAATTTGAGTGTCGGAGTAAAAGTTTGCATATATTTATATACAAATTTTAGAAGAGAAATGGTTATGTAATAAATAAAATCCTAGATAATACAACAAACCATATAATTATGTATTGCAAAAACATAAACCAAAGTTATTTTAACATAGAAGGCTTCATAAAATCCAACACAGTCATCAGACTGTGTATAAGAGGGTATAAGATTGTTTCTTTTCACGAAAAATTTCCTCTTAGCTCGGTAATAATTTATTTATTCCCTGTTCTGTAGCAAATCTCTTCTTGGGAGTCTATGTTCCCCAAAATTTATAACCCATTTTCAATTGAACTTAGAACTTCTTTCAAGTTTAGCGTTAGTCTGGTATTACTGTACATAAACTTCGAGTAGGTTGATGAAATTCCATCAAATACTTGAGGTTTATAAAAATGTTAACTCTAATAGGTATTTGAGGCTTCCATAAATAAGCTTTTTTAAAAAAATGAATATAAATGTATTTCAAATATACTTATGGACTTCCATTAAATAAAAAACTGTGATGAATTAGTATAACTTGTTAACCACTTTAACACATATAGATATAAATTAATTGCTATGATGTAATTAATTAAATTAAATCACGTTTATTGGTAATTTTGGTTGGCAATACCTATAAACTTATTTATTGCAATTTCTATTTTTTTTTAATATTTTTAAGTATAACTAAAACTCTGTTATACCATATATTTACACTCTCTTGAACATCTTTAACTTATTGTAAAATTTAATGCTTATGAGTTTAATTTGAAATAAATTTTATTCTTATATGGAAAGTTGCTCTTAAGAACTAGTAAATGATATCTTGAAATTTGCATTTTTAGCCTCAAAACTGCTTGTTATTTCATAGTTACCTGATTATTTCTTCTTTTTTTAATGTTATTATTTTTATTTTTTATTTATTTTTTTTTTTACAAATATATTGTTAATAAGATCGATGGCGTGTTGATTGGAAACAAGAAATAAAGAGAAAATCAAAAACCTAAATATGGAGCTTCAGATCAGACTTCATATTTGCAGCATGGAGCAGTAATGAAATATAAATTGTAAAAAAGTGGATGTATTAAGGAATTTTGTAATATGAATTGTAAAAAATGTGAATATTAAATGATGACAGTGAAGTTTAAGAAAACATTTTATTGAAATGTAAATAAAAATCGGTAACAATTAAGTTGCATGTCAAATTTCATTAAAACTGTTGATTTTATTTATTATCATCACTCACAACTATTGGAAAGAACTTTATAATTATATGAAGTAGCTCCACAAAAAAATGTATTTTATTTTTGTGAATTATTATGATTATCCATTAGATTATGTACAGGAGGTTCAGACTTTTGCATCAGAGGTTATTCTATTAAATTTAGACTTGATCGGTCATAAAACCACATCATCAGCACTGATGACCCTCTTACTAGGTTAAATTCACTTTGCAGCAATCAAATATTTTTGTGGACAGGACACTGCATGGCTTTGAATTTAGACTCAATTAGTATTTAAATTTTAATCAATAATACAAGTTTTTCAGCGAAGGACTCCTCTATGTAAGTTCTATTATTGCAATTAATTTAATCCGGAGGTGGTCTAGATAAGAGTCCAGATAATCAAATTATCATAATGGATAATACTAGAAGTCCGTCTCATGTCTCTTTTTTTTATTCATATAACTTATATTTATTTACTTTTTATATTGAAATGCAGTGTCTTAAAAAAATTGTTAAAATTAATCCCATTTTAAGGTGGAGTTATAAGCTTTTGTACTGTAATAATTAAAGATAATATAATTAGCATTTAATAATGCATAATAAAAAGGTCAAGTATGTCGTATAGATTATATGTCTTTAATTAATATTTTAAAATATTCTTAAAATGAACAAAAGTAATTTGGATGGTAATAAACATTTTATAATGGAGTTCTTCTACACTGAGGTCAAGAAGTAAAATACTGTGTCTCCTCGCTAGCTTTATTAAAGGTGAACTTAGCTTTGAACCATAAACAGTTATAGTCACTGCTGAATGAAATAAATTCTGCTAGTCGTGGAAATTAGGCATCAGGTACAATACGAGCGGCACGCAGTAGAGTGAAAGAGCAGTAGAGTGGTTAGAGCAAAAATGATAGGCCGGGCAGTTTCCCATCAGTTCCTATCATGGCATCCTCTAAACTAGCTAAACTTGGGGCGGTGAGCAAATATTGTCTAAGGTCAGTGGCAAGCGACAACATGTTTAGCTCAGGCACTCGTGCTTGTCGCCCTTCATCCTCTACTTCCATTGTACTCAATGTAAACATAAATGTAATCGGCACTGCTCTGTCGCTCTGCCACTCACTGCTTGTATCGTGCCCGAGGCCTTAGAGAAACCAGAGCTTATTAGAGCTTTCAACATGGGTAGTAACTGTAAACTTGACAAATTTTACCTGACTTCATCTCACCTTATGATATCTGCTTTTGGTTGAAAGCCAGTCCCTACATTAATTTATCTATTCTTGCAGAGACAGTTAATTACTTTTTTGTGCATCAGTGATGTTGATAATTTTCTTTTTAAAATTAATTTTGCCAGTTAAAAGCAAACGTGTTCTCTAAATTTTAAAACTTTTAATATTTTATTAGAAGATTTAAAAACATCTTTAAAATTTAACACAGTTGTTAATATTATGATGTAGATAAAATAAAACTTTACTGTCAAATAAATAACATTGTCAATTTCTATTTTGGCTGCGCTTGTATTTTCTTTTTTTAAGTTTTTTTTTCCATTTCATATATCTATATATTTTTGTATATTTAATATTTTGTTATTTTTTTTTTCTTATTATTTGCTGTTAATTATTTACTATTATTATTCTGTAAATAAATACACTTGAGAAAAACTAAAGCAAACACTAAAGTTTGTGTTTAACTTGTTGTTTCTTTTACTCTGCTGTTAGAATTGTAGCAGTGAAATTTGTTTACATATATGTCGCAGAACATTTATGAAAAAAAATATATTTAAAAAAAAATAACTACCTGAAATAATTGTAAATTTTGTGTACAGATTGGTAAAAAGTTATTTTCTTTTCTTTTTTTTTATTTGTTTAAAATAAAAATATGATGTAATTTTTCAATATACATTTATTTTATGTTTACTACTCCTTTGAATGTTTATGGGTGTTCTGGATTACAACAATCTTTTTATAAGTTGCTTGATTCTGTGGAAGAATTGGTACACATTATATATATCTGCACAACCCTAATAGTTCATGAATTGTAATTATATTTATCTATGATTCATTACATGAATGCCTCTCAAAGATTGTTGATGCTATTAATTTAGACTCTAGAGTCTAGATCCTTCTGAGAATTTTTTTTTTTAACCATCTTTAAACATTTATGATTGTGAAATTGTGATTTGATTTATCAAATCACATATCATTCACCATAAACTTTTGTATTTTGATAAATTTATCTCTAAAAATCATTCAGTAACTATTAATATTGAAATTATTGAGACTAAAAGTTAAAGAAGTGTTAGGCATTTTGACTTTTTAATTTTTGGTTATGATATAGTGAACAGCAGTCCTGAACTCTTAAAGAGATCAGATTTAAATCGTTACACCACTTCTTTGTCTCCACTGCCAGGTCCAAAATCTAATAGCTCTAAATTTTAACTAGGCTACTAATAGTTATTTATGCACCTAGGGAGTAAAGTTAGCCATTATTCCTTGAGCGAATAAGTTGGTTCTTGAAGCGAAGCCAAAGGAACCATGGTCACTAAATCCTGAGGCAAAGCCGAGGGAATTAGACTTTTTAATTCCTGAGGTGTAGCTGAGGAAATAACACTTATCAGCTCATTATCGCAAGGGGAATTATAGCACTTTACTCCCGAGGTACATACAATATTTTATCTCCACTAGGGAGAAAACACATAAATATGCATACGTTATATTAATAATAAACAAATCGGCTTTACTGTACTTCTATAAATAATTGTTAGCACTTTCAATAGTAGATATAAGAGATTCAATATTAAAAACAAATAAGAATTGCAAGTAAACTCAAATAGAAGGTTATATAGACGCAGGTCTAAACAATGATAAGCGCTAATTACAAATATGGTCGAAAAAACAGTGTTGCCAGCCTGATTTCAACAACTTCTCTACATTAGCCATTCATTCTCTACTATTTATACAATAATTAAGTTGGCAATAATTCTTTTTCTCCATGGTTTTACTTTTTCTCCCTACTTTTTGAGTTCAGGGAAGAAAATACTTGCCCCTGTAAACTAATCCAAAATCATAACTTTTTCTCCCTACTGGTGATAAACAAATTTTATTTTCCATCTATCTAGAAAAACTTTGTTTTATTTTTTTTAAAAAAAAGGCTAAACATTTTATGTAATTTTGGTAAATAGTATAGCCTCAATTTGTGACTTCATGATTTATGCTAAGGTTTTATTAAGAAATAAGGAAGGCATGGATGCATATTTTTACCAACTAATTCAATTCTAGGCATTAGATTTTAGATAATGACTTTATGTTCTCAGTTTTTAGAATAAAACTCTGCTATTGAATTGGGAGTGACTAGAAATCAATGTGTTAGGCGGATTTGACAGTCCCTAGTAGTGCGTATTTACACTGCGGGCCAGTTCGAGAGTTGACGCCGAAGGGCATCATCCATTAGTCCACTTACAATAGTGAGATCACATAGTCCGTACCACCACCAGCTGTTTTATTGCTTCTTGTAAAATGCATCGTATAAAATCAGCCAAAAACACTTTCAAAGCAAACAAGTTTAATTTAACTCGTTCGGCTTGGCCTAGACTCTTTCTACGCTCAATGTGAATAGACTTATGCTGGTTCATGTGTTTGTTTCTGAAGCAAATTCGGACACGATCGGTCTCGCTTTCACACTGCTCATGAGCAACTCTCGTTGATAAAATACTTTAATAACTATAGAAATTTATTTTAATTTGAAATGACCTCATGATAGGAAGGCCTGTTTAAAGCTGGGTGACATTTTTTGTATGAAAGCTCTCATTATAAGCTATACATTTTGGTCTAGGGTGTCACATAAAAAAAAGTTGCTCTAATAAAAATAACATATTTGCTTCCGAGCTTACCGAAGGTAACGGAAGCTATGTTATTGTTCTGACTTTTTTATGATTTCCTAAAGTATTAATAGATAAAGCTAACGATGCCAGGTAATATAATTTGACCTGTTAGTTCTTTATTCTTCAAGACACTCATTATAAGTTTTAAGACAATTGAAATATCAACCACTTCTAGCATAATCTGTATGAAAAACATCTTAATTTGTTAGGCAATAATTTTTTCCTTTGCGAAAATAAAATTAAAAACTATTTCATAAAGTTGGACTGGGATGTTACTGTCAAAATAGCTGTCACTTAAGTTCAGAGTGATTAGTTTTGGATAGTTCTCCTGAATATACAATTAATTTACTATTCCATCATAAATCAAATTATAAAAGTAATTATAATCTTTAATGTCTTGATAAAGCAAATTATAATCTTTGAACATCCAAAAATTAATGCTTTGAATCACTCCTAATAAAATAAAATTTGGAGTTTTTAACGAATGCCTAGTATATTGATCCAGTCAGCATATGAAGTGATTGGGAAGGAAACACCAATATTTTGGGAATAGGTTGCAGTGATTAAAATAAGAAAAAAAAACCAAATATTTAATTATTTTTGTGTTTATCATAATATGTTAGTCTGTCATAAACATGTTGAGAATTTTCATTCTATCGCGCCTTTGATTCACGCCCAGCAAAAAGTAGAAACAAACCAATAACCTAAATCTGTGCTATTACACTCGTATTTCTTTGTGTTAAATGGATCAGTTTGTACTTGATATCAAATAGGGTACACAATTTTCAATAAGTTTTACATGTTGTTTATACCCTCATCAACTCTCTACATTGTACAAGGTAGGTCTGTGACAACTTTTATTTATTTCTTATTTCTTCTAGTGCGGAGCGAGAATGTACACTTCAATCTCCAAGGGGGTTTTCAAAAAAAGTTGTCTTTATATATATATCCCCATCCCCTTGCAGGACTTCATAACACGTTTAGGAAAGGTAAGTAATAATTACTAATTATTACATTCAATGATCAAACATTAATCAGGGAACATTTATACAATTTACAATTACAGTCATAAACACAACTTGTGCTATGAATCCTGTTATAGGGTTGGAGTTGGTTAATAGTTTAAATTTAGCTAACATAATGATGAACAGAGAGGGGAAGAGAGAGTGCTCAATGGAATTCATTCTCTATAAGTTTCATTAAAAACAAAATTACTTATATAACACAGCTGATAAGAACCAGTTGACATATATCAAGAGTAGAGTTTGTATGTGTAATAGAGAATCTACAGTGAATGTTTTAAGTGTTATGTTTGAATAACATTCAAGGCTAATTTGAAGAAAAGCTGACTGGGCTGATAAGTAATCGTAAACTGGGGTGCCCAGAAAGAGGGTACATTGCGCCATTTACCCAAAGTTGGGGTGGTGATTATATGCAAGTTGTGTGTACAGAAGTTCATAATGATAAATAAATAATAATAATCAAGTTTCTTGAATTACAGTATGATAAATGATAATAAAGGTATTAGGCGTGGCAAACAAAAAAAACACGAAACTTTTATCCTAGTGCTAAAGGCATACACGAGAATATAGGCAAAGGCCTACCGATCATGTAAAGTTTTACAAATTTAAATACTAAAATTGTAATTTATTATATCTAACATAACTACAGAATGCTAGAATAGTACATTCCCTAGCGTGAGTCAGATGGGGCCATATGAATGAATGAAAATGATTTTATTTTAAATTATAAATACATAAATCTTCCAACAAATCATAATACTCCCTAGCATTTGCTGTCGGGAGAGAGTCTATCTCTTACATCTTACTTCTTACAATAAATGTGATTCTTATTATAGAATTATTTTGATTGATGCTTAAATTTTTTGAGAGTAAACAATATAAAGTAAAATTAAAAAAATAATATAAAATAACAATATGAATCATAGAAAATAATAATTAATTTCTGACTTTAAGTGTTGCCTTTAAATAATTTTGAACTTTTTGTATTCTACCAGTATCAGCCACAAGCGCCTGGAATTCGGATAAAGACAAAAATTGCCTTCCCAAATACTTGGATCTAATTTCTGTTAAATTCGGACAAAGGGCTATGTGGTGGTAAGTGGTCTCATCCTCAACATGACATAACTCACATTTTCCATTTGCTTTCCCTTTAGTCCATGGTTTGTAGTTTAGTGGTAGCAACCCGCATCTCAACTTAAACATGGTTCTTACATTATTGATGGCCGTGTGTGGTGACATGTACCATTCCACTGGTATTGGAGGTAAGTCAGAGTATAGCGGATAGAAAGATGCGTTCCTGATTGCCTCCTCCCGTTGTTCCACCTTTTTTCTCTTCCACACTTCCAAAGCCCGGACCATCTCTTTTCCCCAGCAATCTCTATTTTCCCATCCTCTACTCAGCTCTATACCCATTTCCTCACCAAACTCTATCCAGTCCTTATACCAACCGGCATTAGCTCTTACAGCTTCAAAAGCAAGTGTATAGGGCAGTCTCCCTTCCTCCATTTCTATAACTTTCCTAATGTAGTTTATGTTAAGCGAGAGAGTGTACTCGAACATGTATTCAGTTTTTAACTCAGATTCTAGCATGTAACAGGGTGTATAGTTTGGTGCAAATAAAACTCTTTTTAAAAATAATCTCTTACATCTTTCCAATGTCTCATACTTCTTCCCTCCCCATATTTGAGCACCGTATGTAATTATAGAACGAGTGACACCTTCGAACACACGTAGCTTCGCGTTAAACGGTACAGTACTGTTACTTATGTATTTACTCCATAATGTGTTGATTCCTAATCTACCAGTTTTAATCTTATCTTCAATATGCTCTGAAAACGATAATTTGGAAGTGAGTGTTAAACCTAAATACTTATAAGAATTCACAATATCAATTTTACTTCCTTTAAATGTCCAGGATGAGTTACCAACTTTGCCACCTCTTCTAAAAATTATAATTTTTGATTTTTCCAAATTGACCCGCAAGTTCCACAAATCACAATACACCTCCAAGTTGTTTATCATCTTTTGAAAAATCATAGGGTTTTCCGACAGGATGACCAAGTCATCCGCATATAACAAAACATTTATTTTGAGGTTACCTATGTTCACACCCCACACCCCCCTGTATAAATTCTACCACATCATTTATAAATAAGGAAAACAGCAACGGGCTAAGCAAACATCCCTGTCTCAGTCCTATACCAGAAGCAAAGGACTGGGTCAATCCCTGTCTTGTCCATACGGATGACTTAGTCGTCCTGTACAAACTCTTTATCGCATTTATGGTTTTTCTTGTGATCCCTGCACAACTCAGTTTGTAAAACAAAGCTTCCCGATCTATTGTGTCGAAAGCAGCTTTCAGGTCAACAAACAAACAAAATACCTTTTTCCTCCCTCTTTTTAGTGCAATATTAATGGTTGAACATAGGTTAAATAAATTATCAGTAGTTGAATATGATTTTCTAAATCCAGCTTGCGCCTCGTGTAAAATGCTTCTATAGTCTACCCAATCTGTGAGCCTCCTTAACAGTAATCCAGAATATGTTTTTGTCAGACTATTTAAAAATGAGATACCCCTATAATTTTGTTCTAGCTTTGGATCTCCTTTCTTCAATAGCGGAAAAATAATAGCATCACTAAAGTCCTCATTTATCACCCCCGTCTTATAGATATGATTGAAATACTCAAGTAACATTTTTTGTACATTGAGAGGTATTGCTTTTAGAAACTCAGCAGGTATACCATCTACCCCTGGTGCTTTTCCTTCCTTCATATTCGCCAGTACCAGCTGTAGCTCTTCTAGAGTAAAATCAGCATCCATCAGGGGATCCCTATAATTAGGCTCTGCATATGACATCTGACCTGCTTTTAAGTCCGGGTTTAATAGCATTTGAAAATAATTAATCCAAGCTGTGGGTTGTATTGAGCTGTTGTAGGATTGTTTTGTTAATTTAAATAATCCCGCTAATCTCCAAAATTCTTTCGACTCCTTTACGCTTCCGATTTTTTTTGCCGCCTCTATGTAATATTCTTTTTCCTTAATTTGACATAACCTCCTATATACAGTAGTGCAATGTCTGAGCACTGTTTTCAAATACAATGTGCTTCTTTTCCTGTACAACTTTAGCACACTAAACATATGCCTCCTAGCAGCAAAACATTCGTTATCGTACCACTCTTTTTTTTTCATTTTCGGGTGGTAGCCATGTCCAGAGCTACTTGGACCTTCTCCCCCACTTGCAACATCCCTAATCCATTCCTTGATAATATTACAATTCACAATTTCATATTTATTTTTTGTAATTTCAAAATTTGCTTTAATTTCTAAATTCTGTTTGAAATTATTTTCATTTTGCTTTATCCATCTTAACTTCGGTATGGGGTTCAAACAACTCTGATCTGAGTCAAACGTTGATACGTCTAATTCTAACTCCAACGGCATATGGTCTGAGAACAACTGCTTGCCTACTTTAAACCTTCTAATGTATTTCAGGCAAACAAAATCCACTGTTGCTATGTCAATTACCGATTGTCCCCTGGGACCTATGTACGTGACATGCCCCTCTTCATCTCCCACTGTCCGTCCATTAAGAACTATTAAACCTCTTTCATCATATAATTCTACCAACAATTTCCCTTTTTTATTAATCTCTTTATCCCGAGTTTTCCTACTTTCTGATATTTTACTTTTCAAATTTGCACCCTCCAGCACTTCCTCGTCTATAGTTTGTAATTCTCCAATCCTTCCATTTTGATCCCCTATCACTATTAAGTTCTCTCTATTAATTATATTTTCTCTTAATTTTTTAAAATCCGAATCCCACAAGCTGCAACTCAAATACACTGGCAGAACACATATCCTCCTATTCTCCTTAATAATATAGATCAAGCAATTGTCTTCTTCAGACTGATCAAAACTAACTAAACGTTTTAGAACTAAGTTTCTTTTAACACCCACAAGACAACCTCCACTAGGTCGTCCCAAAATAAACGTTTTTTTTGCAAATGCCCATTTTAAATCAAAACTATGAAACTTCTTTTTACCTAAATCAATAACATCTATATCCCCCTCTATTACAAAAGTTTCATAAAAAATAAAAATATCAAAAACTTCTATATAATTTAAAAATTCTTCATCTCTAAGTTTATTTTTCAACCCACATAAATTATAAGATACTAAGGATAAAAATAACTGTCTTTCTGAAGCTAAGTGCGGCGGTGGCGATGGTTTTGCTATGTGTCAGTTGTGATTTTTAGGCAAGGGTGCTTGACTACTCCCCCTCTCCTCTTGCTTGAGATGCTGTACTATTTCAGTCAGGTCGTAGTCTAACAGAATATTCAACTTACCTAGAGCCTCCTTATCATTATTTACTATTCCTCTAGTGTCACACCATTGAAACAGTTCCAGATGGGGCCATAGATCATGGGGGATATGGGCACCGCACAGAAGGTAGTTCGATTATCACAAATTCTTAAACATTCCCCTAAATATAATAAACCCCCAAAAAGCGGCAAAACAGACTAGCCAAAAATTGTCAATTTTTACCAAGAATTTAGCAACACAGACATTTTCATGTTTTCTTAAACATTTCCTTATACAGGGTGATCCAAAAGTTCGGCAACGGCTTAATATCTTCGGTTATAATTGAGATATTAAGTTCCCGTTTGCGGGTATCTTAATCATTTGTAAAAAACTACTTTTTTGGTGGGTAATAATTTTTTCCGCCATCATATTGGTTGCCGCCATATTGGATTCAACTTTGAAATTTTAAATTGGAACACCCATAAAGTGATACATTTGTGGAAAGCCCTTAAAAAAAGAATACATTTGCCGCAAACCCGAGTTTTCTATCTACTCCCGTTCCAAAATGGCGGACACTCAGAGTGTAAAAAATTACTCTTTTTTTGTTATTTTCATTAGTTTAGTATGATATAAAAAATCGGTCCAAGACAACTCAGACTAACATCCTCATACAATCTCGGTCCCAGATCAGGGAACATAGTTAGCTATCAAGTCATAGTTTCCGAGATATTGATGAAAATAAATCTCATTTCGATGAAAATCAAAAACAAAAAGTAAACAACCACCTGTTGTACACATTTTAAATAATACAAATTTACTAAGCATCACGTAGGTTTATCATCGAAGCGAGCTTAATGCAATAAATATTTAATTTTATTATTATATTTTATAGGATCTGGGACCGAGATTCTATGAGAAAATGTTAGTCTAAGTTGTCTTGGGCCGATTTTTCATACCATACTAAACTATTGAAAATAACAAAAAAAAAAGGGTTATTTTTTACACTTTGAGTGTCTGCCATTTTGGAACGGGAGTAGATAGAAAACTCGGGTTTGCGGCAAATGTTTTCTTTTTTTAAGGGCTTTCTAAAAATGTATCACTTTATGGGTGTTCCAATTTAAAATTTTAAAGTTGAATCCAATATGGCGGCAACCAATATGGCGGAAAAAATGATTACCCACCAAAAATGTAGTTTTTTACAAATTATTAAGATACCCGCAAACGGGAACTTAATATCTCAATTATAACCGGAGATATTAAGCCGTTGCCGAACTTTTGGATCACCCTGTATATATCCTAGGTTATAGTAAACCTAAGGTTTACTATAACCCTAGGTTAAACCTAGGGTTATTAAAGGTAACTAGAACAGGGAAAAATGATCACTTTTTATACAGAATATAGCAACAGAGGAGGTACATCAATTTTTACGAATTTTTAAATACGTCAAATAACAGTTCTCTTTTTTGTTCATTTTTGAAAATTTTAACGGGCAAACTTATGGATTTCCCTCAATATTTCTCAAAATAGACGAAAAGAAACAGCACCAATACATAGCTAATTTAGTCATGCTCAAAAAACAGACTAAGTAACACCATTTCTTTCTTAGATCTCGGCCATAAAACATCAATTAGAGAGAGAGCATCCTAATTGCCGAGTTTTAAGCGATCTCTACAGCCTACAAAACATCTTAACTCACGATCAGCTCTTTAAACCGAACAAAATAAGTGTGTTTTGCCACTCTCTATCTTCGTCCTTTTATTTTAGAAATTTTTATTATCTTTCAATCATGGAAATTTCCAAAAATGGCTCATGTGCTAAAAGAACTGAAGCTGTCTTTTTAGGCTGTAGGTAACACTGATTCAACTAGACAATTAAGATTCCCTCTCGGTAATAGACGTTACAGGGCCGAGAGCCAAGAATGAAATGGTATTACGAAGTATGTTCTTTGAAAATGACAATATTAGCCATGTATGCCGCTTATTCTTTTAGTATATTTTAAAAATATTAATGAAAATCTGTTGTCCTAAAGTTTGCCCGTTCAAATTATAAAAAGCGTATTTTTGAGGTTTAGCAAAATTTGTAAAAATTGAATTACCTCCTGAGCGTTATAGACCAGTACAAATAAGCAAAAAAGGGGGGAAAAATTAAATACTAAACTTTCTTTACACCATCGTTTAGAAGGGGTTTAGGGAAGCATTTTCCATATTATCATATCGAGTGCCACCGCTTGCTTCCCCCACCACCCCCTATTGAAGACCCAAATTTGGCCTATTCACTGTAACGCCAATATCTCCGGAACAAAGAGTGATAACGATGTGCGGTGTTTTTTAAAGTCTTCTATACACTGTCCTCTTTAATTTGATACCCATATCAATTTGCTTTTCGTAGTCAAAGTGTACCAAAAGTTATAAAATATGGTAAAAAATCGACATTTCTTTTTTCTACTCTGAACAATTTTGATAATAACTTTTTTCCACGGGGTCGGCACTAAAAATGTGGTTAAATAAAACGTGTAGATTATTTTATTACCTTTAATTCGATGTATAATATGTCATAGCAACTCTAATGCAAGAGGGGGAAAAAAGCGGAAATAGCGGATGCGTGTAGTATGGAAAGCTGCTAATAGTGTTGACTGTGAACTCTATTTAGTCCAGGAAAATAAGGAATAATAGGGTAAATGATTTATAAAGTATTGAAACTTTGCGAAAAAACTCTTAAGGGTGTAGTAGTAAGAAACAGTAAAGTTCCCACCTCTTGAGGGCGGGGGGGGGGGGGGGGGGGGTGGGGGGAGTGGCCCCCTCCCTCCACCATAAAATCTAAAAATAATAATTTTTTAACCTTTTCTCGCAAAACAGTTTATTTTTTTTGAAGAGAAATGTTTTTGACAAAAATATTTTCCCATAATTCTGCATAAAAAAGGTCCTATGCATGTTTAAAGTGATACAAACCGAGATATTGTAGTTGGAAAAAGATAAAAAATTGTAAACCGCATTTCTGCGAACCAACAATTATCTTAAAAACTACTCTTCCGATTTTAATGAAATTTAAATCGTAGGTCACCATTAGGCAATTGATGGTCCCAAATAAGTTTCAACCTTATTTACACCTATATCTTCAAAAGTACTAAAATTTTAAACTTTGCACATCAACATTCTTTTAACTGTGATACTTTTGTGTGTAATTAAGTTTGTACATAAGTGCCTATATTAATTTGAATATTTTTCCGTTCATGTCATTGTTACTAACTTGTTTTTACTACGCCTACAGCAACTTCTAATTGCTGAAAATTTTATTATTTATCTCTCCGTCATTGTTGTTATCGATGTGTATAGTCCTACATAAACCACTTTTAAATTTTATTGTGACCTTTAACCGCATGTAGTACTAACTGTGAAGCATGCTATAATTTGATAAAAAAAAAAAACCTGACACTGACACTGACACTGACCACACCACAACCACAACTACAACCTCAACCACAACCATAACCACAACCACAACCACAACCATCTCCACAATCACAACCATCACCACAACCAAAACCACAACCATAACAAATACCACAACCACAAAAAATACCACAACCACAACAAATACAAATACCACAACCACAACAAATACCACAACCACAAAAAATACCACAACCTAAACTACAACAAATACCACAACAACAAATACCACACCACAACCACAACAAATACCACAACCATCAACACAACCACACCACAACCACAACCACAACCACAACAAATACCACAACCACAAAAAAATACCACAACCACTCAACTACAACAAATGGGGGAAAAATTAAATACTAAACTTTCTTTACACCATCGTTTAGAAGGGGTTTAGGGAAGCATTTTCCATATTATCATATCGAGTGCCACCGCTTGCTTCCCCCACCACCCCCTATTGAAGACCCAAATTTGGCCTATTCACTGTAACGCCAATATCTCCGGAACAAAGAGTGATAACGATGTGCGGTGTTTTTTAAAGTCTTCTATACACTGTCCTCTTTAATTTAATACCCATATCAATTTGCTTTTCGTAGTCAAAGTGTACCAAAAGTTATAAAATATGGTAAAAAATCGACATTTCTTTTTTCTACTCTGAACAATTTTGATAATAACTTTTTTCCACGGGGTCAAATACACAACAAATACCACAACCACAACCACAACCATCACCACAACCACAACAAATACAATAACCGAAACCACAAGAAATACCACAACCACAACTATCACCACAACCATCACCACAACCACAACAACAACCACAACCACAACCACAACCACAACAAATACCACAACAAATACTACAACCACAACCACAACAAATACCACAACCACAACCACAACCACAACCACAACAAATACCACAACCACAACCACAACCACAACAAATACCACAACCACAACTACAACAAATACCACAACCACAACCACAACAAATACCACAACCACAACCACAACCATCACAAATACCACAACCACAACCACAACAAATACCACAACCAGAACAAATACCACAACCACAACCACAACAAATACCACAACCACAACCACAAAAATACCACAACCACAACTACAACAAATACCACAACCACAAAAATACAACATTACAACCACAACCATCACCACAACCACAACCATCACCACAACCATCACCACAACCACAACCATCACACAACTATCACCACAACCACAACCATCACACAACTATCACCACAACTACAAGCTACTACTCTAGCTATTGGCGAGCTGCTTAAGGGCTTCAAGTAGAGTCTTGAATCTCTCTCTACCAACTCGATTTTGACAGCTTGTGAGCGTTTATTCCTCATAACAAAAAAAAAATAAAAAATAATTTAAAAAATAATTAATAGAAAAAAAAGAAATAATACAAATAATGAAACACCACGTCCTATTGAAGACCCAAATTTGGCCTATTCACTGTAACGCCAATATATCCGGAACAAAGAGTGATAACGATGTGCGGTGTTTTTTAAAGTCTTCTATACACTGTCCTCTTTAATTTAATACCCATATCAATTTGCTTTTCGTAGTCAAAGTATACCAAAAGTTATAAAATATGGTAAAAAATCGACATTTCTTTTTTCTACTCTGAACAATTTTGATAATAACTTTTTTCCACGGGGTCAAATACACAACAAATATTACAACCACAACCACAACCACAAAAAATACCACAACCACAACCACAACCCCAACCACAACCACAACCACAACAACAACCACAACCACAACCACAACAACAACCACAACCACAACCACAACCACAACAACAACCACAACCACAACCACAACAACAACAAATACCACAACAAATACTACAACCACAACCACAACAAATACCACAACAAATACCACAACCACAACCACAACCACAACAAATACCACAACCACAACTACAACAAATACCACAACCACATCCACAACAAATACCACAACCACTACCACAACAAATACAAATACCACAACCACACCACAACCGCAACCACAACCACAACCACAACAAATACCACAACCACAACAAATAGCACAACCACAACCACAACCACAACAAATACCACAACAAATACCACAACTACAACCACACCACAACCACAACCACAACCACAACAAATACCACAACCACAACCACACCACAACCACAACCACAACAACAACCATAACCACAACCACAACCACAACCACAACAAATACCACAACCACAACAAATACCACAACCACAACAAATTCCACAACCCCAACAAATACAAATACCACAACCACACCATCACCGCAACCACAACCACGTCCACAACAAATACCACAACCACAACCACAACCACAACCACAACAAATACCGGTTTTATTAAATAAAACTGACAACAAATTAAAAATGTAGTATGTAAAAAAGATTTTAATAAGCTTTGATTTAATCTTATCTTTAGATGATTATCTAAGGTAGATAAGAATTCCAGGTGTCCCCTAGTGTTTTTAGACATAGTGTTTTTATCACTTTCTACCTGGTAGAAGTCCTACTGTTCTATTACCTTCTCACTTATTTCTCAACTTTTACTCTGTCACTTATTTCCATATCTGCATTTTCATCCCTCTTATCTCCCTTACTACACACCCCTCCGATTTATTTTTTTTATTTAAAACTCAAAAACACAGAATGATTTTGCGGTTCCGTTTACAGTTCATACTAATATTTCTGCTGCAATTATTTCTTACTGCTTCCCGTTATTTTAATTTTATATAATATTATAATAAATATAATATTATATTTATTTATTTCACTTTTTTTAAATTTTTAGTTTAAGCTACTTGCAAAAGATTGCTAAACAAAAAATGTATAAGGAATCTGCCGGCTTCGCCGGCGCCTCGTCCTAGGCTGCGCCACATGCGGCCGCATGTCTCGCATGGCCCTTGGCCCTGTCAGTATCAGTATCCGTATCAATGTCAGTATCCCGTATCAGTATCAGTATCTCGTATCAGTATCCAGTATCCGTATCAGTATCCGTATCAGCACCCGCAGTATCTCTATCAGTATCCTGTTGTATCCGTATCAGTATCCCGTATCAGTTTCCCGTATTAGTATCCGTATCAGTTTCCCGTATTAGTATCCGTATCAGTATCCCGTAGTATCAGTATCAGTATCCGTATCAGTATGTCGTATCAGTATCAGTATCCGTATTAGTACCAGTATCCGTATCAGTATCCCATATCAGTATCCGTATAAATATCCCGTAGTACCTGTATCAGTATCTGTATCACTATCAGTATACGTATCAGTATCCATTATCAGTATACCTTATCCCGTATCCGTATCAGAATCCGTATCAGTATCCGTATCAGTATCCGTATCAGTATCCGTATCAGTATTCATATAAGTATCCGTATCAGTATCCCGTATCAGTATCTGTATGTCTCCCGTGGTAATCCATCAGTATCTCAGTGGGGTATCAGTATCCCGTAGTATCCATCTGAATCTGAATCTGAATCTAAATCTGAAACCGAATAAGAATGGGAATCGGAATCTGAATCGGACTAGGAATCGGAATCGGAATTGGAATCTGAATAGGAATCGGAATCTTATTCTGAATAGGAATCAGAATCTGAATCGGAATCGGAATCTGAATAGGAATCGGAATCAAATTCTGAATCTAAATCAGAATCGAAATCTGAATCTGAATCTGAATCAGAGATAACGACGACGACGACGACGACATGATGACGAAGCCTGCCGACGACATGATGACGACACGATGATGACGATTACATGATGACGTTATGATGACATGATGACGACACGATGCCGCCGTGATGACGACACGATGATGACACGATAATGAGGATAACGACACGACGAGGACATTATGACGACATGACGACATGACGCCGACATTATGACGATATGACGCCGACATTATGACGACATTATGACGACATGACTATATGAACGACGACATAATTACAACATTATGACATGTCGACACTATAACGACACTATGACGACACTATGACGACACTATGACGACACTATGACGACACTATGACGACACTATGCCGACACTATGACGACACTATGACGACACTATGACGACACTATGACGACACTATGACGACACTGTGACGAAACTGTGACGACACTATGACGACACTATGACGACACTATGACGACACTATGACGACACTATGAAGACACTATGACGACACTATGACGACACTATGACGACACTATGACGACACTATGACGACACTATGACGACACTATGACGACACTATGACGACACTATGACGACACTATGACGACACTATGACGACACTATGACGACACTATGACGACACTATGACGACACTATGACGACACAATGACGACAATATGACGACACTATGACGACACTATGACGACACTATGACGACACTATGACGACACTATGACGACACTATGACGACACTATGACGACACTATGACGACACTATGACGACACTATGACGACACTATGACGACACTATGACGACATCTGTCGTCATAATGTCGTCATAATGTCGTCATAATGTCGTTGTTCATATAGTCATGTCGTCATAATGTCGTCATAATGTCGTCATAATGTCGTCATAATGTCGTCATAATGTCGTCATAGTGCCGTCATAATGTCGTCATAGTGTCGTCACAGTGTCGTCATATTGTCGTCATAATGTCGTCATAATTTCGGCGTCATGTTGTCATAATGTCCTCGTCATAATGACCTCAACCACAACTACAACAAATACAAATACCACAACAAATACAAATACCACAACAAATACAAATACCACAACTAATACAAATACCACAACAAATACAAATACCACAACAAATACAAATACCACCATCACCATCACCATCACCATCACCATCACCATCACCATCACCACAACCATCACCATCACCATCACCATCACCATCACCATCACCATCACCATCACCATCACCATCACCATCACCATCACCATCACCATCATGTGTCCACCATGTGTCCATCATGTGTCCATCATGTGTCCACCATGTGTCCACCATGTGTCCACCATGTGCCCACCATGTGTCCACCATGTGTCCACCATGTGTCCACCATGTGTCCACCATGTGTCCACCATGTGTCTTTTTATTACTTACCACTTTATATATACCATGTATTCTTACCCGGCGGTGAATCAAGCCCGATATTTTTGTTTTTATAGCTCCTCAGGAACTAGATTTTTCTTAGAAGAACGACTATCACCACAACCTCAACCATAACCACAACCACAACCATCACCACAACCACAACCATCACTACAACCACAACCACAACCACAACCTTCACCACAACCACATCAAATACAATAACCACAACCACAACCACACCCACCAACACAATCATTCCACAACCACAACCACAACCACTACCATCACCACAACCACAACAAATACAATAACCGAAACCACAAGAAATACCACAACCACAACTATCACCACAACCATCACCACAACCACAACTACCACCACAACCACAACAACAACCACAGCCAAAACCACAACCACAACCACAACAAATACTACAACCATAACCACAAAATACTAAAACCACCATCCTAGGACCTAGGATGGTGGTTTTACCATCAATAGGAGGTCTTGGGTAATATAGGACCTTAGACCACAACCATCACCAAAACCACAACCACAACCATCACCACAACCACAACTATCACCACAACCACAACCACAATCACAACCACAACCACAACCACAACCACACCACAACCACAACCACAACCACAATATATATATATATATATATATATATATATATATATATATATATATATATATATATATATATATATATATATATATATATATACACACAATATTATAGGAGTAATTTAAGACTGAAAATTGTAGGTCAATAAGTCTAAAGTGAATGTATAGTAGCAGCTATTAGGTATAATGTTTCTTTTGTTTTTTTAAAGGAATTAACCCAAATCTATGAAAACCTAAATGTTTAGGTACTTGTAGGTCATTTTTTGTTTTGTTTCTCTTCATAATTTTAAATCTTTACTCCCAACTTTATTAATAGTAACAAATGATATAGTCATCATTCTTTAATGACGAATTTTATAAAGTTATATGACATGGTATTATATACGAGTAGATAATTAATTAGTCCAGTAATTTTCATTTGTCATTTGTTTCGGATTTTTGTGGTTACTTTTTTATTATAAGAACATTTACTATTAAATAATTCTTACCCGGCGGTGAATCAAGCCCGATATTTTTGTTTTTATAGCTCCTCAGGAACTAGATTTTTCTTAGAAGAACGACTATCACCACAACCTCAACCATAACCACAACCACAACCATCACCACAACCACAACCATCACTACAACCACAACCACAACCAAAACCTTCACCACAACCACAACAAATACAATAACCACAACCACAACCACACCCACCAACACAATCATTCCACAACCACAACCACAACCACTACCATCACCACAACCACAACAAATACAATAACCGAAACCACAAGAAATACCACTACCACAACTATCACCACAACCATCACCACAACCACAACCACCACCACACCCACCACCACAATCATTTCACAACCATAACCACAACAACTACCATCACCATAACCACAAAAAATACAATAACCGCAACCACAAGAAATACCACAACCACAACTATCACCACAACCATCACCACAACCACAACCACAACCACCACCACAACCACAACAACAACCACAGCCAAAACCACAACCACAGCCACAACAAATACTACAACCATAACCACAAAATACTAAAACCACCATCCTAGGACCTAGGACCTTAGACCACAACCATCACCAAAACCAAAACCACAACCATCACCACAACCACAACTATCACCACAACCACAACTATCACCACAACCACAACCATCACAACAACCACAACCATCACCACAACCACAACAACAACCACAGACCTAGGACCTAGGGTCTAGGGCCTTGGACCTAGGACCTAGGACCTTCGACCTAGAACCTAAGACCTAGGACCTAGGACCTATAGGTCTAAGGACCTATATTACCTAGGACCTATAGGACCTACAACCTAGGACCTATAGGACCTAGGACCTATAGGTCCTAGGACCTATAGGAACTAGGATTTATAGGACCTAGGACCTATAGGACCAAGGATTTATAGGACCTAGGTCCTATAGGACCTAGGATTTATAGGACCTAGGTCCTATAGGTCTAAGTTCCTATATTACCTAGGACCTATAGGCCTACGACCTAGGACCTATATGACCTACGACCTAGGACCCATGGGTCTTAGGTCCTATGACCTACAAAACCTTAAGGACCTAATGGTTGTGGTTGTGAACCACAACCACAACAAATACCACAACCACAACCACAACCACAAACACAAACACAAACACAAACACAACCACAACCACAACCACAACCACAACCACAACCACAACCACAACCACAACCACAACCACAACCACAACCACAACCACAACCACAACCACAACCACAACCACAACCACAACCACAACCACAACCACAACCACAACCACAACCACAACCACAACCACAACCACAACCACAACCACAACCACAACCACAACCACAATCACAACCACAACCACAACCACAACCACAACCACAACCACAACCACAACCACAACCACAACCACAGACACAGACACAGACACAGACACAGACACAGACACAGACACAGACACAGACACAGACACAGACACAGACACAGACACAGACACAGACACAGACACAGACACAGACACAGACACAGACACAGACACAGACACAGACACAGACACAGACACAGACACAGACATGGACACAGACACAGACACAGACACAGACACAGACACAGACACAGACACGGTGGACACATGGTGGACACATGGTGGACACATGGTGGACACATGGTGGACACATGGTGGACACATGGTGGACACATGGTGGACACATGGTGGACACATGGTGGACACATGGTGGACACATGGTGGACACATGGTGGACACATGGTGGACACATGGTGGACACATGGTGGACACATGGTGGACACATGGTGGACACATGGTGGACACTTGGTGGACACATGGTGGACACATGGTGGACACATGGTGGTTACATGGTGGACACATGGTTGTCACATGGTGGACACATGGTGGACACATGGGGGACACATGGTGGACACATGGTGGACACATGGTGGACACATGGTGGACACATGGTGGACACATGGTGGACACATGGTGGACACATGGTGGACACATGGTGGACACATGGTGGACACATGTTGGACACATGGTGGACACATGGTGGACACATGGTGGACACATGGTGGACACATGTTGGACACATGGTGGACACATGGTGGACACATGGTTGTCACATGGTGGACACATGGTGGACACATGGTGGACACATGGTGGACACATGGTGGACACATGGTGGACACATGGTGGACACATGGTGGACACATGGTGGACACATGGTGGACACATGGTGGACACATGGTGGACACATGGTGGACACATGGTGGACACATGGTGGACACATGGTGGACACATGGTGGACACATGGTGGACACATGGTGGACACATGGTGGACACATGGTGGACACATGATGGACACATGATGGACACATGGTGGACACATGATGGTGATGGTGATGGTGATGGTGATGGTGATGGTGATGGTGATAGTGATGGTGATGGTGATGGTGATGGTGATGGTGATGGTTGTGGTGATGGTGGTATTTGTATTTGTTGTGGTATTTGTATTTGTTGTGGTATTTGTATTTGTTGTGGTATTTGTATTTGTTGTGGTATTTGTTGTGGTATTTGTATTTGTTGTGGTATTTGTATTTGTTGTGGTATTTGTATTTGTTGTGGTATTTGTATTTGTTGTGGTATTTGTATTTGTTGTGGTATTTGTATTTGTTGTAGTTGTGGTTGAGGTCATTATGACGAGGACATTATGACAACATGACGCCGAAATTATGACGACATTATGACGACAATATGACGACACTGTGACGACACTATGACGACATTATGACGGCACTATGACGACATTATGACGACATTATGACGACATTATGACGACATTATGACGACATGACTATATGAACAACGACATTATGACGACATTATGACGACATTATGACGACATTATGACGACACTATGACGACATCTGTCGTCATAATGTCTTCATAATGTCGTTGTTCATATAGTCATGTCGTCATAATGTCGTCATAATGTCGTCATAATGTCGTCATAATGTCGTCATAGTGCCGTCATAATGTCGTCATAGTGTCGTCACAGTGTCGTCATATTGTCGTCATAATGTCGTCATAATTTCGGCGTCATGTTGTCATAATGTCCTCGTCATAATGACCTCAACCACAACTACAACAAATACAAATACCACAACAAATACAAATACCACAACAAATACAAATACCACAACAAATACAAATACCACAACAAATACAAATACCACCATCACCACAACCATCACCATCACCATCACCATCTCCATCACCACAACCATCACCATCACCATCACCATCACCATCACCATCATGTGTCCACCATGTGTCCATCATGTGTCCACCATGTGTCCACCATGTGTCCACCATGTGTCCACCATGTGTCCACCATGTGTCCACCATGTGTCCACCATGTGTCCACCATGTGTCCACCATGTGTCCACCATGTGTCCACCATGTGTCCACCATGTGTCCACCATGTGTCCACCATGTGTCCACCATGTGTCCACCATGTGTCCACCATGTGTCCACCATGTGTCCACCATGTGTCCACCATGTGTCCACCATGAGTCCACCATGTGTCCACCATGTGTCCACCATGTGTCCACCATGTGTCCACCATGTGTCCACCATGTGTCCACCATGTGTCCACCATGTGTCCACCATGTGTCCACCATGTGTCCACCATGTGTCCACCATGTGTCCACCATGTGTCCACCATGTGTCCACCATGTGTCCACCATGTGTCCACCATGTGTCCACCATGTGTCCACCATGTGTCCACCATGTGTCCACCATGTGTCCACCATGTGTCCACCATGTGTCCACCATGTGTCCACCATGTGTCCACCATGTGTCCACCATGTGTCCACCATGTGTCCACCATGTGTCCACCATGTGTCCACCATGTGTCCACCATGTGTCCACCATGTGTCCACCATGTGTCCACCATGTGTCCACCATGTGTCCACCATGTGTCCACCATGTGTCCACCATGTGTCCACCATGTGTCCACCATGTGTCTGTGTCCACCATGTGTCTGTGTCTGTGTCCACCATGTGTCTGTGTCTGTGTCCACCATGTGTCTGTGTCTGTGTCCACCATGTGTCTGTGTCCACCATGTGTCTGTGTCTGTGTCCACCATGTGTCTGTGTCTGTGTCTGTGTCTGTGTCTGTGTCTGTGTCTGCGTCTGTGTCTGTGTATGTGTCTGTGTCTGTGTCTGTGTCTGTGGTTGTGGTTGTGGTTGTGGTTGTGGTTGTGGTTGTGGTTGTGGTTGTGGTTGTGGTTGTGGTTGTGGTTGTGGTTGTGGTTGTGGTTGTGGTTGTGGTTGTGGTTGTGGTTGTGGTTGTGGTTGTGGTTGTGGTTGTGGTTGTGGTTGTGGTTGTGGTTGTGGTTGTGGTTGTGGTTGTGGTTGTGGTTGTGGTTGTGGTTGTGGTTGTGGTTGTGGTTGTGGTTGTGGTTGTGGTTGTGGTTGTGGTTGTGGTTGTGGTTGTGGTTGTGGTTGTGGTTGTGGTTGTGGTTGTGGTTGTGGTTGTGGTTGTGGTTGTGGTTGTGGTTGTGGTTGTGTTTGTGGTTGTGTTTGTGTTTGTGGTTGTGGTTATGGTTGTGGTTGTGGTTGTGGTTGTGGTTGTGGTTGTGGTTGTGTCCACCATGTGTCCACCATGTGTCCACCATGTGTCCACCATGTGTCCACCATGTGTCCACCATGTGTCCACCATGTGTCCACCATGTGTCCACCATGTGTCCACCATGTGTCCACCATGTGTCCACCATGTGTCCACCATGTGTCCACCATGTGTCCACCATGTGTCCACCATGTGTCCACCATGTGTCCACCATGTGTCCACCATGTGTCCACCATGTGTCCACCATGTGTCCACCATGTGTCCACCATGTGTCCACCATGTGTCCACCATGTGTCCACCATGTGTCCACCATGTGTCTGTGTCCACCATGTGTCTGTGTCTGTGTCCACCATGTGTCTGTGTCTGTGTCCACCATGTGTCTGTGTCTGTGTCCACCATGTGTCTGTGTCCACCATGTGTCTGTGTCCACCATGTGTCTGTGTCTGTGTCCACCATGTGTCTGTGTCTGTGTCTGTGTCTGTGTCTGTGTCTGTGTCTGCGTCTGTGTCTGTGTATGTGTCTGTGTCTGTGTCTGTGTCTGTGGTTGTGGTTGTGGTTGTGGTTGTGGTTGTGGTTGTGGTTGTGGTTGTGGTTGTGGTTGTGGTTGTGGTTGTGGTTGTGGTTGTGGTTGTGGTTGTGGTTGTGGTTGTGGTTGTGGTTGTGGTTGTGGTTGTGGTTGTGGTTGTGGTTGTGGTTGTGGTTGTGGTTGTGGTTGTGGTTGTGGTTGTGGTTGTGGTTGTGTTTGTGTTTGTGTTTGTGTTTGTGGTTGTGGTTGTGGTTGTGGTATTTGTTGTGGTTGTGGTTCACAACCACAACCATTAGGTCCTTAAGGTTTTGTAGGTCATAGGACCTAAGACCCATGGGTCCTAGGTCGTAGGTCATATAGGTCCTAGGTCGTAGGCCTATAGGTCCTAGGTAATATAGGAACTTAGACCTATAGGACCTAGGTCCTATAAATCCTAGGTCCTATAGGACCTAGGTCCTATAAATCCTTGGTCCTATAGGTCCTAGGTCCTATAAATCCTAGTTCCTATAGGTCCTAGGACCTATAGGTCCTAGGTCCTATAGGTCCTAGGTCCTATAGGTCCTAGGTTGTAGGTCCTATAGGTCCTAGGTAATATAGGTCCTTAGACCTATAGGTCCTAGGTCCTAGGTCTTAGGTTCTAGGTCGAAGGTCCTAGGTCCTAGGTCCAAGGCCCTAGACCCTAGGTCCTAGGTCTGTGGTTGTTGTTGTGGTTGTGGTGATGGTTGTGGTTGTTGTGATGGTTGTGGTTGTGGTGATAGTTGTGGTTGTGGTGATAGTTGTGGTTGTGGTGATGGTTGTGGTTTTGGTTTTGGTGATGGTTGTGGTCTAAGGTCCTAGGTCCTAGGATGGTGGTTTTAGTATTTTGTGGTTATGGTTGTAGTATTTGTTGTGGCTGTGGTTGTGGTTTTGGCTGTGGTTGTTGTTGTGGTTGTGGTGGTGGTTGTGGTTGTGGTGATGGTTGTGGTGATAGTTGTGGTTGTGGTATTTCTTGTGGTTGCGGTTATTGTATTTTTTGTGGTTATGGTGATGGTAGTTGTTGTGGTTATGGTTGTGAAATGATTGTGGTGGTGGGTGTGGTGGTGGTTGTGGTTGTGGTGATGGTTGTGGTGATGGTTGTGGTGATAGTTGTGGTAGTGGTATTTCTTGTGGTTTCGGTTATTGTATTTGTTGTGGTTGTGGTGATGGTAGTGGTTGTGGTTGTGGTTGTGGAATGATTGTGTTGGTGGGTGTGGTTGTGGTTGTGGTTATTGTATTTGTTGTGGTTGTGGTGAAGGTTTTGGTTGTGGTTGTGGTTGTAGTGATGGTTGTGGTTGTGGTGATGGTTGTGGTTGTGGTTATGGTTGAGGTTGTGGTGATAGTCGTTCTTCTAAGAAAAATCTAGTTCCTGAGGAGCTATAAAAACAAAAATATCGGGCTTGATTCACCGCCGGGTAAGAATTATTTAATAGTAAATGTTCTTATAATAAAAAAGTAACCACAAAAATCCGAAACAAATGACAAATGAAAATTACTGGACTAATTAATTATCTACTCGTATATAATACCATGTCATATAACTTTATAAAATTCGTCATTAAAGAATGATGACTATATCATTTGTTACTATTAATAAAGTTGGGAGTAAAGATTTAAAATTATGAAGAGAAACAAAACAAAAAATGACCTACAAGTACCTAAACATTTAGGTTTTCATAGATTTGGGTTAATTCCTTTAAAAAAACAAAAGAAACATTATACCTAATAGCTGCTACTATACATTCACTTTAGACTTATTGACCTACAATTTTCAGTCTTAAATTACTCCTATAATATTGTGTGTATATATATATATATATATATATATATATATATATATATATATATATATATATATATATATTTATATATATATATTGTGGTTGTGGTTGTGGTTGTGGTGTGGTTGTGGTTGTGGTTGTGGTTGTGATTGTGGTTGTGGTTGTGGTGATAGTTGTGGTTGTGGTGATGGTTGTGGTTGTGGTTTTGGTGATGGTTGTGGTCTAAGGTCCTATATTACCCAAGACCTCCTATTGATGGTAAAACCACCATCCTAGGTCCTAGGATGGTGGTTTTAGTATTTTGTGGTTATGGTTGTAGTATTTGTTGTGGTTGTGGTTGTGGTTTTGGCTGTGGTTGTTGTTGTGGTTGTGGTGGTAGTTGTGGTTGTGGTGATGGTTGTGGTGATAGTTGTGGTTGTGGTATTTCTTGTGGTTTCGGTTATTGTATTTGTTGTGGTTGTGGTGATGGTAGTGGTTGTGGTTGTGGTTGTGGAATGATTGTGTTGGTGGGTGTGGTTGTGGTTGTGGTTATTGTATTTGATGTGGTTGTGGTGAAGGTTGTGGTTGTGGTTGTGGTTGTAGTGATGGTTGTGGTTGTGGTGATGGTTGTGGTTGTGGTTATGGTTGAGGTTGTGGTGATAGTCGTTCTTCTAAGAAAAATCTAGTTCCTGAGGAGCTATAAAAACAAAAATATCGGGCTTGATTCACCGCCGGGTAAGAATTATTTAATAGTAAATGTTCTTATAATAAAAAAGTAACCACAAAAATCCGAAACAAATGACAAATGAAAATTACTGGACTAATTAATTATCTACTCGTATATAATACCATGTCATATAACTTTATAAAATTCGTCATTAAAGAATGATGACTATATCATTTGTTACTATTAATAAAGTTGGGAGTAAAGATTTAAAATTATGAAGAGAAACAAAACAAAAAATGACCTACAAGTACCTAAACATTTAGGTTTTCATAGATTTGGGTTAATTCCTTTAAAAAAACAAAAGAAACATTATACCTAATAGCTGCTACTATACATTCACTTTAGACTTATTGACCTACAATTTTCAGTCTTAAATTACTCCTATAATATTGTGTATATATATATATATATATATATATATATATATATTATATATATATATATATATATATATATATATATATATATATATATATATATATATTTATATATATATATTGTGGTTGTGGTTGTGGTTGTGGTTGTGATTGTGGTTGTGGTTGTGGTTGTGGTGATAGTTGTGGTTGTGGTGATAGTTGTGGTTGTGGTGATGGTTGTGGTTGTGGTTTTGGTGATGGTTGTGGTCTAAGGTCCTATATTACCCAAGACCTATAGGTCCTAGGTCCTAGGATGGTGGTTTTAGTATTTTGTGGTTATGGTTGTAGTATTTGTTGTGGTTGTGGTTGTGGTTTTGGCTGTGGTTGTTGTTGTGGTTATGGTGGTAGTTGTGGTTGTGGTGATGGTTGTGGTATTTCTTGTGGTTTCGGTTATTGTATTTGTTGTGGTTGTGGTGATGGTAGTGGTTGTGGTTGTGGTTGTGGAATGATTGTGTGTGTGGGTGTGGTTGTGGTTGTGGTTATTGTATTTGTTGTGGTTGTGGTGAAGGTTGTGGTTGTGGTTGTGGTTGTAGTGATGGTTGTGGTTGTGGTTATGGTTGAGGTTGTGGTGATAGTCGTTCTTCTAAGAAAAATCTAGTTCCTGAGGAGCTATAAAAACAAAAATATCGGGCTTGATTCACCGCCGGGTAAGAATTATTTAATAGTAAATGTTCTTATAATAAAAAAGTAACCACAAAAATCCGAAACAAATGAAAATTACTGGACTAATTAATTATCTACTCGTATATAATACCATGTCATATAACTTTATAAAATTCGTCATTAAAGAATGATGACTATATCATTTGTTACTATTAATAAAGTTGGGAGTAAAGATTTAAAATTATGAAGAGAAACGAAACAAAAAATGACCTACAAGTACCTAAACATTTAGGTTTTCATAGATTTGGGTTAATTCCTTTAAAAAAACAAAAGAAACATTATACCTAATAGCTGCTTCTATACATTCACTTTAGACTTATTGACCTACAATTTTCAGTCTTAAATTACTCCTAAAATATTGCATATATATATATATATATATATATATATATATATATATATATATATATATATATATATATATATATATATTTATATATATATATTTATATATATATATTGTGGTTGTGGTTGTGGTTGTGGTTGTGGTGATGGTTGTAGTTGTGGTTGTAGTGATGGTTGTGGTTGTGGTGTGGTTGTGGTGTGGTTGTGGTGATGGTTGTGGTTGTACTGATGGTTGAGGTCCTAGGTCCTAGGCCCTGGTTGAGGTCCTAGGTCCTAGGTCCTAGGCCTGTGGTTGTGGTAGTGGATGTGGTGATGGTTGTGGTAATGGTATTTGTTGTGGTTATGGTGATGGTTGTGGTTGTGGTGATGGTTGTGGTTGTGGTGATGGTTGTGGTGATGGTATTTGTTGTGGTTATGGTGATGGTTGTGGTTGTGGTGATGGTATTTGTTGTGGTTATGGTGATGGTTGTGGTTGAGGTGATGGTTGTGGTTTTGGTGATGGTATTTGTTGTGGTTATGTTGATGGTTGTGGTTGTTTTTGTGGTGATAGTTGTGGTTTTGGTGTGGTTGTGGTATTGGTTGTGGTTGTGGTGTGGTTGTGGTGATGGTTGTGGTTGTGGTATTTGTTGTGGTTATGGTGATGTTTAAGGTTGTGGTTGTGGTTGAGGTTGTGGTTGTGGTGATGGTTGTGGTTGTGGTGATGGTTGTGGTCTAAGGTCCTATATTACCCAAGACCTATAGGTCCTAGGTCCTATAGGTCCTAGGTAATATAGGTCCTAGGTGACCTATTATAGGTGACCTATAGGTCAGAGTTGAAAAAAGAAATGTCGAAATTATATTCGAATTATAGGTAATAAAATAAGCTACACGTTTTATTTCACCACATTTTTAGTGCCGACCCCGTGGAAAAAAGTTATTATCAAAATTGTTCAGAGTAGAAAAAAGAAATGTCGATTTTTTACCATATTTTATTAATTTGTGGTACATTTTTACTGCAAAAAGCATATTGATATGGGTATCAAATTAAAGAGGACAGTGTATAGAAGACTTTAAAAAACACCGCACATTGTTATCACTCTTTGTTCCGGAGATATTGGCGTTAGAGTGAATAGGCCAAATTTGGGTCTAAAATTGGGGGTGGTGGGGGAAGCAAGCGGTGGCACTCGATATGATAATATGGAAAATGCTTCCCTAAACACCTTCTAAACGATGGTGTAAAGAAAGTTTAGTTTTTAATTTTTCCCCCCTTTAGGCCCTTTTCTGTCTATTTGTACTGAGCTATAATTATCAGCCTCAAACCCCCCCCCCCTCCCTAAGTGTGGGGAACTTATTTTATTTTTTTTTCTTTCTTACTACTACACCCTTAAGAGTGTTTTCACAAAGTTTCAATACTTTATAAATTATTTTCCCTATTATTCCTTATTTTAACTCCTAATTTTTTAACTTAGAAGGGAACAAGGAGTAAGGTTAAAATAGATGGTTGTTTATCGCCCTCCTTTGAGGTTAGAAGAGGGCTGAGGCAGGGAGATGTTCTGTCAGCAACTCTTTTTAACCTTGTGCTGGAAAGAGCTGTCAGGAAAATACCTGGCAACCCAGGAGGAACCTTGTTTAACCGGCAAACCCAATGTCTTGCGTATGCAGATGACGTTGGACTCTTGGCAAGATCTAAAAGAGCCTTGGAGGAGGCTTACATGCCATTGAAGCAAGAAGCTGCTGATCTGGGACTAAATATTAACAAAAATAAAACAGAATATATGCTAATGACTCGCAGAGAAGGAAGAGAACCTCTGGAAGATGTGTTGTTAGGAGGTGATTTATTTAAGTCAACTAACAACTTCAAATATTTAGGAACCCAAATCACTAATGACAACACCGTATCGGAGGAAGTAAGAGCTAGACTAACGGCAGGAAATAGGTGCTACTTCTCCTTGATGAGGATACTAAAAAGTAGACTCTTAAGTCGAGACTTGAAGATCAAAGTTTATCTAACTGTCATCCGGCCTGTTGTATTATATGGATCAGAGGCCTGGACTCTTACCAACTCTGATGAAAGCTGCTTACGGCGTTGGGAGAGAAAACTATTGAGAAGAATCTTTGGCCCAGTGAACGAGGATGGAAGATGGAGACTTAGGCACAATGATGAGCTACATATTCTCTACGGCAAACCGGACCTGGTGGCTGAGATTAAGAAAAATAGGCTGCGATGGCTAGGTCACGTTGAGAGAATGCCAGAGAATAGGGCGGCTAAAAAGTTGTATGATGGTAAACCTGGCGGAAAAAGACTTAGAGGGCGTCCAAGACTGTGATGGCTAGATCAGGTGGAGAACGATCTGAGGAGGATAGGAGTGAGGAGGTGGAGGGCCTGGTGGAGGTACTTTCATTTTTACAAATTTTTTAAACCAGACAAAATTATCTTTTCTTTGAATGTATGTATCTTATTCTTTTAGCTTACTTTCAGAAATATTTAAGCAGATCCATAAGTTTATCTGTTTAAATGATAAAAAGTGGTAAAAAAGAAAAGCAAAGCGTATTTTGACGGTTTTGAAGAATTTAAAATAAATTTACTACCTCCTTGGCGTTGCTATTTTCCGGATTCTAAATGAAAATTTTTGCCGTTTCTGTTACTTGTATTGCGGGCTTATAATATAACCCAGGAAGTTTAAGGGATTATTTAGAAACCCTGAAAATCTAACTACCTCTTTCGTGTTGCTATGTCCCGGATACAAAGTGACAAATTAATAAATGCTTCGGTTTGAAAATTGGAGGTTTATAGTAATTTATTTATAGGAGCAAGGAAGAGATAGTCATTTAGCAGGGGTTCCATAAAATGAGTTACATTGCGGTTATTGTGCCATTCACATTTTTTAAATGAATGCAGAATATATTTTTGTATTTATTGGTATTCATTATTAAGGTATATGTCTGTATGGTAAGTTCATAATGATAAATAAATATTAATATGTATAATATATATATATATATATATATATATATATATATATATATATATATATATATATATATATATATATATATATATATATATACTAGCTGAATACCCGTGCTTCGCTACGGGTGTTTTATTTTCAATTTAATGGATTTATAAACTACTATCAAGAAACATTTAAATTATTTTACAAAGCGAGAATATCTAGATTCTATTCCTCCCCCTTATTTCTATACCCCCTCCCCTTTGATAAGATAATTTGCTAATATCCCAAATTAGTAATTCATTCCGACTAAATTTTTAATAAGGAAAAGCAGTAGAATTTACCTTCTGTACACCCCCCCCCCTCCCCGTGCCATTTTACATCCCTTGGTTGAAATTGGAATTATCTTTTATTAATATACATGCTTACATCCAAAATAAGAGCTCTTTCTCAAGTATTAACTTCCTTGAAGATCGGTCTGGGCTCAATTCCCCTTCTTTTCTTACTCTGTCCTTATGTTCCCCTTAGGGATAAAATTTTAGAAAATCTCTATTGGCAGATATTAATATAATTTAGAAATTATTGTACTACGTATACACTCGTAGATTTTATTTTAGAATTTTAAAGAAGTTGTCATGATTAAGTTAGTAAAGGTTTAGGCACGGTAAGGCGTGATTTATTAATTATTGTCTTAATATCTAAAAATAAATCTAACTATTTTTTGACAGTGATTGAAAAGTAATTTCTTTAACAGTTCTTCCTACATAAATTTCCACAAAACATAAAATATGGTCAGTAGTTTCTTCTGCAATTTTGGTTAAATACATTTTTTATGAAAAATGTTCTCTTAAAGAGCCTTTCAACGATATGCATCATAAAGGGTACCTATCAATTACTTTTTGACCTTTGTACCCCGTACTCCTATGTACCAACATTTTAACTTTATAATCTCATGTAAGCAGTACGCTCACCGACACTTCATTTATATAAGATAAAAGACACTCATAGACACTCTTCATTTATATAAGATGTAGTTATACATATTTTTCCATTTTACCCCCTCCTAAATGAAAATATGACAAAACTGACCATAACAACAATTACTGTACTTTTAAAGAGCTTTTCAACGATATGCATAATTAAAAGTATTCATTACTTTGACATTTGTACCCCGTACCCCTGAGTACAAAAATAAAAATTTCGCAAAATCCTTTCTTAGTGGATGCCTATGATATGAACCGAGTATATCCTCAAAATTTCAAGTCTCTCGGTTAAGCAGATATATTAAATACCCTAGGGGAAGAATGGTATTCCTGCACAGGAGGTTTTTTGATATTTACAAATTCTTGGTACATTTCCTTAAATTGCCCCCTGATTATATTAAACCCGCAATTCGTGAAACAGAATAGGAGAAAATTGTCAATTTGTACCCGGATTATAGCAACACTTAGGAGGTAGTTCAATTTTTACAGTTTTTTTTTTATCCCGACAAAATACGCTTTTTGTTCCATGTAAGCTGCTTACTCTTTTTTGTTGTATACTTTGAGAAGTAAGTAAATCCATAAGTTTGCCCGTTCAAATGATAAAAAGAGGCCAGAAATGAAAAGCGTATTTTGACGGTTTTGAAGAATTAAAAAAATTAATTAATAACTACAAATAATGCTAAACATACTTTACGATTACTGGTGTCAAAATGAACTCGAAGTCAACGTTGAGAAAACCAAAGCAGTTATGATTCGAAGAAATCCCAAATCAGGTCACGTGAAAAGCCTTTTTTTTACAATAGCCTCATATTGACCAAATAACTTATTTGGGTGTAAATTTCTATGCTTCTTGCAAATTCAAACAAACAGTAGACCAGTTCATCAGTAATCTTTTATAAAGGACAGAGGACTGTCAAATATCTTTTATTTGTTAAAATATTTACAAGGAGCCAGTTATTAATTCATCTAAACATTTTCATAGACGGTTAAATAAATATAATAAAATAACTAATGTCTGCTCAAGTATTCAAAAGGCAAAATAAATGTTTTATTTTGAACAGTTTTACAATCTTTGTTATACGAAAAAACATTTTACCTTTACCTTTTATTAAGGTATATTTTATTATATTATTTAAAAGGTTCACATTTGAAAACAAGAGGAACAGTTGCTATTCGTTTGATGGCTTTGAGAAGAAAATAAGTCGAGGTCCATCTTTACCTAGAGAGTCTCTGTTATGATAGTGATATAAAGACATTGTCGAAAAAAGTACGGACTCTGGGAGAGAATTTCGGCTGTGAATTATAAATTGGGTCGTGGGATTCTCGGGGTTCATACGGCGGGTTATTACCTGTACATGGCTTTAGATTGCCATTATTTTTTTATTCTTAAGATGACAGGAGGATCCTGATTTCGGGAAGGGAAACGCTCGAATAAAAGAACAAGGATGAATGTGATGTCCGTCCAGTATCCCTGTGGAATCAAGGAGAAGTGGACATCTTTTAACAATTCAGCAAATCCTTCCTTGCAACGGCACACATTTTTTTCCCCGGACGATTTAGACGTCGTGCCTTGGTATCCTCGAGTGTCCAACTTCATTAAAGATTAAAGCGATTCTTTTCCCTTCCAACCATGCAGGGAAATGCCTTCGACCGATCACAAAGCCTAATCAAATCAACCTTCTCCTCGGCCCTTCTCGTTCTTGCGACTATCTTACACCTCTTACATTGTTTAAACTATGAAGCCAATCTGTGAACTCTAGGTTTCGGGTATTTATTCATCGTCGATTTCCCATGTGACTAAGAAAGAAGCAGTTGCAAGAAATTGCAATGCAATTAATAATGAAAGCCACTATGGTAAAAACTATTACTTGTAAAGGATTGCGAAAACTTTATAGTTGATAGTTGGGCAACATAGCTTGTTTAGAGGAATTTTATTTCTAGATCTAACTTTTACTGATTAATACTCGAGAAGTTAACATGAGTAGTTTATTATCAAATCAACATCATTCATCTGTTAAAATATCAAACTAAACTTTATTTGGACTGTGACGTCTTGTTCTACTATAGCTATGTAATGCAAACAATTGAATTAAAGATAGAAAAAGACTGATTGAGCAATATTTTGATATTATATTTTTATTATATTATATTGTATTTTTATAATTAGTATTAAGCAATATAGCACAAATTGTACGATTGCAAATCCAATTTTGTAGTGTTAAAGTACATTGAAACGATTTATTATCTTCGTGCACTTAAACTAATAATAATAATTAAATTGATAATTTAAGGGTTCTAGCTTGACTTTACAGATTCATTTTGTATTTGAATTACATAAAAGTTAATTTTTTAAATTGATTTATTTCCTATCAATATAAAGTTATCCATGTAATCTTTTTATAATGTAAAAAACAAATGTAAATTAAAAACCAAAGAAAGATGTAAATTATTATTTCTTAAACTGTTCCCAAACAAAATAATATTTCCATCATGCAATTTACCCCTGAAAGAAACAAATATTCCATCTGGTGCAAGCTTAATTTGTAAAAATAGTGAATAAATAATTTAGTTAAACCACGTGTTAATTAGTTAAAACAACCCTTCTATTTTAATATACTGTTCAAATTTTATCCTGTCCAGATTTTTAGCGTTTATTGTTTCTTTTCAGAAAATTTACCTGAAATTTTAATGAAATTATTTAATTATTTTTTTTTAAAAAAAAAAAAAATAAAAAATAATAATAAAAGGGACAAATTTAGAAAATCAGATATTCTATCATTTTTTTCTTTTATTGAATTTTTGTAAAAATACAATAAATTAATGTGTCAATACACATTAATGATACATCCATTTCTTACTAAGATTGAGAAATAGATTTTTATCCACTTTCAGCTACATTTAAGTAGGAAGTAGTAGAGCCCTTAGTGCCAGCTTGTCCAGCAGCTAGAAGTCCCTGGCCAACTCCTGAAAATAGAGCACTTGCAACAGCTACTGGGGCAGATAAAATTGCTGCTGGTAATTGGCCAGCACCACCAAAAGCTGAGCCAACCAAGCCAGGCTTCCTATGAAAAGAAAAAAATATTTAAATTTTAGTAAAACAAGTTCAGTTCCCATATTTTGGCAATATCATTAATATATCATATATTTTTAATGCATATAACGTAAATTGTGTAAATAATAAAATATTATATCCACATACTCATTATAAACAAAAAAGACACAGTCACCTGGAATTGTTCACGAAATATTAGTAACTGGTAGTGGGGAGTGCCGTACGGTATTCCATCGTACAAGTTACTCCCACTTGATTGGCAACAAACTCGCGTTACCAATCAGTTATATGCGATTATAATAGGCATCATTATATCAGTTAGTTCAAAAGTTATAGAATAGTTTCTATAAAAATAGTTATACTTACGAGTTCTTATTCCATTAATAAAATACCTTCCAAACAAAATAAATTTGTTTTCCTTTTGAAATCATAGTACATACCTACTTATTTCTCATAAGTTGGTAAGTTAAAGAATTATATACTTACTTTTGCGCTGAAACAAAGAAAACAAACTATTAGTATACAAAAACAGTAAAATAATAAATGTAATGTTCTACAATAGAAATGTAAGCGTCTACGAATTTGAATTGTCTAGAAAAGGGTATGTTTAAGGAAAAGGAAGGTTTGGAGTTTGAAACTAGAAAATCAGAGTATAAAATGAGGTCTCTTTATATTATTTATTTTTTACAATTTACTCTTATGCAAAATATTTCATAAGCTCTATATTTACGTGATGCATCTACATCTAGTCCTCTGGTTTGCTGTGATAATTCATTTATTATACTATCTATTCCTGTAAAAAGTATTACCATATTGACTGTTTCTCCCGTCTTTCTCTATTCTACCCTTACTTTCCGCTCCTATATCCCATCCTACCCTAGGCTTACTTATTCAATAAAATATATAAGCTTTAAAGTTTTTTCGTTATTATTATTATTATTATTTTATTCTTTTTTAAATGTTATTACTTAAATTATTTAAATTTTAAGTTAGCAACCGTTAAAGTGTAGATATGAGAGAGATATATATATAATATCTATATATGTTATATATATATATATATATATATATATATATATATATATATATATATATATATATATATATATATATATATATATATATATATATAACAGATATATAATATCTGTTATCACAATATTATATCCAATTTTTAAATTTGTTATTCATATCTCTTATTATGTAGAAACAAGACAAGATTCTTTAACAGACATTAATTGTCAATAATGTCAATTTATAAAACAGGTTTGTTTATATTAATAAAATAAAAAAATATAAAATTGTACGTTAAAAGCCCATATGTAAGTTACCCTGATGATGTAAATATATTTTACGAAACTAATTGGTAAAAACTTAGTTTTTTTCTTTAGACCGTATCTCACTAACTCTCTCATATTTAAATTATTTATATTTATATGTTTACATTGTACTCAGCTTTGTTAATTATGCCTCAAAAAGAGTGCCTCACTGGTGGCGCGTTATTGCCGTTAAGGACTCTTAAAAATATGAATAAATAGCTCATTTCAGATAATAAATCTAATAAGATTCTGTAACATTATGCCTCACCAGCTTAATATCTTTTTTGCAAACATTTACAGAATTAATTACTCTCTCTCTCTCTCTCTCTATATATATATATATATATATATATATATATATATATATATATATATATATATATATATATATATATATATATATATATATATATACTAGCTTTCACACCGCGCTCCGCGCGGGGCTCATGCTAGATATTAGTGGCTATGTTTCCTATAATCATGTAGGCCTAGCAATTAAATTAAATTCCTAAACAGTTTTGTTTCCAAAGCCTTCTAGGAATAAAATCAGGACTATATTACGCATAATTAATTCCATTATTAAGAATATTATACTCTCCAAATCATAGTTTGGATTCTATCTATATATTTTAAAAATAACCAGTAGAAACTAAGAAATATAGTAATAACTAACAATGCTAATTTGACTGGGACTGCTTGGAATGCTTTAATTAGACTGGGAAGTCATTGAACAATCATCAAAAATCATGGTGCATTATTTAATTACCAGCCTCTTCATTCAATACGGCAGTTGCACCAGCAAATATTTAATAACTCTAGTTCTAGAAACAATTAATAAAATAATAAATACTCGATTTAAAGAGCATTAGTTTGAGGTTTAAGCACTCCAATCAGAAATTAAATCGGTCAGCAATTGCGGACGCCATAAGCGCCGAAAGTTAACTTTCTTTTTAAAAAAATAAAATTTAGCTCTATTTAATTTAGAACCGATGAAATTACGACAAAAAGTAATAGGACCAAATTAGTAGATCTTTTATAATTAGTTACCGCTGGCGCAATCAGCTTGTCGATTTGTCGATACAACTTACCGTTTAGCCACAACAAGCCTCTAAAATAACTTTAAAGTGCGTCCGCCATCTTTAATTTTTTAGGGGGGGGGGGGATATATTTTTTTAACTTTTCGGATTTGTTCAATGGGCTTAGGCCAATTTCCGACCAAACGCAAAAAACCGCAAGTCTCCAGGTGGTCTAGAAGTATATAATAATAGTAGTAAAGTAATAATATAATAGCGAGTCTGTGGGGTTTGTTTACGGCGCGGCGGGTCAACCTATTTTTTTAGGTTATGTTTTATATACTTTTTTTTTATAAACTTTTTAATAACTTTGGTTCTACTCAATATTTTTAGATGAAACCAAGCCTACAAATTGCGCAACATGTTTGCGCTCACCCCTGAAAAAAAATTAATCGATTTCATTTAGCCAGTTTGCGCCTATAAAGTCTGACTGGGGCGACAGACACACATACATACCCACATACATACACGAAAAAAGTTAAGGCCGGATTCGGTTTTTGGAATGTCTAAAATGAAAAAGTATCCAAACAATTTTCAATTCTGATCAATGTACAGACAAAACTTAAATTTTATATATATAGATGTGTATATATATATATATATATATATATATATATATATATATATATATATATATATATATATATATATATATATATATATATATATATATATATATATATATATATATATATATATATATATATATATATATAATGTTAGACAGTTTTTAAAATTTGGGAATTTTTAATTTTAATATTTTTTCAAACCATTTATTTCTTATCAATAAAACTAAAAGAGATGAGAAAGAATCAAATCGAAGAACACTCTGATTTTGTTAAACTATATGCAAACAAATTTCCATGTTTCAAATGTTCAGTATAAAAGGTGTGAGAAAAAATACAATTATTTTTTTCTCAATAAAGGCCTGAGTTATTCGTTCTTGAACCCACTCTAAGTATCATAAATATGAAATGGTAGAAAGATTGTAAAATTTAACTATTAAAAAAAGATGTAGGGCCACCCATTTTTTCTTTATTTAAGTAAAATTGTATGCCGGCTTTAACAATAAAATCTAATAATACGATTTTATTCAAATTTCTTGTAATTTTAATCAAAAATTTATCAGTTTAGTAGTATAGTATTGTTGGAATATTTATGTGTACATAAAGACTTATGTATTGTATATTAATAAAATGTATGTACATGAAGGCTTACTTTCATGCTGTGTTACTACATATTGTGGCGGTCCTTGAACGTAACTGGTCTGTTGGACATAGTTCGGCTGTTGTACTACGTATCCTGGCTGTTGTACTACGTATCCTGGCTGCCCTGGAGGAAAGGCGGAGGCCACTGCCACAGTTACAGCTAATACCACGAGTACCTTCATACTGATATAATTCTGACTAAATATTACCAGTATAGTGAGAGCACAGAAAGAGAAGTGATTTCTACAACACCTGAATCCTTTTTTATATCAAATAAGACTAATAGGTTTTAAACGACTGTTGACAAGAATTAACAATAACAACTAAATTTAATTAGTAGTAAAATGTTTATTAAAAAAATCTGCGAAAACATATAATTAACTTGTATAGTTAAACAATAATAATTCGCCTTTCATTCTGCATGATTAGATAATAATCACATCTCCACATGAGTAAACAAATTAACAAAAAGAGAAAAACAAGAAACAGTCACAAAAATCATATTAAAAGCTAAATCACTAAAAGCTAAATCACTTAAAAAATTTAACATTACTTCGAACGGTTAAAAAAAATGAATAAATGACCCAAATAGACCAGTCAAAACATACATCAGAAATAGCTAAATTCGCAAAGCTTTATGTAGTTCTGATTTTTTGATATGTTGCTCGGACCATTTAGGGTAGTGTGATCCTAAGTTTGCAGTTTCGAAAAACCTGTGCTAGCTGCGTAATATGTGAAAAACTGAAAAGTTTAGGACTTTTTTTCAGTTGTTGTTATATACCTTGTAAACTATGCGTTGTTCGATATTAGTTGTTCTCACTATTTTTTCAGTACAGTAAATTTGCAGCAGAATTAGCCCAACTGCATCTCTGTACGTCCAATAGTTTCTGAGATATGGAAATTTAAGAATTGGATTTTTTTTTCAAATTCATCAAAACTTTTTTTCGGGGCGAATATCGGCGAAAAACTGATAACCTACGAGAAAAGTCATAAGAAATGAAGTTGTAGTAAATATAATTAGTTTCTTTTTACGTCCAACGACAACTCTGTACGTCCGAGATACGACACTTCAAAAATTAGCAGGGTTTTCCAAAAAATGAAAAATTTAAGTATCGCTCTCGTTTCGGGGCGAATATGGGCATAAAACCTTTCCCCTACGAGAAAATTTATAAGAAATTAAGTTTTAGTAAATTTAATTGGCTTTTATGCAAGCACAAAATAAAGCCTGTAGACAAAATAATATAGCTAAATTGCTAAATTTAAGCAAAGGGTGATGTAGTTCTGATTTGTTTTATATGTTGTTCGGACCAGTTAGGGTTGTGATCCTAAGTTTGCAGCTTCGAAAAACCCGTGCTAGCTGCGTAATAGCTGGAAAACTGATAAAATTTCGGACTTTTTTTAGTTTTTGCCATATAACTTGTAAACCATGTGTTTTTCGATGTTAGGCGTTATTAATATTTTTTAAGTACAGTAAATTTGCAGCAGCATAAGCTCAACCGGAGCTCTGAACAACCAATCAATAGGTTCCGAGATACGGCGCTTCGAAAAATGGCAATGTTTTTTTTTTAAAAAAAATGTTGCTCTTGTTCGGGCCGAATATCGGCATAAAACAGCCCACCTATGAGAAAGTCATAAAAATGAAGTTGTGATACATTTAATTGGCTTCCATTTAAGAACCAAACTATGTCTGTAGGCCCAATATTTCTGTTGCAATCGTAAAAAAATCAAAAAACGGAATATTGGATTTTTTAAAGAAATTATCTTAAACACTACTAATAACAAGTTGTGGGCATTCGAAGAAAGATAAAATCGTAGATTTATATGTGAAGATGGAGAAGAATAATAATATTTATGTACATTTATTATAGCAAATCGTAGAGGTGAATCATTGACTCTTAATGCTTTTTATTTCGAGGGTCCTGGTAGATGACGGCCGTATTCCGGAGTTGAACTCTTTCTCCATGCATTCTGTGGATGCGACACCACCTCTGTCCTTTTCTGGCAAGGAAAACTAAATTGTGGAGCGTTTTTAAAAAGAACCGGAATCGGATAGACCTGGCCACCGTGTTGCTTCTCCCTGATGCCAGTCACCAGCTCTGAATGGAGGGGACGCATCCATCGGCACCCTAAACGGCCTTCGGTTTCACCTATTCGTGAAGTAAACAGCAAACGCGAAAACCTGACACGGTTGTGCGGTAAGTGCGATATGAATGGAAGGAAGCAGACTCTTTGGTTGGGGGCCCCAACCAAAAAGTCTGCTTCCTTCCATTCATATCGCACATACCCCCAAGTGCAAAAGTGGATAGGGGCGGAGAAGGATGCCACAGATTGTTTTAATAGACGAGGATAAAGTCGACCTCGACGATCCTTCCCTTCCAGACGATCAACCCGAGACCCATATCTTTCTTCTATCCCGGATAATACGACCATCATCTACCAGGACCCTCGAAAAACAAAGCATTAAGGCGTCAATGATTGATCTCTAAGATTTTTTATAATAAATATATTATATAATTATTCATCTCCACCTTTAAACATGATTCATGATTCTGTGTATTTTTTCATTTTTTCATCTAAAGGAAGCCAATTAAATGTACTAAAACTTTATTTCCTATGACTTTTCTCTTAAGTGCGCTGTTTTATGTCGATTTTCGGCCCGAACGAGAGCAACACATTTTTTGAAAAACATTGCCACTTTTCGAAGTGCCGTATCTCGAAACCTATTGGTTGTACAGAGCTCCAGTTGAGATTATGCTGCCGCAAATTTACTTTACTTTAAAAATAGTAATAACGCCTAACATCGAAAAACACATGGTTTACAAGTTATATGGCAAAAACTTAAACAAGTCGTTTCCCAGCTATTACGCAGCTAGCACAGGTTTTTCGAAGCTGCAAACTTAGGATCACACTACCTTAACTGGTCCAAACAACATATTAAAAAATCAGATCTACATCACACTTTGCGAATTTAATGTCTTATTTGACTGGCCTAGTAGTAGTAGTAGTCTAGTACTTCCTACTAGAACGGGTAGGACGAACCACTTGTTCGAACCTTGCAATTAGGCCATCACTTAGGCCCTTTTTACGCCCCGCGGTAGAGAGTTCCTGCCACTTATAATAATATAATAGTAATTTATTTGTTTTGGGTTTCCCCTTACAAAGTGAGTTCGAATTAACAACTTTAATTAACCAAGTGGGACGTGTTTTGGCATTCCATTATTCAGGATTAGGTCTTTTAAGCCCAGTCTCTAACTGTGCAATACATGATACCAGAGTTTACATTTACTTAAAATAAAATTCGCTGATGTTAATCATGAATTTATAAAAGAGGTTGATCTTTTCTTCTGTGTTTAGATTAAATATTTCTGTTGGGTGGTGCTCTCTACTGGCATACTTGTAGATAGCCTCTAGCCGCAAGGAGCTTAGTTTGTTGCATTGGTGAAACAAATGGTATAGATCTTCTGTGCTTTCTTCGCATGCTTGGCACAGTCTGGTACTGTCAAGTTTATAGTGTTTTCCTTTTATGTGGGGGGCGAAGGGGCGACCGCCCAGGGCCCCGCGCCTTGGAGGGCCCCGCGCCATAGAAAATTAAAATAAAATACTTATACTTTACAGGCAAATTTATAGTTCATAGTGAAAATTGTCCGCGGGGCCCCGTGCCATGTACAAAACATGAAATATTAGAATTATAAAATTCAGTCGAATTTAGTTTACATGGTAGAGCCTAATACCTAACTACCTTTTCGCGGGGCCCCTCACTATAAAAAGTCAAATAAATAAGTTATAAAATATAGATTAATTTGTTTTATGTTTAAGATAGCTCGCGGGGCCCTGCTCCATATAAAATTAAGTGAGTTAACGTCCTAGTGTTTTCTCATCCTCCCCCTTTTCAAAATGATGACGACTATATTATTTATTCTGTGGGATAAATCTTCATTATGTGCCCCACCTATATCTAAACGTCCAATTTAATTCGGTTTTTTTCAAGCTGTTCCTTTTTACATTACAAAAACGATTTCGGTTGTAGCATATATTCAATTTTTTTAATTTTAGGGAAAAGTATGGAAGGTTATGGTAAGTTTAGGTTGAGTTTAGTACTTTTTGACCTGACCTAACAATAACCTTCTATCATTACCCTATAAAACGTGACATTTCGTGTATTTTTTTTTAAACAAATAAATAAAACACTGAGTTTATTGAGATACTACATAACCTTAATCGTTTGACAATGTACAGAGATATGTAAAAAAGACAAATCCTGTAAAAAGGAATAGTAAGAAAAACTAAGTATATCGGACAGTACGAAATAATTAGGTCAATTAGTGCAGTTTTACCAATTGATGTCAAAGAGAAACTTCACCTCAGCTCAGAGATGCATAAAAACACTGTCTTGAGAGGTAATATGTACAAAATTTTGCGGGGGAGGACCCCCGAACCCCCCTTAAAATGTGTCTTTGAAAATTAAATTAAAAACTCGGCACTAAAATGGAAAGTTAAGAATATGAATTCTGGAAGTAAATTTAAAGTGCTCGAGTGTAGATTTCAAATTATAGGACTGATCACAAATACCACAGCTTAACTTTTTATTTACAATGATAATTTAACCATGAAACCCAAAATATCACGAAGAAGAATAAATAGTTAAGTATAACAGAGCTTAATTATTACAATAAAAATGTTTCTCTTCGATTACGTTTGCAAAGAAAATGATGATTAGTTGAAAACTATATAATTTGAGGGGTTTATGTTCAAATAATATGTTAGATTAAAATCATGAGCAGATTTGTATTTATTTTAAAAGTTTTGAATTATTTTGAGAGCAAAAACGTTTGACTGGCCCTAAGTGAAGGGAATTAGCCGTAAAATAGGATCAAGTTATAAGTGGTTTATTATTAAGTTACTTTATTGTTTTTTTTATCAGCAATCCCCGCTCTATCCTAGGGGGCCCGCCATTTTGTCTTGCCCAGGGCCAGGGCCCCGCAAGATCTAGATCCGCCACTGGGTACTGTGTGTGTGGTTGTATTTAATGATTATTTCCTGGATGTCTGTTTCTGATAAGTTTAAGAGTTCCAGCCACTTCACACATCATACGTAATATGCACATTGTACCGCCGAAGCGAGTATGATGTGATTGATCAATAGTGAGCCATATAAATCAGAGCGTCACGGCGAGGAATCGAACCCCATCTCGTTCCACTCAAGATTCAGTGATGGCCGAGCAGACGTGGTTTAACCCATACGGCCACGCTGCCTCTCTGACTGGCCTAAAAACAGTTTTAATAATTTTGATTGTACTAAATTCTTACTGAGCTAAAATACTTTTTTTTAATATTTTATTTTCCCTACCTTAGAGACAATTAGGTCTATTAAATTATTTACATTCATATAATTAATCATTTCCATCTTTATAAAATATCTTCACATCTCATTCGTGAAATCAAAAATAAATAAAAATGAAAATTATAATTCAATAATAATAAATGCGAAAAAAATAATGTTTTTTAAAACAGCCTTTCTATATTTGTAAGCTTGGTCTAAATAGCTTGCGAATATCTTGTCCACTTTTTTGAGTAAATTGGGCATTATTTCCCTGCTAAGCGTTGGTTGGCCTAAGTATTGTAAAAAATAACTAGGGGAGTATCTTGGTAGCCAAAATATTTTCTTAAGGAAGTTTTTTTTTATTATTATTTTTTTTTTAAACCGGGGGGAAATCTTGATCCCAGAGACATAGACCACCAGATGGGCCCTTTGAACAAACCCGGGTTGCAGAAGGTTTCCCTCTATTAGTCCATAGATCCTCTACTCCTTCAACATTCTGATGCCTTGGCAAAATGCTATCATCTTGTTGATGGTTATTTTTCTCAGCTCCCTGACCGGAACGGTTGCCTCACCGAAGATCAGCCATCTATGATTTAGCAGCCCAGGCCAGCGGCTAATTAGATGTAAAGGAGTTTCTTCATCCTCCCCTCACACCCTGCAGATTGGTTCGTCAGCCAATCCAAGTAGCTGTAGGTGCCTGTTTAGTTTAATCGACAGTGACCAGTTAGAAATCCTGTCAAAGTCCGGCAAGATTTCTTATTTAGACTCAATATGCTTTTGGCGAGTCTTGAAGAGGGTCCACCTATAAATAATTTGGATTGTCTCATCCTGGGTGACTCAACCCTGGTTTCCTGAAACTCTCTTAAGGAAGTAGTAGTGAAGCTTTTCGACTGTTTCATACATCTTACCCGCCCATATCGAAGCCGCATATCCCATAACTGCTCGCGCTAAAGCTTCAAACAGCTTATACTTTACGCTTAGTGGTATGTTCGTATGAGAAACCACAGTGTCCAAGTATTATTTATACCTAACTTCGTTAAAAAATCAGATCTACATCAATGCAAGCTTTTCTTTGAAATGTTTTTCGTAACTTAGCTTTGAAGATAAGTTTTGCCCTAAGTATTTGTAGTCATTAACGAATTCTATCGGCTTACTTTTATACAACCATTTTTCGTTGACCCCTTGTTTACCCCCATTTTTAAAAATCACGATTTTAGATTTCTGCAGATTTACTACCAGATTCCAATCGGTGCAGTACGTTTATAATCTGTTAATCATAAGCTGTAACGTTTTAGGTGTATTAGCTATAGAAGCACTAAATCATCGGCATATAATAGCACACGAATAAGTGTGGCACCTATTTTGCAGCCACCGCAACATGTAATCATCTGAATCATTGATAAAAAGTCTAAACAGGGTCGGTGAAAGCAGGCAGCCCTGTCTCAGGCCTGTTTTAGTCTCGAAATACTCGGTGACTCCGGATTTTCCCCAAACACCTGATCCTGGTTCCGTCGTACAAATTTTCCAAGGCTTCTATTAAATTGGTCGATAACTTCATTCTTCGCAGTTTGTACCACTACCACTGGGCTTTTCGAAAGCCGCTGAAAAATCTACAAAGAAGGCATATAGTTTACCTCGTTTCTTTACATTTGATAGCTTGATAATACTTGTCAAATTATAAAGATTGTAGATGGTCGAGTAGTTCTTCCGGAAACCAGCTTGGTTTTCAGTGAGTATGTTTTCCTTTTCCAACCATGTTTCTATTCTCAAAAGTAAAAGAGTACACAGTTGAGCCAGCAGTATACAGTGTTGAGATAGTATCTATACAGCTTTTACCCCGATGATTGTTAATATCATTGAAATCGCCTTTCTTAAGCAAAGGAAATATTATTGAAGCGAGCGTAAGCGAGCTTCTTACATTCAACGAAATATGCATCTTGTCTGTCTGTCTGTCTGTCTGTCAGTAACGTTTACGCGTGTGACGATAACTTGAGTAAAAGTTTACCGATTTAGTTGAAATTTGGTATACATGATCTTCTTACTAATACTCAGGCTAAGTTCGTTGGACAGCGTGATCCGTCCAAGAGTTCGCGCGCAATGCTCGCGTAAACGTGAGCTTCAAATTTAAAATTGGAATTTCAGGACGGGAAAAAATTCTATCATCACCTACTCGATGAGACGAACATTTTTTTCAAATAACATTTTTCAGTAAAACCAACAACGACACTGCTATGAATTTATAAAGATCGCTAAAACTATTAAAGCGGACCTAAACGTTTGAAATAGAGAAAACAACCTTTTTACCGATATCTTACGTTGTAACGTAACGATCTTAATAAAACTTCATGTACATCGTCTAAAGTACAATTGAAACAAGTATGTAAAATTTCAACTTGATACAAGCAGTAGTATTTGAGTAATGAAGTGATACATTTATAATATTAGTTTAAAAGCTATTCCGGGTGGTTAAGATTCTTATAGTCGTTTTGTGTGTAGGTTTGTTATGAAGTAAAGCTTTGTACCGAGTACCCCCACTTTACCCCTTACTACCCTCTTTCACTTATCTTCAACTATGACATTCATCATGATTAACAAATTTCAATATTCAGTATTTTATTGCAATACGCTCGCTTCAATGATAGAGCCACGCGATGCCTAGTTTAGAGAATTTTTAATATTATATCTAACTATTTCTTTGTTTTAAATAAATATAAAAATATGTATTTTTTGTTGATCAAAATAAACTTAAAATTAAAATCTTTCCATATTTTTTCCCCCTTCTGGAGGAAATAGTACATTACGCGTCGAGTGCAGAAAGTAGCATTTTGCATTTTGCGAGTGTGGAGTTTGCACCCGAGCGACAGCGAGGGTAGTAAAATCACACGAGCAATGCAAAATGCCGTTTTCGCACGAGTTGCGTACCGTACTTTGTCTACGATTGTTAGATTTAAATAATAAATACAGAAAAAATTAAACTTGCTGTATGTAAGTTCGTATCTCTTCTCTTGATAAAGATGGCATTAATCTTGAGTTGTATTTTTTGCCGAATTAATTATTTCTGGAGGAGTATTATTCTCTACATTTTCGTCAAAGCCACTTGATTCATTCATTGGTTTTCACTAAAAACCACCACTTTCTACGCATCTAAACAGAGATAAATGTTTATATTTCGTATCAATCGTAGATAATAGTACATTACGCGTCGAGTGCGGGAAGTAGCATTTTGCATGCAAGTGTGGAGTTTGCACCCGAGCGACAGCGAGGGTAGTAAAACCACACGAGCAATGCAAAATGCCGTTTTCGCACGAGTTGCGTACCGTACTTTATCTACGATTGATAGATTTAAATAATAAATACAGAAAAAAATAAACTTGCTGTATGTAAGTTCGTATCTCTCTCTTGATAAAGATGGCATTAATTCTTGAGTTGTATTTTTTGCCGAAATAATTATTTCTGGAGGAGAATTATTCTCCACATTTTCGTCAGTCTCTTGATTCACTCATTGTTTTTCACTAAAAACTCGATATAAACAGTTACTTTAATAAAAGAGCACCATATTAGTTTTCTTAAATGTAAACAAACTAGCTAATCGTGCGTAAAGCTGAAGAATTCCTCTTTTTTACCGCATTAGCGTGGTAAAGAAGAGGAATTATTCAGAACTATGAGACGCGCATGCGCAATGTATACAAGTACGTAAATAATCACTTTCTACGCATCTAAACAAAGATATAATGTTTATATTTCGTATCAATCGTAGATAAAATCTTTTACGTACCTCGGGAGTAAAAATCACTTGCACCCTCGCGATAATTAACTCCCTCGGGCCTCGGGAGTGAACGTTATGGTTCCCTCGGCTTCGCCTCAGGAACCAACTCCATCACTTACTTTACTCCCTTGGTGCGTAAATAACTATTGCTTCTTAAAAGAATCAGGTATTTTTTTCCCCGAGTAAATACGGTTAAAAAGATCAAGAAAACGTTGAAAGCAGCATCGGGTAGGTTTTTATAAAACTCAAAGGCCCTATCGCATCCCGGAGCTTTATTCTACTTTATTTTCCTTACTACAATCTTGAGTTCTCCCATGTGGAAATCGTTATCAATATAACAGTGCCGGATCTAAGGGGGGGCTGCGGGGGGCAAGCGCCCCAGGCGGCACGCCCAGGGGGCGGCAAAACGAGGTGGAAAAATAAAATGATAAATAAAGGAAAAATAATAAAAATTTCACGAAACAAAAAAAAAAATAGGTGAAATGTAATTTTTAATTATATGTAATATAATTACAGTTATCTTGCCCAATCTGATATACCCACCCTTATTAACTTCGTTTACCCTTTTTTTCTTTACAGTTGATGTGAAAGAAACTTAAGCATATTGAAGTTTTCCAAAAACTATTTAAGAAGTTCGATGTGTCAAGAAAGACACAAACTGTTAACGCAAATAATAATACTATTAATACTTTTTGGAGTCCATTTACGTGTCAAATTTGTCAAAATTGTGTACCAATTTTTTTTTTCACCCATCCAAATTCTAAACCAAAATTTTTCTATATTATCATAATCCAATAGTACGCAGATTTCTTTGAAAATTCGCTCATTAAGTCATGGTGCTGACTGGTCTTTTTTATACGAATTATCTCGCTTCCTGTGGCCCGGAGACAATAAGGGAAACTTCGGAGGGCATTATTATCCAAACGGTTCGTTGTATGTAAAAAATGAACATATTGTTTCTTGTGTGAAATTTTATATTCTTAAATTTTGATCTGATCCTCAATGGTCTCCGAGTCAGAAGAAGCGAGATATTCACAAAACAACAATGCAAGTTATAGTAGAACTAGGTTTTTGCTAAACCGTTCTTAGTACGTAAAAAATTAATGAGACCTTTTTTTGTGGGAAATTTAGTTGTTTTGCTTTTTAATAATAATTTTAATTTGTCTCCGAGCCATAGGAAGCGAGATATTCGTATACGTTGAATTGATATGGCACATCCCTTCCTCGCATCCTATTACGTACTTTATCGATTTTATGCATTTAAAGCCATTATTGACTATTTTGTTTCATTGTCTCCCCGTTTTTAATCTGCCAAAATTGTTTGGATTTTTACCCAAATTAAAGTATCAATTTAGCAAAAATTAAAGAACTTTAAAAGTTTCATACAAATCGGAAAAGTACTTTTGAAGCTGTAGGTTTAAATATATGTATGTTTGTGCGCATGTGGAAGAGAAACAAGTAGGCGCGAAAGGTTGAAACTTATATGGGACCAACAATAGGCTAATCATGACCTACCATCTAAACTTCATTAAAATCTGACGAGTAGTTTTTAAGATATGTTGGTTCGCAAAAAAAGTTACAGACAGACATGGACCCAAAAGTGTTCCCTGATGTCTGAATCTGTCTTGGAATTTTTGAAATCGGAGACCTAAAAGTTTGTCGTTCTTCAGAACGATCACATAGCTTCAGTTACCTCGGTGAGGTTGGAAGCAAAAAATATCAATAAATAAACAGTAATTTATTGCCAATATTAACAAATTAATATATTACATGATATGTGATACAATAATAAAACGTAAACATTTTACATTAACTAATTTAAATAAGTTATTACATCTATTTGAAGACCAACAAATCAAAACAAACCTATATTATTATTGGAATAAATATGGTTGCTTAGCTATGGAGCAATAGTCAAGTTGATATTAAAATTGCTAACTGGGATTCCCACTTACATTTTTATGTGGGATGCAAATATAAACTATTTTTTTGTTTGTTTATTTGCATACTTTAATGGATGTTTGTTTATATGCTTAGTTGAGTGTGTATCTACTTAGTGTGTATCTCTAGGAAGTTGTGAAGGTATTTCATAATGATACTGGAAAAATAGCATAGTATAGTGTTACAGGTAAAAAATATTTTTTTAAAGTCTAAAACCCGATTTAGATACATAGTAAAGTTTCAAAAATTAGATAATAAATATTTCAAAAATTCTGCAGAAATAATTTTAAACAAACTTTAAGTTGCTGTTTTAGCTGAAAAAGCTCTAAAAAAAAGGTTCTCCAAAACGCCTAAAATTCACCATTTTGAACCTAATTTTCTAAAATTTTCCGAGGGAGGCCCCCCGAACCCCCCTTTGGGCAGGAGGGTAACCCCTCCTAATGGATCTAGAAGAATTAATAGCATAGTATAGTGTTACAGGTTAAATAAAATAGAAATTATCATTATTAATTTGTATTTTAAACGCAATACAGAATAGGTACTGTAGTTTTAGCTGAAAAAGCTCTAAAAAAAGGGTTCTTCAAAACGCTTAAAATTCACCATTTTTGCACTTAATTTTATAAAATTTTCCGGGGGGCCTCCCCTGGACCCCCCTTTGGATTTGAGGCCAAACCACCCAAGTTCCCCCCCCCCCCCCAAAAAAATTATACTGCTAGATCTGCCCCTGTGTGGCAAGGGCGGCAAAATCTGCTTTTGCCCCACCTAAGAAAAAACCTAGATCCGGCACTGCATATAATCAACTTTTATTCTTTCATTTCATTTCTGCACAACACTTTTTGATATGCTAGGAGGGTTAAGTAGTGATTGAAAATGCTCTATACCCGGGCACTAGGGGCGATATCCGGGTCAACAGTAAATGTTTTGTTTTTAAAAATATCAAGCGTACCCCAGAATTGCATTGAATCTTTTATCTGAGATATTTTATGTACCGTATCCGAAACATATTTTTCTATTTTACATTCTAAAAATTTAAAGTAATTATTTTTAGCTACAAGATGTAATTGTTTTGACAAATCCGTGCCTAACGTTCTACAAATTCTGAACATTTTTTCCTTTTATTTAAACAGTCCCAATCAAACCATACTTTCTTTCCTACTCTATTTTCTATTTTTCCCGTTCTTACAACCTGAAAGTTATTTCTATTTTCAGCTGAATCTACAGTTACTTTCATTATGCCTTTTAAATCTTGTTCTGTCGACTCACTTTTGCGATAGCTATTAATGTTAACTTTGACTTTGTTAAAATAATAAATATTATCCTTCGGAGTCCAATTTAATTTACGCAATAATGGCAGATATTGAGATTCAATAATTTTTATATTTTCTATTTTTAAAGTTAATTAAGCAGGAAAGTGTCCGGAATACGGTTGAGACTGTAGAATAGAATAGAATAGAATAGAATATCGTTTATTGTTTTAAACCTACGTTTGTACAATTGAGTTCAGTCTAACAATTTATGTGTATTTCTTTACATTAAGTAATTATTGATATGCGCAACCTTTAAACATTTAACTACAAATAGATGTAATATAAAATCAACAATAACTACATAATAAATAAATAAATAAATAGAGAGTAAATAATTTTACAACAATTTTAAATATCAATTAAAAACAACAAAAATGTAATTTAAACAATTAAAAAACAATTAAAACCTAGATTTTTAGACAAACAAATATTCAACAGAAATATTTCAGTACCAGCAGTTAATAAAGTTCTATATGAATAATAATAATTGTAATAAATAAGTTGGGAGTTGCTACATATATAATAAAAAGGCTCTTAATCTCAATGCCTGAATGGTGAAACTATATACATTATTTACTGATTCAATATTTATAGAGGAAAAGATTTCCTCTATTGAGCTGTAGTTGTGAAGCCAGTATTCCCTAAAATGCTTATAGTGGGGGCATCGAAAAAGAAAATGGTTAATTGTCTCATCTTCATATAGGTTGCAAAGCAGACATTTTATGGTCCCGTCTAAAATATAAACTATACTGTTGTATGTCAGCCTACAATAATCTTTCTCGGTTGAGACAGTATATGCATGGACTCTACCCACTTTAACGCATTTCTAGCTGCACAAACCATATCTATTACGGAACTGCCATTTACACTTATGTATGTGACTTCCCCATTTTGATCTCCTAACACTCGGCCATTTAAAATAACTAAACTGTAGCCTTCACATAAACTTAAAAACTCTTTCCCCTTCAAATTTTGGATATTGTCTTTAGACTTTCTTTCCTTAAAAATGTTATTATTTACAAATGTTTCATCTTCATCACTTATGCCGGATTCTTGTCCGATTCTTGCATTCACATCTCCTACAATAAACATATCCAAATTTTGGTGGCTTATCAGAAAGTTAGATAACTCCTCCACATGCATTCTCCAATGATTAAAATTTAAATAAACTGAAAGTATGTAAATACACGAATCTAGATTAGAAATCCTGACGACATCGAAATTGCATATATTCTCAAAAAGATATGTGAAACCCTGTATAAATGCCTATCCGTATTAAACCCTATATTATGAGTATGTTTTATTCCAATCATAATACCACCACTAGCTCTACGTACTCACGGAGCGCTGGTTGCCAAACTGTCTTAAAGTTTACAAAATACTTTTCATAATTTTTAATATATAATCTTTAATAACAAATGTTTCAATCAAAATAATAACATCAAAAATATTTATAAATTCTAGAACATTAGGATCTAACAATTTATTTGTTAACCCCGTTACATTATAAGACAGTACCTTTAAACCTGTAGTACAGGCTCAGCGGCGGATGCTTTATGTCATTGTGATTGGTCCATGCTAGCAGTTCTAGAAGTTCCGTCGCTATTTTGGATAATGTTCCACAACTCGCTGAAGTCCTTACCCGTCATACTTTGGAGTTTAGCCAAACCGTCTCCACGCTAATATCTTAAATTGTATTCTTTGTTTAAATAGATGCGACCTTCTATCACTAGGTAATTGGAAATAACATTTGTTTTCAAATTTGGCACAGTTTTTCGTATTTCTTTCATGAGCTGAACCAGTTTACTACGTTTTTGTCTAGTAGTAGTTGTCTAGTAGGTAGAGTGTAGACCTGTTGTATGCTAATTCCGTTATCCTTTAGGTACTTACGACGGTTTAATATATCTATCTTATCCGCGAATTTATCCGCAGATTTATTTTGTATTTGAAATACATAAAAGTTAATTTTTTAAATTGATTTATTTCCTATCAATTAAAAATTATCCTTATAATCTTTTTATTATATAAAAACAAATGTAAATTCAAAACCAAAGAAAGATGTCAATTATTATTTTTTAAACTGATCCCAAACAAAATAATATTTCTATTATGTAATTTAAACCTGAAAGAAACAAATATCCAGATTTCTAGCGGAGACATGGACTTGTATAGAATTTCTTACATCTTGTATTGGTTTCCAGAGAGAAGAATAATTTTATAATAATAAAAGAAATAATAATAATAATAAAAGGGACAAATTTAGCAAATCAGTTATTCTTTCATTTTTTTCCTTTATTGAATTCTTGTAAAAATACAATAAATTAATGTGTCAATACACATCTATTTCTTACTAAGATTGAGAAATAGATTTTTATCCACTTTCAGCTACATTTAAGTAGGAAGTAGTAGAGCCCTTAGTGCCAGCTTGTCCAGCAGCTAGAAGTCCCTGGCCAACTCCTGAAAGTAGAGCACTTCCAACAGCTACTGGGGCAGATAAAATTGCTGCTGGTAATTGGCCAGCACCACCAAAAGCTGAGCCAACCAAGCCAGGCTTCCTATGAAAAGAAAAAAATATTTAAATTTTAGTAAAACAAGTTCAGTTCCCTTATTTTGGGAGTATAATTTGTTAATATTTATATTAATCATCATATCATATCATATATTTATTAAATATATGATATATTTATCATATTTTTATTAAATATATGATATATTTATCAATGATATATTTATCATATATTTATTAAATATATGATATATTTATCATATATTTATTAAATATATGATATATTTATCATATATTTTTAATGGATATAACATAAATTGTGTAAATAATAAAATATTATATCCGCATACTCATTATAAACAAAAAAGACACAGTCTCTTGGAATTGTTCACGAAATATTAGTAACTGGTAGTGGGTAGTGCCGTACGGTATTCCATCGACCAAGTTACTCCCATGTGATTGGCAACAAACTCGTGTTACCAATCAGTTATATGCGATTATAATAGGCATCATTATATCTGTTAGATAAAAAGTTATAGAATAGTTTCTATAAAAATAGTTATACTTACGAGTTGTTATTCCATTAATAAAGTACCTTGAAAACAAAATATATTTGTTTTCTTTTTGAAGTCATAGTACATACCTACTTATTTCTCATAAGTTGGTAAGTTAAAGAATTATATACTTACTTTTGTGCTGAAACAAAGAAAACCAACTATTAGTATACAAAAACTGTAAAATAATAAATGTAATGTTCTACAATAGAAAAGTAAGTGTCTACGAATTTGAATTGTCTAGAAAAGGGTAGGTGTTAAGGAAAAGGACGGTTTGGAGTTTGAAACTAGAAAATCAGAGTATAAAATGAGGTCTCTTTATATTATTTATTTTTTTACAATTTACTCTTATGCAAAATATTTCATAAGCTCTATATTTACGTGATGCATCTACATCTAGTCCTCTGGTTTGCTGTGTTAATTCATTTATTGTATTATCTATCCCTGTAAAAAGTTTTCCATATTGACTGTTTCTCCCGTCTTTCTCTATTCTACCCTTACTTTCCGCTCCTATATCCCATCCTACCCTAGGCATTACTTAACTAATTAAATATGTATATAAGCTTTAAAGTTTTTTCGTTGTTATAATTATTTTATTCTTTTTTAAATGCAATTACTTAAATTATGGATATTTATATGTTTAAATTGTACTCAGCTTTGTTAATTATTCCTCAAAAAGAGTGCCTCACTGGTGGCATTATTGCCGTTAGGACTCTTAATAATATGAATAAATAGCACATTTCAGATAATAAATCTAATAAAATTCTTTAACATTATGCCTCATCAGCTTAATATTATTTTTTACAAAAATTCACAGAATTGCTCTACATATATAATGTTAGTCAGTTTTTAAAATTTGGAAATTTTTAACTTTAATATTTTTTTCAAACATTTTATTTCTTATCAATAAAACTAAAAGAGTTGAGAAAGAACCAAATCGAATAACACTCTGACTTTGTTAAACTATATGCATATAAATTTCCATGTTCCAAATGTTCAGTATAAAAGGTGTGAGAAAAAATACAATACGTTTTCTCTCAATAAAGGCCTGAGTTATTCGTTCTTGAACCCAGCCTAAGTATCATAAATATGTTAAATGGTAGAAAGATTGTAAAATTTAGCTATTTAAAAAAGATGTAGTTCCTCCCATTTTTCTTTATATTTAGGAAAAGCATACAATCCGGCTTTAACACTGAAATCTAAATACGATTTTATTCAAATTTCTTGTAATTTTAATCAGAGAAAAATTTATCAGTTTAGTAGTATAGTATTGCTGGAATATGTATGTGTACATAAAGGCTTATGTATTGTATATTAATAAAATGTATGTATATGAAGGCTTACTTTCATGCTGTGTTACTACATATTGTGGCGGTCCTTGAACGTAAGTTGTATGTTCGACGTAGTTCGGCTGTTGTACTACGTATCCTGGCTGCCCTGGAGGAAAGGCGGAGGCCACTGCCACAGTTACAGCTAATACCACGAGTAACTTCATACTGATATAATTCTAACTAAATATTACCAGTATAGTGAGAGCACAGAAAGAGAAGTGATTTCTACAACACCTGAATCCTTTTTTATATCAAATAAGACTAATAGGTTTTAAACGACTGTTGACAAGAATTAACAATAACAACTGAATTGAATTACTTTTAGCCATTAGCTATCTACAATCGATTAGTAGTGAATGCGAAAATATATTTTGTTTCTAATATTGTACTGGATCATTATGATCAGAGGATGTCTTTTATGAAATAATTAATTCTATAACGCTAACTTGTTTGTTTTTAAATTCTATTTGTGGTTCCACTATCTCATCATTAACGATCCATTAAGCATTTTCTACTAGAGACAAAATCTTTTCTTCTGTCATTAAGACTGTAAAAAATGTAGCCTTAGTCAATCCCTCTCAAGGATGTAAAGCCACAATTCCCTAACAATAAAATATGTATACGCTTTAGTTTCTTGTTAGAAGAGTCAGAAAACTAAGGTCTAAAAAATTCAACGAATACATAGTTTCCTATTAAAGATAGCTGTGGAGTCATTTGATTTAGAATAATGAAATGGATGGTTAGTCTCTCCACTAAAAGCAACTTTATTGTGGAAAGACGGCTTTGAACGGCTTTAGTTGTCATCATCAGTGCCGATGAGACGAGTTGAAATGGGTAAAACAAAGAACCAGTGTTAGTCCACAGGCCACCATAAGAAGTGAGTCGCTGACTGATAAAGTTTTCTTACCTTATGGAATCGCTTATTTATGCCGTGTCCACCGATGAATTGGGTATATGGCAACTGGGCGCTGGGCCATTTATTTTTTGTTGACATCCCAAACTTGCCCTTCTAAGGGAACATTGAAAAGAGATAGATAACGTTTTGATTTTCACAGGATCGTTTAAATAAATTATTTCAAAAACAGTGGTAAAGGTGGCCACCGATACGAGTGAGCCGTTTTCTTTTCAACGTCCCCGCAGAGCGATATGTTTGGGGCGGTGGCCACCCCAAACGGCCCACTCTTATCGGTGGCCACATGAACCACTGTTTTTTAAATAATTTAATTTAGCGATCCTGTGAAAATCAAAACTTTATCTATCTCTTTTCAATGTTCCCGCAGAAGGGCAAGTTTGGCATGTCAACAAAAATTAAATGGCCCAGCGCCCAGTTGCCATATACCCAATTCATCGGTGGACACGGCATAAATAAGCGATTCCATAAGGTAAGAAAACTTTATCAATCAGCGACTCACTTCTTATGGTGGCCTGGGGACTATGTGGAGTTGATACAAAGGTTGGAATCTGGTGTTGTTAAGTGTTTGAAAGCTGGCTTTGTCCAATAGTTACTTTTAGAGGAGAGATTTCTTTCTTTATTCCATACCTTAGGTAGTTTCCCTGGTTGTTATAGTTAGCTATTTGCTTTCTTGTTGTTCTGAAGTGTTTGAAAGCTGACGTTGTCCAATAGTTACATTTAGAGGAGAGATTTTTTTCTTTATTCCATATCTTAGGTAGTTTCCCTGGTTGTTATAGTTAGCTATTTGCTTTCTTGTATTTCTGAAGTGTTTGAAGGCTAACGCTGTCCAATAGTTACATTTAGAGGAGATACTTCTTTCTTTATTCCATATCTTAGGTAGTTTCACTTGTTGTTACAGTTAGCTAGTTGTTTTGCTTTCTTGTTACAGCTTGCTGTTCTGAAGCGTTTGAAAGCTGGCTTTGTCAAAAAGTTACTTTTAGTAATTAATAGTTTTAATTAATTAATTAATACTTTTAGTCTTTTACGTCCCTGTCAAAGACGTACAATTTAAATCCTCGTTGTGAACCCATAGAATAAAGTAAGTATAGCGTAATAGTCCCCACAATACAAACACTTTTATTAAAATGATACAATATACAGGGTGTATCAATTTCAGATGGCCATAGAAAAAGGGGTATATCTACAGGTCATTTGGAGCAAAAAAGTTCATATAAGCTATAGTCCAATTCTCAACAGGTTAGGAGCTATAGGCGAAAATAGACTGTGTTAAAAACAATAATTGACCTTTGAAGGTGGCGGCCAGTAAATTGAAATTTAAGTTCTCTAACTAGAAGATCTATTATTGTCAAATATACTTACCATGGTATCTCAAGGCAAAAGCTGCTCAAAATGGCCGCCACCTTCAGCAATGCACATTCGACATAATTTTGTCAAAGATGCCACAGATGATAATGTCACGTTTCTTTGCCCTTCTCCAGCTGCAAGCACGACATGTTTTCTTCTACAAAGGTCGTTTGTGCGCCCACTTAAAGTTGGAATATTGTGAAGTATTTGGTATAGTTTTAAAGCTTATTAAAAGCGCCAACTTTTCCTAACTTTGTATGCATTTCTCCCATTCGGGTCATATTGCTAAGTGGGCTCAAAGTTTTTCAGATTTTTTAAAAAAATCTATTTTTTTGTTTTCACACTGCTCTGGGCCACACTAAAAAGGCAACAACTCAACTAAAACATACATCATTTTATAGGTAATTTCCTGCTCTTTCCAACGATTGTTCATTCATTGTTCCAAGATTAATATATTATGAGTTATTTCAGTTTATTAAGGCAAAGGTCGATTGTTTTTAACACAGTCTATTTTCGCTTATAGCTTCTAACCTGTTGAGAATTGGACTATAGCTTATATGAACTTTTTTGCTCCAAATGACCTGTAGATATACCCCTTTTTCTATGGCCATCTGAAATTGATACACCCTGTATATGTGAATGTGTTACTTAATTAACAGCATTTAACGTTTATTGGTTATAAACCCCCCAACAAATGCCTTTTATATTTAACATAATAGCCAAAATTTTTATTTAATATTGGGAAATTTTATTATAAATTAATAATGGACAGTTACAAAGATAACGATATTTGACTTATATAGTTTGTATAGACTTTTTAGTATGTAGATCAGATCCTTATTTTCAACGTAACTGCAATATAAATATAAGATTTCTAGTAATATCATTGGCAAATTTTAGGGGTATAGCCGGCTTCCGTGATCTAGAGCTCCTGGGCTAATTGGTATAATATAATACTGTTCCCCGAAATTAAGTCTACTGTAATCTATATATACTTAAAAAAAAAAATCGGAAAAAATAATTTTAATCATAATTTGTATTTTTTTTTTTCATTTTTTATCGTTTACAACATCTATGATTTATTCTATTTTTCTCTTATATCTATTATACATAATAAGGTGCGATCTATTGCTATAACATCGGTTACTGTCTCTTCAATGTAAATTTCTATTTTATTTACGGCAAAAATGTATTATTACATTTCATAATACAGAAATTACTTTAAAGTTGAATTAATGCAGATGTAGTTAATTGTATAACCTATCAATATGTGAATCTTTTTAGGACTTGAGTTTTGTAGAATGTCATCTTGTGAACTGAAGTGAGATACATTGTAAAGTTTAATTATTAAAAGTAATTAATTAGTCTGTATGCAGCTTGTTATCTATTCGCCTTTTCACGAAGATATAGAAGGCCTCTCACCTTTTCTTTATCTTACATTCACACTTTGTTCTCAAGAGGTTGTACCACAAATGGTCCGTTGCTTGTTTTATTAAAAATCTTGCAGATTCTAATTGCAGCGATAAAATGAGCTAATTCCTTCACGAAATATCCCAAACCGGTGGCCAATGGACGGCAGAGATCACGGAATGAAGTCAGTATGTTGTAAATGAAAATTATAGGTGGTTGAACTAGTCCGTTAAAAATTATGGTGAGAAGTGGCTTGAGGAAGTAATCAGAAAATATTTGAATTAGACCTGTAGTAAGAGGACGTCCAATCGCCAGCAGAACGAATCTAAATAAAACAAACTATATATAAAATAATATTTATAACAAATAATATTACTTTCTTTATAGATCAGTCAGATTACTCATTTGTTAAAAAATTAGACAAAATAAGTAATAGTGCATGATATAAATCAATAATTGACAAACTAAACTTGTGTTGAATAAATAGCTCTTACAACAATTACTATAGAGGTAATCCTTTTACAAACATGTACTTAAGCCACTTACAAAAATCTTAAGAGTGTATATAATTTCAATAATTTGAAATTTGCTAATTAAGCTATGAACTGACGATGCGGGATACATATTATAAAAAAGAATTCGATTGACAACAAAGTAGTTGGAACAAATTCCAGTTTCAAACATAATGAAACTTGTGCGTGCTAAATTAATCAAACCTAAACCAACTACCAGGGATCACTATGATTAAAACTTCTTGGACCCAAGTCAAAAAACAAGAATAATCAGAAAGAAACAGCAATATTTAATCGTGCATCGATGGTGAATGGTCACAATTTAAATTATCTTCCTTAAGACCACAATTCGAACTAAAAACAACCTAATTAGACTAATTTCACAATGTGAGTACCTAATTAACATCATGTAAACTCACACTTACTAGTTGTTGCCTATATAATATATATAATATATTGCCTATATATTTTGTGCTTCTAATTCTTTGACACAAGAAAGCAACGACAGATATAAAATAGTTGTGCTATTTATATGTAGGATGTAGGTATAATATGCAGTTTGTTATACGGTTAGAAACCCCTTACATAGTGTTGTGAAAAGATTCATGAATCAACCTTTCTCAAGCTGCCATCATTGCATGTTAAAATTCGGGTTAGGAAGAAAGAATAAGCGCGGGATACACTTGAGCATTCGTCCCGAATGAGCTTGCGTTCGCCCCGTTTTGCTCAGATGTGGACGGGGCGAAGCGGCCCGAAGCGAGTTGTTAACCCATACCCCGTCCACACTAAGCAGGAACCGAGCACGTGCTTTCTTTGATGTTACGATAACGCTCAGATCGGGTTGAGGCATGTGTATACATTCTGCACGCCCTGTCCACACCTGAGCAAAACGGGGCAAACGTATGCTCATTTGGGGCGAAAGCTCACCCACCCTTAAATAGAGCGCGACTTACAAAAGAAAGGAGTGGCACAAAGGGCTGGGTCAAACAGGTAGCGGATAGAACGACCGTAGTCAGTCGCGGACTAGTGAGGTAAAAAAAGACCAGTCATGCACCATGACAATGATTGAATTAAAGAAATCTGCGTATTATTGGCTTATGATTATATAGGAAAATTTTGGTTTAGAATTTGGATGGGTGAAAAAAAAATTGGTATGTACACAAAAAAATTTGGTATGCACGCGTACGGGTTAAAAAAGTCAAAATAGTAATTACTCTTCAAGATGTATGTCGTAGGAAAGCTCTTTAAGAGTACAGTAATTGTTGTTATTTACACTTTTGTCATATTTTTATGTAAGAGGGGGGTAAAATGGAAAAAACACGTTTTTATGCTATTTTTGACCCTAAATTGACAAAATTTGACCCCTAAATGGACTCCAAAAATTCTGGCCAACGAACTCTTCCTTTTTTTATATTATTGACATTTTAAAATTTGTTTGAATTTTTTAAGTGCATCCTAGGGTGATATATCGTCTGGAGTGACATACATATATACATAATATATACACAAAAAAAGTGTTAAATTTCAGGAATCGATTAAGAATGGTCTAAAACGGATTTCCATGGAGAAAATTTTCAAAACTTTTGAAGCCATTGCAATAGCTTAATTTTTTTGAAAATTCGCTAACAGACGTACCAGCTAGATAAAAGTTGCAACCTTGTGCGAACTCCGTAATTTTTCTGTCTTGAACTGGTGTTTTCGTTTTCGTTTTAATCAATCATGTCCAAAAGTTCCGACGAAGAAGAAAAATTCAATGCTTTGAGGCAGGCAAGACGAAAAAGTAAATAGGTGCATGAAATAAATGGAAAAACCGATTGTGCATTAAAAAATAAAGAAAAATAGGTAGTCATGCACACAGCACACGATTAATTAATTTATCTGTGTCAGTAATTTTTGTGCCTCCGCCTCCAGTCCTCCGTGAACTTCATGGAAAATACACCTAAACTGTTCACTGTGAACTAGATTAGGCCGCCTTCTTTAATCAGGATGATTCAATATTACAGAGTGCAGAGTTCGCTCCTGTTTGACCGAGCCTTAAAAAAGTATAAAACTTCTTTATTTTTAAATTAAAACTGTTAAAGCTAATTAAATAATTTTTAAAAAAAAATCAAGGCAATTACTTTACGGTTTGTAGTATGAAGGTGGTAGCAAAGGCGAAAATTACATGAAGTACGGAGAATATTTCTGCCCAGAACTGAGTAGCCACTCGTTCCACTTTGTGAACAGCTACTTCGGTTAGTAAAGGTGGTGGGTTGTCTGTGGTGTGGAAATATCTAATAAGTATAGATTAAAAAAAAAACCAGTTATGCATTATTTTAAAACTGGGTACTGGTAGACCCAGTATACATTTTTTCCTAACAGGGGTTTCCCAAATTGAGCCTGAAGGCGGGTATAAACTATAAACCGGAAATATAGACCAAGGGTCCATTTAGCATAGAAACCAGGTCCATTGAGCAAATCTGGGTGGGAGGGGGTATCATCTTGACACTTCCATTTGACATGATCATCAGTGTGAAACATTCTTACCACTCTGGAATTACAACCATCACCAGTGATATTAATAAAAATTACCTTGGTTTCAGGTGGAAGTTAGCGAGTATGCTCACCACTTGGCTACACTGGTCCCCATCATGCACTATACTTTGGATTTTTTATTACAAACTATTCTACTTCTTTGTTGTTTATTAGGAGCAAATTTCAAATTATTATTTAGATCAATTTATCGGGAAGCAATGAAAATTATTAAAAATCTGGAGTTTAAGAGAAACTTACTGCTCCTAAACTGTAGTTTATAAAAAGGTTATATGTTTGTGCCGTGGCATAAAAGAACTGCGTTGAATACTGTATGATATTATCTCAAATTAGTTGCTTATTACAACTAATTAAGTGGGGCCAATAGGACTTATGTATCTATATTCAGGAATTTAAGAACTTTTTATACACCATCTTGTATGCATTGTTTTAAGACAATTATTGTCTTGTATATTTTATGAATTTATAACGTTTACAACAATGCTTAAAAATAGAACTAGGACTTTTGGTTTAAACAATAATATTAAGCAAGTTTTAACAACTTATTGAATTGTGCATTGTAAGTAAAACAAAATTTATCTCAGAAATCCTTAGGATAGTATTAAAAACTTATTTGAATGACCTTGAATCTTGGTGATCAAACATATAAATGTCTATACGTTCTGGTCGTGTCCTTACTGGTTTATACTGTTTTTCCAACTTTTTATTTTCATCTGAAACTAAAATGAAAATAATAATCAGTTATCATATTTAACACATTACTTACTTACTCCTTGGCACTATGAGCCAAGGAGTAAGTAATGAAGGTTCTCGGCCTCCGTTAAGTTAGTCCACTGCCGTTTATCCTTGACCTGCGTTCGCCACCGTCTCACTCCTAGCGCTCACAGATCGTCTTCTACATTAACCGTCCTTCTTGGGCGTGGCCTTCCTCTCGTTCTTCTTCTTCTAGGGCGCCCAGCAAACATTTTCTTTACACCTCTTTGCTCAGGCATTCTTCTACTTATCCCAGCAGAATCAACCGTCCACTCTTTATCTCCTTCACGATGAATTGCTGTAGCTTTGTGTTGTTTCTGATTCTTTAGGCGCAGTCCACAAAGATCCCACCATGCACCTTATACAGAATCATCCACTCCCAGGCACTTTGAATGTCCTCGATCACGTTTGCCATAGTCCAAATTTCTGCCCCATATATAGATCGCGATTGGTCTGATTGAGGGCGAATATTAGGCGAATATAATATATATTCCTGCGCTCATCCTGGCTTTTACATCTTCTCGCACTTCGTTAGTCTCATTAACGACCATACCCATTTGGATGCGAGATTTCAACTATTTACTTGAAATTTCGCACCTAATTAAAAGTTCTGTGGCCTACATTTAAGCATTGTATATTAACCCCGTAGATCCTCTCCTTTGGAAGCTCTCATATATTTGGTTTTGTTTTCGTTTACTTCGATGCCCGCTACTAGCGTCACCTCCTCCAGTTGCTGGTATATTCTCTCTAGGTCTCGTCCTCTCCTGCTGACAATGTCCTCTTAACCGGCGTAGGCGAGGCATTGAATGGAGCGGTCCATTGTTGTGCCTCCTTTTCGTAAGCAACTGCCTGATAATTTTCTCAAAAACCAGAGCATTGCTGAAAGAACATCCCCTTACATTTCTCCTGACCTTTCTTCAAACCCTTCAGATACTTTCCGACTTTCTTTGCACTTATTCCGAACTCGTGCATTATTTGGTACTGTGCTTTCCTGCTTACACTGTCATAATATGCCTGTCAGTTAGTGTAGTGTTTCATCGTAATCGTAACATTTTTCTATGCTCGTTGTTATTTTAAACAGTTGATTAGACTTGATTTGACGGTGGCTCGGTTGCGTCCCTCGTTGTTCCCAAGTTCTTTCTCTATGGTATGGTAATCATCGTCCCATATGTATAACATTATAAATATTAAATAAGTAAGATAATAATTATATAAGGAGGATTATTTCTCTTTATAATTGGGGATAAAAAGTATAGAGAGGCTATTCACATATTGTATAAACCTTTTAATATCAGTATGCTAAAAACAGCTTTTGGCAATTAATTTGATAAGATAAAACATTGCATCTGTCATAAAAATGGGCGACAACTGTTATTAATTTTTGTTTCAGTCATATTGGGGTCCAGTAGTCTTGTCATGCAGAGATAAGGGGATTCATGATTTGTGTTCACCCAGCATTTTGAGGAAAATAAGAAAGCAACTCGATGCGTCCATCTGTCATGGCAACGAACGGGAATCTTCACGACAAGATATAAAAAAAAAACTAATAAACATGGAAATCAGCTTCCGCTCCTAATATACGCGCATGGACTAGGGATCCCATTTCACGATTCTTAATTAACAATACGTTTAATAAAGTTTGCTAATTGTGTAATTATTGTTATATTTGATTGAAACTTGCCTCGAGATGTTATTGTTTGCTGCTGTGACTGATCATCTTTTTCATCTAAAGGATGCTGTTTATGTTCTTTGTGCTGTAATGAGCTTGGAGGAGACGGTTTCACTGGAGATATAAGCATTGCTGACTGTTGATGTGATTGTCTCAGGTTATTGAGAATAGGTTCACTTGGTATTTTACTGTTGTCCACAACGAAATGAACTTCCCCATGGTGTTTTATATCTCTATCAATCGCTCGAAATATAAAACTCTATCTGGACAAAACAATTTTTCAGTTTTAGGAAACAAAAAAATAACTTTTTCAACGTATTCAACTAATGCAGTTGTTCAAAATAAATAGTTCTACTTTATAAGTATAGGTCACAATGAAATTACTTCGATTTATAACATTTACTAATAGAAAATTCGCATTTAAATAATTAAAATTATAATACAGTGGAAACAAAATATTTATCAAAGAGACAGTTTGGGAATAAAGAGACTTTAACGGTTTTAATGAGTTAAATGTTTGCGGTATTTTATTAGGATTGTGTTCTTTTCGGCTTGCGTATCAATATTTAAATTTATTAAGATTAATAATCAAGTACTTCACTGAAATCATTAATAAAATGGTCAGCCCTTTAACTGGAAGTAGCTAAACATTTGAATTTATGTACCTACTTATATTTATGAAATGTAATTTCTTTGAACAGTACTTTTTAATATTTTTATACAAGAATCCATTCTGCCTATGAATATATTATATTGTATTAAAATTATCCTTTTTACCGCTGGGCATGTAGTTGAGTCAATTTTGGCCTTATAGAGTTGATCAAATGATTCCCCCGAAGACATATCTTCAAAATTTTGATGATTTTCATTCATAAACTCAGAACCACAATAACACACTGCTTCGCTCACCTCTCTATCGACCTTTATCTCTTGAGGGTCGATAGATATTTGTGACTCAATCTTTATCGCACTGTAGAAAAAGAGAGTATGTAGTAATTATAAAGCATTAATTAAAAAAAATGTTTAAATAAAAGTTAAAAAACAGTACTAGCTACTATCGAGTATTTTAAGTAAGATTTTTTTTGATTTATTTGAAAATACCTTTTATCATTGCGTAATTTTGAACAGGCAAGCTTTAATCTTTTATAAAGTGTTAGCCTATCACTCGATGGACCATCTCCATCTACAGGAAGAGTTTCTGAAATACATATAATCTTAATATAGTACCTTTTGGTATATTCACTACGATTTTATATGTAAGATATTATTACATGCTATTTAAGTATTTAAAAAATAAAATAGACTGCCAATTAGTGTGGCACATAGCTTCCTCGCATCCAATCACGTACTTTATTTATTTTATGCTTTTGCAATCCATTATTGTCTAATTTATTTAATTCCCCCCCCCCCCCCCCCCCCCCCGTTTTTTTAATCTCAAAATGGTTTTGATTTATTTTCATGAATTAAAGTATCAATTAAGCAAAAATTGTAGAGCACAAGCAGTTGAAATTAATCTGGCGCTATCTGCGGTCTACTTTCGACAAACCATCCAAATTTCATAAAACTCAGATGAGTACTTTTAAGATATAGGTGTAAATAAATGTACGCATGTTGAAGAGAAACACATGGGCGCAGTAGGTTGAAACTTATATGGGACCAACATTGTAATAATTATGGCCTACCATAAAAATTTCATTAATTCGGAGGAGTATTTTTTTAAATGTTGTTTATAAGATTGTTTTGGTTCGCAAAAATTAAGCGCATCAGTTAGACAGACACGGAAACAAAAATGTTCACTGATCATGAAGCCTGAAACGGATTTCAGTCTTGAAATTTTTGAAATCGGAGACATAGAATATATTCATTCTTCAGATCGCGATCACATAGCTTCCGTTTCCATCGGTAAGCTCGGAAGCAAAATAATAACATGGTATTTAATATAAATTATATAAACATATTTTTAACAGTATTTGTTTAACTGCTATTTTAGAAAAATGTTTACCTATAAAAAATGTTATTTTATTAAAAACAAGTTATAATAAAATGAATTACCATTCTTTTCAGGAAAGGTTGGCTCGTTATTTCGTAAAGCAAAATGATTGTAATGGTACCTGAAAAAAAGATTAACTGTCTGTCTCATAAAGGCAAAGTATTCAAATTCACATAGTGTTTTTATATAGATTATAGATAGTTTACAAAAAGTAGATAATTTATAAAAAAAAAAAAGTGTTCCTTTGGTAAATTGAAATATAGAACAATCAGGCAAGTATTCTGTGCAATAGACTTAGTCTGTTTTTAGTTAAAGTCATTGATGAAATTTATGTAGTATAACTATTATTTTTGCTGTTTCTTTTACGTTCTGATCAACTCATTATTATGCTACAGGACAGGGTATCCAGCGGTATACGCTTTTAGTCTACGGCAGGGGTGCCCAACCTTTTTTAATCAAGGGCCACATTGTCAACATTGAAAGGGAAGGCGGGCCAGGGGCGGGTGGCGTACCTGGGGGGGGGGGGGGGGTCAACCCCCAGAAAATTTTAGAATTTTTACCCTCATAAAACACGTTTTTATGCTTCCTAGAAGGTTAATTTTCCGTTTTGGTTTTAGCTGAAACACCATGTTAATAAAGTTTTTTCTGTTACTAGCCTAGTTTTACTTTGCAGAAAATAAAACACTCAAATATATATTAAAATGATTGTAAATAACCGCACAAGTATAAATATACAACAATAACAGTATGTCTTTCAATTTAATTTAGTAATTTACTTTCATGTAATTTACTTTCATTTTACAAAGTTATTAATCAAAATATCAAGTTTGTTTCAGTGAGCTGGTTGAAACTGCTTTGCACTTGTACCTAAAATGTCTTTCCACTTAGGCTCAAACTTAGTTGTACCAATCATTAATAACGATTTTAAGTGTTCATCTGTGAGGGAAGACCGGAATTTTGATTTAATGTAATTCATATTTGAAAATGTTTGTTCGCAAATATAGGACGAGCCAAACACTGAGAACATGGTACGAGCAAACATTTTTAAGTTTTTGAAATCTTCATTGGGCAAGGCGCTGAAGAATGGCAACAGATCTCCGTTTTCCCCATTCTCCAATGTTGCTGGACAAAATCAGCTGGGCTGTTCGGCATTAGGGAATTAATATATTTTAGATTCTCTGAATGCTTGTAAATTCTTCGTTTTTATGGCAACACGGCGGGCCACACAAAATCGGCTAGCGGGCCGGACCCGGCCACTTTACTCTTATTACGGTCACTTTACTTGGTATTTAATGTTAATATAATGATATGAATTCATTATAGATGGAATTTCATTCATGACAAATTTCTTAAGCCCACTTAGTTTGAAATAATCTTTCAGAATATGAAGTTATTTAATCTTTCTATTTCAATTTTTGAAGTTAAACTTCTTTAGGTGCGGTAAAGTAAATTGGCTTGGATGAAACGAAATCGTGCAACGAAGTTTGTGTTTCGAGACTCGTCTAAGAGGTAGATTTACCTGTAAAGAATCTTTTACTTGGACGATTCTCGATCCACCGACCTCTGATTCGGCAGGCATGATCGCTAACTATTGCACCACCGAGGTAGATGACTTAAATACACAGAATTGGTATATAAGTGTAATATTATATACATTATAATAATATAATACAAATAAATGTTGTTTTCATGTTTTTTTCTTCATTTTTCGCTAAAATGTTATGAAAATATACTTATTTTTCAATTAAATCCTACATAACCACATCCTAATCCTGAAATAATTAAATCGTCAACAAATGCAAAAAAGAGTAATGCATCAACAGTTTCTAAATCTTAAGTTTCATTTCTAATGCGTGAGAGTCCCACACATATTTTCTTGTTGTTGTTGTTGTTTATCTACTGTACGAATTATTGTAATCACAACAGTATAACCAGAACTATAACAACGAAATCATAAGAACATTATAATTTTAGTTTTATTTAATAATAATTATTAAGAAAAAGGGCTATGAAATTAAAATAAAATGAGGGATTCTCTGATTTTCGTATTGTCAACCACCAGGAAGAGTCCCGTGGGTCTTTTATAAGATGAAATGAATAGATTTATTGTACCCTTATAAGAACTAAAATGCACGCTATCGCATCTCGATTTCTATGCAACAATAGAAATCGGTAGTTTCTTGAGTATTACAGCAATGTCAGTTCATTCATGATACAGAAATTGTAATAGTCGATAGTTTATAATTTTTCATCTTTCATTGTCACTTTGGTTATCTCGGAAAATCATGAGAGCAAATTTGAAAAACAAAAATGATTACCTATCAACTTCTTTTTTCATAACTATTGGAAGAGATGGTGTTATATGATTAGCATGTAAGGGTACCAGCATTTCCCTTCCTACATCATCAATTCTTCTGTGAGGACATCTAAAGAATTCAGATTTTTCTCTTCCTGGCACGTATACTTTTCTTCTAGATAAGTGATCCAAAACTACGGCTGACTTTTTACGTATTTCAGTCTTCCAACATATTGAAAAACCAATAAAATATAATTAATGGCAAATTATTAAAAAAAAAAATAGATTAATATACAGTTCTTACAAATGTACTCGTACATCTCTATTTGTGAAGTAAGCTCAAATGGTCATATTATTCACTTATCAACACTATCAAAACTTCTATAAACAGTAGTTATAGTACAATTATTTGTTAAATGATCCATTAAATTGGTTAATCGTATATTCCCTCGCTCTCAATTCTTTATTTGCAATTTAAGTTTTATTCTTTGCTATTGAGACATTACCTTCAAGCACATTTTAATACTTATATATAGGTAATATTATTGTAAAATTTTAACATGGATTTGATTAAGATTCATCAAATTTATTTGTCAGTTTAGCGTGGTTAAAGTTTAACACTACTAATATAAAACCCTTCCAGGCCTCTAATCTAATAATCCAATACCAATGTCAAAATAAAAAATCCATAGACTTACTCATCAATCACAATATGTCTAGAACGGCATTAGTGCCGCTCTAGAGCTAGAGAGCTGAAATTTCGCATGGAGAACCTCCTAGAAAATATTTGTATGATCCGCCATTTTTATTCAAGATGACGGAAATTTATGTGTAGAATTCGACATGAGGATATCTCCAGAACAAATTGCTCTAAAACTAGACCCTTGAATTTTGGAGTACACAGTTTGAATAAAATACAACACAGCAAAGTCAGTTCCAAATGTATTAATTGCATTTCTGCATTCAGTGTCTTTATTAGAGTTAGTGTAAATCTTTTACTTCAAAGGAAATGTTAAATTCAATATTATTTACTTCATCTATGCAAGTTTTACAGCATAAATATATTCTTTAATAATATCTACCTGTCTAGGATCATCACAGATTGGAATAGGTGGAATACCAATGTCTGTATTTGCTGAATCCGAACACGAGTCCATTTTATCTTCTGTGCTGCTTGAAAATTCAACTTTACGCCTAAACCAATTAACATATTTTCAAATCAGGATTATAAATTATGACCAAATCAGTAGAGTAAATTGATTAATCATTGGTTAACATGTGGAACTATGACAAAAAAATAAACTTATTATCAATATGACAAGGGTCATAATATTTAACTAACACTTTCTTCGCATGTCCTTTTTTAGATTTTTCTAATTTGTGTTCCTTGATTTTAACTTCACTTAAGCAAACTTCGATAACAGATTCCTCTTCTTCACCCTGAAAATATAGTTGTGGTTATATCTCATTGTTATATAATGGATTTTTTTTTTTTATATAATTAACATATTCTGAAAGGTGTAGGAAATTTTCAAAATTGTGATTTTGTTTTATAATCTTTTACGGTAAAACTGCAGTTATCAAGTCACCTTAGGAGATGAGGTTATAAAATTGGGGGGCCTCACTCAAATTTACTTTTTAGTCAAAGGGATATTATCTCTAAAATGTATTAATTATATAGATATAAGCTTTCAAATGTACAAATCTTAAAAATAAACTACTTTGACAAAGGGATAATCTCTTAAGTGTACAAATAAAGCGAAATTGTACTGCCAAGCGATTCTCGACTGTAGGTATTGATAACTGCAGATTAGCCTCTTTTACATTTTTCATATGCAAATTTGAACATGCGTAATGAGTCCTGGATCCTGGCATCTGGCATCAGCCTTCCCTTCTTCTATATTAAGGAGGATGACCGTTCATTAAATAAACTGTTGTGAAAAGAAATTTTATCTCTGGATGCTGTCAAGTCGAAGTCAAATCGTACTCTAAGCTACTATGTAAGAAAAACAATGCAACACTGGTTTAGACGCTTTTAGCTGTCCATGCGTATTTCTCTCGTTCTACCCTTTGTCAGATCCCTAAATAAAATAATTATGTAAAACTAAAATTCTTTTGCAAATAATATATTCAAATTTTTATAAGATACTAATCAGGCGTTGACCAACTTTAAAATATTATATAAAACTCACCTCAGATTGAACCTTTCGTTGTGGGCATGTCATGGTGCCTATTATTTTCTTTATATCTCGTCTAAGTTGCGACGAACTCACAAAGGTACCGTTTTCTTGGTTATTTAATAATTGAGACTCGGAATCATTTTCTTTTGGCTCTTCCGTTACATATTCCTGCTGCTCCATGTATTACTTTATTGCAGGCTTCTTCTCTAACCGTTTTCAAATCTCAAAACAAATTGATAATAATTAATCAAAATTGAAAACATTTCAAAACAAATATTTATTTTATTTTATTTTTTTTTTTTACGGATTAATATTAATTTCTCTTCTAACTAATTTTTATCATATATAGTTATAGTTTTGAAGTGACCGATGGCTCAATCTTTGAATATATTAGATTCATACTTCTCGATGAAGTATTCAGTACCTAATAGAAACTATATTATTTTTTAAAAATCATTGGGTTTAGTAAAAAAAACACAGAATAGTATAGCTACCATTAGTTTTAAAGCTATAAGGCATGTATTATGTATATTTGTGGATGAATTGTACCCAACAAAAATTTAAAAGTGGCTATTTACGGCTTATTTTGTCTGAGTTTTTGGATAGTAACGTTCAAATTTATTTCTTGGTTTAGTTTTGAACACGGTACATTCAACTTATAGTATTACTGTATTCTATTATTGTAAGTAAATTACAATAGTATGGGACATACTCATATTTTAATAACTCGTTGATGACATACATAGCTCCTGAATTCACCATTTGAATAAATATAATCAAAGATAACTTTGTTAGATATATTATAAACATCTAACAAACATCATATTTGTTCATTTGTAAAATGGAATACATAAAAAATACTGCAGTAATTCATGAGCTGATTTTCTATCAAATGTAATAGAGTGAAGGACATACCCGCTGTCTTTGTCATGTTCGCTGCCCATGATGTATAGTGTTATGATCACCTCCCCTAGAAATCCCTGATACTGAAAATCAATGAATAATAGCCGACAATGTGCATGGGTGCACTTGGTTCAAGAGATATATGGGTGAGGAGTGTAGAGAATGGTTTTCAAACATAGCCATCTAAAATTTTCTAGTATTACCGGTTTATATTTCTGGGAACAAACTTTAATTTAAAAGACAACAATAGTCCGCCCTACAAAAGTCTCAAAGGTTTGTGTGTTTGTCTCCCCAAGACATAGAGACTCCTTGGGGCATTTTTATATTTAATATTCCTTTATCTTAATAGTTGATTAGACTAAGGGATATTATCTCAATTATATACAAAAGTGTGGTATTCCTTTGTCCCTAGGTGCATTGGAATAAATATCCCTTCGTCTTAATAGTAATTTTGTCTAAGCATTATATGCTACTCTGTATATGTTCCTATTTCTAAATAAACTAACTGTTAACACAAAGGGATAAAGGGGGTTGCTAAAGTAAAATAAGTGCCTAAAAGACCTACATTATTTAAGGTCCCATTATTACGGAGTTTGTTTCAAGAACTTCCTTAATATATGACAGACACTCTTATTACGCCTCTTAAAATTGAGCATTACAAGGCGTTAAAAAAATAGATGGTACAATTCACTTTTCTTAGTGTAATGGAACACTATGAATATCTTATTTTATATCCCATAACCACGATATTGATTATATACTTACAGCAGTGTGGTTTGCCATAATGGTTTTGTGATATACATTGCCATCCAGACATAAATGTTTGGCTTTGGCTGGTAGTCTTTGTATGTTAAATCTTTTATAGAGCCGAGCGGCTGTAAATGATATACTGTGATATATATACTCATAAATATGTGACGCTTAACGATATTTTGAGTATGATAGTCACTTATTAGAAGATAATGTATATTCCATACATTAACTTTTTCAGGTTTGTATTATTATGTTTTGATTCCGAACTTACCGAAGGCAACGGACGCTATGATCGTTCTGAAGAACAAACAATTTTTATGTCTCCGAATTAAAAAATTGCAAGACTGAATCCGTATTTTGTTTTAGAGTTCAACTTTGTTTAGTGTTCAAAGAAGGATGTTCCAGCTAGGCAAGACAAACACCAGCCTTATCAGATCAGATTTCCTACGTTCTTTTGGTAATGTCTCATAATTTTAATAATTTTTGTCAATTTAATCGAAGAAATTCTTCTTATATTTAATTTTAAGCGTTTCTTTTACGTCCTTATCAACCCAAACAAAAAAAAGATTGTAGGACAGGATTGGCCATTACAGTATCATTGAACAAATCAGGCGTTCACAGTGTAATAATAAGTTAACACCTCAAACTCAATTACTTCTTTTTGGAGATTATCTCTTATGCCATTAAGGCGCTGTGTTACCGATTGAATATAGTTTAGAGTTGATAAAACAAGTAAAACAAAAAGTTTGACTTATAAAAAAATCTTAAGATTATCTTGTGTACACAAGTTTAGTCAATTGTGACGGAAGAATATGTCCTTAATCATAATTAAAAGGTAAGAATTCAACGCCAGTTTAGTGCATTTCATGCATCGCAAATCAGCAGCTTACGTGGGGTCAAGTGAACGACTTGGCCCAGAAACCGGAAAGAGTAGAAAACCTTCACTATGGCACTGCACCCTAGATCCGGCGTGATAGCAACTTTAAGTAAGTAAGTAAATAGATTATACATTTTATAATATATAATTTTTATTTGTCGTATATAATTTAACGTGCAAATTAAAACAATTAATACATATAAATACACATATTATGTATATCTGATATTAAAAAAAATATCCTTAAATAAATAATAATACATATAACAGTATTTACATATACATATTAAAAAAAAGAGTTTTAGAATAATTGTTGGTTTAAGGTTTACCCATTAGTTTATTTAGTAAATAAGAAAATAATCTTACCTCTAATCTTGTGTAATTGTCTAATCCTCATAAGAATAAAAAAATAAACAAGTCTGTATAATTATATTTGAGTCCTTCTTGATATAAAGATAACATAAATATTTTAACATTGAATAACATAACACTATTAATACCTTGGGATCAGAGTACGGTTTTAAAGAAAACATTTGTTCTATACAATTAAACATTTATCTAGTCACTTAAATTAAAATGTTAAACGATATATTATTTCTTTTAAATTAAAATATGATACAAGCTAGTGTTATTTTTTCATAATATTTGTATAATAATTGTTATTTTAATTAAACCAAAAATTAATTGTATTTAATTTTTCTTAATCGATAATTGATATGGCAGATAAAACAATTTTGTTGCTAGCGATGTTATGTTAAGACTACCAGGTAGCCATGACATATTAAGGAGGCCTAGATGTAAAATTTTTGTTTTAAAATTTAAACTTAAAAAAATGAAATGTTATCCTAGCACGGAAGCATTTATTTGCCTATGAACTACATAAATACTCATTAAAAATAAGTACAACAGGATCCTGTACAAAAGATACAGATACCCTGTAGGTGCCAAATCCTCAAAAAAATTAAGAATCCTCAGTATAAATGGCATTGCATTGCTTGCTTGGATTCGGATTTCCTTGAGCGTATAGAGACTTCCATGAGTATACATCGAGATTCTTAAGGTATATTTCGCAGACGGATGACATCAACTAATTTGATTTATTCATGCACCTCAGCATTTCTAAGAGTCTAGGTTATTGTGCATCCCAAGGAATTGACGTATGCTTGCCATCCCATGATCCTACGCCTTAAAGATAATGCGATTGCAATGATTTAAAGTGATGACAGGTGGCAGGCAAAAAAAATCTATTTTCAACGTTCTTCGAGAACCCTACGTTTGCTTCTCAGTCATTATTTTAGGACAAAAGAATCTTCGAGCACTTTTGGCCTAAGACATCTTGGAGCTCACCTTTACAATCAATACTCGGCGCTTTCGTTAGTACTTGTTATGAACCTTCTCTCTACCACTTTCTAATTACCTCATAGTATATTTAGCATACCAGACCCCTACCTTAAGGAATCCTAAATTACAAGTTTTTTTATGATATTAAATACAAGAAGTTTGCCTGCCCACTTGCACCATTTATTTCGAGAGAAAAAAATGAATTTATTCTAACTGATGGCTAGCTAATTTATTAAACATTGTTGAGACTGAGTTGTAGTCAAACACATACAAGTATCTTAACAGTAGAGATATTTTGGTTAATAAAAGCTGTTTTATTTCTGCTCTTATTCAGCATGCCCATAGTACAAGCACAGTCAGTTATATTAGCCTTCAGACACATGTGTAAAAGAGCTGTAGTAAATTCGGATGTAATTGTGTTGGACATCTTGTAAAAAATACATCATAGTTATTTTTGGAAATTATTAGAATACAAAATAAAAGAGAATTATTATAAACCTGACATCCCTATTAAAGGGATTAACAACTCTTTTTTCTCCGATTTCGTTTCTAGGTCTAGGTCAGCCAATCTTACAGCTTTTGACAACAATTCTGAAATAATTAAAGATCCAATCTTTGAAAAGAGGTTTTATCAAATTGCCAAAGCACACTAGTGATGTTGCAAGTATTATATTAAGTATTTGTGCATAATGTAAGATATTTCAGATTTGTAAATCCTAATATTCGTTTTTGGTAAAAGAAAAAAATATGTTTTCCGTTTTATTTATGTATTACAACAACTACAATGATAAAAGCTATACGGCATGGTACAGATGAAACTAAAAATAAATGTTTTAGCTATTTATTTAATTGATTGAACTTAAATTTACTCAATTATCTTACTGTCTTCCTTTCTATCTTCAAACAAAAAAATAGTTGTTATAATTTAAAATAAATATACTCGCGTAACAAAAAAAAAAAATTAAAAATAAAAAAATAAAAAATAAAAATATATATATATACATATATATATATATATATATATATATATATATATATATATATATATATATATATATATATATATATATATATAATCAAAAATACTCGTATATTTTTTATTCTAGATGAAAAAATAAATATTGTTATTAACATTAATTTAACATAATAAACATTTTACTCATAACTATTGTTAAATGATTAAAAAAAAGATGTTAACAATTATTACTTACTAAGTTTATAATAAGTTTCGAAAAAATAGAGTTAATTAGTAAAAAATGCAGTACATATATAACACAATAAATAATTAAATAAAAATATATTTGTTTTTATTTAGTCACAAACTTTAAATTTATAATTTGGTTACATATATTTTAAAACTAATTTTTTACAAGCTCCAATTTTAGATTATGTATATAATTTTTTTTCTTATCAATACGCAGTAATTTCGTTTGCAAACAATAATAAAGGTTGAATACAATACAGATAATTATAATCATTAAATTTTTCAAGTATAGAAAAACTTTTTTTTTTATTTAGGTGAGATTCGTATTTTTTTCAAAGTGAAATGTAGAATTTATTTACAAGAATTAGGATACAAATTGTGTAAGGATTTTATTCTACTTATTAATTATATATTCTAATAAAGTGATAAGTCACCGGAGGGGGGGTGGTCACCAGGGTAATGCATCGACTCATAGGGTCATTTCACACATATACGGTGCCGTGTATACGGCAAAGGACTGCGTCAAAGGAAGGGTTTTAAGGTATCTTGTGTCCACACGTATCGGACCAGTGAAGACGATAATCGGCTGCCATTTTGTCGCCGCGCCTATCCACTAATCAGGTGCCAGTCAAGTGCCGCTTACGCAGGAACCTGAACGGGCTTGTGTGGAATGGGCCTAATAAGCCCTATTATTTTCTGATTTTCGAGACTGACACGGAAATTTGTAATTTGTATCCTAATGATCATTATAACAAAGAGCTCTGAAATCTAGAAACATTTTTTTTCTTTATTAGTTTTATTACTTAGTTTATTTTAACAAAGCTGACCAGAAACTAATTTGAAAACCGTTATTTTTAATAAAATATATATTATTTAAAAATATGTTTACAGTAAAAATATATATTTTACTTATAAAAATTATACAATTATTTTTAATAGGATAATTAAATGTTTTTTTAATTCATCTTCAAATTAAATAAAAACGTATAAGCGTTTCATTTTCTAATTATTTTGTACAAATCTTTAGACATTTCTGTCCTTTTAAATATATTTATAGATGTAGTTTTTTGATAGTACTTTTATTTAACGTTTATTTTCCCCATTTTTTGATAGAAATAAAAAATAAACTTTTCCTGAAATGTTAACACATTTAAAATAAAAATTATTTATTATATCTGAATTAATTAGAATGTGTGATTTTAATCGCCTCATATGCCCTAAACATTTGGTTGTACAATTTAAAGTCATTTGTATTTTCCGTTTCTTTATGTTTAAGTAAATGTCATTTAATTTATTGGGTTGAAATTTATTGGGTTGTAATTATAAAATGCTATGTCTCTGCATATAATAATCTATGTGTAATTGCTAATTAAACATTTTCTATCCTTATACGTTTTCTCAATGTTAACGAGGTATAAGTAATCATGGTGATACAGAGGGCAGCCTAAAGTAACTTGGAAATAGAAGCTAATCGTTAAGGGTCCCTTAATTAAAGAGTCAATCCTGGATTAGTCTAGAATAACAGGCTAACAATAAGGGAGACTTTAAAGAGCCTACTCTGCAGTAGTTTAGTATAACAGGCTAACAATAAGGGAGCCTTTAAAGAGCCTAGTCTGCAGTAGTTATAACAGGCTAACAATAAGGGAGCCTTTAAAGAGCCTAGTCTGCAGTAGTTTAGTATAACAGGCTAACAATAAGGGAGCCTTTAAAGAGCCTAGTCTGTAGTAGTTTAGTATAACAGGCTAACAATGTCTGGAGTAGTTTATAACAACAGGATGACAATAAACAAGCCCTTAAAGATAATAAGTAAGAGCCTAGTCTAGATAGGATAGGTAAGACAAACCAATAACAGGAGCCTTATAAAGAGCCTAGCCCTAAAAGTAACTGGGTAAGAGTGGCCTATAGCCAGAAGGGCCTTAAAGAGCATACAAAGTACAACGAGAAATAGAAATTTTAAATATAAAAATTGAATGTTAATGGATAGTTTAATAATATTTCTTCTTTTCATGAAAGTTGTGTAAACTGTTTGTGGCATCTATACATCTCCTTACATTAACACAATAATATAAGCAGTATATTTTTATGATGTGAAGATTAAACTTTTTCAATTTTATCACCAAATCAACTCTACATTTTAAGGCTAAATTTGTGTAATCAGTGTAATATAATAACCAGTTAAACAAAATTGCAAAGTAATATTACAGTCTTTAGTTAAATCGAATAAGGAATTTTATTTGTCAGTATTAAATCTTGTCTATAAAAATATTATCAATTTACTTATTATAAATAAATTATTTTGTAATCGAGACTTTTAAATAAGTTTTAGAGTCTCCGTCAATCCCATAATTTTTTTTAAAAAAATAGTTATTAATATAACAAAAAAGTACTAAAACTTGTATAAGATTGAATAATCTAAAAATGAAATAAAATAAAAATGTTTCGTATTTAAAAAAAATTCTAGTTTATATAAGGCCATTCTTTATCAATTATGCATATGTAATTAATATTTTTTTCAATTGAATGATACAATAATATGCTTTATAAGTTATCAGAGGAATTCTAACAATTTAAATAATAAAATTTGTCTTTAAATGTCAATTGATAATGTAGAGAATGGATTTTAATTGTCCGTCCATAACGTAAACATGATTCGGTCATAATTAAAGTCATATATATATATATATATATATATATATATATATATATATATATATATATATATATATATATATATATATATATATATATATATATAGCCACTTAAAACCAATTTATTTTAATGGTCCCAAAAGTCTTGACTGAGATATAAGCCATGATCTTTAGTTTATTATTTTTCTGTTTTTAAATTCAAACAGTAATTTACCCACTATGTGTAAAAACTAAACTTAAATTACCAATGTTTCTCAAGTATTACATCAATGGGAAAAATAACAGATTTTTAGCGAGTGCTTGTATTATACTTTGCATAATGTATCGTTAATACTTCAGCAGTCCCAGTAAAATATTCTTGAATCGACTATATACATCCGCAGATTGGATTTTTAAGCTCATTTAGCGTAGGAAGTAAGATAAACTTTATTTCTATAGTTTTTTGATCATACTACCCCATGAACAAGGATTGAGTCACTAAAAAATAGAGCAATTTACCCATTAATTTTTTAATACAAAAAAGAACAAATCATTACCATGTGATTTCACGAACAATCGTTGGTGATTCAAAAATGGAGCTCTTCAACTATGGCCTCTCCAATTTTTAATACATGAGAAGACCTTATGCTGAGGTCTTTAACACCTCAACAAAAGGTGGAGTTAATAAAAATTAAACAATTCATCGCGTTTCATACCAAGTATTCAATATATCACTGGTGGTTTCTTCAATTCAGCTTCGATTCATTTATCACCAGCTATTCCTAATCAATATCCACCGGAATATTTTTAAGTCGATGGTAGATTGTCGTCTGAAATTAAACCCTCTAGTATTAGGAGGGAGCTTTTTGTTCACTAGCTCTTATTAGGTTGCTGTCCGCTATGTTTTGTTGTAGTTCTAGACAAGCATTTTTAATAAATAAATGTGATGTTACCGATTCTTGCTATAAATTCCAGCATCTTAACACTTCCTCTTTTAAACTCCAAAGAATTAAATTCTGGGTATTTTAATAGTTCTAATACTTAATTAATTACCTCCTGATTAGTTTCCTCTGATAACTTTAAGGACATAATTTTCTGCAATCATTTAAAATTACTATACTGGACGGCGGTGATGAAAAATATATAACACCACATTTGTAAATTTAAGAAAAAGTAAATAAACGTAACATAAACTTTTTCTTTTTTTAAAACATAAATAAATTTGCTAGATACAACTACTCAGAATAACTCTCTCTTATCATACAATAATATTAAAATGTCGATTTATCTTAAAATCTATAGTGTTTTTTACTTATTTTCGTCTCCTATTTGTACGTATGTATGATTTCTATTATGGACGCAACACTGCCAGATATAAGAGCTACAAACGTTATCACAACTAGACCTATATTTTTCCACAGGATCCAGTTGAATTTACCCCAGTTATTATAGTAGATAATAGATTCGCAAATAGCTGGGTAAAAGAATCCAAGCATTGAAAACCCAACTGCTCCAATTAGCGAAATAACAGGGCCCAAGTTAGGAACTGCCACGGCTAGTACGACTGAAACAACAGCACATGTTTAAACAGTTGGTTGTCTACGTGTAAAACAAAATTCACAAATATTATGATCTAAGAAATAACTCAAAATTTCAATTATAAAAAGCAAGCAATATTTATAAATATACTTACAGGTTCCAGCAATCATAAGCGCCCTTGTGATTTTGTAGGCCATCTTCTTTTTCTCTTTCGAGAATCTATTTTCGATTCCTCTCCAGACTACATCCATGGAAGCAGTTAACTGTAGACCGTAGGAAAATAGCGTCGCACCAGCAATCAATCCTTTTACCAGCTCACCCAATCTAAAACGCAGTCAATTTATTTCTAGATGGTAATAAAACTAGTGATGCGGTGCATAAAGAACTCGCGTAGAATGGTGCTTTTATATCAGCCATACTATGCTCTCAATAATGATATCACGATAATATTTCAGTAAAACCAATAATATTACATAAATTTATTGCAGGCTCGCTACGCTCGCCTGTTTGATTCAGAATTGGCGGCCATCTTGAAAATATGAAGTGTGAAATTATATTAGTTACACATTCTTTTCCTTCTCTTAAAGACCTTAAAAACGATGTATAACACATTATTCTGACTGAAACTTTTTATTTTACTCGTCCGCCATTTTGGCCACCATCTTGAAAATATGAAGTGTCAAATTTTATTAGTTACATATTCTTTTCCTTCTCTTAAAGACCTTCAAAACGATGTATAACACATTACGCTGGCTAAAACTATTTTTTTAGTCGTCCGCCATATTGGCCGCCATCTTGGAAATGTTTAGTGTGGAATTTCCAAAAACTATACAGTTCTCACAAATGCTGAGATGCATCTATGTGCCAAATTTCGTTGAAATTGATCAATTTTTACGCCAGTTATCGTTGGACAAACAAACAAACACACAAACTTTTCAAAGCCCAAGTCTCTGAAATGAAGAACTCACTACGCTCGTTCAATAAGTATTTTTATTGAAATTATATATCAATATTTATGGGCGTAGCCAGGTTTTTACTTAGGGGAAGGGGGGGGGGAAAAAATGCTCTTTCTTCTAAATGGGGGGGGGGGGGGGGGGTTGTAAAGGAGTACATAGTTATAAGGGGATTAGAGCCTCCAAAAAACCAGGGGGGGGGGGGTAAGAAATAACTCAAGCTAGGTAAATAAAATAAAATTTCAATAAAAATTAATTTATCGCATTGTGCAGTCTAAAGTGATCATTCATCTATGTAACAAAACCAACGCTATATAAAAACAAATTGCACTTAAAAACATGTAAGTAAATTTAGTCCAGTCATTTTAGGGTTTCTGTTCCAAAAAAGTGGAGCTTCAATTTTTTTTTTTATTGCTTTATTTTGACGTTCTGAAAAACATTAAAAATTGGCAACGAGATCGTGGTTGGTTTCATAGATATTAAAGATAGGTCAGAGGTCAACAAAATTAGTTTTTTTGCGAATATTTCGCTTCCTATGGCTCAGACACTAATCAAGGTAGTTATCAAAATTATAGATAACAAAATTTCCCACAGTAAAAGTCTTATTCATTTTTTACGTACACTGGACGGTTTACGAAATATAGGGCGAAGAATATCTAGTATCCGTTGCCGCACCACTTTTTAGGTATTTTTACAAATATCTCACTTCCTATGGCTCGGAGACAAATTAATTTGATTATCAAACAGAAAGATGATTATATTTCCCACAAAAAGGTCTTTCACCTTTTTTTTCGTACAACGAACGGGTTATCAAAAAACTTAGCTAACTATAATTTGCGTAGTATCTGGCTTATTCCTCAAGTATTCTAATATTTGTTATAAATATACCCTTTAAAATTCTTACATGTGTTTAATTATTAGACAACGGAATAACTTTGAATAATAGAAGATGATTCAAGATATTAAGCAATTTCAAAGACAATCTAGATATGAACTGCTTATAACGGTAACAAAACTCAAAGGAAGTCTGTGCATCTCTACAACACAAAGGTCAAAGTCAAAGTTAAATCAAATCTTTGGTTAATGGGCTGTGTCGATGAGCTTGAGTCAACAATCGACTATTACCTTACCGAGTTAAAGATCAATTCAAACTTTCATTGTTATATTGAAGCTAAATATTTGAATGGTAATCATCATAAACAAATTAGATAGTCGTGTTTTCCAGTAAACAGTTAATAATCTAGTTACTGCATGCAAATATTGAAATGGAAAGTATGACATTTAAATGTGATTAATGCAATTACATTAATTTTTAAATGCATAACTTTACTTGTGCATGATTATGATTATTAGATATTTATGTTTTATTTTCCTTTAAAGTTCAAAAGTGAGGTTTACAAATTGCTTTTAATAAATCCCATTAAAATTAATACATACAATAGAAAGGTTGATTAAGTTTTACTAATTATTACGATTATATATACATTAGGTATTTCGTTTAATAAAATTCAATACAAAAAATATGTGTTTACAGTATAAAGTTATTTGTGAAAATGTATAGTAGTATAGTATTGTTATATTCGATGTATAATAAATATGGTACTCTCATAGAAAAGGGGCCCATTTTTGTTTTTTATACAATTTTTATTTTTGTTATTTTATAAGAGTTTATATCCCTTAGTCTAACTACCTATTAAGACAAAAGGATATTCAGTCAAATATGCTTTGGGACAAAGAAATATAACACTTTTATATAAAAAAAAGTGTGCATTATGTTGTAAGAAAGTATATTAGATTAAAAAAAGTGGGGGCCCTTTGCTTTAAAAGTGCCAATAAATATATTGTGAGTTTTTCTCAGGAGAAAGAAAAATGATAAGTCTGTTTTTTATGAGATTAAAAAATTTAAATTCAATTATTTAACATTTCTCAACATTCGCGGAAGCATTTTTTCTATATAGAGCATGGAGTAAGGGATGGACAAAAAAATAATGGTGGTCTTGATAATGATATTGTTGTAGTAATTTGGCCAAGTTTCATAGCGTTCTCTTAAACTTTGTGTTAATAAAACAATCAACACATTTACAGAACAATTACAGATTTCTAATGACTGCAGCTTGTGCAATGTGCATTGATAAAGAGGAATATTGGGCCTAATACCAGCTGAATCTGTAAATTTTCACTCGCGTTATCTGCTTCAAAAGCATTGTTTAAATATTTTAATTGAAGAATATTTGTGCTATAGGTGTTTATAATCAATGAAATACACAAGACTCTCCACAAATATTTGATTGCCACCAAGCTCAAGCTTTGAACCTATTAATAGGTCATCATCAGAGCCCTCAATCATCAGTGCCACAAAGCTCTTTCAACATATTAAATCGTCGTCATCAGAGTTAAGCAGCACCTAAAGAGTAAATAATCTCGTTGAGTCTTATTTATGTGAGTAGCTGGAATATGCTAGTTTGATTCCTTGCTTTTTTACAGCTATTGCTAAGGCACTGCTGAACTCTGAAGACGACCTTTTAATAGGTTGAAAGCACTTTGTGGCAATCAAATATTGAGGGACAGGCTTTTATATTTCTTTGTTCAAAACAAGTTTGTAGCAAACATTTTCTACAATGACAAATGTATGAAGTTTCTCCAAGGCTTAATATCAATTCTAAGATATCATTGCACATAAATGTGTGTGCAAAGAATCGAAGATTGAATGATATAAAATTTATTTTTATTTCTAATTCTACTTAAGTATAGGTTAGGTTAGGTAGGTATGTCCAATAAAAAGAGGATACTCACATATTTTCACCCAGATTAAGGGTTATGCTTGCGTGAACAGCATCACCGTACTTCAGGAAACCAAAGAATCCGACAAGGCAGAACATTGACACAACGACTGTCATAGCGATAGTAAGAACCCCAGGACAACCAAGAAAATGATTCTGGTTCTTCATCGAATTCTCTATCGGTAGCATCTGAAACAGGCAATAAAGGATGGTCAATTGGCTGTTCAAAGAAGATTTAGAATGAAAGGCTACACCAAGATAAATTCGAAAAGATTGTCAGCGCTTAATTTTTTAGAGCCGTGTAAGTTCAGTATGTAGGATTCAATTCCATTTTATTTTTATAGAATCAGAGTGCAAATCTTATATTTCTAATCTTTTAAACTTACTGTTCCAATTCCTTCCATGCCGAAAAGAACAGTAGCGAAAAACAGGGGTAGAGTAAAAATTGAAGCAGCGTACGGCCTATCAGATACCGGTGGAAGATCGACCAGAGTAAACCTAAAGGTGAAAATAAGTCCGACAAAAAGCAGGATGTTAGCCATTGCACTGAAGGGTACCAGGTACTTCATATTTTTGACCATGCCCACCAAGTAAATGGGCAGTATAAGGATTATGATGTAAACTCTGATGTTCCAACGCACTTCAGCATTGTCTTCCAAGATCTGAAACAGATTAATATAAGCTTGAATTGTTGCAACAAATTAAGGTTAAGCAGAGATTTTGAGGATGAATTTTAAAAAACTGCCCGTATTGACAACAATCACTAATTCAAATACCAATATAAACAAGTGCAATAAGTGGAAGTTACTTGATTTTTTAAAAAATTGATGAAAACTGTAGGCATAAGTAAAAAAAAAAATTAGTATTCTATGATGAGGATGAGAGCGAAGTTACTCCTACACTCAAGATTCATGTAAAGTAATACATATATATTTTTGAGATTATAGAAACAGTTTCTTAACTTAAGTAATTTTGTTATATTTTTCTCGGTTAATTATTGGTACTCAAACATTTACTAACGAAAAATCGTGTTACGCTAGGTTGGATACAATATAACTGTATCAATCAAAGTGAATTCAATAGGAATTCAGGTCAATTTGATCAAATATGTTGTAATATTAATTTTCAACATTGTTGTCACATTCAGTTGATATGAATGAGACAAATAATTTTTGCACTTAAATTTTTTTTAAGGTAGGACCTTTTAAGGTAACACTTAAAAGTATTTTTTTTAGGGCACGGTCAACATTTACTTGAGTTTTCATTAGCTATCAAAATCATAAAGGCTAAACACTCACGAGTTCTATTAATTATCGAGTTAACAAAAAAACTTTTAGATTAATATTGCTGATAATTGACAAACAAAAGTAGACTTTATCAATCGCTTGTTTGATCTCAAGATGGAAAGCAAATCAATTAACTTTAAAAGCATTGTAGCATTAGCTTTTTATGTTATGTGTTAATACGTCGTCTTTATTACGTTTAATGGACACGAGATTTAATATAATTTAATAGCTAAAATAATCATAAATATTTATTTTAGAAACTAAGTAAACAGGAGATATTATTTTATCAATGACAAATTTAAGTGTGAAATATTTATAAGTAAATATTTAATAAAATCAAATTATTAATAAAATTAAATTTTTATTATTATTTTTATAAAAGTTTTCTTTTTTCTGTTTTGAAATAATGATTGAAATAATCATTTTTACTTTCTCAAATAAAGAGAATGTATTGTGGTGGCACGAAAATTATATTTTGAGATTTTAATAGATTTACACGTTTCGAGGTCCCTTGAGTCCAAAAAAGAGGTTTTTAAAAAATGTTTGTTTGTCGTCTGTGCAGAGGCGCGGAACTTAAACTACTGGGCCAATTTTCACGAAATTTGTCATACATGTTCAGAAAACTTATTTCTCACTTAAGCCAGAACCATGAATGTAAAAATTCCACATTGTTGGGAAATGGCGTTTTAAAGTTTATGATTCATATTCAGCATTCTATTCCATAACTCAGCTATTCTATTTTTTTTATGTACAGCAACATGGAATTGGGCTTATTAGTCAGACAGTTTTTTGGCCCTAGCATCCCCCCCCCCCTCTTCCTGAAAATGCACATTTATTGTTTCAGTATTTCACATTCATCAAACTTCTATAGCCAATAACAGCTGATACAATGCAGGCACGAATTCGGGGTTCTGGCACAACATAGATTATAAAACAACAAGTCCAAATAGCTAATAAACCCAGCATATGAAAATTTGCACATTCATGGTTCTGGCATAAGGGGGAAGATATCCCGAGGTGAAATTGAAAAATGAATTTTAGCTCTAAATTTGGAGGCGCCCCAAAAACTTGATTCTGAAAACGGTTCCGACGATTCTGATTAAATAATTCTAAAATTTAGTCCATTTACATACGAATCTAACGATATAAGCCGTTTTCCCGGGAAAAATATAGTTCCTGAAAATAAAAGCTTTAAACGTGGAGGGAGAGAGGCCGGGTTCGATTCCCTGCCGAGGAGTTCTAAGTTATTTGCATGATAAATTTTTATGAAATGTTCAATAATAATTAAATGTACCTACGAAAACACGATAACTAATTATTGGAAAACACTAAGCTAAGTAATTTTGAATTCGTAGGGGAGACCGGGGCTGGTTGTCACATGGGTTAGGTTGTTACACACTGAATTTAAATTGGACAAGGGGGTGAGGTCTACAATGCATATCTCAGTCTGTCAAGGACAAGATTACCTCAGCTCTTCCGTCTTAAGCGTGAAGATAGGTCTCTTCATTCTATAAATGCGTATACTGATTAATGTTTTAAACCCCTAAAAGTAAAACAAATTAGGTGGTATAAAATATTTTCTGCAGTCTTCATTAGTTTTAATGTAGCTTTAGTAAATATTAGATTGAAAACAATGTTCATTAAGCTTAATTATCACGGTTTATTAGATCTTTTAAACTTATGTGGGTAGACGCTTTACTCGCTTGCGTCCAAAATGGAAGCATGGGGCTGGTTGTTACGGGGTAAATTGTTACACTGTATCAATCTGCCCCATTACTTATTATCTGTAATAACCAACCCTAGAAATGTAAATTATTGTCAAATAAACTGTTTCAACAAAGATTTTGTTCAACTTTTGCATATAATAAATAAAAGCTACAAGAAAAAAATCATTTTTAATGTCAATAAAAATAAAAATAAAAAGAAAATGTAGAGTAGTATTTCGCCATTTTCTTAATTATGAATAGTATAAAATTGACTGCAAAAATAAATGCAAACTGTAAATGCTGTAAATGCTGCAATGCTGTAAATTAATGCAAACTGTTTAAAATTCATTTGTAAGCTATACTTGTTTCTCTCTTTAATTTTATTTTTAGGAATGAGCCTCAAGCTGTTTTCGAGCAGGTCGAGGTCCAGCAGTTAAATATTATTAACATTTAAAAATATTTTGCTTTTCTCTCTGTTTAAATGGTTTTAACAAATTTTTAGAAAGTCATTATTTATCCATTTTTCCAATTTTTACTTTCATTTTATTACATTTTTGTGTCCTTACCTATTTTTCCTATTAAGTAACTAAATATAAAACAAATAGTTGAACTTGATGCTGTTTACTTTTTCTAACCCAAGCAATCTAATGTAACTTAAATTCTTGAAATCATATATATTACTTGAATCTAAAGTGCATGAAAATAAAAAGGTGTTCGAATGAGGTACTTGATAAATTCAAGACATTTGGATCGTCCATCAATAATTTCTAACAACTCTCAACACGCAAGTTCCTTTACCAAAATCACTGTAACAACTTTCCCCAATACCTGTAACAACCTACCCTTATAGCGGTGTAGGTTGTTACAATTGAAGTTATCTGAGATTATAAGCCCCTGAGTAATCTGAGATTATAAGCCTGTCTTATGGTAAGGGCTTATAATCTCAGATAACTTCAATTGTAACAACCTACCCCCGCTATGGGGTAGGTTGTTACAATTGAAGTTAACTGAGATTATAAGCCCCTACGATAAGACACGTGAATATTGTGAACCGAAAAAAATAATTGAGGTAGCCTACATTTAGTATTAAAAAACTAACGTAAAATTACTTTCAGAAAACTTATGGCTTGGCCAAATAAAAATAAATATAAATAAATTGGTAGTGCGTGAAGTCTCCCGTAAAAAGGGTTTCGTTGGTGTTGTAAACATGAAATTAGTAAGGGGGGGGGGGAGATTTTTATGTTTTTTGACAAAATGGCGCCGAAAATTGAACACTTTCCCTAAGTAGTATATATTTTTGTAATCTACTCTTCAATATCTTTCATTTGATACCCCACTCAAAATTTAAAAAAAACAATTCTTATGACGTGAGTTATCCGCCATTTTGGATTTGAACGGCTGATAATTTTGAGTTGGCTATATTTTTCCTGTGTGAGCGTTAACACAATCTTTAATATTGGAATGTTTTATGTGTCAATCTCTTTTTATTAAAAAGTTATTGGAACCGTTCAGAGTGACAGACGGGACACATGAACGAAACTATAAGGGTTTCTTTTTTTGGTTTTACCAACGAAACCCTAAAAAATGTAACAACCAGCCCCAGTCTCCTCTCTATATGAGAAAGTTTGTCTGCGTTGTCTCGGACCGATTTTTTATTCTAGGCAGATATTATTAAAAAATAGAAATAAAGCTACAAAATCGTTGTTGAATCTTTCTGTGTTAAGAGATTCATTTGACAGTTCTTCTAATTATAATAAGATTTCGTTAAAGTTCACTTATAATGAAAGCTAGTTCGTTCAACAAATTATTAATTTTTATAAATTTCTTTGCTTCTGCGAGCTTACCAATATTAACGAAATTATTGTTATCATTCTAAAGAAAGACATTTATTTTATGTTTCTAAATTCAAAATGTCCACTATAATTTATCATTTCCTACAGGAAAGCCTTGAAACATCAAGGAACATTTGTTGTCTTGTGTTTGTCTGTCCGCCAGACATATTACCCAAACAATTTTGGTAATTTGTCAAATTTAGCTCTCTGATTGTTCTATGTTAGTATTAACATTCTGGGCTATTTGTCTTCTACCGTGAATGCGAAGGATCTTATTTTTTTAACACTCATAGTTTGAAATTAATCACAATATACTTTATTCTATAATCATGTGACGATTAATATAGTAGGACTACCACCATAGTTTTCGAGAAAGCAATGTGCCACACATTTTAGCCTATCTTTAATTAAAGGGGGTTAAAGTGTAAATTGAACTGCTAAACATATTATAACATGTTTATCTGTTAAGGAAACTCGAAGCAAACTATAATTGGTCAGATTATTAAATAATCACAAACATCGTATTGTTCAAAGCAATGCGATGAGCTTTATATAAATGTGTACATTACTAGCTTATTAGTTAAAAACCGTATATATATACTGTGTTTACTTCAAGGTATATATACCATGGACATTTAGCATGAATTTGAACAAAATGTAATAACATATTTCCCAATAATAATTTTATGTGTTCAGTTTACAAACCATAATATACAATTACATGGTTTCTAAATTCTTTGTTTCTACTATATCTATTATTTCTAACATTTTATAACTGATTCTGATGACCTTTAAAGGTAAATACCAAGTAAGTGCAATCATCACTATTAGATATCTTGATAAATGTTACCTCTACGAAATTGTCATCGTATTTATTTAAAATATAATAAATCAATTTATGTACCTTATCCGACTTACACTTTTGAATGATTCTGCTATTAAAATAATATATACAGTGTTGACGCCGTAGTACGTGAAGAACATGAAACCTTCAATCGACAACCTGTAAAAAGAAGGCTGATTAAATTATTCAATAAAGATATTAACTACAGTTACGTAGTTATTAAGAGATTTCAAAAGAATTAAAAACTATCATTTGAAATTCAAATCAGTGTTAGTGTTATTACGAAAGGATAAGGGAAAGAGACAGAAAAAATGTTCTTCGGGGATCGATCACAGAACCATGTGTTAACGTTCAAGTCCTTACCGTTACTGGTAAAGAACGATTTTAATACGACTGCACATGGTGCATAATCCTAATCAGCTAAATGTTGATTCTATTCTCGAATGGGCTAAAGACTTCGAGAACAAGAACCATACCAGGTGTTTTTCATCTAAAATATTCCTATTTTAAGATGGTGAAAGTATAATTGTATAATTGAAATAGAAGAAAGTCGGACGTGTATCGGATGTCGAGGATCTAAAATGGTTACCTACCTATGGGTCATTTAAAAGTAAATTAAACCTGTGATAAACATTTAATTAGTTACTCACCCCCAAGCTATATTTGTTTTCCACTTATAAGGAATTCCTTTGTCTAAACAACTATTAAGACAAAGGGATATTTAGATAAAAAAAAACAACTTTGGGACGAAGGAATATTACACTTCTAAATGTAAAAGAATAATATTATCACCTTGTCTAATTAACGATTAAGACAAAGTATTTTCACACAAAATAATTTTGGGATAGGTAACACGATTAATGTCAATTAATCTCTTACAATTGGTATACTTGAAAAAACAGTAGTGTGTACTCGCTGAGTATCGAGTGGCCTTCTTTGGTAAGGGACACTTTTCCAAGGAGGAATACCTCCAAAGGCTAGAGTGCAACACTGTGGAGGAGTGCTTACAATTCGCTTCCTATTTGAGAGAAATGTGTGGGTACAGGGAAATGCTCACCAAGGAATTTAACTACGACTAAAGAAAAAATAAAGATCACCATTGAATAATGGGCACTTTTTTACTTTAGCACCCCCCTTGGTTCTAAACAGTATAGTCTGCCCTACAAAAGTCTCAAAGGTTTGTGTGTTTGTCTTTGTCTCCCCAAGACATTGAGACTTTGAGACTCCTGGGGTAGTTTTATATTTAATATTCCTTTATCTTAATAGTTGATTAGACCAAGGGATATGATCACAATTATATACACAAGTGTGATATCCCTTTGTCCCAAGGTACATTGGAATAAATATCCCTTTCTCTTAATAGTAATTTAGACTAAGGAATGTGATGCTACTCTGTATATGTTCCTTTGTCTAAATAACTATTAACACAAAGGGATATAGGGGGGTGCTAAAGTAAAAAAGAAAAATGAATGTATCAATAGATATATGAATGTAACCCTCCTTCTGACGGCTTTATAAGCCCTGGAGTTGAGGCTTTTTTTTGGTCAAGTATATTTATGTCTCAATTATGTATAAATAAATAAAGCCATAATCATTATTATTATTACTTGAAAAACATCCAGAGTGCATTTGTTTCAGTGTTCTTAATTCAACCAAGTTTCTACTTTTTTTATTGTTATTACTTCAGATAAAAATAAGAACGTCAGCTCATCTATTTAGGTTAATCTCAAGAACTAGTGAACAGATTTAGATGGAGTTTTTAACAGATAAGTATAGGTCTAGGTCGTAACCTGGAATGAAAAGTTTATTTGAAAATCTCAATCCTTTTAGAACACTATGTTATTCTTGAAGAGGAAAATCGTTTCTTCCACTTAATTTCATTTATAGTCATAGGATCTATTTTGATTTTAATGAAGCGTATTTTAAAGTGTTAACCTAGAAAACTTACAAACCGAGTTCTGCTTCCATTTAAAAATGCCACATTTAGTAAACAAATTTTAAATGTCAATTGCAAAAAATAATAGCCAGGTTTTATTATAGGCCAAGCGCAGGAGACTTTGAACGAGAAAAAATTCCGATGAAGCTGAATTTTGGTTTATGGCTTTATTTTGGTTCCCTGATGCATATTATTTTTCCCTTCTAGAGGGAGGTCTGCTTTGGCCGCCATTTTGATAAAAAGGGACCGAAATTCGGTTTTTGGCCAATATCTTCATTCTCATCGATGATACGACAAAAAAAGATATTTTCAAATTTGTAGGACTTTAGACTGACAACAAAAAAGGTTCAATGTTATTATACGCTAAAGTAAATAGTTTCGAAGCTATAGCTCTGCGAAGTGCGACATTTTTTCGATTTTCAGACGAAAAATACATCGACACTCGATAATAAATAATGTACCCCGTGGTTTGAATCTATATAGAAACTCGATTTTATCGGTGCTGCGAGCGAGTCGTGGAGTAGAAAATCTCCCATTTCATGCGGATGCTGAAAAGTGTCGCACTTCCCGGAGCTTCGAAACTATTGACTTTAGCGTATAATGATCGAACCTTTTTTGTTGACAATTTAAAGTCCTACAAATTTGATAATATATCTATTTTTGTCGCATCATCAATGAGAACGAAGATATTGGCCAAAACCCGAATTTCGGTACCTTTCTTACAAAATGGCGGCCAAAGCAGACCTCCCTCGAGGGGGAAAATGAATGTTGATCAGGGGACCAAAATAAAGCCATAAACCAAAATTCAACTTTATCGGAATGTTTTCCTGTTAATGGCTTTTTTTGAGCTAACGCTCTTGGCCTATTAATTAAATTTATTTTTAATATACACTGATTATCAAGAGACATTTGTAGTACTTTTCACTGATTCATTTTTATTATTAAATTATTATTATTGCCTAGAACAAACGGCTATAGTGGAGAAATAAGACAAAAATACTTGTTAAGTCTGTACTTAGTAAGACAAAGGACGTAAACACAGGGATAGGCCGAGGACAAAATCTGCGGACTGCATATAGATTATGCCCATTCATTCTTGGTTAGAAATTTTTTAAATGTATTTGTCTAAAGTGTTTCTTAATTTACAAATTTTTAGGTAAATTAAAGATATTTTTTTGATAAGTTGCCATCTTACCAAATGATTTACGACTTATGGGTTTCCATTAAGCTGCGTAAGAGCCTTGTGATTTTACTATCTGCCCATCAGAGAATCACAGCTTTATTGATAAAAATCTAGATTGAACCATGTCCCATTTTCTTATCTTAAAAGAGTCAAGATTATATTAGGCAGTATAGTGCTATCTCCACTTCAAGTCGTGAATTAATGAATTGTTAAAAATCGCCATAAAATAGGACTGAAAGAAATCAATTTTTTATTAAGCGTATTTTTAAGGATTGACGTCTAAATATTCTCACCCTAATAGCACGGACAGATAAATCACTACAGGAAAGACTATGACGCCGAAGTCAACATAGATAATCCGCGCGTTACTTGTTCCGGGATACGTACGAGCTCCTATATTCAGTGGAACCAAGTGATTCCGTTGAGACTAAATTCGAAAATCTACTTTAAAGTGTCAATTATTCAAATTTTTATTTGCAGTTTAGATTGATCCATTTTTTTATTTTTTTATTTTTTTATTTTACGCCTCAAGCAGCAAAGGTATTAGTTCCTTAAAGGACTAAGGTGCCAGCCACTTTACGAATCTATGATGCCATATCATTTGTCAGGAATATGACTCATCTCTCATCTCTGGTGTTTTGCTGTTAAATTGAGACTGATTTGTATAATTTTATGCTGCCAAGCATGAATACAAAGATTTGATTTTGAAAAAATTCTTACAAAGTGAACACTTTGCTTGAAAATTAAAACAAAAAACTCACTTAACAGCGTTTGCATATTTGCTGAACTTGCCATTAGCGCAGTGCCTCATAGATGCATCCACTGTTTCAGAGTATCCCATGAAAGATCTCTTCAGCTGGGAGCACATCTCTTGTGAACATTTCACCTAGATAACATTAAAAATAGCAGGACTTAGTCATATATATAATATTTATATCTAAATAGGTAAATATATTAGTTTATAGGTAAATATAACTAACTAGGTATGTAACTTTAGTGATACAACTAAAGCAGGCTAAAATTATTGCTTCCCACTAAAGGGAAAGAATCGTTTTCACCCAAAAAATCCAAAACCGATAATTCAACGAAATTATCCGTTTTGGGTGTTTTTAAGATCATTTGAGTGGTATTTTGCTGAATGCCTGATAAGCATTTCCATGAATTTTGTTTTATATTTGCCGCCATTTTGAAAATATCGACATTTGAACTTTGAAACTTTAACTCTGAATATTTTCAGAACTATTTCGCCGATGGAGCTGAAATTCGCACCAACTATACTTTTCTAAAAGGTAGTAAATAATTCCTCTACATTTCAACGTAATATCTGCCGCCATTTTGGAAATAAAATTGGCTGACATAATATTTTAGTAATGATCATACCAAATACAATGAATTATAGTGCTATAAAGGAGTGCTAATAATTATGTTAGTGAGGGGCCTTCAATACGTTTTAACGGTGATAATTTCAAATACGTAAATAGACGCCATTTTGTATAAATATGGCCGATTAAGTCACACTTTTAAGTTGTTAAAGTTTCATGCCATATTTATCCAAAAACAAAAATATAATTAATTCTTACAATGCCATCTATTTTTTCTTCCTCTACCTCTTGCTAATTTAGAATATTATCGTAAATTTATTAGACAAAACTATTGTTCTTAATATTTTATTTTTTCATCTTCATTATTTGTTATACTGCGATATATTCATACCATTAACTCCCTGGTTTGGCACAGATATATTACTATTCATAGATACCACGTTATTTCTCTCTATTGTTAACTCTATATTATATAGAGAAATATAACACTCATTGCAATATTTCTTGGCAGAATATGTATGTGTCTAAACTATTTCAGAATAGAGATAGTAAAAGTGGTTAATTAACTTAAGAAAGGTAGGTTTTCTGCTATCTCTTGCGCACACGTGCCAGTTAATTTAACACATCAACCAATTTAAGTGCTTCCGTCCAAACAAACAATGTATTGTTAAACTTATTCTGTTGAACTTTTATTTAATGTATATGTCATATTATAAACAGCAAACATAATATATGAATATATAAATTATATTTACCATGATGTAAGTGCAATGGGTGCAGAGTAATCCGACGAGGAAAGTACCAACGAGTCCAACGATAATTCCTGCATTTTTAAAACCTTCGGCACTTGCAAGTACTCCTGTGCCTAAACTGCTCTTAACAACGTGCAGCAATGCTCCTATATCTCTGTAAAAAGAATATTAAACAATAATCCGTGAATTTCAATATGGGAAATGTCGCAATGACGTTAACAGTCACTAAAATGCGGAACCACACCAAACGCAAAAGAGCTCCACGTTGGATGTCAAAAACTGTTAATATTTCAAAGAAAATGTTTTTATTCGATAAGTGTGGACTGTATTTCTTGTCATTTTAGTTATTAGTTAAGTCAATGAAGGAAAAATTGCTGAAGTAAATTTAGTCCAGGAAATTGAGTTTATTTAAGTGACTGACTAACATAGCAAGCTAGAATTTTGTGTATATAAGTCAATTTTTGGTGTTCTCCAAGAATATGAGGTTGGCAAAGTTTTTCTGCGAAAAAAGCTGTTAAAAAACAGACCGGTGGAGAGTGTTCATGTTCCACCCAATTTAGTCTTCCATAATGATCCTGAGAACAAAATGAATTGGCAAATGAACAATCAAGTTGATTTTTGTTTGTCACTAAATAGGTGACTACTTTGATTTGGAGAAATATTTTACTAATATCAACTTGATTTTTGGGCACGACCGCTCTCCACCGATCTGTTTTTTCAAATACCTTATGACCTAGCTATATCCGGCAGACGAACTTTGCCTACCACATAATATTCTTGAAGGACACCAAAAAATGAACTCATAGACGAAATTCTAGCTTAATTTAGTCTTTAGTCTGTCACTTTTATGTACGCTATCTCCTGGACTCATTCATTGATAATATCATATGAATAATATACTTCAATTAATATCATAGTTAACGGAAATTTACTATTTTAATATAAATAAGAATGTACTTCAGGATATTTGCCTTTGTGTTTGATGTGGCTTTTCTGTTTATTTATTTTTTTTTTTTAGTGAATATAGGTCTCATTTATCTGCTAAGAGATCTCAAACAAGATTTTGGACCACCTAAAGTGCCATTGCATACAAAATTACAGCTTATAATATTGTCTACAAAAATTTAGGATTTCGAGATATTGCCAGTAATAATCGTAGTTCTCTCATGAATTTATACCAATAAAACTAAATATGTATAAACATTAACTGGTTCTATTCAGAAAAAAATTAAGACTTCTACAATTAATTTACAAAAGCCATATTTATACGTTCAATAAATATTCTATTGAAAAAAGTTTTAATAATTTGTAAATTTTAATAATATCCATGTACAGGTTTAAATTAAAATACCTTTACTAAATTACCATTGAAAAATAGTTATTTTTGTTTTTGATGATTCTGATTTAATTTTGTGCAAATACTCATTCCTAATAATAATAAATTAAGTTTTATTAATAGGTTTGAAAATCTTACGATGTTTCATGCTTTTGAGAATTGCCTTCTTCTCCTTCTTGACAGTCCCCGGCTTCTGCAAGTTCCATCCTGATAGAAATAATAATCTTTTTTAAATGAAAATTAATACAAAAGCAATCATAACAGGAAGAAAAACTGATCGCAAGATGTGCCTTGGGTTCATTTTAACTGTATTGTAACTTGTTGAATAAACTGTATCTATTAGGTAGATTGTTCGAGAGCATACTAAACTAAGCGAGTAAGCAATCCGTAACGAATCTTGTTTCCCACTTCAACTGCTAAATAAGGGTGTGATGCTTCAATATCTGAATGTATTCACAAACTCATTCTAATATACTCATCCAATTATAATGAAGGCATTCCAATTTGCTAAGGGATCTTAACACACTAAGAATTATCTTAATAATATTCTGAAGCCATAATGACATAATGATGTAATGAATAAGAAATTAAGAACTATAAAACTTATAATACAATGAATTTGTAGTATATTAATAATATAATAAGATATGCTGTTAATAAGTAATATAACATTGTATAAATAGAAATTATATTAATACTACCTTAATAATTTTATAATATACTGAAGTGGTAATGAGAAATTCATTTGTATACTTAAAAAATTATAACAGTCTATCTATAGCCTAACAAACTCTATTTTAAATAAGGAATCAGTTAATATAATAAGACAATGTTTTTGATTTCATTTTATTGTAGTTATTTTTGAGACTAAAAATGCATATATTCAATTCAAACAAAAAGCAACTATATTCCTTGCCAAGATCTTTATCATAATTAACATTCTTAGAAGAAATTTCAATATCGTCCACTCCAAATTTTTTTCTTTAAATTTGTAAAAACAGCTACATAAGTTTACGGTACTTCTTTAGATTGATACTCCCCTATGTTATTTTTTAGAATACAAAGACAGTCAATACCCATTCAGACAAAAGGGTGTTTAGTCCAACGTATTTTGGGACAAAGGAATATCACACTTCTGTTTTTATAAGGGGAGTATTAAGAAGAACAATCCGTGCACCTTCTTTAGATTATTACTCCCTCTATTTTTTTTTATAAGGAGAATAACAATCTAAAGAAGTGGCAAGTTTACTATGTCTTGTATAAATTTTTGTATTTAAATAAGAATACAAACTTTCTTAAATCAAAGTAGATCTTATTTAGAGACTTTTACGATATAAATTACGTAAATCATCAAAATATTATATCATTAAAATATTAAGTGTGCTAATGTTGTTTACAGAGAGAAATTTAATTCCACTCCGAGTAAAACTTTCCAGCTGATAATATTAAATTAGCTTTAGATTTATCATAAATGGTCATTTTGAGAATACTTTTTTCAAATATGAACTGCGCAACCGAAAAATTAACCCTTTTTTAATCCTTAAATTGTGGTATTACTAATTTCAGTTGAACTAAGCCTATCAGACTCAACAATTATCCTCAAAATTATTATCTCCAATATGAATTCTTTTATCTAGGAGGTACATATAAAAAGGGGCTACCAAGACGGAATCTTCAGGGGGACTAAGTATTGAAGTATGATCGCAGATTTTCAATATCACCACCATTTTCCACGATTGATAATTGGATTTTAAAAGAAAATTGTCATCAATATTAAATTTAGTCTTTAATATCGACATTACACTGTCAATAGTATTGTCACTCTTTTTCTGTATTGACTATATGCGGGCCGCTTAACATGCTATGGTGGATTGACAATAAACATTGTGTTTTATTATTATTGCATAGTTACATTCACTGAAACAATTAAAGTAATCATGTTAAAAATAAAAATATTCTAGCATTTAGTACAGACGATCCCGTTCTTCGATCAAGCCAGGGTTTCTTTTGGCAGCGAAATTGTATCACAAATTTGAGTATTTTATTTACGGGATCTTGAGAAATAAGAAGTTACAGTTAAATATAAACTAAATAAATAGAAATTTACGGTTTGTTTGCACAAACCGGATTAAAGGAGAATCTATTAAAGAAGATTAGATGTAATTAAAACATGTTAATACTATGCACACGGTGCCCGCTACAGGCTTGTACATCATCCGTTTATCTCAACAGTTATTAGTTTATTAATGCTTACCGGTTTAACAACATAACGAGTTTTAATATTCATTGAACAAAACCTCTACTACTCTATTATCTGAAAACATATTACGTCTTGCAGAATAATGAGTTATTTAATTTTAATGATAATTTTGAGAAGGATAAGTTAGGATTATTATAAATGTTTTGCTTGGTTGAAATGAGTTAATAACTTAAGATGAAAACTCGTAGGGTGAAAGGTTTGAACAAGTAAAGTCAGTATAGTCTTTAAGTTTGGCAAAGTAGAAGCGGTATCTACTGGGCAAGGATGTGGATTTGCTAGGGAAAGGTAAAAGGGAGGGTTTCCTCTCACTTAACCTAATCTGAAAAGGATACGATATAAGAGAATGAAGGGATGATCAAGGTAGAGCGGTGGAAGAGAATAAATTAGATTTCAACCCACAAAGCTTGAAAAGTAATTATTAATGCCAAATAAAAGAAGTTTAATTAAGAAAATACTTCAAGGGAAATAATTAATCATTCATTTTCAATTCTCAGTGAAATAAATTATATTTTTAAACTGTGAAATGTCGGAACAAAAGCTTTGAACAAGAGTATTTTAAACCCATTTTAAAATTCAACAACTCCTATTTACAATTATAGGCACCGTATAACTCCTTTGTTAAACTAGTGCAGTTATTAGCAACGTTTGTGTTTAGAAAAGGTTAAATTTATTAAAAGTATGTTTTTGAAAAAACTGTTTGCCCATCAAGTAGATAAATCTTTTTTGGTGAAAAATATAAATGTACGCAATCAATGGATTTACAGAAGGAAAGTGTTTCGTTTAAAGATTTTAAAGTAACTTTTAATATTTCATGATCATAGTGGATGATCCTGATAAATTAAAAGAGTACTCATTTTCAACAGAACCAAATAATATTTATGTTACTTATGTATGCTGAGCATAACGTTCAGACTAAACGACACACTTGCAACAATTTTCACCAAAGAGGTTTATTTAAAATGGATATCTTCTCTTTATAGATTACGAGGAATTGCTTTCTTCTAGTTAATTTATATTTTAGTTCATCTATAATTACCAAATACCTAATACTTAGATTATTTTAAAACGATAAAAAAAGAATAGATGTCCTAGTATTAGTTTTTAAATTATTTAAATAATCAATGTTTTTGTCTGCCATCTAAAGTTGAAGTTTCAACCGAGAATTTGAAATATTAAAGATACGGAATTAAACCTTAAACCCAATGAGGACAGTTGATAAGTTATTGCTAATTTATAGATAAAAAATAAACTTCGAAGCATAGTTTCGAAAATAAAAATATATCTCGCTCGACTCTTAGAGAAGGGAGAAATGTTCCGAACCAATAATTATTGAATTATTGTGAAGCGTAAAAAGGCTGGTTCAATCTCGTACCAAAATTACCTAGTGTAGTCGATCAGGACAGAAAGAAAAATATTAAAAAGACTTGATCCGTCAACTGATATTACAGTAGTATCAATTACTGTAGATTAAACATAGGTAAGAATTACTTTATTATTTGTGGCTTGACAATAGATTGGTGAAGTATACTGATATTGACAAGTTTCATTAAAATTGATACTGCTTGTTAGTTGCCCCTCAAACACTTTTTTAACTGGGTGAACCCAAATTGAAGGAATTACTAAGGTGAGTAACCCACTGACATAGATCACGATCATGTAGTAGTAGCCCGGAGAGGGGTTAACGGTCATTTAACACATTCACTTGATATGATCATTAGTCATATGATACGAACCATCACCAGGAATAATAAGGGAATGCGCTAACCACTCGGCTACGCCGGTCCCCCTCAAAGTCAGTCCCCTCAAGAATTTAGTTCACATTTAACTAAATCAGAATATCCTATGATTGGTCGCATCCATCCTACTCAAAGAATGGGTCAATGAAAAATAAGAAAGAGACTATCGCTAAATTTAGATCCAAAGGGCCTAGTGTGGGAATATCATAAACCAGTGCGAATTATCGCATTGGTCCAGTTTAGAGCTAGGCTAACAGGCCATTATATGATTACAGGCTGACGGTTCCAAGACAACGTCCTGCAGGATGTGATTTATTGGGGTCACCGACCAATCACCGCTCTGAAATAGGATCACGTGACAAAACGAAAATGATAGGCATATAGTATTACTGCGTCATCACTGTCACGTCATTTTGGTACGTCAAGGTCTAGTTTTTTCACTGAATGGTGGGGAGTTGAGGAAGAATTGAGGTAACGAGTGGAATGAGACAGGGAGGTTGTAGGATTGTATGAATGAAATTCTTGACACTATGATGTGAGGGTCTAGGAACAAACTATGATATTTATGGAACAATCAATTACGGTCTCCTACTGTCGCGAAAGCGATAAAATTAGTTTATTTATTTTTTGGAAAAACTTGTTATGTCAAAATGTTGAAGTGAAAAAAAGAAATTATATGCCGAACAGAGAAAAAAATTGAATGTTGTGTTAAATGTAAAAAGAAAATATAAAGCCATATTGAAAAGTTTAGCTCAGACTCCAACAATTAATTTAGAGTAACAAGATTAAGTTATCCGCCTTCAATACACCTACATTCAAAATTGATAATATAACGTCTTCCTTTGTCAATCTATGTTGAGTCATAAGTAAAAAAGGAAGGAATTTGAAATAGACGAGATCATAGTACCCTAGAATTTACTATTGCTACAAGTAAGAATTGCAAATAAGATAATAAACAGAATGTTTGAGAGATAAAAGTGAGAAAATATTTAATTGAAGCGAGCGTAAGCGAGCTTCTTACATTCAACGAAATATGCATCTCTGTCTGTCTGTCTGTCTGTCTGTCTGTCTGTGTGTAACGTTTCCGTGTCCGACGATAACTTGAGTGAAAGTAGACCGATTTAGTTGAAATTTGGTATACATCTTTCTTTTACTAATACTCAGGCTAAGTTCGTTGGACAGCGTGATCCGTCCAAGAGTTCGCGCGCAATGCTCGCGTAAACGTGAGCTTCAAATTTAAAATTGGAATTTCAGGACGGGAAAAATTCTATCATCACCTACTCGATGAGACGAACATTTTTTAGTAAAACCAACAACGACACTGCTATGAATTAATAAAGATCGCTAAAACTATTAAAGCGGACCTAAACGTTTAAAATAGAGAAAACAACATTTTTACCGATATCTTACGTTCTAACGTAACGATTTTAATAAAACTTTATGTACATCGGCTAAAATACAATTGAAACAAGTATGTAAAATTTCAACTTGATACAAGCAGTAGTATTTTAGTAATGAAGTGATACATTTATAATATTAGTTGAAGCGAGCGTAAGTGAGCTTCTTACATTCAACGAAATATGCATCTTGTCTGTCTGTATGTCTGTCTGCCTGTCTGTGTGTAACGTTTACGTGTCCGACGATAACTTGAGTAAAAGTAGACCGATTTAGTTGAAATTTGGTATACATCTTTCTTTTACTAATACTCAGGCTAAGTTCGTTGGACAGCGTGATCCGTCCAAGAGTTCGCGCGCAATGCTCGCGTAAACGTGAGCTTCAAATTTAAAATTGGAATTTCAGGACGGGAAAAATTCTATCATCACCTACTCGATGAGACGAACATTTTTTAGTAAAACCAACAACGACACTGCTATGAATTAATAAAGATCGCTAAAACTATTAAAGCGGACCTAAACGTTTAAAATAGAGAAAACAACCTTTTTACCGATATCTTACGTTCTAACGTAACGATTTTAATAAAACTTTATGTACATCGGCTAAAATACAATTGAAACAAGTATGTAAAATTTCAACTTGATACAAGCAGTAGTATTTTGGTAATGAAGTGATACATTTATAATTGAAGCGAGCGTAGCGAGCTTCCTACATTCAACGAAATATGCTCCGTGTCTGTCTGTCTGTCTGTCTGTCTGTCTGTCAGTAACGTTTACGCGTGTGACGATAACTTGAGTAAAAGTTGACCGATTTAGTTGAAATTTGGTATACATGTTCCTCTTACTAATACTCAGGCTAAGTTCGTTGGACAGCGTGATCCGTCCATGAGTTCGCGCGCAACGCTCGCGTAAACGAGAGGTACAAAAATTAAATTGGAATTTCAGGACGGGAAAAGATTATATCATCATCTACTCGATGAGACGAACATTTTTTTTAAATAACATTTTTTACTAAAACCAACAGCGACACCGCTATGACTTAATAAAGATCGCTAAAACTATTAAAGCGGACCTAAACGTTTATACTAGAGAAAACAACCTTTTTACCGATATCTTACGTTCTAACGAAACGATTTTAATAAAACTTCATATACACTATCTAATGCACAATTGAAACAGGTATGCAAAATTTCAACTTGATACAAGCAAAATTCTTTGCGTAGTGACGAGATACATTTATAATAATTGTTTAAAAGCTACCGCGGGTGGTGAAGATTGTTATAGTCATATAGTGTATGGTTTGTTTAGGAAGTCAAGCTTTGTACCGAGTACCCCCACTCTTCCCTACACTACCCTCTTCCACTTATCTTCAACTATGACATTCATCATGATTAATAAATTTCAATATTCAGTATTTCATTGCAATACGCTCGCTTCAATGATAGAGCCACGCGATGCCTAGTATTAGTTGAAGCGAGCGTAAGTGAGCTTCTTACATTCAACGAAATATGCATCTTGTCTGTCTGTATGTCTGTCTGCCTGTCTGTGTGTAACGTTTACGTGTCCGACGATAACTTGAGTAAAAGTTGACCGATTTAGTTGAAATTTGGTATACATCTTTCTTTTACTAATACTCAGGCTAAGTTCGTTGGACAGCGTGATCCGTCCAAGAGTTCGCGCGCAATGCTCGCGTAAACGTGAGCTTCAAATTTAAAATTGGAATTTCAGGACGGGAAAAATTCTATCATCACCTACTCGATGAGACGAACATTTTTTAGTAAAACCAACAACGACACTGCTATGAATTAATAAAGATCGCTAAAACTATTAAAGCGGACCTAAACGTTTAAAATAGAGAAAACAACCTTTTTACCGATATCTTACGTTCTAACGTAACGATTTTAATAAAACTTTATGTACATCGGCTAAAATACAATTGAAACAAGTATGTAAAATTTCAACTTGATACAAGCAGTAGTATTTTGGTAATGAAGTGATACATTTATAATATTAGTTGAAGCGAGCGTAGCGAGCTTCCTACATTCAACGAAATATGCTCCGTGTCTGTCTGTCTGTCTGTCTGTCTGTCTGTCAGTAACGTTTACGCGTGTGACGATAACTTGAGTAAAAGTTGACCGATTTAGTTGAAATTTGGTATACATGTTCCTCTTACTAATACTCAGGCTAAGTTCGTTGGACAGCGTGATCCGTCCATGAGTTCGCGCGCAACGCTCGCGTAAACGAGAGGTACAAAAATTAAATTGGAATTTCAGGACGGGAAAAGATTATATCATCATCTACTCGATGAGACGAACATTTTTTTTAAATAACATTTTTTACTAAAACCAACAGCGACACCGCTATGACTTAATAAAGATCGCTAAAACTATTAAAGCGGACCTAAACGTTTATACTAGAGAAAACAACCTTTTTACCGATATCTTACGTTCTAACGAAACGATTTTAATAAAACTTCATATACACTATCTAATGCACAATTGAAACAGGTATGCAAAATTTCAACTTGATACAAGCAAAATTCTTTGCGTAGTGACGAGATACATTTATAATAATTGTTTAAAAGCTACCGCGGGTGGTGAAGATTGTTATAGTCATATAGTGTATGGTTTGTTTAGGAAGTCAAGCTTTGTACCGAGTACCCCCACTCTTCCCTACACTACCCTCTTCCACTTATCTTCAACTATGACATTCATCATGATTAATAAATTTCAATATTCAGTATTTCATTGCAATACGCTCGCTTCAATGATAGAGCCACGCGATGCCTAGTATTAGTTGAAGCGAGCGTAAGTGAGCTTCTTACATTCAACGAAATATGCATCTTGTCTGTCTGTATGTCTGTCTGCCTGTCTGTGTGTAACGTTTACGTGTCCGACGATAACTTGAGTAAAAGTTGACCGATTTAGTTGAAATTTGGTATACATCTTTCTTTTACTAATACTCAGGCTAAGTTCGTTGGACAGCCTGATCAGTCCATGAGTTCGCGCGCAACGCTCGCGTAAACGTGAGCTTCAAATTTAAAATTGGAATTCCAGGACGGGAAAAAATTCTATCATCACCTATTCGATGAGAAGAACATTTTTTTCAAATAACATTTTTTAGTAAAACCAACAGCGACACTGCTATGAATTAATAAAGATCGCTAAAACTATTAAAGCGGACCTAAACGTTTAAAATAGAGAAAACAACGTTTTTACCGATATCTTACGTTCTAACGTAACGATTTTAATAAAACTTCATGTACATCGTCTAAAGTACAATTGAAACAAGTATGTAAAATTTCAACTTGATACAAGCAGTAGTATTTGAGTAATGAAGTGATACATTTATAATATTAGTTTAAAAGCTATTACGGGTGGTAAAGAGTCATATAAGTCGTGTAGTGTATAGGTTTGTTAAGGAAGTAAAGCTTTGTACCGAGTACCCCCACGCTACCTCACACTACCCTCTTCCACTTATCTACAACTATGACATTCATCATGATTAACAAATTTCAATATTCAGTATTTTATTGCAATACGCTCGCTTCAATGATAGAGCCACGCGATGCCTACTATTGTACCAAGGAACAAGAAACATTATTGATTGCTTTCATGACGTATTAAAAATATTACGCCCATATTGGAAGATAAAAGGCGAACGGAAAAAAGGTTAGTAAGCACATAAGAAACTCTACTTAACCTCTTAGAACAGAATTTTGAATTATTTCATGAATATTGAACAATGCAATTTCAAGAAATAATAAGCACTTACCATCTAAGATTTTGGCACATATAAGTATACTATTACGAAACAACAAAAATATTTCTATCGTCATAGAGACTAACACTCAAAAATATTTGGTGATTCCAAAGGCCAACTCGTAATTTTAGGGTCATCTCTATTTTAATCTGGGATACAAATGGCTGGATTCCACTTGAAAATGTTAGACGCCTTTCAGACATAAAAAAAATCAACCTGCCAAACTAATGCTCCACTACGTTTAGAACATCTTCAAAACAAAAATGTATTTTTAAAAATTAACTTTTATTTTTTTGAGGATACAAATATATTTTTGTTTTTATAGCTGGTGCAATAAAGTTAGACATAGATCACGGCTTTGAAAGGAAATATAAAAATATCACGTTATTTAAACTTTTCAAGCTTATCGCCTTCATTATGTAATACATGCATTTTAAAATAATCAGGATTCATAAATCTGCAATAATTTGGATTCTTCCAGCTCTATTAAAACTTTGGGTTAGTCGCACAAGTTCTTAACTTAGATAATGCTTTCGCCTGTGGTTGTATAGAAACTACTCATACTTGATGGAATTGTAGGAGCATGAGCTATCAGTTTATGATTAAGCAACACATTTGTCGAGGATAAATAATAAAACAGTTTCAACTAGTTTAATGGATGATTTGTGAACTAATGTGAAGTTTTATAATTACAGCAGCTAAAAATAAAGAACTCATTGATCTCATAAGTATAAATTATAAACAACCTGTGGAGTTGCAGTTATGCTATTATGCCTAACAGTTAAGTATTGGGGAAAATCCAAACTCAAAGTAATATTGGGACGTTCGTGTCTCGGTCATTTGTATAGTCAAACGTAAATCGCGTGTCAACAGGTTTGTTCCTACCAAGGACCAAGGTGAGAGCCGTCCGTGGGATCGTAACTGGCATGCACAATATAAAAAGCTGTTCCAACTAGACTTACTGTGATTCATACCGTCCTCAAATCTGTTTCAACCTATGCATTATAGATCTAAGCGAATCGTTAACCACATACGGTCCAAACGATCCTCAGCCAAAATCATGCACCGGTTTTTATGACATGCGCAGATAAATTTTACAATTAACAAGAGGAATTTTCACAATTTAACAGGAAGATTCCCAATTTGTTGGGGTTTCTTGAATGATTTAATACGATGCAATAATTCCGTCCTAAACTTGATAAAAGTAAGCGTAGTAGTATAGGTAAGCGCATGCGCATCAAACCTGTCCCAAGCACTCCCGAACGATCAGTGGGACAATGTAAAGGACGGTAAAAAAAAATAGGCGGGTTGGAACAAACCTTAAATGTCCTTTTAATTAGACCGAAATTGTGTATTCGACTTGTAATACTAAGAGAGGCATCGCGTGGCTCTATCATTGAAGCAAGATAATGCAATAAATATTAGATTTAAGAAAATAGTTAATCATAATGAGTTGATAGTTAAAGAGGATGATTGTAATAGAGAGCCGTGTGGTGAGGAAGGAGAGTGCCTTTCTACATTTTCCTTATCTTACTTAAAATCCTTAGGTTAGAACGTAAGATATCGGCAAAAACGTTCTTTCCTCTATTTTAAACGTTTAGGTCTTATCACTTGATAGCGGTGTCGATGTTAGTTTTAATATAAAAAAAAAATGTTCGTCAAATCGAATAGGTGATGATAGAATCTTTTCCCGTTCTGAAATTCCAATTTTACATTTAAAGCTCACGTTGAGTGTTGCACGCGAACTCGTACAACGGATAACGCTGTCCAACGAACTTAGCCTGTACACAAAATTTCAACTAAATAGGTCAACTTTTTCAACTTTTACTCAAGTTATCGTTACACACGTAAACTTTTTTTTTTTATACCGGGGGCTTTTTACACCCGAAGATGCAGGCCACTTAGGTGGGCCCATTAATCAAACCCGGGTTAGGGACCGAAATCTTCACACTGTCGTGTGAAGATATGGTCGTCAACCATGACTCCCCTCCTAGTTGTATTTTAACCAGGAGTGTCATCGTCATGGTTTCCAGGCCGAAACCTGGTGGCGCTACTCTTTCGAGGAGCTTCCCACTTGTTTACACAATGCTGGGTGGACATTGAGCGGGGGGCCTGGTCCGGGAATCGAACCCAGAGCTGCGGTCACCTTCTGACCCGGCTCGATACTGATTAACTTGCCTCATCGCAAGGCGAGCGCTCTAGCCTACGAGCCCCCCAGGCCCACACGTAAACGTTACTCACAGACAGGATGCATATTTTGTTAAATATAAGAAGCTCGCTTTAATTGCTTCGTGTATCGAGATTGATTATTTAACAGTTAGAAGGCTGTACGATTAAAACGCATTTTTTAATAAACCTTAAACTTTGTTCGTCTTCAAAATTGATCAGTAAAATCAATCTCGACTGAGGTAAAGTAATAAAATATTGTCTCTACAGTAGAGAAACCGGCTTTCATAAAGGGTTAGATAGAAAGGAGGGTGAAAATTTAGGTAAAAACGTTATTGTATTAAAAATACTTCAGAGGGAAGCTTGAGAGTAGGAAATGCCTTTCACTGCTTTCCTCTTCCGAGCCTTCTTATAGTGGTGCCCATGTTTGTGGTCAAAGGTTTTGCATTCAAAAGGGTGCATATAAAATGCGATTGGGGGACGCCACGTGGCTTACCTTTGCACATCTGATAAAATTTAGAAATCTGCCGTAAATAGCTATTAGTATTGAAGTACAAAGCCAATGAAAGGAACGACCTAGACTGAATATTTTCTTATTCAACTTAAAGAGGTTTCGGATTTAAGTGGGATATTTAAAGTATCAAAAATCAAATCATAGAAACGCAAATATACGTAGACGAAAGATACAAAAAAATTGTGTAAACAAGAAACTCAAATCTTAATAATTAAATTAAATAGTCTGCAAATTAGAGTGGCACATAGCTTCCTCGCGTAATTTAATAATGTTATGCTTTTACAAACGATTATAGTTTATTTATTTAAGTTTTCCCTCCTTGTTCTAAATCTATCAAAAAATGTTTTGACTTTTTAGGCTAGGCGCACACTGGGGGCAAAACAGTTTGCAGACTGTCTGCGGGCTGTCTGCCCCGTTGCAAAAAGATTGTCGTCGGCGACAAAAATATCCCTCGGCGACAATCTTTTGCACCGGGAGACAGCCTCCGCAGGCAGTCTGCAGACTGTTTGGCCCCAGAGTGCGCCTAGCCTTACATGAATAAAATTATCAATTTAGCAATATAGAATAAGCGAGGATGGTTAACATTATTATGGGACCAGCTGTAGGCTGTATTCGAAAAGCTATCAAATTTCTTAAAAATCAGATGAGTACTTACGAAGATATAGGTGAAAATAAATGTACTTATGTTTGTGCGCATGTGAAAGGGAAACAAATGGGTGCAGAAGGTTGATACTTATATGAAACTAACAATGGACTAAGTGTGACCTACCAACCTAGTTCTGTCGTTCCCAAAATGGGTTTCTGATGTCTGAAACGGGTTTTTGTCTTGGAATATTTTAAATTGGAGACATAAAAAAATTTCGTTCTTCAAAACCACCACTAGCTTCCGTTATCTATACGATAAGCTCGGAAGCAAAATCTATAGTGGAATGTTCTTCAATAAACAAAATTAACATACATATATATATATATATACATCTCGAAGAATCAATCCCTAATTTATAAGTATGTATGTATATTGACATTGACACTAGTTAAAAATTTGAGCTAACTCGGCCACGTCAATCCTACTTGTATTTTACTGCTACTTTTGTTTCGAACAAGTAAATAAAAAAATCAAATTATTTAGTTTTACATGCCAAAAAAAATGGCGTCACTGTTTTAGAATTGTGTATGTTGACCTCGAGTGCCAAGGTGAATTAATATGATGTTGTATAAACATAGAAAAAAAATATACGCCCCCCTCCCCCCGTAAAATGTATTATAACATTGGCAAGGAATACATTTAAGAAAGAATGTCAACTGTATGGGGAGAGCAAATATCAAGTAGTAGAACACAGATGACAGTTACTATATACATATTTTTAACAACAAAAAAAATTAAAAGGTGACATTTTGAAAATTTGTCATTATAATTCAGAAAAAAAGAGTTAATATATGACGTAATTTTGAGACAGGCTGCACAAAAAATACATAATAACACATTTCTTTATTTAATTTTTCTTTTTTTTACTTTGTGAATCCTTTTATTTTTAGATGTTGTTCTTTCCCGTTCCGACCCCCTTGCCTCTGTGTTTTATTTATAAAGCGACCATTTTTATAATTATACACGTCTATTTCGTTGTTCTACCCCCATCCGATACTTCTACCCATCTGAAAGTCTTGTGGTGCCGAATTCCACAATAGATTCACCGTGCGGAGAAAGATACACTGACTAACAGGTGTACCTTTACACAAATATACTAATCAAGTGGACAACGAGACAGCGGGCATTACCGTAAGCCATTAGCGAAGAAATAAATAAATAAGAAAATCCCTTGTACAAACTAATTTATAAACTAAAAGAAAAGAGAAAAACAATGAAACTCAAATATCGGATCGAAAAAGAAAATCTATTTGAACATTTTGTTAGTTGTTAAAGGTCGTTTAAGAAAATATATTTTCAAAAAAGAAAAAAATAACTTCATTGGTTCCAAAAATATCTATATGAACTTCTTTAAGAATAACATTTATTAAAATAATAATAGTATGTTGTGATCAACTATCAACCTGATAGTTGATCTCGTCCGTAGTTTTATTGTTAACATTAAATTAGTACGTTATATGTTTTTGTTATATTGTTACTTGTTAAAATTTATTAATTCAGATGTTCGAGGAAGTGTAGAGATACTGATAGATGTATGACAACTCCAATTTGATTGGAAGATTATTGATTTTATATCTCACCTACCTTCAGTTTGCCGGCACGAATATGCCTCGGTGGAGGCGAAATATAGCCGATTAAGATGAAAGTTCGTCTTTATTAACAAATTTTTTAACCCTTACCGACCCACACTTCAACGATCTAGATACTAAAAGGGACAAAACCAACAATCTACGTAAGATGTACCCTTTAGGCATATTATACATATCACAATTATAAAAATGTGGTTGTGATATTAACTTAAAATTTGTAAATTGTTATGGTTGTTTTACACATTTGGTAACATTTAGTAGCAAATTTTATTTATATATCCTAATATATTTGATCATTTATAAATTTCACTATTTAAATATAATTGGTAATTTATATTAAAATTAATGACTTTCTCCTATGGAGACGAGATAACTCTGCGCAATATTAAACACTTAATGTAAGTTTAGACATTTTAATTAATAATTGTAATTAGTTCTCTAATCAAAATATTTCTTGATACTACTTGATAAAGACATTAATGTTAATGAATTGTGAGTCTGTTGTTAAAGGGAGATAGAGTATGACCGAGAATGACCTTACAAGCCTTACAAGAAAGGGTCGAAACGTCTCTATTCAAATAATGTAATTTGTATGAATCACACCTAAAGGGTCCATCTTAAGTATTAATAATTCAATGAAAAGATGTCGAGTCCAAGGTACTCTACAAATAAGTTTAGTATACTAGGCTAATAAGGAAAAGAACTGCAGTAATTTGATTCACCCAAATTCAGGCAATTTTTATGGAATATATATATATATATATATATATATATATATATATATATATATATATATATATATATATATATATATATATATAAATTATTTTTTGCTTCACGTTTCTCAAGAGTATTAATTCCATTTTCCATTTGTGTAATAGGTATTCAAGCAAATATTTAAATAATTTAGCTCAAGATAATATTTAATGACACAAGACAATAATTTGAATGTCTGTGAATATAAAAATATCCGACCTAAGCTGCCACCCAGAAAAACAAGAAAATATAGGAAAATATCCGGTTGAATATCATCTTTTACCTAAGAAAGATAAATTAAAGAAAATCAATTGTCGAATCAAATATTTTGACCCAATTCTAGTTTCATTGCTAATTGGTTATTTAGTTTAATTGGTTATTTCAGTTTAATTGGTTAAAATCGGTCAGTAATAAAAAAAAAAAAAAAAAAAAACTTACAATAGTGATAAAAATGTTACTCCAGAGATACTACTAATTATAGTCGTCATTTTAGGTTTTCTGTTCCAAAAAAAAGCGAAGTTTCAATTTTTTTTATCGCTTCATTTTGATATTCTGACAAATATATTGAAAATCGGCAACGAGATCATGGTCGCGTTAAACAAATTTGTTTTTTTTGCGAATATCTCGCTTCCTATGGCTCCGACACCAGTCAAGGTGGTTATCAAAATTAAAGATAAAATTTCCCACAAAAAAGTTTTATTAATTTTTTTCGTATAATGGACGGTTTACGGATTATAGGCGAAGAATATCTATGAATATTTAGTATCCGTCGCCGTACCACTTTTTACGAATATCTCGCTTCCTATGGCTCGGAGACAAATTAAGGTTTAATTGTTTTACGTACAACGAACCGTTTGGACAATAAAGTGCTCCGAGGTTTCCGCACAAGGAGGTCTTAACATTGTAAAACATTTATACACTAGGAGCACGAATATTTTCAAACTACGTCCAAACAAACTTGAAATGTCACTGGTAGGTATAGAATAAACGTTCCTACCGTGGAGCTCCCTCGGAGAAAAGCCTTAGTTATTGGTCGTTGTTACGCCTTGTAACAAAAAGCAGCGGAAACTTTGGAGCACATAATTATCCATAAGGTTTGTTGTATACGTAAAAAAATTATCAGAACGTTTCTTGTGTGAAATTTTATATTTTTAAATTATCCTCAATTCGTCTCCAAGCAAGAGGAAGCGAGATATTCACAAAATACGTAAAAAGTCGTGCAAAAACAAACTTTTTGTGGGAAATTCAATAATCTTGCTTTTTGATAATATCCTTTATTTATTATTATGTACTTATGAGCCAAAGCAAGCGAGATATTCGTAAAAATACGTAAAAAATGGTGCGGCGACGGATACTAAATATTCATAGATATTCTTCGCCCTATAACGTCAAAATGAATCGATCAAAAAAAAAAAAAAAATGAAGCTCAGATTTTTTTTACTTTCTCATATAAAGAGAAAGTATTGTGATGGCGCGAAAATTCGATTTTGAGATTTTAATGGATTTACACGTTTTGAGGTCCCCTGAGTCCAAAAAAGTGGTTTTTAAAAAATGTCTGTCCGTCATCTTTCGTCTGTCTGTGCAGACGCCTGGAGCCTAAACTTCTGGGCCGATTTTGACGAAATTTGGCATACATGTTCAGAAAAATCATACCCCGAGGCGAAATCGAGAAATGAATTTTAGCTCCAAATTTGGGGGCGCAACCCCCCAAAATCTCTGAAAAAAACGTGAAAAAAAATTATTTCTCGAAAACGGTTCCGACGATTTTGATTAAAAAATTCTAAAATATAGTCCATTTAAATACGAATGTAACGATATAACCCGTTTTCCCGGGAGAAACAGGGCCGATTTAACTATAGGGGCACGATGGGCACGTGCCCAGGGGCGCAAGAGGTTTAGGGCGCAACTCAAAAGGTTAGAGGGGGGAGGGGGGGCACGGCTAAACTTTGCAAGGGCAAAAAATATAAATGGGAATATGTTTAAAGTAAACTAAATATCCCTTATCCTAGAAAAGTCCAATGTTAATTATTATTTCCAGCTTTGTCTGAATTAATCTACACCAAAAATCTAATTTTACTGAGCTAATACTTTATAATATATGCTTTAACCCACTTAGGGCATCCCAAATAAGATGTATATAAGTTTGCGCCGGTTTCTGAGGTGAGCTAAACTTTTGGGAGCTAAAAGTTAAAAAATAGGAGTGTTCTGAACGCATCATTTAATGCTCAACAACTTTATTTATGACATTTTTTACTTGGAATAACCATTTTTGAGTTACAAGCGTATAAAAGTAAGCATAACACACTTTTCAGGCAAAATGGTAAAATTGGCCTATTTTTGACTGCCGATTCTGACCAAACAGCTGTACTAAATATAATGTTTAAAAATGAATTCGACACAGAATTTAATGTTCTTTTAATTTTTGAAGAACGCAGATTCTTTTCGATACATTATGATGTTATAAGTGAAAAACTAAGAAAAGTGCCAAAAGTACGCCGTTTTTGGCTCCCAAAAGTTTAGCTCACCTCAGAAACCGTCGCAAACTTATATTACTCTTATGTGGGATGCCCTAAGGGGATTAAAACTATTTACAGTTTACAGCTTTTCTGAATTAATCGGAGGCACGGCTTTGTTAGGGTCTAATTTTACTGGGCTATATTTATTAAAAAATAAATGTATATTTTATATAAAATATGCCAAATATATTAGAATATACTTGGGGGGGGGGGGGGGGCGCATTGTGATGGGGTGCCCAGGGCGCAGTGAACGTCTAAAACGGGCCTGGGGAGAAATCTAGTTCCTGAGAAAATAGCTTAAAACGTGGACAGGGAGAGCCCGAGTTCGATTCCCCGCCAAGGAGAAGTTATTTTTATGGTAAATTTTGATGAAATGTTCAGTAATAATTAAATGTACATACAAAAACTAATAAATGGTAAACACTGGGCTAAATAATTATGAACTCATATATGAGAAAGTTAATCTGAGTTGTCTCGGACCGATTTTTTATTAGACTTGACACGTACGTGACATAATAATATTAATGCTATATAAGCATTTACTTTATATTCAAATTCACATTTCGGCCAATATTTGTTTTCAAAATTATGAACTCGTGTATGAGAAAGTTTGTCTGAGTTGTCTCGGACCGATTTTTTTGGAACAGAAGCTATATTTATGACTCTGGACTAATAAACATAAAGAAAAAATAAATAATGTAGTAAAAAAAGCGATCTAATGCGATATATAACAAAATGTTTTGTGAAAATAAATGAGGAAAGCAAGCTCTGGAAAGACCTAAAGAGTATGACCCAAAATAGCCAGTTTGATGTTCATTATTGCAGCCCTACACTACGTCCGTGAGAGGATTAAAGGAAATAGGTCTAGTAAGACTTATTTCTGGAGCAAGTATTCAATCTCCATTAAATTATTCTTGAAAATTATGTTGCAATAAACTTAAATAATTAATAGAAAGAAAAAAAATGTGTTAAACCTACGTCATCTTTTACTTGTTTATTTGTAGATCATAGTAAGAAATTTTTCAATAACCTTGGACAACGAATCTCTCGTTTAATATTGAAATATAAAACATTAATTAAAGTAATACATAGAAAGAATTATGATAAAAATAAACGTATAAAAAAACTCTAAATGAAATAATAAAGAGTCTTATTCAATACCGATGGACCAAATCCAAAAAAACAACAGCGTGATTTATTATATAATTTATTAGTTATTGTTATTTTGTTCATTTTCTTCAAATATGAAAGTGGTATGACTTAAATTCTTTGGTTTTAAATATATTTAATTTGGCCTTCAATTTAATTTATATGATAATCTACATAAAGGAAGTGTGAAACTCATTGTTTAGAATGCGCGTTACAGAAATAGTAAAATGCTTCAAAGTCTTGTTTTCTTACGCAAAAAATTCACTTTGTCTTGCTTGAATATATAAAATGATGAATGATACGGGGTTGGCATGATGGCATCGTCAGCTGTATAGGCATGATGGCATCGTCAGCTGTATAGGCATGATGGCATCGTCAGCTGTATAAGCATGATGTGGCTCTAGTATGATAATGATAACGGACTTATTAAAGTCTCTAAAGATTGCTTCTCTTAAGTATCTAACTATTTATTTCAGGATAACGGGTGAAAATCCGAATATAGGTGCCCCTAGCAAGACCCAGGAAATGGAACCTGATATGGGTATGAAGTAATGAGCTCCGTCTTTAATATAGTTTATTTAATGGTTCATAAACCCTAGAATGAAAGAAAAATCAAATTACAAATCTTTAAAGAATTTGTTAAAATGCTTGAGGAAAATTATTGAGGCACCAAATTAGGGTGTATCCCATGCCTAAACAAAGGCATCTTTGGCGCCCTCCCCCCTTATTGCCAAATTCACCTAGTAGTTAAGAAGGGGGCCTGGCGGCGCCCCCTAGACGTGTCAGCTTGACCCGGTTGACCCCCCCTAGGGACAGCCCTGTTTGAGAATATTAGAAGAATATATTTTCATTCAGGGTGCGGACAGCGAATGAATATGGTTTTAGAGATCATTTCTACTTCCCCTTACAGAGGCTAGAGCAATAGTTTCTATATTTTATTCAAGCCTTGTCATAGGCAGAATAAAATGTGTTCCTCACTCAAGCAAGAGATAAGGAGAAAAAACTGCTTCCTTGTCCTTTTATTAACTAAAAGTAGTTAGTTAATACGAAGAAACATAGTCTCTCTACAGAAAATATTACTCGTTTATTTATCAAAGCCTCTTTCGGCTTTTATACAGCCATAAGCCATCGTTAAAACTTACTAACATATAAATAAACCGAAATTAAAAGAAAACAAATAAAAGCTTAACGAATAATAACTAATAAGCTAAGAAAATTATAAACATGTAAATAAATAAGATGATATGTAATTAATCAAAATCTATTATTAGCTTCCATTTTTATTATTTAACTAGCTGGGTACCCGTGCTTCGCTACGGAGTGTTATTATAATTAGATAAGTTTATAAACAACCATAATGAAACATATAAATTATTTTACTATGCAAGAATATCTAGATTCTATCTCTCCCACCTATTTCTATACCCCATCCTCTTTGATAAGCAAATTTTAAAATATCCTAAATCCCCCCCCCCCCCTAAAGTAAAATATGACAAAACAATACATAAAAAATATTACTCTATTCTTAAAGAGCTTTTGCATCATCAATGGTATTCATTACATTGACCCCGCATTCATTACTTGTACCATACCCCTGTGTACCAAATTTAAATTTCCAAAATTCAAGTGGCTGACAAGTTCAAGTGGGCAAATTTTTATCGACATCGAACTAAAACTGTAGATTTGTATAAAGAACATACACCCACATACGTTGATTTTTATATATAGCTATAAATTTCCATTTTACCCCCTCCTAAATAAAATTGAACATAACGACAATTACTTTTCTCTTAAAGTGCTTTTCAACGATATGCATCATATGAAGGGAATCCATTACTTTGACATTTTTACACCGTACCCCTTTGAACCAAAAATTTAAATTACAAAAATTCATGTATACAGTGACCTCACCCTTGCTTTGAAGGGAAAGTGAGTAAATATTCATCAAATTGGGATAAAACTGTAGATTTGTATAAAAGGCATACCCTCATACAGACACTCTTCTTTTTTTTATAAGATATAGCTATATTTTTCCATTTTACCCCCTCCTAAATGAAAATACATACGACAAAACTGTACATAACAACAATTAATGTAATCTTAAAGAGCTTTTCAACGATATACATCATAAAGGGTATTCAGTCCTTTGACCCCGTATTCATTATTGTACCCTGTTCCCTGTGTACCAAAATTTAAATTTCGAAAATTCATGTAGACACTGATTTTTTCTTCCTTTGATGGTATAGTGTGCATTTTTTTTTTTATCGAAATCGGACTAAAGCTATGGATTTGTATAAAGAACATACACACATACGTTGACTTTTAGATATATTTTTCCATTTACCCCCCTAAATGCACGTTTAAAAACTTCAACTTTGCCATTTGTACCCCGTACCCCTGTGTACCAAAAATTTAATTTCGAACATTCGTGTAGACAGAGGCACTGTTTATCTCTTGTTTTGTTGAAGGCACTGATGATGGCTTTATAAAAAGCCGAAAGTTGCTTTAATGAATAAACAAGTATTATTTTGTATGGAGAGACTCCTATTTCTCAAGTAAAAGTACATAGTTAGTTTGATTTACCGATTGTAATTTTAATTTAGTGATAACTTTCCATTTAAAAGAGTGTAATTTTTATAAAAAAAAGGGGAAAGCTAGAATACTCAATTTCATATGTAGATGATAATTAATGATTAACACTTAGATAGAGAATAACATTAAAATTCTGTGACAGAATCTTAAAGGAAATTTCAGAGTAAGCTAACTGCTCGGAGGACCAAATTTTTGAGGAGTTGTTATTTGATTAAAATTAGACAAAGAAATGCGTACATACAGTGTGTACAAGTCTTACATTTTAGGTGAAATCACAAATTCATTTTTCAATTTGATCACTTCTTAGTTCAAAACTTATTTACTCTATAGCTATTCACAGCAAATCTCTTGCATATCGAAAGGTAATAGAGGTAAGAGATTTGTATACGTGGGATCTTGCATGATTCTCTTAGTTCTACATTGGTAAAAAGCAAATATTTTTGAAAAGCTATTTTGCTTCCGAGCTTACCGAAGGTAACGGAAGTTATGTGATCGTTCAGAAGAACGGAAAAGTTTTAGGTCTCCAATTTTAAAAATTCCAAGATAGATCCGTTTCAGACATCAGCGAAAATTTTTGGATCCGTGTCTGTCTGTCATTCAATTTTTGCGAACCGACATATCTTAAAAACTGCACGTCCGATTTTAATGAAATTTAGATGGTAGCTCATAATTAGCTCATTGTTGGTCCCATATAAGTTGCAACCTTCTGCGCTCAAACATACATTTATTTACACCTATAGCTTCAACAGTACTTATCATATGTATGAAACTTTTATAGTTTATCGAAAGTAGCCTGCAGATAGCCCTAGATTAATTTGAACAGTCTGTGCTCTTTAATGTTTGCTAAATTGATACTTTACTTTATGTAAAGTAATGGAGCAATAAACAAATTAGAGGAAGCTATGTGCCACACCAATTGGTAGTCTATTGTAAAAATGGTATAGAGCTTGCTTAAGATGACTTACGTGGAAGGATAGAAATCCTGTGAAGAACACACGCTGTCTCCAGTAGCAAGCGCTGAGGGAGGAGCCAAGTGGGCTCCCCCTCCTCCATGAGCCTCAGTTTTCATGGTCTTTTAGTTTATCCCTGTCCGCACTTCATGTAGCCTGTAACATTACACAAACAATATTCAAATTAGGTTTCAATACAATTTTACACTAGAATACACAATGGATTGTAAAATCAAGAAAAATTATTAGTCATATAAGTGCTGTTTTCTGACCTAGAAGAAATTTAATTTAAAGAAATGAAATTCAACTAGATATAATTAAACAATAAAAAAATATATATAAATGATTAATATTTATTATTCCTATGTTTAACTATACAATTAATTTTGCTTCCGAGCTTACCGAAGGTAATTAAAGCTAAGGGATGATAGCTTAAAGTGGTCGTTCTGAAGAACGAAACATTTTTAGGTCTCCGATTGCAAAACTTCCAAGACAGAAATCCATTTCAGACATCAGGGAACATTTTTGGTTCCATGTCTTTCTGTCGGTCTATCTATCTGTCGGTCTGTCGCTCAATTTTTGCGAACCAACATATCTTAAAAACCACTCGTCCGATTTTATTGAAATTTGGATGGCAGGCATAATTAGCTCATTGTTGGTCCAATACAAGTTTCAACCATTTGTTTCTCTTCCACATGAGCACAAACATGCATTTATTTAAAAATTTAAACCTATATCTTCAAAAGTACTTTTAAAATTTGATGTTTCGTCAAAAGAAGCCCGCAGATAGCCCCAGATTAATTTCAACGTCTGCGCTCTTTAATTTTTGCTAAATTGATACTTTAATATTTAATACATGTAAAAAAATGTTGAAAGATTTAAAAAACGTAGGAAAAATGAAATAAATTGGATAATAATTGGTTTTAAAAGCATAAATTCATTAAATTTTTCGAAATAGGACGCGAGGAAGCTACGTGCCATACTAACTGGCAGAGTATTTATATAATAGTTAAAAATTATTTCTGTTTATAAATTATTTAAATTGGTTTCTAAAACTGTGATGGTTATATACACTCTGGACTATGGAAAGTTTTTATAATTATTTTTAAGACATTTAGAAGTGGTTAACAGGTGTTCTTTTACACTTCATAATCGATTTTCACCAAAATCTCAGAAACTAGATTTTCTCAAGGAAGACGACCTATATGGATAGATTCGAATTTAAATTGACTACATTTGACAATTTTCTTAATCAAACCCGTTAAGAGAAGTAATTGTTGAAAAACATTTTACAGGGTAGCGCCCCCAAATGAAACATTTATTTTTAAGATTTGGTATAAGCAATTATACCAAATGTTATCGAAATTATTCCACTAGTTTAGGCTCCATACGTCTACACAGACTATACAGGCAGATTAGAACAGATACCACACAAACATTTTTAAATACAATCTCAAATTCGAATTTTCGCGCCTTTGCAATAATTTTGTTCTATATATACTACGAATATGTACTGCGTCTGCACAGGCTGTAGAAAAGATATACCTAGATAGATATAAATTTTGCAGAAACCACATTTTTGAACCCTGGAGACCTTAAAACGTGTGCCATCAAAACCTCAAAATCGAATTTTCGTGCTATCTCAATTCTTTCTCTTTATATGAGAGAGTAAATAACATCGCACTTAAGTCTCCTGGAAAAAAAAATCCTAGGAAAGAATTCCTACGTATAAATTAACAATGTGACAATGAAAATTTTAAAGTCTACTCAACATTATGGTATGTAATGTACGGGTTAAAACTAAACAATAACAAAAAAAAAACTATTTCCTGTTGATGAAAAACATAAATTATTAGATCGTACACATGTCTCAAAAGAGCTTAATGCCCGGTGATTCCAATCTTTATAGCGTAGCTTCCATTTAAAATAGTAATACGCGCAATGTCCGTAAGACAGAATTACACGCTCAGTTTGGAGTCGGTTCAGTCCATGACTCGGTCAGAATGAACGTATAACGTATTGACTGACGAACGGGATGAACAGACTGATGGTGTAATCACATTCCTATCAATCTTGCTCTCGCTTTAGTGACAGGTCAGTCAGCATTGCTACGCAGTCAGAAGCGTAGAAAGATTTGATGCTTACTTTTAGGGTGCTACCCATTTTGTGGGAAAACCCATCAAGATTTCGTTAATAAAAGAAATTAAACTTTGAAAAAGCTGCTGGTTATATATAAACAAATAAAACCTAATATGTACAAGACGTCAAGAAAATAATCGATAAATTAAGATAAAATTATCGTCAAGAATTAAAAAAAAAAAAAAAAAATCAGCCAAAAGTACAGTCTCAAAGATTAGCAGCCGGGGCAGATGTAGCCATGGATTAGTCCCCATTTTCCATTTTACGCCTTTTTGTAGCTAATGCTAGTACTACTGCCAGACAAGCCTATTCCTTATCCAAATCCACCGTATTCAAGAAAAAAATCTCGACAGAGTTCTACTGAAATAGACTGACTGATCAGACTGATGTCAGTTTGGACTGAACATGTGAAATTATTTATCAGTCCATTCACGATAAAGGTCATGGAATAAACTGACGCCAGACTGAGCGTGTCAGTTTGAACCCCGTCTATGTAAGTTAAAGATTTGAAAACAATAAAAGAAGGTAATGAATTTTATTTAATTTTTACTTAGGTAGGGTTTGTGTAGGAGACTAATTAATCAATGCAATTAATTTTATAATATCATTTATTGAAGAAGGCAAAAGGGTTTATTTGAGTACGATATATTTGCTATTCACTATTTAGATGCAGTTTCAATATATTTATAAATATTAAGGAAGCGATTCCTCAAACATTGAAACAAGAAATAAAACAAGATTTACTCTTGTTGTGATTTAAGTGGTTATGACAATAATGAGGAGAATTATGCGCCTTCCGAAATAATTAATTCGGCACAAAATACAACTAATAGCCAGTCATTTTAGGTTTTTGAAAAGAATTGTGTCATACAAGCAAGAGACTTTGTACAAATTATCTCTGGGGCACCCTGATTGAAATCCTATAAAGTCCCCGAAAAAAAAAGTTGTGCTCAAGCCGCCATCTTGGAAAATAGCGGCCAAAATTCATTTTTTTGCTTCTACTAGCTTAATTATTAGGTTTAGAAACAAAAGTACAAGTAAAAATTGTTTATTATGTAATTATCTATAAAATTGATTCTCATAGTTTTTTCTCTCTGACCAACCGTAGACATGGGCGTAGCCAGGGGGGGCAGGGGGGGCCACGGCCCCCCCCCCCTAGGCCGGCTCAACTCTCTAAAAAAAATACGATTATTATACATATACAGGTTAAAATAAAAAAAAAATAAAAAAAAGTAAAAATAATTCCGTATAATAATAATAATAATAATATATATATTATTATTATTATTATACAAATTTATTTTATGGCTAGAGGGGGTCTTCAGGTAAAAAAATGTAAATCTCGTTTTAGTTGTCAAGTTACTACAGCTGTGGCGTGGCTGCACTGGTTTGGTTAGCATTGCTTTGATAAAAAAGATGCCTATGATAAGAAAAGAAGCTGGACAATAATTATGTTTCCTTTCTCTCAGCCCAGTAATTACATACCTAGTTTTGCCCGACATATTTTTTTTTTGGCGTTAAAAAGACGTCCCCCCCCCCCCCCCCCCAAGCCAAAGTCCTAAAATTTAAGTATGCAAATAAGTAAGTATTACTTAATAAATAAGTAAATATTACTTATTATTATTATTTTTTTTTTGTGCAAGCAAGTCAAAAAAATAAATAAATAATAGTTATTTATGCACATAGGGAGTAAAGTAAGCCATTATTCCCTGAGCGAAAAAGCCGAAGGAACTATGGTCCCTAAATCCCGAGGCGCAGCCGAGGGAATAACTCTAATTAGCTCCCGAGGCGCAGTAATCAATCTGGCAGTGCTCAAGCCGCCATCTTGAAAAATAGCGGCCAAAATTAATTTTTTTGCTTCTACAAGCTTAATTATTAGGTTTAGAAAAAAAAGTACAAGTAAAAATTGTTTATTATGTAATTATCTATAAAATTGATTCTCATAGTTTTTTCTCTCTGACCAACTGTGTCCGTAGAGGCACAAAATTATCATTTATATCTCAGCGCGCGTAATTTTCTTGCGCTCAGTGCCCGGCGATTGCATGTTGTCAGCGCCGAGTTACCACGCCTGGACGAGGTTACAAGTTAATAAGAATTGCTTACTATTATAGAGTACCTGTATTAAGTTTTGATTTGGCCTGTATTAATGGTCATTTTGTGCCTCTACGGTTGGTCAGAGAGAAAAAACTATAAGAATCAAGAACTTTTTTTTTCTAAACCTAATAATTAAGCTAGTAGAAGCAAAAAAAAAAAAATCCTAAATCAACCCTTAATACAGGTACTCTATAATAGTAAACAATTATTATTTACTTGTAACCACACAACTTCACCTATAACCTCGTCCAGGCGTGGTAACTCGGCGCTGACAACATGCAATCGCTGGGCACTGAACGCAAGAAAATTACGTGCGCTGAGATATAAATGATAATTTTGTGCCTCTACGGTTGGTCAGAGAGAGAAACTATGAGAATCTTGGCCGCTATTTTCCAAGATGGCGGCTTGAGCACAACTTTTTTTTTCGGGGACTTTATAGGATTTCAATCAGGGTGCCCCAGAGATAATTTGTACAAAGTCTCTTGTTTGTATGACGCATTTTTGTAAACAGCCCCTTTTTTTGCTTAAAATGACTGGACTATAATGAATTAATGTCATCATAATCAAAAGAGAAATACGTACTTACATACAGGAAGTTAATTAAATATTATTTTTCTGTATTTATTATTAAAATCCACAATCGTAGATAAAGTAGGTACGGTACGCAACTCGTGCGAAAACTGCATTTTGCTTTGCTCGTGTGGTTTTACTACCCTCGCTGTCGCTCGGGTGCAAACTCCACACTCGCTTGCAAAATGCTACATTCCGCACTAGACGCGTAATGTACTATTTTTTTCTGAACTACTATAGCTTAAAAACTAATTTTCTGATTTCATTAAATTTGGATAGTAGGTTTATAATTAGCCCATTGTTGGTCCCATATTCTGCCATTTCTTCTTTCTGCATGCGCACGCAGACATGATTTTTCATTAATAACTATATCTATCTTAAAAAGTATACTCATCCGATTTTGAAGAAATATGAAAGATTAGTTGAAAGTTTCCCACAGATGGTCCCATATATCAATTTTTTGTGCACAAGACGAGAAGGAGCTATGTGCTACACAAATCGGTAGAAAATTTGACAATTTGAGGTATAAGATTTAGTTTTGTTTCTAGATATTTATGTAAGGTATTGTTTTTTGTAAATGAAAAAAATTTAATTAGCATTAAGGAGAGTAAATGAAAAATCAAATTAATTTTAATGAGATCTGTATTAATTAAATTAGCTACTGTTTATATACAATCACAAGGTTGTTTTCTTCATTTTTTTTAAAATAGATCAACAATAAGCTCTCATGAAGGAGAGCTAATAACAATAATTAATTAACAAAAATCCACTTAAACGGTGTTAATTAGATAGATAATTAAAACATTCATCTTAATGAGCATTCTTGACCAAATTAACATTTTTAATAAACTTATCTAAAATAAATAATTCCTTATCGCAAGCATAATTTATTATTATAAATCGTTAAAAATTAAAATGCAGTTAAGATGTTTAAAAATAGCTGCATGCAACAAAATTTAAATAATTTTTACTTAATATAATTATAAATATATACGTCGGTAAATACATATAAGAAAATTATATAAAATAAATTGAATTATGAAATTTGTCTCATTATCATAATTAAATAAACTGTCTGCCAATTTTGTGGCACATTTCTCGTGTCCTATTGAGTACTCTAATGATGATTCCTCTCTTTTACAGCTCATTATTGCCTCGTTTATTTATTTTGTCATTTTCATGTCCTTACTTTGGCACATTAACTCGAAAAGCGTTACCAAATAACGACACCTAAACGCGTTACACTGTCAAAATAAAAAAATAAAAAATAAATAAATAAAATATTTTACAATAATAATGTTTTATTTACAAGTATGTATACGTGGTGGTGAATACATTTACGTTCGAAAGTATGTCGTACAAATCATTTCACACGAATCAAGGCTCGTGATGCACCTGCGTTTCGTCGGCACACGCCTAACGAACACCGCGAAGCGAACCTGGCGACATTTCATGTCGGTAGCTTACGCGGAGCGAAGACATGAAAATGCCCCACTGTCTTGTAGACTCGTATGCAAGATTTTTTTTTTTTTTTTTCTCATTTTTTAAATATCTGTCAAAAATTGTTTTGTTATTTTACAAAAATAAAAGTATCAATTTGGCAATTAATTAATGTCTGCAGAAGGTGGAAATTTATATAATTTATTAATTTATTTCACTATCAGCGGGTCATTTTCGACAAACTATTCACATTTATTAAAAATTAGATGAGAACTTTTAAAGGAATATAGGTGAAAATAAATTTATGTTTGTGTGTGTGTGTAAAAGAGAAACCAATTTACGCAGAAGGTTATATACATTATATGGGACTAAGAAAGGGATAATTGTGTCCCGCCATCCAATTTTCATTCAAATTCGGGCGAGTAGCTAGTAGCATATGTTGGGTCGCAAATTGCTAAGCGATATACAGACAGACAGACACGAGACCAAAAATGTTCCCTGGCCTGGAATTTTTTAAATCGGAGACCAAAAATGTTCGTTCTTCAGAATGATTACACAGCTTCCCTTCCCTTCGGAAGCAATAAATAAACAGGTCAAGTGTGTGCTAGTCAGCACACAGCGAAGCGAGGGTCCGTAGGCAACCCTGTATAGTTTAAGAAGTTTAGTACCTGTATAGTTTACCTTATTGATGGTGTTTTTTAAAATGCTAAAAAGCTTACTTTGAACTATCCTATGGGTCTGATATTCTCAAAACACATAAACAAACTTCTGATAAAGTATTTTTTTGCCACTGAACCGGACTACAACCATATAAATACATCGAAAAGACCATAGTTATAAAAAAACGTATTTTGTCAATAAAAAATAAAATAATATTTTTTTTTTTGGTCGAAAAATTTCAGGAATTTTTTCAGATTTTTTGCACTTCACATAAGCGAGATAGAGGGGGGGGGGGGGGAGGGACACGTTTCACACCCACTTCAAACTTGCCTACGCTCGCCCTATCAAAGTTATAACCAAAGAATTATATATTTTTGTAATCAGCTCGACTTACCCTTTCATATGATACCTCTCACGGTGTCAAAAAAAAAAATTTAACCCTTAATATTTTTACCCTAATTGTTTTGAAAATATATTTTTTAAGTCGCTATATTTTTAAAATATGTGGGTAGGTACAAGACACATACATGCCAAATTTCAAAGTGATCGGACGAAAGGTGTCGTGAGAGCAGGCGACAGGACGGACGGAGACACACGCAGGAAAATATAAGGGTCCTTGGTTTTGCCTACGGACCCTAAAAACTAAGCTCTTAACTCATGTAATATTTTATTAATTATTTAGAGCCTATATTATTTCTTATAAGTATATTTAAATGATCTATTATTGATAATTATACTTAAATACTTAATCAAATTATTAAATAATAGTATTTATAATTCAAAAACATATATTAGGTTGTGAAAAAAAATCATAACGACTAACTCGAAAAATATCTTACAAATACATGTAAGACTGAATTTATATACAATAATATCAATGTAATTTAATAAATTTATTTTTAAACACATTTTAGAGCGTTCAACGTTTTCGATTTTCAGTAAAACCAAATTTATTTTCCCTGACAATTTAATAACTTTAAAGAAATTAAGTATATCTGTATTCCTAACCAAGTGACTACTGCTTATCTATAAAAAAAATAATTAATTTATATTTTACCAAAACAGTAATTAAATAAAAATGAATAATTATGGATGACTAAATTGAACGTTTATTTGTTTACATTAATGACCTCTCGTTTTGTAACGACGTGTTTCTTCTCAATCGGAATCTTCATTCCAATAACAATGATATTTTAATTAGTAATATACATTACACTTTATATATATTATAAATTTAAAGTGTATGTATAATTATAATTGCACATAAAAAATAAAATAAAGAGATTTTATAACATTAATATGATTTTAGAACAAGAAACACATTCATGTTATAGTCATTATTTAACATTGTTGCTGTATAATAAATACGAAGTTTATAAAAAATGCTCTTATTAATTAACACTTAAAAGAGCACAATGGACCATATTGTATGATAATTAACCTATGAAACACTATGCTCCACTCGTAATATGCAATAAATGCTCACGAGTTTATTTCAACGCACGTGAGTATAATTAATACTATATCAGAACCAAATTTTTAAAAATATAATCGAGATAATTACAAGTTAATATCATATAGAATGAGTCAATAATCGGAAAAAAAACTCACCGATTTATACCTCATTCGCTCAAGAAAAGCGTTTTCTGTAAAGTTATGGGAGAGAAACAAGTGCGAGAGAATAGTTATGTGGTGCGGGTGCGGCTACTCCTGCTCATTTCTGTTCACACATAAAGTTAGGTTCGCAGCTTGCGGATATCTGCGCATGCTGATTCATTTATGGCTCAGTCCGGGAATCGAACCCAGAGCTTCGTGATCAGAGGTGGCGTTTACCCATCCAATCACTGACCACGCCCGATGCTGCTTAACCTGATTGATTGAGAGCCAATCTCTCTCACTTACGAGAGAATAATACGCACCCAGGTCCCCTATCAGACCTTAAGCATGGAAACTCCTTCTATATTCATATTATCCTGAATAAAGGAATTACCACGTAAGGAGGGTTGCAGCCTGATATAAGAAATTGTGTTTAGGAAAGGGTGACAATTCTGTAAGAAATTATAAACACGCAATAGAGCCTTGTACAAACTGACGAAGCAGAGCCATTAAGGCAACAGTCACAACACAGCTTTGATGGCTGGAGCAGAACAGCGCTTGGAGTTGCTTTGGACAGTGCTCGACCACAAATGTGGCTTGCTCGAACCTTAAATAATTTCTGTAGTAATCCTGTTAGTCAGTAGTGTAGTAATTCTGTAAGTCATCAAAAAGGCACGAAGTGTGTCCGTGGACGCCAGTGTCTGTGGTGTGTCTGTGGTCGAGGTGCGCCAGTGGTTGAAGCTGCAAATCTGAAAGCTAGCTTCGATACCAACACAACATACTTATCTGATACTACTAATTGAGGGGAGATATACATCATACCGTTAATCTACGATTGATACGAAATATAAACATTGTATCTCTGTTTAGATGCGTAGAAAGTTATTCTTTACGTATTTGTATCATTGCGCATGCGCGTTTCATAATTCCTCTTTTTTTCCGCCCTAGTGCGGTAATGATGAAAAATTCTTCACTTTAAACCACGATTAGCGGGTTTGTTTACATTTAACAAAACTAATTTCCTGTTTTTTTAATTAAAGAAACTATTTATATCGAGTTTTTAGTGAAAAACAATGATTGATTTATGTCATTATGACGAAAATGAGGAGAATAATACGCCTCCCGAAATAATTAATTTGGCACAAAATACAACTAATGAATTAACGTCATCTTTATCAAAAGAGAAATACAAACTTACATACAGGAAGTTTATTTTATTTTATTTTTTTTTTATTTATTATTAAAATCCAACAATCGTAGATAAAGTACGGTACGCAACAAAAGAAAGGTTTGTTTGATTTATCGGATTGATTTTTCACTTTTTCATATACGAGTACGAAGTAAATATAGGGAGAAAGTATTATAATGGCGCAAAAATTCAATTTCGAAATTTTGATGGATGCACACATTTTAATCGAAGTGCAACACACAGTGAAACAGTTTTAGTGAATGCCAATTATGTTTTGGTGAGAATAGGCATTCCGCCAAAACTCATTTATTTATAAATAAACATTGACAATAATTTTAATTTTATAAATGTTTACGGTGTACGTATTGTTAAGAATTTGGCCCCGATGCATTCCTTTTGTTTGCTTGATTACAATAATAAGAGTACATCTTAAATCTAGGTTATTGCAACTAGTGTCATGTTGGTAATAACTATTATTTTAGAACTGTTCATTTAACAAACCAAAAACATTGAGCAACATAACTGGAATAAGTATAAATAAGAAGATATATTAAGCATTAATTTGATAAAGTCTAATCCTTATAATATATATATTCGAGTAGCCCCGACGACACACCTTGAAATAATTTGTTATTGCCAAGCTAATGCAACCACTTTTATTTCAATAGAAATAAATGTTTGTTTGATTGGTTGGTCTTTAATTAGATATACATAATAACTTATATAAATTAATTTACTTAGTTTTACTTTTATTTTTAAATATAAAATTAAGCTCGTTACAACGGGGCCCATAGGGCTCGTAATATAATAAATCATTATCAAACACACTCCCACCAATTATAGTAATTCTCAAAAACTATTTCAATGAATTATGATTAATTCAACATCAATTATTATTAAATCAACATTCATAATTATTATTGATTATTAATTATTAATATCCGCACGGTCTGTTTTAAAACATTTGCTACATTACTTTGCCAATGAACTAACTTCATTAGCCTTTCAATTTTTGACTTAGTTTATTACAATTTTAGTCTAATCTTTACTAATAATAAAAATCTGTCCAATACAACTTGTTCTAACAAAATTAAAAGTAACAATGGGCCTTGGTCCAGTTTTTTTTCCATCTGTTAGTTGTTCAGGTGTCGTGCGGTTGTATTTAATAATTATTATTGAAAATTTATACCCGGTGGGTAATCGAACCCATCCTCTCACGCTTCGCGATTATATCCATTTTCTCAGAAACTAGATGTTTCCGGGAAAACGAATTACGAGTATTAATTTAATTTTATACTTAAATGAACTACATTTTTAATCAAATTCATTGCAATTTATAGCTAAAATTCATGTTTAGAATTTCCCTCGGATAATGAATTTTCTGAATATGATTCGCATGTATGTCAATTTTAATCGAAATCGGTCTTTCTGGTTTAGCTCCACTCCACGCGTACAGACGACAGACAAACATTTCTTAAAACAACTTTAAACCACAGGGAACTCAAAACGTGTAAATCTATCAAATCAAATCGAATTTTTATGCTATCACAATACGTTCTCTTTATGAATGCAGCGAATACAAGAAAGTAAAAAAATATATTCTCTTCTTTTTAGGTTTTCTTATGAAATTATAAGTAACATATTTAGATAATGGATAAGTATTAGACTAAAATAATATAAAAAAATGTTAATATATTTAGCAACAAACTAAATTACTTATCTTATATCCAAACTATAAACCATAGAAGTTTCAAACGATGATCTTATTTACATTGATATTAATCTGTTAAAAGAAGTCTACAATTTTGATGCTTCCTCGCGTCCTATCGCGTACTTTAATGGTGTTATGCTTTTACACCCTATTGCCTATTATTATTATATTTTCCATGATTAAAAGTATCAATTAAGCAAAATTTGCAAACAAAAAAAGGAAAAGAAAATGAGCGCATATGGGTGAAATTGTTATGGGATCATTGTGGGTTGATAAGGGATTAATAAAATAAATTTTGCTTGCATGTGGAAGAGAAACCAATGAGCACAGAAGGTTGAAACTTATTGTTATCATATTTGTATAGATATGTTGGTTCACAAAAATGTTGAATGAGAGTCAGACAGGACACCATAAATGTTCCCAAGATTTTGTAATTCGATGTGCAATGCTTCCGAGCTTACCTTTGTTAAGCTTGGAAGCAATAATTTTAAAATAAATTTTTATAAGTTAATCCAGGGAAATAAGGTAAATAAAAACCCAATCTGCGGAATGAGAGAAAGCAAGCTGAATTTTTGCACAGACCTTCGTTTTAATGTTCTAATGAAGGACCAAAAAGTCTCATATGCTCACCCTTGTGCGTCTCGAGATATCGAAGGTCAAAGGTCAGGAAAATCAGTTTTTTACGAAAATCTCGCTTCAGGTTTGCCTGAGGTCTGAAGAAGTTATAACAAAACATACGTAATACAGTATTCCCAACAAATTTGGTTATATACATTTTTTTCGTACGATCAACCGTTTTCGAGATATAGCGTGAAGAAGCGGGAGCGCGCATGTTTACTTTATCATAGAAAGAGAAAGTATTGTGATGGCACAAAAATTCTATTTTGAGATTTTATGAATTTACACGTTTAGAGGTCCACTGAGTCCAAAAAAGTGGTTTTTAAAAAAATGTCTGTACGTCGTCAGTCTGTCGTTTGTCTGGCGTCTGAGGAGACACGTGGGGCCTAAACTACTGGGCCGATTTTGACGAAATTTGGCATACATGTTCAGAAAAATCATATTCCGAGGCGAAATAGAGAAAAGAATTTTAGCTCCAAATTGGGGGCCGCTACACCTCAAAAACTCTGAAAAAACGTGAAAAAAATTATTTCTTGAAAACGGTTCTGACAATATCGATTAAAAAAATCTAAAATGTAGTCCATTTATTTACGAATCTAACGATATATTGCGTTTACCTATATATTATCTAGTTCCTGAGAAAATAGCTTTAAACGTGGATACGGAGACAGGCCGGGTTCGATTCCCCGCAAAGGAGAAGTTATTTTTATGATAAAATTTGAACAAATATTAAATAATAATTAAATGTATCTATGAACACACGAAACACTGGGTTACGTAATTATTAACTCGTATTTGAGCAAGTTTGTCTGAGTTGTCTCGGACCTTTTTCTTGTAGGTTTTACTGTATAATGTATTGAGGTACTATAACTATAAATGCATTTTTCTTAGTATAGTTATACTAGAAAATTGAATTCCCATTATTATTTCGGTTGAAAGTTTGTTCATTTGTAAAACTGTTACAAGTCTTTCGCAATTGCCGGCGTGCTTTATGCTTTATCCTCGTCATCATTATTATTTTGTTAGGACTACTTGAGGAAACTGATATAAAAAGCTATTTTGTCAGGAAATAGATTTTTACCGGGAAAACAACATATATATTATAAAGACGAGTTCATAATTACATAACCCAGTGTTTTTCATAATTTATTAGTTTTCATAGATACATTTGATTATTATTTAATATTTGTTCAAATTTTGTCATAAAAACAACTTCTCCTCGGCGGGGAATCGAACCCCGCCTGTCTCCGTATCCACGTTTAAAGCTATTTTCTCAGGAACTAGATAATATATAGGGAAAACTAAATATATCGTTAGATTCGTAATTAAATGGACTACATTTTAGAATTTTTTAATCGAAATTGTCAGAACCGTTTTCGAGAAATAATTTATTTTCACGTTTTTTCGGAGTTTTTGAGGTGTAGCGCCCCCAAATTTGGAGCTAAAATTCGTTTCTCCATTTCGCCTCGGAATATGATTTTTCTGAACATGTATGCCAAATTTCGTCAAAATCGGCCCAGTAGTTTAGGCTCCACGCGTCTCCTCAGACGCCAGACAAACGACAGACTGACGACTTATAGACATTTTTTTAAAAACCACTTTTTTGGACTCAGTGGACCTCTAAACGTGTAAATTAATAAAATCTCAAAATAGAATTTTTGTGCCATCACAATACTTTCTCTTTCTATGATAAAGTAAACATGCGCGCTCCCGCTTCTTCACGCTATATCTCGAAAACGGTTGATCGTACGAAAAAAATGTATATAACCAACCTTGTTGGGAATACTGTTTTACGTAAGTTGTGTTATAACTTCTTCAGACCTCAGATTAACTGGAAGCGAGATTTTCGTAAAAAACTGATTTTCCTGACCTTTGACCTTCGATATCTCGAGACGCACAAGGGTGAGCATATGAGACTTTTTGGTGCTTCATTAGAACATCAAAACGAAGGTCTGTGCAAAAATGCAGCTTGCTTTCTCTCATTCCGCAGAGGAAGTCTTATTTCCCTGGACTAAGTATTTTAGTCGTATTATGAAGTCTAGATTCGATCATTTTACAAACGTTTTAGTCACTGTCCTATGAAGTAAAAATATACTTAGAGTAAATGTTTGAATTGTCCACGAATACCTAGCTAGCAGAATCTAACAAGAGCCTAGCCTGGACGAAGTTTGAAAGTAGACACTTAAAGTGTTAATGGGAGAGAAGAATCCACTATGACTGTACTGCAGAAGAATCCAAAGAGTAAGATTGCACATTTTTAACAGTGCATGTGACTCAGATGGACTCAGTACAATGTATTGTCAAGAAAAATTCGTGGATCGACAATCCTTGCCATTGTGCTTTGACTTTCTGTCAGTGTTACAACTAATGCCCATGAAATTCCCTTCCCATCTGAACAGACTGTAAATGTTCTCTACCGTTGTTTTTTTTTCCGCACCTGTGTCCTTCACATTGATAATATAGTATAGCAGAACAAGTGAGTGGATAGTTGTAGTGTAACACAACTAGTTGGATCATCCTAACCAGTCCCGAACTCTTCCATGTAATTATAAATACATCAGCTCTCTGTATAAATACCCACACGAAATTTCAGGAACAAATTATAGTTGCCAGGGTTATGTTAAAAAATATTAAGTTAGGTCTTAACCTTTTAAAAAAAAACAGGTGAAAAATGTACTAGAGATCTCTGGGATAATGTCAAAAGAATCTATCTCAAGAACGTAAATTATGAGGAAGAAAAAAATTATTACATCTATAACTGACAATGATTATTCAAGATTATGATCGCAAGAAGAAGGAAGTAAAAATGTCTTATTTATATCGTAAATATGTCGCATGTTTGCTATTTTCTGTTTCTCTTTATTTTGGCAGTTTGATTTGGTCATTTAAGACGAAGGTATAAACCATATTATACGTAAACTTGAGGAGATCATTAAAATATTCCACACTTTATTCTTAAACTTTTATCTTACACTTTTATCTTATACTTTTATCTTAACCTTATATCTTACAATTTTAAATGTACCTGGAAATCAAAAAAGGCATTTGGATAGAGGTTTCAGTCAAATGCGTTACAACTTGGCTACGTCAACCCCTCCCTCTACAGTGAAGAACCTTGATTTAACGAATGTCAAGGGCAGTAGAAAATCATTTCTAAGTAATATTATATTATTTAATCAAATTAAGCACAGACATTTGAAACTTATTTGGTACCAACAATAGGCTAGCAATGACCATCCACCCAAATGTTATTAAAATTGGACGAGTAGTTTATTAAGGTCCTCAAAAATCGAGCGACAGCGACAGACCGACTAAAAATGTTCCCTAAATATCTAAAACGGATTTCTGTCTTGGAATTTTTGAAATCGGAGGTATAAAAGAAATTTCGTTCTTCAGAATGATCTAATAGCTTCCGTTACCTTCGGTAAGCTCGGAAGTTAAATCGCGCTTTTATAAAGCAAAGCATTTAAAAGGAGATCATATGGGTTTTAATAGGCACAAAACTACGAGTGATCATGTCACAATTTTTTGGTTCTCGAGCATTATTAGGCACTTCTTTTGAGAGCTTATATTTAATATAAAAATCTAATCAAAAACTCATGTGTTTATTAATGACACTCAAAAGTAAAGAAACAACATATTATTAAAAATCATAAATTCAAAAACAAAACAGTAAAAAGAAAAACTAAATCCATATACCAACGGTATATATCCCAAGATAGAGTATCCAAGAGGAAAAATTTTCTTATTTTTGAAAAAAAAAAGTCATTCTTTATAGAAACTCCTTAACGTCACATAACACAAAATCAAGAAAATAGTACCATTTTTAGATGTTTGAACGAGTAGGATATTTCAAAAAGAATTACTTTTCTTCGAAAACTCAAAAAAGAGAATTGATCCTTTTGGATCCACTATCTTGGGGACGCAGTTTATATGAGAGACAAATTGACTTAAAAACACAGAAAAAGACCAAACTGAATGATCAAATGCAAGATTAAAAATAAATATGCTCAGTGTATCATGTGCCTGTAAATCACAGTACCATGTAAATCATATAAACATTTTTGTAGAAATTTAGGTATAAATATTTGTTGGAACATAATTCATTATATAGAGGCTAAATCCGGGAGCACATAGAAACGTAGGCGACAGGCGACGCAGTGCTGGGTAGCGCAGGGTAGGGCAGTTTCTTTTAGCAGTAGACATATAGGCATAGGCATGCGAGTAGAGACGGCAGATCCTCAAATGTCGGGCATTCCACGATGTAGCGCAGTACTCCCCTGCCCTATGTACCTCAGTTTGTGCGTTCTCGTCTATTTCGGTGGTTGAACAAAACTGCCTGTGTTCAATGTCTCCTAAGTCAACTTTTTTTTATAGTAGAGGTTTAAGTGAAGCTAAAATTAATACTTTATATCGAGGTATTATCAAGGGGCCACTACGTTTCTTTCTACAGAGGGTTTCGGTAAATAGGGCTTCGTTATTGGAACGAAGTTCCTTATGGCACGTTCTGGAGCCCGGGAGTGAATCCGAAAAAAACGACCAAAATCACCGTCACAAAATCACCGTCACGAAATCTACCGATGGCGATAACTTGTGTAAAAGTTGACGGACTTAGTTGAAATTTGGTACACATGTTCATTTTACCAATGTCCGGGACAAGTTCGTTGGACAACGTTATCCGCCCAAGCGTTCACGCGCAACGCTCGCGTAAACGTAAGCTTCGAATTTAAAATTGGAATTTTTGGACGGGACAAAATTCTAACTTCATCTATTTAATGAGACAAACAACTTTTTTAAATTTTTCTTTTAGTAAAACGAACACTGACACTACTATAAAGTGATAAAGATCGCTAAATTTATTAAAGCGGACAAAACCGATTAAGCTAAAGAAAACAACGTTTTTACCGATATCTTACGTTCTAACGTAAAGATTTAAATGAAACTTTGTATACATCACCTACAGTACAATTGAAACAAGTATGTAACATTTCAACCTGATACAAGCAGAAGTTTTTGTGAGTAAATGATTTATATTTTTTATTTTAATATTTAATTAGAGTAATATGCCGACGGGGCCTGGGAGGACAGTTCTTTTTCGTTTTACAACCATCTGCTTAAACTATAAATTTATCATTACCTTTTTTCTCAATATAGAATAGAATAGAATAGAATAGAAAAATATTTGTATTTAAAGCAAATAAGCCTTATACAAAGGGGTGTAGCCAAATTACATCAAATTATAAATAACTAAGAAATAATAAAGAGCATTAACGACAAAAATTGGATTAACAATTACTCCTCCAGGATAAAAGATCTAGTTTTGAGAATATTTAATACATAATAAAATATGTTTTTACAATTGTTTTTGTTTTGGTAAGTTAATATGGAAGAAACATTAGTCGTGTCTGCCCATTCCTCACTAACTACGTGCATTGGAAGAAAGGATTTTCTTTGGAGCTCATATATTGGGCATCGTAAAAAAATATGACCTATATTTTCTTGCTCCCCAAGATTACATATCGGGCAGATTTCATTTGTTTTTATTTTGTGGAGCATCCCTCTAATTGTTAATTTTAAACTATCGAAACCCGCTGTTCTAACCTGTGCAAGAATACGTTGTACTGAGTAAGGTAGAAATAATGATGTGTTTAGGTAATGATAGTCGGGGCTATTGCAGCTTGTTAATATTCTGTATAAACTGGAGTAAGATGAGGTTTGTATTCTGTCCAAGTCTTTTTGTCTAAGTTTTAATCCGTATGCTGTCTGTGTGTTTTGTATAAATGTCGAAGAGAAAGGTGCTGTTAGTACTAAGTTGGGGTCGACGTCTATTGTGGCTAGTAACTGCTTTACTTGAGAAACCCAGTTATATTTTACAGTATTACCTTGAACCGAATCTAAGTATATTAGACGATTAAAGCACTGCTTCACCAGACTATCGTCCTCCAAGCAATGTATTCTGTTTATAAACTTTAACACTTGACCGAGGATTTTAATTGAGACATGTTGAACGTCGAACTCTTGCCTCACAATATAATGCGGGGTATTGACGTTTAACGAGAAATAATTTTTAAAGAAGTAGTTTTGTAGAGCTTCTAATTGCTTAAGGTATCGAAGAGACCATATCGGAGAGGCATACAAGAGAGTTCCAAGCACGGATGCGTTATATACTTGCTTGACAGCTTTAAAGGAGCGATTGGATGCTTTAGCAAGAGTTTCTTTAACTGCACCAGATATCGCCCTGCAGCGTGCTACTGTATATTTAGTATTTTCTTCGAATAACCCTCTTTTGGTAAAATATACTCCAAGGTAATTAAAACTAGTCACTTCCTCAAGAATTTGATTATTATAGTAGCACTTGGGGCGATTTTGGGACAGATTGCCCTTTGATACTATCATGACTTTAGTTTTATTTGTATTCACTGTCAAACCGTTGTCTCGACAGTATTCATCGAGAATTTTCAAAGCTGAATTTAGCTGGATTACCGAGTCTGACATTATAGTGAGATCATCTGCGTAGGCTAACAGACTAATGTTTGTTTCACCGTTGATGCTTACACCCTCGTATCCTCTTGCTTTAAAGAACGCGTCGATATCGCTAATGAAAAGGTTGAACAAAAGAGGTGATAATATTTCACCTTGAAGCACGCCTTTTAATATAGATATTTCGTTCGATTTTTCGTTTTTATAAAGAATTTTGGTTTTGGCTTGATTGTATAAACTGATTAATACCCGTAGAAATTTTGAGCTCAAGTTTACTCCCTGTAGTTTTTTTATTAGTAGGTGATGATCAAGGCTATCGAAGGCCTTTTTAAAGTCAACAAAAGCGACAAATAGTTTTCTTTTCGGTAGTCGGATATGATTTTGTATCAATGAATTTAATATAAAGATGTTATCACAACAGCTTTTATTCTTTTTGAACCCTGATTGAGTATCAGGGATCAACTTATGTTTTTCTGACCAAAGTCGGAGCCGGTTATTGAGGATGGATGTGAATATTTTTGTAATGCAGTTAATGAGTGCTATTCCTCTGTAATTATTTAAATCGGTTTTTTCTCCCTTCTTGTATAATATTACAGTACATATCTGGGACCAATCACTAGGAGTACTTTCCAGTTCTAGGATTTTATTATAAAATAAGTTAAGGTGTTGCAGCCATTCTTGGGGGAGATATTTGAAAAAGTCGTAGCTAATAGAGTCAGGACCGGGAGTTGTACCACTCTTACATGCATTGATAGCCAGTGCCATTTCTTTATTTGTAATGGGTGTGTCAAGGTCAGGGTCAGTCAACTCTGTAATGTTATTGTCGGTCAGTTTTTGTTTGGTATCAGTAGCAGAGTACAGGTGTGAGTAAAAGTCTTCCCATTCATCTAATCTTATTGAGCCGCCTTTGTTTTGTTTGGTTTGTTTATATTTATTTATCGTTTTCCAGAATTCCTTGTTATCTTTAATATTGGAGAGTTTATTTATTATTTCTAATTTGTAAGATTTCTTTTTTAATCGGAGTGTTTTTCTATATTCATTGATACATTTTTTAACTTGTGATTTAAACGGTTCTTGAAAACAAGCTTTTTTACATATTCTAGCCGCCTTTCTTGCAGCTTTTTTTAGAGAGTTACATTCATTGTCAAACCACGGCTTGTTGTGTTTTTTAGGTGTTTCTCCCCGTGTACTGTGTTTGATTTCAATATGTTTTTTCATACCCAGATCGTCGGCTACATTTTTTATGGTATTTATAAAAGAACTATTTATAATGTTTAAGGGCACGGATTGCATTTTTACCATCAGATCTTCTGATAAAGCTGATTTCATACTGGTTGCATACTGTGAGCGTAGATTTACATCCCAATTATATTTATCAATTTTCACTAATGGCCTATTTTGGTACAAAGGCGAATCAAATAAACTTTTATCAAGGGTGAGCGAGAGAGGGAAGTGGTCCGATAATTCGTAATATTCTAATATTTTCATATCTATAATTTCGGTCAAGCCTGGGAGCCTACACCATACAAGATCTACTGTACTCTGTCCATTCCAGTTCATACAGGTGTAGCCGCCCGGCCTGTCCGAAAATGACCTTCCGTTTAGTAGTACAAAGCCGTAACCTTCAAGTAGTTCACACATTTCCCTCCCGCGCTTATTCACCGTAACATCTAAATAAGTTCTTGTTTTACTTAAATTTCCTATGTTATCGCAATCAGGGATTTCGTGGTTTAACCCTCCGACTCTCATATTGAAGTCCCCTCCTAAAATAAATATCTCGTCCTCCTCATTCCTAATTATATTAGACAAGCTAGTGCTTAATGTATCGTTCACGTGTTCCATATCTAAATCCGGTTTAAAATAGGCATTCCCAAGAATAATGTTTAAGCTTCCATATTGTAGTTTTACAAATATCCAATATTGATTTTTCTCTATAACAGATATTTTTATATTAGGATTAAGTAGAAGAACAAGTCCTCCGCTGGAGCGGCCTCTGCTCTTCTCCCTGGTTGCTGGTGTGGAGACGGCCTGATAGTTGGACCACTGTCCGGTGTCCGGTGCCTTCACTTCATTTGTCTTCCACGTCTCACTTAGACACATCACCTCACACTCAGTAAACTCCTCGCAGTTCTCCAAAAAGTTGTCATAGCCTTGACAGTTCCAAAACAGCACAGTTAAATGACGGCTCCTTCCCCTCACATCCTCTACAAAGCAGTGCTGACCCTCGCTGACACCTATTACAAGCTCCTCGCCATCCCCCTGCCTCCTCCTCGGCTCGCCTGGCCCCTGCCGTTGTCATTTCCTATTAGCTATTCTTCTTTCAAAACTGTGTAAAATAAGGCATGCATCTAGGCCAGTTATAGAGTTAAATTTTTCAAAGCCACATTCGTTTCTGTGAACTATGCCATCTAAAGTCTCTGTCATCGAAAATCTATTTCCTTCTATTAAGAGATAGTCCGTATTTAACTTTACTCTGCAATTGGTACTGTGCTTAATCTCTTTTTGTAATGCCAAGAGTCTTGCTCTTTTTTTCCGAACTAAAGTCGAAAAATCGCGTTGGACACTGTAATTTGTCCCCGCAAGTTTGTAGCAGTTTCGAAGTATGTTGAGTAGATCGCTATCTTTGGAAAAATGAGCAATGATCGCCTTTTTAGGGCTCGAATTATTGAGAACATGGGCCCTATTAATTTCTGGTTGAAAATTCAGATGTAGTTTGTCTTTGCAGAATTGATCGATTAAATCAAAAACTGTAAAAGTTGACGGACTTAGTTGAAATTTGGTACACATGTTCATTTTACCAATGTCCGGGACAAGTTCGTTGGACAACGTTATCCGCCCAAGCGTTCACGCGCAACGCTCGCGTAAACGTAAGCTTCGAATTTAAAATTGGAATTTTTGGACGGGACAAAATTCTAACTTCATCTATTTAATGAGACAAACAACTTTTTTAAATTTTTCTTTTAGTAAAACGAACACTGACACTACTATAAAGTGATAAAGATCGCTAAATTTATTAAAGCGGACAAAACCGATTAAGCTAAAGAAAACAACGTTTTTACCGATATCTTACGTTCTAACGTAAAGATTTAAATGAAACTTTGTATACATCACCTACAGTACAATTGAAACAAGTATGTAACATTTCAACCTGATACAAGCAGAAGTTTTTGTGAGTAAATGATTTATATTTTTTATTTTAATATTTAATTAGAGTAATATGCCGACGGGGCCTGGGAGGACAGTTCTTTTTCGTTTTACAACCATCTGCTTTAACTATAAATTTATCATTACCTTTTTTCTCAATATACAATACATTATATATAGAAAGACGCTCGCTTCAAAGATAATAAAAAGATTTTCATTTAATTTTGCCTTAACTCCGCTAGTAAAAATAGTTAGTTACTTTTAATTTTGTCTCTTTTCTAACTCCACCATGTATACGTAGTTATTACAGAGATTTTATCATTTATATTTAATAAAAAGCGCAAGGAACTTCGTTCCTACCGGGTGTCCCACGACACCACACGTATTTTTTTTTTTTTTTTTATATATATATATTAAGGTTCCACTGCACGGCTTAAAAAATATATTTTAGTAAATAATTTATAAAGATTCTTCCAGTAATACTGTTCATTATTGTTAGCGTAATATTACTTTTACTAAGGTATTATTTTTATTAGATGATTATGTTGTTATTCGCACTTTATTGCTCTCTTATATTTATCGTTGTTTATTGGTAGTTTCACCTTACACTGCTGAGTCAGGAATTTTAATAATATTAGTCCTGATTTAGTTTACAAAGCAATTTTAATTCAATCAAATTTAAAATCAGTGCCAAATCAAAGTGCCATGCTATTAACTTTCCAGTATCATCTGTTGGAAAAGTAAGACCTAATTAATCATTGAAGTGGGTTTCATTTCAAGTGTTTATGTTAAAGTTAAAATCATAAGCTAACCTAGAAATAATACGATTTGTTAACCTTTATTTAAGACCTTATAAAGCCGTTAGTTTAAAGTGTTCAAGATTTTTCAAGACTTTTCCCAAAAACGAAAACAATTAACTGAAAAAGTAAATCTTATTATAAAAAAAGCCTTGCTTATAATAGACTTTTCGAGGGTTTACTTTCTTAAGTTCTTCCTTCTTTTTCTGTTCAACTCTGCTGTACCTTCCTCCGCCAACTTTGGGCTCCCATGCGACGCATTTTTCCCTTGCATCGTCTAGATATCACTTCCTCGTTTCTCCTCTGTTGCTATCACTTCCGCGGTCTACCTCTGTTTCTCCTCCCTCCCTGTGTAGCTTCAGCATTTATGCTGAAAAAAGAAGCTAACACTAAAATGTAATCCTAACAAAAAAAACACACAAAAAGCTACCCCTGCTATGTTTGCATAATGTTTACTATAAGTGCGAAATATAGTTTTCTTTACTAACAACGGAAGTGGCCACGCAGAAATGCATACGCCGCGTACGCGATATTTCGATGGTAGCTTCGTCGCGACGCGTAGGCGGAAAGTTTGATTTGTAGCTATATTTCTGAGCGATGTTTCGCATCTGAAACAAATGCAAACGCCAAAGGCATGCGCACTTTGGACGGCTAGAATATGTAGCGTAGCAATCATTGTGGCCACAGCATATGGTGAACGTAGTCTACAAAGCATTCATAGCATATGTAGCGTACACAGCAAAGCTTTCCGTGTGGCCTCAGCAGGTTTTCCTCATTTATATGTCTCCCAAATATCGTAGCCGTGTTTTTTATTTTTTTTTAAATTTCTGAGACAAGATCTGGTTCTTCTTAAAGTGTCCAGAATTCTGTGCTTACTGCAGATTCCATTACATTCACACCTTGAAAGATCTCGCGTAAATTTTTAGAGTCCATGATCAGAGCCATTCATGACCACTCGACGAGTTATCACTCGATAAATGCTAATCTTCAGCTTTCTGGATGAAAAGCGTAGTAATAACGATTGGCTGCAGACAATATAGGCTGAGCATAAATTCTTGCCCTGATTATAAAAATGAATTACAGAATAACCGTTTGACTTAATAATTTAAATCTGGCACTGTTACATAGGTTAGTGATAGCAGTTTTTTTAAGACCACTTACGTTAGTAAACTTCAACGTGTGTCCCTTGATACCTCGGAGAAACCTTTTAAACATTTCATACCATCGCTATATTGGTTTATCATCAGGAGGGCTGCGTCCATAAGAAGCCCAAAAATTACGCTCAACACTGATGGGCGATTTCGTTTCGTGAAACCAAAGCACACATTGCTCTTTCTCCTGCTTCGACGCTATTTCGCCAGCTACTAACAGAACGCGTCACTGTTGAGAAGAACTAGCGTTATCTATATTGGTCACAAAAACTACCTATGTAACAGCGCCAGATTCAAATTATTATATCAAACGGTTATTCTGTAATAAATTTTTATAATCAGGGCAAGACTTTATGCTCATGCTCACCCTGTATATCTATTATCTAACTGTTTGATTTTCATTTCTTTTAGTTATATTAATTAACCAAGAGAATTATGGAATCAGGTTTATTTCAAACGTACCTAGCTTGTATATATTTTTGTGCGTAGTTACAACAGTTCTTTGTTGAAACAGGACAATTCCTATAACTCTTATAAGACAATAAGCAACAATTAAATAAATTAATATGTAACATTTTTGTAACTAGGTTTCCCCTAATAATATATGAAAGGTAAGTCGATTCTTTTCTATGTGATAGTACTTACTAGATTGAGTCACTATTATAGCTACCTTTCCGCCTTCAGCAGCTCACTGATGTCATCGAAAGTAGATTTTTGCCTAGTGTCCAAGGTAAGGGAACTTCCCCTACATATGCATTATACCTTTATTATAATAGAATTGATAAAGACGTCATTAAATGCTTTAGGTTAACCAAGATGAGTAATCAATATTAATTTATTATAAACCAGTCACTTAATTTGAAAAGATTATCAACTGAATATTCATGTATGAAATGATTAATTGATGAACTCAAAAAATGTAAATATGCAAAAACACGTCGTTTTAATCTAAACCTCGTTCTAAAACAATTAATACCACTATGATCTATAATTATCATTATGTATCTAAACAATTAGAGAGGAATGAAGAAAATGTAATATATTAACATATACAGGGTGTTCCGCATAAGTACCTACAGAGAAAAACCTATAAATCTACATCAAATTTCTGACCAAAAATGTCAAGTAACCTTGGGTCCTACGGACCTTCGTTTTCGAGATATATCGATATATCGATTTTTTAATTTAGGTCATGTTTTTAGCCATAAACTACGTAATAAATAAAAATCTAAATAAGATAAAAATATGCAGTTTACAGCATCGTAAAGAGCATTAAATTGTCTTTAAGAAATCACTACTTTTAGTACTTAATACGTTTATAAACTTAGTGATAATGCAAGAAAAACATTAAAATTTTTCAAGTTGCCAAACAACAGGCACAGTTGATTGGTTACTGATTCTAGGACCAGTATTAGAAGGGCTTCGGCTGTATTGGGAATTCCAGGGACGCAGATTTTTAGAATTTTGAAAAGAATTCAACTGTGCCTTCCATGACACTCCCGTCTAGGAGCTGACCGTAGCTGACTTTAATGCGATGGTGCTGCGGGGGTATTGGGATTGGATATTACAAAGAACTGTGTCACATTTTATTTTGTGGATAGACGAGTCCCTTCTTACAAGAGCTGGTGCTATTAATTTTCACAACACTCATGCAATAAACCATGTAATGCAAAACTTGAAAAATGTACATAATAGGAAAGATGTCGTCTGTTTGGAACTGCCTGGCATACTCACGAGCAGACCCCCTGCTATTCTTCAGACACTACCGTGCCAGCATATGAAAAGAAAACAATCAAATATTAATTTTAAAATTTCAGAAAATTCATAGAGCTGTTACTTAATAAGTTGATTTCCTAATAGTTTTTCTACTACTTCTCTATGAAAATTTACGTAAACTATAGACAATGCTATATCGAATTAAAGCTTATAAAATGGCGCAGTTTTTTAAACATTTTAAACATTACGATAGGTATAAAAATATAGAAGTTATGAAAGCTCCAAGTTGTATAATCAGTTAATATAATTTCTTATTTTAATGTTTTTCTTGCATTATCACTAAGTTTATAAACGTATTAAGTACTAAAAGTAGCGATTTCTTGAAGGCAATTTAATGCTCTTTACGATGCTGTAAACTGCATCTTTCTATCTTATTTAGATTTTTATTTATTACGTAGTTTATGGCTAAAAACATGACCTAAATTAAAAAATCGATATATCGATATATCTCGAAAACGAAGGTCCGTAGGACCCAAGGTTACTTGACATTTTTGGTCAGAAATTTGATGTAGATTCATAGGTTTTTCTCTGTAGGTACTTATGCGGAACACCCTGTATATTTAACATATGCAATATCTAATAATTGAGTGAGCGTAGAGAGTTTTTCATTTTAGAGACTTGAGAATTTAAATATATTCAAGATGGTGGCCAGTATGGTGGACGACTAACAAAACGTTTTTAGATAGCATGAAATGTTATTCACCAATTTAAAGGGTCTGAAGAGTTGGAAAATAATATGTAACTATTACTTCATAATTTCCATTCTTTGCCGGCATTTTGAAAACAAATATGGCCGAAATGTGAATAGGGAAAAAAATTATGTTTATATAGCATGTCACAAATATATTAAATGTTTTTCTAACGATAATTGAAGTAAAAATTAACCTATTTGAACGAAATTTGGCACAAAGGTGCATCGTATTATTTGTGACAACTTTTTGGAAATTTCATACTTAATATTTTCAATAGGGCAAACGACTGAAAAAGTTTTAATTTAGCAGGACATAGCTTGGCAATAGGCTGTTAATTTTTGAAAAAAAGGGTGAAGAGCGGGCATGTCCTCCAATTACGGTGGACAGTGAGATTTTCATGATCCTGAGTATACAAAACTAGTGAGTAGACCGAAAATCAAGATGATATATTAGTTTGTCCCTTGAAAGGCTAGTTATTAAAATATTACTCCAAAATGGTCCTCTGTCAAGGGACATACTAACATCAACTTGATTTTTGGTCTACTGTCTACTAACAAATTTTGTATTCAGGATCAAGAAAATCACACTGTTTACCATAATTGGCGGGACATGGCCGCTCTCCACCGGTTTGTTTTTTTCAAATTCTTATTGCCAAGTTATGTCCCGCAGACGAACTTAGCCGACCACATATTCTTAAAAGGCGCTAAAAGATTAACTTGTACACAAAAATCTAGTCAGACACTTTTTTTCACGCTATCTCCTGGACTATTAGTAAGTTAATGGTATCGACAGAGATAATATGGTATATATTTACAAAAATATTAGATCATTTCGGGAAACAGCGTACCTAAATGGTAAATGCACTCTTCTAAAACCACTGGTTTAAGGCTCTACTGCCCTTTAAGGTTAGAAAAATCATTAAAATAAAAATTTTATTGGTTCTAAGCAAGATATCAAAAATCTAAGTACAGGCTTCATTCCTAATTTTAATTCTGCACAATTTGAGCCCTATTTCAACTCCCTACTACAATAAATACTCCAACTATTTCAATACAACGAGTTTTATCGTTGTATTGAAATGGCGCCTGTACTATTTACCATAGGAAGTTGAAATAGGGCACAAATTGTGCAGAATTAAAATTTGGAATGAAACCTGTACGATATATTCCTTAGAACCAATAAAATTTCAATTTTACTTTTTTTTCTAACCTCAAAGGGCGGTAGAGCCTTAATAAAATAGCTAATAATTTTAACTTTTTTTTGTTCGAACTTCATAGAGATGAGACATGTTATCACATTGATCATTTGATCATTACATAGAGTATGTGTAAAGAGGCCAATCCCTCCGTCCTAAAATGAACAAATTTTGTTGATCGGATCGTAAAATAAACTGCTTCTCTCTCACTTCGGCAACCATGTTAACATTCTCATGAAATATAGACCTATAGCGTTTCATAGGTTTTTCATTGCTAATATAAACATTGTCTACTTCTTTATGAAGTGACAAAAAAATAAGAAATATGTGAATCAGAGATCTAGATCATCGATATTAACAAAAATCAATATTAAATAATGTACTCGTTGAATACTATAATTAAAATTTGTTCTTGTCAAATTAAATATTCGTATAATTTCTTATCATTCTTTTATGATAAAAAGTTATTAGCTCTTAAAATTTTCTTTCAAATACATATATATAACAACCTTAATTAATATTTGTAATCCAGAAACCTAGTTATTTTAATTTAATTACGTATTCATTTTTTTTTAACTGCTCTAAATTGCATTGGTTGTTCAATAATTTTTAATCAGAGCGTAAAAATCAATGTCAGTTAATAAAATAATAATTATTATTATTAAAAATTCATAATTTTGTTTTTAATAATTGCAAAGCAGTTGGCACTTAAATGAAACATACTAGTGACGCGGCCCATAATGAACTTGCGTAGGAAAATCTTCATTTTTGTCTCAAATACTAAAATATTTCTTTTTAATACGGCTTCTATAGGAAATATTTTCGGGGGTCATCTTATATATTCTTAATTTAGCTGATAAGACCTTTAAAATGACATTTTACATGGTATATAAGCATCAACTTATTTTTCAACAACTACATTTCCGCCTGTTTGTTTTCAAAATACAAAAGAATGACAAGTTTGAATTCTTTTTCTTCTCTTCAAGACCCTCAAAACGTTTTTTTTTTTCATCGACCGCCATGCTATATTGGCCGCCTTTATAAAATGGTTAAGTGTGAAATTTCTAAAAACAGTTACAGTGGTAACAAATGCTGGGATGCACCTTTGATCTAAATTTCATTCAAATACGCGCAAGTTATCGTTAGACACAAAAACAAACTTTCATTCTGTGAAAAGAAAATTTCCACAGAATAGAAATGCCTAGATGTTTCCTCAAGAACGTAGTTTAGTCCAACTTATGAAAAATTCTTAATAGTTTCCCCTAGAAAGGTTTAGGTTTTCAGTCTCGGCAATATTAACAGTTAAATTTTAAAGCCTGCGCCTGCAGTATTCCTCTAATATCCGCAACAATATATGATCTAAAATCTCTATGATGTACCGAATTATTTACAATTTGTTTGCTAATTTGTTTTGATTTAATAACTTACGAAACAGTGGAAGCATTTGAGAAAACTTTGAGGTGAAGAACGCGTGAACTTGATGTGTTAGGCCTCTTTCACACGAGGCAACTTTGTTGATTCAACTAGTTGACTGGTTGACTCTCAACTAGTTGACTGCCCGTGTGAAGACTTTTTCAGGCCTCTTTCACACGAGGCAACTTTGTTGATTCAACTTCTCTTCCCAACGGGATAGTCCAGGAAAATAAGAAATAATAGAGGAAATAATTGATAAAAATTTTAAACTTTGTGAAAACACTTTTAAGGGGTGTAGTAGTAAGAAACAGTAAAGTTCCCCCCTCTTGAGGGGGCGCTTCCCCCCTCCCCCCTCCTTAAAGTCCAAAATTTACTTATTTTTCACTTTTTACGTCAAACGGTTTATTTTTTGAAAATAAGTGTTATTACCAAAATTATTCCTCTCATAATTCTGCACTAAAAAGGTCCTATGCATGTTTGAAGTGGGACATACCGTTTTCGAGATATTGTAGTTGGGTAGAGATAAAACGTATTTTTGCGAACCAAGATATCTAAAAAACAACTCATCCGATTTTAATGAAATTGGGATGGCAGGTTATACTTAGCCCATTGCTGATCCCATATAAGTTTCAACCTTCTACGCCCAATATTTTATCCTCCTCATGCGCATAAACATACATTTATTTAGACCTATATCTTCAAAAGTACTCAACTGATTATTATGAAATTTTGATGAGTTGTCGAAAGTAGTCCGCAGATATCCCCAAATTAATTTTAACCGTCTGCGCTCTTTACATTTTGATAAATTGATACCTTTAATTCATAAAAGGCAGACAAAAAATTGATCAACAGACAGACAGAAAGGGAACCAATTTAGGCAATGTAAAGAGCGCAGACGGTTGAAATTAATGTGAGGCTATCTGCGGGCTACTTTCGACAAACCATCCAAATTTCATAATAATCAGTTGAGTACTAAGTAAATTTTGGACTTTAAGGAGGGGGGGGGGACGCGCCCCCTCAAGAGGGGGGAACTTTACTGATTCTTACTACTACACCCCTTAAAAGTGTTTTCACGAAGTTTCAAAACTTTATAAATTATTTCCTCCATTTGCTGTTTTTTTTTTTTTACTAATTTGCCTGGACTAGGAGGTCAGTACGATGTTATGACCCGAGGAAGCAGAAGTTCTTGATGCTCTTCTGCAAGGAGAAGAGCAAAAAAATTGGTTGTGTGTCAAGTCTCCCGTAAAAAGGGTCTCGTTGGTATTATGAATAGAAAATTAGTTAGTATAAGGGGGGTGGGGCACGCAAAATGTTGATTTCTTTTACAAAATGGCATGAAAAATTAACTAATTACCACAAGTGTTGTATATGTTTGTAAGCTACTCTATATTACCTTTCATTTGATACCCCACTCAAAAATTTAAAAAAAATATTTTTTTCGCGTGACATGAATTATCCGCCATTTTGAATTTGAACAGCTGATAATTTTGAGTTCGCTATATCTTTCCTGTGTGTGCGTCAAAACGATCTTTAATACTGGAAAGTTTCAAGTATTTATCTCTTTTAATTCAAGTAATTGGAACCGTACAGAGTGACAGACAGATAGAGGAATGAAACTATAAGGGTTTCATTTCTTGGTTTTACCAGCGAAACCCTAAAAAGAAAGAAATCTACTCGAAGAACGTGGGTTCATCCCTTATTAGAGAATCAGGAAACGGGATCTTTCTCACAATTATATCCGAAACTACTAAGCCACGAGGATAAATTCTTCAATTTAATTGGAAGAGAAAGTAGTATTTATATGGAACAAGTGTGCCAGTTGACTCTGTCGCGAGAGCGATATATTTTAAATGTTTATTTTATTTTTCACTTGTAAAAATGTTTTTGAATGTGTCATTGAATAAAGTTGTCAGTCAGATTTAAGACCGAAACGAAAGAAAAAGAAATCTTTTCCTTATACTTAGCTATTACTATTATAATAAGAACCAATACGAAAACCCAATCAAGAATTTCACTAAATGGTAGCAGAGAGCGTGGTTACTAACTGAAAAGAAGAAGAAGAGGTATTCAAAGAAGGAGAGGCGTTCATAAGAAGAAGGAAATAGACGTAGACGTAGGTAATATCTCTTAGGTTAAGGTCTCACGTTTGCTAACGGTTGGGACTTCAGAACGATGACTTCCACTGCTAGTTCAGTTAGAAGTACTTTAGGTCCGGTTCGGAAACGATTGACGGACATAACTGTTGAGATTCAAGGTTGGGTTGACAACGCGGATAACGGTCAAATAGATAGGAAAAAGGGGGTAGATTTAGCTGGTAAACTTGACAGATATTTAGAAAAATATAATGAATTGGTGGCCAAATTAGGTACTGTTTCAGCAAGTCCTGAGGAGGCAACTAGGTTTGAAGCGGATGTTGATGGGTTTACCAATATTATGCTCGATGCGGAAGATGTTAAGGTCTTACTCCTCAATAGATTAAAAGATAAGGTTTGTGTAGGTGGAGTAGGTAACGCGAGTATAAAGGATGTAGGGGAATTATCTGCTAAACTTCCAAAAATAATACTGCCCACTTTTAGCGGAAACAGGTTAAAATGGTTCGAATTTTGGGAGAGATTTTACACTTCAGTTGATTGCAAAACTTATATAAGCAAAGTAGACAAATTTAATTTATTAAAACAACAACTATCTGGTGATGCCGCTCAAGCTATAGCGGGATTATCATTAACAAATGTAAATTACGATGCTGCTGTAGATATATTGAAATCTAGGTTTTCAAATAAAAGTTTAATTATTGATGATATTTATTCAAAATTTAGAATGTTGCCCCAATGTAACAATATTACGGTACGGTTAAGGTCCTCTTTAGATCAAATAGAAAATTTCTGCCGGTCACTAGAAGGATTAGGAGAAAGTATTGAAAATTCTAATACGTTTTCGTTAATAAAGTCAAAATTTCCCCCAGAAATACTGTTGCAGTTAGAAGAACTTAGGATGTTTGAAGGGTCAGTGTCAGAATTACAGGATACAAAAAAGTTAAGAAAGCAGTTAGACTTATTAATTAGTAATCGAGAAAAAATAGCGACTTTAACAAAAAATGAAGGAAATAATAATTGGTATGATAATAGTTATTACACAAAAAATTATTCAGGTAAGGAATGGAATAAGGGTCAAAGCACCACAGGGATGCTATTGGCAGGTCAATCATTAAGATGTAGGTACTGCAGTGAAGCTCACTGGACTGATGAATGTCACAAGTTCCTTACCATAGATTCTAGGAAAGAACAATTAAAGGGTTGTTGTTACAAGTGTTTAAAGAAATCTTGGCATACATCGCAAAATTGTCCTTTATCAAAGGTCTGCTTCTACTGTAAAAGCAGATCCCACCATCGAAGTTTGTGTCCTAAAAAGTTTGGAAATAAAAATGAAGATAAAGAAAAAACTAAAACTAATTATGATAACAAAAAGGGTGATGCTCAAATGGTGGCATGGGCACCGCTAGGATCCATGCAAACTGCTACTGTAGAAATATGCAACAAAGAAAATTTTACAGGAGTGTACGGTAGAGTAATTCTAGATACAGGGAGCCACAGGTCATACATAGTAGAGAAGTTAGCTAAACAACTTAAATTAGTGCCTATACAAGAAGAAAAACTTACAATTAACATTTTCGGAACTGCAAAACCCATAATTATAGATTCCTATACAGTTGAAGTAAACATTAAAATTTCAGATGGTTCATTTATGTGTATAGTAGCAAACGTCGTTCCCTTTATTTTAAGAAACAAGATAGAGTACAACAAACATTTAGAAGAAGCAAAAAATAAGTTTCCAAATTTAAACTTCGCAGATAAACCAAAACTAGTAAACAATTGTACAGATATTCAAATTTTGATAGGAAATGGTTATTACTATGATATAATTACCTTAGAAAAAATTGAGTTACAACAAGGCCTATATATGTTAAGTTCGAAAGTTGGTTGGATCATTACTGGGAGAAGTGAGGAAAAAGATAACAGTCCTTGCCTAATTAGTATGTTGACTTGTATTAATCAAGGAATGGACATTGATATGTATATGCAGGAAGATAACCTTTCACTTCTTAGAGAAAAGGAATTAGATTTAAAACATTTTTGGAATTTAGAAACATTAGGGATTAAAGAAAGCGGGCGTGAGGAAAGTGAGGATGACTGGGCTCTAGAACAGTTTGAGAAAAATATTAAAATGCAAGGTGGAAGGTATTCGGTGTCTTGGCCTTGGCGCCAAGCGCCAATACCCTCCATCAAATTTAGCTGATAATTACAAGTTAGCCCTAGGGAGGTTAAGATCATTATATCGACGTATCGGAGGAGACAAAGAAACGATAACTAAATATCACGATATAATTACACAACAGCTTAGTATTGGTGTCATAGAATATGTTAACAAGGACGAGGAAGAAAAAGGAAAGCTGATACACTATCTTCCACACCATGCAGTGTTTACTCCACAAAAAACAAGTACCAAAGTAAGAGTAGTTTACGATGGATCTGCGACATCAGGGAAAGGAAAAGTTAGCTTAAATCAGTCCCTTTTAAGGGGGCAAGTTTTACTAGAAGACTTAGTCGGTATATTATTAAGGTTTAGACTTAAGGCTGTTGTCATGGTGGGTGATATTGAAAAAGCCTTTCTCCAAATCGGTCTAAACGACGATAGTCGTGATGTCACTAGGTTTATATGGCTCAAAGATCCGTATAAGGAACCAACAGAGGAGAATCTAATTATTTTTAGATTTTGTAGGGTTTTGTTTGGAGTAATTTCCAGTCCGTTTATGTTAAATGTTGTTCTTAGGTATCATGTTATGAAATCAAGAAGTAAATTTTCTGAAAAAATCTGTCGAAATACGTATGTTGATAATTTGATAACAGGATTTACTACCGAGAAGGAAGCGTTAGACTTTTATTTTGAGGTGAAAGAATTGTTTGACGAGGCTTCTATGAACGTACGTGAATGGAACTCAAACAACAAAAATGTATTAAATCAAATTCCAGAACTTGATAGAGACAAACAGGATACTATTAGCATATTAGGGATAATTTGGAATACTATTACGGATAAAATTTCTTTAAAAATGGAAAATAAAGACAGTTTAGCTTCAACAAAAAGACAAATTCTCAAAGTTGTTAGTTCCCTTTTTGATCCGCTAGGTTATTGTTGTCCAGTATCTATTAAGGGAAAAATGTTCTTAAAAACTTTGTGGCAAAATAAATTGGGATGGGATGAGAGTATAGAAGAGGATGTACAGAAAGAGTGGCAAGAGTTACAAAATGACTTGAGAGAAATCCCATCTATAAAATTGGAGAGAAACTTGAACTTAGTAGGAGAAGAATTCGAATTGCATTGTTTTTGCGATGCGTCAAAGTTAGCATACGCTGCGGTAGTTTATTTAAAAAGTATGGAAAGTAAAAAATCAAAATTAATATTTGCGAAAGCTCGAGTAACGCCAGCTAAAGAGATAACAATACCGAGATTGGAACTACTAGGAGTTACAATTGGATGTCGCTGTTTAAAATTAATTGAAAAAGAATTGGAATTAAAAATAACAAAAAGAATAATTTGGACAGATTCGAAATGTGTTATATCATGGACAGAGAAAAGAAAGCCTTTACCAGTGTTTGTGGAGAGAAGAGTTGGTGAGATCAGGGAGTTTAAAGAAGTAAGCATAAAGTACGTGCCAGGCAGTGATAACATCGCAGATGTTGCCACAAGAGGTTGTACAGTGCAAGAGCTTTTAAGTATGAAATGTTGGTGGGAAGGTCCAGCTTGGCTGGAAAAAGAAGAGGAAACTTGGCCGGAAGACATCGAGAGCAAAGAGGAGGACTTAGAAAAAGTAGAATCGGAGCAACTAGTCAATCAAGAAATCAATTTAGTTGCCGTAGAAGACCAAATAAACTCTCCATCACCTTATGAGATAAAAGAAGAAAACTATAGTAAACTCAATAAACTACTTAGAGTAACTGCCTGGGTACATAGAGCGATTGTGAAATTTAGAAGAAGGTTATCTCAAAAGAGAAAATTAGATTTTTTAGAAGAAGTTAACAGAAAAACTTACTTAAGTGAGAAAGAATTAAAGTATGCTTTAAGTAAATGGGAAAGTTATGTCCAGAATAAATGTTATGAGGAAGTAATTAAGGATTTAGAGCTAAAACAGTCGAATTTCTTAGTTAAGCAACTAGGACTGTACCTAGATCAAAACAAAATTATTAGATGTAAAGGGAGATTTGAGTATTCTGAATTAGAAACAGATGAGAAATATCCGATATTATTACCGGGAAAAGATCATATTACTGAATTAATTATTAAGGACTTACATCATAAACTCTATCACGTAGGAGTTAGTCATACCCTAAGTGAATTACGTAGGAAATATTGGGTACCTAAGGGTAGGTCCGTAGTAGCAAAAATATTAAGAAAATGTGTTCCGTGTACAAAATTAGAAAGTAAAACATTTAATTATCCCGAATGTCCTCCATTACCCGAGTTTAGGGTCACTAAAACCGCCAGTTTTTCAGCAATAGGGATAGATTACTTAGGTCCGTTATGGATAAACGCAGCAGGGGAAAAAGTAAAAGTTTGGATTTGTTTGTTCACTTGTCTGGCTGTAAGAGCCATTCACCTAGAGGTAGTAGATAACTTGAGTGCGGAAGAGTTTTTACTTTGTCTAAGAAGGTTTGTAGCCCGTCGAGGAGTGCCTGATATGATTCTGTCCGACAATGCTACTCATTTTAAAACTGTAGAAAAGGTTCTTACTAGGAAAATTCAAACCATAAACGACAAAGTCCATTCTTTTTTCTCAGAAAAAGGAATCGCATGGAAATGGGTCCCTGAATTTTCACCATGGATGGGAGGTGCTTATGAGAGACTCATAGGACTGACCAAGCGTTGTCTTAAGAAAACGTTAGGTCAAAAATTGTTGAATAAAACCCAACTTAGTACGATAATTGTGGAAGTAGAGTCGGTTCTGAATTCCCGACCGCTAGTTTATGTGGGTCCCGAAGCCGAGGAGATATTAACCCCCGCCCATTTATGTCAGCTAAGAACAACAGACACGTTAGAGGCTGACAATTATAGAGAAGAGACTATGTTTAACAAAACTCAAGGGGAACTTTTAGACAGTTGGAAGAAAGGTTCCAATCTTTTAAACCAATTTTGGGAAGTCAGGAAGAAAGAGTATCTCCTTAGTTTGCGAGAAAGATCTTCCAGGGCAGTAAAGATAAGATCACGTCGAAATATACCACAAGTGGGAGAAGTGGTATTAATCGAAGATAAATTGCCCCGACAAAGATGGAAAGTTGGGCGCATATTATCGGTTAATACTAGTCGCGATGGAGCGATCAGGTCGGTCGTTGTGAAAACATCGACCAACAACCTAACTAGACCTATTAATAAAATTTATCCGTTAGAAGTGGATGAATAGGTATAGAGGGTCTGAAAAGTTAAAAATTTAATTGTTTATTTCCAACTTTTGTTTTTGTTTATTTATCAACTTTATAATTTTGTTTTCATTTATTAATAAAGAAGAGACATTACCGAAGAGATATATAACCATTGATGACAAACCATAATCATTACTACTAATGAAGAAATAATTAACGGACACGATGGAGACACGAGGAAAATTAACAAGCCAGCTCTGGAGTGTCGCGAGAGCGATATATTTTAAATGTTTATTTTATTTTTCACTTGTAAAAATGTTTTTGAATGTGTCATTGAATAAAGTTGTCAGTCAGATTTAAGACCGAAACGAAAGAAAAAGAAATCTTTTCCTTATACTTAGCTATTACTATTATAATAAGAACCAATACGAAAACCCAATCAAGAATTTCACTAAAGACTCAACTAAGTTGACTCGTGTGAAGGGCCTAATACCTTGTAGTGTCTTTTTAGTTGAATCAACTAGTGGGGATGAGAACGCGAGCGGCACATGTGCCTGGTCTCCTAGTCGCCTGGGCGGGCGAGTTGACTCGTGTGAAGGGGTTCGGGCGATTCCTTAGCGCTTGCTACCCGGCTACACTCCTTTTCAACCGCCAGTCAACTAGTTGAATCAACTTTGTTGCCTCGTGTGAAAGAGGCCTAAAACACATTAGTATTTTGTGAAATTGTTCAAGTAGAATAATTGCTTTAATTAAAAGAATTTCTTTTTTACTGAGCCTTATATAATCACTACATGCAGAACCTTTCCCACCATCGAATGTTTTTGTTTTACCTCCTGTTTACATTAGTCCTTAAGGTGATCATTTATACTTTTTCTTTCCTTAATAGTAATTTATTTTGCTTCCCAGCATACCGAAAGGTAACGAATGAATTGAGATCGTTTCGAAGAATGAATTTTTGTCTCCTATTTAAATATATCCTGGGCAAAAATCCGTTACAGATATCGCAGGTAACAATGTTGGTCTGGTGTCTGTCTGTCTGTCCTTCATCGTTATTTTGAACCATCATATCTAAAAAACTCATCTGTTTTTGATTAAATTTGGATGGTAGGTCACAATTAGTCGTCCCATTGTTGGTCCCAGCCAACCTTCAGCGCTCATAGGTTTTACGTTCACGTACACACAAAGTTTTCTTTGTTAACACCTATATCTATATATTTACTCATCCGATTTATAAGAAAATTGGATAGTTTGTCAAAAGTAGCTCACATATGATCCTATAATAAATTCGACTGTCTGCGCTCATTGAATATTGATAAATTGATACTTTTATTTATGTAAAAAACAAAACAATTTTGACAAATTTAAAATATATGGATGGAAAGAATTAAATAAATTAGACGATAATGTACAGTAAAAACACCATTAAAGAACGTGTACGTAAGTAAATTTGTCAAACTATTTTCCTTAATATTCCTTTATTCTTAGTATTTAAATAAAATAAAATTGTAGTATAATGCTTTGCCTTAGTAGACTTTAGTAGAATTAAAAGATTATGTTAAATTACATTACTACAGAGACGATCTTTCTGCATTCCTTGTTATTTATAAAGAAGTGGAAATGTAGGATTTCCCCTTTCAACCGCATACAATGTATGCTAATTTACATGTAATAAAATCAACATTAGTTGCTTACAATAATTATTACTGCTTTTACATTAGACAAGACAAAAGGAGGATATCTTCTAAGAAAAAAGAATAGAAGAAAATTGAATCTCGGACATTGATATTAAAAGTAATTATAACTTACATGGATTATAAAAGTAAAGGAAAGTGAGGGTTTAAATATGTCAGTTGTTTCTTTGAATAATTTATCTTTATAATTACAAATAGTGTATACATTTTGCCTCCAAGCTTACCGAAGGTAACGGAAGCAAGATGTATCTTTGTGACCATTCTGGAGAAATATTTCTGTTATTGTCTCCCAATTCAAAACTTCTTGGACAGAAATACGTTTCAGACACAGGTTTGCCTACTGTACGGTAATTACAATTACCGTAATCCACGGTAATTTTCCGTACGCAAGAAACCGGATTTCTTAACTGATACTAACTTTGTCGCTTCCTTAATAATTCTGGGAATTCAGCTAGCCCGATGTTTCGGTGAATCCCCTGTCCTAATTTCCTGTGAATGTTTTCTTTCTTCAATTTACATCTACTGTGGCATGCGTTTCCGTTTCAATTAAGTTGGCTTTTAACCTTCTTGTTTTTCGTGTCCTTACATCTTTATTCATAATTTTTATCTTGAATGTACATATTTTTGTAAAATAAATGTAATAGCGGTGAATCCTCCGGTCCTATTCTCTTCAAAATAAAAAAATGTCGCGTGGTGAGCTACCTAAAACGAAGAAAATACATAACTCAAACGCAGTCTAATCGGAAGATTTAGATTTTCTAACCTCTATATTTATTATTGAACTACTATTAATTGCATTTGATCTAGTTTAATGAATGCAAAGTACCGATTGATTGTTTATCTATCAAGTAATAATGTGATTATTACAGTGTTTTACTATACCTTTATGTCTGACAGTAGAGAATGCAGAGTAAAAATGTAAGCCTCAATGTAACATAGGGTTAGGTATTCTAAATGATAGGTTGAAAATAATGGAGTTTCGATACTTAAACTAAAGTTTAACCATCGGAGAAATAACACCGTGGTTTTGATTAGCTGGGTTTAGCATAATCTTAAAGACATTGATATAAAACATATCACGAATAATAATTACAAAGATTAGCGCGCTATATCGATCTGATTATCCGGACAAAGAAGGGAGATCGGGATTTGTAGTCCAGTAGAAGAAAGACCATAAGGTAGCAGCTAGAGTCAAAGGACAAGGGCTTAGTTTGAAGTAATGTCCTAAATTCGCTAAAGAGTTCCAAATTATGCCCAAGAAGAAAAGGGGGTAGTTTAAGGTGTAGGGCCGTTATTGAGTTCGACACAGTAGACACGCAGCTCGCGTCTCGCGTATTCAGGTTAGTGCGTAAATCCATAGCACAACAATCCCTCCCCTTCCCACAAAAAAAGATTGCTCATGTTCAAAACAATGTGATTAGCGTGAATTGAATGTCTACAACTATTGATAAAGTTGTTATCAAAGTTGTCAATGTACAAGTCAACTGAACACCTCAATTGACAGTTTTTAATTAAATCGGCTTCTTTTTTATAATTGTTGTGATATAAAGTTTGTTAAAATGTTTCAACCTTTTAGCCAAACGTTATCAATAAAGTGCATTTTATATACAGCATGTAATTTCTAATTTTAAACACCAATAAAAAATAAAATTAAGAGTCTGAAATAGAACTTTACAATTGTAGTTAGTTTTACGGCCAATAAAATCATTTTAAAACGGTGTTCTCGACTTCTTTGTACTTTGTATCTAATATTATCCTAAACAAGTACCCATTGTCCGAGAACTAGCCATTTCCCGATGTATGTATATCCTTTCCCGATTCCCTTTCTTATCATTCCAATCTACTAGACAAACATTTGTTTTCCGGTCAATTCCTAACAATCCTTCACGTCGTCTTAAAATTCCAAGATGTGATATTTTAAATTATATTTTTATTTTGCTACATCAAAAATTAATTTTTATAGATCTTAAGCTTACATTATTAGATTTTTGATACAATATTTGATATCCATATTAATGTCTTTATTTTGTCGAAAGACCTACAAGGGATCATTAATAAATGAAGGAACCTAGTGAAGTGTAATAAATTAGATCTTTTTGAAGATAATACCTATATTATTGTCGATGTACCTCTAAAGACTGGTACCGAAGTGCGCTAGCCCCCCTTAAGCCTAGTTTACATTGGTCGAGTAAATGGTCGAGTGCACTAGCTTACTTTTTAGCACATAAGGGACGATCGAGTAAAATGGTGTACTGTTTTTTGGTAGAGCGACTATAAAGTCGTTCACACGTGCTTGAGATAGTCAGGGGTGAGCACTATGCACACCCCCTGGGTTGAGAAGTGTCGCCAAGAACTTGGAAAAAATCTACATCAAACTACCACTTGCGCGCGCATAGGTAGGCCCAATTTCTTCCCGACTGTTATCCAAACAAGGAAGAAAAAGCATAACCTGATCGAATTTCTATGAATTTTTCCCATTCTTCTTGATCTTTTACAGTTATAACCATTAAACAATCATACGGGAAGGTAATCGATCCTACTCGGATCTTACTAGATTTTCCAAGTTCTTGGCGACACTTTTAGCGCCTAGTGCTCAATCCCTATTTTATAAGATCCTTGGAGATAGTAGCCTTAGTAAAGTGAGGTTATTACGTTTTTAGTTTCGAATAATCCCGCAATTAATATATAGAAGAGGTGTTCAATGTTAGGACGGACGTAGGGTGGGGGGTCTACTCGCCCGTCGGCGGGCGAGCTACTCTACCACCGCACTCGCTTGTTTACTCGACCAACTTTTATCCACTATCCTCGACCGTTTACTATCCCCTATCCGTCTCGTTCACATTAGGCTAGTAGCTTGGTAGAGTGCTACTCGACCTAGCTACTCGACCAATGTAGACTAGGCTTTAGGATTAGAAAAAGGTGACGGCCGAAGTGCGCCAGCCTCTTAGTCTAAAATGTCTGAAGGGTGAGGTCAGGTAAGCCCGGGTTAAACCTTCTTGCACCCCGTATAAACCCAAAGAACTTTGTAGCGGACTTCGAAATTGGAATCCAACAAGCCATTCGAAGTGTCTTGCCAAGCACTTCAATTACAGGGTGCAGATTTCATTTAGCACAAGCTTGGTGGAGAAAAATTCAGGATTTAGGATTTACTGAGGACTACCGATGTTCTACCAACGATGGTCAACTGATGAAGTAGATCTTCGGACTACCCTATATAGACACCCAGAAGAAGTTGAAAAATGTTATATTGAAGATTTTATGAGCCAAAAAATAAGCCATCGCAATGATCGATTTTGGGACTATATCACCGAGAACTATATTGATCCGTCGACGGCTAAATTATCAATATCAATGTGGGCTTCAAGCCGCCTAGCGTTGGTTGTTTTTAATAATAAGATTTTTAATATAATATAAATTATTAAAGTTAAAGCTATAGCTATAGTTAAGTTATAGCTTATTAAAGTTTTTTATCTTGATTTGAAAAGTGAAAGTAATTTCTAATTTATTTAGGAGTACATATGTATATAAATAAATTACACCTTTCAATATGTATTTTGTATATATACTCAATTTTACTACCTAATTGTTCTAGATTGACAGATAAATGTCAAAATGCCAAGTTAAGTTATTTGTAAATAGAAAAGAAGAGAGTTGGTTTTGATGTGAGAAAATAAAAAGATTATCAAAAAGGAACACTGTTCTTAATTCTTTACCAAATTCTCTCAAGAATCTGAACATATGGCGACCGTGACAGTAGAGAAGGAGAAGAAGTTAAGGCAGGTTCAGAGAAATTCATTCACGAGAACAGCTACGGAAGTACGTAAGTTTATAGAGGAAGCTGGTTCTAAAAGTGAGGTTATAGGTTTATTTAATTGCTTAGATGACCTATATGTGAATCTTAAGGCGGCTAATCAGAGAATTGTAACACTCCTGTTAGAAGCGGATGTGAGTGAAGAAGATTTAGACGCGGAAATAATAAGTTGTGAAAAATACAACGAAGAATTTGAAGTTTTGAAAGTTACCGTCAAGTATTATGAGAAAACAACTGTGATGAATCCATTAATTGTTGAAATTGATGATATGACGACTGATAATGATGAAACAGAACCAAACGAAAGTTTTATTAAAGATAAAGACAATAAAAGTGAGGATTCGACAGAAGACAGAAGACAGTATTGAAGACATCTATTTGTCTCCAGTTTCAGGAACGAAAATAGAATCGAATCAAGAGCTCAACGAATCTTTTATAACATTAAGCTCCGAAGATCAAGATACTTCGTTTGAAGAATCGGAAAATACATACTTAGAAAAATGTTTAACTATTTTAGACGAAACCAGTGGAGAATTAAAGATTAATTGGAAAAAAGACTTTATCCAAAAGTCCAACAGAAAGGAAAATACTAATTTTCAGAACAAAAATGACAGGGAAGAAGTGGGAAGAGATACTTTGGTTGTCAAAACAAATAATAAAGATCCTCTTTCACTTATTTCAGGGGAATTAAATCAGTGCGAACAAATAAAGGAACAGGCAGCCACTTTGATACAAGATATGAGGAAAGACTCAATTGAAATTATTGAATTATTTAAAGATGTTAATAAAGCTGAAGGCATGGTTATTACTATTACTAAGCAATTACAGTCTGTAACTGCAACTGATCCGCAAGATCAAGTCAATATAAATATTTATACAAACGAAAGCCAAGAAGAAAATAATATACTAATCTTAAAATGTGAAAAAGAAACTACAACTGCGCCCGATATAGTTACAGAAATCTCTAAAACAGATGGACTATATGAAAATACCAAAACAAAAATTAAAAACAAAGGTGATATATGTAATGAAGTAAAGGTGACAGGAGTACTAGAAAAAACAACGGTAGTCAACCGGTTAGCTTCAATATGTGAAAGTGATGAAGATATTTATCATGCTGATAATAGTAATTCTACTCCACAAGATGAATTATACTTCGCAGGTTCTCTACACATAAAGAAAGAAGGCAAGGCCTGGATCTGCATATTCACGCGTGCAGTTGTGAGAGCTGTTTATCTTGAATTAGTTACAAGTTTGTCAATACAATATTTTATTCCGGCACTTCGCAGGTTCTTCGCAAGAAGAGGCAGGCCAGTTTCAATATTTAGTGACAATGGGACGAACTTCCCGAACTTGGGACGAGAAAATGCAATTACTAAACTAGATCGGAAGAAGATAAAAGAATATAGAACTGTGAAACGAAAACGAATAAAGTGGAAGTTCAATCCACCTTCAGGTTGCTGGTGGGGTGGATGGGGGGAGCGAGTCGTGTGGATGGTAAAAGAATTACGGCCCATTCAGCGTATTTGCCCCTTAGAACTCTCAGACGAAAAGTAGTAACTGCAAATTTGTTTATTTTATGTATTTAAATGTTTATTTTTTGTTGTAATTGTTTAAACCTAAATAACTTAGCATCTTGGCATTTTAAAATAATTGAAATTAAGTTAATCCACTGGATAGGAAAGTATTAAAAGAGATTAACTTAGGTGGGAGTATGTTCTAGATTGACAGATAAATGTCAAAATGCCAAGTTAAGTTATTTGTAAATAGAAAAGAAGAGAGTTGGTTTTGATGTGAGAAAATAAAAAGATTATCAAAAAGGAACACTGTTCTTAATTCTTTACCAAATTCTCTCAAGAATCTGAACACTAATGTTAAGTTAATCTATGCCCTTCTAATAAATATTAGCAATCACTTATGAGTGAGTGTAATTTATGTATGAAAATTTTTAATATTTATAAAATAAATTGTTTTTTTCTCTCTTATTTTTGATTATGTTCTTAAATTCCTTATGCAGTTTAAATGATAACTTATTGTGATTTTGTAAGTTTTTTTTTTCATTTCGAATGTTCACAAATTAAAGTGTATTTTCTGGCTCAATTTGGATTTTGTCATTACGAGAACATTCTACGAATTCTCCTATGCACTGAGATTTGCTAAAGATCGCCGTATCACTGAGCAGTGCGCACTTCGACCGTACCCTTCTAAAAGGGGCTGGCGCACTTCTCCCGTGACCCAGCCTATCCCGGCGCACTTGGTGTACAGCGTCTCCAAAAAGCTTTTGCAAAACTAATTATTTAGAATGTGTTTATTTTATCATTCGTTTTTGTAATCGTTAATTCACATTATTAGTATAATTAAGAGTGTAGTGTACAAATAATATTAAGATCATTGGTAATAAATATGTAAGTTTTATTTCATATCTATGAATAAAAATATGATATTCTGAAGTAATATTATTAATACTGAATTAATCTACGGTCTATTGTTTATTTACATTTTCTGTAATCTATGTTGTTCTAAGATACGTTTTCTTATCTAATTTTCTTCAGTTACGATTTTTGTTTCAAAAATAAAAATCATATTTGCTAATATAAACATTTTTTACACACACACACACTCACTCACACACACACACACACACACACACACACACACACACACATATATATATATATATATATATATATATATATATATATATATATATATATATATATATATATATATATATATATAAAAGTTATTATGAGTGGTGATATAGCTCGTCGTCTTTTGCTTAAATATTATAGCTAATCAATGGTGTATGGTTTAGTGAAAAATTATTGTTACTTTTTATTTTTTTTAAAGAGTTTATTATAAAAAGAAGACAGCCAATCAAACGTAAAAGTAATGATCTAAAACTGCCAAACTTACGAGAAAATTATAAGATATACAAAACTATTGGCGCCCGATTACGATTAGCAAGTGATATTACGATAAGCAAATAGTAAGTATATTAAATAAAGAAATGACTGACAATGCTATTGATTGGGTGCGGTCGATATTGAAGACAAAAGTTATTATTGATGGATTTTTTTTTTTTTTTTTAAATCAAGACATCGATACTAGAAAATGGTGTGGATATTGACAACGTCAATGACCAATGACGATGTGTGGTCATACATCAATAATTTATTCAATACTTATTATTATTACTTCACATGAAGATTACTTCGAGATAACAACGAAGCCATTTGTAAATTGATGTATGAAGAATTATTTATTTTTATGTTTTCATTCTGTCACTTCGAGATTTTTGTGTATCTATTCGATCAAACGTAAACGACGGGTTAACTATTGATAAATGTGCGGTATGGCAATATTGATTTGCGAATTGACATATCTGGTGCGTTGATAATATTATTGATCAATACTACTGACTACTGACCGTGTATTAATACCGTATAAATATTTCTTAAAAACGGTTTTGACGATTTTGATCTTGTGGTCCATTTAAATGAAATTTTATGAGTATTTATATAAATTCATTTTTCCGGTAAACGCATCTAGTTGCCGAGATATTGATGGAAATAAATCTGAGTTGGCTGGAAATCGATAACGATATGTAAACAATCACCTGTTGAAAACTTTTTAAATATTATTTAGATCTTGATCTTATTTTACTAAGGCTGTTTATTAAATTTACATTGTAATAAGTTATAATGTTCTTTATTCTAAATTAAATTTTAATTTACTATTCATTTATTATGTTACCACAAATGTGATTGTAAGTAGTATTTACTCATAGTTTGATTAGGGTAATAACCTGACATCCAAAAGTGGGTACCTTGTCTTAGACGGACTTCACTTTGTTATTTGTAAAAGTAAAAAAAAACCTACCAATAACAATAAACAAAAAATATATATGTATATAATTTATAAATTTGATGTTTGAATATGTAATAAAATAATAAGAAAACGAATGTTATTTGTTTAGAAAAATAAGGTTTCAATAAATTGTTCATTAATTTTAATTTAAAAAAAATATAAAGTAAGATAAATAAACATAATAGTGTGTTTCATGAAACTGTAGAAATGTTTAAATATTTATATATAACAAATAAAATATACGAAATAGAAAATGAAGGGAAAAACTATAGCAGATAGATACATTGTAAAACAAATTAATATTATTGTTATGTATTAGAAAATAAAATTAAATATATAGGTACATAATCTAATGTATAAAAATTATAGAGGTAAAACGCTGAAAGAGGTAAAATGACGGTAACGCACGAATAATTTTGTGTAAAAAATTAAATTAAACATAATAAAAAAACAAAAATAATAATGATGAATATTTTCTAATAATAATGTAGTATTAATAATAATTATAAGTATAATAATTTGTATCGTAAAAATAAAGAAAACTTACAATTAAACAAAAGGCGGGTTATATCAGGTGGTTTTGAATCTGTGTTCGTCTTCGTTGTCTTTAATTTACCTACTAAAATAAATAAATAAATATTAACCCCGACAACTGATCCGATCCAATACGTAAATACGGTCTAGAGATGCCTAGACGACAAAACAATCGACAACTAAACAAAAACACAACTGAAATAAAAAAGAGCTGAGCGTTAAACTGAAGGACGGAACGCGGGACTGAAGCGAACACAAGGAAAAAAAAGGTATATAATACCTCCCCACCTCCCGCTGCGTTATGTGGAGACGGCAATGCCAATCCGGCCTTACAGCCTCAAATTCCCCCCTAGCTGACGCTGGCACTCGACCAGATTACCCATCTAGCCCAATTGTTTGTTCTCTTTGGACCCCCCCCCCCCCCTTTATTTAAGACAAACAGACATCAGCGAAAAAATTATGTTGCTATACTAAATGACTTAAAACAAAAACTAAACAAATTAATTAAAACAACTTTACTTCAAATGTTTTTTAATTTAACGTCACATTAGATATAAGATTAGCAATGCAAAAAATAAAGAATTTTTCGGGAAAGTTAGTATTAGAGAGAAAAGTAAATAAATTTAATTAAATATTTTATTTATATATTTTTAACTTGACAGTGTAAAGGAATTGAAAACAATGTGATTTTAGTTGCTAAATAGATTAAACATTTATTTAACAGTTGCTTTAACAATTCAAAAGTAATTTGATGAATCAGGGGTTACACATCTATTTTATCTAGTTTGAAGCTTTAGCTGACAAGTAATCAGAGAAAAATAATATTTTATGTGGTGTGACATAAACACATTTGCCAATATTACCTTATATACTTGGAAATATAGTTTAGATAGTATCAAATTTCAACCAAATTTAACAGTGATCTCAATTTATCGTGCTAATAAGATTTAATATTGGGGTAACATTGATTACTATAGATCAATTGGTATAGCCTTACTTGATCTTCTCATAAAGGTTATTATTGTGCTAAATTTGATTTAATTCCAATACTAATTTATTCTTATGTATGTACATACTAATGTATTCTTATGTATGTAATAATGTATTCTTATGTATTTATTCTTGTGCTTTAACATTAAGTAAGATGTGTGGATTAGACAGACAGATTAGACACAGAAGCACTAAACAATGATTTAAACATGGAATAATCAAGTTGTTTAATACAAGAAGTTTTAAAAAATAATGATTTACGAATTCTTATTATGCCTTTCACTTGAACGATTAAACATAAACGAAAATAACTGCACTATTATTTTGAATATGCTCATTGAAATGAAAACACAACTAGCCATTAAATGAAACTTCTGACTGAATATCTATTATTAAATTTATTTAATTTCCCCCTTCCCGAATTTTTTGAAACGATTTTTTAAAGTATCAATTTAGTTATATTTAAAGAGCGCAGACGGTTGAAATTAATCTGGGACTATCCGCAGTCGATTTTTGACAAACCATCCAAATTTCATAAAAAATCAGATAAGTAATTTTGAAGATATAGGTGAAATAAATGTGTGAATTTTATAAATATGGGTCCAACAATGGGCTAATTATGACCTACCATCCAAATTTCATTAAAATCGTACGATTAGTTTTTAAGATATGTTGGTTCGCAAAAATTGAGCAACTGACAGACACGGAACCAAAAATGTTCCCTGATGTCAGAAATGAATTTCTGTCTTGGAATTTTTGAAATCGGGTATTTTTTAAAAATATCGCTCTTCAGAACGATCACTTAGCTTCCGTTAGCTTCGGTAAGCTCGGAAGCAAAATCACTCTGATTTTCGTAAAAATCCAACAGTTTGTCATAAGTTATCTAATTGGCAAGAATTAGATAACTGTCAGTTTAGAGAGTTTTGTCAGTGTAGTACGAGATTAAATTTTATTATTTAATCTCGTACACAGACAATACTACTAGATTATAAAAGATCAAGCTGAAACTTTAATGAGCTGACTTTAAAGTGGTAAAATAAAAAATGCCATGCTATTATTAGTTATAATTCCGATGGGTGGTCTTTAAATTATTTTGATAATGTTAAATAAAAAGAATAGACGATTAGATAAATAAGAAACTCTTAAATTATAATTGGTTACGCATATATGAATAGAGCAATGATCATTTGGACTAACACACACCTAAAAATTACATTTTTCAAAATGTGTTCGGGGAAGATATCTGTGGAGGGTTACGTTTTTTTCATCACCTAAGTAGCCATTTTATAAATCATAGGAGCAATTTATATAATTATGTTCAAATACACAATAAGTAAGTTTAAATTGGCATTTACGTAAACTACACGTACTTGTACGTGATCTAGTTTAATAGCCGTTTAATAAATAAAGAAGATGTCATTATGTTTAATAGAATCAAGTGTGGTTGACGGGAAATCATTGAAAAATAAAGAATCGTTTTAAAATCACACAAGTAACTATTTGTTTGGTAAGAACAACTTATCTCTTTCTTTTTCAACTCGGTGACAATTAATTGGATGTAAGACCTGTATACCAGCCTTCAAACAAAGTCAAGGTGGTTATGATTGAGTGAGTTAGATCATGACCTTAAACTATATTGTAATAGATTAAATCTATTTTCAGCCTATAGAAGTATTTCCCCCTTCTGATGAACGAGTATTGAAAAAAAATAAAACCTCTTAATTTTTAATTTTCTCTTGACTAAGGAAGAGAAAAATCTTCCTTTCTTTTTTAATTAATATTTATTACCTTTATTGCTATCACGGTGTTTTTGCAATTTATATTATTGCTAAGATGTAAATTAGGAAAAAGGTAGATTAAATGTAATTTTACTAGTTACAAAATTTACTTAGTTATATAAAACTATGGCTCCTTGCAAAATATACTCATTTGTTTCAAATTTGATGTATAAATATAATTATAAATAGTCTGCCAATTATTGTGGCACATAGCTTCCTCGTATCCTATCACGTACTTTATTGATTTTATGCTTTTACAAGCCATTATGGTATAATTTATTTAATTGATTCCCCCCTTTACAACAGAGCTTACCGAAAGTAACAGAGGCTATGTGATCGTTCTGAAGAACGGAATCAAGACATTAAGAAACATTTTTGGTTCCGTGTCTGTCTGTTGCTCAATTTTTGCAAACCAACATACCTTGAAACTATACTCGTTCGATTTTAACGAAATTTGGATGGTGTGTCATTAGCCTACTGTTGGAACGGTTTCAACCGTCTGCACACTGCTACAAAAGGTACTATCATTCATGTAAAAAAAAATCAACTATTTGACAGATTTATAAACAAATCTGATAATTAGTGTAACACATATAGCTTCCTCGCGTCTTATCAGTTTACTTGAGTTGTTATACTTTTACAACCCATTATTGATTTTACAACATTTAATTGATTCCGCAGTTTTAGGTTTCTGTACGAAGTACGAAAAGAAACAAGAAACCTTATACAACGGCTCTGTCTGTCTGTCCGTCGGCGTCTGTCCGTTGGCATGTTTCAATAATTCATAAACTACTTTATAGCTAGGAACACGAAATTCGGCACACAGGTGCATCTCGGCATTTGTGACAATTGTACACTTTTTGGAGTTTTTTCCAAGATGACGGGCAACTTAAAAAAAAAGTTTTTATTCACCATGACATGTTATACATCAATGTAAAGGTCTTGAAGTGTAGAAAAAGAATATACAACTATTTAAATTTTACACTTAACAATTTTAACTTAATCGTACAGAAACCGGCGATTATCGCCTCGCTTACGTACATGAACCGCGCCTTACTTGTTTTCTTTAAATCTTAACAAAAAAATTAAGAATAGTTGATTTTTACTCGAATAAAAGTATCAATTTTATAAATCTCTGTCAATACCCCTGACTTCATCATAAATAGTCCAGTCAAATGGTAGTTTGAAGTAGAAAGTTCTGGTGTAATTGCTTTTAATGGTTTATTTTATGTTTTTTGGGGTGCTGAACACGAATCTGAAGTTGTCAAACAAAATTTCCCCCTCGCAAATACGAGAAATCATCAAAAAAAAACACTAAAAATAATATTTGTTAGTCAAGTTGATATTAACATTTAAAACTGGGATTCCTACTTGCATGTTTATGTGGGATACAAACATTAAAATATTTTGTGTTTGTTTCTTTGCATACTTTAATGGTTGTTTGTTAATATATATACTCAGTTTAGTGTGTATCCCCTAGTTCAGTTGCTGTATAGGACGTCGTGAAGGTATTTCATAATGAATCAGGAAAAACTAATTGCATAGTAGAAAGGGAGAACATTTTTTTTTTTTTCTAAAAACCGATTTAGTTCAAAAATTCTGCAGAAACAATTTTAAGTTTGATTGCTTTTTTTTTTAGCTGAAAATGCCCAAAAATTCACCATTTTGAACCTAATTTTCTAAAATTTTCCGGGGGAGGCCCCCGGACCCCCCTTTGGGCTGGGGTCATGTATGATAGAAGAGAGATTTGTGGGACTTACAACTATTTCAACTGAACAGGAGTTAGCAAGTTATTTACATTGTAGCAGTGATTAAATAATAAATTTGGGATAAATTGTGTTTTATAATATGTTTTGTTCTTATATTTCCTAAAGTGAGTTGCTGAATTAACTGATCGGCGCTGGCTTAGAATGATGGGGGGGGGGGGGCGCCTTATAATAGTTTTGCCTAGAGCGCCAAAACCTCTTGCGCCGGCCCTGGTAAAATTGTAACGTATAGATAATCAGGCCTAGCATAAGGAGTTTAATGGTAGGTTATAAACAAATCTCATTTTGAAAAAATAAATACATTATACACATTCACAACTAGTGTATTATAAAATAATTGGTTGTGCTAAACCCGCTTTAATAGTCCAAGGCCATGTTGCTCCCCCCCCCCCCCCCCCACCCGACCTAAAACTGCTTACTGTGTACGCTACTGCTATCATTTACTTCCATCTCTCTTTAAAACGAAGGAAAATATAATTGCACCAATTTCTTTGTCACTTTATAGTGCAAACTATAATTGTTACTGAAAGGATTATTTAACAGTTTGTTGTCATCACATACATGCTTAATGTAAGTCTGACGTGCTTAATTTAAAGGCATTAGCTTAAGAGGTATTAACGTGTACTGACATATTCCTGCATTGATACAGTTGATTGACTTTCCTGCATTTAATGATGTTTATTATTCTTGTCGGAGTTAGCTACACTTTTACGTCATATTATACGGTGACCTGTAGCCAATAGTATTTGTAATATTTGTACTGACAAAATTGAATGTATCATTGTTTAATAAATAAAATACATCCATGTTTCGTTGCTGCCCCCTTTTAATTTTCAGTGATGTTTTCTTACAATTGCGTCTTCAGGAGTGTTTAAACAAACAGTTGAGTATGGCGATAGACACACTAGATTTTTTTTTTGTAAAAAGTTAAAAACATTATTCTTCTAACAAAACGTAGGAAGTACTCAATCTAGCAATCCATTCGTATGCTACGCTAGTGCAAATTTGTGTGCTAATTCAAATTGTGAAATATGCCGAACGAGGCTCATGCTTTGAATCAGTAGCAATGCTTACTAGTTCTTAGTGCTTAAATACTTCATCATCATATAGGCCAAGCCATTAAACATTAAATGAAATGACTAAATAGTTTCGTTTTCCGTAAAAACCTATCAGGACTATCTACATTATGTATATCATTCATTACATTATTATGAAATAATTACAAGATAAAAAGAACTTTTTATATACTAGGTTTTTAAATTTCCTGTCATAAATCATAAATTTGAAACACGTCAAAATGAAGATCGTAAATATGGGATACGTCAAAACAAATAAAATAACTTGCGGATTTTTTCCGAACTAACTTTCCATACAGCAAAATTTGCTGAAAACCAATTAAATTCTGCTGAAAGATGGCTAAAGCTAAAAGTATTAAAATAATGCATTGTCATTGTGTCTGAGCTATTCTAAAAGCTCCAAATGTCAATAAGCTACTCGGGAAGTTAGTTTATAATCGATTACAAGATTTGTACTGGACAAACAAACAAATAAACAAGAAAGCAAGCTAATAAAAACGTAGTAAAAATACCATGCGAATCGCTGTTTGAAGGCTATTTATTACATGTAAAAATGTATTTCTTTTATTATTAACTTTACCCCACGCGGGGCTGATGCCTACAACATGCACAACATGTTGGCGCCCACTAAGTAAAAATGAATTGATTTTGTTCAGCTAGTTTTGTGCCGATATAGTCGGACCGGTGGCGACAGAAAGGCAGAGAGGAAAAAACTTGAGACAGGAATCGGTTTTTGCTATGTGCATGAAATGAAAAATGTACAGGCAAATCTTTAATGTTATATATGTATACAGATAAGACAAGAAACTTTGTATTTTTCAAAATGTAAGTAGAGAAAAATAACTTAAGCTTAAGAGAACATAGCGATGTCTAGTATAATGTATAATCCCTCCTAAAGTCAGTTAGGTTAACAGTTAATTACTATTGCAAGTGATAATGCAATCGCAATCTCCAGATATATTTCATTCCTTTACGTAACAACTTATTACGTTAGAATTTTAGACCTTTCCCGCACTGTTCACCGGTTTGATCCATTTCCCCTCCATTTGTTATCGGCAGTAAAAGCTATTCATATTTAAAAATAATAATATCAGCAGATGATCTGTTCTAACCTACGCCTACGTATCGTTTGCGAATCGTTACCTGAAAAAAGTGCGAAAAAAAAACCGCGGAGCCATCAAGTCGAGATCAACTAACAAATATGTAGAGTAACTCTATGTGGCAGAGTTGGGGTGGGGGGGGGGCAAACAGTATTCTTGCCCCGGGCGACAGAAAGCCTAGACCTGTCTCTGGATAAAAAATCTAAACATATAAAAAAATGTTGAGTAAAGTAGGAAACATATTTGAGACAGTCATAAAATCTCAATCGCATCAACCAAATTAACCGTATAATAAGTCTTGGTTTAGAATTTAAAAAATATCACAGGAAACAACCCTGTTAACGCCGTCAAAGACCGAAAGACCAAAGCCCGGGTTTATAACCTTCTGGTAGGTTACGCAAAAAAACTAAAAAATAATTTTCGGCCTGTAATTGACTTTTCTAATTTAAATTGTAGACTAATATAAACTCATGTAGTTGTAGGAATTTTAGCAACGTTTGTTTGGGTCTGTCCCAAGCCAACAGAGATCTAAACCTCTAAGATTTCTATTGGAAAATTGTGTCAAAACGTGTCGGTCGCATGTTGCCGAACAGATGGGCGACATTTTTGTTATGAATTTACTTGTGTTTATTTTAACGAAATATTGACATTCGACTTATTCTAATTAAAGGTAAGATTATAATTTTATTTATCTTTGATTTTGAGGTAATTTTAAAGTAAAGTAAGTTTGTTTTGAAGGCTTTACATGTTAACAACTTATAAATGTGAAAGTTCTTATCGTTTGTCATTTGTTTTTTTAGCATATTATTAAAACTATTTATATCTGTCTTTCTGGTGTATTTTATACTTAATATTATTGTTTTAGACTTTAAATATATGAAGTAATGGAATCTGAGATTGCCATGGTTGCGGGGCAGCTGGCCGCTGCTATAGAGTTGACAATGAACCCTAACGCCTCTCAGGAACAGAGACTAGAAGCTTATAACGCTTGTGAATCGTTCAAAGAAAAGAGTCCTCTTTGTATTCAATGCGGTTTACTTCTAGCTCAAGGTCCGGACTATTCTCATTATGTCAGGCATTTCGGTCTTCAACTAATGGAGCATTCCATCAAGTATAAGTGGTACAATATGAGCCAACAGGAAAAAGTCTTCGTCAAGGTTTGCTTTTTTAATTCTCATATTACCTTGATATTATTTTCTACCTATTTACAAATAGGTAGAATCTATTATCAAGTTCATTAAAAGTTTGAAAGGTTAACATTATACATTGGCATTCAACTTGTGAGGGTACTACTAAGAATTAAATGATAAGCAAGCCACAGAAGTAGATTATGATTTCAAATCAGTCAATCAGTAAACTTGTATTCAAAGTGAGTAAGTGGTTCTCACATAATCATATTAATAATAAAACCAATACTTACTTTGTTTGAAGTTGTCTATTTCAATTTATTTATAGGGGAGGTTCCCTTACCTTGGATACTTACCAAAAAAGACTAACACTGATATGATAGCGGTTTTTTTTACTCTTAACTTTTATTTACAGATGTTATTGACATAGTGTTCCACTATAATGCCATTATGTTTAGAACTTTTCATATTGGGAGCTCAATTTATTTTGACCAAATACAGTTTACCCTGTTAATTTAAACATAAATCAAAGTTGTTAGCCTACCCCTGGATAAATCAAGTTGAAATTATCCTTCTTGATTGTTCGTACTTTATAATTCAAATTAATTGGGGGACTTTTGGGTTTCAATTGTACTTGATGAAAATTGAACTTGAATCTGAACTAATTATTTTATTGTTTACAGGAAAAAGCAATGAAACTGCTTGAAGAAGGGATGTCTAGTTTACTTATTGACAATCTACATTTAAGAGATGCACTCTCTCGAGTAATAGTAGAGATGATCAAACGAGAATGGCCACAACACTGGGGATCTCTGTTAGCCGAATTGAACCAAGCTAGTCAGCAGGGTACAGTACAAGCTGAACTCGTACTTTTGGTACTTCTTCGACTTGTGGAAGATGTAGTTATACTTCAGGTAATTGATGTATTATTATTATACCAATTGAAAAAAAAATCTAGTTCCTAAAGCTATCTGTTAAGTTTTCAACTTACTCAAGAGTATAAGATTTTATTTCACAATAGTTAACAATTCTAGGATATTGTGATTACTCTGGACAGAAATTGTAAGAATATATACTCTATTTGAAATTAGTAAGATAAAAGGTTTTGCTTGAAGAATCTTCGACCTATAATGGTATTCCCTTTTCTTAAATGAACCTTTTTTTACTTTCTCATATAAAGAGAAAGTATTTTCAAAAATTTGATTTTGATGGACTTACACATTTTGAGGTCCCCGGATTCCAAAAATGTGGGTTTTAAAAAATGTCTGTCTGGAGCCTAAACTACTGGACCAATTTTGACGAAATTTGGTATACACGTTCAGAAAAACCATACCCCCGAGGGGTAACCGAGGAATGAATTTTAGCTCCAAATTTGGTAGTGCTACCCACCAAAAACTCTGAAATGATTCCTCGTAAACGGTTCTGACGATTTTGATTAAACAATTCTAAAATGTGGTCCATTTAAATACAAATCTAACGATATAAGCTGTTTTACTGGGAAAAATCTAGTTCCTGAGAAAATAGATTTAACACAGACAGAGAGAGGCCGGGTCGAGTCCCCACCGAGAAGTTATTTTTATGATAAATTTTGATGAAATGTTCAATAATAATTAAATTTACCTACAAAAACTAATAAATGGAAAAAACTAGGCTGAGTAATTATGAACTCATATGTAAGAAAGTTTATCTGAGTTGTCTCGGCCCGATTTTTTACTCTTAGATCCCATATCAATATAAAAAGGCTTTTGTAAATATACTATATGTAAAAATACAAATTTTCTAACCTGAATTATTAAATGTATGTTTAGACGCTTGAATCAGCCCAGAGAAGGAAGGATCTTCATCAGGCTCTTTCACACAGCATGGCTGATTTATTTGCCTTCTTCCTGGCCCTGATGGATAAACACTTTCAGCTTTATGCAGCCGCTGTGGCTCTGGGTAACAACGTAGAGGCCAATTCTCATGCTCGGGTTGTTCAGGTAACCAATCCATATTCTGAAACCAAAGCAAAATAAAAACAGTGTTAATTATAATATTAGAAATCTGTGAAAGGTTTGGATGTCGTTTAAGCTATGAAAATGTTGGATCTTCAATGTACTTTAATATTGTTACTAAAAAAGTTACTAATTGTTGTTATGATAACCTTTCTTTGAAAGCCTGCATTCTTAGCTTCAAGTTCTAGATAAAAAAGTATTTTAAAAACATTTTAATACTGTTAACTATCGAAAACCTATTTTGAAAACTGAGATATGAGAACATTTCTTACTTTGGAGTTTATCTTTGAAAAACCTGGCTACCTATGGATATTCTTTGATTATACTAAAGATTAAAACAGCATACATACTTGTTTACAAATCAGTAATTAGATTAATATTTTATAATTTTCTTTTTCAATATAATTCCCTTTTTTTAAATAACAATAAAAACACTATACGAGTATTGTGTTTGTTTTATGGGTCTTTTTAGGGCTGAAAAATCATAAAATGTGTATACAATATCGTTATTATTATATGTGTTTAAATATTTTATTATTTTCTAGGTGGTACTACTGACATTGGTTGGTTTTGTTGAATGGGTTAATATGACTCATATATTTGCTAACAATGGTCGATTACTTCAAGTCCTCTGCCTATTGCTTAGCAATCAACATTTCCAAGATGGTGCAGCTGATTGTCTACTTCATGTAAGATCTAACCAAAAGTTTTCTTGTTATTTGTATAATCTAAGGTTGTTTTTTTCTCTCACTCTCTCTCATTATATTTTTCACTAATTTATCTGATTTTATTATAAATTTATATTTTTACTTTCTTTACAGATTCTTTCCCGGAAAGGCAAATTTGATGAAAGGAAACCCTTTTTAATGCTTTTCAGTAAAGATGTTATGATGTGCATTTTCCAAGCTGCTGATACTTCAAATGTTAACTATCAATTCCTGAAAAAGCTGATAAGGGTTAGTATTATTTATATAATCAAGTAGTGTCCCGAGGGTGATGACTCACCTCAAAATGATTTGTTATTGCAAGCTAAGGCATCCACATTTATTAAAATAAAAATAAATATGTGTTTTTTGATTTGTTGGTCTTCCAAATTGATGTAATAAATTATTTAAATTCATTTATTTAATTTTACTTTTCTCCTAAATATAAAATTAAGCCTGATGCTACGTGCTTAACGGCTCATTTTAATAAAAAATCACAAAAGATATAGGATAAACATTTCTGTTTTTAAGGAGTTGTTTATATAGGGGGGAGAGAGACCCTAGCCTTTTCTTTTAAACATTGATTGAAGTTACACAGTACTCTTAACAAGTATAATTTTTTAACTACATATCCCTTTTAATGTGTGCCTTGAATAAGGTAATCGTTTTAAGAGAGTGGTTTCTTTTATTCTTTTGTCTCTGTTGTTTACGCTAACATCTTAAAATCATTAAGCCCTTCAAAATACTATCCATTAGATGATGTGCACTTGACCCAATGGTTTTTTCAGTGTTAAACATTTTTAAAGTTTAAGTGCCTCTAGTGATTTTTCTTAACCTTTTTACACCCTAAAAAAACTTTTCCCTAAGGTTTTTCTTCATTCTTAGTAATTTGAAGAAGTTAGAGGGCTAGTTCAGCTGAGTAAGGGAGATGAGAAACCGTTACCATGCTTTTTTTTGGCTGTAAGTGGTTGATTTTACATGCCTTGTGGGTAGGTGCATAGTCACAATGAAGCAGCCTGTGTCCTGACCACCACAATTCAGGTCTTTTTTTCTCAGTGGCTCCTACAATATTGGTTCAATGTGGTGCCCTGGGGTACAAATTCAAGCGTTCTGCAGTGATCAAACATGTCGGCACCACTCACTTTTTACAAATTTTTGTCTAGTCTGTACGTTGAGAGGCGACCTCAATGAGGTTCATCTTCAAGTGAAATTTGATCATATCTGAACAGGGCAAACCACTGGTAAATTCTTGCCTAGCCTAGAGCTTCCTTCCCATAAGCTCTCCGAAGCATTGAAACTGTTTCTGCCGGTGTTTTATTTTACAGCCAACGCAATCTTTTGTTGGTGCATTGCTCCTTAAAATTTGCCTTTGCAAAATTGCCGAGACATTTGGAGGGGCTTAAGAAAATAATCACTCTGTCCAGTGCAATTGTTTCTCATGAACGTTTCTTGGTCAACTGAGTAGGGAGAGTGTCTAGTAAACATACGGAAAAGCGTAGCACGTAGTAAAAGTGGGAGAAGGCAACACTGCCAACCCATTTGACTATAGAAAATAACTAATTTTTTGGGGTAACCCACCTCCTCCTCTTGTGTATTATTTAACTTTCCAACCTCTTTTTATGATTATGTCCTGGTTAATTTTAAGATCTTAATCATGATAAGATCTTTGATTGTCTAGATAGGGGAGAAACCAGATGTAATTTTGTTAAAATTACTAATAGGAAAATTAATATTATTATAATTTCAATAATGATGTTAGCTAGCATTCTATTTATACTTGTTATAGCCTCAGTATTTTATTTACAGGTTCTTGTGAGTCTTGGAACTCAGCTTCTTACACTTTGGATTCAAGAAACTGATTCAAGGCCTCCCAATTTTGAGCTTTACCTTGAAGCGATTGTTTCATTTACAAAGCATCCTTCATTAACACTAGTTCACTATTCTAATACCGTATTGCATATGTTCATGAAGCATAAATTTATTTCTAAGGATAAAGTCTTTCTTAGTTTTATACCTAAATGGGTTGAAACAACTGCACCAAAACTCACCAGGGTAAGATAAATAAGGTTATTATAATTTTGTTGACTAATTATTCCATGGTTTTTATTATTTATTGATTAAAATACAAACCAATAATAACGTGTTTTTCTATCTCAATTCAGAATAGTTTTACTAATATGGGTCTGTTTGTTATAGGTTGTTTATCCCATGTCTAAAGCAACAGTTCATCCGAACACCCCTGAGTATTTTGCTGTGATAGATTACGACGCTAATGATGAATTTACTGTCTTTTATCATCGCTACAAAGTTGAACTGCTTGATGCTTTTAGACAGGTTAGTAATGCAGCATATTCATTTTCTTTTTAGGTTTATTAATATGAACATTAATTCATAATGCATAATCAAAAAAATCTCTATTTTATAATTAAATGTCTAATCTAACACTTATTTCTCATGTTTCCCTGATAAATTGCTTGAAAACATCTGTCTACATCAGCGGCATGAATTTATTATGTATACTTTACTATACAGCTGTATTTTTAAATATATTTACTGTTGCAATTTTTAACTTTTAACTTTTTTTCTACTTTTAAGTGATAATTTTGTAATAATGTGTTCATAGGCTACTGTAGTTGCTCCGTTATTCATGTATGAGTATGTATCAAATTGGCTTCAAGCAAAGATACTTCAGGAAAGAATGTCTCCTACTCCACCAACTGAATTCTCTCCAATTTTCCCAATGTTTTTAGAATGGGATGCTCTCACTCAGGTATTCAAATTTTAAATTTATTTATAAATCTATTATTATGTTTTATTTTATTATTATATAAGTTAATAAAAATCAATTTTTTGCAGGCTTTAGATGCCATATTTGGAAAAATCGGGTGTACCGTACCTAGCCCGGATGTATCCTCAGGTTTGGCATTGATAGAACTTTGTCTTACTTTGGATCCACTCGATCCTACCATCACATCATCTCTTTTATCCTGTATTTCAGCTTTATTTGTCTTCCTTACCATGACTCCACCTCAAACCACCGATGTAAGTCTTAGTAAATTCATAGAAACTAAAATTAGGTTAAAAAAAAACTAGGGGTTTTGATTATGTTTAAATCTGGGCAAGTGTGCATAACATTTCGCTACTCATAATAGAATATCTTGTGTTTTTTATGTAATCATGAATTGATGATTTTAACTAGTTAAATCCTGTCAACTTCAGAAGTTTAATATGTATATATTGTACTAAATATCCGTGAACCTTAATAATTCCGTTGTATTTAACTTCTTTTTTAATCTTTTGAATATTTTATTTTATGTTTAGATTTATTTGCCTCGAGTCTTAGACAAGATATTCTCTACTCTAGTATTTAGCTTAGTAGGTGAGACTAAAACGCAACGTTCACGAGGTGTTAAGAATCTTCACAGGCATGCGGCATCTCTCATGGTTAAAATTGCACAAAAATATCCACAACTTCTCCTGCCACTCTTCTCTAAAATACATTCAACTGTGAGGGATCTAATGGCTAAACCAGATACTCTTTCATCAATGGAAGCAACAACTCTTCAGGTTTGTTTCAATATAGAGCCATCAAAATGATGGAATAAACATTATAAAGAATTTTTCAGTTTTACATTTAATATTCTATGCTACATAATATTTGTTAATATTCTTCTCTAAATTTATTTAATATCAGAATAGGTTTGGATGAAACATAAAATAAATATAACGTGTAGAACACTTTAGTATGTGAAAAACTTAAATGAGTAGGAAGTTTAAATAATATGATATAAGTAAAATAATAATGATAAGAGTATAACAAACTTACTTCTTTAATTGTGTTTCAACTATTAATCCTGCTTTGATGTTTGTTCATTTAGGAGGCATTGCTTCTGATTAGTAACCACATCTGCAATTACGAAGAGCAATGTAGGTTTGTTGGTGAGGTAATCAATCCTATTAGAGAACCTTGGTTAGCCATGGCATCCACTGCCTTCGCTTCAGCACCTGCTTTCATGGCTTATGTAGGCCTTGATAAACCTCCTGTTGAACCATCAGCCCATGACACTAATGGACAAAATAGATCACAGGTATGTGTTAGCAACAGTTACATATATGTTTTAATTCAAATTTTGTATTGAATGTTTGATATCGATTACTCTATTCTATTAGTTTATTCAAAGGAATGTGTCATGATTTTCAGATCCAATGGTGTTTGGATGTATTGGGAGGGGTAGTGAAGCGGTGTTGTGTACCCACCGATGCTGCCCTAGCAGCTAAAGGAGGATTTACTGTTGGTTATAATTTACCACCTGTTTACCGTAACCCAGCAACGCCTCATATCCTTCCTATGATACCTGGTATGATTGCTTTAGCACACTGTATGAACGCTCTAAACCTCCCTGCATCTCTAGCTCTACTATCTCAGGTAAAAATCCTACACATCTTTAGGTGTAGAAAATGGTTGTCATAATCATACAATCATAGTTCTTTCAATTATAATCTAATTTCATCATTAAATTAATATTTTGCTTTTCATTAGAAGTCATAATTGCTAGGGAGGCTCTCAATAAGTAGGTAGTTAGAACTCCTCCTCGATTATGTTTACTCTATTCTGCCTGATACTGACTGATTTGTCAATTGGATAAGACCCAATTACTTTATTTACAATTTCATTATATTTACAGGGCTATCAAGGAGCATATTGTATGGTTGAAGTGGAAAGGCAGAACCTACTAGGAGCTGCTGGTGGTATCCCACAAACTAATAGCAGTACTTCTGAAGATACACTTTGCTCTCCTATCTCTACCGCTGTTACTCCTCTCAAGAGAATGCAGCAGTTTATTAGCATCACCCACGATACTCTATGTCACGCTCTTGCTGTTACCTTTTCTACCTTAGGCCACGAAGCTTATCATTTTCCTAACATTGTCCCATCTCTTATCTCATCTATACTCTCTAATCTTGAAGTAAGTTTTTTTTTTTATTCAAACAGAATGTAGCAAGTATAGACGTGAATTTCCTTCCTTTTGATGAGTGTTTAAAATGTATTTTGTATTAAGAGGAAATGTTGTTGCAGCATTTGAGGTAGTTACTCGAAATGAGTGCCTTTTATTTACCAGGATTCCCGACTACCTTAGGATTCTATTAGAAACTTAAAAAAATAGTTAGGCATACAAACCCATTACATAGACTTCTGTAAATGCATATTTAAATAGTGTTTGGTTTTTGAAGAATTATATTGAAGAATGTGTGTTACAGCTTCAAAGGTGGTAAGGTTGAGAAATGCTTAACTATTAATAAATATTTTCCATCTTTTATGAATGAATAAATGTTCTTTTATAAACTTACTTTACTAATAATATACGTTTTAACTGTAACTTTGTATTAAAAGGGGGGAGGGGATTACAAATAGAGTTTTAATTATTATTGTGTTTTAATTAAGATTTATATATTGGTTGCACACTTGAAGAGACAAATCTTGTCTGTTGCTGCCACCAGTAGTAACACTCATAAAGTATATTATCTTCTATTCATGTGCATTATTTAGAAAAAAAATCATTTCTAAAATAGAAAAACAAATAGATTATCACCCGTTGTTTATTAACTTAGCTTTTATTCCTCTCCAAAACATTATATTCATGAAGAGTTATGTTATTATTTTATATAAATGTTTCACCAATTAGTTGGTTTCATCGTTTTATATGGTATGCTATTTAATACATGTATCATTATAATACCTTCATATTTCCCTCAAAATATCAATTAAAAAAAAGAAGTGATTTCTGGTAACAGTTACCACAAAATTACGTTTATGTTATGTTATTGTTAATTAATTTGTAAGGTTTTTTTTTAAAATAAGCTTTGTAAATAAGTTAAATAAGCTTGTAATAATAAATCTAACAAAACCACCTTATTGGGGAAAAATATATGTAAAATGATGGCATCATTTTTCAAGGCATGAATATGTTCCGTAAAGGAATTAAATATTAAATATAGCCAAGTTAGTAAAGAACCGATGATAATCTAATTGTTTTTCCTTTATTAGAAAATAAACTTAGGTTACTTCCATTTAGATATTTACAATTTTTCATAAATTTAATATTTATTGTAAATATCTTAATTTTAAAATGTTATCTCTTTTTGTTTCAGTGTGTCCCAGACTATAGACTGAGGACAATTGTTCGAGTATTTATCAAAACATTTGTTTTATACTGCCCTACTTCATTGTATGATACGGTTTTAGTTCCTGTTATGGCTCATTTTTCTCCATTCAGTATGTTATTCAATTTTTTTTATCTATAAGTAAAAATTATAATTATTAATTAACCTAAGCACGCTGTTTATCAAGATATAATGAAAGAAATATTAATTAGAAAAAATTAAATTCACTCACTCAATGATTACAAAACTTCATGAAAACTACAAACAACCAATAAACTGGAGCTATGCTAAGTGCCAGGAAATTTGAAATCAAGAAAGGTTACTTTTTATATTTCTTCTCATCCTTGAGTACTGCAGTTGTATATTATAACAAAATAGTTCTAGTTTATATATTATCAAATATTAGCATCCCATGGATGCAGTTTCGCCCCCACTTTAGGTTTATAGATATGAATATGTAGTATTTCTGTTTTTTAAGAGTAATGTCCTAAAAGAACTTTATATTAAATAATTTTTTTTCTGTGTACCATATGGTAATAGTATAACTTAGAATTCTAATTTACCTGTTCTTGAAAGTCCGACATACCCCCCCCCCCCCCCTCCACCCCTTAGAGTGCACTGTTGCCATTTTTACTGTTCGGTTATGCCCAAGCAAGATTTTGTTCAGCGTGGGGAAATAGAAATTTATATTTTTTAAAAACTAATGCGTGTTTCCAATTGGTTCCTCTTTCAAAGTAATTTTATTTTGCTTACTGTGCCTATGCATTCCTAATATTACATAAGTTAGCCAGATTAAATGTGACCCTACTGGGAATCAATACTGATTTTTTTTTTTTTTTTTATTCCGGGGGGCTGTTTACACCCCCAAGACGCAGGCCACTTAAGTGGGCCCATACATCAAACCAGGGTTAGGGACCGAAATCTTCACACTAGTGTGAAGATATGGTCGTCATCCATGACTCCCCTCCTAGTTGTAATACAACCAAGAGTGTCATCATCATGGTTTCCAGGCCGAAACCTGGTGGTGCTACTCTTTCAAGGAGCTTCCCATTTGTTTAAACAATGCTGGGTGGACATTGAGCGAGGGACCCGGTCCAGGAATCGAACCCAGAACTGTGGTCTGAAGCGGTCACCCATCTTTCTTCTGACCCTGCTCGAGGCTGCTTGACTTGCCTTATCGCAAGGCGAGCGCTCTAGCCTCTGAGCCACCCAGGCCCCCTCCATATGGTCATAGTATAACTTAGTATTCTAATTTACCTGTCCTTGAAAGTCCGACATAAGTCTCGAATTCTGTATATAAATGGCCACCATCTTGAATCAAGATGTGGCCAAATTAAATTAATACTTCGTGCAATTCTTAGCAAACTAACCTCTGATAGTTATGATATAATTAATAGAATCATAACATAATAGAATCATTGATTAGGATTCTCTATCCTAAACTATGAACTTTAGAATATAATATGTTACTGGTTAACCTGTTAATTTAGAAATGATGTTATAAAAGGAGTATATTTAAATTAACTTTTGTGTTTCAGTGTATAATAGACTATGTAGTAGGTGGCAACAGTTGACTGAGATGAGAGAAAATGGCTCTTTGGACGATGAGAATACTGATACTCAGGTACAAGATTGTTTTTATAATTTAAAATAAATACTTTTTTCAATTTGGAGAGTCATAATTTATTCTATTTTATACACTACTTGGAGGATAAGGGGTGGGATAACCAAAGCCGAGTTAATTATCTTAACATTTGAGGTATAAAACTATTTTGTGGATTATTAAAACAAAGTATTTAATTTATATGTATAAGTATTTAAAGCCTATGTATTTTGATTTTTTCAGGAGGTCCTAGAAGATATATTAAATAGAACGCTTACAAAGGAGTACCTTGAAGTTGTTAAAATACTTCTCTATGGTTCAGGCATTAAAACTGGTCAGACTCCTGTAAGTTTATTTTATCAGTATTATTATTATTATTGAAGTGTGTGTAGTTAATTATTAGCATACAAATTCTAATGGAATTAAAATGAATTATAATCTTTAAAGTATAATGTCCTGGCTTAGCAGTTAAATATTTGTAAATTAGATTAATAGTCCAGGAGATAGCTTGCAAAAAAATTGTCTGACTAACATCAATCTAGAATTTTGTGTACAAGTTAATCTTTTAGTGCCTTTTAAGTATATGTGGTCGGCTTAGTTCGTCTGCGGGACATAGCTTGATTATAGGCGTTTGAAGAAAACAAAAAAACAAACCGGTGGAAAGTGCCATGTCCCGCCAATTATGGTGGTCAATGTGATTTTCATGATCTGAGTACCAAATTAGTTAATAGACCGAAAATTGTTACTTTGTCACTTGATAATATTTGAATAACTAACCTATCACTTGACAAACTAACATCAACTTGATTTTAAGTTTACTAACTATTTTGTACTCAAGATCATGAAAATCACATTGTCCACCATAATTGGCTGGACATGGCCGCTCTCCACCTGTTTGTTTTCTTCAAACGCCTATTGACAAGCTATGTCACGCAAACGATCTAAGCTGACCATATATACTTAAAAGGCACTAAAATATTAACTTGTACACAAAATTCTAGCTTGATGTTAGTCAGAGTATTTTTTGCCCGCCATCTCCTGGACTAAAATATACTGATCTAGGTGATTACTTATTTAAAAGTTTGTAAAAATTGGTTTTATTAAGTGCGGAGTAGAAAAGGATATATTAGTTATCAACCACCCTGATTCTGTTGTTAAGCACACCAAGATTTTTTAGGAGTATCTAATATTGGATGAGAAGAAAGTAAAATAAGCTGGCACGTAAATCTATTATAATTGAATGATTCTGGAGTCCCCTCATGTACTAGATATTTTTAGTTGTTTTATAAAGCCTTAGTATAAACTAATTAAGTTTATAACGTTGCATAAAGTTATTAAAACAGGAAACATTTTAAAATAGTGATAGGACTAATTACTGGAAATTTTCAATAAAATTATCACATGATTGAATTGGAATACTGAAAAAAAAATATAGAAAGTTTGGATCCAAACTCTTCAACTGTAGAACATTCATGCACATAATACAAGCATTTGAAATCACAAATTTCTTCTTTTTTTTATCTTATACTTGGTGGTATTTTGAAGTTTATAGGAGGAGCATATTTCCAATAAAAACACATGTATAAATCTTACTAGATTTGGCAATATGACCTCAATGTCGTCAGTAGAAGGGGAGGAAATTAAATTTTACTTACCATTAATGAATGGTATATGTTTCAGGGCGATTCCATGGAAGAAGAAATGGATGGAGGAAGTGGAGGTGGAGGGGGTGGAATTGGTGGTGGTGGTGGTGGCAGACCATTAAACCCTGAGAATATCACTGAGCTTGGTATTAAAATGGTTCATTGTGAAGCTACGTGTACATCTCTAACCCTTCTACTTCTTCAGTAAGTTATTGTTATTTCATTTTAAAATAAAGCTTTTTCATTGATTATTGAGATCCAGTAAGTATTGCCTGAGGGATATTATAAAACTTCCATGAAATACATCTAATTATTAATTATTATTTTATTTCAATGTGTTAATTGTGTCAAAAGAAATGTAACAGATAAACGTTAAGAAATTGATGAAGATCCATTGCTTAAGTTCAATATAAACTATCCCTGAAAGGAAAGAATTTTTGAAGGGCCCTTTTTATCAGGAGCAATGGAAAGCAAATTAGGGAAATCACGATGCCTGGAAACCAATGACCCAAAATAACATTGATATCCATTTGTAGTCTAATAAATGAATTCTAAATTATATAATGGTTTATAGTATTTTAATAGTTTAATAAATAAACTATCTGAATTTAGAATATGCCATAATTTTTAGGGTTTCATTGGTAAAACCAAAAAAAGAAACCCTTATAATTTCCTTCCTGTGTCTGTCTGTCTTTCTTTCACTGTTCAAATTCAAAATGGCGAATAATTCATGTCACACAGATTTATTTTATTTATTTTTTTTTTTAGTGGGGTATCAAATGAAAGTTATTGAAGAGTAGATTACAAAATATTTAACACTTGTGGATAGTGTCTACTTTTTCATGCCATTTTGTCAAAAAAAAAACATCAAAATTTTGTGTAACTTGAGTAATGACCAGTAAAAGTGATGTTCAAAATTATTATTGGAAAAGTTTAAACACTCCTTTTTAAAAAAATCTGATCCTTTTTTTTTTACAGAGGACTATGGTGGGGAGACAGCGCAGTTAGTTTAAAATGCACTCAACTTGTAGGTGGATTAGTTGTACACTTAGCTAACTCAGGGCGTGTTAGTGCAGGTCTAGCTGGCCACATACTTACCTGTACTTTGTACGGTCTACAAGCACATGGCCAGCACGATTCTAACCAGGGTTCTCTTCTTCTCTTGGGAACACTCCTGTACTCTATACTCAGGCCACTCACTGACACTATTCTCAAGGTATGTATACATTCTTCTTTCTTTTTTTTTTAGTTTTTGTTTTGATATATGGTGAGAAAAAAAATCTGTTTGACTGACTTCCTATTGAGAAAGCCTTCAATTGGTAGTATGGGGTTGGCTCTCCGACCCACTAAAAAAACCCTACCCTATTCCTTGGCAGAGTCCAGCACAGTACTGTTCTCACTACTATCTTATATCCCAAGCCCCATGGTTCTCCATCTCCTGAATTTAGGAGATCCACTCAGGATGGGGTGTGGCTTCTTCAGATTGCTTTCTAAGTGTTTTTCCAACACGTCTGCCATTTTTCTTGGTCCACTGTGCTGTGTTCCTTGCCCTGAGACAGTTTCTCAGGGTGGCCACAGACCGGGAAAACCGGGAATACCGGGAAAAGTCAGGGAATTTCGGCCGACAGGGAATAGTCAGGGAAAAGTCAGGGAATTTTGTCATAAGTCAGGGAAAATCTACCGGCAATTAAAATACTTATTTCATCATTTTAAAGCACAGAAACCTTAACTTCCTTGAAATTTCTAATAAAATAAAAAATGCTGTATTTGGAACAAAGGCAGAAGGATTAATGACTTCTATACTTAGAAATTATATCAAAATATCCCGTCAAGTACTTACCAGCAAGTTACTAAAAGGGTTTCTTCGGTCATAAGAATTCATAAGTACATTATTATTAATTATTTTTATTTTTTTTTAACAAAAATATGTAATATGTCGCTTTTCTTACACCTAAATTATCCTTCATCGAAACATTCATCAAAAATATGTATAAAAATTCACTTTTAATAAACGAGTAGTGCATAATTATCCATTACTATCTTCGGTAGTATGAACTAATTTATTTATTTTAAGGGTAAAATGGCCTCCATTTTGAAAAACGATATATTTTTGTGAGCCAAATTTCAATACCTTTAAAATGATACCCAACTTCGAATTTTCAAATGACAAAAATTTTGGGGCTCCCGAGTTACGGCCCCCTTAAATTTTTAAAACTTGACTTTTTTATATCAACTCCCGGAAATATCATTGGACTACTGAGATGCATATTTTTGCCTTATTTTTAGCTCCTGTCCTAATAGGGTAGCGGGGGGGGACATTTTTTTGCGTTTTGTTGTAATTTTTTTTATTTTGGGGGGGGGGAGGGGTAAAATAGCTGCCATTTTGCAAACACGATATATTTTTGTGAACGAAATTTCAATACCTTTAAAATGATACCCAACTTCGAATTTTCAAATGACAAAAATTTTCGGGCTCCCGAGTTACGGCCCCCTAAAATTTCACTTTTTTAGACCAACTCACGGAAATGTCATTGGACCACAGAGATATATATTTATGTGTTTTTGCCCTTATTTAGGACCTATCCTAATGGGGTAGTGCAGGGGGGGGGGGGTACATTTGGGTTTGTCCTATTTCTTTGGGGGTAAAATGGCCGCCATTTTGGAAACGCGATATATATTTCTAATCTACATTTCAATACCTTTGAAATGATACCCAACTTGAAAATTACAAAAAATATAAAATATTGCGATATACTCGCAATTGATCGCAGATCGTAGAAATTTGGAGTGTTTAAGTCCGCAATAGTTTTTCTGTTTTTGGGCAAAAAAGTTTAACTTTTATACCGAATTTCAAGTCTACAGCTTCAGTAGGTCGGGATATTCCAAGATGCGATGGACGGACGGACGGACGAACTACCAAAAGCATAAGGGTTTCTAGGGCGACTTCGAAACCCTAAAAATCGGTCTGAGACAACTCAGACAAATTTTCTTATAAACGAGTTCATAATTACTTAGTCCAGTTTTTTCCATTTAATAGTTTTCGTATGTGCATTTAATTATTATTGAACATTTCATCAAAAATTATCATAAAAATAACTTCTCCTGGGCAGGGAATCGAACCCGGGCTCTCTCCGTCCACGTTTTATGCTTTTTTCTCAGGAACTAGATTTTTTCCAGGAAAACGGCTTATTAGATTAGGCTTATTGTTAGATTCGTATTTAAATGGACTACGTTTTAAATTTTTTTTATCAAAATCGTCGGACCCGTTTTCGAGAAATAATTTTTTTCACGTTTTTTCTGAGTTTTTGGGGGGTAGCGCCCCAAATTTAGAGCTAAAATTCATTTCTCGATTTCGCCTCGGCGTATGATTTTTCTAACCATGTTGTGCCAAATTTCGTCAAAATCGGCTGAGCAGACGCCTGGAGCCTAAACCAGGCGTCTGCACAGACAGACATTTTTTAAAAACCACTTTTTTGGACTCAAAAATAAAAATAAAATCAAAATCGAATTTTTGCGCCTTCACAATACTTTCTCTTTTACATGAGAAAGTAAAAATACGTGAATTGTTACTTTCTAGGATAATAAGGAAAGGTTACGATTAGTTTATACTTTTTAGCGTTGAACAGGAAAACGCTTAACAGGAAAAATCGGTGTGGACCCGACAAAATACTAGACATAAGAAAAATCATACCCTACGGCTTTTAGCTTGAAATTTGGGGGCGCTACCCCCCAAAAAAACTCTGGAAAAACGTGAAAAAGAATTATTTCTCGAAATCGTTTAGATTAAAAAAAAATGTAGTCCATATAATAAATACAAATCTAACAATTTAAGCCGTTTTCATGGGAAAAATAGCTTTAAACGCGGACGGAGAGAGCCCGAGTTCGATTCCCCGCCGAGGTGAAGGTATTTTTATGACAAATTTTGATGAAATGTTCAATAATAATTAATTTTTTCTACGAAAACACGAAAACTAATATATGAAAAACATTGGGCTAAGTAATTATCAACTTGTATATGTATTCTATTTAAGCTTGATGATCTTTAACTTTTTAAAGGTAAATCTTGTAAAGTAAATATCGATGATGGTCAGGGAAAACCTGAAGTACGTCAGGGAAATGTCAGGGAAAAGTCAGGGAATTTTGTCAAGCTATATTAGTGGCCACCCTGTTTCTACATAGCTGCACAATCTCCTCTGACAACCAATATATAGGACTCTTGTGGTTAGATCCCTTTGGCAGGGAATTGAATTGCTACAGGCAAGTTGAATGAGTTCCACCGTGGCCTTGGTTTGAGTTTTCAAGTTGTGCTTTTCCTTCCTGTAAAGTATGGAAAATTTCTCGGTATTCCTCCTTTCCATTTCTGCAGCTTTATTGCCCATTCTCTTCCATATATTCTCTGCGATTTGGCTCTTTGAAAGAGATCTACTGGTGTTCTCTTCCAATAACGTCCTCAAGGACATTCCATTCTTCCACCAGAGGGAAAATTTCTTTTAGAGCTTTTTAATGCCTGCTAGGTGTAGAGGTAATTCAACCTGTACCGCACAGATGACACTTTGGCTCTAAATTACTTGAAGATGATGATTTGCTCTATGATACTATGAAACCTACCTTTTAAACAAGTTTTATATTATAATATTATAACCTTAATTTTACAGTATTATTTGCTTTTTTCATTTTAGGTCATGGAACAAATTCCGAATGTAAATATGACAGATTTGCTGAAACTTGATGAGAAAATGCTGAAAGAAGTTCAGAAAGGACTGAAAGTAGATAAAGTCAAGAAAGAAATGTTTAGAAAAGTTACTAATCCTGTGAGTTTCTTTTTGTTTAAAATTATATAATTTTTCATCTATTATCAAACATGTACTTAAAGGGTTTTTGATAAGTGTGCCCCCAATTATTTCAAAAACATATGATGACTTAATCAGAATAAGATAGGCTAATGTATCGATTGTAAAAATCAAGAGCACTGAGACCATAACCCCCTTCTTGAGTAATGCTAATTCCAATATTAAGCTATCCCAGTAATATTCAAACACTGAAAGGCCATAACTTGAAAATTATTATTTCTTTTTGGTTTGATAAGGATTTTGACCTCTGTTATACAATTCTGATTAAATGTTTTTAAACTTGCCCTTCTCAGGGCCATTCCAAGGGTGCATAGTTGTTAACATCTAGATTTTTTGAAACCCTATAATATTTACTACTGTCACTTTCTCTAAAACAGTTCACTTCTTGGAGTCAGGTTAATATGAGTCAGCCTGACTGGCCAATGTATTAACAGCTACCCTCAGACCCCAGATTAGATTTAAACCCTAGACCTTGTCCAAAACCTTCAGTTAACGTAATGACTAGATGTTCTCCCTAAAGTTTGTTACTTGGCCAGGACAACATTTATCTCCTAGAGATCAGACCACTGATGCAACTGTGGTTGCGAAATGTTGGTTCTTAAATCCACTTCATTTTTTAAACAGATTTTTGAAAACTGGTCAATTTTGCTTTTGGAGCTTTATTCTACTTTATATTTGCAACAATTTTGACATTTTACTGTTTTGGCTTATAAGTGTTAATATTTTTGAGTAAACCTATATTTCTAAAACCACAGCTTCGACCAATGATTAAATATGCTAGAGGCTACATTCAATCTATGTAATAATAAATATTTAATACTATAATGATAATTAATGTATTTATTTATTTTTTTTAAACCTATATTTCTAAAATCTTATATTTTTTACTGTATTCAGGTATTATTATTATTATTGTTTTTATTTTTTCCAGTTAATTGGTTGTAATGTCAGTCAGTTATTCCAGAAGAAAGTTCACATCAGGGACTTACCGAAATTAGAAATCACCAAGATCAACCGAAGCCCTCCAGATCTTCTTAATTCAAATGAAAACGACCATTCTTTAGCCCAACTTTTCAACTCTTAGCGAAATATTATTGCCATAATTTAATTCTAAAAAAAATAAATTCCCCAACTTGTTTATTCCCACGATACTTGTGTATATTATTTTTTACTGTAATAATAATGTTGACTCCAGTGGCTTTACCTACTTTATAAGACTTTTGTATAAATTATTTTTTATTTTTAGGTTTGTTGGTATCAAGTGTCAATTTAGGATAATTAAATTATTTATACATTTTTTTCCTTTTTTTATTTTAAATTACAAAGTTTGGGAGATTTTTTTTTTTTTTAAATCATAAAAAAGTTTTATATTAAATAAATATCCAATCAAACGTACTCATATTTTTACTTTTATAAAATATTAAAAAATCATTGTGATCATAATTTGAATTTGACTTTTTTTTATTTATAAGTTTCTTCAAGATTTATTTAAATAAAATAAATGCATTTAACAACTATTCAACTGTACATATAAGTGAGCTGGTGTGTCCGAATGGAACACATCACAGATAAATACTGCTGCATGTAAAAATAAATTAATTTGGAAGTTACACCATCTCAAATATACAATTAAAAGCAGATCTACCTACTATTTTATTCATACAATTTTATAATAATTGATTGTTTCTCATTTTTAACATCTAATTCTATTTTATTTTCAAAGATTAGTTAGATGCATTATTTGTTTGAATTAGGTTTATATTTTATTGCATATGTAAACAAGTTTTCCGTTAATTAAATTTTGTATTACAAAATTAATCCAGAAAGTAACGACTATTTTAATATTCATGTTGTCTTTTTATCAATTTTAAAATTGAATATCTTTAAAAATTGTTTCAAGTGTCACATTTGCCTTATTTTTACACGTTTTATTTAACTTCATTTGTTTGTGAGGTACAAATTTTTTAATTAACATTTAACCCACTCCTGATGACCTAAAAAGCTAAAAGTTTTACAGATAATTTATTTTTTGAATAAAAATTATTATTTTTAGGTTGAAAAGGTATGAATTACCTCTTGTTCTTGTGATTATAAATTATTATTTATCGTAGCGATATCTAGACATTGATAAATTGTTTTTCATTTAATTTATAAATTCTCAGAAAGTAAGATCTGTAAATATATTTTTTTTTTTATTTATTAAAGCTAGTGATGTAGTAATAATTGACCAGAATTTGAATGAATAGTTTATACAATTTATTTTATTAATTAATTATATGAAGTCTTAAGATCATTTTGGGGACTGGCGTAGCCCTTATCAATGATGAGGGATGTAAGACATGTTTCACACTGTTGATCATATTAAGTGGATGTGTAAACTGGCCGATACCCCCCCCCCCCCCCCCCCCTGGGGTTTCCTTTCATTGAGCTACATACTCAATAAAAGTCTTCGGGATATCTTTCTTTGGCCTCAATTTGGGCACCCCTGATAAAAGAAGAAAAGAGACAATCTTAAGCTATGAAGACTTAAATCATGTAGCTTATAAAAACAAATTGTAGAAAAAAAACCATACCTGTAACTCGTAATAAATTAGACATTTTTCCCCTAAATTATTTTTGTTTTGTTTATTAGTGGTTCTTTATTACTCCCATTAGGTTAATAATATCATAATCATATCAGTAAGGCTCGAAGTCTCTCTAGAACCTAAAGTTATAACATCAACCTTAAACTGTTAGATTTGTATACTGATAATATGAAATCAGAACACCAATATGATAAAAAGAGATGTTCACAATTCAATATGAGATAAAAAGATACTCAACATTAATGATCATTCAAATTCAAATAGTTGTTAGTGGTTTCTCTCTTGAATTTGTTATAAGGAGTAAAAGTAATGTAACACTAATAAAAATATTTATCTGCCATTATGTAATGTAATATGACTGTAAAATTTTTAAAGCAAAAACAGTCTTTAGTTTCTGGATAAACTTTATATTTATTATTTGCGAAAATAATTAATTATGAAGAAAATATAAATTCGGTCAATTAATTATTAGGTTCAATATAATTATTTAAAATATGCATACTGACAGGTGAAGTAAGTTTTTTTTTTTTTTAATTAAATTATTTTTAATTTGAAAATGGAGATTCTTTTTGAAAAATAAATATATGAATTACATAAGTGATAAAATTACAATAATTTATTAATTTCAATTAAATTTATCATACTTTAGAGGTGTTCCTTAATGACCTAATGTTCTGTTAATTAGAACTTAATAGCTTTTTATTTTGTCATTAAGCACACACCAATAAAACTGAAATGCATAAAAAAAAACCTTAGTGTTGTTTTAATCCCTTAATATTTTCTTTTATTTAAATTATTTCCTGCTTTCTGTTTGTTAGACAATAAGTTGTTTACATTTATGTAAACAAACCAAGTGAAAATTGATAATTATTATCATATTGAGTGTTAGCTTTTTTGCTGTGATCAGTTATTAGGAATAAAAATTAAAAAAATCTAAATTTTAATTTCGTACGGGGGTTCCCTCTTACATTAGAACTTTGCAAAACTCAACTATCATAATGATATTAATAATCTGGATATGATAGGTGGGAGGGGCAGTAAGGTTGCTTCATTATAAATTAGGCAGAGGTAATTAAAAATCAGAAGGTACTCTCATTAGAACCTCAATTCAACTAACAATATTACGGTTTCAATAATAAAACTTCTATTACTAGGTGTGCAATGCGGTTATCTGCTTGCAATATTGAGCTGAGCGTGCATTATTTTAATCTTAAACCATAAACATTTTTATTTAAAAAGAGCTGAAATCAGATCAAAAATAGTAATATTTCTAATTTTTAATTAAAAAGCATTTTTTCTATTTTACCCCCTTTTAAATGAAAATATGGCAAAAGTGAACATTACAACAATAACTGTACTCTTAGAGCTTTCCAACGACATGCATCATGAAAGGCATATACTATATATTATTTTCTTAGTTTTATGACTGATTTATAATATTAAGGTGGGGATACACTTGAGCATTCTCCCCGAATGAGCATGCGTTTCCGTTTGGCTCGCCCTGTCCATATCTAAGCAAAACAGGGCGAACGCATGCTCATTCGGGGGCGAACACATGCTCATTCTGGGCGAATGCTCTAGTGTATCCGCCTTTACAGATTGAAAATTTATAAAAAGAGAAACATATCCCTTCATATTTTGTTAATTAATTAGGAATGTATTAGTAAGTTTATTGTAAACAAAATAGACATACTCGTAATTCATAAACATAAACTCATTTAAAAAAAAAAATTCATAAATTGTTCAACTGCATTTAAATTAAAGGTTATTTACACATATACTTATATGTGTATTTCCATCTTTTTTAAAATTTATTGCATTTGATGTATGCTAATAAATAAAATTAATAAGTTATGGGAATATTATTTTGTGATTTAATTTATTAAAAAAATTAAATTTAAATATTTTATTGTTATTAAATAATAATTATTATATAAAAAGTAATGCAAGTTTTATACTTATCAAGTTTATATTTTTTATTTATATATTCATTTCTAAGCCAAAAAGATTATTCAGAGGATTTTCAAATCGTTTGCTAAAAATTCTTTAACTCAAATTTCTCATTAAGCCACTTTTCCATGTATAAAATAATAAGAATAAATCAATAATAACGATATTATAACATAAAATTCTCTCTAAATTATTAATATAATCAATGTCGGAATAATTTGTTAATATTTTTTAATTTATTGGTAAATTCTAGGGCAAATTATGAATATTTTCATTCCTAGTTTGGTCAAAATTCTGTACAAAGATGTAATTGATGCAAAAAAACAAACAACATTGTATTTAGCAATTAAATTGTAATAAAATAAATTTTGTTTTATTCTTTTATAAATGAATTTCACTGTATAAAAGGTCTAAATTCTTTGTATATATTATAAAAATAAATAATTTAAATGATTTTTTTTTTATTATGGTTGTAACAATTTTCCTATGATTGAACTCTATCAATCAAAAAGTATCAATAATTCATCTATTATGAAAGAACCTTGAACAGAGCTATTTTTTCTAACTTTTAGTTGTATACAGCCTAATGATCAAAAGTATATACAATTTGTATAGGATGTCATGATACATTTTGAATTCACATTGATCTAATAAAGATATATAATTTTTCATATCTAGCACTTTCAGACTTGCAACCTAAATTTCATGAATGACATGCCCAAACTTACTATTGTAAAAGCCTTTAATTCGAAGAAAATATAGTTTGAGAGGTTAAAGGAAAAAATGCACATCATAAGAACCTTTAACAATTATTGGTACTTCTTTACTCGGTTACCCACCTTAGCCCTCAGGTGCGCGCGGTCTAATACAGACCCGAGGACGCGCGGACCCCTGATAGGACTTTTACATGCCCACACAACAGGTAAAATAAATATAAACTTGAAATCATTTTAGCAAAATATTATAAAGCATATTTAAATTGGTTTTATTATTTTTTAAATTTATAAAATACCGTTGTTTAGTTTCATAGTTTATTAGCACAAAATTAGTCAGTCTCAGTTATAATTTTCAAATTTTTAACTTTTTCTGTATATTTTTATTGTTTTTTTTTTTTAAATTCAGGTACCATATTAATTTATTTTGTATTATATGTATAAATTTCACTAAAATTAGCGTAATACTAAAATTTAAGTGAAAGTGACGCGGCTCCCCTATCAGGACAATATGGGCACAGAATTGAAGTATAACCACGTACAATGTAAAATTCTCTTGATAAAAGCAAGAAATGTAGCTAGAAAAAGCCCCATCTTCCAATCGCACCCACATCTATCTTAATTTCATAGTTATATTTCAAATTTAGGCCTCACAGGACCGCGCGTTCCCGAGGGTTAGGGTGGGTAACCAGTACATTAGGTCGGATGTGGCAAGATTTTACTTGGTTACCCACCGTTTGTTTACATTATTATGTTAGATTTTTTAAAAAAATAATTGACAATCTTATTCAGTAATTAAAAGTGACAATATCCATTAGACTAACTATCTAGTAAGACAAAGGGACATTTAGTCCAATGTATTTTAGGACAAAGGAGAGAGTGCCTAACAATTTTTATATAAAACTAATAAGCTCATTCCCTATTAGTGCTCGCTCTTGTTAATTGTTTAATCACTTCATTGCCAAAAATTATATTTTAGACACTCATACTTCACACGTCAAATCAATTTATTTTTAAAATAAACATGTCAAAAAATTATTTTATATAAAAATAAATTTAAAAAATACAAAAAAAAAGGAAATCATGAACTAGCCAAGCAAGAAAACTATTAAGTGATAGGATGTCATGTGTCTCACGAGGAGACTGGGAAGAGAGTTGCGGTGACGCACCTCGAGGATGCTGGGAGAGACCTCATGACATAAGGAGAAATTTAAACAGAGAAAGAATCGAAAGAAGACTAAGGAAGTTAGCGAGGAGAACTGTTATAACTAACACCGCTTTATTCTTCTTTCTCGTCTTTATGATAAGATCTGGTAAATATTAAGACTAGTTTTAATTTTATTTTAATAACTTCCAAGTATATTTAAATATGTATGAGCCCCCCTCTCCCCTTAAAAGTAAATCTTTGTTTAGAATTATACCAACTAGCCAGAACTGCATTGTGTAGGTTTCATTGATGTTACAGATAGTGTTTTTTTAAATTCTTTTTGATTATTAGTTTGATTTTGATTGCATTAATTTGCCTATTTGAGAGCTTCTCGTGTCAAATAGCTTAAAAAAATAAATCAGAATGTATCGCATGCCACCATTTGAAAAGAAAGATACCCCGGCAGAGAAGAAGGCAGCTAAGGATACTGTTATTGTCAATGTGTTATTCTTCAGCGTGCTTGTCGGCGCTATTAAAATGAGTAAGTTTTGAATTATTTCCTACTACCCTAAATCAATCTGTAAAATTGTTTTAAATAATTCTTATCAGTTTCCCAGTTACTCTATTGTAGTTGATCTAGGAGATTTAGCAGCAAATCCACCATTCTGGCCCACTTATATCTGAGGAGCTTACAATAGTATCAAAAACGGACAAGAGCACATTTCAAAATTTTACAGGAGAACCGAAAAACTGTAGCTCAAATTCTACAGGGGCTAGAGCAATGATTTTTTTCTGTAGATTCTTAATAGACTCAAAACTAGTTAGAAGTACTGAAAACGTGAATTTCTTTGACATTTTAGCTGCTAAATGGAGTTTTAAAGTGGAGTTGTCCGCTTTTGGGCTTAACTCGGCAATAGTGTACCCCTTCTGTGTAAACGAAGTCGTACAGTTGGCTTCGAGATATCAATTCATCCCTTCCATTCGTTTATAATAATATATGTATAAAATAATTATATATGTACGGTTTGTTCATAAGAGAGTTGATATCCCTTTGTCAAAAAATACGTTGGAGTGAGAAGGGGCGCGCTATTGCCGATATTTACCCTGAAAAACGTGGAAAAAAAAATATATATATATTTCTCCAACATTATTATTCTAACCATTATTTTCAACGTCATTTTGCTTCAAAAACGGACAAAACCTTGTTTTTGTTTCAAAAGCGGGTAAATATCGGCAATAGCGCGCCCCTTCTCACTCCAAATTGATTTCTCGATTTCCCCTCGGGGTATCATTTTTCAGTGCATCATAAGAACGAGTTAGTAAAATGCAGCCTCCTGATTGGCTGTTTTGGTTATGTCCACTTTTGAAGCAAAACGTGTGTTGACGTGTCCGTATTTGAAACAAAACTATAAATATTATTGCATTTTTACCCCTTTTCTGATCGTTTTTGATGCAAATGGATAGCAGAATCTGATGCAGCAGCCAAAAATCTATAAGGCCGATCGGCCACCAGAAGCTGAGCGGAGCAGAGTTGACTCCGCTTGTGAAATCGAATCCCATTGTTTTAAATGTAAGGGTGGCCACCGGTTGCGGAGCTGAGCTGAGCCTAGTGACGCATCTCGACTCAGCTTTTTGACGGTCGGTTTTGAAAGCTGACTCCGCTTCCCCCTCCACCCACAACTATAATATGATTAAAAAATTAAATGAATAAACTTTTTATTAATTGATTAATACACTCTTGTAGATAAATGAACGAGAGATTAGCTGGCTAATATAGTGTAGAAAATCACAATTTCATTTGAGAAACGTTTCGACCAATTATTAATGTCCATTCAGTCTTGTTTTATTCTAAAATTCAAACAAGCTTAATATATAACATTAAATTAAAGTAATTATAATTATTCTTTAAACATTTTGACATACTTTTTAGGCATTTCATTTAATTGCTAGGCCTACATGATAATAGGAATCATATAGCATGAGCCCCGCGCGGAGTGAAGGCTAGTAATCAATAAAATAAAAAGTACAAAGCATCAACTACCTAATCTGTATCAGGTAGTCTCTACCAATTAAAGATAAATTGTTCGTATACACACAAAAATTATTTAAAAATAGCATAATTAAATTTCAAATATTAAATTATATGCCATTAATTCTTTAGTAATGAAGAATATTACAAGCTTATAATAATATACAAAGAATGAGACCCAAAAAAAGTTTGCAACCCCATATTTTAGAATATGGGCGGGCGCCCATGAACTTCACTTTCTTACTGCTACTACTATGGCATCACACTGCTAAAAAAAGCCACTAAAAATAAACTTGATTACAACACCCGGGCTTACAAATTTAAAATTTACAAACATTATTTTTAATTATAATTAATATTATTTTTTGTAATAACCCTGGCAGTTGATCGGGACTAAAACCCAAAAGAAAAAAAAAAAATATATATTATTTTTTAATATTTCAATAATAAATATTGCCTTTCCTGTCACCCCCTCTTGATGGGGCTCTGGCCTTGATGATGAAAGCCATGATGAAGCAGTTTAATGTGTATTTCAGTTTCGCTTAGTTAATGCAACCCCATCCTTCATTGTAGGAATATTTATTGTTTGAATATATTTTTAGTATCTATTTTAGAGAATTAAAAGACCTCTAAATAGTAAAAGCTAAATATTAAGTAGGCCTAGTAGAAAATATATCCATGGGCGTTCCGTTATTTACTGTTTTTAATAATAAAGGATATTTAGTTGTCTCTATTAGAGATCATTCTCAAGCTTAGTAATTATTTTGTAATATTTATTATCCAATTTTTGGGGGGGCTCCGCCCCCCTAGACTCAACATTGGGGGGCTCGAGCCCCTTGGAGTCGGTGCCGGTGTCCCTACAGAGTTCAGTTTGCCAAATGGTATTTTAATAAATTTCTAGTTTATTATGTTCATTTAAGTGGCCTTTTTCATTTCTGAAAATTAGGAATAGTTATTTTGTGTATTTTGAAGATACCAATAAGCTTTTGGGGATTAGAGATCATTCACTGTCTAAAGTAAACCTCATGTCCTAGTACCTCCTACTGGTTGATACCCTATGCAAACTGGTTTTCTTATTTTTTGTCTTAATTCCGGATAAAGCTACTGGCGACGATTCATATTATTATCTGAATAATATGAGCTGCTCTTATTATCGGATTATATGTGGAAAGGTTTTGTTACCCTAATAAATGCACAACTCGTGTTACCTTTCATGGTTGGGCTTATTTGGTCATCCAGAAGCCATAATTTTAAAGAAAATTTAGATAATTAAGAGAAGGTGAAGGTCCAAACAAACTCATTTTAAAGTTTCAACTAAGTATCTATTTTGTTAACTTGTATACTGTAACTACCCGTTTATACAATAAGTAAATATAACTGAATAATTCATTGAACATTAATTCCTTCAGCCTTTCATCACTCCACTGATACACTTTCTACTCTTTTGTTTATTCGATTATTTTTATCACATTTATTATAAGCTTCTAAAACAAACCTAGATTATTATTCTTTATGGAATCAATTGTCTGATTAATTGAACTGAATGATTAAAGTAAGAGAAAAACTTTTCAGGTTCTTTGCTTTGTTTTTTTATGATATTTTTTATTTCTTTTTCAGTTCCGTGTGCAATAAAATTATTGAATGACTGAGAGCAGGAAGTATGCAAATATAGGAAGTTGGTCTCTAACAGGATTCTAGAAGAAAAATTGTTACCTTCAATGTAAAATATATTGATTATCCTATCAAAATGTGTTTATGATTTCTTTATTAATAGCTTTGTGAAATATTAGATTTTTTATTTATTTTGTAATGTTTTCTTTGTTATGATTGTAAATATTTGGTTGTAAAAAAAAGATATGATATGATATAATTTATAAGTGACTAATTATTTATTAATTCCTTTTTTGCTTTCATTGATGTTATTAAAAAAATCTACATTTTCAAATCATAAAAAAGACAAATAAGCATAAATGATCTTAAGTAAAATGAAGGAATCTCAATATTTTTGTTGAATGTTCTTGAGTTTTACTAATTTATTGGTTATTTGAAACCCTAGAAATTCATTGGTAGTAGTCTATGGATCAATACCCAGCAGCAGGGTGCTTTTTTGTGTTTTCTAATGATATGAATTCTCTAGGCATGCATTGTCTATCATGTAAATAATGTTCAAAACTTAAACAACAGTGGTAGAATATTGGTGTCTAATATTCTAAGAGGTCGAAATCTGTGTCAAACGGGTTAAAACAAAATCCATTCTCAATATTCCATACAAGTATTAGTCCACAGGCCACCATAAGAAGTGAGTCGCTGATTGATAAAGTTTTCTTACCTTATGCATTCGCTTATTTATGCCGTGTCCACCAATGAATTGGGTATATGGCAACTGGGCTTTTTGTTGACATGCCAAACTTGCCCTTCTACGGGAATATTGAAAAGAGATAGATAAAGTTTTGATTTTCACAGGATCGTTTAATTAAATTATTTCAAAAACAGTGGTAAAGGTGGCCACCGATACGAGTGGGCCGTTTTCTTTTCAACGTCCTCGCAGAGCGATATGTTTGAGGCGGTGGCCACCTCAAACGGCCCACTCTTATCGGTGGCCACGTGTACCACTGTTTTTGAAATAATTTAATTAAACGATCCTGTGAAAATCAAAACTTTATCTATATCTTTTCAATGTTCCCGCAGAAGGGCAAGTTTGGTATGTCAACAAAAAAGAAATGGCCCAGCCCCCAGTTGCCATATACCCAATTCATTGGTGGACACGGCATAAATAAGCGATTCCATAAGGTAAGAAAACTTTATCAATCAGCGGCTCACTTCTTATGGTGGCCTGTGGACTATATTATGTAATCAAACAAACAAAAGTTAAAAATTATTGAACTTGGAGAACAATTGTAAGATCGAAAATATGACATACTAACCAAAATTCCCCAAAGCAGGCTGACAGCTTGGAGTTACTACTTCACTCTAATACAAGTTGAACTAAGCCTACAGTATTTTAACAGAGTGAATTGTTTTGTGAAAGTCAGATTGACCAACTTATATGTGAGGGGGAAAAAAAGCTACTCAAGACTATCCAGTTACATTTGTGCTTCCCTCGTTGGACCTACCTTCGAGATGCCAAAATCTCAAGCTCTCATTGGCTCTCCATCCCAATTTTTTATTTCTCATATGAAAAGAAAGTGTTGTTGATGGTGCGAAAATTCAATTTTGATAGATTAACAAGTTTTGAGGGCCTCTAGAGTCAAAAAAAAGGTAGTCTTTTAAAAATGTCTGTATTGTCTGTGCAGACGAGTGGAGCCTAAACTACAGGGCCGATTTTGACGAAATTTGGCCTACATGTTCAGAGAAATCATACCCCCAAGCTAAATTCAAGAAATGAATATTAGCTCCAAATTTGGGGGCGCTACAACATGAAAAAAAAATTCTTGTAACAGTTACAACAATTTTGATATAAAAAAATCTAAAATAGTCAATTTATAGGAATCTAACTATAAAGCCGTTTTCCCGGGAAAAATCTAGTTTAGTGTTCTGGATCTGGGACCGAGATTATTTGAGAAAGTTAGTCTGAGTTATCTCAGGCCGATTTTTTTAATTTCCCATCCTGTCATCAAAACTATTCTCTTAGTAAAAATATTGTAGCAAATGTTTTTAAAATGGCAATAATACATATACACTAAAAGTTAAAAGATACCTGTGATATATGATATAATAATATGTATCACGGGTACAACCCTCGACTATTCCCCCACTGCTTACTGAAACCAGTAAGTACTGTTCAGCACATCACACCCAATGGCTCAACAGCCAAGAGTGGGGTGTGAACTAGTAAGCAGTAACAAAATAAATCGTGTGCAGATATGGCTTTATTAAACATGTAAAATCATCTGGCCTCTACTGTTCCAAAGAAGAAAGTAGAAATTTTTAATAGAAGGGAGGTAAATATTTATTTTTATTTAATATAAGCCAATTCTTCTTCAATAAACAGGTCAAGTGTGCTAGTCAGCACACACCGAGGGTCCGTAGGCCACCACACTGTATAGTTAAAGTAGTACCTATTGATGGTGTTTTTTAAAATGCTAAAAAGCTTACTTTGAACTCCTATGGGTCTGATATTCTCAAAACACATTAACAAACTTCCGATAAAGTATTTTTTTGCCACTGAACCGGACTACAACCATATAAATACATCGAAAAGACCATAATTATAAAAAACATATTTTGTCAATAAAATAATATTTTTTTCGAAATTTCCAAAAAGTGGTATCTTTACTTTTGGTCAAAGAATGTTCAGGAATTTTTTCAGATTTTTTGCACTTCACATAAGCGAGATAGAGGGGGGGGGGACACGTTTCACACCCGCTTCAAACTCGCCTACGCTCGCCCTTACAAAGTTATAACCAAAGAATTATATGTTTTTGTAATCAGCTCGACGTACCCTTTCGTATGATACCCTTCACGATGTCAAAAAAAAAAAAAAAAAAAAATGAACCCTTAAGTTTGTTTACCCTAATTTTAATAAAAAGGGGGCCTATTTAGCTCGAGATTTTTTTAATTTACTAACCAATAATTGAATAAATAAAGGAGTTCTTCATTACTGAGACTTAGGATTTTAAAATTTTGTCTAATGATTACTGGCATAAAAATTGACAGATATGAACTCAGCATTTGTGATAACTATAGATTTTGGAAATTTTATATTTTTAACACAGTGAAATATTTAAAAAAAAAATTTAGTCAACACAAAATGAAGAATAGAAGAGAATATTTATCTATTATTACAAACTTTTCATTTTGAAAACAAATATGGCTGAAATAAGGATGTTGAAAATAAAATGTATGCTTATAAGGAGGCATGTTACAGATCATTTCAAAGCTCTTTTCATGTAGATTATGAAAATGAAACTTTTTCAGGGAAAAACTTTCCTGGTCTACACAAGTTCTTTGTGCGCCATATCACTAGCATATTATTATGATTACACAATTAAAAAATTGAACTTAATAAGTAACTAATAGATTGCATTCATGCTGAGGAGACCATATTTTAATTCTAACAGTTAATGTATTGCAAACAAGTTTAAATTCACACAAGGGTGTATTTATATTCAATGAATATAAAAGAGAGTGTTATAAGAATAAGGGCAACTCTTTATTTTACCAAAAAGGGCCATAATAGTTTAAAAAAATGTAATTTAAATAATTTGTTGTGGAATAAATAAATAAAGGTAATGCAAATCATGCACATTATAGGTCCACTAAAGCTGCATTTTGAGTGATGAACATTAAAGGAATTTCAAATGCTTATAGCGCAGTCAAAAGCAGTATTATTTATTGCTCAAGATCTTTTAACTTGAAATAGAGAGTGTAACCTACAAAAACAGTTGATTCCCTGTATTGAACAGCATACACAAAAAACCCTGAGTAAAACTTCCAAATGGGACTTAACATTATAGGTGCATATTGACGGTTCAATTTCATTGCTCAATATGATTTTATGACTGAATCAATAAAATTGCTCATGGAAAAGAAGATGAACTAGTACAACTTCTTAAGCAATTTGATTGAATGGCTCTAGGGAATCATCAAATTGAACTATGAAGACAGGAATCAGCTCATTCAATTTCGTTTTCTATTTGATGGAATAGAAGATTTCAGCTGCATAGGTTATGGTTATTGTTTTCGCAAAGTTTTGATTACACTGACAGATTAAATTTGATTGCTTCATTTAAGCTTTGTAGAGGTCTGAAAGTATGTTGTTCAATCACATTGAACAGTCTAAATTCCCCTTAATAACTGTGTATTTTATTTCCTGCCTGAAATACATCATGGAATTTATTATTTAAACTAAAAATTAAATTATATAATGTTTCAAATAAATACCTGAATGAAATTGAGAGCTAGTTGGATAAATAAGATTTTGAAAACAAATTCAATTTGTAGAGATAAGAAATCATAAAAATTACTAATTAAAAATATTATTAGCTAAGCCAGCAAGAACTTCTTTCCAGTCTATCAAGTGATTGGCTCATCCAAAGCTTTCCAGTGTTACCAATTTAGTGTGTTGATAAAAAAAAAAATCTAATTAAAGATTTAACCCTTTGAGAATAATTAATCTTACACAATACCTGCAAGCTAATATTTATTTATTATTTACTTGTATTTTTAAATAATTAAGAATAATGACATTTCTTAATTTATAGGTCAATCATGATTGGAGGAGTAAAGAGCCTTTTATTGTATTTATTAAAACTACTTCTACTTATAAATATTATCTTTTGCTCAAGATTCGGAAAGCTATGCACTTATTTAACTGGTTTGGTTTGTGATGGTATTGTGAGTGCTCATAATTTTATAATTTTAAATTTCTGAAGACAGAAATGGTACAAAATTACGGAGCACAGTGAAGTAAACAATGTTTTTAACTTTTTATTTAAGTGCCACGGAATTTAACGTTATCGTTACTAACCGAGGTATAAATTGGTTGCAACTTCCTCAGTCACCACTAAAACAACTGGGTAACAAGGTTTATAAACATGGTTGGTTAAGTAGGTTGGTCTTTCTGAATACACCGATTACGTCTCTATCGATCTGGCTAGATATTCCGAACAAATCCTCAAAACAGGAAAAAACTAGACATTAAGAATACTCAAACTTTCTATCCTTGTTGTAAATTAAGCTTACACTTTGCTTCAGAACAAAATTCCATTCATAAGAATCTTCTTAATAAAATGAAAAATAAAAATAAAATATAGGTGTAATACATTATAACTAATAATATTTAAATTAATAAATTTCTTTATAGTTTATTTACAGAGATACATTTTATTATAAAAAAATATTTAAACCTAGGAGAGACATAAAAAAATGAAAAATAAACTGTTTGTTTGACAAAGAGATCGCATTAAAGAAAATTTCATATATGTATCATAAAGTGAAGAAAATCCAAAAAATAAAATATTCTGGACCAACTTCAAATTTTTATAATAACTACGGTTAAATGTTAACAAGATTAGACACTCAAATTTAGTAAGTTGACATTAAACTTCAATTTTTTTATTAATAGTATGAAATAATTTAATTTCTTAAAAACAGACTTAAGGGTGAAATATATCATAATAATTGTTGACAATGCATTTGACTGGAAAAATCTCAGTAAAACATGTTACTTTTCATTTTCTAGCTCAAAATTATATTGATTTGAAACATCTTATAAGATTTGTATACTGACAAAGAATATTAAGTAAAAATAATTGTCCAGAGCAATAGATCTCTATTCAGATTAAATTATAGGAGGGGATTAGGTTTGCATGCGCTAGGTCAGTTATGAGCAGACGTAGCTGCAGCTGTGGGAGCAAGATGTTTGTGAATCATATGTTCCTTGTTGATAAGGTGAGTGGTATTGTTGACTAAACGCATAAGATCGGCTAGTGAACGACCCCAGTCGTTAAGTACATCGTTGGCTTGTTTGGGAGTAGAAAATACAACCACACCAGCAGGCCTATCTGTTTTGGCCTCCACACTTCCACTTACAACCATTTCACTAAGGGTTTCTTCCGTCTCCTTAAAAATGAACAATCAAATATATAATATAATTGTAGTCTGCAGAGAAGGAAAATAACATAACAGAAGCTAAAAAATTAAATTTGTTATTATTTTCTTTACCTTCTTATCAGAAGATTTGATTATCCTCTATTAATTAAATTTAAACTATGGTTGAAGTTATATAATATAATACAACTAAAAGCTATAAATACATACAACTAAAATAATAATAAATAATAATAATAAATAAATAATACAACTAAAACGCTCCCATTCTACAAATGCTCAATTTTTTTTGAAACTAGGACAAAATGTTAGCTAAAGGGTGATCAGAAATGTAACAAAAATAAGCAGATTATATGATATGGTTAAATTATGTGATGATTATTTTGCTAAAGCAATGGTAGGTTGATTGATATATTCATCTGTGATTTTTAAATTCCAGCTTAAAATTTCACGTAGGTATTAGTCAAACTGACCTAATAATGAAATAAATTTTGGCAATAGCAAAATCACTAAATAGTAAAAAAACAAAGATTTAAATTGATCAAATTTTTAGAAAACTTTTTTTTTTCTTTTACAATATATTATACACTGAAGAAGGTGTAATACCTTGTAATCCTCAATTATTATCTCATTGTCGATATTCACTTAGTGGCCTAATAATATATTATCAACATATTAAGTGAATTGTAAAGAATGCTCCAAATTGCAGAACTGAAGATGTTGCACGAAAATATTTTGTTACAATAATCTTAAATGAAATAATTGAGGTAATAGAAGTGAAGTTTATAACATTACCTAAATAGTCTATCCTTTAACCCATTGAATGCGTAATCTAATTCATGAACCTACCTTAGTGACTGAATAGAAACTTTAACAGTTAATTAAAAAAAAAAAAAAAAAAAAAATTGTTGGATCCCCTGTGGATACAAACGTCAGCGGGCCTGACGGAGCCTGGCAAGATGGTTCTACTCGAGGCACGGAGAATAGAGCTACAGAGGGTTGAAAGGGAGGGCTTGGATCCACTGTGGATCCACCCGCCAGGCACGTTAGCACGGCATGGATCCACAGTGGATCCACCCGCATTGAATGGGTTAAAAAAAAAAAAAAAAACCTCAATAAATTTATAACAATAAGATCAACCAAACTTATTCAAAAAGCTAAGCAGAACCTTGGAAGTACTATAATCACTTGTCATGAATATATAAATCACTTCACAGTAAAGACTGATCCAAAAGAAGATTGATAATTTGCTTTTGGGAAGCCTTTTTCTTTATAAGACCAATTCTTACACTTAAAAAATACGTTGACCTATACTGTATCTAGCCTATGTATTCATGATACAATTCTATAGTTGCTTTTATTAAGTATATGATATTTTATAACTATTACTGATGATGTATGAATAATTAATTGGTTTAAATGCATATTAATTTTAAGCTTACCTCAAGGGACATATCAAGTAGTTCAGCCATCCTCTTCAGGGTGATTCTAGTGTAGTACTTTGACATTACTCGGATATTCTGAAAAAAAAAAAAAAAAATAAGAAAATTACAATTATTATCAATAGAAGCTAGTCTACACTCAAGATGAGTAGAATATACAGGTGGTGACAAAAGGGTGTTTTTGCGTTCGGTTTTGTTCGGCTATCTTCGGACTGCGACGTCACCTGACTTCCCGACTACCGTCTTCTTACCTACAACCTTACCATAATTATTCTCATATTTGCTATAATTCTCACTGTGTGAACATCTCCCAATCTCTATTTCTTACTATTGTCTACTTTAATTTCCTTTTATTGCTATAGTTTATTATTGTTTGTTTTGTTGTTGATTTTAGGGTTTTATAGATCATCCTCGTAATCCTTATGCCGAGTGTGATGTGTCTTCTGTACATGTGTACGTGATTACGTGTAGATGTGAAATTTAAAATACTGGCGAAACGTTTTGACCCACACATAAGAAAAATATAGGGAAGGTGAACATTTAATATGCGCATGCGTAATGCGCAAATATATGTTAAATGCTCAAATTTGTATATTTTTAAAAAAAAATGTCGAGATGGATATCAAATAAAAGCTACTGCATTGTAGATTACAAATCATATATGACTCTTTATGCCCTTATGGTGCGGCAATGATATTATCGGGCTGGTTTTATGAATTTTTAAAAATTGCAAATTTTGTGTGCGCACATGCGCAGTGGGGAAATTTTTATTTTAATTTTTGAGATAGGTATAAAAATAAAACTACTGAAGAGTAGATTACTAATATATATTATGACGTTTTATGACCAATGTGCTTTAAACTGCCGATAATGCGTTTTTAGCGCCTAAATTTCACCAAGAAAAGTACCCCCCCCCCTCAATTACCCTATAACGGCTAGTGCTATAATTTTGAAATAATTTATGCATATACCTTATGATAGGGTGATAAAAATTTCCAGAAAATAATTAATTTGACGTTTTGTTATTACCGGTAGAATACATTGTGACCCCCCGAGGAATCGAACCAGGGACATCTAATCAACTCTCCTTACTCTACACTATTTTTTCTTTTGGGGAGAACAATTTAAATTTGTTTATATTTTTATTTTTTACTTGCATACAGATTGGGAAATTCTCAAATGTTATTTTAGCAAAAAATAGCATATATTATGCCGAATAATCTATACGAAACCCTAAATAGTACTTTCTTGAAGCAAGTATACTTCCCTGTGATTTATTTTGTTGGTAATGGATTTTTTTTTGTTGATTGCCTTTACTTTCTCATATAATGAAAAACTATTGTGATGGCGCGAAAATTCGATTTAGAAATTTTGATGGATTAACACGTTTTGAGGTCCATTGAGTCCAAAAAAAGTCTGTCTGTTGTGTGTGCAGAAGCCTGGATCCTAAACTACTGGACTGATTTTGAAGAAATCTGGCACACTTGCTTAGAAAAATTATAACCCGAGGCGAGATGGAGAAATGAACTTTAGCCCCAAATTTGGGGGCGCTACCTCCAAAAACTCTGAAATAACGGGGAAAAACATTTTTTTTGAAGAATGGTTCCCACGATTTTGAATGAAAAATTCTAAACTGTAGTACATTTAAATGTGAATCTAACTATATGAGCCGTTTTCCCGGGGAAAGTATAGTTCCTGAGAAAATAGCTAAACCCGGACGGAGAGAGGCCGAGTTCGATTCCCCGCCTAGGAAAAGTTATTTTAATGATAAATATCTCAATAAACAGTTTATTTTTCTAAAAGAAATAAAATCATGGAAAAAATATAAACATGTTTACGTAATTCTTATGACATAAGGTTGTATAAATTGGTCGATATAAATAAAATATTACAAATAATTTACTAGTACTAGAGTTTACTTTTAAACAGTGGTTTTAATCTTTTAAGTTGCTTTACTCAACACTCAACGTGAAATTAGATTATTTATTAACATTAACCTATGAGCTATACATAAAATTGTAAAATTCGAGGAAGTGATTCAACAATAATCTTTTATTTATGAATATTATAATAATATTAAAGTCAGAGGAAAAAGCTCTGATTTAAGTGATAACTAGGACAATCTTCATTTATTGTTTATTGAATAACATAACAATAAAATAATACTACAAATAAACTAGTTAATGAAATAAATAGAACAGTTAAAATATTCCGTTTGGAGTAACTTTATTTGATTAAATAAATGAAAAGTATGTTAAAAGTGCTATACTAGGTAGGGTTGAAGAGAGCTGTAGGGAAGTCGAGTGACGTCACACTAGTCTAGTCTATAGGGACGGGTCCGAACGCCTTTTGTCACCACCTGTATATTCTACTCATCTTGGTCTACACTGTCTAATTACCATATCCTCGTGTTAGATGCAACAATAACTCATCATTTTTACCTAAGGGAGTTTTTTGTCTGCTGACTTTATAATATTGTGCTGAATTAGTCTGTCACCTTATTACCTTAAGGCTAGGAACACACGTATCGGTTGGATTGGCCCGATATCAGGCTGGTGTCGGATAGAAGGTGTGGTGTTGCATAGATACGTGTGTTCCTAGCCTATGACACTTTACGAGCCATGAGTCATTTAAAAGACCTTACAGCATACCTTAAATGTAAGAAGTCAACATATCCTATCATAAATTTTGACTTTGATTTTGAAGAAGTGTTGTATCTAACATGGTATATTAAATAACCACCAGTAATCTGTAAAAAATAACCAGGAAGACAACTTACATGCTGCACAACTCTGGATCTGAGATTAGTCCACCTGGTACGGCCCAACTCAGTATTAGCAAACACCTGAGTAGCAGGCATGCCTGGAGCTCCTTCCTTCAACAAACCTTCATAAAGGCTTACCAATCCAGACCACTTGATCAATTCTGGTGTAGTCAGCAGCTTTAGCAGTTCCCTAAATGAAAAAAAAATATAATAAAACATTTTAGCTATTGCTCAAAATTATGTATATAAACAATTCCTAGTACCTACTCAGCAGATTCATGAAAATAATTAGTAATATGCATTTTATTTAATTTATTATTTTGAATTTAATTTAAATTTTACCTTGGTTCGTCCTTTTTACATTCTTATATTTTAAGTATATCTAGTAATAGTCCAGGAGATAGCGTGCATAAAAGTGACTGACATACATCGAGCTAGAATTTGGTGTATAATCTTTCGCTACCCAATAAGAATATGTGGTCTGCTAAGTTCGTCTACAGGACAAGCTTGGCCAAAGACAAAATTGGTGAGTAGGCCAAAAATCAAGTTGATGTTAGTTTGTCGCTTGACAGGTTAGTAATTCAAATATTTCTTCATATCAAAGTGGCCACATAGTAAGTAACAAACTAACATCAACTAGATTTTTAGTCTAATAACTAATTTTGTACTCAGGATCAAGGAAATAAGATTGTCTACCAAAATGGATGGGACATGAACGCTCTCCACTAGTCTGGTTTTTTTTCTAATAGCCTTTGGCCAAGCTATGTTTTGCAGACGAACTTGGCCGGCCACATATCCTTAAAAGGCACCAAAAGATTTTTGGTGCACACTATCTTCTGGACTAGACTACAATAATAAATTCATTTTCGATGGATTTCAAACACCCTGAGGCCAAAAAGTACTTTTAAATTGATAAGCTATTTTTGGGAATATGGAAAAATTTATTACCATGGTGTTGTTCTTTTTTTCAATAGATTAGAAATTGATCAACTTTTAATTGATGAATTCAGCTAACCTATCATTAACAGCAAATACCTATTATTGTATTTATAAGTTTGATTCAACATTAGATTAACTAAAATTTTATGATCTATCCAGAAGCGCATAATAAGGGTTTTACAACTCCACCTGCCTCCTTTTTTCCAGGGGACTTTAAATATAAAAATCAAAGTAGTAATACGTCACATGAAAGTAAAAACTAGTTTTAGTAAACCTTCTTATAGTAGTCTACCCACTAAGCAGTCTGAATGTCCCACAGAAAGTGAATACCTTGCTTAGGAAAGTAATCTTAGTCGTTCGGTAGGCAGAATGGCTAAGCCAAAAATTGTGTTAATGCAGGACAGCTCCTGATAACTTGAGAAGAGGATTTATCCTCGATAAATGTGGATTTATAGATAAATGTATTATCAATAATACATGCAAATACATACTTATAAGGGGGCAGCTCTTCAAGAAGTTTCTCCTCTAGGACTCTGTGAGTCAAATCAGCCTGTTCATTATCATAAACAGCAAGGATCAGATAAAGTACAACATTCTGCAAAGCAAGCTTAGCTTGAGGTAAATCTTCTTTAACAGTTGGTGTACTAAGTATTGCACGATAATGTCTGCATACTGACAGAAACATTCCTTGATGGCAATCTAGTTCTATCATCAATCTATAAAAATACAAAGAAATTATTAGCTAATTTGAAAATCAGGAGTATCAACAATTTAAAAAGATAAATAAAAAAACATCATATTCAGATGAACAAATAAAGCATAATTAAAGTAATAAACCAAAAATTAATAACTAACAAAAAATAAACTTTAAAAAATCTATCCAATATTACTTGAACCAAACTTTTTTATACACAATAATGATTACTTTGTTTAGTGTATCCCATTTATTTATCATGGTTAAATTTAGTAATCATCAACATTTAATAAAAATTTAATCTGACCCCAACCTTCTGTCATTGTCATTATCAATTTTCAAAATCAATGTAATAAATCTTCGGCACAACAGCCCATGAAGGGCTTAGGTCTACCAAAGCCAAAGGGCTTATACAACTATGTAATATGTAATGGATAACAAAAAGTTAGCATGTCGCTCTATCAGCTGTATAAATTGTATAATTAAAATTTGCATCCAAATTGACGTCACTTCACTTAAGTATCTACTCGTTTATATTGCGATACTTAGAGAATAGTGAACACCGAGCATGGGGCTTCACTGAGCAGGCTCATTGGTGATCACAGGGCAGGCTCATTGGTGAACGCCAAGCAGGTTCCCTTGCCTGAGTCATGAATCAAACCCAGAACTTTCTGCTTCCAAAGCACAAATGATAGCAAGTTTCCAGGAAAAGTTTTTCTCAAAACATGTAATTTATTGCAATTTCCCCCTATAAATAAATACTATATGAAGTAATTATTGCAGATTGCCTACTTATATTTCTGAAAGATAACAATACTGAGATTGAATAAAATCGGATAAAAATAGTGTAGATTTGTGTAGAGCGTAACTCCAAATGTACAAAATAAATTATAAATGTATAAAATTTCTTTCCATCACTTTAAGAATGTCATTAAGATGTGGTTCATTTTGCTTAATAGTGCATAAAGATATATCATACATTTCCTAACAAAAAAATCTGTTAACATTCTTATTTCTATTTTGACATTATTTAAAGTTTAAATAGAGTAGGGTATATTATAAGATTAAATAGCCAAAAGTGTGGCTAAAAGCCAAAAATTATCTTCCTTAAAGCAGGAAAAAGTAAAAGTGTTATAGGTAAGTAAAGATGTCACATTATGAGAGAAATAAAATATTAAAAAATTTAAAGATTCTGTTTAAAAATACCTGTAGTATTTTAGCTTGAGATCATGAGAGTCAGCCTCTTCAAAAAATTTAATATTAATTTTCTTAGATATAATTTGAGTTCTTATGTAATCTTTTTTGGCTAAACAAAGTCTCATCTGTTCCAATATTAACTCCACCTAAAACATTGAATAAAAGCAATAAGTAATTTTAAACAATATATATATAATTAGTATTATTGAGTTAGTTTATTAATTGGACAATATGAGATTGAACAAATAAACATTTCTATAATACAATTTTATATTGAGTACAAATAAGTACCTTTTCCCTCTTTTTCATAGATCCGTAAGTTTCAACTTGCAATTCTTGCATAATACTGGCAGCAGTTGTGATATCGTTTTCAGCTTCTTTGATTTTAGCAAGTTTCAAAGTCAATCGGGCACGCTCAACTTCAACATAAATCTGAAAAAAAAAATTAAACATTATAACACTTCTCCGGAGAAACAACAATGTAATTACATTTAATGTAATTTTATAGGAGAGCCAAAATACTGACCATAAATAATTAGAATTAACATACATTACAAAAAAATAAACTTTCCTTGTGGTGGTGCGGGATGATAAATTGACAATGTTAACTTTTAAAATTATTTATGTATACATTGCAAATTAAATCTAGCAATTGTTAAACCAAATTAGATTTCGCTAAAAAAATTAATGTAATTTAATTTGTTTTTTAGAGGCCACATTTCTTCTACTTTAAAAAGGAACATTTGTTGGTTGTTTTTTTTGTTTTTATATATTAAACTCTTCATAAGTTTTATCAAATATAATGTACATTTACAATTAAATCACTGGCAGCCAATATAAGCCTGATATTTGAATGAAACATTGAAAAAACCTACAATAAAATTCTTTGATGTTTTACCTTTCCTTCTGTGACGGATCTCAAAGTATCAATGAGTTTAAGCTGAGTTTCTTTTGAAGGCATGTTATCAACATAAGTACAACATTCCTGAACCATCTTCGCAACAGCTTGTTTTAACTGAGATCTCCTCTTTGTTAACAGAATAATATTGTCATTGAGTGCAGTCCAATTCTTAGCTTCATAACAGATCTGGACAATAGCAACCAGAACTCTACCCGTAGACACCATATCAGCTCCCTAAATCAAAAATATTAAATAATTAAAGAAACAATAAATTTACTAAAAAGAAAAGAAAAAAAATCAATTAGATTATCATTTTATATGAAATAATTAAGCTTCTCTTTTGCCATACTTGAACTGAAACTGTTACAGATGGTTTAATCTGGTTTGGGTTTTACCAAAGAAAAATTGAGAAAGATTAAAATTAACAAGATTTTCTTAGGATTGACATTGTAGGGCATTCAAAGAGGAAGTGGGATAAATAATAATCAGTGTAATTTTTACAGAGGTGACAGATCTCAGAAGAGTTCAAAATTAATTTTTGTTTACATGTATACAGTCTTATTAATTTGGGAGAAGTGAGCCTTATAATGAAACAATATCACCAAGAAACATTAACCAATTAATTTTTCCACATAGGCGAGCCAGCGTGGCCAAGGTGCTCTAGGCACCCCTCCAGTTATCAATGAATCGTGGGCTCGATCCCGTGTCATAATGCTCTGATTTAAATAGCTCACTATAGTAGTTTCATAATTAGAATTGATTCTGACACCGAAGGAAAATGGAGTAGAGATCTAATCGGCATAATAATGAAGTAGAGATCCAACGAGAGCTCGAGATTGCGTCATTCTACCTTCTAGTAGTTAAAATCTCGAGCTCTCAATGGCTCTCTTTTCGATTTTTTCACTCTGTCAGGATCAATTCTAATTGTAAGACTACTGTAATGACCACACCATGCCCGCTTCGGCGGTACAATGTACAGGTATGATGTGGGAGGTGGCTGGAACTTTCCACTATGGGGTTAGTAACAGGGGCCCAATGTGATCTGATTGCTAGGTTAGAACAAGTGGTTTATCCTAACCGTCTAACCACTACTACTAATACTACTTCTCCACATAAATTTCTTAATCCAAACATAAAAATTGAGTAAAAACATATTAACACTAACTTAATACACAATAATCACTATAATGATAACAATTAGATTTTGGTTTGTCCATATTAATTATTATTTTCGAGGATAATATTTAAAAAATAAGTTTAATTATTTGTTTTTTCATAAATAAAAATATAAAAAAATCTTTTTGATAGAAGGGATCCATTTCTAAGATGGTTTAACCCTCTCATTGTTCAGCTTTTGTCAATAAAGAGTGCAATGCTGATAACTTTTTATTGAGCTGGGAAATAATAATTACAAAATAATTTTAATTCAGGCAGGCTGACAAGTAATCTGGTTTACAGCTTCCCTGATTCTGACTGCCTAAATAAAAATCTCATTTACAGCTCCTACAGTACATTACCACCGCACGAGTTAAATTGTTCATAGTAATGACAGAATTACTTTTTGCAAAGTGTAATAAACTTAGCTCACTTCTGATAGATTCTGTGTCTAGAACTGTAGCACACAAAACGTAGGGCGGCAAAAGCAAGCTTTAGGAGGTAATGTATTAAAACATTAGGAAAACTTTTTTAAGACATTTTTTTAGCATCCAAGCTGGGCAATTATTAGCACTATGTTTGACATATTGTTCATATGATTTCTGGCTAGAAATAAAAAAGTCAAACGTAATTGTTTCACCAAAGCTCATTTTAAATAGTGGTACATGCAAGACTTGCCTTCCTAGATACCGTTAAAAGAAGTATAGTTTGCATGAAAATAAATAAAATACTGACTGTTCGAGTTTGCTTCTCAAGAGCTAGGAGAGTGTCAATGGCATTGTGTAAATGGCCCTGTTTAGCCATGGCTTTACACTCGGGGATTTTGTCATCACAGGTAATACTGTAATCAACTTCCATTTTCACTATCTTTCCTGCATCAGACAGACTTGATTCGGACGCCATGGTTCTAAAAACAGAGTAACAAAATAAGAAATATTAGACATTAAACATTAAAAGAGATTTCATTGTGAATATGAAACAGGGGATCGGCAGAACTATGTTTATCATACCCAAACTCGCCTGAAACCAAGGTCTACATACTAACAAACCTGGTTCAAATCTAGATACAAAAGAGGTGAGACATGTTACGGTAATAATGATCACTGATCACATTGAATGGACGAGTAAAGTTCTGAGCCCTAAGGTCCTGCATAATGAACAAAATACTGTTTTGACCAAGACCTATTTAACAATAAAGGTCATATCAAGATGATCTATGAAGTAGCTGATCCTCTCACATCCTGTTTTTTTTCAAATTGGATGTGTACCAAGCTTGCTCAATGGACCACTTGGGCTATAACTTTGGGTTCAACCCACCATGTGATGAAAACAAAAATTGGAGTGAAGGATTGTCACCTCATGATTGACAAATTCGATAGCAGTTTAGTGAACTTGTTAATCTAATTATATGTAGGATAGGTCAGAAAAGCGTAAAGATATTAAATGCTTTATACATCACTAGAGCTTCCACCGGGTAACAGGGTGCAATGGCTATGTAAAAGGAGAGAACATAGAGTATGTAGAAGCCCAAATAAATACTACAAGACATGCCCAGCAGAAGGAAAAGGCAGGGCAGACCTAAGAAAAAAAGAGGGTTTAAGATGTAAAGGGGTCAGGGGCTGGTGACGTAGTTTTGGATCAAGAGGATTTGAGAGGTCATGTGAAGCAGGAAAAAGCCCTCTATAGACTGTAGCACCATTGAGTAAATAATAAACATTTTGTTTCTTAAATTGGACTAGAATAAGATTTATCTTTTAAAAAGAAGTTTATTATTTTAAGTAGGTTAAAGGTGGCTTTTGCCCTAATTTTACTGATTATAATGGATATAAAATAATAAAAATTATAATCTAGAGATTAAACTGAAACAAGTTAATAAACATGGGGTGGCAAAGAAATCCTAAAAAGTTGTGATGCTGAAGAAAATTCAGGGTCCGTTTACATCAAAAAATAAAAAATTGAGTGAAATATGAAAGATGTTCTCCGGGCCAAGTGAGTAGTACATAGTAGAGACACACATGTGGGGTTTATTATCTTCCACAATGAGCATACATATCTAGATAGTTAAAACCTTGAATGTGACATTACGTTTAAGAACCATTTCACCGCCTCCTCAAACTAGTATATGTGGTCTCTACAGCTACCTAACACAATAATTAACATCAGAGGGTTTATCTTAGAACGACTAAAGCTATTGAACTCCTCATTTATCCTTCACATAAAATTTGAATTGGTGCCACAAGTATCAAAATACCCCTATATTAAAAATGCCATTATTGACATGAAAAATTTAGAAACATTTCTTTCAAGGTGAGCCTAAAGATCTACAACTCCTTATTACAAAGGCTTTGAAATATATCGTCAAATGATGTCTGAAAAAAAGGGGAAAGGATCTATTGGCTAGATGATAGCTTAACTAAACTAAGCTAAAAACTGAAATAGAAATGGGTCATATTTTAAATTAGTAACAGGTGTTTCTTTGTACAGAAGTTTAAACGCTACCAAGGAATTATGTGAATCAGAATAGTATTTACTAGTAAAAATGGTAATCTACCTAATTGTAAAGCTTACTATGAGTGAAAGGCTAAACTTGGGAAGTGTACACCATAAATATGTATGTCCCACTTTTAGCAAGAATTTATGTTATTAGAAGGAATAGCTTAGTATACCCTTAAATATATGTAATAGGACTGTTTTAATCTTCTCATTAAAAATTGTCGGGACGAAGAAGACATACCAAAACCAAAAAATAAATATTTCATGGAATAATAAAATGCACAGTTTATACAACATTATCCCGATAACACGTAAGAAATCAGGTGAAAATTAAATAATTTAGCTATTTACTCTACATTCGTGATGTAAAAAAGCAGAAATATCAAGTTAGAAAGCGTTCTTTCTCAATACGAATATTTAAGGAGCTCTATTTTCGATACAAATGTAATATTATTAATTATAAGAATGAATCTAAATTGTTTTAAAACACAACATGAGATCAAAAAGTTCGCAATAATATAATAAGGAGAGAAAAGCTTTTAATGACGGCAAACTTGAACAGACAACAACTCGATGTGAAGGAGGTATTTTACATTAAGTATAGATATAAAAAAAGATGTAACAATAATATCGTAAACTAATTACTTACCTTATAATTTAGAGAATACGATAAACTCTTCAAAAGATATAAATAACTAAAAATATTTAATAAACTATAAAATCACAAGGACTGAAATCAGAGAAATCAACAAAACCTCAATGAGGAAGGTTATGATTACTTTACAAAAATGAGAAGAAATATCAAAGAGTATGGAACTTGGAGGGAGCAATGCACATAAAAAAGTGACTCAAAGATTGGTTTCTCTAGGTTTAGGTAGTGAGAGAAATGTAAACTTAAATTAGTAGTTACTATTTTATACTAGTTACATATTTATACCTCTGAGTTACTCTGACCGAAGTAAACCAGTGATGAACTAAGTCGTTAATATATCGAGTAAAATAATAGTATTGCGAACCAAATAAATAGATTATAAAATATTGCTATTTCCTTTTTGGCTGAACTTCACAATGCAGTTGCCAAGCCCGGAGTCACTCTTAACTGTTATGACCAGTTATCTCTTCGAAATTTAGATATATTGAAGAGATTATATCCCTTTGTCAAAGGAATATTATAACTTATATAAAATAGAAAGATCACGCCTCTTTAGTCACAATTGTGGTACGAATAGAATGAAGTGTTGCGGGCTTGAAAACCATATTCTAAGCTGTATCTAATTTTCATTACCTATTACTTATTATCACACTATATTATATTTAATTTAACTTTTTGAGCTATCACAATATTTTCTCTTCATATTATACTACTTATTACTTATGTGAGAAAATAAAAATGTTAAATATTTATTTAAGAAAAATTTAACTAAATTAAAAACCATTCCTAATCTACCCTCCAAGAACTTTCATTTGATACCAACACAATAGTTTATCCCCTGAATGTCACTACTATCCAGGGTTTAAAAATAACAAAAATAGTGTTCATGTATTTACTTAATTTTTAGAATATTATGATTTATAAATAATATAATTACTTTTCAATTTAATTATATAAGTTTTAATTAGATTAATAATCAGATTCTTCTATTTAGCAAAAAAGGTTGATAACCTACTACTAACGAATGAATAATATCTCAGAGCAAGGAAGGGGAATTTCCCCTTCCTTGCTCTGAGAATAATATAAATGACAGAAAAGTGCTAATTCAGTGTTAGTAGTGGCATCTATTGGTATTAGTAGGGACTACAGTAGTTGTTTATTTTGATCTGAATCAAGATATGAATGCTACCTAGCGATTAAACTTAAAACCATTAGTTTAAAAGTTCAGATAAGAGAAGGCGCTACTGTCTTGATTTCTTTATAATCATCCTGGATAGTGGTGATTTCTAGCAGATAAAAGATAAACTACGAACTGTTCAACATTCTTTTAAATTTAAATTCCAATTATTATTATGAGTTGTTTATCAAATAAAATCTCTTGGAGCATAGATTAAAAATGGGTTTTAATATTTTTTTTAATAAGTTAAAGATATTTTAATAAATAACATTTTACTTTCTCATATAAGTAGTACATATAAGGCGGAAATATTTATTATTTTTGTCATAAAATGTCTGTCTTGAAATGATGGCAATGCGTCATTATGATTTGGATGTAATAAATACTCTTATTTCATAATTATTTTGAATAAAAAATGTAGTTGTGCAGAAATAAATTAATTTTGTTTGTGTCTATCTTCGTTCAATGCATTATTATTAATTTTTGAACATTGAAAACATAATTGCTTCTACATCTCTTGTAGTATGTATGCAATTTACTTAGTGTTTACCTATATAGGACACTAACAAAGAGCAGACATTAGTTTAGCAATAATACGCTGGGGAAGTGTGACGTCACTTACGTAAAAAAAAGTGTGTGTTGTTACGTTGGCTAAGCTGCCCTGGCTCATAACAAAGAATATACAAATGGGTTTTATCAGTGCTATTTTATTTGATTATTATTTTTTAATCAATTTTATTAATTTAAGAATGAAAAATGTCTCAATGCTTTGAATTTGGGTGAGCCTTAAAAGATAAATGTCACTTTTACCGCAATACTTATCCATTTACTGTGTGGCGTAACATCAGTAGGTAAGTTCTTTTATATCTAATTTGAGTTATATGTAAGAATTATTTGTTTTATTATTCATAATGTATACATTTATTGGCTTATTAATGATGTTACTGATATATTATTAGGTTAAAAACAGTTAAAAAAGCTTTTAATAGAATAAAAAGAGGAAAAAACGATGAAATGCTTGCAGAACACTTGTAAACAATTGTTTGTTATGAGCCAGTAAAAGATAACCTGACGAAAAATTGTGGAGGGCGCATGACGTCACAGCAACCTTCGTCACTTTACGTAACCTCACTGACGCGACGTATAAAGTTATGTATAGAAGAGGTGTCCACATATACAGGGTATTCTGTGAAGTCAATACTTTAGGAGCATTTACACCTAAAAATCCTAACCTAGTCTTGCAAGACGATCCGCCAGTTCATTAGCTTTGATTCCTTTGTGTGTCCCATGGAACCCACACCAACTGTACTTTTTATTAAAAAAAAAAAAAAACCTTTACAGTTTGTTTACATTCTGAGACTACTTTTGATGGGCTTTGTGATGAAGTCAGTACTTTAATTGCTCCTGACTGTCAGAACAGATTAACATATGCCTACTTGGGTTCTGCACCTTACTTAATGGTCCGAGAACATGCAAGAATAGCATAGATATCAGCCTGAAAAACTGTTGCTGGGATCTACTGTGTAGATCAAAGCTCCTGACAACTCCTCTACCGTCTGTGACCCACACACCTCTTCCCATGATAGAAATGTTCATCCAAGTTTCCTTCCATTCCTTTATCGTAGGGAAGAGAGAGTTCTTAAATTGACATTTGGCAGTAATCTTGAATCATTACTGTAGTAGGGTATCTTTCTACAAATGATCCCATGCCCTCTATGGCTGTTGTATCCCTACCACAAGCCAATGACACAAGCAGATAAGTTGAGGCTAGCATTGCCGTCTGTCCGCTATATAGTTCTAGTAGTGGAAGTCCCACAAGTACCACCAGTGCTAGGGTTGTTGCTGTTCTCTTCGCGCCTAGTATTCCCAGACATGCTGTCCTCTGAATGTGAAGTTCTCACAGATTCACACAGTAGCTCTCAGGCTTACGATAGAATTGTCTGTATATAACTTTAGGCTTGAGTCCCCATCAGGGGCCTACAGCTATTCTGCTTACCTAGAAAACGGAGAAAGCTTTGTTGACTTTATAAGTGACGCCCAGGTAAGTTTTTTTAATCTAAAATGACTTCAAGATACTTACCTTACTTACTTACCATTAAGGAGAAATATGGTTCATATTTCGCTGATTTTTTCTTCCAGCTTATCAAAGGTAAAGGATTGTTCCGAAAAACAAAAATTTTTAAGGAGACCGATTTTAAAAATGCCAAGACAGAATCAAAAATTTCCAGACTATCAAGGGAACATTTTTGGTTCCATATCTGTCTGTCGCTCAATTTTTGCAAACCAACATATCTTAAAAACTACTCATCTGATCTTACTGAAATTTGCGTGATAGGTCATAATTAGCCTATCGTTGGTCCCATATAAGTTTCAACCTTCTGTGCCTATTTGTTTCTCTTCCGCATGCGCACAAACATACATAATATTCACACCTATATCATCAAAAGCACTTATATGATTTTATGAAATTTGGATGGTTTGTCAAAAGTAGCCTGCAGATGGCCTCATATTAATTTCAACCGTGTGAGTTCCTTAAATTTTGCTAAATTGATACTTTAATTAATGTAAAAAAATCAACACAATTTTGAAAGTTTTAAAAAATGGCAGAAAATTAAATAAATTTGACAATAATAGGTGTAAATAGGTAATATAAAATCATTAAATGAAGTATACCACAATGCTCCAACTATAATATTGTTTAAGTAAAAAAATATTTTAAAAGATAAAATAGACTATTTTTTTGAAAATTCAATTTAATCTCTCTGATGGGCACATGTATTTTTTATTGTCTAGTTTCATTAGTTAGTTAAAGTATTTAAGCTAAAAAAAAAAAAAAAAAAAAAAAAAAAAAAAAAATTACTTAACCTATATTACAAAAGAAAATGGCAAGAGATGGGGTGAATCTAACATGTAAATGTGATCTAAATTTTAGGTCAAAGTTTGAGTACATATACAGAGATTTCAGTTTATTTATGTTAGTTTTAATTTTAATGCTTAGTGTTTGTTCATAGGCACTGATGATGGTTTTATAAAAGCCGAAAGCTGCTTTGATAAATAAATGAGTATTATCTTCCGTGGAGAGGCTGTTTCTTTTTATTTATTAAGATGACCTCCATCAGCTCTTATTTCTCAATCATATAAAGAGACATTTTTCTATAATATGCATGTATGTTGTGTTTATTCAATGCTGGCAGGTAGTTATAATATTTAGAAAAATTAAAATAAATTCAATATTTCATTATTCTATAACATTAAATTAAACTTTTATTATTAACAACTATGATAAAAAGTAATAATTTTAGCATACAATAAAAAAAAAATAAAACTAACATTAATTTTAAAATTTCTGTAATAAATAAAAGGATAAAATATAAATATAAAAAAAATACATAAATTAACACAGTTAAATCATAAACTAAAACAGCTCTTGTAAGCTAAATAAAATTTTAAAAATAAAATTATTAAAAATAATTACATAAAACTTTGGTAACAAAATATCTAAATGTTTATAATCATGATCTATTAAAAAAAAAATTGCTATGAAATTGGAAGGAAAAACGTTGAAAAATATTTATTTTTCTTCACTTTTTACACATGTCTAATTCGTTATCTCATTTTAAGGAAATGGGTTAAAATTTATTATTAAATTCCATTTTATTTTAATCACTCTATAACTTTTTTGTGCAAAACAGCCTGCACTGATGATGGTTATTTGTAGATGAAAGCCAGTTCCCTTAAATATGCAGTTAGAGGAGAATTTGGCACTTTTATTTTTAAATGACAATATTTTCACCTTACAGTTTAATTCTTCAACCAAAATTTCTTTCAATAATTTTGTATTGCACTAAAATTAATAATTTGGACATTACTCGAGAATACAATATAAGGCCATAAAATATGACGTAAGAGGTCAAAAATCATTCAGAAGTAAGATATTGTTCCAAGTATAAAAATATATTAGTAAATTTTGTTTTTTAAAAAAATGCTAAGAATAAATTTCAATTCTACTAAAAGTCTTAATACAAAATATATAATATATATATATCTAAAACTAAATCTCAACAATAAAAAAAAGTTTAAAATTTACACAGTGCTTAATTCAAAGATCACACAAAAGCACCGCTTATTTTTTTAAAAAAAACAAACATGAGAATTAAATATAAAATAACGAGTATATGCAAGTAGAGTTGATGTCAATAGAATAATAAAAAATATAAAATCTTTCACCTAGTAAAGCAAAGTAAATAAAATATTGTAGAAAGTTGGCTCTGATAGCTGAGTGCTGAAAGTTAAGGAATCTCTGGAACTATGGTATATTTGTGCTATACTAAGTTTTATATTATTTCATTAAACTAAAAGAGAGGTAACCGATATGAATCAGTTCATTTAATGTTCATAAGAAATTAGAGGTAGTAATTAACTCTTTTTCACTCAGTGTGTTCATGATCTGAACTAGACAAGAATTTTACCAAGATAACCTGGGGTGTTATTTAATAACCTGCAGGCACTTTTAATGTTAATTAAATATGCTCAAATCCTACTTCAATGTGGTGAAAATTTTTATATTTTTTTCACTATTTAGGGAGCGCAACTACTGTCACACCACCATATCAACATGTCCCTATAAACTTTCTTCATAAATAATTAAAAAATGATACTTGTTACATAATTTATGTAGTTGTAATATTTTTTTAAAAATATATCTTTTTCTCTTATTCTTCCATCATTTATACTTTGATTTTATGAGATATTAGAGAATCTTTTTCATCTCTATTAATTTTTAATAATTAGTGCCCAATCCAACCCTTAGTATATAGACTAGTTATATTCTTGAATATTAATAATTAAAAAGTGTTACAAAAATTAGGTAACTCAATGGATCTGTAACCACTTCGGCATGTATGAGTTACAAGGTATTCCCACTTTCCCACTGTTTGTTCATGATCGACTAGGCAAGAACTTTACCAAGAGAATCTAAAGTGTTATATAATCACTTGTAGACATTTATAAAGGTGATTTAATAGTATTTAGAGAAATTTTAAGAAGATTATTAAAGTGTTTAAAAAATTAGAAAAGTAACACTAAAATTATCATAAATCAGTTATTGTTAAAAGGATATTGTCCCATAAACATTAATGTAAATACTGACTGGGTTAGGGTGAACTGAATATTGAATATTTAAAACGAGTCTAAAACGTTTATTGTACTTAACTGTTTAGGGATCAAAGTGGTTGTTTAACTGCCATCACAGAATAATCAATGATCTGATGTAGTTTAAGCTCCATTCTTCATAAGTAGTGCTCTCATGTACACATAATATTAAATTTACATACAAGTTTTGTAGATAAAAATATTTCCAATATTGACATTAAAATTTGAAATTCTCTTGGTTTCTAAAGTTAACTAAACACTTGCAAAAAGTTAACACACATTTTTTACACCAAAAGGGTTGAACCTGAAGGGATCGGTTTCTAGACCTGAACACATAGACCACAAAGGTTGTCTAGTGAGCAAACACAGTACGCATTCAGCTGAGAGGGGATCAGCCACATCACATAACCACCTGATATGATCGATCAAAAATGTGAAACATTCTTAAAACCTTGAGATTCACAGCATCTCCAGATAAGTTGGTAAATGACATTGATTTCAGGCAAGAGTGGTAACCACTTGGTTGCACAGATCCCCCAATTTCTGAAATGACATCATGTTTTTTGCAATTGAAAACAACTTCTCAAATTTATGAATAAGATCTTTTCTGCAGATCTTTTCTACATATAAGTTACAATTTTTTTTTGTGAAAACCAAAACTCATATACAAGCGGTACTACCACATTTTTTTAATAGTTGAAAAGGGTACGCAGTTCTGAAGTAGCCAATTGTGAAACGGGTTTCCTATCAAAGATACAATGGTAAGCATAGCTAAAGTATCGGAATGGGATGAATGAGCATTTGAAATATCATCACCTGTAACATGTTTATGCACCGATTCAAGTTTGTATGATGGTGAGTTTGTACCAAACAAATTTCTTTTAACTGGTGTAGTCTGTGAACGAACATCTGACTTATTCCTATTTTTAAAGGGAGTCGTTACTTGTGAATATGTATTTCTAACAGGAGTTGAATATTGTGTTTGCTGCGACAATATTTCCTCTTCGTCTATCTGTGCAAAGAGAAAATCATCATTGTCAAATAATAGATCACGATGTTCCTTATTTTTAAAAGAGAGTTCAATTTCATCAATAACTAGAGAAGCAGATGATAAACTCTCTCCTACTTTGTTAATTTCATCTTCAAATGGCTCCATAGCAAGAAACTTCCATTCTGATGGATCTTTATCCATTACATTAAGATCACGGAAAGCTTTCAGAGTGTCTCCACAAAGTAAAGTGTCTGGAAGGGCCTACAAAATAAAATTTAACTATCAATAAATTATTTAATAATATTAAATTATATTAAATAATTACATTAAAATAAATTACATTAAATAATAACATTAAAATAAGTGGGAGAGGAATAACCTATACTATGTATTAAGGAAGGAATGAACAAGTTAGAACTGCATTGGTTACCTATACAGGGGGTTATCTGAAAAACCTCGACCAGTAGCATTTTTGTTGGCCTAGTAGGACCAGGTGATAGATAAAAAAAGACCAAGCCATTATTGAAAATCCTGCTGGTACCTTTCTTTTCTGTCAATTCTGGTCTTTTCTCAACCATAGAATAGCCAAAAAGTTAAATTAAAAATAAAAATAGAATAATAGAAAAAGAACTCACCATTTTGACTGATTTCAAATGCGACTGAAGAATAGGGAAATCAAATCTATCTCCATTGTGAGACAACAGGCAAGCTGGTTGGGGTAAATGTTCTATAAATGATATCATCATATTGCTCACTTTCTCGTCAAATGGACCCATTACGTCAAGCATATCATTCGTCAAACCTGAAAATTAAGGGTTATTAAAATATGTATAATTAAAATTAAAAAATAAAATAAATCACTTAAACAAAAAATGAATAATTACCTACCACATCTAAGGAAATAATAATCTATGAAAAAACTCAGTACGACAATGACAAACCCGAACAAACCTTTCTCATACACACAGAGGTACTGTTAAGTTTGTTAAGTGTTTAATAGGGGTTTGTTTATATATTGGTTTTGATTTCAACTCCCCACTGAAATTTGCCCCTACTATTTTATTGTATTAATATCTTAAAAAATTAGATTTGTTCCAGGAAAACAACAGACAGTTAAAATCATATTTCAATAGACTATAAGTATATGAAAGTATTTTTGAAATATACCTTTTTATGATTATTCAAGATAGCCCCCCAAATTTAGAGCTAAAATTAATGACTTAATTTCTCCTCAGGTAATGATTTTTCTAAAGATGTAAACCAAATTTCATTGAAATAGGTTCAGTAGTTTAGACTATTTTGTCCCACTATTTTGGATTAAGGGGACCTTATAACATGTAAAACCATTAAACATGGAATTTTCGCATTATGTAGACATGCTCTATACACACATAAAATGTATATGAGGGAAACATCTTTACTGAAGACACCTGAGGTGAATAAAATATGGCTGGCTATTTAAAGGTTATTTAGTTATAGCTCACACATAAAAATATCCCCTCCGCACTAAAACAGTGGGATATACTCCATCTGCGATTCGCTAATAGAATAGAATAGAATAGAATATTTGTGTATTTGTTAAGTTTTTTTTTTACAAAACTGTACAAATAGGAGTTCATAGTCCTAACATAGATATTACATAACACATTGATTTAAAAAATAAAAATTACAAAATAAGTTTAAAGTTTTTATGTTATATAAAATAATATTTATATGAGTGTTTACTTCTTTCATCTTTTAATTTTTTGCATAAAGGTGTCTTACAAGCCCTGGGATTGTAGTTTAACTAGTGACTAGTCTACTCTTGTAGTTACTCGTTCAGGATGAAGGATCTGAGTTTTAATGCTTCGCTCGTATAGCAATATATGTTTTTAATTTTCTTGTAGGTCAGATCATTGAGTAGATCTGTTAGAGCTAGACTTAGCTCTGTGTGTTTACTAGTATATTGTACTATGTAGTGGGTCCTTAGGTCCTGATAAATGGGACAAGAAAAGTAGAAGTGAATAATTGTTTCTTCTGTTTGCCTGTTACAAATTGTGCAAAGGGCATCCGAATCAATTTGATACTTAATACCCTTCTGGAAAATTCTGAGCAGCTGTTTGTTACTTAGTCTGAGCTGAGTAATCAGTCTGATCATAGGCATCTTTATTCTTAGTTTGAGATGATCTTCGCCTGAGAAGTTAAAGTTGCATATCCGCCTGTAGAAGGGATTGTAGGAGGATGCCACAACAGCTTCGATGTCTTGTGAGAAACATTTGTTTGACCATATTTCAAGACTAGATTTTATACTTTGTTTACTTATTTCTGGGCTTTCTTCAAAGTTATAACTGTCCAAGTCAGTGTTGTACACCAGGTCTTTTATTTGAGTCAACCAACTGTATTCTATTTTGCTCCTAGAGTTCTTCTCAGAATTAATCATAGTAAAGTAACATGCTTTAGTCAGACTGTTTGCCGGGCTGTTCACGATCCGCTTCCAGAAATTGAGAGCCCGCGCGATTCGCTAATATTAAACTAATATATATGTTTCATATTAAGGGTAAGGTGCAGCACACAGAAATTTAGTGATTAATTTTTAGAATACCAAATACTTTAAAATCATATACTTAAATACACACCTGTAATTTTAGAAGCAATAAGACCAATGTGACCTTGTGGGTTAAAACACAATGTTAATGTATTGACAACACGAGGGACACAAAAAGGAGTTTTATCAAAATGAGATCTCGTCACACCAATCAATGTCATTTCTGTGATTTTGGTTTTCCCAAGATCAACATGAGGCAAGCCGGTGGTTTCAATATCAAAAAACACATAACTTCCAATAGAACTCATGTCTCTTCTACTTGAAAATCTCAATATTTTGTTAAATCGAGTTATATTCCAACCTGAAAAATAGTAAAATAAATAAGTTATTTATTTTTTTCATCATTATTCATCTTATTATACGACCAATAAGGGAAAGAAAGGACATTCACTCAGTAATATTCAGACTTAAAAAGACCAAAAAAACAAATATTATTCAGTTTTTTATTAAATAAATAAAATATTTCGAATTTTTAGAGGTTTTTCGAAGAGAACCTTAAGTCTTATTTTAAACAGCTATAAGTAAGAAACGTTTTTGATCAAAATACACTAAAAGAAATTACCTAGACCTAGAACCCTGATTAATGCAAGTTGACAGTAAGCACATTAAGTAAACTTTTATGCAGCACATTGCCCAGAGAAAACTTAAGCCAATTACACAATGCTATAAAAGAATCTATCATTGCAACTTAAGAGTTCTAATAAAGCAGTACAGCCTTAACCTTTTTCTTTTACATAGTATGACTACTACTAGTACTAGACGGATAAAATGAACCTAGCAATTAGGCCTAATTTTACTAGTTCCAGCCACTTCACACCTCTGTACAAGATACTGCCGAAGTGAATATGCTGTGATCATTAGTGAACCATAAAAATCAGAGCAACATGGCGCAGAATAGAAACCCACAAACTCGTACCACCCTTGATTAACAGATGTCCGAGCAGACGAACACACCGAGTCCCTTTACATAGTATATAAGAGTTCCCCCTGCTCAATTCTCTCATGTTTAGAACAACCCTCTGTTGAATGTGAAGCTATAGCGAGGGCTCTCATTTACAAACTTTACTATTTTTATTGTTTTAAATTTCTGAGTAATAGTAGCAAATAAAAATTCACGAGTACGGTGAAGTAAACAATGTTTTCAACTTTTAAATTAAGCTCCACAGAAGGTAAATAAGCATAGTCTAGACTCGGTCGAAGTGGTTGCAACTACCCCTGTCAACCTTGAGGATCTAAGTGATAAATAGTTGTTAAAAACAATTTGATATTGGATAAAGCTAATGGTAAATATTTAGCATAAGATAAACGATTGACATATATTTCTGAATATTTAAGTTTACCACTGGCAAAGAATATTATGGTTTGTTCTGAATCAGTAGTCAGGTAGACTAGCAGTTTGATGTTGTGTCATGGCGGCATTAAACAATTCTAGCTACCTAGGGGTTTTATGTAAGGCATTGGTTTGCGTATAAAGTTATGGCAAGTGCTCACATTTAAAAAATGTATAATTTTGAATAGTTAAAAGTTTCTGAGAAGTACCAAATAAAAAAATGCTCTGCCAATTAGTGTGGCACATAGCTTCCTCACATTTTATTTCGTAAAATTTAATGATTTTATGCTTTTAAACCTTATTATTATCCAATTTATTTCATTCTTCCCCTTTTTTTAAAAAATCTGTCAAAATTGTTTTGATTTTTTACACATATTACAGTATCAATTTAGCAAAATTTAATGGTTTAAATTAATCTGGGGACATCTGCAGGCTACTTTGGACAAACCATACAAATTTCATAAAAATCACAAAAGTGCTTTTGATGATATAGGAGTAAATAAATTATGTTTGCGCACATGTGGAAGAGAAACAAATAGCGCCTATTTGTTTCTCTTCCACATATGCGCCATAAGGTTGAAACTTATATGGGACCCACACCAACAATGGGCTAGTTATGACTTACCATCCAAATTTCAATAAAATCGGACAAGTAGTTTCTAATATATTATGTTGGTTCGCAAAAATCGAGCGATAGAAAGACACGGAACCAAAAATGTTCCCTAAAGTCTACATCGGATTTCCGTCTTGTATTTTTGAAATCAGAGACCTAAAAAATTTTCATTACATAGCTTCCGTTACCTTCGGTAAGCTCGGAAGCAAAAATTAAAAAATACAAATTCACAATATTACTTTACAGTGAACAATGCTATCAACTTTTAAATAAAGCACTACGAAGGTAATGTTATGGTTATGATAAACTAAACGTATTCTGGACTCAGTCAAAGAGATCGTAACCTCTATGATCTACCACTAAATCAAAAGTTAAAAACTCGGTTTATTGTGTAGGTTTGTCTATCTGGACACACCCTTTACTTCTCAGTTAGCCTGGTTAGTGATTCCAAACAAACTCTTGGATAGATCGTATGTCTTACCAATTAGTTGATAAGAACGAAGCTAAGTGTAAGGACAAAGAAGATAAGTCTTTGTTATAAGAATTAAACCAATGTTGCATCATATATCTGAATACATTAAGTTTGCTAACTTCTTATGACAAATGGGTTGAATCTCCCAGCGAAAAAAATAAGTACATAATAACATTAAATTCAAACCAGCATGCAAACGTACCTACCTTGAGCATCGTTTATCTATATTCTATCAAAACTTCAACTCTCATCCGCTAAATTTTAAATAGAAATTACAAATTGACAATATTGCCTTCGCTTAAAATGATAAAATATTTTAGGAAGCACGGTTCCAACTCAAAAGGAACAACTCGGTATCAGGAACTTTTCGGTATCAACTCAAAAGGAAACAAAATCACTGGCTTAGGCTTATCGCTGTAAAAAATTAACTCACCCAATACAAATTCTAAAGCAAAATATGAAATAATAAGTTAAAATAAAAAATGTTAGCTAAATTAAAATAAAAACAAACAGATCTGTCACAACGTTTGCGTTTTATAAACTACAATACAAAATGTTTTCGTTTTCATTTATTAATCACAATTCAACCAGAGTTTGTTATCTATGCGGAAGTGTTATCAGCTCAACCGCCGTTGAAATTCAGTTTAAAATTAAATACGTAACGACTAATTTAACAAGAGAAGAAAAAACTAATTTCCAGTTCTCCATAATTCTACTAATTACTAATTTAACACTTCGAAATTAAAAATAAAGAAATGCTTTATCAAATCTGGCTTTTAATTACGCATCCTCTGTGTCGGTATAGCTCAACTTTTACTGTACCATTTTATATATAGTCTTCTTCCTATTTTACTTCAGATATTATAATATTATCATCCTATAATTATTTTCATAAGAAACAAAACCATGTTTCAAAATTTGTAACAAAGAATAATAATTTTGAAAATTTGGGAGATAATACTTTTAAAAATCATTTCATTTAAATGATCCCGTTTGAAAATAAGAAATTGGTTCACTTCACTTTACGGTATACACCTAGTAGATTAGTGACGGGGTGCTAACATCAACTTATTGAAAAGTTATTAAAAAAAAAAAAAACTGTTATAACACTATATCCGAGAATTAAACAAAACAATATAACAAATAATTAGTTTAAACCACCATATAACTCTTTATAATTAAATAAGAATATAGGACAATTATATAAATTGGTGGGCCAAACAGTGCAGATTTACCATAATATAAATTAGTTGTTAGAATTTTATGATTACGAAATAAACAAAATAAAGACTAACCTAATTTGAAGAACATCGTGATGTCTGCAGGATTAACTGAAACTGAAGGTAGATGTAGTAGGTTAAATAATATATGGGGAATCTATCAGCTGGAGGTGGTATGGTGGGGACAGTAGCAAACCCCGCTGTTTGTTTATTTTAGAAGTTCAACTGTTGTACAAAAAGTTAAACGAACTTTGATCTTTTAACATATTTTATGAACATGTAATCATTTTATTTTTTACTTATATTCTTTTTAAAAAACGTCAGAATGTAAATATTATGACTGATTTATTATTTTTAAAAAACAATTTTTTATAAGTAAACATCGATATATTAATTTTTTGCTTCTGAGCTTACCGAAGGTAAGAAAGCTATGTGGTCGTTCTGTTATTTATTTCTAATTATTTATTTATATATATTTTTTTTTTTCAAAAATCTTCAACCATCTATGGACTTACATCCATCTTTATATGGTTACATATCTTTAGGGGGCCCGAACCGTTTAAGCGAAAGTGCTGAAATTTGAAACACTGGTGCTCCTTTTTGACCCAGCCACAGGAAAAATGTACAGAAGTTCAAAATTAAATATGTATTCGCATGCGCAATTCGCAAAAATGTGGCACTCTCATTTTTTTTTTTTTTTTTAATATTCGAGTGGGGTATCAAATGAAAGCTGCTGAATAGTAGGGTACAAATATATATATGTATATATATACTTTTTTAAATTTTGCATTCCTTATTGGTTAAATAAATAAAACTAACCCCCCCCCCCCTCCAACCACTATATAACAGCTTGTCCTAAAATTTCGAAATAATTCATGCTAATACCTTATTGTGGGGCGATGAAAATTCCGGGAGTGCATCCAAAATTATCAAAAATTGTCAATTTTGGCGCGAAAATGTGAAGTGCACCCAAAATTTTTTTTTTTTTTAATTTTGAGTTGGGTATCAAATGAAAGCTGCTGAAGAGTAGGACACAGGCGCTCAGTGCAATAGTGGCCTATCCCCAAAAATTAATTCTGAAATAATTAATATTTAAGTTTTGCATTAACATCAATGATATACCCAAATTTCATTTTTAGAGATATATTGATGAACTGATAAGATTTTTACTTAGAATTCTCTCCTTTTCGTAAATTTAAACATATATGTTATTTGGAAGTCATTTTAAATTTCAACTACAATTTTTTTTTATTTTTGAGGGTTAGGCCACTATTGCACTGAGCGCCTCATTAATATATATCTGCATTTTATAAATGTTGCATTCCTTATTGGATTTATTGCCAGATCACCAGTTCGGATTCAGAGAGAATCACTCCACCATTGAGCAGGTGCACAGAATCATTCATGTGATAGAAAAGGCTCTGGAAGAGAAGAATATCTGCTCAGCAGTCTTTCTAGATGTAGCACAGGCATTTGATAAGGTTTGGCATCATGGACTTGAGTACAAGCTGCACAGGGACCTTCCCCAAGATTTCTATTTGATACTGAAGTCGTATATATCAGAAAGGTACTTTAGGGTAAAGCACGAGGATGAATACTCAGCTCTAAAGAAAACTTCAGCGGGCGTTCCACAAGGGAGTGTACTGGGACCAATATTGTACTTGCTTTATACGAGAGATCTGCCTAACATAAGAGAAACAACCGTGGCGACTTTTGCGGATGATACTGCTCTCCTAGTAGTTGGAAAGGAGGTCGAAACCACAACTAATAAACTGCAGAATTCAATCACAGAGGTATGGAATTGGACCCAACGCTGGAGAATTAAACTAAATCAGTGCACATCAACTTTACAAACAGGAAAATAGAAATGAAAAAGGTATACATTAACGAACAAGAAGTGCCGTACTCTAACACTGCTAAGTATTTAGGCATGACACTGGACACAAAACTGAAGTGGAAGGAACATGTGAAAATAAAGAAAAAGGAGCTCAACATAAAATACAAGAAAATGTACTGGCTGTTAGGTAGAAATTCGCAACTGACAGTTGAAAACAAATTGCTGCTGTATAAGCAAGTGCTGAGACCGCTGTGGACCTATGGAACACAACTATGGGGTTGAACCAAGAAAACAACTATACAGATGATCCAAACCTTTCAAAACAAAGTACTCAGAAGTATCGCGGATGCTCCCTGGTATATTAGGAACGACAATCTACACAGAGATCTTAAAGTAGAATTTGTCAATGAAATTGTTACAAAATACGCAGACAATCATAGCAGGAGAATACAAACCCATATAAATGGAGAAATGCTCACAATGGTGGAAGAAGAGCCGCACACGATACGGAGGCTTAAAAGAAAGAAACCTTGTGATTTGGTGACCCAGTAATCCATTAAATCTGTAAAACTCTAAGCGAGAGAAAATTAAGAAACTCAACTGGGGAACTAGTCACTGGACTATACCCCACAAATGAGATATGTTATATGAAAAAAGAGCAACTTGTTGGGTTCGCTCAGTTGTTGCGTAGGGGGGTGTTTTTAGTGGGTTAGAGTCCCACACTACCTTAGAGCTGGGCTCAAGGTGTATCTGACCAAAAACCACTTGTGTGGTAAAAAAAACACCCCGCCAAGTCTGCGGTCAAAAAAAGTTGTGAAATCAACTTTCTGTCCCGCCAAGTGATGTTGGCACTTTCTCCTGGCCCAACACTGTCAACTTAGATATTTATCAGCTTCTTCTCCTTGGCGGTGTGAGGAAAGCCTTTTAACAGTGTTGTTGAAGGCTCTTCTCGATGCCACAATGGTCATTCCTTGAAAGCTTAATTTGTATATTACTTATTTTTATTTTATTTGCTTTTTGATAATGGGAAAGATTTACAGCAATGACCATTGTGGCATCGAGAAGAGCCTTCAACAACACTGTTAAAAGGCTTTCCTCACACCGCCAAAGAGAAGAAGCTGATAAATATCTAAGTTGACAGTGTTGGGCCAGAAGAAAGTGCCAACATCACTTGGCGGGACAGAAAGTTGATTTCACAACTTTTTTTGACCGCAGACTTGGCGGGGTGTTTTTTTTACCACACAAGTGGTTTTTGGTCAGATTTCATGACTTTTTGTACGGTCCCTAAGGAAGGATTATCTAAAGTGTTTATTCCCACACATTAGAGTCAAATAAAAGTGAAGATAAGAGCTGGACAAGGTCTATGGAGATTGGAGATCTACGAGACCTATGACATTGAAAAAACTTAAAATTCTTATAGTAGCAGCATTTGGCCACCTAGATACACTAACGTTGCTATCATTTGCGCATATCCAGCTGGATCCTGACCTTGTATAAGTAACGAAGTGACCCCTTAATATTGTCTTAATTATACCTACCTTAATTATAAAGTATATATGTTAAAAGTAACTAATGGTATAATTACAATAATATATATATATATATATATATATATGTAGGCTCACTACTTCGCATGACGCTTACTTGGTTTCTACCCATTTTAGACTGTTTGCTAGCTTGGTTTCTCGCTCCACATTCAGCGTAGAAATGAGTTGAGCGGTTCTAAGGGGGAGGGGAATGCACTAGAGCCCTAGAATAATACAAAAAGCCCTAATTCATTAAAATCAGTTTAGTAGTTTAGGCTGTAGGTGCGTCAACGTTAAAGTGACTGTTCGCTAGCTTGGTTTCTCGCTCCGCGTTCAGCGTAGGAATGAGTTATCTAATTTTTTTTGATCTAGGAATGCACTAGGGCCCTAGACGAATCCAAAAAACCCTCATTTATTAAAATCGGTTCAGTAGTTTAGGCTGTAGGTGCGTCAACGTAAAATGAAGGAAGAATAAGAATAAGAATAAGAATAAGAATAAGAAGTCATCAAAACCACCATTTTCAAACCTATTTTTCTCTACTTCTACTTGACCGATTTCGACATTTTTTTTTTTATTTTGATCTACAGGACACGGCCTTCAAAGATATAAAAAAAAATATTTCGGTAACTTGTATGTATTCCACGCTACAGACCCTCAAAAACCCTAGTTTGTCACCTACAGTATATATACACTGGCAGCTTTTGTGAAATTTAGACTTTTTGACTTGGCGGGGCGGAACGCTGCCGCGTTCCTAAATATCGTGATTTTCACCAGCCCTAACAAATAAAAAATAAAAAATCCTTATTGGGAAGAACATTTTTTTATATCTGTTTTTGGGGAGAAAAAATTGGATTTTGTTCTTGGAAAACAAAATTTGGAATTTTTTAAAAATTGGTTTGAGGAAGTTGAAGGTAGTTGGAGATGGTTACAATTGATTTATGCTTCATATGACACCTGTATTTGCAAGGTCTTCCTAACTATTATAGGTAGAACTAACACAAAATACTCTATAAACGCCTAATTATAATTACCAAGACCTAATAATTGTAGCAATCACAACGTAAAAAATCAAGCGAAACATTCTAATATGTATAAAGGTGTGCATGCATTTGGATTTATACCTAAATTAAAATAAAAGTATCTTTAGTTTACAAAGGTACTCATGGCTATATGCCATATGAAATACCTAGTACATTACGCGTCTAGTGCGGAAAGTAGTGTGCATGCGAGTGTGGAGTTTGCACCCGAGCGGTACCGAGGGTAGTATAAAGTATAAGACCACACGAGCAAAGCAAAATGCAGTTTTCGCACGATTTGCTTACCGTAGTTTATCTACTGTTGTTATTGGATTATAATAATAAATACAAAAAAAAAAAAAAAAAAAAAAAACAGTTACTTTAATTAAACAAACAGCAAATTAGTTTTGTTAAATGTAAAAAAAGCTCGCTAAAGCCGGGTTTACACGATCCAAGTATACTTGGTCCAAGTAGTTGTTGATTTTTGAAGAAACGTTTACACGATCCAAGTATATACTTGGTCCAAGTAGTGGAACTTTCATACACTATACATTTTAGGTTAAGATAAATTTTGCACAAGATAAAACCAGCACAATCTCACATATTTGTCATTTGTTGACAACTCGATCTCATAATTTGTCACGGGAGTGCCATTTTTGTTTTCATCAAATCAAAGTCTACTTTGATCAAAAAAAGTTGGAGCCCGTCCAACTCAACTTGGTTGTCCAAGTTGACTTTGATACCCTGTAAACATGATCCAAGTAACTCTACTGGTCCAAGTATACTTTGACCGTGTAAGTAACTAAGAGTAACTAATGAACAATGAATGTGTTAGTTACTCAAGCTGTTTTTAAAATATCATTTCATTCATCAATGTCACAGCATATTTTGTAATGTTCAGATAAGAATAAGGCCTGAAGATGCCCAGGTTTGGGCGAAATATAGCTAAATTTGTAAAAAAATATTATAATTAAAAAATTGGTTTTTTTAATTATCATAATCCCTATAGACCCTAAACAAGTAGAAAGCAAAAAGCACAGGATACAACCGACCTAACCGAAATAAATTGGAGAAAATAGATCCAAAATGGAGTAAAAGCGCACTTTTCTATCTCAGTCCGCCGTTGCCTAGATATGATTTTTTGAAGATTTATTTTCGTATTTTCTCCATTCCAATTAATTTTTTTCCCACTTTTAATCGCATTTTCGAAATCAGTGTCAAATTTCCTGCACTTGTTCAACAACGATTTCGAAAATGCGGTCAAAAGATGGGATGGAGTGGAGAAAGTGCGGTTTAAAAAGCAAAAAACGTATTTTTAAAAAAAATAAACCTTAAAAAAATCATATCTCGGCAACAGATAAGAGATAGAAAAGTGTGCTTGACAGCGTATTGCTCCATTTTGGATGAAATTTCACCCACTTTTTTTGTTATAGGTCGGTTACACCCTCGTATTGTTATATTAAGAGGATCAGCATTAGTTATTTTTTATCCCCTTGTTAAAAAGGAAAATCTCGGACCTTAAAGGTGGGTTCACACCTACGGTTAGGTCTTGGGCCAATCCTTCCCACTGACCGGGTGGACCCCAGTCAGCCAAAGACAGAATCTCCTTTCGCAACACTACATTCTATATACGAAACGCTTTAACACCTCTTAGAAAATTTACCCTGAGTGAAATAGCGCTACTTTCAGAGGAGGAAGAAGCTAGACCTCGGTCCTAAAGACGTTTCTATGTACAGAATATATATTTATCGAGAAAAAAAAAGAAGGGAAGTTATGAATAAAAACAAGTCTAGATAGGAAGCGAAGAATAAAGGGTTAACTGTCTATCGCCAGGGTCGGATTTAAAGTGCGTGGACGCTCCTAGGCCCAAGAGTTTTTACCGCCTCTTTAAAAAAATTGGTGGGGGGGTCGATCTGGTAATTTTCCTTAAGAAAATAATGAACAATTTTAATTTTTCCCCATAATAGCATCACTTATGAAAATAATTTGAGAATCAATTTTTTGTATATTGGGTGTATTAAGTAAATTAAATAGCCAAACAAGATCATGCTGTTTTTTTTTTCTTTGTCAGTATTTTACTCCTAAAAGGGTTTTTAATGTAAACGCTCATCTACAATCTACAATAACAGGGGATGCAAACTCAATAGTTCTCTTGCATGTTTGGTGATATCTGCTAGGCTTCCAGTCCAATAATAACCTCAAATAATCCAAACGTATTATGGAGCTGAGTATGTATTTATTTTTTCGTCTCTTGACTTCGGAATATAAAGTATCTAGTATAAATTTGCAAAAGTTCACACGAAAGCTCTCAGATCCTGTAAATGTAACATCGATGCAACAAAGTATGTAGATATCTTCCTGTTCGTCGGGAGTCTGCTACTTCTTAAATTTTTCTTCTCGCTGCACTTTTTAAGCCATCTAAATTTGTTTCTCACTTCATGATGAAAACCACAAAGAGACTCATTGAAAGTAATAATCTTCCCTAGCTCTTTGGTTTCATACTGCAGTTTTATGTTCACCTTATTAAACCTTTCCAGTCTCCAGTATAGTACCCCATAAAATCGCCATGAATGAAGTATGAAGTCTCAAGGGATCTCAGCTAAACCATTGCCTTCAATTATTGTTGAGATAGTTTCATCACTGTCGTTAGCAATTTGATTCAAACTTTTAAAATTCCTTCTCTGTTTTCATTTACAACTCCGCACGCGCATCGTGACGAAAAGACCATCGAGTCTTAGTTAGATTTTGTAGTTGTAAAGGGCACTTTTTCTTTAGGAAAACACACCTGTGTGTTGATGCGCACTCAAGAAGGCATAGTGGGCCAAATGGTAAATCCAGCTCTGTCTATCGGTCTGGTCCGGTCTAAATCGCTCGCAAGCAACCTAATCAGACCGAGCCCAGTGTGTGACTGGACCGGTACCGAAGATGTGTATGGTCCTATATAAAAACATAAAAAGGGATCTTGACCTGACCGCACCGTACTGTTATCATACGTGTTCGTGATCGCACGTGTTAATGTATCTTAAATAGAAATTATACAAAGGGTGGTTTATGCAAATTAAGGGGGGATCTTTCTAAATCTTTGCGCTCAAAGTAAGGTTTGATGAACCAAACTACTTTAAGTTCAGTTTTTTGCGAAAAAAACGATATGTTCTGGGAGTTAAGTTTGAAATAGAATAAGGAATAATATATTTGAATAGGATGCAAATATATTACAATAAATTATTCAACACCCTTGAACCTGAACTTGCGTTCAACAGGGATGGATGGAGCATGTCTTAGCCGAATAAACAGTACCATTTTATTACATTAATTAAGGAAACTATAATTATCGCGTAGATATTCTTTAAATCGTTACCACAAAAATTAACCCACCTAAAGACAATACTCTTTTTCCAAAAATAAAAATTAATCTATTAAGTTAAAAAGCATATAGTTAATTTACCATCCTAGTATGACAGAGATTACAATTACAGAACAGTTACGGCTATAAATAAAAGAGTAGGTAGTCATGCTTATAACCGTAAGGAATTTGGCCGATAGACTACAAGAGGACAGGCTGGAAGCAACCTTAACTAAGGTGGAGGTGTGTGTCCGAATCCTCAAGTTGCAGTAGATCCGGTGTAACGTGTCCCCGAAGGACGTTGCCTAGTTGGGCCCGGTCGCCACCAGGCAGCCCCACCGTATCTCCCTCCCTCATTCACTGGCTCCCTCTCTACTCTCTATCACTCCCCCGTATCAGTGCAAACGTTTCAGTACGGTTCCGTCGTCTTGACTTTACTGTGTACGAATTAATTGCGTCACGATAATTTTTTTGTTGTAATTACTGACACTTAAATTTTCGTCTAATTTTACACTTCACTTAAGGATAACTACTTCCATTATCTACAAGGTAAAAATATCCTTAACTACTTACAAAAATGTACTTTCATGTAATTATTCTCAATTGTTTGTTTAATTTGTCCATTATATTTGAGTACTAGAAAATCAACGAAATCCCGGATATTTGCAATGTACTAAAATAAAATTGTCTCTTCTTCACATTTTTTTTTTCGTAATTCAAAGTTAACATTGTTAGAAAATGTAAATAAAAAAAATAATAATAATAATTTATTGTCAACCTCTAACCCAAATATTTTAATTACGTGTTCTAGCAATTATTCGCTATTATAGTTTTTTAAACAACCAACATCATTTTCTCTTGTTTACAATTTATTCGCTACGAGCAATTGTAAGTACTTGAATTTGATTGAAACATTGACTTGATTGATTTGAAACAACTTGATTCATAATTATAATAAATAAGTAATAATAATTAAAAAATGTGTTCCATCTATAAATATGATTTTCAGCCTAAAAAGTGTTTTAATCTCTATTCTCCACAGACTGCACAAAAGTACTTTATATATTCGAAAATTTAAGAGGGAATAGACAATTTAAAATTATAAAATTATTGTGACATAATAATTAAAATCATATCTATAACAAATGTTTAATAAATATTATAAGAAGTTAAGATTACCAAATAAGTAATTTTAAACATTATTTTACTGAGATTTTATGGACCTTACTAATACTGAATAAAATAAAGATTAGTTTATAATAAAAATAAAACTCATAATAGCTGTAGTAAATATGATACAAATCGGGCAAACATATCATGACCAATTAAGTGGTCGAAACATGCTCTTTAAATCCATTAAGAAAGCATGTAATTCTAAAAAAAAAAAAATCTAATAATTTAAATTTTGAAGTTAACTGAATTGCGGCAGAATGTCGTCAAATATTTATGGTTCGTCACTTTCAAAAAAATTCTGAGATTTTAATAACATCTATAATATATAATAAAATAAAAGCCTAAGATTATCCGGTGTTGACCGGCTGGAGTTAAATTTAAATTTGAGATTTTCCGGTTAAATCTACACGAATCTATTCTAACTAAGGTGGTAATATTCGTTATTGTTATCTAGTCACTAGAGTGAATTTTAGCATAATATTATATCTCAACTGTTAGCTCGTTTGAAATACTTAATGCAGTTATTGTCATATTGCCACTTACTTGAGTGATCTTATAAAACTCATATTTTTAGCTTTTTAAAATACAATAAGTGGTAATATTGGTTGTTGTCATATTGCCATCACCATTCATTTCATATTGTTATTAATAGCAATGTATTGGTTGTTACTTAATATATGAATATAAAATTATAATTTAAATAACTATTCGTTTTTCTGACAGAGCATTAATCGGTTAGTTATGTTTCAAATTTTGATGGTGGTTGTCTCAATTGGCATTATCACATAAAACAATTAGAATAATTTGTTCCAAAGCCGATAGTATTAATTTAAGTAATTATACATTTTATTATTAACGACTCAGCAATATTGTCTTTATTTTTAAAGCGAGTTTTCCTCTGATTAAAATTCTGTATTTTGATGTTATACGTGTTTACACAGAGATAATAAATCCTAATGGTTTACACGCCTGCACCACTTACAACCACAATATAAAATGTAACGGATAACATCTCTACTAATATCTATTTATCTCTCATATTCTGCGTGTATTGAAAACGTATACCGGACTAAACTGTACGATATACAATTTATCCGATCTATCTTCAGAGTAATGATAATGAAGGTTGAATGTAATTTAACTGTTCTGTATACATTATAGTCAGAACTTAATGAAAACAACTGTCAACACGTATATATTTTGCTTATTTACACCGCACTTAAGTTTCGGCAGTACATTGATAAATTGATTGCCTATACCTCCTAAATCCTCCTAACTCCCTGTTAAACGAGTAACGCTTTTTGGTGTCGATTTTTAGTAACGCTTTTCGAGTTGATGTGCCATAGCCAAGACATGAAAATGTCAAAAATTAGTCGAAACTTGTCTGTATTTTTTATACTTTATCTTTCCAAATCTATTAAATTTATCTTCAGTAAACTTGAAAGTAAAAGCAGTCATAACCATTTCGATATAATATGTATATATTAAAAAAATATATATATATTAAGTAGTATAGAACTTCACTTTCCATCAATAATAAAAAGCCAAAGTAGTTAAAAGTAATCTGCATATTTGTTGATCTAAGTTTGCTTTTTTTTTTTAAAAAAAATGTTAATTTATTTTTAATGGCTAAGCTTTTAGTATTCTTTGTTATTATTCAACCAGTAAATTCAGCATCCTAAAGAATATAATCGAAAGTAAATACGAACATTTTATTAACAAAGAATACTTTTTTTGATTTAAGGTACAGAATAAATATGACTCTTTATAACGAATAAGCGTACAACAGAAAATGATAATATTACAGTATAAATAGCAAACTAAACTAATAATAGTGGCTTCTTGAAATAAAATATTAATAAATAATTTTAAAACAGTTTCAGAAATCTTTTACTTTTAAAAATGGAGAGGATTTGCCGATTTTCTTCTTAATTTTTTACAAATAAAATTAATTTAAATATGATTTCTTTTTTAAATATAGATATTTAAATAGCTTCGATAACATATACAATGGTTCCTTCTCAATTACACTTAACAGAACTTTTGACTTAATAACCATTTGACATTCAGGCCTATTATAGCAATTACTGAGCATTTATAATTGTTTACAGAAGCGTCAATCAGCTGAATTATAAGTACTAGTTCCTAACTGCTTTGACTTGAAGACTAATGAGGTTTCAAAAACTAAAAACACTATACAAGGGGAACGCGCTATCACACAGTGGGCATTGGAGGAAGTGGCTGGTGGTTAGACCGCTTTGAAACCATTAACTAATATCTTAATAGAAAAATAAATAAATTATATCTTGTTAACGTTAAAAGTACATTTTATTTCTTTTATTTACTACTAAAGTACTCGGCGCAGCCCGGGTTGTATACAAAAATCAAGACTAAAAAAACAAAAACTAAAAGTGACTAAAATAGCAACAAAGAAGTAGATACCTAAATGTATATTACAAAAGTATCAGAACATTGTAAAATAAATATGTATAAAAAATTGTTAATTGTGAGGAAATTATGTTACAAACCTTATAAACCTTAATTTTTTATTACTGGACCATGTTATACAACTAATAAATCTCGTACTTTTTGGCTGAAAACTGGATAAAGGTCAATTCCATCCATCCTAAAAGAAAATATGACAAAAGTGTACATAACAGCAATTACTGCATTCTTTAACAACTTTCCAATGACATGTATCATGAGGGATATATCTGACTTAGACCCCTGTGTACCAAAATTTAAATTTCGAAATCAACTGTCAACATGAGATTTTAAAATATAAATTTTGGTACACAGGGGTACGGGGTACATATATGTTAAAGTAACGAATACCCTTCATGATGCATATCGTTGAAATGCTCTTTAAGAGTTTAGTAATTTAAGATTAAGATTTATATAAAAGAATTACTCTCATACAGACACTCTTTTTTATATTATGTATGTATAGTTATAAAAATATTTTTCCTATATTTTCCATTTTACCCTCCTCCTAAATGAAAATACGACAAAAATGAACATAACAACAATTACTGTAATCTTTATGAGCTTTTCAACGATATGCATCATGAAGGGTTTTCATTACTTTGACATTTGTACCCTGTACCCCTATGTACCAAAATTTAAAATTCGAAATCTTATGTAGACAGTGACCTCCCCCTTGCTTCGAAGGTCAAGTATGCAAATTTTCATCGAGATCGCAATAAAACTGTGGATTTGTATAAAGGACATACATAAAAACATACATATATATACATACTCTTCTTTATAAATATAGATTGTCAAACAATATGAAGATTATAAACAAACCATCGACAAATTCAGGCTATTAGGCTGGAAGTAAAAATATATATGAATATCTCAATAATAATATTAACTTACAATCAACATAATTAAAAGAATATTTAATTTTAGATACTTTTATGATATGAGTGAGTAGCTTAGTGGACTATTCATCAATTTAATAACATTCTAGTGGTCGCGTTAGAAATAAAATTCAAGATTAATTTATTTATAGGATATATGATTCCCTTGCATCTCTGATAATCATATTTATTATGATTTTGTTTTACTCTCTTATAAACTGCAGTTTATATTAAAAGAAAATTATAAAAATACGTATAGATATACCACTTTATTGTACTTACTTATTATATATTTATAATTTTAGCGAATTTTCGAAGAAAATTAAGCTATTGCAATGGCTTTAAAATGTTAGAAAATTTTCTCCATGCATATCCATTTTAAACTATTCTTAATCGATTTCTGAAATTTAACACTTTTTAGGGTTGCGTTGGTAAAAACAAAAAAAGAAACCCTCATAGTTTCGTTCCTGTGTCTGTCTGTCCCTCTGTACGGTTCCAATAACTTTTGAATCAAAAGAGATAGAAACATGAAACTTTCCAGTATCAAAGATCGTTTTGACGCACACACAGAAAAAATATAGTGAACTCAAAATTATTAGCTGTTCAATTCCAAAATGGCGTATAATTCACGTCACGCGAAAAAAATATTTTTTTAAAATTTTGAGTGGGGGTATCAAATGAAAGGTATTGAAGAGAGAATTACAAAAATATGTAACAATTGTGGAAAGCTTTTAATTTTCCGTGGCATTTTGTCAAAAAACATCAAAAGTTGTCGTCCCCCCCCCCTTTATACTAATTTCAAGTTCACAATACCAATACAAAACCCTTTTTAAGTGAGACTTCACGCACAACCAATTTATTTTTATGTATGTCTGAATATATGTATGCACGTGTCACTCCAGACCATATCTCACCTTAGGATGCACTTGAAAAATCCAAACAAATTTTAAAATGTCAATAATATCAAAAGAAAGGATGAGTTCGTTGGCCAGGTTTTTTGGAGTCCATTTAGGGGTCAAATCTTGACAATTTAGGGTAAAAAATAGCATAAAAACATTTTTCTCCATTTTACCCCCCTCTTATATGAAAATATAACAAAAGTGTACATAACTACAATTTCTACACTCTTAAAGAGCTTTCCAACGACATGCATCTTCAAGGGTATATACTATTTTGACTTTTGTACCCTGTACCCCTGTGTACCAAATTTTTTCTTTCACCCATCCAAATCTAAACCAAAATAGTCCTATATTATCATAAGGCAATAATACGCAGATTTCTTTGAAAATTCGCTCATTAAGTCATGATGCATTACTGGTCTTTTTTTTATTCAAATGCAATTATAGTTACGATAAATAGAAATGTTTAACTTTTATATTTCCGGAGGCGAGACAAGACAAGAAATTATGGTTGCTTGCATAAATGGACCAACTAACAAAGACTAGAATTTAAAGCAGCGTTTGACCTTAAAAAAATTCTGGAAACATAAAATTGATCATGTAAAATTTAATTGTATTATATAAAATGAACCAATTGTTGTTGGGAAAAGCATTTTTTAGATATAAATAAAAACAATAATTAATTTATAAACAATATGTTACTATTTATGATTGAGGGATGTAAAATATTGCCAGAGAAATAAGTTTAATATTAAAGCGATACTAAAGATCTCATCAATATACGTGAAGATATAAATTACTTTTTTAACTACCTAGAGACAATAAATAAGACATAATTACATTAGATACTTTATATTTACCTCCAATTTTCTTTACTCATTTATCCTATGAAGACAGCATTATGTTTGACACAAGACACAAGGTAAATAAAATTAAACAATAGATAAGTTTTAACACTTCTAGGGTTTACTTAAACATTATATTGCGAGGCTATACTTGTACAATAGGATCGTTTCTTTACGATTATCATATGACAGCTTATAGACACAAATAAAATACCAACTGATATATGCAAACCAAGCAATATCAATACATGTAAACAAGACAAATAAATAAATACATTACACTAGTAGAACAATAAACTACATTACAACCCAGCTATTATGAATGGATAGACAATATTTATAATATAGGTTTTAGTATAAATAAGTAAATGTATAAATAAACATAATAATATTATAATATACCAACAATGTATTATAGTATAATAACAAAGAAATAAATATATTCCGTTATAAATATACCTGAGAGAAAGTTAGCTCAGTATTAAATTATAATAATATGTTAATACATATTTAAGTTAAAAAATTAAAATGAAAAGTATTGCTTTTCAGATCGAGGTTGTGTTAAAAAAACGGGAATTTTTAAATTTTGTGGGTTTGGAGAGTCCGACTGTCAATTTTTTATTTATTATGTTGGTATACTTGTCCCTAAAGTGTGATAAAATTGTCAGCTGTATTCATTGTTTACTTTGTCTGTGGCAGTCGCTAAAGTTAGACGAGTTTTTATGAGCTCGGCGATTTTCGTTTGTTAAAAAAAATGGATCAAAGAATTTGTATCAAATTTTGCGTAAAAAATTAAATGAAGTGTGTGAAATGTTAACGAAGGAAGGCCTATGGTGAGTCTGCTATGAGTAAAACCAGTGTTTGCGAGTGGTATAAGCGTTTCCAAGATGGCCGTAAAGACGTTGCGTTGAAGATGGCCCAGCACATCAACAACCGATGAAAACGTGGAAAAAGTTAAAGAAATAGTTATGGTTATGAACGATCGCCGAATCAAAGACAGAGAAGTCGCTAATGTTGGCATATCGATTGGCTCGAAATTTTTTCGAATGTTGGGTATATGAAACGTGTGGCAGCAAAATTTGTTCCAAATTGTTGAATTTACAACAAAAACAGCGGCGAATGGAAGTTGCTCAGGTGCCACTAAATGAAGTCAACGACAATGCAGAATCACTGAAACGTTTTATAACAGGTGACGAAACAGGGGTTTACAGATATGACATCAAAACTAATACTCAATCAAAATTTGATACAAATTCTTTGATCCATTTTTTTAACAAACAAAAATTGCCGAGCTAATAAAAAGACGGATAACCTTAGCGGCTGCCACAGACAAAGTAAACAATGAATACAGCTGACAATTTTATTAGGGAAAAGTATATCAACATAATAAATAAAAAATTGACAGTCGAACTCTCCAAAGCCACAAAATTTAAAAATTCCCGTTTTTTTAACACACCTCGATCTGAAAAGCATTACTTTTCATTTTATTTTTTTAACTTAAATATGTATTAACATATTATTATAATTTAATACTAAGCTAACTTAAATGAATACAGCTGAAAATGTTATCATACTACAAGGGCATGTATACCAACATAATAAAGATTTTTTTTTGACAATCGGACTCTCCGAACCCGCGAAATTTAAAAATTCCCGTTATTTTCTGAACAAACTACGTACGTCAGAGCACCTTTACTTTGATTTAATGTATCGATCTTTACGATTCATCATATGTCACTTGCTTTGACACTTGACACTAATATTTAGATAGCAAGTATATAAATAATTTTAGGTGAACATTTGCCAACTTATAATTCAATTTATCTGTTCATGAAATTAATTAACTTTGGAATATATGTAATTACATTAAGACAAAATAAAAATTAAAGCAACAAGATAAGACAGTTAACAATGACAGAGAGTGAAATTAATTTAAGGCTTATGTGATAAAAATAAAAAGGACTATATTTTTTTTTTCTTGTAAGTCCTAAGATTATGAATTTACAAGTCATCAAATGTCGATTTGATAAATATATTAAAAAAATATAAAAGAAGAAACATAAGGAGAGTTTAAACGGCACTGTTTCAGTTTCAGTAAATTTGTTTTTGAAAATTATACTGTTAATGTACATAGTTGGAAGTTGGTAAGACGAGAAGAAATGTGAAATGAGAAATAGAAGGAGTTAGTTTAGGAGTTAAGATAGAAGCTTAAATTTGATTCAGATTTAAACCATTTTTTTATCTCTCTATTTCACATCTCTACTCGTCTTACCAGGTCTGATGATGGCTACTTGTGGTTAAAAGCCGGCATTGAACAATAGAATAATTTTTAGTGGAGAGATGTCTATCCTTATTTCTTGAGTGAACACATTCTTGAAGTGACTCCACAGTTATCTATATAAGCTTAATTTAGAGTTAAGATTCGATCTTACCCAATGATGATGTAATTATTAAAATGTTGAACATATCCATTGTAGAACAAAAAGGTTTTGTCTTTCTATCATATGTCGAATATGTAACAGATCATAGACAACTAAAGCTTATGAGGGATTGAATTCAATTCTTAAATGACATTAACTCCTGTTACCATTTGACATTTCGATTATGTATAGGATGTCTTGATAAGAGCCAGGGGAGTTTTTTTTTTTTTTTTTGACGGAAGGGAAAATGGGTGTCTTCGGTTCCGTCCAGAGCGCTCGGACGTGACTTCGAGTAAAAATTGTGAATGTGTATTAAAGAACGGACACAGGGGAGCTCAGAGCGACTTCCTGGTGAAAGGGGAAACCGGAGCTGAAGCAGACTGCCGCGCCGTCGTCGTTCATTCCATCCGACACCTTATTCTCACACAAAAAACAAGTCTCAACACAGTAAAGGCCATATCGTTTAAACTTTTCTTTAAACCCACCGTGCCAATTAAAAGCATGTTCCTACATGCTTTTAAAAATTTGGGTATACTCGTATATATATAAACACATTGTAATTATTAATTAATTAATTTTGTCTTGATGAGGTCGAAATTATTGAAAGAGAGCGAATAATTGTGGATAATTACCAGCTTGTAGTTACATGCTTACTATTGCTTATACCAGGTTGTAGTTATAAGTTTTATGTATGTTTATACCTATACATAATTTAATACATTGATATAAAAAAAATGTTGTCACAAAATACTTCGTCAATATGATAATATTGCTGGATTCCCGTGATTTATATAATTACCATCCAATATTATTCAAAAAAGTTATTTTTCTAAAAGAGAATATCTATATGCCACAGAGTATCCTAAATCGCAATCCTTCCCCCCTAATTTCTATACCCCTCCCCGTGGATCACATTTAATTTGCTAAAATCACCAAATAGTAACTAATTCCGTCAACTGGAGAAATGTGTACTTTCGGCAAATATATATATATATATATATATATATATATATATATATATATATATATATATATATATGTGTGTGTGTGTGTGTGTGTGTCTGTGTCTGTGTGACAAGAATTACCATGCTGATCACGTAGTAATCAATCCAATAAAATAAATATACTTCCTATAACAAATTTAAGGCTGATATAATATAAAAAAAAACCTGCCAATTAGTATCTTGGTCTTGGTCTTGTCCTGTCACTGGATGATGGACGATATGTGTTACTAAAAACATTTCTTTGACGCGTGAAAGGAAGCAATAGATGCTGAAGCTTGAAAATAATATGGGATCCTTTGTGGGCTACCTTAATAAATAGGACATTATATAATATATGCGCTTTCGTAGAAATTCTAACTTACAGAGAAACGACAGACACGAAGACAAACAATGTAACCTGATGTCAGAAATGCATTTTGGTTAAGAAAATTTTGAATTTGGAGAGAAAAAAATGTTAATAAACAGTTTTCCGGTGAAATCCGCGTACAAGGGGTTGTATTGGAAGCTAAACGTCGGACTTCTAACCCTTTGAGACGCGGATTTCACCGGAAAACCAAGCAGTGTGTTACGAGTCAATACGCAGAAGCCTAGGCACCGAGAAAAAAATGTTGTTCTTTATTATCGCAATGTCTTTGCTTTCGTCTCCCTTCAGTAAGTTCAAAAGCAAAAATAAATAAAGATGAAGTGGCGAAAAAAACTGTGCACATACTATATAGAACTTTTTTTCGATTAAGAAAAATAATTAAATATATAATTATAAAGAGATCGGCATACCCGAGTGGTAAACGTATTCGAAACTCGCCACCCAGAGAGTACCATCAAAACAGTGACATATATCTAATGAATATATCTAATGAATATATCTAATGAAGATTCGATTCCCAAAGAAGTGGGAGACTCGTATGTTTTGCACTAATCATATCAAGTAGTTATGAGAAGAAACTTGAAATTAGACATGCTAACTAGTAAACAAGCTAACGAGTAAATTAATCAACAATTAAACAAAGTAACAAGTTAACGAGTAAACTACTAAAGCAAGAAAACAAGATAACAAGTCAACTATATACTAAGTTAATAATCAAGAAAAGTAATAAGTCAAGAATAAAGAAACTTGAAATTAGACATGCAACAAGCAAACATGCTAACGAGTAAATTAATCAACAAGGTAACAATTAAACAAAGTAATAAGTTAACAAGTAAACTACTAAAACAAGAAAATAAGATAACAAGTCAACTAGTAAACAAGATAATAAAAAAAGTATGAAGTAAAAAATCTAACGAATGAATTAATACTATTTAACAATAAAGAAAAGTAACAAGAAAAAAAACTAACAAGTAAACTAATAAACATCAACTATTAAAGAATCAACCAATAAAGTATTCCAATAAAGTAAGTAAGCGAACAAGTCAATCAATCGGGACAAATAATAAATAATAGAAAAAATAACGAAGAAAGCTTGTTTAGATCGATATACTTGCATTTTCCACTATCTAATGTGTATTATTAATGTTAATACCGTCACACCGAGATATGAATTGAAAAACTTGTGTTTTAAAAAAATAAAAACTCTCGTTAGTTAAGTGACATAGTATTTTTTAATCGTCCTTTTAAACAAAGAGTATTCTCCCGTTTCAAATCTAAAAACGTTTTAATTTGATATTAAATTTAGAAATGCTTTGCGGCAAATGTAGATAATTAATCTTCTGGAGTATGTAAATTAATATTGTTCTCTAATGAGAAAAAGGTCAGATGTAGCAGCCATACCGAAGTTATTCAAATGATTGATGATTTGGCACATAGCATATATTCTATATCATTCGAGAATTCAACAAAAATACAATACATTTTTCAAAATAGACCATTTATTCATAACCCACATAGCCGATATTTGGTTTGAGGATACATATTATAATATCCAAGGTTCGCTAATGCAATCACCCTCCTATATCTTATATCGCTTTTACGATAAACTAGACCACACCCATATTTGTAAGAATATTCATGTTTAGACACAAGCGATTAAAAGCAGATATTTACAAATGATATTTAGCTAAACAATTTTCTCCTAATGCATAATATTAGGAATTTAAGATTACCCGTTATATTTTTCTAATAGATCATTAACAGTAAATCATAAAGGTATATAGACTTTAACGGCAACCTATGCTAATGCACAATCAAGAATAATTATAAGATCTGATATTAATATACTCTTGCACAAAGTAATCATTACATTAAAGTGGTAATGATAATGCTATTGCCCTATACATTATACCTCCATACAAAATAATATTTAATCTAAATACTCAAAAATATAAAAAGAAAATTAAATACACTAAAAGAGGTCTACGGTTAAAAGCAATTTACATATTTAACGAATACAATCAATAACGATAAATCTAAAACAAAAAGTCGTATTCTGAAAGAAGTTTGTTACTTACGCTTCTTTCATCAATTAAATTAAAGTTACAATTAGGAATAATAATTACACATATATTATTATTGCTATCCAAATCTTTTATACGTTTTTTTTTTTTTTTTATATGATATGTTGAATACACCTTTTTTAATTATTTCTGGATACTATATCGATGGATTTTTAAGGTGAAAAATAAAAACGAACTTAATCCATTTTTTCAAAGAAACGTTTCCGCTCTTCTTAGAGCCATCTTCAGTCTTTTAATTCTAAATTTAAAACAAACCATCAGTTAAATAACAATTAATTTTATATCACAATTTGTAACTATGGCATGTTGTAAGACAACTAAAATTGATTTAAAATTCCAAATACTTACATGCAATGTTGTAGTCAAAAGAATTATTGGTATAAACTATAAACAAAATCAAGTTCTTTCTCTTTCTCTAGGATAGAGAGCGTCACCTTCGTACATAAAATAATATATATAATATATATATATATTTTTTTTATTGTAGTTAATTTGACTGAAAACTTATTTTATGTACGAAGGTGACGCTCTCTATCCTAGAGAAAGAGAAAGAACTTGATTTTGTTTATAGTTTATACCAATAATTCTTTTGACTACAACATTGCATGTAAGTATTAAGTTTATGTAAGTAGTAAGTTTGATGGGTGACTGCACATTGCACATTTTAAGATAAAAGCGAAAGAATCTCAAATGAGAGAAGTGAATATATTTATGATTACAATATATTTACTAACGACTTTAAACTTAGGTATAACAAATAATCTTTATCTTCAGTAGGGAGAAAAAGTTATGATTTTGGATTAGTTTAGAGGGACTAGTAAGTCTTTTCTTCCCTGAACTCAAAAGTAGGGAGAAAAAGTGAAAGTAGGGAGAAAAAGTAAAACCAGGGAGGAAAAGAAGGATTGCCAACTTAATTATTTTATAAATAGTAGAGAATGAATAGCTAATGTAGTGAAGATGTTGAAATCAGGTTGGCGACACTGCTTTTTCGACCTTATTTGTAATTTGCGCTTTTCATTGTTTAAACCCTGCATCTGAATAACCTTCTATTTGAGTTTAATTGCAATTATTAGTTGTTTCTAATATTGAATCTCTTATATATATGCGATTAAAAGTGCTAGCAATTAACGTTATTTATTAAAATAATAACTAAAAACTGTGAAATGGATCAAGATGCGTTTTATTGCTAATGGAGATAAAATATTGTATGAACCTCGGGAGTAAAGTGCTATAATTCCCATCGCGATAATTATCTCCCTCGGGAGCTAATAAGCATTATTCCCTCGGCTACGACTTGGGAATTAAAAAGCCTAATTCCCTTGGCTTCGCCTCGGGATCACCAACAAGAACAAAGACCCGACAAAGAACCAACTTATTCGCTCAGGGAATAATGGCTTACGTTACTCCCTAGCTAGGTGCATAAATAACTATTATTTATGGATAGGTATTTTTGCTATTTATTCAGAAGCCACGACAAAAATTATACACTAATTTTTAACTGATTGAAAGATTGTTGTTATGAAAATGAAGGCTCCTGAAAAATAAGAATTACCTATATTCAAATATTAAAGTTCTATCTTGTTGTAACGTTTGCAAAAGAGAGAGAAATGAATGTATTATGTTCTGTTAAATTGAATTACGCAAATAGATGAATAAATGTAATTTAGAAAACTAATATAATTTTTAATTATATTATTTATATTATGATTGCATCATTTTTAACTAATTCTGAATTTTGTTTCAGTGATTCAATCATTTAGTCTTTTATTTAACGATTTAATCATGAAAAACCCAGTCATTCATTTTGAAATGAAAATGTCTGAATAATATCGTGATGCATTCTCCTAAAAAATAAAAGATTTATCGTTGCTCTTTTCCTTTAGGTTAATCGAGTTAAGTAAGTAAATTACACGTAAGAAAATATATGTTTAACAAAAATTGGGGTCGTAAAAAAAAAGAAAAAATTTCTTTACATAAACCCAATTCATTGTGCGCCAATATGTTAACTAATTTTAAACAGGAGTTTTACCATAAACTTTTAATACGAGGCAAGAAAGCCAGATGTCAATTAGAACCAGTTTTTATACCTCACATAATTCCTTTTACCGAGTGACAGAGAGCCATAATTATTATTACAGTATAAAACCCATGGCCTACAAACTTGCCAAGTTGAAAAATTGATTTTAGATTCATACACATGCGCACAAATACATACAAACACACATGTAAATGTATAATTTTATATATATATATATATATATATATATATATATATATATATATATATATATACATATATATATATATATATATATATATATATATATATATATATATATATATATATATATATATATATATATATACATGCGCGAACATATAGAGGTGTTTCAAAATCGATTTGATACCGGTTCGAAATATCGAGTTTGCCCTTTCAATTATTTTTTTTTTTTTATAAATCGTAATTAAAGAAAAACAGCTGAGTTTATTACAGTAATTAAAACCGTTAACTACTTGACTAAGAAATGTAGAATGTGGAGGGATTCTCAAAGGAACTTTTAAAAAATTCATTTTGTATCAGGGGGGGAATCTTCTTGTGGAAAAATAGAGGTCTTTTGCATAGATCTTTAACAAAAATATTTTATTCCGAATTTTCCTATTTAAATTAAACATACTTGTAAGCAGTTTTACAATTTTTAATACAGTGTTAACATTTTTTTTTTAATTTGCGTTCATTCCTGTACATCTAATTATTGTATTTTTTTCTTATTTAGTAATAATGAGTTTAATATTATCATCCATATTTTTATAGAACTCTAATTAAGAAATTTGATAGACTTAATAGGCAAAGAATTACCTTGTGCTTTATTATTATTGTTCTTTCCATTTCATCATTTATTTATTACTGAGACCCCAGAGATTGCAGTCTTAATCCTAGAAGGCATACTCCTTCTTACATATCTATTACATATCTATTACTTATCATTACACTGTGACAAAAATGTCAGCAACTAATCTGTAGTAGAATTAAAGATGCGTACGAAATATCTACCAATATATTGTGACCAATAATGTCAAACAACTAATCTATTGAAGAACTTAAAAAATGCTTTAGTTCTATCTACTAATATGGTGTATCCAAAAAATCGCAAACAACTAATCAATTGAAGGAGAAACTTTATACTTAAGCTCTTTCTACTTGTTACTAAGTAAGAACTTTGAAATTTAGTGGACAAAAATGTCAACTACTAATTATTTGTGGAACTAAAGTATACGTAAGTTCTTTCTACTAATATTTTGGTGGCCAAAAATGTCAAACAGCTAATCTATTTTAAAAGTAAAGTATACATTAGATATTTCTACTAGGATTTTGAGGAACTATTCAAAAAAACATTTCCTATTAAAAAAACATTGATCAGTTAGTAAAAATAATGGTGCGCACTTCTCTTACACGTCCTAAACAAAACATGACAAATAAAACGATTAATTCTAATATATTTATTTTTAACAGCAACTAACTCTAAATGGTAGATCAGATTATTAATTTGTTATAATCAATTAGGTTTCTAATAGGTAAATGAATATTGATTTATTTATTAGTGCTATTACTAGAGTGTGCAGGATCATTATTATTATTATTATTTTTTTTTTTTTTTCAAAGAGGGAGAACTTAGAATCATTAATGAAACAAGTTATTTAATTAGATGAGAAAATTAAATTCCTCAAAGCTAGGTTCTTAATATCTTATTTATATTCAATCTTGTATACTCGGTAATTATTAACGTAATTGAAATTCACATTTTTGCAAGGAGGTCCATTTTAATAAGAAAATTATAAAATAATCAATTAACTGAAAGCAGTTGAGGTCCCATACGACTCACACTTTAAATTAGACTGTAAACAATTTTTCTTCACGGGTTTTTACCGATTTACCAGGAGCTAAATTAATATAATATATTTGATTCAGTAATAAATGGATCATTCTATAAATATTTTATACATAGTCTTGCCGTCCTATCGAATATACGATCGAATATACAATAAAGTAATAAATGAGACATTTATGAGACATTGGTTTTGCTCATAAGCGGGAGAAAGCAATGACCCCCAGAATTGGGTCTCCGCAATCTTTTTGGTTAGAGGGCCGGATCTGGATAAGATGGTCCATACGGGCCGGATGAAGTAAGCAACATTCAGCTATCAGACTTCACAATGGTACGGAACATGGATAATAAGCATAAACCAAATCCTTTCGGCCATAAAGCTTATACAAGACTCGTGCTGATATTATTAAATGTTTAGAATGGCATTTGACTATGGAGAATTTATAACTTTGCATTGTTTAGGTTCATTTGTTAACGCCTTTCGTTGCACGGTGGGTCGGATGAAAACGCCGGAATCACTGGACGGATCCGGCCCGCGGGTCTTAGTTTGGAGACCCCTGCCCTAGAAGGTTAAAAATAATCGGGGACTATTTGTGGGCTCACTTTGACATACCATCCGAATTTTTGCAAATATAGACAAGTAGATGTCTGAAACCAGTTTGGTCAAAGAATGGTCACAATACTCGTTAGTAAGCTCACAAGGAAAAATGTCTACTTTTTACTTCTTTATAGCGTAATCATTCGAGTTTGGACTTATGTACATTGTACATGTTTTAAATAGACTATCAATTAGTGTGACACATAGTCTCCCCTGGATTCTATTTAGTAAACTTAAATAATATTATGCTTTTACAACCTATTATTGTCAAATTTATTCAATTTTCCCTCCGTTTTTTAAATCGTATAAAATTGTTCGAATTATTTTATGAATTAAAGTATCAATTTAGAAAAAATTAAAGAGCGCAGATGGTTGAAATTAATCTGGTATCTCCGGGCTACTTTCGACAAACCATTCAAATTTCATTAAAATAAGATGAGTACTTTTGAAGATGTTGGTGTAAATAAATTTATGTTTGTGTGCATGTGGAAGAGACACAAATGGGCGCAAAAGATTGGAACTTATATATGGGACCAACAATGGGATAATTATTATGACATACCATCCAAATTTCATTAAAATCGGACAAGTAGTTTTCAAGATATGGTGGTTCGCAAAAATTAAACGGCAGACCGAAAGAAAGACACGAAACTAAAAAAATGTTCAAAAAAGTTTCAACATTTATTTATCCTTTTTTTTGACAAGAGGTAGAATGTTATAGGGTAGATGCATTCAATCAGTTTCCACGTAAAATAACTATCTGATACATTATATTTTTTAAATCGAAATCAATAAGCAGTCAATCAATTCCACACTTAATCGTATAAACGGTAAGGTGAAAGTCTCAGTACAGATTTTTCAGACAATATCCTGATTTCAACATAATTTTGAATTTCTCTTCTTCATTATTGATTAGTTAAGTTTATAACATTTAAAAAAAACATCTCTTATTAAGCGAGTGAAAACCTTCAACAAAGTCGATGTATTGCTAAACAAACCTATAAAAATAACTTTACCTAAATCCTGTTTTGAACAACTCTTACCACATTTTTAGTACAATTACACTCGTAAAACTTCAGAATTCCTACAAGAATAGGAATTTAATAAATTATTTCTTCTTTATTCGAGTTTTTTTTTTTTGCTATTAAAATCAATTTAAACGGAAGCAATATACTTGGTAAATCTCATTATTGAATTATTGGCAATAAACTAATTAATAAGATCTTGGATTTTATTACTTTTGATTTATTATCAATACAAAATTAATTAATGCTATTTTATTTACTAGATTGAATATTATAATTAATTTCATTTTTTAAATAGAAAAATAATCATTTAAATGATTCGTAAACTTTATTATCACCTGGTTTTAACGAGAGGTTTGAATTAATAATACATAATAACCATTTATTATTACCTTAATATATATTAATTCTTGATTTTATAGATGTAAAATATTTCATTTTTGGTAATAAATCGGCACTTAGCCGTGGTATTATGGCTTGAATTACTTCCTTAAAAACTTAAAAAGATTGATTTTAACATTAAATTCAAAAACCTTTCGAAATAACTATTTGATGCATTTTACTTAATAACCTAACTTTTTCTGAATAAATGTTTAGTAATTGAGGTCTTCCTTAGTTTTGGTACATTTTCTCACAAGATGTGAACTTTTAAAAATACTATTCCATTAAACATATTTTTCCAAAAAAAACAGCTATTCCCGAAATACTTAATCTCCTGATGATGCCTTTACTCCACAACACCAAAAAAGAAACTTGGATTGAAACCATCCCAAACCCTCTTATATATTTTTAAAAAAATATAACAAACTTCATGATTTTGTTGCAATGATTGCCAATAAGGTTTAAGATTTGAACTTGATAATGAAGGTAAAGATAATTAATTAAAAATACTACAACTAGTTCAATTTATCAGTGTATTGTCAATCCATAAATAAAATATATAAAATACAGACCCGTTTTGACTAAACAGTCATCGTCAGTGTAGCCGGCCATTCTGTATTTTATACATTTTATTTATGGTTTGACGATATACTAATTAATCGATCAGGTAATTGTGTTTGTTTTATAACTACCTTTAACTGTTTACTTTCATTATAGGTACATAGAATAGGTATTATGTACATCATTTTAAGGTTGAATCTTGAAGAAGGAATATATTTTCCAAAACTAAGGTTAATTTAAAACTTTGCTTTTTTAACTTTTGGTCCTAGCTATCTTCAAACACTATAATAATATAAAGTGCTGCACATTGTCATTTATAATGTGTGCAGCATAAATCTTTACCTGCAGATAAAGTAAAAGTAGTTTAGTAAAACTGATATTTGGTATATTCTGTAGGACAATTTTGTGGACTTGAAATTATAATATAATTTGAAGTCCACAAGTTGTCTTACAGAATATACCAAATATTAGTTTTACTAAACTATGTTTACTTTATCTAACAGGTAAAGATTTATGCTGCACACATTGCAAATGACAATTTAAAAAAAAGATTGTCTTGAAAATGATAAACTTAAAGTTTAAGAACACCATGTTGTTATATGATGAGTTGAGAAGTGATAGACATTGTAAGGTGTGAAATAAATTAACAGTTCAATTCATGTTCCTGAAACGATTCGACCCTAAAATGTCATCTTCAGTCAGTTTAATAACTAGAACAACAATAACCATCCAATATTACAAAATCACCGTTGCATAAAACAAATCATAAAAGTAACTTCTAATTATATAGTTAAGAAGTAACTTTTATGATTTGTTTTATGCAAAGGTGATTTTTTAAAATTGGATGGTTATTGTTGTTCTAGTAATTAAAGTGACTGAAGGTGACCTTTTAGGGTCGAATCGTTTCAGGAACATAAATTAAACTGTTAATTTATTTCACACCTTACAATGTCTATCACTTCTCAACTCAAAAAGATGGCCTTGAATCATGTCAAATCCATCAACACCTCAAAATTGAATTAGACATTATAACTATGTACAAAATTAAATTGTTTATAAGAGAAAATAAAAATAATCAATAATAATCCATGTTAAATGTATAATAATGAAATATTACTTAAACATTAATTAGCTACACAGCTTTGAATATATTAACACAACTAATGTATAAACTACATATATTATTCATAATAATAACCATAAAATTCATAATACGTCAAAGTTTATTGGTTTTTATAGTTAAGCACACTTATAAAAAAATACACAATGGATATATTACAGTGAAAAGCGTCATTAGTCTATTTAATATAGATGTAAGAGAAACACTTTTAGTACCACCTATCTATGTAAAATAAACAAAAGAACACAAAGACTGACGTGAGAACTTAAAGTCAAACTCAGATGATTAATTAACCGAATCTTTATTCTCTCACATACCGGCTGGTTTCTACAACATAAAAGCATCAAGTGTTTTAATTCATTGATTCAATGATTGATTGATCGAATCAATTCAAAACACATTTATTGATTAATTATGTAGTAAATGATTTTTGCTTGTATGTAAAAATAAATAATGTGTAAATTGAGGTAAATTTTATTACCATTGTTTCTGCTATTTCTAAAGGTTAAAAATGAATTTTGTTATTAATTAATTATTATTGACTTTTTTATTAGAATTGATTTTTTTATCGCCTTAACCACTAATAAATTTAAAAGATAATGGACATTTAGTGTTCGATTTTATACCATGTTCTATAAAAAAAAAGTTTCTATAATAATCATCGCACGTATATAATAAATAAAATTTATTTTTAAATATGATTTAACAACATTCAGAAATGTTTTATAATTTTTATTTGATATTTTTTTTAGGTTATATTTGATTTTATGCCGCTATCTTCAACGAAAATTAATTTTTAAGCATAACTGTTTGATAAAAATAGTAAATCTGAAAGAAATAAATAATTGCTTCCGAAAGTAAAGGAAGCTATGCAGAACGAAAATTTGTGTCTCCAATTTCAAACATTCCCAACAGGGAACATTTTTTGTCTCGTTGCTGTTTGTGGTTAAACATACTTTTGCAAACCATAAAGTATCAGAAACACACATCCAATTTTGATGAAATTTGGAGGGTGTCATAACTAGTCAAGTGTTGGCCTCATACAAAATTCATCTTTCTTTGCATAATTTATATCGATATCTTCCGATATTGAATCTAATATTATTATTGAGCTGTACGTAGCGAAGCTCTTATAGTACACTTTGCATTTGGTTGGACACATACTCATCCTGAACGGCTAAACCGAGCCTCACAAAATTCGGCACGGCCATAGTGATCAACCGCAGGAAGGTATAAATCTGAAATGGTCAAAATTGGTACACAGGGGTCGGGGCCGGGGTGGGGGGTACAAAAGTTAAAATAGTATAAGCCCTTGATGATGCATGTCGTTTGAAAGCTCTTTAAGAGTACAGCTAATGTTGTTAGGTTCACTTTTGTCATATTTTCATTTAAGAAGGAGGTAAAATAGAAAAACAGGAAAAAATGCTTTTAGCGAATTTTCGAAGAAAATTAAGCTATTGCCAATGGCTTCAAAATTTTTGTAATGCAAATTTTTGAAAATTTTCTCCATGGGAATCCGTTTTAGACTTTTTTATGTATGTATGTATATTATACATTGAATATATGTACGTATATATGTATGTAATATATACATATATATATATATATATATATATATATATATATATATATATATATATATATATATATATATATATATATATATATATATATATATATATATATATATATATATATATATATATGTGTGTGTGTGTGTGTGTGTGTGTGTGTGTGTCACTCCAGACGATATCTAACCCTAGGATGCACTTAAAAAATCCAAACAAATTTTAAATGAGTTCGTTGGCCAGAATTTTTAGAGTCTATTTAGGAGTCAAAAATAGCATAAAAACGTGTTTTTTCTATTTTACCCCCCTCTTATATGAAAATATGACAAAAGTGTACAAAACAACTATTAGAGTACACTTAAAGAGCTTTCCAACGACATGAATCTCTAAGAGTATATACTATTTTGACTTTAGTACCCCGTACAAAAGTCAGTGTACCATTTTTTTTTTTTTTCACCCATCCAAATTCTAAACCAAAATTTTCCTATATTATTATCATAATAAGCCAATAATACGCAGATTTCTTTGAAAATTCGCTCATTAAGTCCCGGTGCATGACAGGTCTTTTTAATTAAAAATTAGAAGTATAACTATTTTTGATCCGATTTCAGCTATTTATAAATGTTTTTAGCTATTTATAAAATTTTTTATTTATAAGCTGTTTAATGACTCATTGTCTGTCAATTATGCACGCTCAGCTCAATATTGCATGCAGACAACTGCATTGCACACCTAGTTAATATATTTCCGAATGCGCACAACCTTTTTTTTATTAATAACATCTAACTTTTTTAACAGATAACTTTCGATTAACTTTCTCATCAGTTCTTTTGAAAAAAAAAAAATATATATTTTCTCTTAACATTTTTTAACAACACAATAAAATTGCACAACTTGATAAACTCAGGAATATATCTTAAATTTAAACTAAATCAATATCTTCATGTTATTCTTTTACCGGCATGCAAGCATGCGAATCGATATGAAAAAATTGAATGATATATAGTAGTATATTATAAAGAACTTGTAATAGTCACTTCTTAGAAAAAGAAAAAAATGTTTTAAAGCTTAATAGTTAATTTGAAATTGATAAATGGATTATTGTACAATGTTTTGGTCCAGTTATTTATTACATATAAGTGGGTGTTATGCCGAAATACCAAAGGGAGTTTCAAGTCTATCTTCAACTCTTTTTATCATTTGTAAAAAAATATCAAATATATATAGATATATATACAATGTTAAGCTGAAAAAAAAGAAATGTTGTCTTTCTTTATAGTTGTGTGGCTCCGGTTTTCTCGTGGTGTTTTTGAGTTTGTAGTTAAGACCGACCCAGAGCATGGGAGTGGCGAAAAAATGTAATCACTTTCCGATCGAGTCTCGATCGCACCCTCCGGCTCGGACCCCCAACACCCGACATATTATTCTCTGAGCTTTAATAAATAATAAATATATAAAAACCGAGAAAAAAAACTTGATAAAAATAGGTCAGTTGGTAGCTTTCACTGAGAGGTAGGGTTCTAAAGCTGACCCCTACAGTCTACCACCCCCGCTATTGATAAGCTGGTTTGTTTTCTTAAATAATAATTAATAATAATGCAGGTGTCTTGATCAAAATAATAACATAACAGGCCTAACTGAAAAGAAAGTGAGAAATAGAACCCGGAAGTTTAATAACATTTAGGTTACAATTAAACAACAAATATTAAACGGATAATTAGATTATATTGTTAACTTATAAAGAAAGTAAATATAAATAAATGTTAGAATCCTTCCTCTCAATTATTAAAACATAAAGAAAATAATTGAAGGACATATAAATGCAAAAACATTTCCTCACAATGAAAATAAAGAATATTAGTATAAAAATCTTCCAATTGCCTACTTCCTATTTGATATTTTATAAAAAGTTGATTAATTTTAATTTTATTTTTTCATCGGTAGTACCTACCCTTCCTGCAACTTCTATTCATCGTTGTAGTCAATCTTTGAGCGCGATTATCATAAAAGATTGATTTTTATCGGGAAAGCAACTTTATGATTTTTTTGTTTAGAAGTAGAATATACTTAGAAATAAAAATAAATGATATACATTTTTTTAATTGAAATCGTCAAAAAAGTTTTATATATATTTTTTAACAAAATATTTTTTGAATTATTCTCTGAAGGTAGTTGCAACAGATATAGAACTAAAACTGAGTTATCGATTTAATAATCAGGGTATGATTTTTATTAATATATATACTAAATTTGATCGTCAAATGTTTAAGTTCAACTAGCTTGCACAGACGAAAAAACAACAGAAATAAATATTTGTCCTACCTTGATATTCCACCGATGCTACCCAACTGTAAAGGGCCGATGATAATCAATGAATTAATGAGAGTTATAATAAATAAATGTACTAATTATGTTATACTACTTGTTATACTACTAAGAGGGCCGGACATTGAGTGTCCAGTGAGAGGCTTCGTGGGGTCGCTCGGCGGGGTAATATGACCTTTGAGTCAGCACTTCCTCTAACACCGGTACATATTTTTGTAAAATACTGAAAGTGCCGCAATTGATTATAACACATAGATGTATACGTCTTAGTTAGTAAATAATGTGAAAGCAGTTCAATGGACATACAATACAATTTGAAAAGAGAGATTACCATTAGAGTAAGATGTGATTAGATTCAATAATTATTGATCAATTAGATTGAGGAAAAAAGAATGTAACAAAGAAAAACAAAGCAATTTAGCTCGAATATTGTTTCTCTTTAATTTACTTGAGATTTATGCAGTTCTCATTAGCACTGCATAAGAATGGAAGAAGTTTTAGAACCTAGAATACATTTTTGATCAAATTCGTTTTTATTTACACGGAAAAAGACAAGTTAATTCATGTAAAGTAATAAATAACTATAATAATTGATTGATTCAATAAGATAGACAATGTTTGCTTTTTTTAAAACAAGGCAGGAAGAATAATCATGAGGAAAGTTAATTTTAGGAAATAAATTAAATCAATAATTAAAAGTGGTGGTTACAAATCGTCATAATAGGAATTGGATAATGCACCGATACGCCAAGGTCTAATTGACCGAGCCGAGCAGCATATAGAGTTTTAATAATTATTTCACTTGCACGCGGTTATAATAGCGTAATTGTTACAGAGTTTTTAATTTTATTTTAATATGGGTTTAAAACCAGTAGAAAAACTATTGTATTATTGTTTTCTTTCCTAAAAGAAGAACTATGTTAGAGAGAATTCATCAAGTATTGACTTAAGGTTTTTCAAAACATTAACCAATAAGTACCGCCTTCTAACATAATCTGATCTATATCAGTTCGAATATGAACCTTCAGGCAATAATTCTGTTTCACCGGTGATGCAATAGACAAATAAACAAAACAGAGAAGGTAGTTTCCCGTTGTAAAGGTCAAATGTTTCGGTTGGCTGAAGAACCCTACCTTTTTTTTGCCGAAGAAACTTCATTACCTGTCTAAGGTAGGAAATTTCTATATTCAACTATTTTTATATTTATATTTCCTAAAATAACAAACCAATAATTAGACAAATGAACCTTCCTTTACTTGAGCATCATTTTAAATATTTGACTTATCTATGATGAACTGTTTTTAAATACCTGTCTGTTGTTTCCATGGCAGCCTGATTTATGAGATTCACTATGGTTAAGACTTCAATCTGAAGATCTCTCGAAGCTGACATCGACCTGAAACACAAAGTTAAGTGAGGAATTAGCAAACAGTATCATAAATAGCTTATCCAATTCACACACATATGTTGCAAACATCTTCGTCAATACTTGATAAATTCCCTCTAAGATAGTGCTTATGCTAGGAAAGGAAACCAAAATACAACAGAAGGTCTGCTTAGATTAAAGAATACATAATACATATAATTATTGAGGTCACAAAGAAAGCTACGCTATGCACGCTACGTATGCTAATAAGTACGCTTTGTAGGCTATGTTCGCTGAATCCTGTAGCCACACAGATTGCAACCCTGCCCTACCTATACTAGGTATGGCTACGAATTATGTTATCTATCACACAACAAAAACCAATATCGTCAGTTGCGTTCGCGTATAAGTTGTCTTGGGAGAGTGGTGACAGTGATATGACTCTGTTATTATTGCGTTACATAATAATAACAATAATAAAAGAAAAAAAAAAGGAAATGAATCCCGAAGTGAATATGTGTAACGAAAAAGTTTGGTGAATGTCATAATTTCTTAAACCAGTTACGTGAAGATAAAGTTAAATTTAATGAATATTTTCGAATAAGTATCAACTAGTTTGATCAACTTTTGTCCATTATTAAAAATGATATTAAAAAAAAAAAATCAGTAAAAGCATTTCGGCCGTTCGTTTGTAGTCAGTCATTACGTATTTTCTGATAAAAAAACTTTTCATGCCGCGAACGACGCGAAACGTCGCTTAGACATACAGCCACAAATTAAACACTCCGGCGACGCGTCGTAGCTAACATCGTACGCAATTCTGTGTGGTGACTTCCGTTTTCGAAATAGAAAGTTATTCTTCGTATACTAAATGCAAACATAGCTAGCGTATATTATTGTGTGGTATAGTTATTCTCATCCATCCTTAAATAAATTGTGTAGCAATTTGTTGGAGTAAATATCAATACCTAAAATACCTTCAACAAGCTTAAACATCACTATTATTTTTTTAACCAATAATTACACCAACCACATGTTGAGTTGTTCACTCTTTAAACATGTTTTCAAATTCAAGTATTAAGGCCTTACGGCTAAAATACCCTCCTCCGATACATCTTTCTAGAGCAGGCAGTACAACTATTACATTTTTATACATATGAAATACTATGAAGCATAGCGTAGACATATATACATACATTTATCTTTTATCTCTATTATATTATAATACTTTCATATCTTGCAGCCATATTATAACAATGTAATAATTTATTTCTCTGCTTAATGATTGCATATTAAATATTATGCATATACAAGTAAAGAAAAGGAATAAAATGCATTAAGTGACGATATGAGGTAATGAAGGAAAATTACTTTGATTATACAACTATTATAATAACGTATTTTAATCACAATTATCACTATATCAACTGTTATCATTGATAATTTTCCTCATTGATAATAATACATATGGGTAATTACTGAACAAATATATCGCACGCTATAAAGATAAACTTTAGTGTGTTCGCTATTATTACTTATATTAGTGACAAATTATAATATGTCCAAGTTGGCGTAAAACAAATGTTTACAAGACGGCCTAATTATATATATATATATATATATATATATATATATATATATATATTTAATCAGGTTTCTTTATTCTTAATTATAGCTCTATAATAAAGTTACACCTTTGAGGCAAAATTTCTGCAACACTAATTAATGATTGCTTTGGACAAAATGGCGATCAATTGGACACACTCTTGAGGAAACCCCAAGAAGCCATAGAAAAAGATGCACTTAACTGGAACCCCCAGAAGACTCGTAAACGTGACTGGCCCACAAACACTTAGAAGAGAACGGTCGGGAAAGAAGCTAAGAAATGTAGTAAAGTTAAAAGAATGACAATTAATCGTTCCGCGTGGGAATATTTAAAGCTGTCCTATTAATGAAGTCAATAAAATATTTTGTTTAAATAAAGCAAATTAAGCTTTAATATTGCTTTATTCACAAAAAAACCAAATTGATTTTTTATTTCACTCACATCATCAAAAACACTTAATTTCTAATGAACTTATTTTGATATGAAGGAACAAGAGTTTGGTATAGATGTAGCTCGACATTTGAGAGCCTTGTGAAAGGATTTAGTTAATACATTTTCACTTTAGATCAATACAATTAAATGAATGATCTGTCCTTTGAAAAAAATCAATAAATTAAAAAAATCAAATAAATAATAATAATAATAAATAAATAGCAGAACTTAATTAAAACCAGAAATATTTATGAAGTTCCTTGAAACTTCAAAAATTCATTAGAAAAATCAGATCTAATAAATGAAAAAATATTCAATATAATGATTTTAACATTTAAATCATTTGAATGGTTGACACCCATGAATGCATATAAGAAATACTAAAAATAGTTATTATAGTTTCTGTTAATTTTTCATTTTTATATAATGTCTAAAACTATTCAAATAGAAAGCGAAACGTCTATTTGTTATTGTCAGTGAAATGTTATTTTTTTTAAGCAATAAAAATGCTTTGTTAAATTGTAAAAAGTTCATATCATAAAAATTAATCAAACAGGTAAGAATTAATGTCTTCTACACGCTTAAAGGACTACAAATATTTATGATGTTAATAAATATATATTATTGCAATAGATTTCAGTAAAATATCGTAGAGATATAAAACTGGGTTAGTTTTTTAAGTTTTTGGTAGTTTTCATACTACGGAAAGTTAAATTTTAATTTAAATCAAATTATAATTATTATTAACTACGGGAAACAGACAGTGAAAAATACACTCCTGTGCCGGGATTTGAACCACGGGCCTCTATATTTCCAGTATAGGGTTAGTTTAAGGCCATACATCTGACGTATACTAATTAATAAAATTAAGACATGGCAATTTTAGATGAATCGATATATTATGGAATCCTAGAATTATTCAGTATAATTTAGTTTATATAAGTGCTTAAATAGAGTAATGTGACCAAACAATGTCGCCTAATAGTTAAGCTTGTTGCCACAAAGTATAATGAGAAGGGTAATCATTGACCAAATAGTAATATTGGAATAATCTCACGGAAAAAGTATAATTTACTATTGCAATCAAGATGTTTGTTTATAGTCTCATTTATCTAATAATTATACTGTTAATAAATTTTAATTGTTACAATTGCCATGTGTACATTTTGATATCACACTGATCCGCACAGACTGACGAGACCAGTAAAGATCAATTCATGGCAGGGTTAGCAGATAGTTCGTTTAATTCCGCTTAGCGTGCGTACTTTGGAGGTCGAAGCCGCATATGCTCTAAACCTCTTGTTGAACAGCCATGCAGTAGGTGTTGTAGGGTAAATTAGTACACCCATTTACCAGATAAACCATTAGACAAGGGTTTAGAAGCCACTTTTGAGGCAATCCAAAAAGCTATAAATGATCAAGCGTAACAAACTGCTGAACTAACGTATGGGCAAGTTAGCTTTGCCTAGCTAGTTGTAAAGTTAGCTTCAGTCTCATATGGCAAACGTTTTCCATCTAGAAGTAACATAACAGCTACGGCTGTTCAGAGAGGGCCTTACATGATACACAAACCCAATGTTCGAAAAAGAAGGATCAGTCGGTAAACTGAAGTCGGCCAGTATCAAGGACCAACTGGTGGCTTACTTTAATAACATGGCCCCAGAGTTAAAAAAAATAATAAATGCTTATATTATAATAATTTTATAGATGCTAATGTTAATGGAAAAGTTGGCACCATTGTTGATGGTAGTGTTCTTTTATAGTCATTTTGGTTTTATGTGTAGTTATTTTTATTAATGAGTTATTTTTTATTTATTTTAATTTTGAATTTATTTTTATTTGGTATATTTCTATGATTTATATCAAAGAATATGATTAATATTTATTGCTTCCGAGCTTACCGAAGGTAACGGAAGCATTGTGTTCACTTTTGAGAACGATAAACTTTTATGCCTCCGACTTTAAAAATTCCAAGACAGAAATCCGTTTCAGACATCAGGGAACATTATTGGTCTCGTGTCTGTCTGTCTGTCTGTCGGTCTGTGTGTCCGCAAATTATGAAACGTGCGACGATAACTTGAGTAAATGTCGACCGATTTTGATGAAATTTTGTAGACGTGTTCATTTTACCAATGCCCGTGACGAGTTCGTTGGACAACGTTATCCGTCCAAGCGTTCACGAGCTACGCTCGCGTAAACGTGAACCTCAAATTCAAAATTGGAATTTTAGGTCGGGGAAAAAATGTTACTTTATCTATTCAATGAGTTAAACATTTTTTTCAAATACAATTTTTTAGTAACTCCAACAGCGACACCGCTATGAAGTGTTAGATCGCTAAAACTATTAATAGTTTTTACACAATAAACAATATAACAATAAAGTAATATATCCATAATTTTAATGTTAATATATCAATAAAGTACATGATAGGATGCGAGGAAGCTATGTGCCACATTAATTGGCAGTATATTTTTTTTATTTTTCTGATTTAATAGATACTCTATGATTCTCTTTTTGGATAATTTAAAATTATTTATATTTTGAAGAGAGTCTGGAAGTCTGTTAAATAGTTAAGGTCCAATATACAATACATGTCTTTGTTTTGTAGTTGTGCGGGAGAGTTGAGTTGTATAGTATATACGTGTAAGTATTCTGTTTTTGTGATCTTGTAAAGTAGTTATGGCATTATGTAGGTAAATTCTAATTGTAAAAATGAATTAAAATATATAGATTTATCAAACAGTAATGTTAATGGTATTACCTTGAATTCAGAGAAAGTTAACTTAAAAGAAACTCTTTTGGGTTTTTTTAGTGAAATTGTTATAATAGTTTTTTGGATTATACTTGCAAGTTCTATACTGGTTGGGGAAGCCATTACCCAAGTTAAAATACAATATTTTAATATGGATTCTACAAGGGCATAATAAAGTAATTTCAATGTTGATTTTTTGGCAAAATCTCTGACTCTGATAAAACTGTAAATGGATTTTCGGATTCGTATTACTATCCACTTTACATGCTCTTTCCATTTTAAGTTATTGTCTATAATTACCCCCAAATGTTTAATTCATATTGTTCAGTTCATATTGTGCTGTCGTGCACAATGTTGCCAGCGTATTTTTACTTGTAAGTCACTGTCGGTAGTCCCCGGAAATCAAGCGAAAAGCAGATGTATTTTGTCTTGGGTAAATTTGAAGTAAGAAGGCTGTTGTTAAATCATAGTTTTATATTTTGGGGATATCTTCGTTATTCCCATAAAATCATTTTGAAATACTTGTTCCCACATTGATGTAAACTTACTTAGATAGATGTAAATTCACTTATATTTAAAGTACAACTCAATAGGTGTAATTTAAACTTACTTATACGTAACGTAATTATTTATATTTAAATTTAATGTATTAACTCAATATTATTATATACTATACTTAACGTGAAACCCGATAAATGATATACCTATTTTGAGCTTGATTTGATCAAATCGATAAAAATTATAGCTCATAAATGGTATGCTTAACAATAATTAGGGGTATACGATATGTAGTTATTTGCCCAGTGAAAAGATTCATATAAAACAAACTTTAATACTTAAGGTAATATAAAGTCTTTCTTAGGACATAAAATAATATTTAAGAAGGTAATGGTAATCTTAAAAATCGATTTAGATGTCTAAAATAAACTATAAACGTGTAAATAGTTATTTAAGTCGATTGAGGCTTATAAAATAAATTATAAAAACTTATTAGTTACTTTGTGGCTGATATAAATACATACATAATGTAAGTATATTTACATCAGCCAATTAAGCTAGGCGAACGTTGTATCATGAATTAAGACTAAATCATTTTTGTAAGTACATCATGTATTTACAGCCTTTTTTAATTAATTAAAGTATTATAAAACACATAATATAGTATGATCTGATCTTTTCTACACACAATTTATAAGGCAGCTTAAAAGGTTTACATCAAGATGGAAGAATCAGTTCCTTTGTGTAAAACTTCTTAGGCTATAAAAGAGAAGGAACGATGGGCCTGATCTCTTATAGGAGGTGAACCTGCATTTAAACTCGAGCACTCGCGTTACATAAAGGCAAAAAAAAAAAAACACTAACTCCTTCGAGCGTTGTATAATCTTCTCAAGCCAATATCCAATTAACCAATAACAAATATCACCTCCTTTCTAAATCTCACATCTACCTTAACTTAATCCTTGTTTTGGATTTCGTCAAAAAAAGTAACCCCAAATATTTTCTCCCCTTTAACTTTGAAAAAGAAATAACATGAGTGGGTGACAAACAAACACCCATCGAGCTGTTTCTGGTTTCAGGTAAGGGTATTCGGTAACTTGCAATCATAAGCGGGGCATTGTGGTTTTATTTTTTCTTTATCAAACGATCTCAATAGTTATACGTGTCAAAATAAACCACAAGTTGTACTTATAGCTAAAATACACATTGGATAATGGACGAGTTCTTGACAGGTAGAATTGCTAGATATTACTAAGTAGATACTGGATTTATAAAGGGGAAAGAGGTGTTTAACAGTGATGAAATGAAGAAAAAAAAAATTGGTACATATTTTAATACATAAAAGCTTAGACTACATTTCTTGAAATTTCAACCATTAAATAAAAAACGAATAATGTGTTCTTTATTATACCTTATCAGCAGTATTTTCTAACACGAGGGTATGTCCGATAAGAATGCAATTTGAATATGGAATATGATGTATTAAAGATAATATTTTCCTAATCTTATCAATTAAGGTGACCAGGAAAAAAATTAAAAATATGATTCCTGAAAAAGGCTAAGCGCACACTGGGGGCAATACATAAGGGAAATATTTTCCAAATCTTATCAATTAAGGTGACGAGGAAAAAAATTAAAAATATGATTCCTGAAAAAGGCTAGGTGCACACAGTCTGCAGACTGTCTGCGGAGGCTGTCTCCCGGTGCGAAAGATTGTTGCCGGGCGACAATATTTTGCACTGGGGCAGACAGTCTGCAGACGGTTTTGCCCCCAGTGTGCGCCTAGACTAAGTTGATCATTTTTACTCTGAGACAAGAGACAAGCAAAATAATAATGTGTTAGTGGTTGTGGCAGACCAGCCATTATAGTATGACAAGCAGGGCGCCATTATAGTGTTTAAGGAAGACATCAACCACTACATAAGCTACCACCTTGGCCGAGTCCAAGTATCCGGGATGATGGTGCCATCATCTCTGTTTTATATTTACACATTACCTCTGGTGTTATAGAGACAAAGTTGTAGTGTCAATATTGAAGAACAGACGAAAAATAGAAGATGATAAATCTTGGTACGAAGTCAACATCTAAGCCTATTTTAGTCAAAATTTCGTCACTTAATCAATGTGAAACCTAATACTATTTCAGTAGTTCACATATATTGTGGAACTGGCAAAAAATAAAAGTTGTGACATCCATGCCTTTTTTAGCGCAGAGTATTCACCATATTTGTTATGGTTTATAGACCTAATTATTTGATAAAGAAACGAATAAGAATAAAAGTTAAACGATTACTTATTTTGCTTATATGACATAAGAATCCTGTTTTTGTAAAACAACTTTCTTATCTTGAAAATTGACTTCATAACAATATAATCGTCTTTTTATTTTACAACAATAAAAAAAACTTCAAACATCGTTGGTAGACAAGCGTAATAAAAACGCGGTCAGCCAATTTTACCTACAAGAAAAAGTAATTTAATGTTTATCTACAAATTCTATTCTCTTTAAATCGTTTAGGTGTTTATGATGTAATGAACTCACGCTGCTCAAGGTCAAAGGTCTTGCCAGTTAAAGGTTACTCTACATTTAAGTTATGTTATAACGCAATAACTGTGCACAGAACTCAGTTAAAGTTCGAATAGTTTTCTTCATGTGCTAATAGAGCTATTATATTGTTCACTATGACGCCTAAATCGAAAAATATAGCAATAAAATAAAACAGTATTTTCAAACAAATTATAAATTACATTTGTGTTATTCCATTTATCGAGTTTTCATTATCAAATTTTCAGGTACAGAGTTACAAATTTTTATTTATTATAGATAATGTGAGATTTTTATGCAAGATTTTTATGATATTATTTTGGACGTGAGATAAAGCTTTATAATTATGTACAAAGTTTAGTGTAAGTATGTGTCTTATTGTTTAGTGTAATTCCATTGGCATATTATCTAATGGTCACGGAAGATTTTATCCATGAACAATACAATTGAATTTGTTATTTGACTTTTATCAATTTTAAAGTTAACTTGTTAATAATAATTTAGTGATGATTGTGATAATTTTAAATATTTTGTGATGATTGAGATAATTTAAATAGCGGATTGAAATTAAATTAATTGTCCACATAAAGTGTTGTTAACATAAAGTATTGTTGTTAAGTAACTTGAAGATGGGTCAAAAATTATTAATCAGAAAGTATGAATTATAAATGATGAAGAAGAAACGACAGAAATCAAGAAATAGGACATTATCAAGAAGATCTATGGGGAAAAAGATTGAGAGAAAATGTTGATGAGTTGAGCTACCAGTTCCAATTAAAAACTCAAACAAATGAAGATTTAACTATATTTACAGAAACCTAAATATTAGGGTGGGTCGAAAAAACACTTTTTTCGAGATCGTAACCACCGTACCTCTAAAAACTTGCCATTTCATGAGAAAATCACGAGAAAAAAATTTGAGCCAAATCGGGCCCCCCCCTAGGTCTCCCGCTGGGGGGTCAAAGTTTTGAAATTTTTGAAAAAACACGATTTAAACTAATTTTTTGTGCTTTTGTACTACGTTAGTCATTTTTAATCTATGTTTAAGGCATCTTTTTATAATCTACAATTGTTTCTGTATAAGAAAATGCCTTTATGTGATAAAAAATAAATAATACAATGTAACATAACAAATGATATATATAATAATTATGGTAAAAACCCAAATCGTCAAATTAAACAATTTTTCAATTTTAGGTTGCCTCTCCTAGCTTATTTTTGACTTATAATGCTACAAATCAAAAACAATTATCAGAACTTACCACAAGAAGGAATTTGCAATTCGAGCTCCACCTAATAACCCCTCCCCCCCCCCTCCCCCCGATTTGCACAATTCAATTAGTGCGAATTAAATTTTAGAATTTTATCATTACATTCAACTGAATACAAACTATTTTTTTTTTAAACTACTATAGCAATATATACAATACTAATATTTTACTTATATATTATACAAATTAATACTTAATTTTAAAGACATTATATACAAACTTATAATTACAAAATTAAAATAATATGTCCGATTAAATTTTTTATAATCTAAACGGAAAGATCTTTATTACTCTCGAATTTAGGCATTTTTCCCCCTATTGTTTAATGTCTGGAGAATAAGAAATGACGATCCTCTGCTTTATGATTGTCACTGGAAGCTTTTGTAACCAGCTTTACACAGCGCTCAACAGCTTGAGTATGACTAGGAAATTTAAATTAGTTTGAGGCATTCGACCGTCTAATACTGCTGCTGTGACCTCATCTGTAGAAATTACTCTTGTCAGCGGTGGTTCAGTCACTGTTATAGAGCTCCAGTCAATCATATTAACGTAGTTTGAGGCATCAAAATTAATTTTAGGAATTTTGAAAACCCTTGCCTCTTTGTTTTCAAAATTCCTGTTTCTTGCAGTGAGAACTTCATTCCATCCATCCTTTCTAACTTCAATATGTATCTATAACTATTGGCCCAGAATAAATATATGGACCTTTAGTCTTGCCATCCAAATGCTGTATTAGATGCCGAAGTGGCAACTCATTGCTATGAAGTTGGCATATTGACCACTGTAGAGATCTTCCTAGTCTGCATTCTGCAAGTCTTATGGCACCTCTTCTTATTTCAGTATTTAAATTGGTTCCATCGCAGCCAAATACCAACAAATCTGAACATTCAATATTTTTTCTTTTAAACCATTAAAGATTGAAGACACTAAACTTTCAGCAGTTCCACTTAACGGAGTTACAAAGTCCAAATGTTTAGATCCTGGTTCTTGGAGGAGCACAACATTTTCCTCTTTCTCAATTGTTTTATGGATCTTTGTACCTTTCTTTGTGAGTTCCACTGTTTCGCCCTTTGTGCCATCTAAATATAGTCCGTTCAAAGTAATTTTTGTTTTTTCTTCGATTTTTTTTATTCAATATATTTGACTTGCTTCTCCCTGCGAACTTTACTGCGATCTATCACACATGATGGCGAAGAATCTAAAATACCTGCGTCAGCAAGGTTAGCGGAGGCTATCATCGCAGCTGCTCTGTTAGAAACACCCGTTCTTACGGTGACCTCTGCCAGAGTCGGAAGAGGTATTCTCATTTGGTTACTTATTTGCCGGATATTTACCTCAAACTCTGAATCAGTGGCACTTGTTGCTGTAGTTTCAGATGAAGTAAGCGGTGTTCCTGTGTCATCTAGATTTTCCTCGACTTTTGCTCTAACTGTTTTGAGATCTCTCTCATTTCTTAAAGCTCTTTTCTCAAATGATTTGAAGTCCTTCCATCAATTGTTCCCATGACCATATTTCATGATGTGCTTTGATGTGTTAAAAAAGCACGCTCATTTAAAAGCACTCTTTTCTCCTTACTGCAATTACAACGAGAAAAATCCTTATATTTGAAGAAACATATACAAAATAATTTCTTCGATTCTTCAATGAATTATTTTATTTTAACATTAATCACATTGAATGTATTTTTTTTTTCAAAGCCCATTTCTTCAACTGTTTGTATTTTTTATGATACTTTAATATACGATTAATAACAGTTGATTCTGTATTGAATAGAGGTTTTTAACCAAATTTTGATAACATTTCTCACTACAACACTAGTTTTACATTCCTCGTTATTATCTTGAAAGCGAAGGTTCTAGCAAACATAAAATACAAAGCTGGTTACAAAAGCTACCTGTGACATTCATAAAGCAGAGGATCGAGGATTTCTTTATTCTCCAGACATTAAACAATGGGGGAAAAAATCCTAAATTCAAGAGTAAAAAAGATTTTTCCGTTTAGATTATAAAATACTCTGCCAATTAATGTGGCACATAGCTTCCTCGCAAAGAAAAGACCAAATTAAGAAAAATACCTCGATAAAAATAATCAAAAAGTTGGAACAGCGTGGCACTGTTCCAGTAAATATTTAATAAAGTTGAAGAAATTTAAACATTTTTTGGAGAAAGAAAGCCTCCAACAAGCACCAAATGTTAGCGCACATATAATCAATTTAATAAACAAATATAAAACTGCAACCTAATCGTAGAAACCGCTGTGTAAACAGTTTTTATTTATTTTACCCCCCTCAAAACTAAAAATAACACAAAATAGAATATAACAAAAATTAATCTACTATGCAAGAGCTTTTCAACTATATACATCATATTATAAAAGATTAACTTAAACATTTGTACCCCTATACTCAGAGGTACCAAAGTTATATTTTTAAAAAACAAACAATACAAAAGGGCATTCATTTAACTAATAAATACATATAAATAAAAATTTAATATCAAAAAAGTATTTAAACCCTTTTACTTACAACAAAATTATAAATCGGTACAAAAGTACATGTACAAAATTTTTAAAAAATCAACAAATAAAATAGCTTTAATGTACATATCAAGGCCTTTAAAATGATATATGACACAATATTAAAAACAAACAAAAGTGGTCACGTGACACGGCGCACGGGAAAAAGTTTACTCTCATGTTCTCAGCAAGTAGGATGAACTAATGAAATAAAATACACTCAATTTAAAGAGCATTAGTGTGAGATTCAATCGCCGCAATCAGAAATAAAATTGGCCAACTATTATAGAAACTATGGCCATTCAAAGACAAAAATGGAAAAAAATAAAACCAAATAATAACAAAATTATCACCATCTAGGGTACAACCGATGATGTTACGACAAAAACTCATAGGACTAAAGTTGTAGATCTTTTAAAATCAGCCACCACTTGTGCTATCCATTTTCTAATACGACTTACCGTTTAGCCGCAATAAGCCCCCAAACCAGCTTAAAAATCAAGTCACCCATTTTTATTTTTTTAAGGGGGGAAGGAGGGGGAAAAGTGAACTTTTTATGATTATTTTGGTCCACAATATGGACGTTGCGCGTCGAATGGCGCAAACCACAAGTCTCTAGCTCTTCTGGAAGTGGGTAAACATTAATGTCAGTCAGTGAGTCAGTTAGCCATGCGGTTTTATAATATAAGACATATTAATTTAGCACGATTTAAAGTGCGCAGAAGGTTGAAATTAATCAGGTGTTATCTGCAGGCTACTTTCGACAAACCATAAAAATTTCATAAAAATCAGATGATTACTCTTAAAGATATGGCTGTAAATAAATGTATGTTTGTGAGCATGTGGATGACAAACAAATAAGTGCAGAAGGTTGAAACTTATATGGGACCAACAATGGGCTAATTATGACCTACCATCCAAATTTCATTAAAATTGGACGTGTAGTTTTTAAGATATGGTGGTTCGCAAAAATTGAACGACAGACCGACAGACCGACAGACCGACAGACCGACAGACCGACAGACCGACAGACCGACAGACAGACACGGAACCAAAATTGTTCCCTGATGTCTGAAACGGATTTCTGTCTTGGAATTTTTGAAATCGGAGACCTAATATTTTTTCGTTCTTCAGAACGATCACATAGCTTCCGTTACCTTCGGTAAGCTCGGAAGCAAAATTTAATCAGACAAATTATTTTAATTTTGTATATAATGTCGTTAAAAGTTAAGTATTAATTTGTATAATATAAAAGTAAAATATTAGTATTGTATATATTGCTATAGTAGTTTAAAACAAATAGTTTATAATTAGTTGTATATAATGATACATTTCTAAAATTTAATTAGCACTAATTGAAAGTTCAACATTTAACTTTTCAATCAAAATCGGGGGGGGGGGGGGGGGGGGGTTATTTGGTGGAGCTCGAATTGCAAATACCTTCTTGTGGTAAGTTCTGATAAATGTTTTTGATTTGTAGCATTATAAGTCAAAAATAAGCTAGGAGAGGTAACCTAAAATTGAAAAATTGTTTAATTTGACATTTTAGGTTTTTACCATAATTATTATATATGTCATTTGTTATGTTACATCGTATTATTTATTTTTTATCACATAAAGGCATTTCCTTATACAGAAACAATTTTAGATTATAGAAAGATGCCTTAAACATAGATTAAAAATGACTAACATAGTAAAAAAGCACAAAAAATTAGTTTAAATCGTGTTTTTTCAAAAATTTCAAAACTTTGACCCCCCAGCGGGAGACCTAGGGGGGCCCGATTTGACTCAAATTTTTTTCTCGTGATTTTCTCATGAAATGGCAAGTTTTTAGAGGTACGGTGGTTACGATCTCGAAAAAAGTGTTTTTTCGACCCACCCTACTAAATATATAAATGATTAGCCAAGTTTCAAGTTAAATGAAAAAAGATTGAAAAAAGGTCCTTCATTGCTTCAAAGGAATGATGTGTGTTCGTGTAATGTTAATAAAAAAAGTTCTGAGCCACTAAGAACTAACTTTATTACCACAAAAACGTTAATGTAACTTTACCCATAATGTCTTAAACAAATATTTCCCCCCTACATTTCAAACGTAGATAAAATTATTTGATATTAATATGATAATATTAATAATACTGCATATATAATAATAATAATAATAAAGGAGATAGTGATACTATTTATTTACTAGGTCAAGGTATCATAAATAATAAAAATATAACATTGGAGCATGAGACGCGGGAAAAACGTCACTTTAATAGTGGACTTTTACTAAGTGAAAGGAAGGGAAGGAAGTCTTAAACAGTTTAGCTCAATTATTATAATTTAATAGCATGCATTGCTTCAGGATATTATTACATATTACATAATTACATTTATAGCCTACTTTTAAACAATATTATGTTGTTAGTATTAGATACTAAAAACTTTTATAATTGATGTTTACAAAATGTCAATATAATCCAAAGCAACATATCATATAAAAATGAATAGTATTAAGTATGTCTATTTGTGAATAGTTTAATTCATACTATTTTATGTCAAACCTATACATTTTATTTAACATTTATTTACATTGAGAAAAAGAATTCATTTCCGCTTCTATGCAAGGTGAATACTATATTATCCCCCCTGGCCAATTGAAAATTACATACCTTGTTAAAGACGATAATGTCCTTCGAGAAGCTAGTTCCAGTCGTAGAGAGGAAACATAGCAAACATACTATTTTTTCTAAAACATTACTTTAATCAATTAAAAGTGATCTACATAAACTGAAGCACGAGTCTAACACCTAACTTTTAGAAGCTATGACAAAGCTGAAGCATCGAAAAATGCTGCTTACTTAATTCCAGAAGAGTATAAATGAGTAAGGTGGTTCTATTCAAAATAATTCTATATAAAATAACATATTAATACTTTGCTTTAAAATCAATTTATTTATTTAGGTGATATAAAAAGTTAAAAAAAAAAATAAATAAATAATAATAACTAGGGGGCTCAACCCCCGAAAAGCGGCCGCTGCCTAGAGTATTAGACTTATTTTAAGTCTATTTACTATGATTAGAATTATTATCAAATATATTTGCACCTAGTGGCAGTTTAAGGAATTAAATTACAGATTTAAATAAAAGTACCACATTTGTCCGCTAGGGTCGCTTACCTCTTGCCTCGGGAATGACGTCATTGTTCCCTCCTCTTCTCGGGGGGTATCTCTCTTACTCTCTCTTACACACAGTTCAGTATATATCACTCTCACTGTACTTGTTTGTTTACAACTCCTCTTCTCGGGGAGTATCTCCCTTAGTCTCTCTTCTACACAGTTTAGTACATATAACTCTCACTGAACTTGTTTGTTTACAAAATTTTTTAATAACATATATAGATAATAATGTCGCGTAACAGCGTGTGGATTGCTTGGGCCAACCAATTATACATATGTGTGGATAACCCGGAGTTGGTCTGCGATTGCAAGAGACAAAATGAGTAATTCTGATTTTTTTTTTTTTATGCTCTTTAAAATTGGTCCTTAGCCCAATTTTTATATCTCATTTAGTTTTTGAGATATTATGCATTTTTTGAAAATTTTCGAGAAATTGAAAAAATAAATAAATTAATTACTCAAGAGTTATTAAGAAATGGGCATATACTTACTCGAATTGTTTTGCTTTGCTGTATTTGACCCATAGAATCCTCCAGTTTCGTTGACATTTTATCGTAGGTCAATAGCAATAAAAAACCGCAATTGAACAAAACCAGGTTTTTGTTGTGTAAATGACCTCTAGAATCACCTCGTTCATGTAAACCTCGCATTTCTTTTTTTTTTGTTTTCTTTTGAGTTATTATAAAATGTTATTATTAAGGAAATTCGGGGGGGGGGGGGGGGAGCCAAGTCGAAACTATGCAGGGGGCCCGCACCACAAGTCCAGCCTATGGGCCCTCAGATCATAGAAGCGGCCCTGATAGGGCCACTGTGGATTACATTCGACAAACCATCCAAATTTCTTTAAAATCGGATGAGTACTTTTAATGATATAAAAAAAAAGGATTCTAAAAAAAAAGTTTATGCGCAATGGGCTTAATTATGACCAACTATCTAAATCTCAATCGGAGAAGCTTTTAAGATATACCTAGGTAGTTCGCAAAGGATTTGTTGGTCATAGACTGAAACAAGTCCAAAAATGTTGCCTGATGTCGGAAAAGGATTCTGTCAAGGACTTTTTTTAAATAGACAATACAAATTCTTAAGTACGATCACAATGCTTAATAATATAATAATCTCGGAAGCAAAATTATCTTTTTATTTTAAATAATAACCTTAATTATCATGGAATAATATCAATGTCACTTTAATATCAATGTTACTTTAAGAGCACTATTTGTGTGTTAAGAGTTTTTTTTAGGCAACCGGCAATAATAAGATCTAGTATTTATAGACTTAATATCCTTGCTATACGTAGAGAAAGTTTTAATATCCTATATCAAAAAATTCTTCGAGAAAGCCAAATTCTAGATTCCATGCATGTTTTAGTACCTACTTAGTTTGAAATTAATACATGAGACGAATTGAATTATATTGCCTGTTCCAGTAGTAGAATTTTTAATATGGTAATTTTAAAGTCGTGTGCTGCTAACCGGAATATTAACACCTATAATCAAGTACACATAAACTTAAAAGCTGATTCTTCCGATAGGTAGTTTCTCATCTGTCTTTTATTATTTTTTTTACACTTTAGGGGAATCAAAACCTTATTTATTATAATGTTTAGATGATTAACAGCGAATATTTCAATTCTTTAAAGTAAAGTGCATTCAGCGTAAAAATATTAGGTTGATCGATATATGAAAATCAATTTTAATTTTTTAATATGACAGGATTTAATATCGAAGAAGAGTGAATCTAGTTGTTGAACAAAATATTTTAAAAAAGCTAAATTACAACTTCACTATCAACGTAAATCTTTATTGCCTACTCAAGATAAATTAATATTAGGCAAATCTATTTTAAAAAAATCTTAGTCTGATTTTATTAGTACGGCAAGTATTAGTATACGTAGTTAGTATTAGTACACGGCAAACATCATTTTGACTACAGCACACTATTTTGACTTGTTTCACTAATATAACTGATTGTTTGCTGTTTTCTATTAATTATGAAACTATGAAACGAAATTTTAATCTAATTTTCAACAATATAATTATACAATTAAATTAAAAATGTTAAGCAAAACACTCTACCTAAAAAATGAATCTGTTAATCCGGATACACTATCCGGCAGGCCTGAGTTTAGACTGAACAGTTCGTCTGAAGGCCTGCAGTCTGAGCGTGTATATAATCCGGTTGGTTGTCACTTGTGACTGTTCAGTCCAACAAGGTCAAACACACGCTCAGGTAGCAGGCCTTCAGAAGGACTGTTCAGTCCAACAAGGTCAAACACACGCTCAGGTAGCAGGCCTTCAGAAGGACTGTTCAGTCTAAACTCAGGCCTGCTGGATTGTGTGTAACGGATTAACATTCTAAATGATACTTTAAGAGTATATAATTAATTAGTTTACTATATTATTCTATTTTAGTAAGTATATACGTGTATTATCAATTGTGATTTAAATTAAAAATAGTAAGGATAAAGTAAATCGTTTTTACTATTTAAAATTATTAGAAGTTATTGGCAATGATGTTATAAATATGTACTATGTACATAATTTTTCTTTTTTTCTCTTTAAATGAGAGCACAACACAAATAGGAGAAACATTTAAGAATGTGTATTAAGTGAAAGATATGCCAGAAAAGTGGCGAAACCGGATAGAAAACGTACCCGATGCCAAAGCATCATTAGTTTTGCTTTTTAGATAATGATTAATTCCCATATAAAATAATGTTTATGATATGGTCTCGTTCTTTTTAATTCCTAATAATAAGTGTAACTCTATCTTGGATGGTAATGCATTCCTTCTCTTTAATTGCCAATAATTCATCCTTTAATTACGATACCATTATGTATTATTTACGATTATCCTCAAGTATAGTGGACAAATTCCTAAGGAAAAACATTTACCTTACAAATTGCTTTATCGTCGTGAAACATTTCTTTTTTTAAAAAAAAATGAGACGCGGTCCAGTACTTTGGGCTCCAAGTCAAAGACGACAGAAAACAACATATTACAGACTGGAATGTATAACTGGCCTCAGAAAAAACATTTAAAATCTAAAAATCAATTTTCGAGGTATAACTAAAGTAGTTTCTCTATATAATACTAAAGATATATAAAAAAAAGAAAATTTAATTGCAAATGTTAGTTTATTTACTTCTTTTGTACATTTAATTTATTATGAACATATAATAGCTCAGAATTTATGCTAAATTCGACATAAATTAAATATTATAATCTACTAAAAGAGAAATTCAAACTCAATCAACCTTGAACTGAAAATATTATAAATAAAAGTCGAATTCTCGTACTCAAAAAATATTTAACTTTAACCTTTCAACTATTAATAAAAAAGAAAACTACATCGATATTGCTTCAAGTTTTTTGTTTATATTATCATTGTCATTGAACTTTTTTACTGTTTTATAAAAATTTAAACTAACACATTCTCTTGACAATATGAGTGATAAGAATCACAAACTAATGAGAACGTATTCATAAATCGGTTATTTCCAAAACAAAATGATTTATGAATAAATAAAGAGAAAAACCAGTTTAGATATTACACATGCATGGATCTTTTTTCAACTATTCTAATTATATATTTGGTCTTATAATAAGTAGAGCAAGGATATATTATAGGTATATATATATATATATATATATATATATATATATATATATATATATATATATATATATATATATATATATATATATATATATATTGCATTAACATCATATTACATTAAAATAGATAATATGCAATATACAATCATATATGAAGGTATATATTTTATCCGCAAATCTCATCTTGTCAATGTTAAGGTGTTCTTTTGATGCATCAAATAAGTATAATTTTAAATATAATTATAATAATTTAAAATGGCCACACAAGTAAATTTTAAATTGCATAACAAAAATATAATAACCTATTGCATTTGATAATTATAATGCAGGAGTTTGAAGTTTGGAAAACATAAAAAGTTTTAATGTTGAACTGGATCAACATTAAAATATATTAGTAAAAGCACAAATATAAAGTTTATTTTTTATGCTGGGAATAAAGTTTGGTAATTTAATAATCAAAATAATACATATGATAATATATCAGTCCGATTCTTATATATCTATATCTCATGTGATTTCATGTCAGGACATTTTATATATCATAAAACGGAATCGATGTTGGCCAAGAGGCTAAATTGAAGTTATAATATTGGAGAAGAGAATGTAAAAGAATGCGCGGTATTCTGCCGGGGTTCAGATGGGATTAAATCAAAAGCCCCCTGAAATCACTCAACCCATCGGGTTCTTCAAGTTTTCTCATTCCTTCATACGCTTGATACACGAATATTACATAAATCAATACTTCATATTTCAGTAAGATTTTAATTTTATTTTACTATTTATCGAACTGCGAGCTTGTCGTGGGCTAGAGACAAAGTATACGTAGACCAAAATAAAAGAACTCTTATCCCTTTAAGGATTAGGCAAAAAAAAAAAAAAATGTTACAGTGGATTGGTGGTTTCCGCGGTTTACCACCTGACACCTGACCATCTCTACACGTGTGTTTTGGATGACATGTCTCCAGTTGTTATTTTATTGTGGCTCATAGAAGCAATTTCTAAGAGCGAAGTTTTGTCAAAATACTTATTATATTACCAGTTTTAATTTAATATTGAGTTTTTATAAGAAATAGTTAGCGCTCTCGAGTTATTTGCAGATTTTTAGCTTGAGTTGTGAAAATTTAATAAATTACTTTGTCTTAGAGGTTTGGTGGTTCATTCCGTTAACCACCTACTTTAGGGTGGTTAAGGATGTAAACCACCAAACCTTACAGGCAATATAATTTTGTCAAGGTCATCAGAAGTACAAATCCCAAATTGATTAGAGGCACCTCCTAGAAACCACCAAAAAACATTGATTTTTTCTTATGGGAGGGGGGGGGGGGGGGGCAAGAATTTTTTCAAAAATAATTTTCTGGGGCTATTCTTGATCCCACAGATGAGATTTGCAACTCTAATTTTAGAAATTAGAAAAAAAATGTAGTGCGCCATTCGGAGCAAAAGCGGGTGGTTTTCCAGGCAAACCACCAATCCTGAAAGGGTTATACAGCTAATAAAGAGTATTTTTTGCAATTGTTTAAAATACTAATAGTTGAATTTATATAATTTAAATTTATAAATCAATTTTGGTGCAAAACGGAATGTATACCTTGGAGATTAAATAATTAACAGATAATGCAAAGTAATTTTATGGCACGACGTCAAACAAGGTTTAAACATTTCCCTAATTTATCCTTTAATTTTTTTTTAATAAAAATGGTTTTCTCTTTTATCAATCCCAAGCTTTTTGCCTTAAGCAATTATCAATTCGAGGTTGTTTTTGAAACTGGGTTTTCCCTAAATAGTTTTGGATTCCGCAACCTGGTTTGTTGAAAACGATAACTTATACGTCATTATCATTTAAAAAAATATACGGGATTCTGCGTCTGAGGGAAAAGCTCATGTATCATGAATCATGAAGCATGAAATGGTTATAAGCAGCGGCTATTTTAATAAGGCCGTTAAAGATTATTCTAACAACATCACTGTACTTTAATTGTTTAAAAAATAAGGAAAAAAGTAAGTATCAAACTAGACTTAAGGTCTTTAGCTACTTGTCACTTGATTTAAATAGTAAAATCCAAATAAAAATAATAAAATCTTAGGTTTTGAGATGAAGACCAAGCCATGAGGGAAGAGGGAAAGGGCTATAGAAGGGAAGAGCGCTGGGCTATAGGGCTAGAGTGGGGGAGACCCGAGACCCGAATGAAGCCGAAGCCGAACTACATGTCGCGTCCTCGGTTACCTTCGAGTCCGTCCATTTCCTCTCCCTCTCCCTAACGTCTAGTTGAGGGATATAGGGAGTACAAAGTTTAAAAACATCTTTAGGATTGTTTAGCATCGTGACAATAACTCGAAGCAAAAAACTGAGTCAGATCAGAGCCCTGAAGTTGTAATTAGTAGTGAAAGCGAAACATCCCTCATAACGCGGGGTTCACCCTAAAATTAGAATGCTATTATGTATTAATCCGTGGAAGCCAGAATAGAAAATGCTGATGGTACTTCCACTAATTTTTTAATATAACGGAGAGGGGGAGGGGGAGTCTTAAGGCTCGGGTTCTAAACCCGAAAACATAGACCGAGAAGTTCACTTCACATACACTTTATGTAATCAGTGGTGTGAAATACGTCTTAACTCCCAAAGATTCGAACCATTGCCATCGGTAATGACCTTGGTTTCAGGTGAGAGTTTTGCTAGTTCGCTAACCAATCAGGCACCGATCCCTCGACATTGTATATTGAAAGTGCAATGCACTATGTCGGTGCATTGTGAGTGGGTGACCTCCACTCCCCACAATTTTTGTGGGGATCCACAAAAGTTGACAATGAAGAATTTTAAATACTCTAGAAATCGTTTGTATCCATATCGGAGCTGTTAATTTGACTGTTATAGCCTTATTAGAGCTTCAACATAAGCAGTTATATTACTATGATAATAGTTTATGCATTAAAATAACCATAAATCTCTCAATCAATATTTAATTTCTTCGAATCGATAGGAAGTTAGTTTGATTAAAGCTCCTCTTACAAAAAGATATATTGTGAGAAGATGATTTATTTATCCTTATTATCCTTATAAATGTAAAAAAAAAGAATGAGAGTAATCTTTATTTGTAATAGAGGTACATATAATGATAATATATACAGGCTCTCAACCACCTGTATGCATTCTTCAAGTGAAGCCATTCATGAATTAATATAAAAGTAATTCAGTTATGAATAAAACAAAACAAGGAATGTATTATCCTTATCTACTGTTTTACCTCTCTTCACGCACTACAAAGGAACCGTGGTTACTCAAGTATTGATTATATTGTTTTGCTCTAATTTATTACCCTTGTAATGTGGAAGAATTTTCGTTAGTATATTTCCGCTTGATTATTTTTTATTCTTTCTCCTTTTTAGAATTTCCTGCTTCCTAGGTTCACTATAACGAGAGCGAACTCAGAAGGCATTCAACCCTAACGGCATGCCTATATTATGATATGACCAATAGAAATACGTCTAAACACAGGATCTGCGGAGAACACTCACACAGACACCCACACACACACACACACACACATATATATATATATATATATATATATATATATATATATATATAATATAGGTATATGTATATACATATATGTGAGTGTGGGTATTGTATATGCATTATACATATACGTAAAATAAAATAACGCTTAAAAATATCTTATATACGCAGCTGGCCTTAATTACATAACTACAGTGGTGTAGTCCTTTAAGTTTATTTTATAATCTTTAAAATATCTTATGCTGCAATTCAAATGACATTTTCATTATTGTAGGTCGCAAGAAAATAAATTATTATGATTCTGAAAAAAAAACTTATATGTTATTATTAAAATTCATTTTCATATATAAATCATTGAGTCGGCAAAAGCAATGAACTTTTGTTTATGTAAATGCGTTTAAAGTTAACTTAATAATTTAATTGTATCTATACTTTAGACGCTTTTATTAATAATCTCTTTGCTGCCAGGCATATTGTAATCTATTTCTTTTTTTAAATTATAAAGATTAAGTTTGTTAGGTTAATTTGTCAAACCATAAAAACAAAGTAGTAGTATTTTTAACCAATCAATTCATTGAGTAACTTCAATGAAATCTTTGTCGAAACTACTGACTTACTTTAAAATACTAAAACATTTTGGTGTTTTTGAAGGATGGTTTATAAGCATTTTAAATTGTGTTTTAACAATAAACATTCACATTCCTTTAAGCATTATATACAATAATTAAAACAGAAAAACAAATTTGTTCGCACTAACACGACGGACGGATCGACAAGCTAACAAGACCAAATGAGACCTCTATGTCTGAAACCTATTTTTGTTTTGATAATTTTGAATTTGGAGACATAAGACGAGTTTTGTTTTCCTAATGATGTCGGAAGAAAAACTAAATACAAAGCATCCAGGTTTAAAATTATTAAGTTATCTTTACATATTTATTTATATCTAAAATTATTTAATCGGAAAAATAATTTATTTATTTGTTGTTTTCAGGTAAGCAGTGTTATTAAAAGTTGATGACAAATTCACATTGAAGGTTTGTTCTGAATATATAAGAGTTTATGTAATTAAATAGATCAATTTCATTTTTAATTAAACGAGCTAGAATGTTATACAAAATATTTCACATCAATATAAGATCTTCGCAACTTTTAAATTCGAGTTGGTTACGAATTATTGTCTTACTAATTATTCTTTTTAAATGAAATTAGTTACTTTTTGTTTTTTTCAACAAAAAGTTTGGTTTTATAGTTGTTACTGTTATTTATTAATTTAAAGTTTTATCACAAAAACAACTTTAGCGATAGACGATACCGAGTGGCCTTATCAAGAACAAACCACATGCACATGTTTATTTTTATTAAATTATTATCAGTTGATATATTATGATATTGTTACTCGATTTTCTTTTTTTTAATTCCTTATTGGGATTTGAATAAAGTTTTAGATTTCGATCTTGCATCAGATTTACTTGTTTAGAATAGATAGATGGAGAATAAAAGAAACGGAAAAAGACAAAACTGATCAGTCAAAAAAACATAATTGCTTTACTAATTATGACCAACTATAGAGGCCGAAACAAATCTTTAGAGTATGCTCTATACATTTTGGTTAAAACCGGATTCTTTAAGGTTTTTTTTTATCAAAACAAAATTAAAAACGTCTGTCTGTCGTCTGTGCAGGCGCGTGGAGCCTAAACTACGGTTTTGACGAAATTTGGCATACATATTTAGAAAAATCATGCCCTGAGGCGAAATCGAGAAATGAATATAGCTCCAAATTTGGGGGCGCAACAGTACCTACAAACTCTGAAAAAACGTGGAAAAGAGTATTTCTTGTTCTGACGATTTCGATTAAAAAATTCCGCTTAAATTATACTTACCGCTTTAAATGCGGACAGAGAGAGGCCGGGTAATTTTTAATGTATAATTTAATTGAACGTTCAATAATAATTAAAGGCACCTACGACAACACGAACACTAATAAATGGAAAACACTGGGCTAAGTAATTATGAGCTAGTATATGAGAAAGTTTGTCTGAGTTGTCCGATTTCTACGTTTAACTAAACACAATGTTTTATTTTTATTGCATTTAAATTATCTCTGGGTTATATTAGGATGGAATAATCAGGGGAGAAGTGCTATATAAAAAGGCATAATATTACTCTGCTGAAGATTTGCCAACTCTATTGCCTTATTAGAGAAAAGATAAAAAATGCTCTATTATATTTTCGGGCTTTATTTCGACGATTCATAAAAATAATAGTTAATAACGATATTTCTCTTTACATACAAACAAATTCTAATTAAAAAATGTCTAAATAATGTGATAATGAAATAGTAGGTTAATATAAAAAATCATCTCATTTATACTAACAATGTTTAAATGAATTGATCTCATTTAGGTAATATAATTTCGTCAGTTTGAAGAGTCAGCGTTATAAGTGGTCATCGGTCCATTGTTAATTAATTCTACCTATTACTACATCAACTCTCAGCAGAATGTTAAACACGCGAACCACCTCAGTGATTTGATGGTAAAATAACTGTTATTAGCAGTGATTTTGTTTCGAAAGGTGTTAGATATTGGACAACTAGATATATCAAAATTATAAAGTGTAGAGGCAAATTATATTTTTACGTTTAGTTTAACACGATGCTTTAGATTGTTCTATTTCTTTTATTGCATACAATTTTCGATTTTTAGCATTACGCATATTAACAGTTAATAATTAAATATATAATTATAAAACCTAAATAAATTAATAACTACATACATTAAGAATAAATTAAGAAGATTTATATATACATCCAAATTTGATATCATCCGTTTTTAATTTCTGATAAATGTACAATTTATGAAGAGAAAGTATTATGAAGGCGCAAAAATTAATCTTTAATGCATAAAAGTACAAACCTCTTTAAAATGGATCTCGCCAAAACCGAATCTAAAACGTGACGTCGATATGCCCCCGTGTGGGGGCGGTGAGACAAAAAAAAGAGTTTAAGATCGGAGGAGCTTGTTAAGGTTTTTGCGCTCTTCCTTTTGAGCTCCGCACAGGCGCTTGGTCTTCGGTTCTATAAAGAAATTATTTGTGGTTATATGAGAAAGTTTTGCTATAGTTTGTCGGACCCATTTATGGGGTCCGCAGACAAAAACGAGGACTCATACATTCCTGCAGTTACCTGTATGAATGTCTGTAACGCTGTCTGTAAATGTATTCCCCCCCCCCAAAAAAAAAAATTATATATTTGTGAGACTCTCACGCATTAGAAGTGAAACTTATGTTCTAGAAACAGAATAAACATATGAAATATTTGTATGAAATAGCACACTTATTTAAGTAATGCATATTATATAAATCATTTATTAAATATGCAACATACACATTTATAAACAAGAAGTTACAATGCCGCCAGTCAGATAACTTCTCAAAGAAACATAATTTCAATTAATAAAAAATTTTCATAAAATGTTAGCGAAAAATGAAGAAAAAACATGAAAACAACATTAATATATACATTAAATGTTAAAATGTATATAATAATACCCTTATATACCCATACTGTGTACAGAATAAATTTAACTACTCCCGTGGTATAGTGGTTAGCACGTGAGATTCTTAATTCAGGGGTCGGGGGTTCGAGACTCATCCAGAGGGAAGATTTTTTACAGATAAATCAACGGCCGGCCTGAGTCGGCAGTCGATTACAATATCTATCACAGGTTAGTCTTAAAACAAAAACTTGCAATTTCGTTAATTTCACTTCAAAAATATTTCACTTGGACGAGTCTTGAAACGCTAACTTCTCGATGTCGTTTCATTCAAACAAATTTACTCTAACCCGGCTAAAGAAGTTTCACTTAAAAAAAAAATCTTAAACATTTATTACCTGGGCTGCGAATTGGTCTAGAGTCTAGACCAATTCAAAAATCTAGACACTTCAAGTAGTTTCATTGCGTTTGGAAAATAAAAAAATGTGAGCCGAAAACTTTGGACAATAAAAAATCGAGGCGTTTGTTTTACGTCATTATAATAAATGTCTCAAAAGTAGTAGATAAAACAAACTTTTAAATAGCTTGATTTATTGGTAATAGATCTCGTCCTACTTGTTAAATTGCCTACTCCAATATCCTAGGCCAATTTATTTTATTATAATATTTTTTCTTTATTTCTTTAATGGTACTGGTGATGAGCAACAGAAAATGAAATTGACTTAAAATAGTTTTCCAATTTATCAGCACCACTCAATAATTTTATACTCATTTAAGCTCAAGTTATTTGAAGGTTTAAGTTGGATCTTAAGAAAACAAATGAGTCTCTTATCTAAATAGAACATTAGAATTGATTTACTGGTTATTCTTTTCATACATCTATAATCAGATTAAAAACATATTTTTAAATCAAAAACTATATTAAGTATTCCTAATAAATTAAATAGTGAGCAATAACTTTTGGCAATAATTTCTTTAAAAAATGCGTTATTTATATATAGTATCAAAAGCATATTATTGCGTTTCTAATCTTAATAGCTCTGTTGAATATTTGCTAGTTTTATTGCCTTTTTAGAGATACGAAATAAATTATATAAAAGATTTTTATCTTTATGATATAAATAATATGAAATACACTATTACATTTTCGGGCTTTATTTCGACGAATCTTATAAGATCAAATTGAAATTTACAAAAACTTTAACATAATTCTTAAATTTAATATCCATCTATTCAGATAGATAAAAACAGGTACATTTAACAATATGATAAAGGAATTTACTTATTTATTATTTTAAACTCAAATAGTAAGTAGGTATGTTATAAATAAATAAATTAAGAACATCTGTCCGAGACAACTCAGAAACTTTCTCATATTCAGGTTCATAATTAATTTGCCCAGTGTTTTCCATTTATTAGTTTTCGAGTTTTAAAGGTACATTTAATCATTAACATTTCAGTAAAATTTGTCATAAAAATTACTTCTCCTCGTGCGGGGAATCGAACTCGGCCTCTCTCCGTCCACGTTTAAAGCATTGTTTCCTCAAGAACTAGATTTTTTTCGGGAGAACGGCTTATATTGTTACATTCGTATTTAAAAAATGAAATACAGTTTAGAATTTTTTAATGGAAATCGTCGAAACCGTTTTCATATATATATATGTATATATTTTTTTTTTTCACGTCCCAAATTTTGAGCTAAAATTAATTTCTCGATTTCGTCTCAGGGTGATTTTTCTAAACATGTAAGCCAAATTTTGTCAAACCCGGCTCAGTAGTTTAGGCTCCACGCGTTTGCACAGACAATAAACAGATATTCTTAAAAAAGAACCAGTTTTTGGACTCTGGGGGACCTCAAAATGTGTAAATCCATCAAAATCTCAAGATCGAATTTTCACGCCATCACAATACTTTCTCTTTAAATAAAAAGTAAAAACAAAATTTATAATCTCTTTCACAAAAAAAAGTTGTTCAAAATATTATTTGTCATCTGACTATTTAATAATAAAAAAAAAATCGGTCCGAGACAACTCAGACAAACTTTCTCATATATGAGTTTATAATTACTTAGCCCAGTGTTTCCATTTATTAGTTTTCAAATGTACATTTAAATATTATTGAACATTTCATCAAAATTTATCATAAAAATAACTTCTCCTGGTCGGGGAATCGAACCCGGGCTCTCTCCGTCCGCGTTTTAAGCTAATATCTCAGGAACTAGATTTTTCCCGGGAAAACGGCTTATATCGTTGGATTCGTATTCAAATAGACTACATTTTAGAATTTTTTAATCAAAATCGTCGGAACCGTTTTCGAGAAATAATTTTTTTTCATGTTTTTTCAGAGTTTTTGGGGGGTAGCGCCCCCAAATTTAGAGCTAAAATTCATTTCTCGATTTCGCCTCGGGGTATGATTTTTCTGAACATGTATGCCAAATTTCGTCAAAATCGGCCCAGTAGTTTGGGCTCCAGGCGTCTGCACAGACGACAGACAGACGACAGACAGACGACAGACGACAGACGACAGACGACAGACAGACATTTTTTAAAAACCACTTTTTTGGACTCAGGGGACCTCAAAACGTGTAAATCCATCAAAATCTCAAAATCGAATTTTCGCGCCATCACAATACTTTCTCTTTATATGAGAAAGTAAAAATATATATATTAATTTTCCCAGGATGTAAACTAGTTTCTGAGATAAAAATAATCAAGAATGGGAATAATTATATGAGAAAGTTTTCCATAATAATTGTCTCTTGTTTTTTTTTACTTTCTCATATAAAGAGAAAGTATTGTGATGGCGCGAAAATTCGATTTTGAGATTTTGATGGATTTACACGTTTTGAGGTCCCCTGAGTCCAAAAAAGTGGTTTTTAAAAAATGTCTGTCTGTCTGTCGTCTGTCTGTCGTCTGTCTGTCGTCTGTCGTCTGTCGTCTGTCGTCTGTCGTCTGTGCAGACGCCTGGAGCCTAAACTACTGGGCAGATTTTGACGAAATTTGGCATACATGTTCAGAAAAATCATACCCCGAGGCGAAATCGAGAAATGGATTTTAGCTCCAAATTTAGGGGCGCCAGCCCCCAAAAACTCTGAAAAAACGTGAAAAAAAATTATTTCTCGAAAACGGTTCCGACGATTTTGATTAAAAAATTCTAAAATATAGTCCATTTAAATACGAATCCAACGATATAAGCCGTTTTTCCGGGAAAAATCTAGTTCCTGAGAAAAAAGCTTAAAACGCGGACCGAGAGAGCCCGGGTTCGATTCCCCGCCCGGTAGAAGTTATTTTTATGATAAATTTTAATGAAATGCACAATAATAATTAAATTTACATACGAAAACTAATAAATGGAAAACACTGGGCTAAATAATTATGAACTCGTATATGAGAAAGTTTGTCTGAGTTGTCTCGGACCGATTTTTTGTTTTTACTTTCTCATATAAAGAGAAAGTATTGTGATGGCGCGAAAATTCGATTTTGAGATTTTGATGGATTTACACGTTTTGAGGTCCCCTGAGTCCAAAAAAGTGGTTTTTAAAAAATGTCTGTCTGTCGTCTGTCGTCTGTCGTCTGTCTGTCGTCTGTGCAGACGCCTGGAGCCCAAACTACTGGGCCGATTTTGACGAAATTTGGCATACATGTTCAGAAAAATCATACCCCGAGGCGAAATCGAGAAATGAATTTTAGCTCTAAATTTGGGGGCGCTACCCCCCAAAAACTCTGAAAAAACATGAAAAAAAATTATTTCTCGAAAACGGTTCCGACGATTTTGATTAAAAAATTCTATAATGTAGTCCATTTGAATACGAATCCAACGATATAAGCCGTTTTCCCGGGAAAAATCTAGTTCCTGAGATATTAGCTTAAAACGCGGACGGAGAGAGCCCGGGTTCGATTCCCCGACCAGGAGAAGTTATTTTTATGATACATTTTGATGAAATGTTCAATAATATTTAAATGTACATTTGAAAACAAATAAATGGAAACACTGGGCTAAGTAATTATAAACTCATATATGAGAAAGTTTGTCTGAGTTGTCTCGGACCGATTTTTTACTTTCTCATATAAAGAGAAAGTGTTGTGATGGCGCGAAAATTCGAAGATTTTGATGGATTTACACGTTTTGAGGTCCCCTGAGTCCAAAAAAGTGGTTTTTAAAAAATGTCTGTCTGTCGTCTGTCGTCTGTCGTCTGTCTGTCGTCTGTGCAGACGCCTGGAGCCCAAACTACTGGGCCGATTTTGACGAAATTTGGCATACATGTTCAGAAAAATCATACCCCGAGGCGAAATCGAGAAATGAATTTTAGCTCTAAATTTGGGGGCGCTACCCCCCAAAAACTCTGAAAAAACATGAAAAAAAATTATTTCTCGAAAACGGTTCCGACGATTTTGATTAAAAAATTCTAAAATGTAGTCCATTTGAATACGAATCCAACGATATAAGCCGTTTTCCCGGGAAAAATCTAGTTCCTGAGATATTAGCTTAAAACGCGGACGGAGAGAGCCCGGGTTCGATTCCCCGCCCAGGCGAAGTTATTTTTATGATAAATTTTGATGAAATGTTCAATAATATTTAAATGTACATTTGAAAACTAATAAATGGAAACACTGGGCTAAGTAATTATAAACTCATATATGAGAAAGTTTGTCTGAGTTGTCTCGGACCGATTTTTTCAATATTGGTTGTGTAGTAATATCTTTAAAAAATCTAGTACGATGGTATTTTTTATTCCAAAAAAAACTATCCCGTAAAATGGGGCAATTACATGCCAGATTAGGGGCATGAACTTATATACGTTTTTTTTCTTCTTTTACCGAGAATAATGAAAGTTGAGGTAATACTTTTAATAGCAAATATTTATCAATAATTGTCACATAATATTTATATATATATATATATATATATATATATATATATATATATATATATATATATATATATATATATATATATATATGAGTGTGTTTGTGTGTGCATGTGTGTGTGTTTGTGTGTGTGTATCATTTATTGCCATCAATCAAAGTCAAAATATCAATCTCTGGCACATTTTTTTCTTATATAATAGTATGTATTTAATTAATATAATTGTTTTTATCTTTATGTATATTGAAACAATGAATGTAAATTTTATTTTCAATCTGAATGTTACGATGTTATATCAAGACAAAAAAAAAGGAAATTGGAAGGAATAGGGACTTAAAATTTACAATAAAAAAGATTCTTAAGAAATAAATTCAAAAAAAAAAAAAAATCTGTAAAAATTATACTTATAAGACACCAGATTTTTTTTCTTTAAATTGTCTGCCTATTAGCGTTGTACAAAACTTCCTCGCGTACTTAAATGTTAGGTATGATTTAACAAATCATTATTGTCTAATTTATTTGAGTTTTTCCCCCTTTTTGTAAATAATGAATAAACGTATTAAATATCTCTAAATTTATAGATTACAGATGGTTGAAATTATTAGGGGGCCATCAGTGGGCTATATTCAACAATCCATCAAAGTTTATTTTGTAAAAAGAAAGTACTTTTAAGGATGCAGGTGATAATAAAAAATAAGTTTGTGCGCATGTGGAAGAGAAACCTTTTTTTGCCAGCTTGGGGCAATTCAGCCATTTTAGCTCTAGCAGTCCAGTACCAGGAAGATACGTGTTTTTCGGAGATATATTGTGGAATATATTTTGAGATATATTGTGGAAGAGAAACCACAGGGCGCAAAATTTTGAAACTTATATGGGACCAAATGGACTAATTATGACTTACGACCCCAATTTCCTTAAAATTTGACGGGTAGTAAGATATGGTAGTTCGTAAAAAATGGACGATAGACAAACACCTGACCAAAAATGATCCCTGATATCTGAAAGGGATGTCTTTCTTACAATTTTTAAAATGGGAGACAAAAAATGTTCCTTCTTCAGAACGATCACATCACTTCCCTTCCGTTACCTTAGGTAAGCTTGGATGCAAAATTAATTAGATTCCAATGAATACAGCAATGTTTGGTAAGAATATAATTAAAGACTACGACTTGTACTATACGATATGGTAACAGAAGACTGAAAACTATGATCAACTGAAGATTTTAAAGAAACAAATTTTAAAGAAGAAGACAATCCTTACAGCTTTCTACTTGTGGAGTTACAAAGAATTAATGTGTGACCACATGATAAAATGTCTATAATATTAATATCAATAAATCAAAATAATGTTTAATCGTAAATAAACATCAACATTTTTATGTTTACTTTCTTTCCTATAAAAATGATATATATATATATATATATATATATATATATATATATATATATATATATATATATATATATATTTATATATATATATATATATATATATATATTACTACGATATGCAAGATATAAAATATAAAAGTATTAGATGAAGTCAAATTTTGAACGATTCGTTTCGGCTTGATAGGAAATAATTGAAAGTAAAAAAAGCGAGAGAGAAAAAAAGAACAATCGTGTAACAGTGTGCAAAAGTAACACCTATTAAATGATGGTCGTGATGTTTGGACCGTTAAGTTATGAAGTTGTTTTTTTCAATGGTCTCTCTAAAGGCATCACAACTTTAAAAAGTTATTATAAAACTATTGAAACTTTTCTTGAGTCTTACGACAACAAATTTTAAACTAGGTTTTTAACTAATAAATCATTACAGCCTATGTATTGAGAAATTGTCGTAGAACATGCATCTTAAAGGATAAAAACCTCAGAAATTTGAATAGAAATAAAAGTATTGATTTTAGAGATCAAGTATATTTAATTTATTATAGCTTTTGCTGATTGGCACAAGGATATAATTAGATTAAAAGAATAAATAAATTACCTTTTGTATTTTCCTTAAAATGAAATTAATACATCTTCACTTAAATACCATTGTACTATGTGTTATCAGAATTAAATGTAGCACATATTTTTAAAACTTTCCAAATGGTCACATAATATAAAATTCTACCCTCAAGAAAAATTAAAAATAAGCTCCGTTTATAATTTCAATAATAACAACAAAACACGTCTGACGTGAGTCTTCACGCACAACCATTTTATTATATATACTACGTAGATAAGAAAGTATTAAAAAAATAAATAAGCATAAGAAACAATTCTAAAATAATGAAAGCACTGTCACTGACAGGACCAGGGACTCTCTATAACCAATCAATGACGATAATCTGTAAACATTTTTTTTTACAGAGCTGAAGGTGACATTGTTTTACTCAATGTCCAAACAAACAGATATTTAATAAAGCTGAAATGTTATCCAACCTATAGCACGGCAATAAGGACGTATCACAAAATATATTAAAACTGAAAGTAAGTTGAGAGACCCAAGTGTATTGCAACAAACTCAAGTTTTTGTGTTTCTTACTAGATATGTACACACTTACATATGGTATGATATGCATGATAAAAGTACAAAACTTGGCCTGTAATAATAAAAATTATTTTAATCTATTATATTTAGTATATATATATATATATATATATTCTTATTATATAAATATATATATATATATATATATATATATATATATATATATATATATATATATATATATATATATATATATATATATATACACATATATATAATAGTGTATATTATATTTATGCAAGTTTGTCAACGAGTTTTGGTTTAACTTATAATTTTCCGTTACATGTTATATGATTAATTTAAATATTTTAGTAAAAAGGTTTTATTTTTCAAAAATATTATTTTCGATAAAAGCAACATGTCGTAAATTTTAAAATCGTAATTTAGAAAATTTTTAATTAACGATAAAATATATTATTATAATTGCTCACAAATTATAAAAAAGTTAGATGAACTTTCTAGACAGGTATGTTTACTTAAGATAAGCGTTAGACACTGAATAATTAATAGTCTGTACTGAAGTGGAATAATTATTATTGATATACTTTTGTAGGTAAAAAAATTAAAATTTTAATCATGAATTAATATTAGTAAAGGATTCAACAAAGTTGGTTACTTGATTTTTTATAAAAAAAAAAATGATACATCGATTGATATAAATTAAAACATAATCTGTTTAAATCACAAAGATAAATAGGTACTAAAATAAGTAGGAGGGGAAAAAAATATCCTTTCAGCTTAAATTATTAGGACGTTGCGTTAAACGTTGTAGAGCATGTGACATGAGAACGGTTCAAACCATAAAGAAACAATAAAATATAATAACGTACAGCTAGACCTATTTCGATTGTCACGGGGGTCACATATATATTTTCCCAAATATGCACTGCTGAAGGTTATAACGAATATGAAAAAATGGCTAATTTTATACAAATTTTATTAAAATCGGACAAGTAGTTTATAAGATATGGGGGTTCGCAAAAATACTATGACAGACTTATAGACAGACATGAGACCAAACATACGTCCAGTTGTCTAAATTGATTTCAACCTAAATAATGCGTTCGTCAGAATAATCAGTACCTCTATTGCCTCAGGTCAGCCTGGAAGAAGAACGTTGACAATATATGTGACAATGATATAACTAAAAATATAAAAATAGTCTTGATTTACCGACTGGCAAAAAACAGAGCACTGTTACTAATATATTCTTGTGGTATAACCACAAGAATATAATTTTATGGTAGCCTTAAAAAAAAAATGATTGCCTACTTACTTAGTCGGAATAGTATAGTCTTCTTCTTATGTTTACTGTAGGAAATGACCAAATAGAACTCCTCTAGATCCTTGAACATTGTCCTTGCTTGTTGATGGGACATTCCTCTTTCTTCGGGGCAGTTCTTCTTCGTGAGACAGTTCATCTCCTTACCCTGAAAAAATCAAAAGATATATTACGTAGAATAAATTAACACTTTTTATTTCGGCCATTTAGTAAATGAAATAAATTTAGTAAATAAAACTCTACGAGAGAAGTGTTCCGTCGACAATTGTGGGCAAAATAAAATTCATATCTTATAATATCCATCTAAGTTCGAAATCATAATTAGGTACTCTAAATCAGTGACGCAAACTTTAATCTTATAACGTACTAACGTACTCTTATGTAATTAGAGAATTTTTTTATTATTAAATCAGTAACCTTCATCCCGTATCAGTAAACCTTTATCCCTTCATTATTCACTAAAATTTTAACCTTCTGCATTATTTCATTCCTTGTAAAATCAAAGTTCCTAAATATTGATCAAGATAACACTACTAAATGGTATTATAAATATTGAGAATAGCGAGGATCAGTCAAAAGTATAATTTAGTTGTGGTTTTCCGGACATTTCAGAAAAAAAAATCTTGTTAACATTAATTGAAGAAAGAAATAACATTTTCCGAAAAAGCGTTAAAAAAACAAGTTTGAATTTTTACTTTTGACTGATCTAGGCTATTCTTAATATTTAGTTAATTAAAAAATCGATATCCACACAGTTATCAATGTATAGTTATAGTTATAATGATTAACAATATAAACAAATGAAACATGAAACTAGTAACTTGTTTTGTTTTTTTCGTTAAGCCATGGAAAGAGGCCTTGATTCACTCCTTCGGAATTCTTCCTGAGCCAACTTGACATTTTCTAAATAGAAACAAGAGAATGTTGCGCATACGTAGCATACTCTAATGATTAACAGCGCCAACCTTCTTCATTCTGCCCAGGGGCCAAAGAAACGGGACCTTGTCTGGCTTTAGGAATAACCATTCTTTCTTCTTTCTCTATCCACCTTTATTGGTGTTTATACCAAAGTAAAGTATCTTTCAGGTTTAGATTGCATTTTTTAGCTCACGATCTAAAGAAGAGCAGTGGAGTAGTTTTTTTTTTAAATTAAGAAAGAGATTTCTTCACCAAATATAACTTTATTGCAGAAACCCGGCTTTCAACCAAAGGTAGTTATCTTCAGTTTCGGTAGAAAAATATGAAATATGTAAGAGAAAGAATCAGTGCGTGAGTTAATTAAACCAGGAAGTTAAATTAGATTTAAAATAGAAAACAAAACTTATAATAGAATAAATATACATAACAGTATGTATACTGTACAGTATACTCACTAAACTACAATTTAGCACAAGATTGTACACAAAAAAAGCGGCGATCGAGTATCGTTCGTAGTAGTATTAATTATTTTTCCTTTTATACCATTTATGAATTCCCGTTAAGAAGTTAAGTTAAACTATATTTTAGAAACATTTGTTGCGATAAATACAAATTTGAAGATCGGAGTCTACCAATGAACTTTTTAAAGAAGGATAATTTTATGGGTTTAAAGATATTTTAGCCTAGTGAGTAACATTTCAGGGAAAAACTTTATCAGAACGCATTTATTATCGAAAATTGCTTTTACTCCTACAATTTTTTTTTCTCTTATTCATACAAAGCGATAATGAATTTAAATCCTATAATATCTAATTTAATTAATTTTTTATTGTACATATTTAAAAAGGTTTGATTTACCTTTCGTTTTCGATTTTCACCTAAATGAGATAATTTTTACGATATTTCGGTTAGATTTTCCCCAGGAAAACTATTTATATGTTTATATAACTCATACCATTATACTTTGTAAATCTGACAGCGCGGGAAATTCGAAAAAAAGGGAGGGGAGACAATGAGAGCTCGAGATTTTTTCGGGTAATAGGTTGGGCCAACTAGGCAAACAAAAATATCACTGGATAACCTTAAGATAACCACCTAGTGGTTTTATTTTTTCTCTCACATACTCACATAGGTTGGCCAATCTGAGCTGGCAGATTTACAGAGTATAATGGCAGGAGTATAGATTCGTATTTAAATAGACTAAAAAAAATACATTTATATTCAAAGTCGAAACTTTATTCAGAATTTTTGAAAATTCTTTTCAAGCTCTCAAAATCTAATTTTTACGCTATCACAATACTCTCTCTATATATGAACACTGTGTACGCAGGGGAAAAAAATAGTCTGCCGATCATTGTGGCAAGCTTCCCCGGGCCCTATCACAAATATTTTAATGATTTTATGCTTTTACAATCCATTATTGTCGATATTAATTCTATATTATTTAATTCTTCCTCGCAAGAAAAATAAAACGGATACAACCAATGAACACATAATAATTGTGGTACTTCCTTAGATTGATACTCCTCTTATAAAAAACCGGAGGGAAGTATATTATGTTGTTTCAAGCTATGTTATACATGGATGATGGATGCGTGCATATACTAAGCATATAATATTAATACTAGTTTAAAGCCTTTTCATTATATATCTAATATATTATGTAATATACTATTAATAATTTTCCACCACATACTATATTAAATATTTACAATATTACGAGATTGTATATCATTTACAGCCAAGTACAACACACTTAAAAACTTGTATAATTACGTGCAGCTTAACGATAAAAAATAAACTAATAAATAAGTCCATTAATTATAAGGCAGTACTAATGTTTTAAGATATGTTTCATCAATGGGAAAAAGGGTAATAAAATGTAAAAGTTAGAGATTATAAATGAAAAATTGATAGTCCTTCAAACAAATGTAAAATAGTTAGAAAACCGAAGGCTACCTTTGTAATGACAGTTTAATAACCCCGATATTGTATATTACATTAATTGTTCTTTGATTGTTTGTCTTGATTGCAAAAAAACAATACCTACAAAATATATAATTCCACAACTATTACTGTGAGTTTTATTAGACTATTTAATAGGACAGACTAGTCATTATACTGTTATCAATTTAATTATAAATGGAAACGCCACAAAAAAATTTAAACTGACCTTATATCACTAATGATTGAATATTGAGAGAAAAAAACTGATAATCTTTTATTTGTTAAAGCAATTCAAAACATTTTATACCAAATTATTCTTTTTACTTAATCATATACGTAGTATATATAAGATCAGGAGAAAGTATTTAGATGGCGCCAAAATTAAATTTTGATGTATTTACTTCCAAAAAAGTGGTTTTAAGAAAATGTCTCACTGATGAATGACAGACATGTGAAGCCTAAATATTGGGACGATTTTAACAAAATATGGCACACATGTTCAGAAACATCATACCTCTTAATTTTTATAGATAATTATAGCTCTAAATTTGGAGGCCTCACCTCTATTCTTATTATTATTATTATTATTTTTGAATAAACATATAAATATAAATAAATTACATAAATAAATATAAGTGTTGAAAATAAAAATAAGAGTTGAACAATTTTTAAATTTATTGACTAATAAATTAAATAAATTAGACATCATGAGATTTCAATCTAGTGCCACAATACTAATGAGAAAGTTTTCTCCGACTTTATAGGACCGACCTAAGAGGTGGTTAGAGCTAGGTGGTGTATGCACACACATATATATATATATAGGGGGATCCAAAAGTTCGGAAACGGCTTAATATCTCCGGTTATAATTGAGATGTGTTCAGGTTTGTGGGTATCTTTATAATTTATAAATAAGCAGGTCAAGTGTGTGCTAGTCAGCACACAGCGAGGGTCCCTAGGCCACACTGTATAGTGTTTAACTGTAAAGTGTATAAACAGTGTTTTTTTTTTAAATGCGAAAAAGCTTACTATGAACTATTCTAAGGGTCTGATATTCTCAAAACACACTCTGATAAAGTATTTTTTTGCCACTGAACCGGACTACAACCATATATAAATACATCGAAAAGACCATAATGATTAAAAAACGTATTTTGTCAATAAAAAATAAAATAATATTTTTTTCGAAATTTCCAAAAAGTGGTATCTTTACTTTTGGTCGAAGAATGTTCAGGAATATTTTCAGATTTTTTGCACTTCACATAAGCGAGATAGAGGGGGGGGGGGGACACGTTTCACACCCACTTCAAACTTGCCTACGCTCGCCCTATCAAAGTTATATCCAAAGAATTATATATTTTTGTAATCAGGTCGACGTACCCTTTCATATGATACCCCTCACGGTGTCGAAAAAAAAATTAAAAAATTTTAACCCTTAATTTTTTTTACCCTAATTTGTTTGATTTTTTTTTTTTTTTTGTCGCTATATTTTTAAAATATGTGGGTAGATACAAGACACATACATGCCAAATTTCAAAGTGATCGGACGAAAGGTGTAGCCGTGAGAGCACGCGACAGGACGGACGGACAGACACACGCAGGAAAATATAAGGGGTCCTTGGTTTTGCCTACGGACCCTAAAAACTACTTTTTGGGTGGGTAATAATTTTTTCCGCCATATTGGATTCAACTTAGAAATTTTAATTTTGAAATTTTTTGGGACACTCATAAAGTAATACATTTTTGAAAGTCTTAAAAAAAGAAAACATTTGTCGCAAACCCGAGTTTACTATCTACTGGGAATTTCAAAATGGCGGGCACTCAACGTTTAAAAATTGACTCTTTTATTTATTTTCAATAGTTAATAAAAAATCGAAACGAGACCTCTCAGACTAACTTCCTCGTATAATCTTGAACCCAGAAAACATAAATATAATATTAAATATTTATTGCATTAAGCTCGCTTCAATGATAAACCTATGCAATCTTTATTTAATTTATATTAAATATGTATTTATATTATATTATTTATATTATATTATTTATATTATATTATATTTATATTATATTATATTTATATTATATTATATTACATTTATATTTATATTATATTATAAAATGTGTTCATCAGGTGGTTGTTTACTTTTTGTTTTCTATTTTCAACAAAATCAGATTTATTTTCATCAATATGGCGGAAGCTATGACTTGATAACTAACTATGCTTTCTAGGATCTGGGACCGAGATTATATGAGAAAGTTAGTCTGAGTTGTCTCGCACCGATTTTTTTTTATTTCTAACTGAACTGTTGAAAATATGAAAAAAGAGTAAATTTTAAACTTTGAGTTTCCGCCATTTTGGAACGCGTGTAGATAGAAAGCTCGGGTTTGCCGCAATTGTTTTATCTTTTTAAGACCTTTCCAAAAATCTATCAATTTATGGGTGTCCCAATATAAAATTTCAAAGTTGAATCCAATATGGCAGAAAATAGTACATTACGCGTCGAGTGCGGAAAGTACCATTTTGCATGCGAGTGTGGAGTTTCCACCCGAGCGATAGCGAGGGTAGTAAAACCACACGAGCAATGCAAAATGCCGTTTTCGCACGAGTTGCGTACCGTATTTTATCTACGATTTTAGGATTTAAATAAAAAAATACAGAAAAAAATAAACTTGCTGTATGTAAGTTCGTATCTCTCTCTTGATAAAGATGGCATTAATTCTTGAGTTGTATTTTTTGCCGAATTAATTATTTCTGGAGGATTATTATTCTCCACATTTTCGTCAAAGTCACTTGATTCACTCATTGATTTTCACTAAAAACTCGATAGAAACAGTTACTTTAATAAAAGATCAGCAAATTAGTTTTGTTAAAAGTAAACAAACTCGCTAATCGTGCGTAAAGCTGAAGAATTCCTCTACTTTACCGCCCTAGGGTGGTAAAGAAGAGGAATTCTTCAGAACAATGAGACGCGCATGCGCAATGAATACAAGTACGTAAAGAATCACTTTCTACGCATCTAAACAGAGATACAATGTTTATATTACGTATCAATCGTAGATAAAAATAATTTCAAAATAAATTATTACTTTACAAGGAATTAAATAAATAAGAGTAAGAAATACCATATTTTTTTTTAATTTTTAAAAAAATATTTTTATTCATGTCTATCCGGAAATTCCAAAGGAACTTTCAAGTCATGTAGAAAGTTAAAATTTTGTATGGAGATAACTTTGAAATGTAATTATAGGATATTTTTTTTTTTTTGTGAAAGGCTAAAAATGCGAAAAAGCTTTTTTTAATATTAAAATTAAATATAATAATATTAAAAAAAAAAAAAAAAAAAAAAAAAAAAAAAATGTTGATTTTTTAATGTGCAGGCCGAGTTCGTTGGATTACAAAATGTTTGGTCTTTTCCAATATTTATTTGTCCAACAAGAAGGTAGGGTTACAATCACTAACAAAAATTTTACCTAAGACCAAAAAATGAAAGAGGTCACTTGGGGAAAAAGTAATTTACTGGCTGAATGAAATCAAAGACAGAAAGAATCATATAAATTGGGTATCTTTATCGATAAAGATTAATGGGTTTGATTAGGATGGCAAAGGTCAGTTGGTACACCTGGTAAGAAGCAGCTAGCCGGTTTGTTTACAATCCGTGAACAAACTGATTACCTTCGCAGAAAATCACTCTTCTTTGGGCTACTGTCACTGTCAGGTGTTCGCTGTATAAAATGTAACAACATTTTGGATGGATCATTGATGACAAGGAAGAAATGGCGATGACTGGATTTTTTATTTATTTTTGTTACCGTGACAGTACACGATACCCACAGAATATCTAAAAAGTAGGATAAAGAAGGATTATATTTACCTGAATACTATATCGAAATCCTCTATAAATGCCCAAAGGATTCATCACAAAGGATTCTAAATCCTCTCTATCCTTGACCATCCTTCTCTGAGCTAAATACACATTTTTCTTCGGCAGAATGAAGTATCTATCAATGTAGTTCTTCTTCATTCCCTAAAATAAAACATAATACTTATTATCCTTAACATAAAAATAAATCATTATAACAGAAGATAAAAAAAAAATATTACGTGTAAAAGAACTATAGGAAATAGTAAAAAAAGTAGAATTTTTTTTTCTTCTCTTTCTATCTTAAAAAAATAAACAAACACAAAAATCTATAGCCGCACAAAAAGTGATCGACGGAAATAAGTCACAGTGTCACTCATTAGAGATAGAAAGAACTTTTACAATTAGTTGGCATTCACAAAATTCTTTATCATTTAAATTCCTTATCATAGCTCTTACATCGTCAACAAATTGGCATGTTTTTAGGGAGAAGGGACATAAAGCCACAAAACGCCTTAACATAGGTTTATTTTCATTAGGCCTTGCAGAGCCCAAGTCTAACCAAGGATGTCTATTTAGCTTGCAAAATCAGGAATTTCATGCAAAATTTGCCATAACCTAACAAACTCTACCAGCATATTTAAACATAAACTTTGTACTACTACATGTATCGATACATTGTAGCTTAGATGATTAATAAAGTTTTCACAATGGATTATATTCTAGTAATTGGTAGGTTTCGTTATCTTAAGGCAAATAAAAACTCGTTTATATATATATATATATATATATATATATATATATATATATATATATATATATATATATATATATATATATATATATATATATATATATATATATATTTTTTTTTTTTTTTTTTTTACAAAAAGTATGCAATGTTATCTTTATTAATTCAAGTCGACAATTTTATTTCAACAAGTTGTATATAAACATAATTTTATAATTATTTTAAGCATATAAATCAAGATTTTGCACTAAAAATCAAAATAACTTAAATATATATATATATATATATATATATATATATATATATATATATATATATATATATATATATATATATATATATATATACACAATTATTATTTTCTTATTAAAACGGTAAGAATAGTAATAAATCAAGATAATAATACAACGGTCCAAAAAAAGTTAATATTCTATGTCATGTCAAACAGGTTTTTTAAGAGTATTGAAGATTTAATCAATTCAAAATCTTTGGCTGATTAATAATCCGTTGAATTTCATTCAGGTACATGCATGTACTCGTTAGAAAAAATAATATATATATATAATATATATAAAAATAATATATATATATATATATATATATATATATATATATATATATATATATATATATATATATATATATATATATAGATATATATATGCTTGCTTAATAAGAGGATACATGAAGAGTAGGTATTATAAATTGCCAATTGGTCAACTGGACTACATGGTAAGTCAACTACTGGTTTGGAGTTTTTCATATATTATTATCTTTAAATATCATATTTAAGGTACCCAATAATACGGAATTAAACCTTTAAATACCAATACAATACAAGATGAAGAAATAAAAATAATTTAATGGTTATTACTAAAACAAAAATGGTAGCATGCGGTCAAAAGTTACATTAAAAGGGAATTTCAATTTTGCGAAATGATCAGTAATTCTGTTATATCGTGGGTAAGGAATCACTTATTTCCTTGGCACTCATTGAAACAAGACAGTTTTAAATAGTAAATCAAAAATATTTTCGCTTTCCTAAGCATCTCCACTGATTATAGGTTTGTTTCAACCACCAGTTCCAAATCAGTTTCAAATTATTCCTAGATCGACGTAATGCGCATGCGCGATCATTACTTAGTTGGGAATTGATTGGTGATTCCGTCTTGTTGGAACGCTCCTGAACTCGAACCAAACTGTTTGATGTGGTTGGTTTTAGCACTGTTATCAGAACAACTTGTTGAGTTGATCGATTAAGTATGTGATTTTGCGTTCCTGTGCTATCAAAAATACCTGAACTTATTAATATTAAAGATATGGATGAGTCAATAGTTTATGGAGATAAGTACCAGTCGCTTAAATCAGGGCCTGATTTAGGCCAAGGCGGCCGCCTAGGGGCTCACACAACAAGGGGGGGCCTCACCACAAAAATTTCATTTTCTAATGCTAATTAAGCTCGAAAGTTGGAAGTAAAACCTACATACTCATAGACAATATGACGAAAACACATGCACACATTTTAGAAAGTATTTAATACATGAATTCACGATTTCATTTCGATTTACGCAATTCACAATTTTCGGGCTTACTGTGGTGAGCCAGTTTTAGTAGACTCACGGCACACACGTACTTTTATTGATATATAATCCAAATTCTCTTTTGTTTTAAAAAACAAATATTAATCTTAGTCCAGTTAACGAAAGAAATATTGCCGAAATAAATCGGATTCTTTCGATATTTGTTTGAAAAAGGAATAAGTATCAAAAGTCCATCTTGGAAAATAGGTCCAATATTTATTTTTTTCAGAAATATCTAGAAAATGTGATTATATGCACTAAAATTCATCATCGCATTCGTACAAAAACATTTTAAAAAGAAGAGTTTAATCGCAAGAAAGGAGAATAATAGGCGAGCGAAATCAAAACAAAAACAATGAAGCGGAAGGTTACGTTTCAGTTCACCCAAACTCAAACTTAAACTACTAGTCCCTGCCGCCGATCGCTGACTCTGACTGGTTCCAAACCAATCCGTGATTCAATCACGGAATGCTGAGCGTGGTTAGAACAGCCGACTAACAGTCAGAGTTAAAGTTTGGGCTTCGTTCGAACGCCCTGTTCCTAATGCGCATGCGTCGGACAGTTTCAAACTAGTTTGAAGTGGGGTTGGAACAAACCTAATATTATAACAGATTGAATCAGAAATAGTAAAATATTATTATTTCACGCTTTTAATTAATTTCACATGTTTTCCGAGACAAATCTTGTAACCAAAATTGACACACTTCCCGACTACCTAGAAACCTGAAACTTGCACAAATTATCAATTTCCGATAACATTACAATAATAATCAGTTATTAGTTTTACCAAAGTATTAGTATTCTCCGATAAATCAATATATTTCCAGATTTAGATGGAGAAATGTTGGCGATTAATTTCGATAAAATAAAAAAATAATAATTTCAGAAATTCAGCAACGACAACCACCGACAGCTAAGTGAGGTTAGAAAGGATTATAAGATTTAATAAAACGAAGACTAATTAGTCAGAAAATTATATTTTTTAAATAGAATAAAAACACGCTTTAATAAACCATTCACTAAAAAGAAGAAAATATATTTTTTTACAAGAGCCACATTACTAGGAACGATAACAGTATATGCGTATGCTTGTAGTAAGTACTAAAGATAAAAGCGTGGCCTCTTTAAATAATGTTTATACATTATTTTTATTTATTTTATTTCAATTATTTGAATTTTGGCGGTATTTTGACAGGTATGTAAACAAACTTTGACGTCATCATAATTATCGCACTAATAATAGTTATTTATGTAACTATAGGCAGCAAAATGGAATTTTACTGCGAAGTGATTAGATTAGCCTCCGAGCCGAAGGCGAGGACAGGTTATGATAAATAACTGCCGAGGCGAAGCCGAGGCAGGTAATTTACCAATTTGACTGCCGAGGCGAAGCCGTGGCAGGCAATGAATAAACGAGGCAGAAATGTTTTCTTTGCTGTCTTGATGCATACAATATTTTATCTACGGGCGGCAGCAAAATGAAACTGCTTAAGTACTATCTTTATTAATATAACATAGTTAATTACTACGTGTCATATTAATAATATATTAACATAAGTATTAACTAAAATTAAATTTTGATGAAGAAATCAAATATGAAGCTTGGGAATAATAACAATTGTGAATAGCAAACTGAAGCTATAACAACAAAATACAAAACACACGTTTATAACATATATAACTTCTGAATGAATAATGCAAGCAATATAAAATATTTATTTATATTTTTACTATCAAATTACTAAAAGTATTAAAGATGTCTTCTGCTGCTTAAAAGAAAAGAAGTAACTAGGATAAATCAAGAAAAGTAGCTAGTCTAATCTAGAATGACTTCAACAATTTTAATAATAATAATCATAATATGGATGTTGTTTTAATTATTTATTTATTGATTAGTAATTTATTTTAGGTTAGGGTAGGATCTGTTACCACCATCCCCGGCTATATATTTCGTCCGGCAGTGATGGTGGGTTCCCAAGGGCCACTCTTGGCAGTAGGGAGACAGATTCCTTTGTTTTATTTATTTATTTTAATTTAGGATTAGGTAATTAGTCTATAGAAATTTTAGCCCTAGATTTAGTACCGGTCTCCGTTACCGCCTGTCCCGTTTATTTGTTCCACGCGGAGGCAGGCGGGTTTCCTTTCCACTACACACCAGAGTGGAGGGAAGGCGGTGGTCGGATAATTTGTGATATTAGTTTTAGGCTTAGCATAGGAACACCACTAGTTACCATTAGGATTAAGAATTTGCGATATTAGGTTAGCATTTATTTAGCTGTGATACTAGTTTAGGTAAATTTTAATCTTAGGTTTATTATTTAGATTAGGACTGGTCTCGCTACCACTCTCCCCGGCTATATTTTTCGTCCGGCAGGAAGAGTGGGTTCCTTTGTGATTCACTCACAAGGGAGGCGAGATCAGGAAGCTTTTGATACTAGGATTAGGTTTATCTGTGATACTAGGATTAGTCGTTCAATGTTCTTGTCTCAGCTAGTTTAGGACCGTCCTCATTACCATCTGCCCCTCGCTTATTATATCGCTCACGGGGCAGATGGGTTCCCCTGTATCTAATTTTGGGCACAGGGAGGTGAGGACAGTGCAGAAGTCTTTGCTGAGAGCTAACCTTCGTCCGTTTGACAGGTGCTTGTCGACAATGTAGCACCCCCCGGCAGTCCATCAGCTGACAGCCGGTCGTAGGCGTGGCTGCTTCATTGGCTCTTGGGGTTCTCTGGGGTCACGCCTCCCTGGGAGTGGTTGCCGGGAGCGAAGGTAAACTTGACGGAGGCAGGGGAACCGGGTCGAACGGTAATCATCTTGGGGGATGGCTGCTTCTGGGGGGCCTTGGGAGTCGCGGGGTGGTCCTCGGTCTCGGCCGGTCGAATAACCAAAGGTCAGCCCCGGCATCGATGGACTGCAACCCTCCTCCCTCAGACAGGTGCTAAGGAACCAGGAGGACTAAGGGGGGTGATGGAAAAGGGTCCTCCCCTACAGACACTAAAGCATTCTTAGTGGAGTAGCAATAGTGGAGGACCGACAAACTGTCCCGGCGCCAATAGCCGATTAATAATCGGCTGACGCGCCTTTGGGGGAAGGGAGACGGGTTTAGTCGGTAGGGCTGCATTGCAAACACCAGCGAGTCCGACACTCCACATACCGTGAAATGCGTAAAAAAAAAAAATGGATGTTGAATGTTCACATAAAGCTGCAGTGTGGCCAGTGACTCCGCTATTTTTTAATTAAAGATCTACTTTTTATTGAACTTATTTAACAGAATTAACAAATATTAACAAATTTTTTACATACTGAAACGTTTATTTATTAAATTTTACTTATTAAACTATAATGTATAATGTTATAAGATAGAGATAATAGCATTATTGCCAACATTATAAAAATAAAAATGTTGCTGCCTAGGCATCAAAATGTTTCCTCATTTTACCGCCTAGCCAGTAAAATCACATTTCTCTGCCCGAAATCAGTTCAATAATGCCTCATTTTGCTGCCGCAAGTAGATAAATAATTATATTCGCTTATAACTTTTAAACTAATTAATGGAATTTCATTGGGGTTTTTTATATTTGTTCCTTAATTTTTTCCGGTTCCAACAATATGCTATAAGTCAAAAACGTATTTATACTTTCAGTATTATTAACCGAATTATTTTATTATATATTGTTTCAAAATTTAAAAAAAAATTAAAAAACTGATAACTTCAAAATGGCAGCCAATATCAAAATGAAATTTGGTGGGCTTGTTTGTCATACAGAGGTATATTCGTGCCAAATTTCAACTCAATCAGGACTATTTTCGACTCAGTTTGCTGACTCAGCAAACTGGGTTCAAGATGGCGGAAAAAGTTGATTTTCCGGGCGGTACCAATACAGGTAACGACTGATTTTTCTGCCAAGTTTCAATTCTCTATAGAGGTTAAATAAGCGATAACATACACATGGGCGCTACGATGATAACATACACACACACACATACATACATACAGACGTCATGCTGAAAACCACTCAGGAGGTCTTAAAAACACCCAAAACGGATAATTCCGTTGAAATCTCGAAAAAATTTGTTTGGGTGAAAACAATACTTTTCCTACAATAGGTAGTGAGGATAAGTAAAAATATTTTAATGTGGAGAAACTTTTATTTCGATGATCTCCACTGACACTTCTAATTCTGTTGTAATTCTACTACAGGTTTATAGACTAACTGACCCTTGTATATGACATAATAAAATGAAAATGATAATCAGTACCAAATAATCCATGTCTTAATAATTTCATTAAGAATGCTCTTAAACGATCAGTATGAACAAGCTAACTATATAACATAAGGCGTCTCTCACTGGAATTTAAGTCCTGAGTTGAATCACCAAAGAATTAGTTAAGGTGACCATTCGTCATGATTTTTTATTAACTGTCAAGGTGAAATAATTAAATAAACTAGGAGACACACCTCGTTGGGAGATGACATGTCTTCAAAAAAATATTTTTTTGTTTTTTTACTAGGCATTTTCGGCCACACGTTAACCAGCACCTCTGATAATAAATTAATTTAATGAAATGAGGTTTTTCCGTGGTAGGCTGTGAAATAGTAACTTTAGAGCCTAAAAAACATAGCTAAAATCCATTTTTTCATTACGTGGACTTAAAAAATCTTTTCATTACTCCTAGCTATAAACAAAAAATCTTTTACGTCCTAGGAACTAAAAGATTTTTATTTTCCGGCGGGTAGTTGTCAAAACTTCCGTTAGTACCGCTGCAGTCTTTGTAGAAATGCTTCTAGTACGGTTAAAATCCGCTAGATGTCAATGCGTTTTATTTATCTTTTATTATAGTGTAACCTCTTTTTAAGGTTTCTTTTTTTAAGTCTTAAGTATGTACTAATATTTTTTATTATTATATATTGATTAGTGATTAATATTTAATGTTTTTTCATTGTCTGCTACCTCGGAAAAAATAGCATATGCTACGCGACTGTGAAGTGTTTTTTCTTTACCTTGGCAATATTTACTGTCTGGCTTCGCTCGACAGTAAATGTAATTGCCGCGGTAAAGAAAAAACTCACTTCACAGCCTAGTAACATAATATACTATTTTTTCAAGAGCCTGGTTTTCAGTTAAGGGAAAATCACCTTCAGGGTGTCACCTTATATTAGGATCCGAAAAAAAAAAAAAAAAATGTTTAACTCTAATCTACGCTTCATCGATAGGTGGGTGGGTGGCATATTAACTTAACATTTTAAATAACACTAAACAAATTAATGAAAAAAGGTATCGAATTTATGTTTAAAATATATAACAACGCAATAACTAACCAAAATTGATGAATACTTATACATTACAAAACCAAAAAAAAAAACAAAGAACCAATTAACATAAAGTTGTCTTCCTTTTCAGCATAAAGTAAAACCAGAATATCATAATATAATCTCTATATTTTACAAAGATTCAATCAAAGAAACCAAACCAACTGTTTTTCTACCATGAAACTGGTTTTCTTAGTGTTTACTTATTTTTAAAACAAATATATTTGAGGTATATTTATGACACAAGTTAGACTTATAAGGCAAGTGTTAATTACGTGACACCACTAAAATATTTACTTATTGTGTAATGGTTTATATATTTAAGGAGATAACAAGACATTTTAAAGTTATTAATTATTTTAATTGGATCCAAATAAAGACCAAAGTTGACTTTTATTTCCTTGCTACTCATGAATAAAAGCATAACATTCTATGATTAGGCCAATAGTTGTAAATTTAAATTTGGGATGATATATTTACAAGTTTTGCTTTATTCCCCGATAAAGAATCCTGAATCCCATGAAATAAAATTACTAAAATATATATAATACGTCGGATTAAATAAGTCGAACAAAACTTAATAATTAACTAAATGCACTGTAATAGATAGACCCATTTATTACCAAATCATAAATTCATTAATTAAACATTTTTATACAAACACAAAATTAATTATTTTGGGATATCAGCCTAAGCCGTTGAAATGTTCATAGTGACAATGTATTTAAATCCCATAATATCTAATTTGATCATCAAGTTAATTTCGCGTTTTGCCTCTGGATTGTATCTGCATATTTATGTCAAATTAAATCTTAATTAGCCCAGTATAGTTAAGGCTCCAAGCTTTTAAACAGACAACAGAATTATTTTATACAGGCTGACATTTTAAAACCACTTTAATTGGACTAAGGGGACCTTAAAAAGTGTAAATCTATCAGAATCTCCAAATTGAATTTTTGCGTTATCACAAAAAATTCTACTTACATATGTATTAAGAAAACAAAAATAATCTCCTAATTAGAGTGGCATACGCCACATACTTTATTACCTATCACATAAATTTCTTTAAAATCGGACAAGTATAGTTTAAGATATATTGGTTCACAAAAATTAAACGGCAGACCAACAGACAAACACGAGAACAAAAATGTTCCCTGATGTCATGAAACAGATTTCTGTCGTGCAATTTTAATCGGAGACATAAAACAATGTTCGATCTTCAGAACGATCACATAGCTTCCGTAACCTTCTAACCTTCAGTAATCTCAGAAGCATAGAAGCAGTATATCTATGTTCATTACTATGAAATAAATAAAATCTAAGTAATAAGTTTACATTTTTTTTTCTACAAATATTTATATTGATTTTACTTTATTACGCTCAAGGATTTTTAAATTCAGGTTGTCTTAATACTCGAACTGGAATATGAAAAGAATTTAATATTCTTTTGATACGGAAACAGTTAACGCTTTATTTTGTAATATAGCTCTTCTAATAGCAGTCGGCACAGATTTTATACATTTTTAATGAATTTACCTTTTGAAACATTCTACCTTATTTAGCTATATATATATATATATATATATATATATATATATATATATATATATATATATATATATATATATATATATATATATATATATATATTTATTATTATTATTACATTTATACATCACAATTGTAAATTGTAAACGGAATTAGAAAGAAAACCGGTCTTGGAAACTTAAATACACGAGAACTCATATTGTACAATAAATTATACAATGCACTTACAAGCAACAACCCATACGTGTCTTGTGCATCCAACAATTAAATGCCAAACGTGGAGAAGAAATGTTATTCAGTACGATTAACTTGTATAGAGTAAAGTAATAATTAACCAGATGTACTCTTAAAGTATTGCAAATAAATTTGTTGTGACAACTGTAAAGAAATTTGAAAATTTATTTCACTTTAATTTATATATTACATTTTTCATCTAAAGATATATTTTTCGGATCTTCATTAATAATATTATTTATAGGAATGCAGTATATTCAGTAAATGTTCCTCAAGTGAAGCATATGGGAGGTTCCCTTACTTTGGACACTTGCCCTCAGACAAATTCAAGGGAGAGATCAGAGATTAAGTTATTTTAATAATAGGATTTTCTTAAGGCGCCCCGTGAAGCGATGACAAAGTCATAATCGATGAGGTACGAGATACAGTTTGTCGAAATCCGCTATCCCTACTCCTACTATTAGTATACCGAATTACCGCTCTGGTCGCTGATTTTTTTCAGAAAACCTACTTCTGCCGCTAAATGGGTCTGACAATCGCGGCTTCATTCGACCGTCGCCCCTCTTCTGTCAAAAGTAATAGGTAATGACATCTCCCGATCTCCCTTACATGTGTAATTCCCTAATTCCATTTCTAATCAAACCTTACATTGTCGCTCTCTCTCTTTTATTCATTAAACCATCAATAACAAACCAGAGCGGCCGGGCAAAACAGAAACAGGTATTAGATTGTATATTATTGTCTTGGAGGAGGCTATTTAGTTTTAGTCGATCGCTGACCGTTATCGTTCGTTCCATGTTATTGTTTAATTTATAACTACAATTTATTTTTTGCTTCCGAGCTTACCGAAGGTAACGGAAACTATGTAATCGTTTTGCAGAACAAAAATTTTTTCAATGCAGAAATCCTATGTAGACATGTACAGGGAACATTATTGTGAATCGACACGTCATAAAAAACTACTCGTCCGATTTTAATGACATTTTAGATAATTTGTTTAATTTGTTAATTTGTTAGATAATAAGAACTTAGCGGAAAGTGCGAATTGTTCAATTCTTAGTTTAAGATAGTTAAAAACAACAAGAACGTTTATCAAGTATTCAAAAGAAATCACAGATTGTCCAATTCTTAGTTTATCATAGTTTGGTGTTAAGAATCTTTATTTAGTAAATGCTTGAAAGAAAACACTAGTTGTTTAAATCTTAGTTTAGATAGTTAAGAGTAAGATCCTTTAAAAATTTGTGGAGACTTATGTTTATTTCAAAGTGTCTTAAGTTTTAAAATCAGAACTCATGTAGTTTTATTTTATTTTATTAGAACGAATATTTTTACAATATCTCTGTAAAAACAGCCAATCTACGAACCTATCTCACCGTAATGTTATAATAACTTAAAGTGAATAATATATATACATTTATATTTTTATTAAAATATTATAAACTTAAAATGAAAAATTTTATTACTTTGACTTTTTCGCTAATTTTTACTTAACACTAATACCCAAGTACATGTTTACAACATATATAGCAAAAGCATCAACATTAACACCTTAAGATAGTCAAGGATTAAAACTTAGTTTTCTCTCTGTAAATGACAATTTGACATTTAAAAAAAAAAAATCCTTATCTAATTGGCTTTTTGCAGGAGACATGCGGAGGATCCCGGAGTGAAGCAAAATCTTCCGAAAAGGTCAGTTAAACATTATATTTAATACAGTTTTAAAACACTATTTATACCTATACCTCAAACATATATGTGTTTATACTTTTACATTTTATCTACAGCATATATATATATATATTTATAACAAAAATGCAGCAAACAAGGAAGATAAAACATATAAGACTGAGTAAAAATGACACACTAAACTTCAGTTTAATAATATTTCTAGACATTTTTATATCTAAATATTGATATTATCTTTGTTTCTTCTTTTTCTAAAATGTTTAAGACATCTTGCCGAAACAATTTACAACCAAATATGGAAAATATTTCTTTAGCATTTATCGTTTATAGAAATGTCAATTTTTTTAACTGCAGAAAAAAAAAAAAATATTCGCTTCTATATAGGGTAAGCAATAAAAAAAAGAGAAGAAAATTCAATTATATGTACATAGGTAATACCTCTACTTCTACTCAATAGGGGACCAGCCCTTGCAGGGCCTTGATCTTCTCGACAATGTCCTTCCACTTGTCCCCAATACAATTATAATACAGTAGTCTCGATAGTCCGAGCTCCGATAATGTGGATTTCCAATAATCCGAGTCAAACGAGAGTTCATGGAAACAAGGAGGGGAGCGTATTCCCTGAATTAAACACCATTTGGATAGGACTGTGTTAGTAATAATAGAGATGGATCAGTATGATTTCTTTCCTATCTGAGCAGCGTGTTTGCATTCAAATTCAGGGAAACCTATTAATTTATTTCTTATTCTTCAGTTCTAAGTCAGACCTTTAACCGAAAGCATCGCGTAACATTTTTATAATGAGTGAACGAAAACATACCGAACTTCCGTATGCTGTGAAAATAAATGCTTTGTTGCCTATAATTAAAGGTGGTTCAGTAAAAACAATTGCACGAGGTTGTTAAGTGTGTTAACAGTGAGATTTTTTATTGGAAACAGAATACGATGAAATTATTTTAAAACCTAAAGAAAATAAAATATGAATGTAAGTATTATTTTTGAATAAATAATTAGAAAGTATATTTCCGAATTCACATTATTTATAAATTTCCAATAATCAGAGTTTATTGGTAATCCGAGCTAGTGACAGTCCCAACCAACTTGGATTATCGAGACTTATAAAATATTTATTTCCCCTTCATTTACTTTAATGTCTTCGAAACTTCGATTATTTATACTAGAGTCTTAGGACTGAACAAAAGGATCGGCCTTTTCATACAACTATCAATTACTACGTTTCCATGATGTTTAAATACAGATTGAATATAGGTAGAATACAGTTTTAGGATCCAAAGTGTCCATATGGAAACCTAGATTCAAAACGGATTAAATACGATCCCGATTCCGATAAAATTCACTAAATTCTGGGATCGTATCTGGATCTAGTTGCAATGGAAACACCTGAACTCGATCCCGAGTACCTGACATGCGCAGAGCGTGGGTGTGAGCTCACCTAGCGTATTTCTGTAGAAACTGTAGTCAAATCTGTCAAAATACGTAATACAAAACATGGTTATAAAAGGTGAAGGTTACAATTATTTTTTTATTTCGTATTGAATACGGATTTAATACCACTCTTGGAAACACCTAGCATATTAAATCCCAAATCAGGATTCAATCCTTTTTTTAACACATGGAAACGTAGTAAATATCAATCCAATCATTAAAGAGGAACATGCAACCTACCTCACCTCTCTTTGCAACAACCTAAGATTACAGTTGATTTTTAAACACAATTTCTATAGAGCCCTCAGGATCACTGACGACTATATTTATACGTATTTAAATAAAACTAACAAGTAAAACACTGCGTTTCTTCCAAACCGATATGATTAATTGCATCTGCTTAGTCTTGGAAAGAAGGCGAGATTATGTTGACTTAAAGTAATACCCAACTCTTTCGCGTTCCTTGACGTACATCGTGACGCCCGAAATTGAATTATATCAATTATAACCTCATGATAACATTATACAGATAAGCAGTGATTGAAATAAATAAATAGGTGTCTTCACTAAAACTTCAGCTTACAACAATATTTTACAAATGCACTTACAAAGGCAGAAGTAGGAAGTAGTAGTTCTCTCCATGGCCGATGGGATAAGAGGAAATGTAAAAGAGGAGAGGACGGTGCAGGAGTTGTTAAGACAGTGGTTAAAATTTTACTGAGATTCTGAGATCCTAACTAAAGTTACTTTTAATGGAAATACGGGTTTAATAAATATGGGAAATCTCTCAATCCAGCAAGAAAAGAAGAACAACAAATCTAATCAAACAACGTTGGCGATTTTATTTCATGACGGTTCAAGTTATAGTTCAAGAGAAATACAAGAAAATTAAACACAATTTTAGAAATTTAAGTGTTAATTTTGTGTCCTTAAAAACCAATTGAAATTAGAACTAATAAAGCCCAAATATAGAAAAATATAATGTATTCCAAACTAGTCGTACTAATTTTTTGTATATAAGTACATCATCATTTGGCAAATAATGTTTTCACGGTGTGCTGATACGGGTTACCGGGAGAAAATTCAATAATTTGATAACTTTACAAATAAAACATTCTAGCCCGTTTTATCTACTTTTGCTACTTTCTCGGAAAAACCAATTTAAATGCCGCTTTAACTGTTATAATAACCGGGCTACAGTTTTAAAGTTGCTTCCTAGCTTACTCTGAACTATGAAGAAGATATACATTTTAAAAAATCATCTCGAACGATTTAAGAAATAACTTTATTAACAATGATTCAAAGCAGATTCTTATAGGTGCAACAACCCTCAAAAGACCCCAATAAAGACGGACATTCTGATTTTGGACAAATTAACGCAGACATAATATATTATAAGTAGTTATTTATTGAATATTATCAACAAATCAGTTGTCAAATGATATCTTTATTTGATAACACTTCCTTTTAATTAACTTCTATGGAAACTGTGTAAGTCTATATTTCATAAGAATGTGGTACCATAATGTGTTATCATATAACATGCAGGTATTTAAAGTAACTTGAAGTGTTTATCAACTTCCGTCAAATTTCAACATTTATTATACTTAGATAAATTAAAATGTTATTCATGTTACTAATTTTATTTGCTATCGATGACCAATTAAAAATATTCAAAAGCTTTGTGATTATTTTATTAATAATTTTTTATTTAGTTTAACAAATAAATTGATTAATAAAACTCAGTGTATTCTTTTCAACATAAAATATTTAAAAAAATATATAATTAAAGCCCTCTTTATTGATATCATTTTAATAGAAAAACATTTAATTTCTTTAGTTTTTTACAATTTATTAAACAATTTATAACAAATAAAACATTTACGATCATATTGTGTATTTAAAGTTTCTTTCCGATTGATCTATACTGAAATTTAATTTATGATCGGTAATAAATTCATAACTGACCTTGATATACTGACATTTAAATCTTTCAAAAACCAATTTTACTCTAATTACGGTTAAAAAAAATGGGAATAATAATTGAACTGTCGACTAGGTATGATTTATAACATGGTCTTCCATGAAATATTACAAAAACGTTCTCTTCTTTGCACACAATATAATCGACTAAAAAAAGTAATACTAACATTTCTTTACGCATAAATTTCTGATGTGAAATAACAGATGAATTTAAACTGTAAAAATATTTTTTATTCAGCACTAATATGAACATAAACTTTAAAGATTACTACATTTAAAAAATATATTAAACATTTTCTATTATAATATATATTAAAACCTTATAAATAGATCAGCTATCAAACACATTGTTTATGTACTAGTCACTTTTAATAATAATAATTAGTTTTAGATTAATCTAAAAGTTTATTAAATAATTAACACCACCCTCTTAATTCCTTTTTTATCTTGAGTTTATGAAAATAATTAGCAGTTTACAACTTTCCCAATAGTTTTTAACTAAAATTCTACGTTATCAGATTAATATCTTGATCTCTTGTTAAAATCTGTTGTACAAAGGAGTATTCGTCTCTTGCTTATTTATTTCACTTTTTTTCAATTCTTTAGTTCTATAAATGTAAAATTTTAAATTTAAAATCTTAAAATGTTTTATACTTTATAAAATCACAATATTTTCTTACCTATACTACGTAACTGTGAAAAATCAGTCTATAATATATATTACAATATACAACGTATTCAACTATGAATGTAATGGATAATACAGGGTTTAGAGTGTAGCTAAATCAGCTGTATAATTGCCATACAGAACCTTACAGACGCCACTTCACTTAAGCAGCTACCCATTTATATGGCGATGCTAGGAGACCACTAAGCGTGGGGGCCCTTGACGAATACATGAATTCGTCGAGGAATACAGGAATGAACTAAATTTTTTAAAAACCAATATATCAACAGGATACAAAAAATATATAATATATCTCTAAATAGACACATTTTTTAAAAAAACAATAAGACTTAAGAGGTTTTAGAACTTGTAAATCATTCAAACTCTCAAGATTTAATTTTGTACGACATAGCTATACTTTTATATATTTACTTGTTATATAAGAAAATAAAAATTATTAAATAATAATGAGATAATATTCAAAGTACTCAATTTAAATAACTTTTCCTAACACTGTTGATGTGTCTGACACGGTTAAGATAATGCAAAAAGCTATGCTAATTTGAAGTATAGATAAAAAGGCTCAAGCTAAGTTTTAATATCCTACTAAAAAATATCATTGGGTTTTACTGCTATGGACAAATATTAGGTTTATTTAAATAAGTTTTTCCTGAAATCCAGAGTATGTATTTTTAGGTCATAATGTATAAATTCAAAACTGAACGATGCATTTGATTGATAAAGGAAATATATATTATTATAACATATTTCAGCCTCGTAACATATTTCTTGTTAAATATTATCAAGATAATAAGTAGGAAATCTACTCGGCTACTATACACTTAAAAAATCAATTATTGAGAATAAAAAGAATATAAATATTTTGGCGGCAGAATGTCATCAAGGAAAAAGAAAAGTTTAAAGAAAGAAGTAAAAATTGCTTTAGTTTACTTTTTATGTAAGATGTATTAAGATAAGCAAAAATTGTTTTTTTTCTGTCAGATAAGAGGAGAAGAGTAAAGAGTATAATAATCGATTATGTATTGTCTTAACATCCGCGCGTTCTAATTGTTTCTCAAAAGAACAGTTGCTTCAAGATAAGGGTAATTAACAAGTCTTTGCCTTGTTGATTACAAGGCGCTTTGTCACTACAGTAATTAAAAAAACGTCGTTTTAGGAGGTATTAGTTTCGCCGTTGTTTGAAGTCAACATTATTTCTCACCTTAAAATTTACTTCATTTTAAAAAAAAATCAACAATTAACTCCCTTTTTAAAAAGAATCTCATTATAATTTTATATTTTAAGTACAAACACGTGGCTTCATAAACATGACTGAAGTTAAAAAAGTAAATAATTGCTTATAACATTAGAGGAGAAAGGAATTGATAAGACCGCTAAAGAGGTTCTAATGACTTAAAATTATTATTATTTTTTTTTTTTTTTAAATTATTATTATTTTTAACAAACACGTGTTATTGCACTCGCAAATAATTTTTTTGACAGTTTATCTAATGAAGAAACCCGAGATGATGCTACTAGTTGATTTATTTTACTTTTACAAGACCATTTGAAAACAAAAAAATAATTAAGTTAATAGGTTTGATAATATAATAATTAATAAAGAGAAACAATTACAGTCTGATTTTTGACTCGTATTTTCTTTTACCTTATACGACACTGATGATGGCTGCCATGCCGAAAACCTGGCTTTGAAAGTAAATATTATTTTTGTAGGCATTTGTTTACACTAGGCATCGTGTGGCTCTATCATTGAAGCTCTATCATAAAATACTGAATATTTATATGTATTAAGGAATTATCATGATGAATGTCAAAGTTGAAGATAAGTGGAAGAGGGTAGAGTGGGGGTACTTGGCTTAGTATAAAGCTTACCTTCCCAGATAAACCTACACTCCTAAAATCTCAACCATCCGCAGTAGCTTTTAAACTAATATTTTAAATGTATCACTTCACTACGCAAAAACTTTATTCCTGTTCAATTGTACTTTAGACGATGTATATAAAGTTTTATTAAAATCGTTACGTTAGAACAGTAAGATATCGGTAAAATGGTTTTTTTCTACTTTAAACGTTTAGGCCCGCTTTAATAGTTTTAACGATCTTTATTAATTCATAGCGGTATCGCTGTTAGTTTTACTAAAATATTGTATTTGAAAGATAAAGTGAATTTTTTCCCTTCCTAAAATTTTAATTTTAATTTTGAAGCGCACGTTTACACGTGCGCGAACGCTTGTAACAACGAGCGGCAACGAACTCGTCCTGAGCATTGGTAAAATAAACACGTGTACCAAATTTCATTAAAATCGGTAAACTTATACTCATAAGTTATACGTTTCAGACACAGACACGGAGCATATTTCGTTGAATTTAGGAAGCTCGCTACGCTCGCTTGAATTAAAATTAAATATAAAATATTGAGGTGATAAATGTACCATTGTATGTGTCAATAGTAATGACCAGAGAACACCCCCTCCTCCTTTTTATGTTTTGTCGACTAGTGGTGACTTTGGCCCTTAACATCCTCCCCCCATGGGTCTAATATAAGGTTAATTACAATATTATTTAAACTTTAAAAGCCCTTAATTTTAAAATCTATTATTCGATTCTAGCATAAATCACGGGAGTTCCAACAAATTAACTAGGTAACTAACTTCCACAAATATGTGAGAAATTATAAACAACCAATCAATAATTGCTAAATTTGTTTGTATTTTATAATTCGTAAAACATTTATTAAATGTACCAAATTGATAAAGAAAAATGAATCATACCTATTTAAAAGGATTAAAGAAAGAAATATAAAAAAATTAAAATATTTACGAAAAAATTAGAGTCTTCTATTCAAAATCACCCAACAAAAGGATGTGAAAAAATAAATAAATAACAATATAATTAATTAAATTATCAAAGTATGCATCAAAACATTTGTCCTAAAAAAAAATGTATTAATTAATAATTCATATAAATATTATTGTAATCAACTATAATTATTAATATTCAAATCGACAATAAAATTATGACGTATATCACTATTTGATTATTTCTTTATCAAGATAATAGGCTAAATTAAATGCAACACTCCATTTATGAGTGTATGATAATTTTTTTAAATAAAATACTAATATAAATTCCCTGATGTATTTTACACTGAATAAACAATTCTTTCTTTTCTGCTGAATTTTTGTAAAACTAGAAATAATATTTTAGTGTTAACGATATAATTTTAAATCATTATTTGTATTAGATTGAATCACGTGTACTATGATGTACTAGTTAGTATTAGAAATCAATGTTAAATCTGAAATATGAAAAAAAATATATATATTCCTTGTATTATAAAAATATTAACAAGGTATGAATATTACACTACAGATTATAGATTGGCAATCTTTTCGAATCAATTGTTGAGTGTATATAATTATGTGTATCGTATATTAATGATGTGTATCGAATTCAATCGTTGAGTGTATATAATTACTTTATAGATATTGTTTAATACCAATATTAAACTATATAATATTGCCTATAAGGTTTCCATATTAGCAACTAATAACAAAGTGGTTAATATTCACAACCTACAAGTGATCTACATACTAATCTTGATAATATAGTTGCAATATTTTGAAAGATTTTACTTTAAAAAAAAAAAAAAAAAAAAAAAAAAAATACCGTATAGACATCACGAGACCAATTTAACTACCTCAGAGAACCTTTCTCTAAATCTTTGATTGAATCATTGTGAACTTATAAGGCTCTTAAGGTCACCAGCTCTGACAGATCGATTTTCTCATAGGTTCTCTAAAAGATAAAAAAGTCCAGTCATGCACCATGACTTAATGAGCGAATTTTCAAAGAAATCTGCGTTTTATTGGCTTATGATAATATAGGAAAATTTTGGTTTAGAATTTGCTCGGGTGAAAAAAAAAATTGGTACACAGGGGTACGGGGTACAAAAGTCAAAATAGTATTTACCCTTCAAGATGCATGTCGTTGGAAAGCTCTTTAAGAGTACAGTAATTGTTGTTATTTACACTTTTATCATATTTTCACATAAAAGGGGGGTAAAATGGAAAAACACGTTTTTTGACCCTATATGGTCAAAATTTGACCCCTAAATGGACTCCAAAAATTCTGGCCAACGAACTCATCCTTTCTTTTGATATTATTGACATTTTAAAATTTGTTTGAAATTTTTAAGTGCATCCCAAGGGGAGATATCGTCTGGAGTGACACATATATACATACATATATACATACATATATACATACATATATACATACATATATACATACATATATACATACATATATACATACATATATACATATATACATACATATATACATACATACATAAAAAAAAGTGTTAAATTTCAGGAATCGATTCAGAATGGTCTAAAACGGATTTCCATGGAAAAATTTTTCAAAAATTCGCATTACAAAAATTTTGAAGCCATTGCAATAGCGTAATTTTCTTTGAAAATTCGCTAATTGATGTGGATACATCAACAAACTATACAATAGCTCAAAGAAAATATTTACTGAAATTGTTGGTAATAAATCTTAGATAAATCATGCTGAATGCTCTTCCAGAGAGATAAGTATTGATAAAACCATTTTTTGTATTATCAAATCACATATATATATAATAAACTTATACACGTCACATTAATTTACTTGCTGACAAATCGGCCTAAGCCGTGGAGAACTCTTAAAAGTTTATGATTGAAAACATTGTTCTATAATAATAAACAGGCTCACTCATACATTCACATAATATACATTCACATATATACATTAGTTAATTGTTAATAATACAATCATTAAAATCCTATGTACGAAAATTACGCTATTTCTCTTTTATTCTAATTTCATTATTGTTATTATTATTTATTTGTTATTATTATAATTATTCATTTTTATATTTTACACTTCCGCACGTTCTAAATGTTTCTAAAGGCAGTCAAAGGCTTTTCCAGAAAATAATCTTTAATCTTTTCGAGATATTGATGAAAATAAATCTGATTTGGTTGAAAACGAAAATAAAAAGTAAACAATCACCTTTTAAATGCATTTTATTTATTTACTTTTTTTAAAAAACAATTACCTAAATGAGATATTATGGAATTTAAATATAGTTTCAACAATATAAGAAAGTTTGTCTGAGTTGTCTCGCACCGATTTTTTTAAACTAATTAAGTGGAGGGTACACTTGAGATTCCTCCAGTGCTACTCTTATCCATGTTAACTTCCCAAAAAAGCTCTAATTTGTAATTTATCTAAAAATAAATACGAATCACACTAATCTGATCAGAATCTTAAAATATAGTTTAGGCCAAAAAGTAGTTTTATATTAAACAAATTTATAAGCCTGCATTGTTTTGCTATTTTATTTCTATTTAAAATTTACATAGTTAGCTTTATGAAAACTAATTGACTTGTGTGACGTTTCACGTTAATACGCTCTCATGAAATGTTTAGTGTCCTTTATCTTATAAAAACTATTTTTATTTTTGGCAAAACTCATAATTGACCTTTTTGTAATTCTATAATAATAAACTATACAAAAATGTTACACAAATAGATTTATTACGTGAGAGACCTCTTAGCTCATTAGCTACTCCAAATTATCCTATAATATACAATCATAATTTAGCCAAAACCTTTTGTTTGTTTCAACAAATTAAAAACCAGTTAACCGTTATCAATTTTTGTAATTAACAGAGAGCGTTCTGAGTTCGAAGATAACATTTATAGAAAATAATTTATTTTTAAACAACAATTATATTATGTCTTCATTTAGAATAATATATTAATTATTCTTTCTTATTATTGATTTAATTTATTCTTTTCAGATTGCAAATTACATTATTTTTAATTCACAAATCTTGAACAAATTCTTCTTTTTAACTAATTAAAACAGTAATAGTTATTTACGCACCAAGGGAGTAAAGTAAGTAATTGCACTCTGAGCGATGAATTCACACGTTCACTCCCGAGGCGGAGCCGAGAAAGTTAATTATCGCGAGGGTGCCAGTGATTTTTACTTCAAAGGTTCGTACAAGATTTTACCTCCAGAAGGGAGGAAAAAATATGGAAAGATTTTAATTTTAAATTATTTTATTCAACAAAAAAATCATATTTTTATATTTATTTAAAAACACAAAAGATTAATTTTAGATATAATTAACAATTCTTAACTTAACTTAACTTATATTTAAATAAAAATGAGCAAATTTAAAAAAGAACTAATTAATTTAACTAAAAACAACACAATTAATAGAATATTTACTCAAAACTCGGAGCGTTTTAAAACAAAAAGAAATATTTAAAAACAGCTGATTGCGAGTCATGTTTCTAATAAACAGTGTTGCCAATTTAAACTTTCGTAAAATCCGTTTAAACGCAGTTCTTTTACTAGAATTAAGTTGGCTGCACTGAATTTACAGGGAGTAATATCATAACTCCCTGTGGCTCGGCCAGGCAGTTAAAACACTTAACACCCTGAAAACCAGGTAGTTAAGGTAACTTCTTCTTCTTCTCCCGCCTGGAGGTAAAAATCTTTTTTTATGTGACTAGAAAAGTTCTCTCTCCTATTGTATATCACCACTTGTTATGGTTTCACTCACCTTCATCGTTCATGTCCTCTGCTATACTATATTGCCAACAATTATTATCTAAAATATCTCGATTGCAGTGAATCTTTTCTTCTGTCCCATATCGATATAATAAGGAACTTTCTAAGTATCAGCGTTTATTTGTTCACGATATACCATAAACAAAGTAAGCAAAAAACAATGAAGTAGTAGTCGTTAATAACCAGGAAGAAGGTTATAAACAGCTTACGTCCGTGGGTGCCGATAGCAACGAGAATCGGATACAAGAATTGCCTTATTCCGTTTGACTCCGAAACCTACGTACGCAATGCTCAACCAGTAACCTGCTTCCACTATTGCCACCCCGCTTTTAACACAATTGTTTAAATCTCGCGCTTGTTTTGGGAGTCTGAACCTCATTCAGAGCCAACGTGGACTCTGGCTGTGCCCTTAAGGCCCCCCATACACGGTCAAAATGTTTGCGGAAACATTTTGACCGTGTATGGCCAAAATTTGCCCGACTTCAGGTTTGAGCAAACATCATGTTGGCGCAAAATGTTTGATCGTGTATGGTGTATGGGGGTCTTAACTCTTCACACGTTTCCAAAATCAAGGTGCAATTCGGCATAACCTGACTGGTCACATTCGGCGGGTTACATACTATGTATACTATTAAGTAGAGTATTAATTACAAGTATTTAGCTTAAACTATACACATATACATATTTTTATCTACGATTGATACGAAATATAAACATTATATCTTTGTTTAGATGCGTAGAAAGTGATTCTTTACGTACTTGTATTCATTGCGCATGCGCGTCTCATAGTTCTGAATAATTCCTCTTCTTTACCACACTAGTGCGGCAAAGAAGAGGAATTCTTCAGCTTTACGCACGATTAGCAAGTTTGTTTACATTTAACAAAACTAATTTGCTGTTCTTTTATTAAAGTAACTGTTTATATCGAGTTTTTAGTGAAAAACAATGAGTGAATCAAGTGACTTTGACGAAAATGTGGAGAATAATACTCCTCCAGAAATAATTAATTCGGCAAAAAATACAACTCAAGAATTAATGCCATCTTTATCAAGAGAGAGATACGAACTTACATACAGCAAGTTTATTTTTTTCTGTATTTATTATTTAAATCTAACAATCGTAGATAAAGTACGGTACGCAACTCGTGCGAAAACGGCATTTTGCATTGCTCGTGTGGTTTTACCACCCTCGCTATCGCTCGGGTGCAAACTCCACACTCGCATGCAAAATGCTACTTTCCGCACTCGACGCGTAATGTACTATTACGTCACTTTATTAGTAAAAAAAAATACGCATAAACCCTTTATTATTTTATTTATTATACATTTATATTTGTCTATTCCTATTATTACCTCTACTGCCGAGCCAAACAATCATCTTTTGTAACTATAAATGTAATATTTTAATAATGTGTATTAGTTTGTTGAAATAATAATACAAATAAAAATTAATATTCTAGAATCATATAATATGGCTTAAAAAGTTTTAAGAACTCACCTTCCAAAAACAGTGTACTTACAAAACATATTTTCAAGGATAACAAATCAGTCTTTTCCCTGTCGGTACATTTTATGAAATAAATATTGGGAATTACTCCAGAAATTAAATGTGTATTTAATGACACACATCATTTATTAAAATAAAAAACCTTTTCACAAAGTAAATGTAACACAAATAAATCATAAAAAACCGTATTTTAGTTTGAAACTCAAATAAAAAGAAAGATTTTGTAAACAGTGAATTAAAGTAATGAGGTTATGGAAACAAGTTAACACCTGATTCTCTCCTAGTCAATATTACCAACTAAGAAATAAAAATAATACCTAATATTTATAAAAAAATAAACATTCGTAAAATAAAATAATAGGTGTATATTTAAAATACAAGGATTCTCGAAAACTACCGTAACTCATATAATATATTGACGCCTATTACATAAACAATTACTTCACCGTCCAACTAAACGTACTGTTAACGATATTAAGTTTCTCGAAAGACAAGTTATAACCCCCTACACACTGGCCGACACGACTGCCCGACGGTCGGGCGGTCTGGTCGGCTGAACCATCCGACCACCAACCCCCCACCACTATTTTGTCGGGTCGGAGAGTGTATAGTCGTTGTTGGTGTTGGTGGGTACGACAGTCAGACTTGCAGCACTTGCACTAGTAGTCGAGTCGGCTTGTTTGGATGTGTGTTGTGTAGGCACCCCGACATGGACCGTCGGGGCCAACAGTCGTGTTGGCCAGTGTGTAGGGGGTTGAGAGATTAAAACATAAACTTTACTCTTCATTATGGTTTAACATTAAAATGAATAGAAAAGTTAAACAATACAAACAAGCCTAGGAAAACAAATCTTGAATAATAAAATAAAACAGAACTCAAGACTTTCAACTAGTATACCAAAAAACTGGAAAACCACTGGTAGTTTTGCTGATGCTGATTGGGGGCAACGCAACGTTAATAGAAAATCTTACTCAGGAGTGTGTTTCAAATATGCCGGAGCACTCGTCAGCTGGGAGTCTAGAAAACAAAAGGCTGTTGCACTTTCGACTGCAGAGATGCTCTGAAGCAGCGAAAGAAGCAATACACTTAAAACGACTCATAAATGATATGGGAATACCACACGAAGTGATAGACATTTTTAATGATAATCAAGCCTCTCAAAGTCTATCGAAGAACCCTATAGTCAGTTCAAAATCGAAGCATATAGCAATAAAAGAACACTTCATCAGAGATGCTATCCAAAGGAGTGTAGTAAAAGTTCCGTATCTTAGAACTGAAGAAATGGACGCTGATATACTAACAAAAGGTCTAAGTGCACCTACACATAATTTTTTGTTTAATAGACTCTGACTTAAAGCACCTGCTGCTGGTACTTCGTGAGGGGGAGTGTTGTTAATCACTCAGAACAAACCTGATTATTATTTGCTGTCAGAACCACTGACACATTAAGTCAAGTGTTAAAAATATTAATTTATAAATTGTGTTCTGTTGTGTGTTGTAAGTTAACTAAAATATATTAAATATGTTATTTTGCGTAAATCTGGTCTTGTGACTCATTTAAGTACAATAAAACAGAAAAGAACAATGAATTATCTTTTAAACAAAACAATATAAACAATATAGATAAAACAAGACATACAATTTGTTATTTTAATTCATAACCAAAACTTAATTAAATTACAAAAAGACAGACGATCATTAGGATGCGATCATTAGTGTATGAGTGTCACCAGTTTAGAAATCGTACCTTGCACATTGATTCAGATTTAAACAAATTATTATAGCTAGTCATCGCGAGGCTCTAACAATGAAGCGAGCGTACTATAATATATAACTATTCAATAAGTAAACAATAATGATATGAGTCCTTAAGTATTGTGTGGAAGAAGAGGTACAATTTCTTCACAACATTAAGTTTACACAATTGCTAAAACCACCACATTTTATCTATTATTATAAGCATAAATATGTATAATCAATACCTTTTCAATGCCGAAGATTAATATATAGTAAACCACAGATCTAATTAGTATAGTTATGAGTCATGACAGTGTAACATAATAAATAATTGGGTAAATTTATAGTGACAGCAATCAGTGGTAAATTCTACTGGTAAACTTGAGATTCCAAGTAGCATCATTTGTTAGATTATAGAGGGGAAAGCTTAGCTCTGAGAACCCATTAGGAAGTTTAATAACCACCATTGATAACAAGTTAAATAATATCAATAATATTAACATAACTACCGTACTGGACATATAAATAATACGGTACTGGACATTCATTCTACTTTGCTTGACCAAATATAAGTCTAATATGATCACTATTATAAACACAAGTGTGATATTCCTGTGTCCCAAGGTACATTGGAATAAATATCCCTTTGTGGACTAAGGAATATATTATACTACTCTGTAATCGTTCTAAAGAACAACAAATTTCTTTCTGTCGCTCAATTTTTACGAACCAACATATCTTAAAAACTACTCGTCCGATTTTATTGAAATTTGGATGGTCATAATTAGCCCATTGATGGTCCCATATAAGTTTTAACTTTAACCTTATAAGACTATTTGTTTCTCTTCCACGTGCGCACGAACAAACATTTATTAACACCTACATCTTAAAAAGTATACTTATCCGATTTTTATGAAATTTTGATGGTTTGTCGAAAATAGTCCGCAGGTAGTCCCTGATTAATTTCAACCATCAGCGCTTTTTACATTTTGCTAAGTTGATAGATTAATACATGTAAAAAATCAAAACAATTTTGACGGTTTTAAAAAACGGGAAAAATGAAATGAATTGGGTAATAATAGGTTTTAAAAGCATAAATAATTAAATTTTACAAATAGGACGCGAGGAAGCTATATGTGCCAATTAATTGGCAGAGCATTTTTAAGCTCTTCTTTTTTGAGTTCATTCAAATAATTTGTAGCCAAGTTTTATCTGGGGGCACGGCAGAGCCCCCGCCAAGTCGAGCACAGCCGTACCATCCTTTATTGGAACCAACTCTCGGCAATTTGGACCCCCCTCTAGTATCTTATTGAAGATACTTATATGTATAAAATTAATTTTAATTTAAAGTTCATGACGAACTAAACCAGAAATAAAAATGTCACACCTCTACCCATAGTAGTTCATAAGATATATGAGCCTAAAGTTTTGTTATTTTGTCACTCACTTACTCATCATCACTCTAAGGCACTTCTAACATTCCTAGAAACTTGAAATTTTGTATATAGGTAGAGTTTATTGAACAAATAAAGGAAAAATTCAAAAATCTGTTTCTTTGCCTATCTAAAGGCTATTAGAAAATCCGCCTATTCAAAATTAATAAAAAATTAAATCTTGTGCTATTAGAGTTACCTAGTAAAGAATGTTAAAACTAAAGAATTATTTTACTCTCATTTATAGAATTTTACATTGAAAAGTGAAGTTGACACTGATTTTACAGTATAGATTTGACAATATTGTTCGAGATAATTACTAAACACCCACGCCGTTCCATATTTTGTCTTTGTGTTTCAAACCCTTTCTTCTAAACAATTCTTAATATTCCTACTACTCTTTATTTCCTTCTATTATATACTTATTAAAAGAAGTGAAATCCCAACAAAACCACTATAGTAAAAAAATAAGCTAAATCTCGCGTAAAAAGTTGTGAGATCGATCATACTTTAGCCAAGTCTCCCACTGTCCGAGTAAGTTCTACTAGGTCTAATTTTGTTTTATAACATTGCGTTTGATTTCCCAAATAATGGATTTTACATCTTCGTTGTCAAAAAACTGCTTAAGATTGTTATCGAAGTTAAAAACGAGTCCTGCTTCGGTGTATGTATTTGTGTATTTTTGTTTTGGATGTATAGACGACGGAACTGTTTTAGTTCCAATTAGATTTTGATTATTTTAATGACCACACGATCACAAGTGTAATTTTTCTTAGGTAATTCTTACTTTTTTATTTTGTCCTCCTGGTGTATTTGCAGTCTTGTTATGTAATGGAACACGATTGTAATACAATAAATTCTGTTGTTTAGGCTTGAAAATGGCCGGGAAGGCCGAAACATCGCCAAACACTTAATGCAGTGAACACTTCTCTCTTTCTTCTATACCCTAAAGGATCCACTACGTTATATAATTAAAGTATTTGAGGGTACATATAGTCAACTTTCATATAGAAAAAATAATATTTATTATATGATTTAAGTTTGTGGTGTGCATTTGCCAAGTCAGAAAATGCATTTAAATTTAAACGAGTAGAGTGATTTGGGAAAGAGAATAGAGAGAGGGACAGACAAAGATCATGTAATTGCACTGGATAAATTAGACCTAGTAGAATTTACTCGGACAGTGGGAGTCTTGGCTAAACCTATTATCTCACAACTTTATACGCGAGACTTAGTATATTTTTTTACACTAGTGTTTTTGTTGGGTCATCTTTTCCTTGAATTTAAATATTTTTTTTTAATTTATGTTAAGACAAAATACAAATTGTCAGAGTTAAAACTAAGCAAGAAAAATAATTTAAAATGTGCCAAATGAAAGACAAATTAATATTAACACATGGATAGCTGGTGCCATGCTAAAAGTACAAAACAATGTAATGCAGTTTTTTTTTAAATTTTCTTAGAGTATCTATCAAGTCATTTTATATTTTTGATTTTCTAAATAGTTTAATGAAATATCAATGGTATTAAAAAAAACAGCTCAGACTTTTAATTAAATACTAAAATACATATATATATAAAGATAACAATAAATAGACTGTCGATTTACTTAAAAGCAATGTCATTTTTTAATTTATTAAAAAGAAAAAATAATATACGGTGTATTTATTTATGTTGTAATATCTTGACGAACAAGAATTTTTCTTTTTTTTTTAAAAAAAAAAGAAACAAAAGTTAAGAAATCAACAGGTGTTCGAATATAAGCTATAAAAGCTAACCAAAGAAATTTATCAAAATATTATATCAACACAAATGCCACAACAATTTATAATTAAAGTCGAGGTCAGATTATGTTAAAAACTTATCAGTTAGTACAGAAACAAATCAAATACTAAATCAACAATAATGGATTTTTAAAGTGAAAGAGAAAAAAAAACACTTAAAGAAAGTGGATTAGATAATTTATTAAAGTAGGTAGATATACTCGTAAATTAAAATAATTAGGTACTCTTCAAAAATGCACATTCTTAAACTTTTTTCTTTCTTAAACGACAAATCTATATAAACAAATAATTCATTATTTTGTTTCCTTATTTATCAATATTTATTTCAGGAAGTTTATGAGCTATCAAACTAATAAAAATATTCTGTCTGATACAACTCGCATATACGAATAATTCATCGTAGTGTCCATTTATAAGTGTTTTTGAGTTTTCTTAGTAACAATTAAGTATTATTGGACATTTTATCAAAATGTATTTAAAAATAACTTCTCCCAAGGGGAAATCAAACTTGACCACTCACCCCTTACGTTTCTAGCTATTTTCTCAGGACAGGAACTAGATTTTTCCCGGGAAACGACTTACATGGATTTGTACTTGAATGGGCTACATCTTAAATTGTTTTAACTCACAAACGCGTTTCGACAAATAATAGCATCTTTAGTGTGCGTGTTAACTTAGTAAGATCGCAACTACACATCCCTTACCTTGTTCCTTCCTTAATCCTTCTACCCACACAGCCCTAATCTATCCTCATCTTGTATACTGTTAGTTTATCATAAAAATTTGTAAAATAGTTAGCTTAGTACAGAATTCATCTCTTAATAAGTTAACACGCTCACTGAACACTGAAGGTGATATTATAAGTCGAAACGCGTTTGTTAGTTTTAATTTTAAAAAAATAAAAAAAATTGGGGTGACAATATTGTTGAGTTACTTTCTACCAACCTCTCAAGTCATAATTAAGAAGTGGTACCACAAAATCTTAGTCAAAACAACTAATTATGTGTTAAATTGTTTTAATAAAAATCGTTAAAATGAGAAGATTTTCAAGAATTTATTTCGAAATCGGTTCAATAGTTTAGGCTCCACCCGTCTGCACACACTACAAACATAGATTTTTTATAAACAATTTCAAATATATCTTCTAAAATATTAAAACTCAATGTTTAAGACTCAGGAGGCTATAAAACGTTCTTCTCAGTACTAAAATGTTTTGCTCCAATTTTAACATAATAAATAAACCACATCGTAGAATGGAAGAAGGACTGGACGGAAACTGGCAGAAAATATATAGATAAAATAACCAACCGCAAAAAATACGGGAAAATTTTAAATAGAATACAATCAATCCTTTTATGGAAGATAGTACCAAAAGAAAAACTGTAATGTAATCAGAAGATTATCAGTAACATTTTACTCTATAGTTAATAGTTATGTTATAACTTATAACAATGCTAAATCCCATTTTTTTATTTGACGTATATGGAAAGTTTTTCATCAATAAAACAGTAATAGAAGAGTATTAAAAATAATTTTTAATAGGAGAAATAAGTATTATGTTGAATAGGATGCGATTGACACAATGAAAAATAGATTTCAGATGGGTGAACAGTAATTAAGAAGTATATATACATTATATTATTTTATTACATGCAGCACACAAGCTAATAATTTTTTAACAGGTTTTTGTTTTTTTATGATCTCTATTATCTGTTTTAATTTGATTATATTACAATGATTAAATAGACAACAATTTTACTAATTGTTACCGTCCTAACGCTTAATTTTAAACTGATTAGGTCGTAACAATAAGTAACAACATTGTCACCCTTAAACCTATATTAAATAAAATAAAAGAATATTACTTATATGGCGAATATATTAAGGAATTAAATAAATCTTATAAGAAGAAAATCTGGTTATGCTGTTTTTTATGGTGGTTTAAAAAATATTTATGTATTTTATAAAACCTTTTTTTCTGCGTTTATAATAAATATTCGCGGTTCACAAGATCGCGATTTCCGTATTTATAAGAATGTATCAGAAATCTTATAAATCCGTATTTATAAGAATGTATGAGTAATCTTATGTAATATAAGAGAAACTAAATGCAAAATACAAGTTTTACGATGAACTGAAGGACAAAAAACATACAATATGTCCTAGGCTTTAATATAATTATTAGTTTCAACTTTTAACGAATATATATACTTATTTTTTTAATATCAAGATTTACATGAGTAAAATCAAATACAGTAGTTATTACGCATTCTTGATAAAAAGAAAAGTTTAACTAAATGTTGTGATTTCACGACTAAGAAAAAAATCGTATAATGTCATCAGTTTATTTTTAAAGAAAAATAATTCAAAACAGTCAGTTTAGCCTTCTCTATTTTTTGTTGTTGTTTATTGTATGCTCCAGGAGTGTATACAGACATTTTTTAAAACCACTCAGGGGTGCTTAAAACGTGTAAATCCATCAAAATTTCAAAATCCAATTTTTTTGTATCATCTTAATGCTTTCTCTCTCCACATATACAAATACACTACACGCTATTAATATATATATAATGGATATAAGAAAAGAAAAAAAATTTTATGAGCTGAGTCATTGAGGACGTGTTTTTTGAAGAGGGCATGGTGAAACAGAAATCAAGAGGTAAGTAAAGTTTAGAAAATTAAGAGGCCAAGGGATAAAATGAAAGGAATAAAGGATAAAAATTGTGGATAATTGGACAGAATAGTAATAGCGTATATAGGTTTGTATCTTGTTTCTACGTTAATCAATTTTTATGTTAAAGAAACGTCACAATGAAAGGGCAATTCTGTGTTAATTAATGTTAGAATTAGATCTGATTTAGTCTTAAATGGATGTTAAGTCTGATTAAAAGCATCTCTAGCACTGTTGAGCACCTTATGTTGCTTTAAATCAACACCTTGATACTTAATCCCCCCCCCCCCCCCACACCCCTGTAAATGTTTTCATTGGAATAAGATTAATTGTGGATTTTCCATCCTTTCATAGGACTCAATCTTACCCAGGGGATCTAATTTCTATCATATTCGACGTATAAAATACCCTATTTAGATTGTAACCAGAATAATAATATATGACCCCAATTTCAGGCCAATGAGTACAATTTTAAATAAAAAACATTTATTCAAATTATAATTTAGATTTAAATACACAAGACAGGTTGAAGTTCGTTGGCCTGTAACGAGCTCGGTCTGCGTTCCAACCAACTACGTATCCACTCATTCATGCGTAAGTTAAGCCAGTGCTTTCTAAATGTCGGAATAATGAAGACCGGACCATAGTGTACAATAACCAACAAACAGTGAGAATAAAGAATCGATTAGGCTCAATCTAACTAAAGAAACAGGCATTATGATGAAGATTATAGGTTGGAACTAGAATTTTTTTAATGTCAGAGATAAAATAATATGTATTTAATCTGAGTTTTAGCAGGAAACTAAACGGTAAGTGAGACCCCTTTTTTTAGATTTTGTGTAACTCAGGATCTAAATAAATAAACAAACTGTTGATGTGACAAAGTAATTAATAATTTATTTTATTTCAATGACAAATGTATATTTAAAAAGTAAAAAAATATTTTCTAAAAAAAATCAAAATTTTGAGATTTATAAAAGTAGTCCTAATACGAGACTAACACATTTGCATGATTTTTAAACTAATGCATTACACTTTCCTCTTATTAATGGCGGTATTTACATCAACATACATCTGAAATACAAAAATCAGGCATGCTTTGGCAATATAAAAAAAACTGTGCCTAATATGAGACCCTGCCTATGTTAGGCCCTTGGTGGGTCTCATATTAGGGACTACCACGTTTATATATTCTAGAACGAATTTGTGAGGTTAGGATTGGTATAAACTTAAAAAGTGAAATACATGTCTTCACCTTGTCTAAATAGATGTCATTCTATTATGAATAGATTTGAGGTTAATCTTTCCTTGATGTTTTAAACAAGCTTTCTGTGACGTTCTTAATAAATTTTGATAAGGAGTATAATAAAGAAAATTCACAGGAACTCTCTTCTAGACGGTAGGCGTTTAACTGACTCCGAGACTACTGATAGCCATAAACACTATTGTTTTTCGTTTGACTTGCCAGGCTGTAGCACATACCAGCCTCTACAAGGCGGGTTCTCATATTTGGAGCACTAACCCTATAGCATTATCAGTGAACTAAAATAATATTTGGTTAAAAAGTCCACTAAACCACCCAAACACATAAAGCGAAATAGGAGATACATGAGGTGACACTCATACATAGTTAGTACAAGATACTTAAATATTAAGCCGACTCAAATCATCAGACTATACGCTGATTAATATAAGATAAAACATGGCTTTTAAACATTCGCTCCGCGGACCACTATCAGCCTACGGGATTATCTATAAAGCCCGTCACACTTCAACAATTAAAAACACTAAGTAAATACAGACACACCGATTATTATATCGTTACCAAAGGTTTCTTTTTAGTGGGTTTTACATCTTTCTTAATTATAAAAAGGTAATTAATATTTAATTTACGAAAGCAAAGAAAGAAGTGATGATACGCTAACTTAAGACTGCTGTACTCAATATTAAAAGACGAGCTGTCAAATACAAATGTAAAACGATGTAGCTATAAAGTTAAGGGTAACATGGAGGTACTATAGTTTTGATGTTTTGAAAAATAAATCAATTGAAGGGTTTAGATTTTGGACGAAAAAAGTCCCAAATAATCATTTTCATATTAGAAGAAATAATCATACAAACTCATTTATCGGCTAAATATATATTTTCAAGAACCGAAAAAAATACTCTTAAGTAGCCTATGTGAGGCAGTGTTAAGATATTTGATATTATTCTATGAAAAATAGCGAGGTAGTGTCAAATAGCTACATCAAATTGACATCTAGTCAAAACAATTATTTACATTTTTTTTAAAAAAATCGTCTGTAAAATACAATCAATATATTTACTTTTTTAAAATCAGAAAGAACCATTATTTTATGCAATAATCAATTACCGATAAACAATTAATATGATAAATCTGAAAAGCCACTCTAAATACTCGTCATTTCAAGCTACAATAGATCAATATAAATTACGAATAACCACTCTTTTACCAGATAATTATTAATCTTGCAGACTGTAATGAAAAAAAAAAAGTTATAATTATACTAATAGGTTTAATAAATAAATTATTCCAACATTCATATTAAAAAATAATAAATGTTAGGGATTTCCCCGAATATTCTCATCAAATTAATCCTCCTAGCCTTTACTCCTGCTGTAAAATACAATCCGAATAGAATACAATTCTTTGAAGCCTTAATCTCAGTGAATCCTGATCGAGCCAGTATTTTATTTATATAAAAACACTTTAATTGATAACGAACGGAATTATGGAGAGAGAAAAAAATACTATGTGTTTTTTTTATAGTAGTTTTTTCTTTAGTAGTTCTATACAAAACGTAAAATTTTATCTTTAGAACAAAAGTAAACATTGATATAGGCACTCATTTAATTGGTTACCTTCCCGAAATTACATTAATGTCTAAATATGCCCTTGGCTAAATAGTTAATTAGACTAAGTGATAGTATAACAGAAATTTTGGTATTCCTTTGTCTCTAGTTTCTTTTGACTAGATGTATAGCTTTGTCTTAATGGTTATTCAGACAAAGGAATTTTTTATAAGTATAGTAAACAAATACACATAGTAAACAAAAGGGTAGGTAAGTCATTGCCACATGGTACCTACCACCTAGGGGTGGGTAACCAAGTAAAGTAGTAAAAATGTTTCAAAAACCCTTTTTTTAATTTTTATTAGAAGATTGCAACTACATAATTTCATGTTATAAGCAATTATTATGTTTGTTTTTACAATGACATGGTTAACTTGAAGTGAGGAGCTGTCCATTATTAACAGTACTCACAGATACTAGCTTGAATTATTACATATATTTAGAAGTTAGACATCGCTCAATAAATCACGTGGCCACTGCCTCTTTATAAGTCGGGGAGGAATTCCGGGAATAAATGGTAATGACAGGTTGTGGATTAATGGATTAGGGTATTGGGATATGGAGTCATGGAAGGATTTGTATCGAGAAATGGCTAGGCCATGGACGAAGGGGACTTTAAGGACGTTGTGAAGGGTGAAGTTAGAAACGTAGAAAGAAGCGTGCACTATTCTTCTTAGGATTTTGGACTGTAGGGACTGGATACGATAGGAGTACGAACGCTTGGTGCAACCCCAGAGTTCAATACCATATGACTATATGGGCTTAATTATGGTGTTATATATGAGTAATTTGTTATGTGTGCTGAGTTCTGAGTTTAGATGTATGGTGTGTAGAAGTCTGTGTAAAATTCTGTGTAAAGTTGTGACCACGCCCGATCCTGTTTTATTGATATGAGAGTCTACTCTCCTATACGAGTCGAGCTACCGAGGCCCCTTATTAATAGTAGGTACATAAAATAAAAACTCTATTAAATCCGCAGCTAATGGTAATTTATTCGTCATCTAATAACTTCAAATAAAAGGATAATGTAATAGACTTTTTGATTCTACAAAAGTGTGATAATCTTCTAATAAATAATATAGAATAGCGAACTAAAATAAAATAAATTGAATAATTTGATACTTAACAATAGTTAGTATAAATTGTATATAAATATTTTATCTCCAGTATGGAGAAAAAGTTATGATTTTTAATTAGTTTAGAGGGACTAAAGTAAGTCTTTGCATCCCTGATCTCAAAAAGTAGGGAGAAAAAGTAAAAGTAGAGCGAAAAAGTAAAGTAGGGCAAAAAAGTAAAGATTGCAACTTAATTATTTTATAAATATAGTAAGAAATGTATGGCTATGTTATGAAGTTGTTGAAATCAGGTTGGCGACACTTGCTTTTTCGACCATGCTTATCTTTGTTTATAACCTGCATCTAAATAACCGTCTATTTGAGTTTAAATCCAATTCTTATTTCTTTTTTATATTGAATCTCTTATATCTGCTATTTAAAGTGCTAATAATTATTGTTATTTATTAAAATTATAAATAAAAACTGTGCAATGGACGAAAATGTGTATTTTCTTCCTACTGGAGATAAAATATCTTACTCACCTTGTAAGTAAAGTGCCATCATTCGTGAGTTAAGTGCCATTATGCTCTAATTAGCTCCCTCGGCTGCGCCTCGGAAGCTTATTAGAGTTATCCATGGTTCCTTCGGCTTCCCCTCAAGAACCAATTTTTAACTCTAACCACCTCTAACCAACTCTAACAAATTTTTTCGTTCAGGGAATAATGGCTTACTTTACTCCCTAGGTGCATAAATAACTATATTGAATATTTCCAAGTGGCTTTGAGAAAGTAGATGCATTTATTTATTTATTGCTTCCGAGCTTACCGAAGGTAACGGAAGCATTGTGTTCACTTTTGAGAACGAAAAACTTTTATCCCTCCGATTTTAAAAATTCCAAGACAGAAATCCGTTTCAGACATCAGGGAAAATTTTTGGTCTCGTGTCTGTCTGTTTGTCTGTCTATCTGTCGGTCTGTGTGTCCGCGAATTATGAAACGTGTGACGATAACTTGAGTAAATGTCGACCATTTTGATGAAATTTGGTAGACGTGTTCATTTTACCAATGCCCAAGATGAGTTCGTTGGACAACGTTATTCGTCGAAGCTTTCACGAGCAACGCTCGCATAAACGTGAACTCCAAATTTATAATTGGAATTTTAGGTCGCGAAAAAAATCTGACTTCATCTATTCAATGAGACAAACATTTTTTTCAAAACAATTTTTTAGTAAAACCAACAGCGACGCCGCAACGAAGTGTTAAAGATCGCTAAATCTATTAATAGTTTTTACACAATAAACAATATAATAATAAAGTAATATAACAATGATTTTAATGTTAATATAACAATAAAGTACATGATAGGATGCGAGGAAGCTATGTGCCACACTAATTGGCAGTCTATTTTTTTCTATTTGTTTTTAACTATTTATATTGAATGGATACATTGTAATATTCTTGAGCTCAAGAAAAATACTAATGAGATATACTACTTAACAGGTTTTATTCTATCTTGATCATTAATAAAAGTAAAGAAACTTTCACTTCGGACTTGGGTGAGAGTGAGAAAGAAAGAATTCAATTTAAGGTCAAATATAAATATATTCGACCTTATTGAAACTCAATATTGGGTGGCAAAACTGCATGGGGCGGTGGCCAATAAAAATATTTATTTGATTTAGTGGTTCTCATATGTACGAATTACAGACCAGAATAATAATATATTGTTTCAAGGTAAAGCAACAAATAGACCATTGTGTAAATCTTTTAAGAAGTGATTGTAAAGCATAGAGCAATTTAAAAGTTCTCTTTCAAAATTAGTCGTTTTTATTAAACTTTGTTTACTCAAAGGGAATACAATGAATGAAAAAGCAGTATAGCGCCTGCGTCTCAATGTGTGCTCAATCAAATGAAAAATTTCGTGTAAATAGGAACATAATTAAAAGTTTTTCTAATAACAAAGATGCTTTGTGGCCACTTGCATTTGAACCTAATTTTGAACATAAGCTTGAGGCTCCAAGTTGCAAGCTCCACCACGGGGCTACGATTTAGAATAATCTTAATCCTAGCCCCGTGTAGCATCGCGGCGCAAATCGCTTTGGGAAGAATAATAATAAATGTTCGATAAAGAAAACTTGGCAAAATGGACTATAGTATATTGATAATATAAGTACATATAAATATAATGGGAAGCTAGGACTCTTGAGCCGAGGAGTCTAGAGTAGAACTCCAAGAGAGAGGGTAGAGTCTAGGAGTCTAGAAAAGAGCTCCAAGAGAGAGGGTAGAGTCTAGGAGTCTAGAGTAGAACTCCAAGAGAGAGGGTAGAGTCTAGGAGTCTAGAGTAGAACTCCAAGAGAGAAGATAGAATCTAGGAGTCTAAAATAGAACTGGTTCGAATGAAGGGCTGTCTGACTGGAGAACCCCCACCTTACCTCCAGATCAACCCTACATTCGTTTCTTAAAAAATACATACAAATTTTAACACCCCGTTAGCATCATATTAATATTAATCTTAATCATGGGTTCGAATGTGAACCCATGATTAAGATTGTTCGGAACCGTAAGTGCCAGATGTATTGATGTATTATATTTAGTTTCATTATTGTTTAATTCGTTTTTTTTTTGTGAAAAAAAAACAAAAACACCGGCACTCGGCAACTGAATTATTTTATGATGACAACCGAAAAAAAGTAAAAAGGCAGTCGCTTTCGAGAAGCTGAGAAGAACCGAGCGATAGTCAGATATTTGTAAATAAAATAAATATATTTCTCTAAAAGGGTCAACTTATTGTTGTAGCGACAAAAACTGTACTCTGAAAGAGCTTTTTAACAGTATGCATCATGAAGGGTTTTCATTACTTTGACATTTGTACTCCGTACCCCTGTGTACCAAAGTTTTAATTTCGTAATCTCATGTAGGCAGTGACCTTGACCTTGTTTTGAAGGAAAAATGTGTAAATATTAGTCAAATTGGGATAAAACTGTACATTTGTATAAAAGACATACCCTCATACAGACACTCTTCTTTTTATATAATATGTAGCTATATTATTCCATTTTACCCCCCTCCTAAATGAAAATATGACAAAACTGTACATAACAACAATTACTGTACTCTTAAAGAGCTTTTCAACGATATGCATCATGAAGAGTATTCATTACTTTGACATTTGTACCCCGTACCCCTGTGTACCAAAATCAATATTTCGAAAAATCCTTTCTTAGTGGGTTTCTGGTGTCTGTGATATGAACAGAGTATATCCTCAAAATTTCAAGTATCTCGGTTAAGCAGATTTTGCTGTACTATGATTCTATATCAGTCAATCAGGACTTGGCCACTTTAGAGTCGTCTTTCAACGGACTACGCTTTTACTTCAACGGACTACGATTATTCAACTTCATATAACTATTGAATGTGATTAAATATCAAAAAGCACTGTACCCTCGATTATTAGGTCAAACCTTGCTGTTTCGAAAAACATATAGTATTGTCGGAAGCAAAATCCCTACATGGGCAGTGAGATAACAAAAAGTGAAATTGCCCACCACGGCCGGCCACCCCATACCTTTTCCTTGTTATAGAAATATAATTATTCTCTTCAAGATAATTTATGTGCACTAATACAATACCACTATATACAAATACTACTTACCTATATAAGAAAGTAAAAAAAAAAAAAAATATCATTCTACATGAGTAAATTAAAATGAACCTTAAAACGACCTTAAAAGAAACCAAAAGTTATATTTAATGGCACCTTTAATTATATTATATACTCATTATACTTCGGTTATTTGAATAAATAGAATAGAACTAAAATTAATTTCAAAAGGTAAAAACTAAGGGTAAAGATAGAATTGTAAAACAAGATAGATTGTAAAAAAATGCCTGTAAAACTCTTACGTGCCTCTGTCAGTATAACATTATAAAATAAAAAAAAGTATAAGGGTGGAATTTAGCGATAAAGAAAAAAAACACATTTTTCTTACATTCCATGTACCGTTTAATTTTTTAAATATTGAGTATGACCTACTTTAATGATTAATAAAAAAAAAAATAAAATAAAAAAAATGTCAAGTCGCATTTTTAAAGTAGGAATTCTGCATTTTAAGTTTAAATATAAAAAATGATGTACATGAAAAAAAGGGTTATAAATTGTAGTACTACCTTTCCTATGAATATAATTATTGAAATTAAGAAAAAAATGCGAAATAATTTTTTCCACTTAAGTATTTATGTGACACAGTTTTTATAAGTATTACATTACCTAAAAAAAAAATATTAATTTAACACCCAATAGAGCATACAAAGTAAACGTTCTTGCGATAAAGTGTAGTTGCTCGTTGATATTGAAAAGAGAGTAAAAAAATCTTAACCTGGAGTTATGCAAAAGCCTGACCCGACATCCAACTAAGAGTTTGAGCAACAGCTCTGCACTTTTTTTCTTCTTTGGTAGCTGTTAAAACTTTTTTCTATAAGAAAAACTTGGGGTTTTTTTTTGAAGTGGTTGGTGAACAGTTTAAAGAAATGTAACAAGTAACAATGAAAGTGTTCTTCACGCTTTCACGGACGATGCAACACAGTAACACCCCTTAGAGTGTCTCGAAGTATTCACCTAGTTGATCAAGCAAAACAATGATGATGTCATGCTGGAAATATCCAACCAAGTGTTGAGGCACAAGGAGAGTTCCAGTTCCAGTTTCTATTGATGAAATACAAGCTTTAAGAGCCCAGATAAAAAATAAAACGACTCACAACTTACCGATTATCATTTATTACAATAATTTTTTTTTCCTAACCAGGATTAATGGTATTTTGGTGGTCTGACACGAAAGCTTTCTCTTCAGGTTACACGTCGAACAGTCAAATAAGTCAAATTCAGTTCAAGGTTACCTTAAGACAATCTCAACCTCAACATACCCATTGAGTAAAAACAAAATATTCAAATAACCAACTGTTTTAAATTCAAACCAAATATAAACAAGAACGGATTAAGTTTCAAGTCGTGTTTTAGCAATATTAAGGTTCCACGGGAGTGGTCCTCGAAAGCTCATTGCTACCGCACGCGCTGTGAACGCAGGTCCGGGTTAGAGACCCAACTACAGCTAGGGGTATTGCCTTACGCTTGGCATTGTCATATAAATAGGTAGCTACTTAATTGGAGCGGCGTCAATCCGATTGCAAATGGTAATTATACGGTATATTATTAGTGTCATCTACTACATGAAGTAGGTAGTTGAGTAATCCCTTTAGCAGGTCTAACTTTCCGCGAGCATTGCACCACGGATTAACATTTTATTATTATATGTCCACAGGATCAGAATATAAATACGGAAGACACCATCACGTTTTTACTTTCTCTAAAACGAACTAGATTCACAAAGTATTGTGGCTCAAAAACAAAACCACACCTTTTAAGATTACTTTTGTCCAAAAAAAAGAGAAACAATTTTTGTTGTCTAAAACAATCAACTTAAACGACTTCAATAACTTTTGTCAGAGATTGTCGAATCGATAGTTTTAATTATGGATCAAATATTATTTTATCCATTCTTACTTCTTTATGTTTATTGTAGGATGTTTATTTACACTTTCATCACAATAAGATCATTTTTTTATATATTTACTAGCTGGATACCCGTGCTTCGCTACGGAGTGTTTTTAAATTTGATAAGTTTATAAACTACCAGTAAGCATACAAATAAACTAAGTTTATAAGCATACAAATAATTTTACTATGCGAGAATATCTAGATTCTATCCCTCCTAGTTATATCCCTCACCTCTTTGATAAGATCATTTGCAAATATCCTAAATTTACCCCCTCCTAAATGAAAATAACATACAACAAAACTGTACATATAACAACAATTACTGTACTCATAAAGAGCATTTCAACGATATGCATCATGAAGATAAAGGGTATTCATTACTTGTACCCCGTACCCCTTTGAACCAAAAGTTATAGTTCGAAAATTCATGTAAACAGTTACCTTCCCCTTGCTTTGAAGGTCAAGTGTGCAAATTTTCATCGAGATCGGAATAAAACTGTAGATTTGTATAAAAGAACATGCATATGTACACACATATGTTGACTTTTATATACATATATAGATATAGATATAAATTTCCATTTTACCTCTCCCCCTTCTAAATGAAAATAAGACAAAACTGTACTTAAGAACAATTACTTTTCTCTTAAACAGCTTTTCAACGATTTGTATCATGAAGGGTATCCATTACTTTGTCATTTGTACCCAGTACACATAACAATAATTACTGTACTCTTAAAGAGCATTTCAACGATATGCATCATGAAGATGAAGGGTATTCATCACTTGTACCCTGTACCCCTGTGTACCAAAATTTTAATTTCGTAATCTCATGTAGGCAGTGACCTTCACCTTGTTTTGAAGAAAAAGTGTGTAAATATTCATCAAATTAGGATAAAAGACATACCCTCATACGGATACACTTCTTTTTATATAAGATATAGCAATATTTTTTAATTATACCCCCTCCTAAGTGAAAATATGATAAAACTGAACATAACCACAATTACTGTCCTCTTAAAGAGCTTTTCAACGATATGCATCATGAAGGATGTTCATTACTCATTACTTTAACATTTGTACCCCGTACCCCTGTGTACCAAAATTAAAATTTGAATAATCATGTAGACAGTGATTTTCCCCTTGCTTTGAAGGTCAAGTGTGCAAATTTTCATCGAGATCGGACTAAAACTGTAGATTTGTATAAAGAACATGCACACATGTTGACTTTTATATATGTATGGCCGCCATCTTGAATCAATATGCCCGATTGGTAAACTATTTATCAAAAGTTACTAATTTCATAAAAGGAAGCCAACTTCTGAATTTCAAGGTTCTAGTACAATTGGTTCCCGAGATATCGTCTTGTCGAATTTTTTATATAAATGGCTGCCATCTTGAATCAAGAGGGCGGATTTTTAAAATATTTCTTAGCAAGCACCTAGGAGGTAAGAGAAACACACCTACAAAATTTTATGGTCGTAGGTCCAGTGGTTTCAGAGATATCGTGATGTGTCAGTCAGTCAGTCAGTGAGTGGTATTTGGATTTTATATATATAGATTTATAAATTTTTTGTAGGGGTTTTGGCAAGGTTGTCTGCTTTCTTGATCCCTTTAATTCCTTAATGTGATTTGACCCAAATGAAGTCTTTTTAATGCTATATTGTTAAATATATTCACGAAGATGTGATCGAAGTGTGCAATGAATAAAATGCGTAGTCCAGTTTCTTAAGATCGCTATGGTAGATTAAATTTTTTATTTATATATTAATAAAGTTTATTTTTTGTTACAGATTAATCACTGCTTCTTAATGAGAAAACGAAGAATCACCATATTTTAAAGTAAGCTATTTTTATTAAAATTATAAAAACATCAAAACTTATTTTGCTTCCGAGCTTATTGAAGGTATAACGGAAGTTATATATTATCGTTCTAAAGAACGAAAATATTTTATGTCCGAGATTTCAAAAATTCCAAGACAGAAATCCGTTTAAGACATCAAGGAACATTTTTGGTTCCGTGTCTGTGTGTCACTCTGTCTGTCGCTCAATTTATGGGAACCAACATATCTTAAAAACTGCTGGTCCGATTTTAATGAAATCTTTAAAAGTCGGTCATAATTATCCCATATAAGTTTTAACCTTCTGCGCTTACTTGTTTCTCTTCCACGTGCGAATAAATTTATTTATCGCCCTCCACATGTAAATATTCCTATCATGAGCGGCCGGTAAAGTTCCATTTTACAGCCCTGGAGCCTGTAAAAATGCATGGTTTATCTTTACAGGGCCGCTAGTAGTTCGAGAAGCGGCCGCTTCCTGGCCGCGGCGCGGCGTGAAAGAGATGATAGTAGTTCTCGGGCTGCTAGTTCGAGATGCGCTTCCTGGCCGTGGCGTGCAGGAAGCGCTAGTAGTTCTCGTCAGCTGTTCAATTAGTAAAAATCATCAATATTTTTATAACTGCGGTTTGTTTTGGTACTGATGTAACCTTAATATGCATTTATTGTTTTGAAGATTGCGGCAAAAAAGTTTGCATGTTTAGTAATTGTAATTAGTTTATATGTGGTGGGCGATAAAATAGTGTACGCACCACGAGCAGTAACCGATATGACAGGCCTCGGGCGTTAAACGCACTCGTGCTTTTAAACTTCGCCCTCGGCCTGTAATAACGCCCTTTCTGCTCTAGGTATGTAAATAGCTATTACACCTGTATCTTCAAAAGTACTCATCTGATTTTTTAAGAAATTTGGACGGCTGGTGGAAGGTAGCCCGCTGATTGCCCCATATTAATTACAACCGGCTGGACTCTTTAAAGTTTACTAAATTGATACTTAAATTCATGTTAAAAATCAAAACAATTTTGAAAAATTTAAAAACTGTGGGGAAAATTAAATAAATTTAACAATAATAGGTTGTAAAATCATACAATCACTAAAGTATACAAAATAGGACGCGAGGAAGCTGTGAGCCATACTAATTGGCAGACTATTTTTTATGATAATGAATTAAAATAATTAAATGCTTTTAAGGAAACGGAGTGTTAAAAATATCAAAAGGACTCATGACTTTCTTTCTTCTGGTCATTGATTTTAAATCAAATGGTAACCATAAACTAATCAATATTAATTTGAGTCTAAATAAAAATAAAAATTTAATTGAATATTACTTAGAAAATCCAATCAAAAGTGGTAACCGTCCTTGTTAAAAGATACAAATAAACAATTAAATCAGGAAGGTTTTTTTTAATTATCAGTGAGATCGTGACATTAATCAATAACGTTTAGTTTAAGCTAGAGATATTAACATTAAGTTATTGCTAATCACGATGTTGTGCTTAACACCAATTTTAAATGAATAAAAAGACTATAATATGATGTTGAAATTATATATATTATTGAGTAAGTAAAAAAAAACTTATAAATAATATTTTTTAGATCTAAAAAAAAAAAAAAAAAAAAAAATACAAATCGGCTGAAGAGACATGAGAATGAGTAATCGTTATGACATATATTTCAATGATAATAATATACATGAATATGAGTAGTTTATTATAGGAAAGTAATTCAAATATTACTCCAAATCAAAGTGTTCCCCAATCAAGTGACAAACTAGCATTAAATCATGAAAATCGCATTGTTCAACAAAAGGGAGGGACATGGCCGCTTTCCCCCGGCTTGTTCTTTTTCAAATGTCCATTGCCAAGCTATGACCTGCAGACGAACTTAGCTGACAACATATTCCTAAGGCACCAAAAGATTTACTTATACACAACATTATAGCTTAATGTTAGTCAGCCACTTTTTTGCACGCTATCTTTTGAACTATAAGACATTTAGATAATAATTATAAGCAATGAGAATAATCAAAATAACAAAACAAAAACAATTCACGATTAAATTAATTTCCACACTAACATATCATTATTCACAGTAATATTTTCGAAATCAATTTTATTGCACAGAAAACACTACTAAAATTATTAGGTTTAAACATTTTTTTAGCAGCACACAAGACAAAACATGGAATGGACAAATACAAAATATCAAAGTAGGCGGAGGGTTTTAAAATTTTGTATTCTTACTCAGTTTTTTTATTCTAAACAACTTTTTTTAAATAAAAATATTTTGTCGTATCTCTTAAAGAAGAAGCACTTAACAAGCGAGAAAAATAACCTTTTTTTTATAACTTTCCAAGACATAATTGATTTTTTGAAACTATAAAATTATATAATACATTTTTTTCCATTTAAGCAGGGCTGAACTCCAGAGATTTCAATTAAACAAATTTTAGTCTTTTTCACCTTTATTCATGCGTCGATCTGGGACACAATTTACTCGTATATATAAATTCTCATTAGTCTCAGATGTGGCTCCTCTAATTATTTCATTTGATTAAATAAATTAAATCAAATTATTTAAATAAATAAATTTATAGAAGGCTAGCTATCATATATAACTAAGTTCTTATTACCAGTTGTTGCTCCTCGTCGAGCAATCATTACAGAAGGAAGTGTATAACTTAAGTTCCGTTCTCTTATATAGAGAGGAAGATATTAACGGAACATTTTGCAAAGCATTTTCAGAAACCTATTGTTTCAACGCTATGTGCAGTATTTGTCTTTTTGGTATTACTTCCGCAGATTCATCGTATCTGTTTTTGTATTTAATTTCTTTTGGGTCTTATGGTAATTTAATCATTCCCTTCTTGCACGTTATTTATTATTCTTTATTTATCATCCGGCGTTTTTTGCGTGGATTTTATGATCGAAAGATTTAATTATTTTATATTTTTATCTCTAAATGAATTGCAAAGGTTAACTTTATTATTTTTTTTAAAACGTTTTTAATTATTACGTAAAAAAAAATCTGTCTTAAAATGATCGATAGACGGTTATTTGCAGAACCAAATAAAAGGGTTTTTTTATTTACTGAGCTTTTTTCTCTATCCGGCAGAAATGTCGAGGAAGGTCCTTAACCGAAATGTTTGCCGTTGTGTGGGCATACTGGAGCATATCGGAGAAAGTTGGTGTTGGTCGGGAGCTATATAGATTTAGTTAGCCGTGTCTTCCCTCTTTGAAGAATATTTCTTTAATTCACATGCTTGTTGACTTCCTGCGTTGAGGAACCCTCAACGCCACTGGTGGTTCGACACGCCTTCTGACGAACCGACAGACCGTCCTCCTTCTCGAACACTGATACTCGTCACAACTCGCCACTGATTACACTGACCTACATACCTCTCGCATAATGCTGTTCTCATTCATAAATCTGTCAATCATATAACTTCGAAACAGAATGAAGCGTGACGGACGAAAGAAAAATAGAGGATGAGTGTATGAATATGAAATTAAAGTTAACTTTAGAAATACCAGATAGTCAAACGTGTGCAAAAATCTTTTTCAAACTCTTAGTATAGAGTCATGAATGCTCTTATTTAAGTGTTGTCATAAATTATACATTGTATATCCATCACTAAGCCGTACTAAAATTTCTGTATTTTCGTTTTATTTGTTTTTATTCAGTAATCTTTTAAGGTAATACAAAGCTATTATTCCGTTTATTCTTATATTTAAAAAAGAATAATATTCTTTATAGCAATAGGTTGATATTCTTTTGGTTAAACTAGTTTTTTACTTCCTCATATTAAGAGAAAGTATTGTTATGGCTTGAAAATTCGATTTTAAGATTACGATGGATTTCCACGTTTTGAGGTCCCCTGATTCCAAAAAAATGGTTTTTAAAAAATGTCTGTGTAGACGTGTGGGGCTAAAGGGCCGATTTCAAAAACAATTTGCACACATGTTCAAAATCACACCTTGAGGCGAAATCGATATATGAGTTTTAGCACCAAATTTGAGGGCGCTACTCCCCGAAAACTCTGAAAAACTTAATAAAAAAAATATTACTCGAAAACGATTCCAGCGATTTTTATTAAAAAATTCTAAAATGGAGTCAATTTTTTTCCGGAAACTAGAAAAATTTAGTTTCCGAGATAATAATGAAAATTAAACAATTAAATGGGATATTATGGAATAAAATAATGTTTCAACAATATGAGAAAGTTTATCTGATTTGTCTGGGACCGATATTTTTTATTTAAATTAATTAAATAAGAGTTTTTCCAGATGAGCAGTGGGCTCACTTGATTAAGAACAAAGAAAGACGTCTCTCCCTCTCCCCTAAAGTAAATTTATTGTTCAAAGCCGGCTTTCAACCACTGGTGTTCCATCTTCAGGGGCGAGACAAGTAGAAATGCAAAAAGAAAAATTGTTGATAGAAAGGTTGAAATCTGATGTTAACCGTTAACCTCATTTCAAGCGCATTTCGGCTCGTCTCACCGGCACTGAAGATGTTCACTAGTGGTTGATAGCCGGTTTTGTACAATAGCGTTACATTAGTGGGGAAACGTCTTACTTTATTCTTAAAATAGTAATAGAAAACATAATCATCGATACGACATGAACATTTTTATCGTAAGTCTTCCCATATTGTTTTTAAAGGCATTAAAAATTCTGTATTTCGAAGGTAAACTGCACCGTGTTTTACGAATAGTTACACTAATTTTGTATGGTCCTTTTCCTCCAGGCAGCTGTAAACTTCATGTTTAAAGCTATGATATAGTATGATATACCTCAATAAAAAAAACATCATAAGTCAACTGCATTATGATTTTTCTGAACATGTATTCCAAATTTCGTCAAAATCGGTTCAGTAGTTGACTTCAGGCGTCTGCGCAGACAGACGACAGACAGACATTTTTTATAAATCACTTTTTTGGACTCAGGGGACCTCAAAACGTGTAATCCATCAAAATCTTAACACCGAATTTTCGCGCTATTACGATACTTCCTCTTTATAGGAGAAAGTAAAAACTATAAATTAGAACAGTACATAAAAATAAAATAAAATACAGTTAAAATATAAAGCAAGAGTTAAAACATAGATATTGGAATTCGAATCAATTTTAAAAATAATACTTTGCGGAAATAAACTTTACTACCCATGTCCCCATGTCGTGTCCTAAATGAAATCAGAATTAAAATTAATAATAATATTTTATAGGAACATATAGAGAAACATGACATTTATTCTTATTCCATGTTCTAAGATGTTAAATTAATATAATATTAACTAAACGGCAGAACAAATGTTAAAGGCTACTGAAAAAAAACTCAAGTTTTTTTTTTTATTATTATACTTAAGTCTGTTTTGTTTAAAACACATAAATCTTCGAAATGCAAAATAAGTTATAAAAATGGAAAACATAAATTGTAAAGAACGAGATTAACTCATGTAACAAAAAAAAACCCTTCAATATCTATATATAGATAGAACTGGTTACAAACGAATCTCATAAATCAACTGACTAATGTAATGATGACTTCTTTTGTGTACTTTTACATTATTGAATAACATGATTTTGTTTCAAAATTAATATTATGTAAAATATAGAGTGGACTCGACTGTGCAGTAAATTACCGACTAACTATGCAAACTCTTCAGACGTCTACTTATACGAAATAGTATTATTGAACTACTCAACTACAGGTAGAAAAAGCATACTGGTAATAAACGTAGAAAATAATGAAGACTGTCCGTTATTAGTCGTTTGAAATTTAAATGTAAAGAGAAACGGTGACTTTACAGTAATAACGATCTTGGTTTTAAGTTTGAAGTTAAATTATAGGTCAGTGCAGATAAAGAGATGATTGATATAACACATTTTCACAAGTCATATATTTTATAAGTTGCAACGAAATGTTCATTATACAGTCATTGTAGTCTTTATGTTATACATAATGATATATTATGACTATAGAAGTTGCATTTTAAAAGTAGAGGCTAAAGTATACATTTTCAGTCAATAGTATGATTTCATGAATGATGATTGTACAGTTAAAACATAGATAATAAAAAAAAAAATAAAAAAATAGTAATAGTACACTGTTATCATAACAAGTATTTTATAAGTAGAGGTACAAATAACAGCACAGTTATAAATGTCACTTAAGAATTTAATAAGATGATACATACTGTGAGAGTTATACAGTTGACATAGTGAACACTATATAAGGAGAGATAAATAATTGTAGTACAATTATAGAAGTCATTAAGAATTTTATTATTTTTACGTTTTTCCATTTTAGCTTATAAGAACAGATACGTGATGAATAAGATGATGGCAAAGTATTTTATAAAGATTGTAGCAGTTACTTAATGAACTTATATTTATAATATTAATAAGAACATAACAATAGAGTTAACACAGTGAGAACAAATTTTATTAAAAGGAAAGAAATATTGTGAATTTTAAATAATGATAATTGAACTGTACGCAGCAATTCGCAGTTATGAATAATATAAGAAGAGATACACAATAAATACACACAAATAGGACAATTGTCAGGGTTAAAATTGCCAATTTTTTTAAGTGAAACTTCTTTAGGCGCGGTAGAGTAAAATGGCTTGGATCTTGGATGAAACGAAATCGTGTAACAAAGTTTGTGTTTCGAGACCCGTCCAAGTGATAAGATTTTTTACAGGTAAATCAACTGCCGACTTAAGCCGGCAGATGATTTACCTGTAAAAATCGGTTCGAGACATCTCAGACAAACTTTCTCATATACGAGTTCATAATTACTTAGCCCAGTGTTTTCCATTTATTAGTTTTCGTATGTAGATTTAATTATTATTGAACATTTATCAAAATTTCTCATAAAAATCATTTCTCCTGGGCGGGGAATCGAACCCGGGCTCTCTCCATCCGCGTTTTAAGCTATTTTATCAGGAACTAGATTTTTCCCGGGAAAACAGCTTATATAGTTAGATTCGTATTTAAATGGACTACATTTTATAGAATTTTTTAATCAAAATCGTCGGAACCGTTTTCAAGAAATAATTTTTTTTCCAAATTTTTTCAGAGTCTTTGGGGGGTAGCGCCACCAAATTTGGAGCTAAAATTAATTTCTCGATTTAGCCTTGGGGTATGATTTTTCTGAACATGTTTGCCAAATTTCGTCAAAATCGGCCCAGTAGTTTAAGTTCAAGGCGTCTGCACAGACGACAGACAGACAGACATTTTTTAAAAACCACTTTTTTGGACTCAGGGGACCTTAAAACGTGTAAATCTACCAAAATCTGAAAATCGAATTTTCGCGCCATCACAATACTTTCTCTTTGTATGAGAAAGTAAAAAACAAAAAAAAACCATTAAACAATCTGCAGAAAACCAAATTTTATTTGTAATGACAAATTGCAATTCTACAATGTATTAATACTGTTAAGATAAATTATCTACATTCATAACATTCTATATTTTTTAAAGTTATTTTTTTAAGGTAAGTGTCGAAACTTAGTTTTACAATTTCTTCAATTAAATTAATATACAAGATAACCTAAAGTAATTAATACTGTATTGCCTTTAGATGACCTTCTAAGTAATATCGCTGGGAAATTTATAACTTCAAATAAATACACGAACTATTACCACGTGGATTCGTTATGACATAGTTAAAGCAATGCAAATGACGTAAAATCAATACTACAAAACAATCTTATCTGAAAAATTAAAATAGAAAAAGCAATATTAATTACTTTTTTGGAAAGTGGGTGGAGAATAATATCTTGATTGAGAGTCTTGATTAATATCCAGACATGTAAAAATACAGTAATTAAAGTAAGTAAGAGAAAAAAGCGATTTTAAAAAACTACTGCTCAAACGTGAGCCATAAAAAAATTATAATTTAAATCAAATTATAATTATTATTAACTACGGGAAACAGACAGTGAAAAATACACTCCAGCGCCGGGATTATAATTTGATTTAAATTAAAATTTAACTTTCCGTAGTATGAAAACTACCAAAAACTTAAAAAAAGGGAAAAAAATTATAGTAAACATCCTAAAAATAATTCCCTGAACATAATGAAGTATGTTTGTGTGTATGTATGTATATGTAATATATATATATATATATATATATTTATATGTGTGTATATATATATATATATATATATATATATATATATATATATATATATATATATATATATATATATATATATATATATATATATATATAGTATGTATGTGTATATGTAATATATATATATATATATTTATATGTATGTATTTATATATATATATATATATATATATATATATATATATATATATATATATATATATATATATATATATATATATATATATATATATATATACTATTAAAATTGTATAAAAAAATATTTAAAAATTTAGTATAATTTGTTTTTCCATAACATTATTTCACAGAATTATCAGTTGAGAAGGTTAAAAATACCACAGAAGAACAGTTAAGTAAAATAAATAATTATTAAAAATAAAAATAAAAACTTAAATTAATTCTCAAAGCGAAGCATTTCCAAAAATTAAATTATTTAGCTTATTTAATGTTTTAATTTTAAATATACCTTTGATCTCCAAAAGCAAAGAGCTAAATAATTAGTTAGCTTTAGCTAATGAAATTACTTTATTAATAGGTGTTTGTAATAATTTCAAAGTCTGAGTAAAAATGTAAAACTGTCGTTTGTAAAATCATTCTATCGATTAGAAAATTGAAAACTTATGGACTACTTTTAAAAATGTGGGTGTCAATTCCCCCAAGACTTGTTATTAATTCCAATTTTGCTTCTATATTCTCATTATAAGAAACTTATACAAATTCTATTTCATGAACAAATCAAATGGATTTTTTTCAGTGAATAAAAAATAAACATAATTTGATTCAATTTTGATAAATATTTTATCTTAAATTATCTTAAAAAGTTGCCCCTGATGGAAAATTTAAAGTATTATTTTTCTTTCACTGAGGAAGAGGCAAATGTTTTCTAAGAATATTAAAAACCCAGTATTAATAATAATTTATAATTTAGTCGCGTTAAAATTAAGTACTCCAGCACCACGAATAATAAACTAATAATTATTTGAATAAGAAGCCCATCTATAATTTATAGAGTTGTCAATTTTGCTCTTTGATTTTTGTTCTCTTAGATAAAGTTACAAAAACATCTCATTAGAAACGACTAATTTTTCAATTAAACATATTTAATCTGTACAGATAACATAACATCCAAATATCACTGACTGATTGACGAGTCATCACGGTATCAAAAGAACCACTGGTCTTACATGACCATAAAAATTTGTACATATGTTCAAATTAAGACCTTTAAAAAAACGTTAAGATTAACACCTTTCTATTTTAAATATGTTTATTCTTTTTTATTTGATCGATAAATTAGTAATATAAGAGTAGGATTATGGATAACATATTTTTATAAATTTAAAAAAAATAAATTAAAAAATCAGATTGAAATAAATAATACAATTAATTACTTTTATGTACGATTGATACGAAATATCAACATTGTATAAATCTCTGTTTAGATGCGTTGAAAGTGATTCTTTACTTGTATTCATTGCGCATGCGCGTTTATAATAAGGTGAAGTATTCCACTTTTTTTCCGCCCTAGGTCGGAAAAAAGAGAAATTCTTAACCTTAACGCACGATTAGCGAGTTTGTATTTGCTGTTTGTTTAATTAAAGTAATTATTTATATCGAGCTTTAGAGAATCAATAAGTGATTTAAGGGATTATGAAGAAAATGAGGAGAATTATACGCCTTCCGAAATAATTAATTCGGCACAAAATAACTAATGAATTAATGTCATCTTTATCAAAAGAGAAATACGTACTTAGACTTTCAAACAGGAAGTTTATTAAATTTTTTTCTGTATTCATTATTAAAATCCACAGTAGTAGATAAAGTACGGTACGCAACTCGTGCGAAAACTGCATTTTGCTTTGCTCGTGTGGTTTTGCTACCCTCGCTGTCGCTCGGGTGCAAACTCCACACTCGCATCCAAAATGCTACTTTCCGCACTAGACGCGTAATGTACTATTAATAGAATTATAGATATATTACTCACTCCTAGGCAGCGCTAGGCAGCGCTAGTCACCAAACTACAATAAACCTGTATGATATATGCTCCCATAATTAAACAAATAATAAATTAACTATTAAAATAATATGAAACAGAACCTTGTTTTTTTTTAACAAAAAAAAACAAAAACATTTAGTTGTTTATTATAAATTTAACTACCCTTCACGACCCACACCAAAGAAGTCTATATAAAACAGAACCACTGAACTAATCAACAAATATATTTCACATATTAATCTTTGTTTTTATTATTAAATGTGTGCAATTCAGTAATAAAATTAGATTCCCAACAATCTCAGTGATACTTCTTGTTCAAATTTGTTTAAGTACTAATTGTTAATATATGTGCTGTACTATAAACTAAATTTATAAAAAGGAGTTTTGATAATATGCTATATAAAAGTCAATTGTAAATTGTTATTTATTAATTGATTAATTTTTTAAATTTTAATTAAATCAAGACCCTCTCTAATGGAGATTGTTACACTTAGATCAAAAATTTGTTTAACTTTTTACATCGCCCATTGTAAGTAGGATGGTTAGGAAACATACTGCGGCACCTGGATATTTGCGCTTAGCAAAGGAATTTGTTTCTTGACTGTTGTTCATAAACCAATTAAATTAAGAACAGAATTCAATAAAAACATACTCCGAAGCGACGAACGGGAATTTAGCTAGTTCTTCAATAAAATTAATACTGGTTAGGTTTGGGAAGATCCACTCCTTGAATTAAATAATGTGGACATTCAAAGACTAAAGACAAAAAGATGTATCAACACTTTTGTTTTGTTGCCTCTGCAATAGGCTTTTAAAATTTAACCCTTTCTCAGAACAAAATCAGTTTTGGCTTCAATCAGGTAGAATGACAAGGGTAAATGACAACCGTTTCCGATTAAAAAAGTTTGTATTTTACACGCAGAATAATACTAATTAAATAGATAGTCATTTAGTTCATGGTTGTTGACAAAGTTAAACTGATATTATGATGGTAGCAACAAAGTATCATTATTTGCAGCTAGTTAAAGTATCATGTTATGTAACTCAGTGAGCAGGTGCAAAGCTACAAACCATGCTGGTGGTATCGATCGGATAGCTATGATGTTTCAATGTAATATTAGATGCTGGTATATTTCAGAATGTAAAAGATACTAAAAATGATCTAGTAAACATTGTAGGTGCTATCGAACTGTAAGGCTACTTGTCGGAACTTTAGTAGTTCTTTGTATCATATATTTTATAAGGAAAATATTAAAAACTATGATGTAGAGGATTACATAATAGTATAGGCATTATAAACACGAAGCAAGCAAACCTTTACTTAACAGATTTTGTTTTATTTTTAGTATAATATGAAACAAAAACAAATTATCAGACAAATATGTATACGTCTAATCAGTGCTCGATTTCTAGAAATTGAGGTGCCGGAACTACAACCTACCCCCTTGTCAACCCCCCCATCCCCCCTCCCCTCTATAGAAGGGGGGTCCGGGGGTCCTCCCCCGGGAAAATTTTGAAAAATATACGCTCAAAAACAGCATTTTAAGCAGTTTTAGACATAAACCCACACTGCAATCTGGTGGGTTTCATGTGGAAACTTATAATTTTAAGTAGTATTTTTTATTAACAATTTCTTGATTAGTATGTCACGGGTTGTTATAATACTCTCAATAAATAAATAGGTACTTAGGCTTACACGAATAATTAAATCAACAAAACATTGCCTGTCTCACTCCCCCCGGGCGAGTTTCGGCACAGCGTCTCTGCACAGCACTTATTTAATACGACCCCTGCCCTCAAAAAATCCTATGTTGTTTCAAGTTATTATAATTTAGTAGTATTATCTCAACAAAAGAGATATTTTATGTATTTGGAAAAAAAAGGGTCACGGGCCGCACAAAAGCTTAGATGCTTCCTCAGGCGCAGCTTAAGAACGACAGGCACTTAGAGTTAGCATCGAGCTACATTTATATTCTTTATTAATAAATTGCGAGCTAGTCTAGGGTAATACTATGCTGTCAATTTAATACATGATGGCCTTAAGTCCTTAATCAAATTTGTAGTCACTCACTGACAAACGAAATTTTAACTAAGGATTTAAAAAAAATCTTAGTGCCGATAATTTTATTTTTTATTTATCAGAGAGAGGGATGTCCCGGAACGCCGTTCCGCCACGTTCCGCCTCAAATCGAGCACTGCGTCTAATAATATAATATATAATAACTATGTGAATAATCGACTGTGAATTAAATAAAAATTAAGGAAAACGGAGATCAGTTAACATCAATCAGTCAACAATTGAGGATAGACTGATCCTCGATATCCTCAATTTTTATTTATAATACATAATAATAAAATGAAAACGAACATCCCCACACATTGAATGGTATTTTTAAAGATAGCTTTCAAGGTAAAGGAAAACCCCTTCGAGGTGTCACATGAAACATAAAAATCGAACCTGCATATACAATAAATATAAGCATAGTACTTATTTTACTAGGTTTGGAGTCCCCTATTTCCGAAAAGGTTTTTCGCCTTCAGCAACACACTTTTCAATAAACCGTAAGACAATACGGCCAAATAGGATTGATTGAATTCTAGGGAATAATACATATATACGCGTACGAGTGGACAGATGGGCCCAAGCTCATTTAAGTCAATGTATAGGTACATGGTACATTAATAAATTCCGAAACGCCCGACGATCACCAGAAAGCAGGCAGTTTAACCTTGTTTTCTTCCTTAGAGTTAGGTTAGGTTTAGGCTTGATTTATTTTAATTTCATTTAACTTAGTTTCTGCAGCGATCTCTAAAAGTAGCTTCAAGATTCAATTAAGCTGAACAAAGATATAACTATAATGAAGATAAATGTATATACGGTTTCCTAGACGCTAAAAATTCATTTCTCGATTTCGCCTCGGGGTAAGATTTTTTTTGAACATGTATGCCAAATTTCGTCAAAATCGGCCAATTAGTTTAGACTCCGCACGTCAGCACAGACGATCGAAAACAGCCAGATATTTTTTAAAAACCAAAAATCGAATTTTCGCATCATAATACTTTCTCTTTATATGAGAAAGTAAAAAGTAGGAAATAGAACGCTTATGATAAATAAAATTAATTGTATTTATTAGCATCGATAATTTTTGTTTAATAATAATAAACTTAATAATTTACTAACTTATAACGGTAAATTTGATAATGACAAGGGTAAATGAAGAGTTAATGATTTATTCTTGGAATTTACAATTCATTAAATAAAATAGTATACATTTTACTAAAATAAAAATTATATATTGTTTCTTCAAATTTTTTATAAAGAGGCAATACAAAGGTTATTATAAGACAAATAATTAAGTTTGCTTCTCATAAACGTTGTGCAAATATGTGCAATTGGGAATTTTCATACAACAAATTCCGTAGCAATTATTTTTGATGATTAGTTCTTACAAAATGATTATCCATTTTATATATTAATGGTAATTGGAAATGCAATGCATTTAGATAAATACAGAAAACATTGAATCGAAAAGGATACTACATTTTAGCTTTAGAAGTATGAAATCGGTAAGGAATATTTTTGTAACGTTCTTTTCCCTTTTTGAAACATTTAACCACGGTCTACGTTTAAATAGATTTGGCCATCTTTAACACTTCTTAGCAATGTCGTAGTAGTAACTAAAGTAATATATTAAGCTTTATTTTCCTAGACGCGAATCCAGCGATAGACGCTTAAGCGATAGTCGCCTAGCGACTATCGCTGAGGACTCCTCTTCTGAATTTGCATGTTACCATTTTCCTAGCAGAGCGTCTCTTAACATACAAACTCTTATAGTTTTCAGCGACTATCGTTCGGCGTCTATCGCTGGAGTCGCGTCTAAACGTACTTTTAGACATGTCGGTATCGAATACGGCCATTCTTGATATTTATCTATAATATAAACCTAGTGATTGTTGTAATCTTTCAAAAAAAATATAATAATTATGTATTTTAAAACATGATAATAAACATTTGAACATTATTTACGACATGTTATATAGATTGATAAAAAAATAAAAATAACAAGCTTACTTACATTCCTAAATATTCAGCTAATACGGATATGAATTTAAGTTTATGGTTAATGAATTTTTGTAAAAAGTTACATTATGATTGAAATACAAACATTAATAATTAATTCTTACAATAAAACACCATATTTTACTTAGCATATAAAGATCTCTGTAGCGCAACAGTCTATAAATAAATTCTTAAAGCGGCGAGATTTGTACAACACTAATTATCGCATAATTGGATTCCTAGAGACTGACTTCTCAACCATAATAATGTAATTAACCAGAAAGTAAACAACCACTAGACGTAAGATAACTACTAGAGAACGAACGTTATTTTAAATATAAATATTACAAAATGGTAAAATCCACAAATCGTGAGAGATGAAAACAGGACTTAAATAGAGAAGCCGAGTCGACGAGTAAAGCAAAGATTCCTACTTAATCTTTTGGCTTAAAACAACTTTTGTAATTAAATATCCTGCATCCCTAGAACTATTTATTTTTATGTTAAATTTCTTGACTTTAGAAGACTCAAGAATAAATTGAAATACGGAAAAAACACGAAATGGAACAAAATTTTCTCATGTAAATAGTAATTATAAATTTACCCCCCTCCCCCCAATATATCCCTTATTATCTTAATTTAATTATTTTTTTTTCAATATGTTTTTTTGAGGACAGTGTCCCTGAATGTGGAACTTAAATTTAATTTTTTGATTTAGTTTCGGGGTAAGATTTTTCTGAACATTTATGCCAAATTTCGTTGTAATCGGAATCAGACCAGTAATTTAGGCACTACGTGTCTGTACAAACTACAAACATACTTTAAAAAATAGATTTTGAATTCAAGGAACCTTAAAAGGTGTAAATTCATCAAAATCTAAAAATAGAAATTTGTTATCACAATACTCTTTCTCTTTCTATGCATATGCATATGCGTTGAGTTACCTACTACTTATATGAAAAATTATAAATCATATACAATATTTTTGACCTAAAATATAACCCTAAACAAACATACATCCAATATTACAATCTTATATCAGTCATACTAATTGTCTGATTAAATAATAACTTTGACAAATGCTTATCTAATCAACTAGACAAAGATTGGTGATGTTGAAAGACACAAAAGTAAATAAATAAATCATAAGACATCCTCACTTTATTCCTAGATCGAAGGAGGTTCTATTAAATAACATAATTATATATTGAAGAGATAATCACTTAATTATTGTGAAGGTGTGAATAGCCGAGAGCTCTATGCTTAATGGAAGAGACAGCAAGGCGACGGTCTACATTTAAACATGGAGGCTTGAACTAACCTAATAAATAAACCATTAAGGAGGGTTATTTAGTTACGACCTTCTCTTAGTTGATGAAAAACACAAAGAGATAAGAAGGGGATACTGTAGAGAATGTAAGAATGCCTCTCAGGCTATTCTGCTGTCTAGACAAGTGAACTAGGAGTTATTTTCAAGAGAAAGCCAGTATTAGTGGTGATTGACATGTAATGAACTGACATTTTTTTACCCCTCTCTACTCTTATTATAACGTAGTCTTACAGGTAGACGAGTGGACAAAGATTCCATCCACTAATTGACTAACTAACCAACATCATTACTTTAAAAAAAAAAACAACAACAAAACTCTTTTCTCGTTTCCTTTAAAGATCAGATCCTTTAATGTAAACCGACAAGTGACAAGCGTAACGTTCAAAACCAGTGTGTAATAATAATAATATATACAGTGTAAGATTTAATGAAGCAGTAGAAAAAAAAAAAATAGAATAAAAACTGCATTTCTCTATGGTGCACAGTGCACATGCACATGAAGGTATGAAGGCAAAGCATTAGTACATGCATTGAATTTATAATCTATTAGCTACTAATTACTAAACGTATATGGTCAAAAACTATTCCTTATATTTAGAAACTGAGTTCTAACACGATTCATAAAATTGTCAGGTATTTTAAAATCTTAATACATAAAAGGTTATATTTTTAAGGTCAATTCTTTTAAAAAAAAAATTTTTTTAATAATATTTCTATGTCACACGTCTAGGATATTATTATCTGATACAAGGATTTGATAAATAGTCAAGATAGACTTAGATCAGGTTTTGATAAACTAATACATCTATAGTAGGTATCTTAAGCTGGATTAAGGTTGAACAACAAAAATCAATATCAAGAATTTTTTCATCTAACACTTTGTTGTCAAATGATTTTCTAGAACTAATTCCAAAAATCACAGGGAAGTACTTGCGTCCAAGTACTTTTTAGGGTTTCGTATATGATTAAGCGTACCCGTTATATAATTATGATTTTTTTCTTCGACCTCAGATATCCCTGGTTCGATCCCCCGGAGGGTCACAATGTTTTTTATCGGTAATAACGACAAGGTACATTACATTTTTTTGAAAATTTTCATCGCCCCACCATACGGTATAATGGATTATTTCCATTTCATAACACGAAAAAAATGCAAAATTTAAAAAAAAAAAAACAACATATAATTGTACCCTACTCTTAAGCAGCTTTCATTTGATACCCCACTCAAAATTTAAAAAAAAAAAAAATGTTTGCATTATATGTATCGGCAATTTTTGAAAATTGGGAATTCCCTCCCCGAATTTTCATCACCCCACAATAAAGCGGCCCACACACTAACAGTTTAACTGAAGATAATGATCTGTCCGTCCACGGAGCTTGGCCACACACTTATCAGTTTTTCTTAAGATGACGGACTGCAGTCGGAGGTGGACTGTAGGTGTGTGGAGGGTAGAGGCGAGGATCGGATGGAAGGAGAGACGACAGTCCGTGGACTGTCAGGCCTGTGCCTCAAGATCAATGCCGCCCTACACTATCAGTCGGCCTACAGGCGTATAGAGTGAATCATCTTTATTTTGTTAATTTCCCTTCGTCGGACTGCAGGCCAAAATCTTATCAAGTTGTTAGAAAATTTTGGACTGACGACACCATGGTTGACTATAAACCTAATTTTATTTCAGCTTTCATAGACATGTCTCGTCTATAAACATGTCTAAGAATCGTCTATAAATTATTCAAACAAAAGGCTGCGAAAGGTGTGTTATTAGACTTTATAAGAAAAAAAAAAAAAAACAGTACCGACTGCGACAATAGGTAATTGCACTTTAAATATGGTACATATAATAATAATTCTTTAGTTAAATAATTTATAATGGTTTAATTTATTTATTAATAATTTCTGATAAATTATAAATTATACATTTTACATTTCTAATTACATTTTTTTAGATACTGTTAAAAAGAAAATAAACAATCTCCTGCAATTATTGACTGGCACATTTTGGTGTTAATTTTACTAATGAAGGGTGAAACCAATCGAAACATTTTGTTGAAATTGCCTTCGTTCATTCGCAAATAGTTTAATAAATCTTCTTTATAGGAATGCCTCAATTCACGCAACAGAGCAATGTGTGAACTAGTGTTTCTTTCTTGGAGCCGCTTCTTTCACCAAAATCTTTTTTTTTTCTTCGTTTGTTCACAATAATTAACGTACAACGCACAACGTTTACTTCTACGCATTCAGAAAGTCTAGCGGGAACTGAGAGGGGAACAGTTCATGGCCTGCAGTTAAAAATCGACAGATATCGGCCTGTAGGAATTTATCGCACAGTGTATGGCGCATACAGGCACAGATCTGCAGTTCTTTACGATTGCCTTCAGGCGCTGGACTGGTAATGTGTGGTGGTCGGAGATTTTGGCCTTACGATAATCGTATACGATAACGGCCTGCAGTTAAACTGTAAGTGTGTGGGCCCCTTAAGGTATTAGCAAGAATTATTTCGCAATTTTTCGGACCAGCCGTTATATAGTGATTGGAGGGGGGGGGGGGGTGATTTTTGGGTCTATTTTGACTCATAAAACCATTGAAGAATGCAAAATTTAAAAAGCACATATATATGTGTATCCTACTCTTCAGCAGCTTTCATTTGGTACCCTACTCAAAATTTAAAAAAATAAACATTTTGGGCGCACTTCACATTTGCGAGCATAGAATTAAATTTTTTTTTTAAAAATTGGGAATCCCTCCCGTTATTTTCATCGCCCACATGAATTATTTCGCAATTTTAGGACCAGCCGTTACATAGTGGTTGGGGGGGGGGACTTTTTTGGGGTATATTTTAACTTATTAAAACAAAAAGAATGCAAAATTTAAAAGGGCATATATATTTGTAATCTACTATTCAGCAGCTATCATTTGAAACCCCCTCGAAAATTAAAAAAAATATCAATTTTTGAGTTTACCACATTTTTGCGAATTGCGCAGGCGAATATTTAATTTTTAACTTTAATGTATTTTTCCTGTGGTTGGGTCTAAAAGTTACACCAGTGTTTAAAATTTCAGTCCTGTAGCTTAAACGGTTCGGGCCCTATGAACCAAAGAGCGACGGACAGACGGACACATCACCCTCGGCATAAGGGTTTCGAGAAGTATGTACGGCACCCTAAAAACCAACGATACCAACAAAAATTCTGCCTGACGCTACTATTCTCCTACTCACATATTTTCAATTTGTTTAATTTGTACACGTTTTCGTGGTTTTATTTAACTATTATTAAATATTTTATCAAAATTATCTGTAAAAATAATCCTACCTGGCAGGGAATCGAACCCCGTCAATCTATCTTATACTATTTTGGTAATACTATTCCTCCAGTATGCACTCACTTATAGATCTCATCGAATGAGTATGCAGCAATAAGGCGCCGCAAAAATGACGAACTGTTCCACGAACCTCATTGCTCTTTTTAAGAACCCCATATCCACGTCACCATTAGCGTTTAGAAGCCTGTTATTAAATCGATGACATTGTAACGGTGGTTCACTTTGAAATTAAGAAAGCCCTTGTACCCATGAACAATGAGGTAATGTAAAATAGAAAAAATAAAAACGTTTACTCCAATTGAAGGGATCGTCATAACTACGTTTAGGTAAACGGAACTTTGGAACCAACAGTCTAACCTCCAGAGACCAAGTCGAGAGATCAACTAAAGAAGATGCCCACGATGTGACGCTATTTCAGCGCCCCATTGATAACCATAAAAAAGAACCTTATCAAACCATAACAAAGAAAACTAAATAATATTACAAACTAGATAGTCAGATTTGCATAAACAACCTTCATGTTCGAAAACTGTTTTCATAATAAATTCACGCCATGAATTCGAATGTAGAGTAGCAGACACCTTCATAAATACGGCTTTAAATAACTTCCAATGTGTTACAAATTATCTGTAAGGTTCTAAAAGTATTTAAAATTCATATACTTTATTTTTATTCTAAGCATTATTTTGCTTAGATTGCCGACAGCGGCCATTTATTTGGTGGTGCCAGTCTTCTACTTAAGAACCACAATCTTTTTAAATATGTAGTAAAAATAATATTTTAGGACTACAGAAATTGTTATAATGAAATAAGCATCAAGCTCATCGGATTTTTCAGAGTAAAATATATTTTATAAGCCAAAACTTAACTTTTATATCAACTAATTTCTCAACAAAACAGGAATTTATAAAAACTAAAAATAAAACGTTTTATATTCAGTTTAAAAAAAACATAGATTAATTATTACAGGTCATTGGATGGCGTAATAACTAAACTGTAAGGAAATGTTTACGTTTCATAAATATAAAAAACTATTATACACACTGAAATATTAACCTTCAATATTATATTAAATTTTAAATACAAGGAAATAATAAGCCGCATTGAACGAGTTAAATTACATGATGTATTTAAAGTTTTTGAAAGATAGCATCAGTGTCATCTTTTATTTATTTGTGAGATAACGGTACCGTCCTTTGTGATAAAGTGAATTTACGAGTGGCAAAGAATTCACCCTAAGGAATAAATTGTCTTGACAATCGGGGGTAGGAGAAGAGAGAAAAATGAGGACATTGTTTATGAGCTTTAAATCAACCAGTTCGGTGTGAGACCGGGTACAAAAAGCTTTGTACCGGTTTACAAGGACAAATATCCTTCAATTATTTATAATAACTTTCCTTATATATAGTTGGTCGACAGAAGTGACAGTTAACATTGAAAAATTTAACAACGCCTTTTTACTCCGAAATAAAAAAAAGAGTTTTCTTTTAAAAGTAACTAGTTAACTCGTTTCTTTTGGTCTAGTCAAGAGTCACAATTTTATTGCTATCAAAAGTTCAATCTATGAAAAAAAGGAAGAGAAATTACATCGAAAAAAAATATATACAATATAACACACACACACAACACAGTTCTTTATTTTAGAGGTTTGGTCGGATTTAATAGATACAAAATTATCATCAGTCAAATCCAGAAAGTAACTTCTTTAGCGCTGAATTAAGTGAGTATCAAATGCAGCATATCTTTAAAGAGTACATAGTAATAATAATAGGGTAGGTATGTTTGTAACAAAAAGTTTCAAATGAAGACAAACCATCCAAATTTGGAGAACAAAGAAAGCTTTTAAGATTTAGTTAAGGATTATAATAATAATTAAATGGTAACTTGTAAATGATTAGAGTGAGATGAAGGAGAATAATGGCTTCAGTGGATATTATATGATGGTAGAGTCAATAATTACATTCAGTCAGCAAATATTAAGAAGTAATTTCTACTTCAAACCTCTCATAAGCCATCCTACACGAATGCAAAGAAGAGGTAAAATTTGGTTTAAGGCAAATTGATGAGATCAGAGGGGAGAACCTAACTCTCAAGTCAGGAAGGATTAAGGCATCCTACACTCATAAAAAATTGCAAACTGTAAGTGGTCATCACAAACAAACATCAAGAAGGAGACATCAGACGATTTATAAGGGTTGAGAGAACATGAGACAGTCAGGAAAAATTAGATATGTAAATCATACGGTCAAAACAATTTTCAACCTTTAAGTGGCCAACATACACGAATACAAAGAAGAAGGAGAAATTAGGAGATTTATGAGGACAGAGAAAACTTAGAAGAAGAAGGAGAAATTAGGAGATTTATGAGGACAGAGAAAACCTAGGAGTAGAAGGAGAAATTAGGAGATTTATGAGGACAGAGAGAATCTAACTAAAAGTCAAGAAAAATAAGAATATAATAAATTTTCAAGCAACAAGAGATCAAAGGAGAAGAATAAATAAGATAAACCTGCAGTTTCATATGATTCAAATGGCAATCCTAAATGTATGCCAAAATTAAACAAGAATAAACAGGTCAAGTGTGTGCTAGTCAGAACACAGCGAGGGTCCGTAGGCCACACTATATAGTGTTTAACTGTAAAGTGTATAAACATTGACAACAGTGTTTTTTTAAAATAATATTTTTTTCGAAATTTCCAAAAAGTGGTATCTTTACTTTTGGTCGAAGAATGTTCAGGAAATTTTTCAGATTTTTGGCACTTCACATAAGCGAGATAGAGGGGGGGGGGGGGACACGTTTCACACCCACTTCAAACTTGCCTACGCTCGCCCTATCAAAGTTATATCCAAAGAATTATATATTTTTATAATCAGCTCGACGTACCCTTTCATATGATACCCCTCACGGTGTCGAAGAAAAATGTTAACCCTTACATTTTTTTTACCCTCATTTTCTTGAAAAATATTTTTTTTTAAGTCGCTATATTTTTAAAATATGTGGGTAGGTACAAAACACATACATGCCAAATTTCAAAGTGATCGGACGAAAGGTGTAGCCGTGAGAGCACGCGAGAGGACGGACGGACAGACACACGCAGGAAAATATAAGGGTCCTTGGTTTTGCCTACGGACCCTAAAAACATAATTTAGAAATTCGAACTGAATATGAATCAAATTACTAACCTTATTATAAAACTATGATGTCATTCCCAACTAAAGTGCTGAAAAATTAAAGAAGTTCTAGCTGGTTGAAATCATAAATTTCAGATTTAATACCTGAAACAAATAAAAAAGTGGTATTCCATTAACTGCTTATGGTAGGAACGAAGTTCCTTACATTTTTCATTAAATATAAATTATAAAATCACACTGCTAAGTACGTATACATTGAAAACTACTTATACATGTTGGAGTTAGAAAAGAGGCAAAATTAAAAGTAAGTAACTGTTTGTACCTATAGCAGAGTTAAGGAAAAATTAAAAGAAAAGCATTATTTGTATCATTAAAGCAAGCGTCCTACAATAAATATACAGGGTGACCCGCGATAAAATGTCATAAAGAAACTGGCGAATTCTATGGGTCTAATGCAACAAAAAATGTCGAGTAAGCATATGCCCATATCTCAATAGTTTTCGAGATATCGATTTATTTCTTTTTTAAAAGTGCTTCACGAAAAGTTTCAAAAAATGCCTAATATCTCAAAAACTAAGCTTCTGTAGTAGATAGAGATATGGGGTTTGCGGGGTCTGAAAACTACATTCTTTTACTTTAAATTTCATATCTATAACTTTAAAACGATTGGGTGAAAGCCACGCAATGACGGTTTGAAATAGGGTCTTAAAAAAAAGTCGTTGTCCGGGTAGTGATCTTGTCTGGTATTATAGTTTTGATAGAATAAATTACAAAGTGGTGGAAGGGGGGGGGGGGTTCTTTGTAGGTAAGTGGGAGGAGCCCCTCAGTATTATAACAAACATTGAAGATGGGTTAAGCACAATTTTGCCTGAAATTAAAGATTAAATGCTAATTTACACGTTTATGCAAGATGTTACCCCGTCCCATCGCTCCTTGCACACAATTCAATACTTGCAAGAGAATTGCCCAGACTTCAGGCAACATTGTACTTAACACATCTTCAATGTTTGTTATAACACTTAGGGACTCCTCCTACTTACCTAGTGATTTTATACTTCTAACAAAAGTATAATACCAGATAGGATTACTTCCCGGACAACGACTTTTTTTAAGACCCTATTTCAAACCGTTATTTCATGGCTTTCACCCAATACTTTTTAAACTTATAGGTATGAAATTTAAAGTAGAAGAATGTAGTTTTCAGACCCCGCAAACCCCATATCTCTATTTATTACAGAAGCTGAGCTATAAGTGTTCAAAAAAGTGCGGTTTTTTTGGCCCACCCTGTACTGTAGTACTGAAAGTAAATGATAAAAACAAGTCTCTACAGGTTTCTATAAATAAAGGCAAGATGGAGATCGAAAGGAAATGGTATAGAGTAGATAATAACACAGTGCATATTCTTACTGCAGATACTATGATATAACACATAATTTATTTGTTATATAATATATGCAATATTAGTGACTATTGTTTATGTACAATGCCTATTATTTCATTCATCTGATGAAAGCAATTTTGTAGGAAAGACACGTACAAGCGTTTACCTATGATTAGTAACTTGTGAACAAGAATATATACCAAGATACAATGTATAAAATAATCAAGGAATCTAAACTAATAAAAGTTAAGGGTTGATTTTTAAGGCATATTGAATAATATTTATTCAAGATATTTAAGCAGGATACATTGACCTGTAAATCTATGTTACATTTCACTGTCTAATGATCATTAAATAAAATGCACGAGAATCCAAAATATAAATTTGTAAAAGGTTCTCTAGTAAATAGTAATTAAGATAACTATTATCAAATCAACTTTTATGCTTGTATAATGATGTAATACAAAAAGTCCTCATGTTAATTCCACAGGAATGATTAAGTAGATAGTTCATAATTATTAATGACAATAGACGACAATAAGTAAGAAGAAATTATTGCTATCGTATTAATCTTACAAGCAAAATATGACAACTAACTATTTTACAATAATCGTAATATATTATAATAGATAAAAATAAAAGGCTTATATTCTATATAGCTACTATATTCTAGAATGATACGATATGAAACTTGACATACAAAAACCAATTAAAAAGACAAAAAAAATTAAATGGTTCAGAGTAAAAAAAAGAGAAAATGGTGGGAAATTAAAAAGTTGTACGAAGTTTGTAGCTTTCACTCAGTTTGCTTATAAATTGTATTTGAAGGGGACCAATCATCCAATATCCTGCTTGGCAAGAGCCGAATGCCCATCAGAATCTATTGATTAATCGACTCTCCAAGAATATTGGATATCAACTTTGATTACGTAACTAATAGATAGTCTGATTTAAGTCTAAAAATAAAGTTTTGAACTTGTGCCCGACCTATGTTATAATAAAATAATAAATAATAAGTAGGTTTTTACAAATTGTAATAAAGGAGATAATTATAATTTTATAATAGATAAAGTATTCATTTTTTTCTCTATATTTATTTCTTTCATAAAACTATATTTCAGGAATTATATTATAAAAGGTATTTTTATTATATAATATAGGTCATATAATTATTCGTAAATCTCTAGTTACAAGCCAATTTACAGGTCAAGTATCAACATATAAATAATACAAAAGGTACATGTCAAGTAGTAACACAGAAAAATGAACAGAGTAAGGCGAAAATAAAGAATCAACATAAATAAAGCTAATTTTTTAGTATAGATGGTCAGTAAGAATATTATATGAAGATGAAATCGGTACGACAAACACAAACAGAACTTTCTTATTAACATAGTATGACTAAATTTAAATCCAATAATTACTACGTTTCCACGTGTTTAAATACGAATTGAATCCTGATTTGGGATTTAACAAGTTAGGTGTTTCCAAGAGTAGTATTGAATTCGTATTCAGTACGAAATAAAAAAAAAAACTTTTTCTTGGTTACTTATGGTAAAGGTTATAAATAATTTTGTAACCATCACCTTTTATAACCATGTTTTTTATTACGTATTTTGACAGATTTGTCTACAGTTTCTACAGAAATAGGTGCGCTCACACCCACGCTCCGCGCAAGTCAGGATCGAGTTTAGGTGTTTCCATTCAACTCGATCCAGATACCATCCCAGAATTTAGTGTATCGTATCGGGATCCGTATCGTATTTAATTCATATTGAATCTAGGTTTCCATGGACACTTTGGATCCAAAAACTGTATTCATCCCGTATTCAATCCGTATTTAAACATTATGGAAACGTGGTAATTATCTCATTTAATCAATGTATTACAAAATATATTTTTAAAAATGTTTAACTGTTCAAGTTCATCAAAATCATCACAAAAAAGTTAAAAGCTATATAATAAGTCAAAAAGTGAAAACAAGATACATTCATACACGCAAAAAAGATTCTATATAAGTTAAAACAAATAAACTAGGTTTAAAATTAAAAGTGACGTCAAAAAAAAAGAAAAGAAATGCGAAATAGAATGAGTTAGTGTAACCGTTGAGAATTTTAAATCTAAATAAGAACTTGGAAGGTTGGTCAGATTTAAATATCTGTCTTTATTTCAGTGCTAACTCCATGCATTTCAAATTTCTACTTGATGCCACGGGTGTGTTACTGTATTCCTCTCCTAATTTTAAATTTTGTTAATTTGTTTAAAGTTATAAAACTTGTTCTTTGTATAAATAGCTTAGTATGCGGATAGTTTTAATGCAAAAATCAGTGGCTATATGTTTCCTATTATCATGTAAAACAAGCGATTAAATAAAACGTTTTAATAGTTTCATTTCCGAAGCCTTCATAAAAAAGAATCCGGACTCTATACTACATCATTTATTCCGTTATTAATCCCGGTGCCTTCAAGAAAATATAAAGATTTAAGAAAGTACTATTTACTTTTACAAATAAATACTCGTGGGGTAAACGATTTATAAGTTTTTTTCTTTCAATACTTACTCCTCATTAGGAATGTTACATTTTTTATCAAATGGACTTTACGTCTCCCCCTGATTAGGGTATGGGTTTCAGCCCCCCCCCCCCCCCCCCCCTCCCAGAAAAAATCCAGGGTGCGCTGTAAAAAAATAATATAAATCTGTGTAATAATAGTTCTACGGTTTACGGTCAAAACGCGGTTATCACCGAAAGAACTAGAAAACACCATGTTGATATCATCAGTGGAAGATTAAAAAAAATTGTCTACCTCACTTATAAATTATATATTTTTGAAATTGAACCCACATTATTGATGGTGTTTCGACTCAGTTTCAACGAAAGCCTATTAATCCTATCACAAACTCTAATCAACAATAATTATTTTTGTTTCAACAATTCTTATAAATAGGGTTTCTTTTTCCTTCTTACGACTTATTTATTTTCAAGTTTTTAAGTTCTTGCTAAAAGAAAGATGCATTGTATATTTTCAAAATGTGTTGGAAAAAAAAAATCTTAATTAGTTTATATTGTATAAAACATTCAAGTTTTAGCCTTAAAGTTAAATACATCTTAAAAGCAATTTCAAGTTCTATCTCAATTCTATAATAATAATCAATATTAATATCTATTAGGAATTTAATCTTTCAGTCAAATTGATATGTATGTAATAAATTATTATTATAATTAGTTTTGACAAATTAGCTTTCTCAATCTTTTAAAACTCTTTTTCATTTCAAATTTGTACTCCATTTATTGATTTTTAAAAATTTGTAGTTTTAACATTATCGTATAAGCATTTAAATGGGCTAATACATTTTGTAAAAAAACAAATATAGAACAAGAAGTTGAAAGTAATAATTAAAAATTTTATAATTGCATAAATCTATTACATCACAACCATTAAACTTATAAAGTTAGGAACAGCGGAAACCATTAACTAATCTTAGCATAGTAACCTTGATACAACTTTTAAGAAAAATATTTAGGTTTTTGTAACTAAATATTCAAAAATCTCTGAAAGCTAAAATCTTTATAGTCTTTAATACGAAACTAATATAAAGTCAAAACCGGTCTATAATTTTTAATTTAATATTAATAATACAAAATTATATTATACTGTTTGAATATATATATATATAGAACTTCTCCATTAAAAGTACCTTACCCGTATAGAGCAAGTAGTTACTCTGTCTCAACTATAGTAATCTGATTATTTCTCTTTCACGTGTCTATAGAAGTATACTTAAGTCAACGGCACTGGTATATACGTGAAGTTGAAAGCAAGCTTTGTACAATAAAGTTACATTTAGTTGAGAGACGAACGTCATTCTTTATCCGTAATACAGAGATTCCCAAGCACATCTATTATCATTATCAATAAAATAACTAAATACATATAAAAAGAACTAATTTCTATCTAAAAAAATTGGTTCGATAATTTCAATCCAATAATTTATTATCACTTATTTATTGCTTCCGAGCTTACCGAAGGTAACGGAAGCTATGTGATCGTTTCGAAGAATGAAAAAATTTTAGGTCTCCGATTTCAAAAATTCCAAGACAGAAATCCGTTTCAGACATCAGGGAACATTTTTGGTTCCGTGTCTGTCCGTCGGTCTGTCGTTCAATTTTTGCGAACCACCATATCTTAAAAACTACACGTCTAATTTTAATGAAATTTGGATGGTAGGTCATAATTAGCCCATTGTAGGTCCCATATAAGTTTCAACCTTCTGCGCTTATTTGTTTGTCATCCACATGCTCACAAACATACATTTATTTACAGCCATATCTTTAAGACTAATCATCTGATTTTTATGAAATTTTTATGGTTTGTCGAAAGTAGCCTGCAGATAACACCTGCCTAATTTCAACCTTCTGCGCACTTAAAATCGTGCTAAATTATTATGTCTATATACTATAAAGCCGCATGGCTAACTCACTCACTCACTGACATTAATGTTTACCCACTTCCAGAAGAGCTAGAGACTTGCGGTTTGCGCCATTCGACGCGCAACGTCCATATTGTGAACAAAAAAACTATACAAAGTTCACTTTTCCCCCTCCTTCCGCCCTTAAAAAAATAAAAAAGGGTGACTTGATTTTTAAGCTGGTTTGGGGGCTTATTGCGGCTAAACGGTAAGTCGTATTAGAAAATGGATAGCACAAGTGGTGACTGATTTTAAAAGATCTACAACTTTAGTCCTATGAGTTTTTGTCGTATCATCATCGGTTGTACCTTAGATGGTGATAATTTTGGTATTTTTTGGTTTTATTTTTTTCCATTTTTGTCTTTGAATGACCATAGTTTCTATAATTGTTGGCCGATTTTATTTCTGATTGCATCAATTGAATCTCACACTAATGCTCTTTAAATTGAGTATATTTTATTTCATTAGTTCATCCTACTTGCTGAGAACATGAGAGTAAACTTTTTCCCGTGCGCCGTGTCACGTGACCACTTTTTTTGGTTTTTATTATTGTGTCGAATATCTTTTTAAAGGCCTTGATATGTACATTAAAGCTATTTTATTTGTTGATTTTTTAAAAATTTTGTACATCTACTTTTGTACCGATTTATAATTTTGTTGTAGGTTAAAGGGTTTAAATACTTTTTTGATATTAGGTTTTATATTTATATGTATTTATTAGTTAAATGAATGCCCTATTGTATTGTTTGTTTTTTAAAAATATAATTTTGGTACCTCAGAGTACAGGGGTACAAATGTTAAAGTTAATCTTTTATAATATGATGTATATAGTTGAAAAGCTCTTGCATAGTAGATTAATTTTTGTTATATTCTATTTTGTGTTATTTTTAGTTTTTAGGGGGGTAAAATAAAAAAAACAAAAACGGTTTATACTGTGGTTTCTACAATTTGGTTGCAGTTTTATATTTGTTTATTAAATTAATTATATGTGCGCTAACTTTTGGTGCTTGTTGGAGGCTTTGTTTCTCCAACAAATGTTTAAATATCTTCAACTTTATTAAATATTTACTGGAACAGTGCCGCGCCGTTCCAACTTTTTGATTATGTTTATCGAGGTATTATTCTTAATTTGGTCTTTTCTTTGCGAGGAAGCTATGTGCCACATTAATTGGCAGAGTATTTTGGTTCCTGTCTGTCTGTCGGTCTGTCGTTCAATTTTTGCGAACCAACAACTACAAGTTCAATTTTTATGAAATTTGGGTGGTTGGTCATAATTAGCCCATTGTTGGTCCCATATAAGTTTCAACCTTCTGCGCCAATTTGTTTTGCTTCCACATGCGCACAAACATACATTTATTTACACCTATAGCTTCAAAAGTACTTATCTGATTTGACTGAAACTTTTATAGTTTATCGAAAGTAACCCGCAGATGGCCACAGATTAATTTGAACAGTCTACGCTCTTTAACTTTTGCTAAATTGATGCTTTAATTCGTGTAAAAAATCTAAATAATTTTGACAGATAAAAAAAAAAACGGGGGAAACAATTAAACCAATTTGACAATAATGACTTTTAGATCATAAAATCAATAAAGTTCGTGGATAGGATGCGAGGAAGCTAAGTGCCACACCAATTGGCAGTCTATTTTTAAACGCATTTAAAAAATTTTCAACAGGTGGTTGTTTACTTATTGTTTTCAATTTTCAACAAAATAGATTTATTTTCATCAGTATAATATCTCAGGAACTAGATTTTTCCCCGCGAAAACGACATATTATATGGTTAGATTCGAAGTTAATTGGAATACATTTCAGATTTTTTTTTATTTTAAGAGTTTTTAGAGAGTAGCACCCCCCCCCCCCCCCCCCAAAAAAAATTCTTGAGTTCTCCTCGGGATATGAATTTTCTGAACCTATGCCAAATTTAATCTAAATCGGCCCATTAATTTGGCTCCAGGCAATAGACTACAGACGACAGACCAACATTTTGGATTTCAAACCCTTTAACGGGACCTCAAAGCGTCAATCAAAAAATCTATAAAAATCTCTATAATTTAAATTTTTGCGACATCATTGAAATTGTTAGTATTAATAAATACCAACAAATTAAGACCAATATAAATATGTATAGAAGGAAATCATCACTATAATCATGGTCATGAGGTAAAGTGATGAAAACTGGACCTTCATTTATGTAAAGACCGACACAACATTAGGTAGTCATCGGTCAATTTATAATATATATATGCACTCAATTTTAAATCTTTTAAAGATTCGAACCAGATATTCCGGAGTTAAGTCTGTTGTTTTAGGTTCTAAATATCAACAAATTAAGACCGCTATAAATATGTATAGTAGGAAATTATCACAAATCATGGTCATGAGGTAAAGTGATGAAAACTGGACCTTCATTTATGTAAAGACCGACACAACATTAGGTAGACTGATCGGTCACTTTACATAATATATAATATGTACTCAATTAATAATCTTTTAAAGATTCGAACCAGATATTCCGGTGTTAAGACAGTGGTTTTAGGCGAACTCGTTAATCACTCGGTGTTCCTTGTTCCTCTCTATTTCTAAATGTATTTAGATATTTAGTCTTTAATTAAATAATTATTGAGATTACTAGTACACCTTACTCCCCTCTTCAAATAAAAAAAAGAATATAAATATAAATAATTATTGAAGAATAACGTGATAAAATTGCTTTGTTTAGTTCTGACCTTGTCGAGTGTTGTTACAGGTGCCTTTCAGACAAATATAACAATTTTAAATAAAACCCAAATCTAATAGTATTCTGTCTTTTAATTACAATATGGCACTGGAAGCATATTAGTTAATAGCACGTTATTGAAGCTTTTACTATGGAATAAACCAGCTGGGAATTGTTTTCTCAATTGGCATGTACCAATTTCATATAGTCAGACAAATATTCACTTTAGATAATTATTATTTATTGTAATGTCAAATAGTGTCTTTTTTTAAGAATTTTGTTTATTTTAAACCCATACTCCAGAGTAAATTGCTTAGCATTAATTATTTTAATTGATATGTTATCAAAAAAGTATTTGTATTAGTATACCACTAAAAAAATCAAATAAATTAAGTATTTTCAAGGAAATAGTAGATGATATGAGCAAATATAATTCAATATTGCTTTTTTAATACCTACATCTAATTGTTTTGACAACTATTATTCGTATTACCGAATAATCAAGAACTAGAGGATCGTAGCACTGTGTTCTTAATTTTAGTCCAATTACTTTTTTTAGAAGTAATATCGCAGCATTTAGGTTCGTATACAATGTCAAACCAAATGGTTTGCGAACCGTTCACGAGCTGTTCGAGGTAGGTTCGTCCAACCACCAAGCAGTAATTTATTATAATAAGTAATTATTTAATTTCCTCAATTATAGGTTTTAATATTATAAATGACATTACTTTTAACATTAATTAAACAGTTAGTAAAACATTTAGCTTACATTTTAACTGTATATCACAAAAATGGATTCTAAAAATAAAATATATGTTTAAAATAAATGAAATCAGAAGAATTATTTGACTAAGCATTCCTCTGTAAATCGTATTTAACTAACATTAACTGGAAATGGTCCATTGGAGGAAAGGATCCCAGAGTCAAGATTTAGTGTGAAAAATATCAATTAGTTTAAAGATTTTACTCATACCACTTTATAATTAAATAAAAAACGACGGAATAAATTCAATTGGCACAAAATAAAATAGATAGTGGAGCCTGGAGGTTCGAGAGCGTCCCAACTCACTCGAACACATCCCAACCAAGGAACCAAAATCCATTGTGTTCGTCCCTAGAACAATCGTCGAACCAAAAGGCTCGTCAAAAGTTCGTTTGGTTCTACGTGTATATGCGGCTATATAATCCTGATCGATGTTTTTACAAAAATTCTTATTATCGGTTATAATTTACAATGAATATCTGTTAATCTGAAACCGAGTCCCTTCTATGACGATCGGCATTAGAATTGACCGCTACATTTTAAAGGAATCTACATCAATCCTGATAGTGAAGTCGTACCAAGCAGCTTATCAATAGGTTTGATTGATTAAGATTTAGATTAGTCATAAATCCACTGTTAAGTTTGTTTTTTTCTTTGTGCTACTATTTGCTTTATTTTGGTGACTAAAGTTACAATGCCTTAACCAGCGTCACATTTGAACTTAATCATCTACATCTTTTAGTACAATAACATTGCTAAAATCACTTGCAAATCAAAAATATTCTTGAAATATCAACTACAAAATGTGAAATGATAAACTCGTAAGTATCAACTTGGGAAGATGCACATAAGTCCAATAGTGTGCTATTGGACTGGTAATAGGATGAGTAGGCCTCCTTGGATGATTCCTTCGGAATCCCCCTAATCTTCAGCACTTAACTTATCGGCTAGTAAAAGATTTGTTGATAAAAAAAAGAGTAAGTGCAATCTTTATCAAAAATCATTTTTTTTTTTTCTTTTTAAGTACTAGAACTAATATAATTTTAACTGCCTTCCGGACATTCCCTAAACAAAAAAAAACTAATTCGCATGTATAAAGCAAATATGAAAGTGGACAGAGGACGGCAGGTGTATTAAGAGTTACCGGAAGTAGAAAACATTAAATATGGCAGAGAATAACCCAGCATTCAACTGTTATTACAGATAGCGCCGCCACAAGAGAGAGAAAAAAAGTAATAGGAAACCATAATGATAGCTGAGTGGACAGCTACCGCTATAAAAATATACATTCTTCATTCTACACAGTGTTCGTTTTTATCACTAGTTATAAAGACTGGCACAAAAAAAAAAAAAATTCCAAACCAATAAGGGATAACTAAGTTAGTCGCTGAGATTGGTCAGTTTCTCTTCACTTCCGTTTTGTTAAACCATTCATAAATAAAAAAAGTTTAAACAAAAAGAAAGACAATCATATTGAGAAAGGGTTTATACTTAGGATGGTAGTCGTATATCAGCTGTAAGAGGCTGCAACGAATACTTCTTGAATGACCGATGGGACTAACTGAATGGACCGCAAGACTTTCACTTAAGAACCCCTTCACTTTTCAACTAATTCTAAGTAACGGCGGGCCTCCTCTTTCGGACGAGCCTTAAAAATTACACTTTTTCTTTAAGAATCTTATTAGCATATCAAAGGATCGTAGTTATTATTAGACTCATTGTTAATAAGCAAAATTAACTTTCAACCAATATTTATTTAATGATAGCTCAAAACTTTAACCTTTTAGATAACTGTATAATGCATTTAAATTATAATTTTCTTCTTTTTTGTATTAATACATAGAAGACCATAAAGTGCTGTATTTAAGTAATTGTGTAATTAAAATAAGATAACATACTTTTACATGATAATTATACTTTTATTTTCTCATCTAAGTAGTATATATATATATATATATATATATATAAGTAGTATATATATACTAGGCAACGCGTGGCTCTATCATTGAAGCGAGCGTATTGCAATAAAATACTAAATATTGAAATTTGTTAATTATGATGAATGTCATAGTTGAAGATAAGTGGAAGAGGGTAGTGAGGGGTAGAGTGGGGGTACTCGGTGCAACGCTTTACTTCCTAAACAAACTACTCACAACACGACTATAAGAATCTTAACCACCCGTAATAGCTTTTAAACTAATATTTAAAATGTATCACTTCATTACTCAAATACTACTGCTTGTATCAAGTTGAAATTTTACATATACTTGTTTCAATTGAACTTTAGACGATGTGCACGAAGTTTTATTAAAATCGTTACGTTAGAGCGTAAGATATCGGTAAAAAGATTGTTTTCTCTATTTTAAACGTTTAGGTCCGCTTTAAAGTTTTAGCGATTTTTATTAATTCATAGCAGCGTCGTTTTTGGTTTTACTAAAAAATTTTATTTGAAAAAAAATGTTCGTCTCATCGAATAGGTGATGATAGAATCTTTTTCCGTCCTGAAGTTCCAATTTTAAATTTGAAGCTCACGTTTACGCGAGCATTGCGCGCGAACTCTTGGACGGATCACGCTGTCCAACTTAGCCTGAGTATTAGTAAAAGAAAGATGTATACCAAATTTCAACTAAATCGGTCAACTTTTACTTAAGTTATCGTCGGACACGTAAACGTTACCACACAGACAGACAGACAGATAGACAAGATGCATATTTTGTTGAATGTAAGAAGCTCGCTTCAATAAAAAGAAGGTACTGCGATTGAAAATAAATTGAATTATGAGATTTACACGTTTTAAGGTCTCATGAGTCCAAAAAAGTGGTTTTTAAAAAAATTTATCCGTCACCTGTGAGCCTAAACTACGATTTTGTTGATATTTGGCATACATGTTAGGCTAAAATGCTAAAAGAATTTTAGCTCTGAATTAGAGGTGGGGTAATAAATAAGTACATATATATTCCGTGTGGGGAAAAAAACAACAAAACAAACTAAAAAATGATAAAAAGTTACAGTAAAAATTAATAAATAAATTAACCATCCATATAATTTGTTTTGGGTTCGTAAGTATGAAGGGATAACAATATAGCTTAAATTCGCAACAAAACGCAAATATTGGCTCTATCAGAGCTTGTAAAAATGTAGCGTCAATATAAAAAAAAATCGAGTTTTATCTTACAGCTTCCATTAACTTATTATTATGAAAAAATAGCAGTCGCAAAAATACCGATGTATTAAAACCTGATATCTAAAAGGAGACCAAGTTATTCCCTTTAAAGGATTTTCAAGGCTAACACACCTGCTAATATTATGTTTCAGAACTTTTTTTTAAAGATGTCTTAAAGTTCACCATTGTACATATAAATTATTCGTTATTAATATTTTCAATAAAATGTATCGAAGGAAATAGAAAAAATAAAAAAAATCAAAGACATTAAGATATTCGTACCATTTCCATAAAGCAACATAGAGGACTAAGTTCCTTAATATTATTTAATTTTAAAATCCGTCCTCTTTATGAAAAATTTTATATTTTTCCAAATTTCATTTCGATTCCGGGGGTCACATTTATCTTGATTAAATCGAACGGTTGAAAATTGCATGGAACAAATGGCACATGAGATTTCAAATTATTTAACTTAAATCAAGATAATTATTATTTTATGAAACAACGATTTTTATAATTTTATCCATAAATGGAAAACTCATAACTTTTAAAAGATGTTTAAACTTCTCACATTAAAAATTACATTGAATAAAGTACATAATTATTAATTTTGTTTTTAAAAGGATAATTAGGATTTTTTAAAGAATTATAATGTCTTATAGTAGTGAGTCAATATTTCAATTAAAACCTTATTTTATATATTTTAATAAATATAACGTACTTTTATCGGTATCTCATCTTTTTGGGTTTCATAATCTTTATATTGTAAGAAGCAATAGTATTCTTCCAATAGTGTTCTTCTCAAGGTTTCGATGCTAAAACCAAAAATAGAAAATCCTTATAGTGTTGTTCCTGTGTCTGTCTGTCTGTCACTCGGTACGGTTCAAATAACTTTTGAATCAAAAGAGATAAATATCCTATAACGGCCATTCCTAAAATTTTGAAACAATTCACGCTAATATCTTATGGTAAGCTGATGAAAATTGACTATAAAAATTTAATTTATCTTTTCGTTATGACCGTTAAAAAACATTGTGACCCTTCGGAGGATCGAACTAGGAACCCCTTCCTCTAGTAAGACGTGTAAATATTTTAATTCTCTGCTTTTGTTCCAATATGGCGCCGGATAATATATTGTCACGCGATTTTTTTTTTTTTTTTTTTTTAAATTTTTAATGGGGTATCAAATGAATGGTATTAAAGAGTATATTAAAACACTTATTTTAAATCAAATTATAATTATTATTAACTACGGGAAACAGACAGTGAAAAATACACTCCTGTGCCGGGATCACTGTCTGTTTCCCGTAGTTAATAATAATTATAATTTGATTTAAATTAAAATTTAACTTTCCGTAGTATGAAAACTACCAAAAACTTAAAAATTGAATTTAAAACACTTGTGTAAATTGTTTAATTTTACACGCAATTTTGTCAAAAAAGCATCCATTTTTGCGTCCCCCCACCCTACTTATTTTAACTAATTTTATGTTCACAATACCAACAACCCCCCCCCCCCCCCCCCCCCTTTTATGTGAGACTTCACTTAAAATTTTATTTTAACTTTAACTGATTTAAACTCTTATTGAACTAACTCAAAATATATAACTGTACTAAAAAGTTTTTTATATATAATAAATTTACGCAATGATAACATTCTATATTGGTACATATTAATAAAGATTGTCTTTCTTTGCTGTATACTTATTTTTCAGTTATTAGGAAATATACCTGAGGTTTTATGTATACGTGTATGGTAATGGTTTATATTGCTTTAATAATTTCATAGACCAAGGAATACAGAAAATACGTTGACCACAAACCTTAGGAAGGAAACAGTTAGATACAGCAGAAAAAAAGAAGTACAATCATTTTAACAGTTAGACTAGATACTGAGCAAGTACCATTACTAATAATATCTAACAACTTAAAAACATATGATATACATAAAACACGCAGTATCAGCAAACATTGTGTGTGTAATTACTTGTAAAAATAAACTGCCAATTGGTTTGGCACATAGCTTCCTCGCATCCTATTCACGTACTTCATTGATTTTATGCTTTTAACAAACCATTATTCAGTAAAAAAAAAAAAAAAAAAAAAAAAAAAAAAAAAAAAAAAAATTGACAATTATTTTTTCAATTTTACCCCCTCAAAACTAGAAACAACACAAAATATAACGTAACAAAAATTAATCCACTATTCAATCAAGAGCTTTTCAACGATATACATCATATTATAATAGATTAACTTTGACATTTGTACCCCTGTACTTTGAGGAACCAAAATTATATTTTTAAAAAACAAACAATACAAAAGGGCATTAATTAAACTAATAAATAAATATAAATAAAAACCTAATAACAAAAATTATTTAAACCCTTTAGGCTACAACAAAATTAAAAATTGGTACAAAAGTATGTGTAAAATTTTTTTAAAAATAAACCAAGAAAATAGCGTTATTGTACATATCAAGGCCTTTCAAATGATATGCGACACAATATTAAAAACCAAAAAAAAAATGGTCACGTGACACGGCACACGGGAAAAAGTTTACTCTCATGTTCTCAGCAAATAGGATGAACTAATAAAATAAAATATAATCAATTTAACGATCATTAGTGTGAAATTCAAGCGCCTCAATCAGAAATAAAATCGGTCAAGTATTATAGAAACAACTATGGCCATTCTAAGACAAAAAGAAAAAAAAAAAAAAAAAAAAAAAAAAAAAAAAAATTATCACCATCTAAGGTACAACCGATGATGATATGACAAAAAGTCATAGAACCAAAGTTGTAGATCTTTTAAAATTAGTTACCGCTGGTGCTGTCCGTTTTCCAGTATGACTTACCGTTTAGCCGCAATAAGTCCCCAATACAGCTTAAAAATCAAGCCGGCAATTTTTATTTTTTGAAAGGGGGAAGAAGGGAGAAAAGTGAACTTTGTATAATTATTTTGGTTCACAATATGGACGTTGCGCGTCGAATGGCGCAAACCGCAAGTCTCTAGCTCTTCTGGAAGTGGGTTAACATTAATAGCAGTCAGTTAGTCATGCAGCTTTATAGTACAAAGACATTAATTTAGCACGATTTAAAGTGCGCAGACGGTTGAAATTAGGCAGGTGCTCTGCATGCTACATGCTACTTTCGACAAACCATAAAAATTTCATAAAAATCAGATGATTACTTTTAAAGATAAAGCTGTAAATAAATGTCTGTTTGTGAGCGTGTGGAAGATAAACAAATACGCGCAGAAGGTTGAAACTTATATGGGACCAACAACAGGATGATTATGACCTAATAACAAAATTTCATTAAAATCGGACAAATAGTTTTTACGATATGGCGGTTCGAAAAAATTGAGCGACAGACCGACGGACATAGACACGGGACCAAAAATGTTCCCTGATGTTTGAAACGGATTTCTGTCTTGGAATTTTTGATATCGGAGATATAAAATTTTTTCGTTCTTCAGAACGATAGCATAGCTTCCGTTACCTTCGGTAAGCTCGGAAGCAATATAAAATTCGTGCGTAAAATTCACGCGAATGATTGAACAAAGTTGTAATTGTTTATCTAATAATTAGGCATGACTGTGGTATAACCAACAAAAAGATTTTATAGGCCATGAGACCGTCGCTAAAACTGGTTCAACGTTATAACCAATGACGCCATAAAGGATAGCTTGTGGTTTTATAAAATTACACAAAATGAACATAAAATGTACACATAAAATACATGGAAAATATAAATTGTCCCAGTATTTAAAGAAAATATAAACATGTTTAAGGTCGACCCTAAAGAAATACTATTCTCAGCCTACAACAGAGTACAAATACTTAATTATTTACTGATTAAATAAAATGACTTATTCAACCTAATATGTACTTTCTCTTTATCTGATTTTTTTCCTTTTTTTTATTAATCATCTTAAATCCATTTCATGCAAAAAATAGCTTTTGTAAGCAGAGTGTAAGAACAAAAACAACAACTTTTAACTTACATGTTGCAAGGTAGGTATAAAGAAGTAAATATTCAATTATTTTAAACGGAATTTAGTAATTATTACATCGGCGAGTTAGAGTGTTAAAGAAGAGGTAAATATACATTCCAACATATACGAGTAGTACCTACTAGTATTTTGCCTTTAGTAATTCATTCGACCAAACTGTGTTTGAATTTTCCAAAATGTATTTCTCGTGTTAACTTTCTATATACGATTGAAGACGAGTGATGCTCATCTCTCTTGAAAGGTACATCTTTGTAAATTTTGTGAAAGACTCTTCTATATATCTTCCAGTTTCGAAGTCTTTTGTTTTCGGAGATCATTCGCATATCCAGTGGTAAAATGGTAATGAGTGGTATGTCTAGATGAGTAGGTGCTCCTTGTTAAGGACTTCACGGCCGTATTGAATCCCTCTACATCCTGGAGCCAAGTGTCACGATTGGAACGTTCTCTCACGATCTAGAGCTCCTTTAAAAAGCTCTAGAGGCCGGATTCCAGTTTAGAGCAACGATTCGGCGCTTTCCTCCTACGATCCCAGCCCAGATACCAGGTCAATGCATTTCGCACGGAACACCGTGATCATTCAAGCCTTACCCGTTCTTTCCACCCTTTCTGCATTCTGCATCTGACTAGACCAAGATATAACCGACCCTGCCGAATCGACTAAACGGTTTTAAACCCAAGTTCCAATTCTGTCGAGAAAGTAGGAATCAGAATCTTTTACTAAAGTATCTTTATGCCCTTGCACAAAGCATAAATGAAACATTCATTTTTTTTTTTTTTTTTTTTTTTTTACAAATCATCGAGGCTAAATGTAATGTCTGCCATTTCATAAGAACCCTAAGTGTTTTCTCACGCAGTAGAAAAATGACTTGAAATTATATCGATGCCATTTCTCTTAAGAGCAAGATAAAACATCCATAGGTAATCACTGGATTTAATCCAGTGAAAACCTATGGATTTATCTATATACTATAAAGCCGCATGGCTAACTCACTCACTGACATTAATGTTTACCCACTTCCAGAAGAGCTAGAGACTTGAGGTTTGCGCCATTCGACGCGCAATGTCCATATTGTGAACCAAAATAATTATAAAAAGTTTACTTTTCCCACTCCTTCCCCCCCTAAAAAAATAAAAATGGCCGACTTGATTTTTTAGCTGTTTTGGGGCTTATTGCAGCTAAACGGTAAGTCGTATTGGAAAACGGACAGCACCAGCGGTAACTGATTTTAAAAGATCTACAACATTGGTCTTTTGACTTTTTGTCGTACCTTTATCGGTTGTACCCTAAATGGTGATAATTTTGGATTTTTTTTGTTTTCATTGTTTCAATTTGTTTACTTTGAATGACCATGTTTTTTACAATTGTAGACCGATTTTATTTCTGATTGGGCGCTTAAATCTCACACTAATGCTCTTTAAATTGAGTATATTATATTTCATTAGTTCATCCTATTTACTGAGAACTTGAGAGTACACTTTTTCTTATGTGCCGTATCACGTGACCACTTTTTTGGTTTTTAATATTGTGTCGTATATCATTTGAAAGGCCTTGATTTGTACAATTAAGCTATTTATTTATTTTTTAAAATGTTGTACACGTACTTTTGTACCGATTTTTAATTTTGTTGTAGGTTAAAGGGTTTCAATAATTTTTTGTTATTAGGTTATTTTATTTATATTTGTTTATTAGTTAAATGAATGCCCTTTTGTAATGTTTGTTTTTTTAAAAATATAATTTTGGTACTTTAGGCCTTAGAGTACAGAGGTACAAATGTCAAAGTTAATCTTTTATCATATGATGTATATCGTTGAAAAGCTCTTGAATAGTGGATTAATTTTCGTTATGTTCTATTTTGTGGTATTTTTAGTTTGAGGGGGATAAAATTGAAAAAACTGTTTATAAAGCGGTTTTTACTATTTTTTTTTTTTTTTTCTTCTTCTTTTTTATCAAATTTATTATATGTGCGTTAACAGTTAGCACATGTTGAGGGCTTTGTTTCTCCGAAAAATCTTGGTTAGTACCAAAGTTATTAAATATTTACTGGAACATTGCCGCGCCGTAAGAAGAGACAGAGACGGGAATATGTCCGATTTTCCCATACCCTCTCGTTGCTCCTGTCACTCCACCTTACTCAATCCCCTCTACAACTCCACATCCTAAGATACTAGCTCACTTTCTTACCTCTGCACTGTTTTATGCAAATTATAACTGTATAATTAACCCACTTGACTACAATACTCCACAACCTCCTACAACATTACCAGATCTTACAAGCACCTGGCATATATCTACCTGGCCACTCGACGGGCAAAGGCTGGCCGCAGGCCAGCCGAGACCGGCGAGTCTATATACTATAAAGCCGCATGGCTAACTGACTGACTCACTCACTGACATTAATGTTTACCCACTTCCAGAAGAGCTAGAGACTTGAGGTTTGCGCCATTCGACGCGCAATGTCCATATTGTGAACCAAAATAATTATAAAAAGTTTACTTTTTCCACTCCTTCCCCCCCTAAAAAAATAAAAATGGCCGACTTGATTTTTAAGCTGTTTTGGGGCTAATTGCAGCTAAACGGTAAGTCGTATTGGAAAACGGACAGCACCAGCGGTAACTGATTTTAAAAAATCTACAACATTGGTCCTATGACTTTTTGTCGTACCTCTATCGATTGTACCCTAAATGGTGATAATTTTGGATTTTTTTTGTTTTTATTTTTTTCTATTTTTGACTTTGAATGACCATATTTTTTACAATTGTAGACCGATTTTATTTCTGATTGGGGTGAATAAATCTCATACTAATGCTCTTTAAATTGAGTACATTTTTTTTATTAGTTCATCCTATTTCCTGAGAACATGAGAGTACACTTTTTCTTTTGTGCCGTGTCACGTGACCACTTTTTTTGTTTTTAATATCGTGTCGTATATCATTTGAAAGGCCTTGATTTGTACATTAAAGCTATTATATTTATTTATTTTTTAAAAATGTTGTACACGTACTTTTGTACCGATTTTTAATTTTGTTGTAGGTTAAAGGGTTTGAATATTTTTTTGTTATTAGGTTATTTTATTTATATTTGTATATTAGTTAAATTAATGCCTTTTATTATTGTTTGTTTTTAAAAAATATAATTTTGGTACCCTTAGAGTACAGAAGTACACATGACAAAATTTATTCGTTTATAATATAATATGATGTATATCGTTGTGAAGCTCTTGAATAGTAGATTAATTTCTGTTCGTTCAATTATGTGTTTTTTTGGGGGGGGGGGGGGGGGTAAATTGAAAAACTGTTTATATAGCGTATTTTACGTGTTGTTTGCTGTGTTATTTGTTTATTAAATTATGTCCGACCTTCCCATCCCCTTCCGTCACTCCTGTCATCACATATTACTCAACCCTCTCTATAACTCCACAGTCAATCGCTTTCTTACTTTGCACTGTTAGTTAACTTAGTCATTTTTAGACTGCGAATAATTATAACTGCATTATTAACCCACCTCCTAAAACATTACCAGATCTTACAAGTACCAACTACTATACAAGTGCCTGGCCACTCGACGGGCGAAGGCTGGCCGTAGGCCAGCCAAGACCGGCGAGTCATTTGTATACAATGATAAATTTAATTTAATTCGTCACGTAAAGCTTAATGATAAGAAATACTATCAATATATATTCGATAAGTACATGGACCATTATAGTATAATAAAAGGAAAGAACAATCCTTAATTTGTTCTTACTTTTATTTATTTCCTTCTATGTCTTCCTTCTATTATTTTTTTCTTTCCCATCTTTTCCTCATCGAGAAGGTGACTACTAATGATCGAGAAGATCACTACTGAATAGAAGGATCAATCACTAAAACATAAACCGAGCCATGTTAATATAAGACATACACATAATAACGGTGGACATCCCTCTAGGAGGAGAGGAATCTAGCTTATAAGATTATTGTTAAGAGTTTAGTCTCTGATTCAAGGTAGTACTCTCATAGCTTTGCTTTGATGACATACTGATTTCCTATAAGAGATAATTTTACCAACGGACTAATTTAGTTTAAACGTATTTTCATTAATCCACTTGTAAACTATGTATACAAACACAGATATACATATATTTTTTTAAGCAGATAACTTTCTATATAATATTAACATTATTATCAGTTACATAATAGCATTAAATTATCAAATCACCACTAAAATAAAAAAAGGGAACGCAAAAAAATAAAAAATGTTTAGTTATTTCATTTATAAAAAAATTCGCTTGAGTAAATTGCATAATGAAAGTAACAAAATAATTCAATTTTTTAAATATTTAGAGGTGAAAGCTAGAGAAAAGTGAATATATTTGAAAAACAACTTTATTTTAACACCTTTGAGAATAGTGCGATTACAGATTACTATTTTTATATCGAAACTGTTTTATATTTTACTATTTTTATATCGGACTATTATAACATAATCTACTCGTATATTTTCAAAGCTCGAGAGAAACTTTATAGGAAAAAAGTATTTTTTTCCGTTTCAAATAAAAAAAAATAATTATAAACTTTCTTATATCAATTTATTGTTCTGCAGTTGCAGGACATTTTTTAATGTAATTAAAAGAGCTTGAAAACTAATGTTTTTCATAAACTTATATAAGTATAAAGAGAAAGCATGGCAATAGTTTTGACAAGTTTAGACCATTTAAATACCAATATAACCATATAAGTACAAACCAATCAGATAAAATCAATATTTTTAATTAAGAGAGGTCAGGGATCGATTCCCCAGCGGTAGGGATATTTTTACACTCACTTTTAGAAGAGTCTTAAATAATAATTGAATTTAAACACGCAAACTTGTAACAACGTACTTAAATGGAAAAGACTGTACGAAGTAATTACCCTTATACAAGGGGTTACAAAATAACTATTCCTAATTTTCAGAAATGATAGAGGGCACTTATATAAACATATTTTATTAATAAACTATTGTCAAGAAATTTCAGTGTCAAGATAAACTAGAAGCCTTTAAAAACAATCTCAATTACAAAAGGAAAGAGAAGTTACTTAATAAATTGAAGCAGTTACGTTAAAGAACTACATCATTATACTTTATACAAATTGTTCGAAGTTACGGCCACCATTTTCGATACACAAGTTGTAACGATGTGTAACCGACTGCCGAATTCTTCAAAATAGCTGCGGACGTTCACGAATATCATCAAACGCTAGAATAATTCGAGCCACTAACTCTTCTTCCGTATTAACAGGTGCCTCATAAACAAGTGATTAATGCTACCCCAAATAATCAACTGGAGTCATATCTGGTGAACGTGCAGGCCAAGAAATTGGCCCTCTCTTCCGATCCATCCATTTGGAAATTGTGCATTTAGATAATTTCAGCAATTTACCGCCGGGAAAATCCTGGGGCGACAAAGGATTTATTTCATTTCATCTCGATAATGAAGAATTTCCGGACACTAATTTATGAATGAAAAAAGTTTATTTAATTGTCCTACTATTTCTGAAAATTAGGAGTAGTTTTTCAGTGATACCCTGTATTTTGTTTAAGGAGAGATTATTTATCGCTAATAAATATAAAATGTTATTAACAATTTGAATTAAAAGCAATATAAGAAATTCTACAGTAAAAAAACACCACAAAAGTACGAAAAAATTAAGGGAGTGACTGCCTTTAACATTATGCGTAACTTTGATTAAACAAATATCATAGTCAAATGTATTTTATGTTGCTTCACGATAGGCAAAAAAGGATTAACCTAAGTTTAGTATGGATACATAACTTTTCATATAATATTAACTCCATTATGTCGTATTAGATACAAGGTGTTGTTGACCGGGATATTCATGATCTTTAGCTAGCCGCTAAGTTGAGAGGTTGATGGAATTACACATTTTTTAAAAATGAATGAATTGATGGAATTACACATTTTTTAAAAATGAATGAATTGATGGAATTACACATTTTTTAAAAATGAATGAATTGATGGAATTACACATTTTTTAAAAAATGAATGAATTGATGGAATTACACATTTTTAAAAAAATAAAAATGTATACCACTCTACTATAGTTCAACTTTAAATACTGAAAATGATATAAAATTGATTAAATTTTCGTCAACAAATCTAAGGTGATTCATAGCGTCATTTGTCCACTGACTTCAGAAATGTCACTAAAGCCGAAACACGCAAGCGTGTAAGTAACAATGAAGGCGAAACAAGACAGTGTGAATCATTGACTCACTAAAATGTGTGAAGTGTAATTTGTAATCATGACTACGATAAGAATGTAATTATTGCATTCATTCAAGGGAAAACCAAAACTAAAAAAAAGTTTTTTTACTCTATCATCAAAAAAAGGCGATACATTGTAAACGTTTAAAATGTTGAAATTTTTTGTTATTGATGGTTGGGGAAAGCTTGATCAATTGGGGTTAAGTGAGGTGACTTTTATTATCGGGTTTAAGTTTTGAAGTTTCCAGAATGATACAAATAAATTAACTATGGAATTTTAAACAAATTGATACAAAACACTAATAATGACGATAACCACTAAGGTTTGATTAAAATTGTCAATATATTTAGAACAAGATAATTGAGTTATCTTCTAGTGAGATTAAAGATGGAAGAGGAACTAACTGCAGGACCAACTGCACCACTTAAATATGATAGAGTCACTATAAATTGTATAAAATTTCGGCTATAAATCTATTGGCTGTGGAGCAATTTTAACGCGTTTATGGTATAAAGGTTTCGGTAAATAATTGGTTCTGCTCATCCTCCTGAGAATGGTCGATGCCTACCCAAAAGACGGGCTTATAGTTTATTCAATTTTAAAGGGTTATGCATTGTTCTACTTTAATATAAAAGTAAATGACTAGTACTTCAGTCCCGCCCATTTTGGTAGACAATGTGATTTTCATGATCCCAAGTACAAAATCATTTAGTAGTCCAAAAATCAAGTTAATGCGTTCGTTTGTCAAGTGATAGGTTAGTAACGTTCACCGGTTTGTTATTTTAAAATGGCTATTGCAAGCTATGTCCCCCAGACGAACTTAGCCGACAAAATTCAAGCTTGATGTTAGTCAGGCAGTTTTTTGCACGCTATCTCCTGGACTATTAATCTAATTTACAAATATATAACTGCTAAGCCAGGACATTATACTTTAAAGATTGTAATTAATTTTAATTCCATTAGAATTTGTATGCTAATAATTAACGACACACACTTCAATAATAATAATACTGATAAAAAAAACTTACAGGAGTCTGACCAGTTTTAATGCCTGAACCATAGAGAAGTATTTTAACAACTTCAAGGTACTCCTTTGTAAGCGTTCTATTTAATATATCTTCTAGGACCTCCTGAAAAAAAATCAAAATACATACTTTGCTTTAAAAATCCACAAAATAGAGTTTTTTACTTCAAATGTAAAGATAATTAACTCGGCTTTAGTTATCCCAAGTACAAACGCTTTTCATTGATATCATAGTTACTTTCTTAAACCCATAGGCGGACTTAATATAATCAATTATAGAGTTTACACACGATTCTACTAACACTGAGTTTGTATTTTTTCTGTAACCGAATACGGAATAAGTTTCTTCAATTTTAAGACTTTATAAACTATCCTCCCTTTTACACTAACAATACATAATATTATTTTACTTTATACAATTATTTACTTTTTACAATATTAATTTACTTTCTACCATAACAATGAAACGCCATTTCATTGAGTTTAGTTTCTTCCTAAACCAAAATATCGACCGATATTTATAACTTTACATTACATTATACCAAAAACATTACTAAAAAATACATTTGAAATAAACGCATTTTAGTTTCTCTTTTAAATTAAACAAGACGACATGTTGCAACAGTATAAATTATAAAGGGGTGATTTGCTTATACAAAAACTTTTTAATTTCTACTTTTAAAATGGACATTAACCTATTCTCTCGTCTTCAATCCATTCATACATTCGTTTTCTTATAATACCCCAATGTGCATTCAATACATTCATCTGCATTCACGATTATCTTTTAAAAAAGACGCCACTATAGAGAGAGACTTCGTGACTAAATTATTTCTTCCATTACTTTTGTAAGAGAGAGATGGAAAATAAATATTTTGTTCGACGAATCTCTTTGAACAAAAACTTTTACGAAAGGTAAAAATGAAATTAAAATACAGTTTTTCTTTCTTTTTACAAATTCCGTTAATTATACATCTTTTAAAAGTACTATGTTTATTTTTTTATGTTACAAATATAGTGACGACACTATACGGTGACTAATTTAAAAAGAAGCACGATTTTGTAAATTTATTTTCATTTGGAGAGAGAAATGCCGGTGAATCCCCAGTGCTGAATGAGAATACGAACACAAAACATGAATATAAAGCACGATTTATTTCCAAAGCTAATTTTCTTATAAAAGGCTTTAGGCCGTGAGCCGAAAAACTGTAGGTACTGTTGCGAAAATCTCACTCTGACTATTTGTTAACGTTTTCTTTTATCATTAGTTTTTAATGTCAGTAAAATAAATAACGTATAGAGCTAGGGAGTGTAAAAAAGGAAGCTTTAACTCTTCTATAACACCCAACAAAAATAAAATAAATCAAGATTTAAACTCATTAAACATACAAAATAACTAATAGTTATTTAATCTAGGATCCTCAGTTAAAAACTTAAATTCATATTTCTGGATACAAAATTATCATCCAGTAAACAAGGTAAATTCTAGTTTATTTATATCCAAAACATTTGCGAACCCTCATAATTTAAAAACTGCTTGTCCGGTTTTATTGAAATTTGGATGGTCAAAATTTGGATACGTCAAAATTGTTCTCACATTGTTTTTTTTTCTAATAGCACCAACTAATAGTGTTAAAAGTACTCATCTATGTTTGTGCGTGTGTACGTCCTTTATAGGCTCTTTCATTTTATCGAACCAAATCTGAGAGATATCTGAACCAAATTTGGGCCACATATTAGTCTTTTCCGTGGTAAAAATAATGTCAGAGTTTCAACCCAAAATATTCACTTATTTTCAAAATGGCGGACATTTAAGGCCTACTCCTAAGGACAAATTCTACCTAATCACTTATTAATCTTAACATCTTGACTCTTAATTCAAGAATCACGAATTTTGCTACAAAGCTTTCTTAAGCACTTTGAAAGGAAAGTTTTGAACCACCATTCTTATTCAAGATGGCGGTCATTTTTATAGTTGCTATATCTCCTAAACTATTTGGCTTAAAATCCTTATGACTAACAAATTTAATCTGTTGTTTAAATTCTAGATGGCGGCCATATATAGTATTATATAAAAAAAAGTATTTTAAGGGACATGCATATTACTAAATATCGGAAACTGAAGACGCTAGAATCACTCAACGAACATTACTTAGTGTCGTTAACTAAATCTTTAGAAGCACTCAAAATTAGTCACTTATTATAACATGAACATGGTCCATAAAGGCATTTTACAATTTAACTTTTAAATTAAAAATTGCAGCTATAATTATTTTTAAAAGCTAAATCCTTTCTTCTTTTTAGGGTTTCTTAGATCCTCGTCGAAACCGTTATGCTGGGGATGATGTGTCTGTCTGTCCGTCGTACTTTAGTTCATATATCCCGAAACGTTAAAGCTAGAAAGTTAAAAATTAAAGCACTGGCGCAACTTTGTGACCCACACGTAGGAAAAATATAGATGTATTAAAAATTTAATATGGGCATGGGCATGCGCAATTGGCACAAATATGGTAATCTTAATTTTTTTATTTTCGAGTTGGGTGTCAAATGAAAACTAATGAAGAATAGATTACAAATATAAATATATTTTTTTTTATTGGTTTTATTAGTTGAAATATACCTCCAAAAAATCCCCCCCCCCTCCCCTAATTAACTTTTTTACTTTCATATAGGTGGGAAAAACCTACGAAACCCAAATACATACTTGAATTCTAGTACCTCCCTTTGATTTTATAATATTGCCATTCTTAAACCTGAGAATAGCTAAAGTTTGAAGAAAGTTTTATTTTATGATTTAAACCATCCGCTAAACAAGGTCCAAAAAATCACACTAATATTCGTATAATATGTAAAGGTGTGAGGAAGCTATGTGCTATACTTAATTGAACGACTATTTTAATAATGATTAAAAAAAACAGTATTTTAAACAAAAACACAAAAAATCACGCACTTTTATTAATTTTTTCCTTTTTTTTCTTTCAGGTAAGTGGGTTATTCTACGCCAAACTGATTTATTTCGTAAGTACAAATAATTATTAAACTCTCCTTTAGTCGAGAATATATTGCTAAGTTCATTCGAGTGTTCTTTATATGAATTGTAAAGGAGTGTTTATCTATTTAAAGTAATATAATTAGTGGTTCAAACTGATTTTGAATGCGAGCTTACTGAAGGTAATAAAAAGTTTTGAGGTCTTTCTGAAGAACGAAATTTTTTTTATACATCTAAACACACACTGAAATAAACTTATCCGAGTAAATATTGCGGTTGGACTAGCCTATATGGGGCATCATAATGTATAGAAATGCAAAAACTAACAAATATAATGCATACATAATTAAAGTGTTTCTTGTATATTGATATAAATTGCATTGTTTATGTATTCTTTTTCATTTCATACTCTCTTGAAAAACCAGGTACGCTACATCTAAGCCCAGGTAATCTACAACAGATATACATACGCCCAAGATTCCCAAAATCAACCTGTATACAGCTGTGTCTCAAAATAGAGGACTGAAGATGGAAATTGTATTAAGAGAAAACTTATGAAATGAAGAAGAATCCATAATTGGTGCATTTTTTATCAATATATAGAAAAGACTAATTATATGTGGCAGTTTTTTTCATTTCTATACATGATGCCCCGTATAGGCCAGTTCAACGATGGATGGCTACAATAATAGAAAAAAAAATAGTCCGAGACAACTCAGACAAACTTCCTCATACACGAGTTGATAATTATTAAGCCCAGTGTTTCCCATTTATTAGTTTTCGTAGTTACATTTAATTATTATTGAACATTTCATCAAAATGTACCATAAAAATAACTTTTCCTCGACGGGGAATCAAACCCGGCCTCTCATCGTCGGCGTTTAAAGCTATTTTCTAAGGAACTAGATTTTTTTCCGGAAAACGGCTTATATCGTTAGATTTGTATTTAAATGGACTACATTTTAGAATTTTTTTAACTAAAATCTTCGGAACCGTTTTCGAGAAATAATTTATTTTCACGTTTTTTGGGCTAAAATTCATTTATCGATTTCGCCTCGGGGTATGATTTTTCTGAACATGTATGCCAAATTTAGTATAGTTTAGTCCAGGCATGCACAGACAAACATTTTTTTGGACTCAAAACGTGAAAATCAGTCAATATCTCAAAATCGAATTTTCGCACCATCACAATACTTTCTCTTTATAGAAACAACGTACATAAGTAAGTGAAAACGAAATCGTCAGGAAATAATTAAAAATAACTGTGCGCCTAAACAACAAATTAGGCTTTGTTATTTTCCGAACTTATAATAATTTATTATAACTTATAAGTAATAGTTCAAACAAATTAATTAAAATTAAATTTCTTTGCTTGAAAAAATAAAATTAATTTTAACGACACTAAACTAAGTAGAGTCAAAACCCCTTGCATCTCTGTTAATTAATTTGAAATTATTTAGGCAATATTAATAATTTAACTTAGATTTTTAATTAAAAAGGGGGTGAAGATTAAAATATTTCGAGATCTTCACTTAGCTTACCGAAGAATTTAAATAAACTTAAACGATACTGGAACTATATCAGCATTAAATTAAATTTAAAAATATCCATAAAACCCCTTTTAATATTTAACTTTTTGAAAAAAGGATAAAACGAATTAGAATTGGAAATACGCAAATAAGAAAATAGGTATCTATTAAGTTTTATCAATAGGAGTAAAAATATTTGCCTTGGAGGAAATCAAGAGAACGCGGATACGAAGCAACACGGATCTAAGTTACTTCGAGGGCAACGCCTTTGTCACAATAACATTTCTTCTCTTTTCATTTATATAATTACAATTTATGGTTATGCATTTTACACGAATTTTTCCCTCGTGGATCTACGGCTTAGTATTGTGGTTGACTGAAGAAAAATGTAAGTGATCAATTAAATCTTTTTTTTAAGGTTTCCCCACGGATGATTCCTTGACTAGTAAAAGATTTTCCCGTTAATTTTTTTTATAGTTGTAGAGTTAGCGATGAATTTAAAACAATGGATTCAGATACCATGAATGAATAAATTAAGTAGTAAGGAAAATGCTACTAAGTCGTAGCAATATAGAGGCTTCAGGTAGAACGCATTAGTAAAAAAAAAAAGAAAAGTGTATCCTTTATGTTAAATCCTAAGCGAATGCCGAAAAATACAGTTGTTTTTAGTCAGATTCTTCTAGCTATCCACACTTATTTAAATTGCAGTCATAATTCATAAAAGTTATCGTAATATGTACTACTGTAAAAGTTTATTTCTCTCCTATATTCTTCTGTTAGGCAAAACAGTAATCTGTCACTAATTACCTAATTACGACCATTTGTTTTAAACCTGATATTGTAAAATACGAGTGGCGTACTCGCTAACTCTCGCCTGCAACCAAGCGAATTTCTGATATTTCTGAAGATGGTTCGAATCGCATTGAGGTAAGGGTAAGATGTGTTTTCACTGATGATAAAATCAAGTAGATGTATGAAGTGAACGATCCACTTATTAAAAAGGATTAAAACTTCATGTGTATTTCAGTAAACTTTTTGTTTAAATATTCTTGATGTTAGACTTTAGCATTTAATTATTTCATTGTCAATAAGATAGTAAGGTATCATTTAATCTTAGCTAAAAAAAAAAATTAAGAGTCTATAAGAAGGTTTTTATTTTACTATAAAAATAATAATCATCCATAATGGAACAGCCTACCAAATAGATTCTTACCATTAATGCAGAAAAAACGGGGTATGTCAAATGTACGAGAGCCACTTCCATTGAGTAGCTGTAGCTACTTGTTAACTACAGCTTACTCCACAATGCTGGTTGAACACTGAACTATATTACCAATACCATTAGATATTACAACTTCATCTAAACTCTAAAGAGAAATGTATACACCAGAAAGACCTCGCCTTATTATCAAAAATATTAATAATAGTGATTTTAAAATAAAAATATTATCCTTATTCTAATCGGGTTACAAAACATATTTTTAAGAAATATGGCGTTAGATGTAGACAGGGTTTGAAGAGACCATCCAACTTAATGTCCAATTTTCAGTCCCCAACTCAACTTTTTACATGCATCCTTTATTTGAATAAAAAAATTGTTTTTTTAGTTAACATTTGGCTCATGTCAATTACGATGAGCAGCGTTCCATCCTCACGTTCGCGCGCAATGTTCGAACAAACGTGAATTGGAAGGTAAATTGAACGACTAGTGTAAACACCCTCACAAACAAGACGTTCGATAGGACTTAAAGTGTAAACCAGGTTTTATACCTATAGCTTCTTAGGTAACAATAAAATCACTATCCCACTTTCAATCTTATGAAGACAGCAATTGAAAATCACAACGGGAAAATAAATTCAAATTAAACTAGCACAGAATTTGGGAAAAGAAAATAACGGTTGTTATTTTCGATAAAATGTATAATTTAGAACCGTTAAAGTGCAAAAATAGTTATTTCTTATTACCATGATAATGTAAGCTTCTTATCCCTAAAAAGGTATTTCCGTGCAACTAACTCCTTAAATTGCTAATAATGGTAAATACTATGTATCCTATGATGAATATTGTGTTAACTGTTGACTGGTAATGCACATCAGAGTAAATTATATAAGTACAGCTCATAAATATTTTTTTACAAGGTGAGTTAAAGGAGAAAACTAATACTTTATTTTTCTTTCAGAAATGATTAAACCTTCCTTTCTTTTTTTTTTACCAAACTGCTTATTATAAGTAAATAACTCATGTACTGAGGGTTCAAGATGAATAAGTGCTTAAATTAAGATGCTGTTGTGCTGTTATAGACAGGTGATTACTTTAAGGTAAAATAAGGGGGAACATGCGGACTTAGGAAGATGGGCTTAATTTATTGTTTGAAGAAAAAAAAATCGGTCTCACAACTCGAACACATCTTTCTCATATACATAAGTGATACTGAATTTAATTCCCATAATATATAATTTATTGTTAAATATATTTCAAAAATGTTCAACAGGTGATTGTTTAAATTTCAATTTTTAGCCAAATCGATTAATTTTCACCAATATCTCGGAAACTAGTTTTTTCTCGAGAAAAATATTTATATGGTTAATATCGTACCTAATGAAATAGACTCCTTTTTGACATTTTTTCATCTAAAGTACGTGTTTTCGAGAAATACATTATTTTCACAATTTTTGAAGTTGTTGGGGGTAGTATCCCAAATTCATGGACATTTATTTCTGGATTTAGCCAGTTTTTAACATGTATACCTACAAAATCGTATTGATTTGGCCCCTTAGTTAAGACCCTATGCATTCTTTGTACTCAGGGGACCTTTAAACGTGTAAATCTATCAAAATCTAATTTTTGAGCAATCACAATACGCTTTCTATAAATAATCTACGTACATAAGAAAGTAGTAACGTACTTGAATATTTTCAATAATATCTGTTACTTTAAATATATATTAGCAAAAATAATGACACACTCATTACGACATTTAAAAATATAAAAAAAAAATGTACTTCTCATTTAAAAAGGATAAATAAATGAATATATGAATAAATATAACATAAATACAAAAAAAGTGAGAGTAAATTTAAAAATAATAAGGAGTTAAAAAATAAGGAACTAAATTACAACTCCATTAACATAAGTTAAGAAATCGAAATGTCAAAGTAAAAATACTCTGGTATATAAAACTTGATCGCCCAAATCCTTGCAAGTGTAACTAAGTAAATTTTTTCGTTCAAGGCTAAGCATTGATTCTGTATTAAATTTCAGAGTGGGTTCGTATGTATATTGTATATTGATTGATTTCTTTTTGTATTGTGTTTCTGAAATAACTATACTTTTTATTATTTATTTCTAAAATATTCTAGTTATATATGATGAGAAAAATAAATTAAAAAACGAGTGGCATAAATAAACTAACAGGTTAATTTATGGATATTACCAAATGGTATAATAGAAGAAAATGTAGGCTTTCAATTTAATATACTATTCCGCTGACTCTATGATTGATAAGGTCCCCATACTTAAAGAGAACAGTTGATTTTTTTTAATTGTTTATTTGTATTCTTAATTCAGAATCGTGGGCTACAAAACCGATTTCGATAAAGGTTAGCATACATATTAAGTGAGCGCCATCTCTCGAGGCGAAATATAAACATCAATTAATTTTAGATCTTTAATATTTAAGGCTTCCATTTTGGTACCCTCCAAAAACTAATAAAAAATAGGGTCATTCATTATAAACTCAAACAAAACTTTGTGACATACGTAGTGACAATGAATTTAAATCCCATGATAATTATAGAATTTTTTATTTAAAACATTCAATGTTCAACAGGATTGTTTATATGTCGTTTCAGCTAATAATTCAGCTAAATAAGATTTGTTTTCATTAATTTCTTGTTGTTTTTTATGGTTAGTGAACGAGCGTAGTGAGCGTAGAGATTTTAAAATGTTTGTTTGTACGTCTAATGATAGCTGGCGTAAAAATTGATCAAATATAATAAAATTTGACTCACAAGGTCAATGAGTAAGTTTTTCCCCGAATAATGTTTCCTGGGAGAGATATTGAAAAAAATATGGCCGATATAAAAGCACAATTCTACGCGAAGGGGTGGTTCTTTATGTGCCTCATCACTAGTAAGTGTAGGTAGGTTCTTCTATAAATAGTCGAAAGTATTTTTGTGAGAAATTATTTTTTCAGGGTTTTATGGGACAAACGTCTCCAAATTTAGAGCTTAATAATTTCAAGATAAAAATAACTTTTTATATACTACGTTTTTAAATGTTCTGTTGAATCATATGTAATGTTGATAGTATAACTGTTGATAATATTGTTATGTAATATATAATGTTAGTGAAACAAAAAAAAAAAGTTCCAAATTTATTTACTTCACATAAATGACAACCATCTAGAGAGCTGATCTTAAACCTATAAAAGGACAAATCTTTGTACAACGGATCTCCCCAACACCAAATCTAAACCGTGCCATCGATGTATTTGAAATAATATAAATATTACAATCGATAAATATTATAATCGATATATTTCCTGTTTTGCTGTCATTCAATGTTTATCTCTTATTTATAAAAATCACAAATTTGAAACCCGTCAAAATGAAGATTGCGTAAATATGGGACATGGCAAAACAAATAAAATAACTTGTGGATTTTTTCCGAACTAACTTTCCATACAGCAAAATTTGCTGAAAACCAATTAAATTCTGCTGAAAGATGGCTAAAAGTATTAAAATAATGCATTGTCATCGTGATCTAAGCTATGCTAAAAGTTTCAAATGTCTAGCTATTCGGGAAGTTAGTTAGAAATCGATTGCCAGATTTGTACCGGACAAACAAACAAACAAACAAACAAGAAAACAAGCTAATAAAAACGTAAGGGTATGATTATTCTGAACATATAGATTTCAACGAAAGGCTTCTATAGAACACTTACTAAGTCAGTACAAGACGGGCTACCCTACCCTGTATTTTTGGTCTAATCACTATTCTATGACAGTAATACTTAATAAACATTATTAATTAGTTTTCCAGGGGGAATAATATAGTGGGAAGCCAGCATGTCATTCCACACTTTCGAGAACGTAGCACACAATCATACAGGATGATGGGTAATATAAAGTGAGATTAGTGAGATATGGCCAATGGCAACAATACAACGTAGTGATATTCTAGTCATAATTATGAAGTGGTACCACAAAATCTCAGTCAAAACAACCAACTATTTGTTAATACAACGTACTGATTTGTGTAGGGCTGTTTTTTAATTTTAGACTTTTACAAGCACTAAGTAACAGAAATTAGCTCAAGCAATGGTTCTAAAAACCAGGATAGATTGATCCCACAACTAAAGCTTAAAGCGGTCCTTTCTTCCCCCGATTATTAGGAAATTAAAGAATTCATTACAACTTCATTTATTAAGAGGAAATAGCTAAGTAAGACATGATAAATAAAATAAAAAATCCACACCTCATTCCAAGGGTAACGTTCACACGATAATAACATTTTCTAGATATTTCCTTAAATATCTTCTGTTTTTTTTTTTTTTTTTTTTTTTTTTTCTTCACCTTTAAACGTTTCTTAGGTTCTTAAAGTATCTACAATGTTAGGAAATCAATGGTATCTGCCTTTTCTTCTTTAGCTTTTGGCCTCTCTCTTAAGCGTCTTGTTCACTAATTTAAAAGGCCATAAAAACATTGCCGACACACGGGCTTGTTCCATTGTCCGATGTTGAAGTTTCGAAGATGGCTCCGGTCCTTTCTTCAAGCTCGTTATAAATCCTGTTTTCACCTCTGCCCAATTTCACCTTTATTACTTACTATATATATATATATATATATATATATATATATATATATATATATATATATATATATATATATATATATATATATATATATATATATATATATATATATATATATATATATATATATATATATATATATATATATATATATATATAGATGACTAAACGCATGAAATGAATCATGTCACACTGGAATCTTGTTTGTGATTCAGTTTTTATGCGAATTTATATTTTATTCCTTCGGGGTTAGATATGGCATCTTAGATTCAACAATTAAGCGTAGAATGTACATTGTTGCCAGATCTAATCTTCATTTTTGGCCTGAAATCTGAATCACAGAACCAGTTAATATTTAGTCAATTATTTTAATAAACTGGACAATGATCATAATAATTGTTTAGACCTTTTATTCACAAGTTTCTTCCAGATGCATTAAAAGATTCGAAATTTTGGACGAATTGTAAGATTCGACGGAAATTTATTTATAAAAATACGTTTAAAATTGTCTGCCAATTGATGTGGTACATTTATTCTCAAACTATTTTTTCTCTTATGGCCGTGGAGATACCCCTTTCCATAAAATAATTCAATATTTTTTAATTTAGAATGTTTTATAATGTTTAGTGTGTTTAATATAGAATGCAACAGAGTATTGGGATTTGTGGAAAAAATAATATACTACACAAAAATATTCACACTCTAATGGATGACAAAAATAATAACTATTTTAACCTTTGATGTATTAGGATAACTGAAAAAAGAGATATATATTTTTTTAAACTTTATTAAGATAAACAGTAATACTAGAAGTGAAACTTTTTACATATTAAGTATAAACAGAAGGCATATTAAAATAAAAATTAACAAGATAAGTGATAAGGAAGAGGGAAGGTTATAGGGATTGTATTTCGATATCGATTACAATTACGTGTCCGTGTCGTTATAACTTATAACTCAAGATAGGTTTATAATTTGATCTAATTTCATTGCCTTGTATATTTTGGTTATATTCGGCTAAAAAAAATTGAAGTGGAGTGGATTATAGTTTAGTTAAGTAAAGCAACACTAGTTCACCTGTTACAGTGATAAGTGATAGCATCTTAATGTTTGTGCGCTACTCTTAAATTAATTATTCTTAAGTTATAGAACTTTTAACTTGTTTTTTATGCAGTTTTATTAAGTTTAGTGGTTTTTACAATGAGTGAAACATCAATCAGCCTGTAATAATAAATTAGCTGCTAAATATGAAATAATAACCTGCTCTGTTTGTTTAAAATCTCTACATACAATTACAGGTGTTGTAATTTATCAAGAAGAGAAGTTCAACTGATAGCAGGTAAACCTCAAGAGATTTTATTTAAGTGTAATGATTGTATAGGAAATCCAAAGCCTTTAACACATCAATGTGTGTGATAATCATAAGGTAATGCAAAAGCTACCTGTTATCAAACAGACTCTGACCCATCCCATTTGTAGAAATAACTTACAGAAATTGTTTGCTATGGAAGAAGTAATCCAAGAAATAAATTATAGATAATCTAGAGACTGTAATCTTACTATCTTTAATTTACCAGAAAACGGATCTACGGACGTTCAAGAACACCACAGTGACAGACATCATTAACACAATCTGAAAAATGAAAAATATCTATTGATTCAATAAAAACTCTGAGACTAGGAGTGTCTATGAAAAACAACAAAATCAGGGCTATCAAAATTATCCTACACTCACCTCATATCTAGAAGGATATTGGGATTAAAATTCAACCATAAAGCTTACAAAATCACATCTGTTGAAACTCCTAAACATCTTGAATATCTAAATAAACTTAGCAATGAACTTGAAGAGAGAATTATAATAGGGAAAAAGATGTTACCGTTAAGTATAGAAATGGCACACCTAAAATTGTTCATATAAATAAAAAACTAGTTAACTTCGGCAAACATCAATACCTTTCTCTTTCCTACCAAAACGTTAACGGTCTTCGTACTAAATTTTCTACCCTTCAAACTACGGCACCCTTGGTTGACTAAGAAATTATATCTCTGACTGAAACTAACCAGATGAGCTCAAACTTCACTGCTGAACTTGGACTTTTAAACTTCAACATCTTTAGATGCGATCAGAACTCTCTCAACAGCCAAAAATCCAGTGGAGGCGGTGTACTAATTGCCACAAAATCAAACCTCAAATCGTCACACGTCAAAACCCAAGACACCAGTTTAGAACAAATCATCCACCTCTCTATGAATAACACTAGCATAATGATAAGGCTGCGGTTATATACCTCCTAACTCTGGCATCGATATTTACCTCCGACAATGCGAAACTCATGGCATCTACTACAGGTTTGTTCCAACAGAGCCTCGGACAGTTCTAGAACTGTCTGGATCATGCGCACTATCAAAAGACCGTTCCAACACGCTTCTCAGGCGGTTCTGAAACTTTCATTCCCTTATTCCAACAAAAGGACAAACAGTTTTAGACAGTTCTAGAACCGTGAAAACAGTTATTATTACCCCGAGTTAAAGCAGGGACTCAATGAGAACTATTAACCCTAGAATGCTTATCTACATCATTTTGACGTGTATATTTTTGAAAAAAGGTGGTATTGACTCCACCACTAGTTTTTTCCCACCCATATTCAAGGTAATCTTTCCTCAGTTAGTCTGCTTCAGGCAAATGTTACTAATAGTTTTGTCTTTTTAGTTTTTGGTGGTATAGATAATATATCTATATTATCTGTCATACCCTAGTCTGTAATATTTGTCTAAAAAATGGTCAAATTTATATTGTTTATAATTTAAAAAAAAATAGTTTTTCTTGTTCTTTATGTTTTTACATAACAATAGAAGTTAAAAATGGATTGAAAATAAATCACTGAATGCTAATAAAACATATTACTTTTTCATAGTGTCTAGTGTGGGTTAATTTTTTTAAAAGCTAAAAATAATATTCACATTTCATCTTCTGAATAGCTATATTTCGCCTTCCGTTTGGTTTGGGCTTCTTCAGGCTAATAACAATCCTGTTTTTTTGTTAAATGAGTCAATAAAACATTTTTATAAATTGAATATATTTAAAAAAAAAAAAAATTATATTTGCTTTGGAGAGACACTTTCAAAAAGTTTCTCGCAAGCCGTCAATAGGGGAGATTAATTAAATTATGTATCTTATAATTTTTTAAAATAAAGTTTAGTAATAATTTATAAACACATTAAGTGTAAAATTTTTATAAAACAATTACTTATTTTAATAATTAATCTCTCCGACTGGTTGCTGGAAAGAGACTTGGAAGTCTCTCCCTAGCAATCAGTAGCATGTATTTAATAAGTATGCATCTATATTGTTTATATAATTTTACAGTTAATGTTTAAAAAGAAATTACTTATATTTATACAAATAAATTTTTAATTGGCAACTGAAACTAAAAGACAGGATTGTAACGAGCCTGACGAGTCCCAAATGTTAGAGCAAAATATAATCATTGAGAAAAGAAAGTGTGACAAATTTGTAACTTTAAAAATAATTTGCCCTAATGTGCATTCTTATAAACTTTGTTGAGTTTAACAATAGAGATGATTAGTAATGACGTCACAAGATGGCGTAAGCTTTCGATATGTATTCGATTCGGTTTGTTTAGGTTCCTTTACCTTATCACCTGTTATCAATCCCATGTAAAATGAATGGGAGAATTTTCTCAACTTTTTAAATAATTAATTATTAAATTATTATTTATTTATAAGACTTTTCAACCTTTGAACGTTATTATACTAAGTCTATTTTAACAATATAAGATAAGAAAACATTAAAAATTGCCGTTCTAGTGGTTTAAAAAAGTATTATTGTGAGTGTGTTTTATTGTGGTGATTCCGTCCGGGTCTGTTCTTATTTATTGCTTATTTTTTACATCGTTTTTCTATTTTAGTTTGTATATTATGTCTTCCACCTTCTCGAGCGTTATGAAAATTTCATCTATACTTCATTTTTTTCGGAGGACAAAGCTATTCTTCGTAAAAGTATGTCAGAGTACTTAAGTAATATTAAATTAATGTATTAAATTAGTTTGATAAGAAAAAGGAACCTAACAAACTGAGTTAAATTTTCAAAAGCTTTTGTGACGTCACACTAATCATCTCTATAGAATATTTTAATTCACGTAAGTAATCCATTTCTGAGTTAAACATAAACAAAACAATTGGAGAGGTGAGAAAATGAAAACAAGAGATAGGGAAGTTAAGATATGAAGCGTTAGTGGAGGTCATCATTAAGTGTTCAAAAAAAGTCTCTCCACATAATATTATTGCATGCGAGTGTGAAGTTTGCACCCGAGCGACAGCGAGGGTAGTAAAACCACACGAGGTGAAGCAAAATGCAGTTTTTGCTCGAGTTGCGTACCGTACTTTATCTACGATTGTTAGATTTAAATAATAAATTCAGAAAATAAACTTGCTGTATGTAAGTTTGTATCTCTCTCTTGATAAAGATGGCATTAATTCTTGAGTCGTATTTTTTGCCGAATTAATTATTTCTTGAGGAGTATTATTCTCCACATTTTCGACAGTCACTTTATCCACTCATTGTTTTTCACTAAAAACTCGATATAAACAGTTACTTTAATAAAAGAACAGCAAATTAGTTTTGTTAAATGTAAACAAATTCGCTAATTGTGCGTAAAGCTGAAGAATTCCTCTTCTTTACCGCCCTAGGGTGGTAAAGAAGAGGAATTCTTCAGAACTATGAGACACTCATGCGCAATGAATACAAGTACGTAAAGAATCACTTTCTACGCACCTAAACAGAGATACAATGTTTATATTTCGTATCAATCATAGATAAAAAATATTTAATAAATTCAGAGCAGCTTTCAGCCACTATAGGGCCATCATCAGTGTCGAATATTGAAAAGTGTTAATTAAATCATAGGAAGATGGGAATGTAGTGAGAGGTGAGTCATACCAACCCAGCAACCTATACAAGACCCTGTTGCTGGGTTGATGGCGCTACAGTGGCTGAGCTGCTTTGAATTTATTAAATATTTTTTTACGTGGAGAGACTTTTTTATTTCAACTCTTAAGAGATAGAGAGGTCACTTAAAGGTTGCAGTTCTGAAAGAGTTCTTAAATCATTCCAACAGGTTCCTCTTTTTGAACCATTCCTTATAGACGAATGCGCATTAAAAAAACCTGAACTGGTTCTAGAACCATTCTTGAATTGGCTGTTGGAACAAACCTTATGATATCCTGAGGCAAAGCTTGTTCTCTTATAAGATTATAACTTACCTGCTTTAAACTGGCTTCTTGGATCTATACCTCAACTGTATTATCTGATAATTGATTATATTATTTTTAGTTCATGGTTTTTAAAATCCTTTTTTTTACATTTTTTATTGTTTTGTAATTATGAAATTTATTTATTTTATATTGTTAAGTAGAAGTGGAGTTTCCTTATTCTTAATAGTTCTAACAATTTTTTTATGTTTTTAAAAACAAGCTTTGTTAACTTTTACTTTGGATTCCTCCACTTAACACATATAAAGGCCTAATTGATGACCCTCAATGGATGAAGTATAGCCAATAGTACGCATATGAAATCATTTTTGACTAATTTTATTCACCCCTTGAAAACCCAACATGATTGGTGACATCTTACTTGTGTCGTTGACACACTAAAATGTATAATCAAAGGCAGTATTTTTTGTTATTTATTTACTTTTTTTTCTTTTAATAAAAAAAAATGGTTAAATATTATGTTTTATATAATTAAAATATTTAATTACATATTTCTTTTTTGTTATTTTTTTCCTTTCTACTTACAATGTCTAAAATAAAACTTATGAATAAACCAGCTTTGTAACGTGTGCGATAGAGTGTTATTTTAATTTAATGGGTTTATAAATTACCATCAAGAAACATTTAAATTATTTTACTAAGCAAGAATATTTATATTATTTTCCTCCCCCTTATTTCTATACCCCCTTCCCATTGATGAGATAATCTGCAAATTAGTAAGTCAGACTACTGAAGAAATATTCTTAATAGTTAACTTTCCGGGAAAAGTTGTGGTATTTTCCTTCTGTATCCCTCTGTGTCTTTTCACATCCCTGGGTTGAAACTATGAAATTATAGTTATAGAAAAACAGAATTATTTTTTATTTATTTATCGTTGGTGCTATGCCAAAACAACGTATCTGCAAATTACACATTTTCAGAGACTTGACTTTAAAAGTGCATCATTAAAAATCACAAAATGAAAATATCGCTTTGAGAATTATATGAAAGTTTTTACTTAGGTGTGTGTTTTCACCTGGTTATTACTACATACTTATCTTTTGGTTTTTTAGTTCCTTAAGATAGATTCATGATTTTGACAACGTAAAATTAGCACTCTAATTGAAGAGATTTTCGTAGGTGGACTTGTAGAGTATAGAGTATAGGATTATTATTATTTTATTCCAACCAACTCCTTCACTCTTCTTATAATTAGCACTGTTAAAATGTAGGACTGGGAATATAGCATGAAATTAAAGTACATAATATAGTCAAATGTATTTGGTAAGAATTTTAATATATATTAAATAAAAATAATAACAGTACATTTACATAGTAACAGTACATTTACTAATAATAACCAGTCATATCAGTATATTTATTTCTTTTTTTTTCAAATACAATAAAACTTTTGATTTCTGTGATGAAAAATGCAATTGTTATATAATTACATAAATTATATACATATCAGATTCTTCATCAATATCCAGTGCAGGTAGACAGTCCCTTGTTTGATTGGAATGGTGAAAATTTGAATGAAATGTGGTACTCTTAAGGTATAATATTTATGACACGTTTTCATTAAGTCTTTATAGTTCACTTTTCCTGAATTATATGTACTTTTCAGCTCATTAGAAATAGTTTTTTTTTTTTTTTTTTTTTTTAAAAAGATAAAAAAGTACTATAGTCACTTCCTTATATTCATCTTCATGGTTGGTTTTGTAAAACAATTGGGTTAAACCTCATTCATTTCTTGAATATTTTACTCAACAAATTTTCCTCCAAGGTATCTCCTACCTTAGAAATCCAAAAAATCAGTATTATTTAATTTATTTACTATGAATGGAGATATCTTTATCCTTTCTACTGCAAAGGAGTAAGAATTTGTGAAATTTAGTTTAGACTCGCATTCCACAGTTGATCGTATTTTATTTTGCCTACTGTTATAATAACAGGCAAGGAAAGCCTTTTGCTCATTTATATCGACCGAAAATCATTAGGTTTGTTGCAACCAAGAAGTGTACCGTCCTTGGGATCGTCACGGGAATGCGTAATGACCTGACTTGTGACAGTGTTTCGTACCGTCCTCCAAACTGTTCCAATCCCCGCAGGGATCGTTTGCAGACCGTTACCTGCACCGTCCACATGATCCACTGACTATACCAAGTACTGTTTTGTATGTTATGCAGCCTTTAGACGATCAACTTGGTTGTCAACCAAGTTGACAACATTTAACACATAAATTACTTTTTACAAAGTTTCCTATCAAATCTACAGTGTGTTCACGTTTGTTGGGTGAGGTTTTTGGGTTTAAAATGAGCGAAGAGTTGGTATATCCATTATTATCTTAAATTATGTTAAAAAGAGGCTCGTCACACATGAATTTTTGTTTTACTCTAACCTGTGGACCAACATAACATTTCAACCACCAACATATCGACAGACGATAAAGCCTCGTCCAGACTGCCGAACCAAACAGAAGAAACAAGCCGAGCATTGGTACCTGCGCATGACCAGTCTAGAGTGCACCTGCACATCTCACTGTGGGCATGTGTGGAGACCAATGCTCGGCTCGTTTCCTCTGTTCTGTTCGGCAGTCTGGACGAGGCTTAAACATTGACATGGCATATTGACAACAAATTTGATAGTCTAATACGGCCTTTATGTCAATGGTCACACATGTCACCCACACACAATTATTACATATCTACACAATAGTTTGTATAAATTATTACTCATTATATAAATTATATACCTCGTTATATTCCATGTTTTTTTTTTTTTTATTTTACTCCAACCTGTGGATCAACATCAAAACCAAGCACCAACCTCTAATTAAGCCACGATTACACGGGGCGAGTAGACTCGCTCCGTCTAATATAGCTAGCTAGTAACGTATGTAGTAGTACGCTCACGTTGAGCGAGTAAAGTTGATCGCTGGGCTACTTTAAGCCTGGGTCACATTAGGCTGGTTGCCAGCCGCGAATTGAGGAAGCCGCTGCTGTCAGCCTTTGATCAGCTTGGTGTGACCACAAAATTCGCAGCTGGCGAGTAATTGGAAGGGGCTGGTGAAGTTGGACGTGTTCAACTTTTGGTAGCCAGGCAGCGGCGACTAGCAAGTAACGTGACTCAATCTAGCCCCACCCACACCCCCCACCTTCACTTGCACTCGCTACCACCAGCCATCAGCGCAATCTGACCACTCTAGTAGTCTATCAGCGACGAGTATAATCACGTGACCTTTATATTTTTTTATTGAAAACGCTGGCGAGTAGCAGCCAATACAATCTATAATGTGACCGGGTTGCCAGCCGCTACTTGCTGGTGCTACTATCAGCGGCTGGCAACCAGCCTAGTGTGACCCAGGCTTAACTGCTACTCACTACTCTCTGGCTAGTAAACTCGCTCTCATGTAATCGAGGCCCGAGGTTTTACAGACGACAATCTTTAAAAGATCGTTTAGACAAGAAACCCAGAATCATTCATTTAAATAGTTGGAGGTTTAGTAAACTTAAAATTATGGTTTGCTTAAATAACAAATAATTATCTCTCTATCATAGAATGGTTATTAACTTCTGTTAGGCATCTAAAAGTTAATTTAATGGCTAAGCTTTAGAATGCGGTTACCAAGCCCGCAATACACTATTTGTTGAACTTCTACATCTCATTTTAAACTCTTTTGTACTTCGATTTAGACCCCTACCTGGTCTATATGCAGGAGGGTTATTTTTAATAAAACTTAAGTTTAACAAATCATGGTATTGGAGTCTATTTTTCTCTGTCTGTCTCCCTTTGTTAATAATAATTATAATTTGATTTAAATTAAAATGTAAACTTTCCGTAGAATGAATACTGCCTAAAACTTAAAAATGGTATTGTTTCAATAAATAGCTATAAGTCGTCATATAAACAATCGATAACACCGACTTATCAATAAAAATATGTGTTGCGGGCTTGGCAAGCGTATTCTAAAGATTTTCCAATTTAATTATCTTATATTAGTGTTGTTACAATAAAATATGACTGTAGATTTGAAATTGTTACGAGGTTGAACAAGGGAGGAAGATAGATGAATTATGAACTTGGGTCACACCATGGAATCACATGATTCTCGAATCTATATTGAAAGTACATATTTCTCGAATATCAATAGCAAAAGTTGCGTATCTGTCACATTCGTGTCAAGAGTACACTTTTTCTGCGGTGAAAAATTAGCGAAATAACACATTTGTGAATAAGGAATATCACAAAACTGATTTATTTCAGATTCGTGAAATAAAAACCATTGAAAATGAGGAGTTCTAATTAGATTCAATACGTAATTAAATAACGTACGTTTGGCAAATTAATCCGAAAAATATGGAGTAAGATGGTGTTCACTTATGGTGAATAAGTGAAAATGTTCTGTTTCATGGTTTTGGCATAGCAGCGACTACTATAATAATATGCTTATATCCAAAAAAAAGGAGCCATTTCTCAAGTATTAACTTCTTGCTTTTAGAAGAACAGTCTGGGCTCAATTCCCCTTCGCTTCTTTCTTTCCCAATGTTCCTCTTAGAGATAACGTTTTAGAAAATACCTATTGGCAGACATCAATTTGATTTAGAAATTATTATACTACGCATACACTCGTAGATTTAATTTCAGCGTTTTAAAGAAGCGGTGATAATTATGTCAGTAAAGGTTTAGGCATAGTTAATATGTGATTTATAAACTACCTATATTGTCTTCTTGTTGATGTATAGACTATTTAAATGTATGTATGTTAAATGTAAGTGCTTGTATATTATAAGTGGGTAGTTATAGGTCATTTTTTACCATTATGAGATACCTAGATAAGTAGGTATAGTATATACATGCATATGGACATCCATTTTAGTTTATTTATTTATTTTTTCTTTAATAATTCATTTAATGATTAAATGATACGCCCATGCAAACACACACATTTACGTTAATTTCAATTATCAGTTATAGTGTCTTTCCAGTCCAACCATTCACTTATTTGTAGACACCTCTCAATTCTTACCATTCATTCTTCTGCCATACTACTCTTCTCCATGTCTCGTCGCCGAAACACTGCTTCATTTCCCTATCCCAACTAGTAGTTGGTCTCCCTCTCATTTTTCTCCTGTCCCTTGGGTACCATTCTATCATTGCTGATGAACTTCACCTTTCATCGTCAACTCTTATCACCTGGTCTGCCCAGTTCTATTTCTTCCTGACTATTGTTCTGCAGATGTCTTGTAGCCATGTCCTTGCTCATAACCATTTGTTTGATTTGCTGTCTCTCCTTGAAATGTCGAGCATACCTCTCTCCATACTTCTTTGACACTCTCTCAATTTGTGTATGACTTTAGCAGGCAATGGCCGTGTTTCGCTTACGGATGATATAGGACAGGCAGTACACAGCTATTCCATAGTTTCTTTTTTAGAAACATGTTGATTGCTGCTGAAAAAATATGTTTATATTTTTGATGAACGACTCCATGCAAGAGCTATTCTTCTTGCAAATTCTTTTCCTTCTCCTTCTTTGCTTATCAAATGGCCCTAACTAGGCAAATGTATCTACATTTCCAATAATTTCTCCTTCTTGCTCAATGTTTTAATTTCCGACATTAAAAGTCGTAACTGGTTTTGCTATAAGTATGGATTTCCAACCCAACTTGTAAGACTTTTGGTTCTTAATTCCGTAATCGTAATCATTCCTCCACATTCTTAGATCAGTCAAATTCTTATCAATCCTCGATCGTCTTAAAAAGCTAGTATGTTCAATCAACTTCCGTTAATGTTAAACCCTTTTCCTTGCCATTCCAGTTCTCTGTTGACTCTATATAAGCACAAAGCACATTATTGTTGAATAGTTTGGCGGAAGGGATGTTTTCCTGTTTTACTTCTCTTGTCTATTTGTACCATGTTGGTACCTTTCTAACGTTTCTAAGTTTAGCCTTTATATAAAGATGAATTACTATAAATAAACTCAAACAATTGTTCATAATTATCTTCTATTCCTATTTCCTTCAATCCGTCTCTTACTTTTTGTGTTATCGAATCAAATACTTAATGTCTTCATATATTTATATAATCAACTAAAATTATCACAAAAGTAAAGTTATAGTTTTTTGAGTTAGTATCTGATTATTTGCTTAAGTTTGAAGATATTATCTTTTGTAGAAAAGTTTGATCTAAAATCTGTTTGGTTTAATGCTAAAGTAATTAATTGACAGTCCATTAGGTTTTTTTATTCCTCGGTTTATGATTGACATAAAAGCCTTGTAAACAGATGATAAAATACTACCTATAATAGGTCTATATAAATACTTGTTAATTTCTAGTTTATCTCCTTTCTAGTGCAATACCAGTAAGTTCGTTTTTACCCAGTCTTTAGGAATTTTGCCCTCGTTTAGACATTGATGGAATAAGTCCAGTCACAGTTGGCTTAGGTTACACCTCCTGCTTTCAGGCGGAAATACACATGCTAGTAAAAAAGCATGCCAGTGGCGAGTTACTAGCATGTCAGTAGCTGGCATGCTGCAGACGCTGTGTACATTTGCCAGTGAAAAAGCATGCTAGTATCATCCGGATGATAGGTCTTGTGCGAGCTACTAGCACAAAAGACAATACACATTCCAGTCACAGTTCTAGTTTTGAAACAGGCACACGTTTTTTGCCTTCTCTTAGCCGAAATAAATGATTAAATAATTGTATTTGATTTAATTAATTCTGATAGTTTTATTAATTGTGTTTTAATGTAGGTACATTATGAATCTATCGGTGCGGAATGAAATTAACCAGATTGTTCAGTTACTTGGAAAGAACTGTTTTTTAAAACATTTGAAAAATAATAAAAAGACACAAAGAATGTGGGCAAAAGATTGGAAAGCTAGAAGGGAAATAAGAACATGGAGTGAGTCAGTGCCATACTTAATGAAGTGCAGTTCGGAGACGTCAATGGTTTTAGGAATCAATTGCGAATGCTTCCGGAGAAAGTTAATGAGTTGTTGTCAGATACCTGCAAAAGGAAGGAACGTAACTGAAGACTGAAAGGCTGAGGGAGACTCATGCCAGCTACTAGCAACCTTGCGCTGGAAGGCCTGTTCATACATGCCTTATCAGTCCCCCCCCCCCCCCCCCTCGACTTGTGCCACTGGCAAGACAAAAATCAAACCCCGTGCGATTTACTCGCATGCTATTTGATGTATACACATAGTAGCACTCCTCTGCGAGCTACTCATATGTTTTTGAGCGGGTAACTTAGCATGTGTATTTCCGCCTTTCAACTCTTGGTTCTTTACTTGATCTGGTCTTGAAGCTTCATTGATCTTGAGTCTTGCTAAAACCCATTCCACTAAAAGATCACCTAGACTGCTCTCTGCCTTATCGTTGATCAATTCTTTTTGTTAGTTAATTGAGTATAGATCTGAGTAGTACTCAGCAATGACATTTAACCCTGCACTTATAACACTACGTCTCTGAGGCGTACATGCTGACTATAGTTGATAGCTCTCAGTGCGCAAGCGTGCCAGCCATTAGTCCTTCTAGGTACCACTGTTTAATTAACCTTCAGATTGCGTCAAAGTTGGGTCTTTGCTGTGCTTTTATATATTAGTAATTTACCATTTCTTTTAGTTTACTGTGCCTCAGGGGCTCTATCGAGCCTAACCTTATCGAGCTTGTTGCCTTTAATTGGCTTTTTTTATTGATCCTAAAATTTGATTATTAAATATTATATTGCCATATTTATAAAAATGTGTACTTTATTTTTATATCTATTCATTAGATTATCATAGTATAAGTAAAGATTTAAATGCATCAGGTGCTAGTGAGGAAAAATGTATATTTTGACTTGCTCTTTTCAGGTTAAAGGGTCAGTTTGGTAATCATTTTCTCCCTAACGAGCACCTTTTAACCATTTTATTAGAAATGTTTCAAGTTTATGATTTTATCAGCATTTAAATCTTCTTTTTTTTAAAAAAAACAAATTCTTTATTGGCATAAGTAACAAAATTTAAATCTTAAACGGGTATAAGTTGGTCTAATTTTAATTTACGTCTGAGAGGCGTAGTGTTAGAAATAATTGACTAGTAGACAGTGTTAGTAAGGCAGGGTTAAGGTCTCTTCTGTTTCCCTCTTTACCTTTTCTTCTCTGTCTTTCATGGCTATCATTTGTCTATTCCCTGTCGCTTGATTCTTCCAGTAGTTCCTTAAACCTACTTCTCTCTCGAGGGTTTTTTCTAGATCTTTTACTTTCTTAGAGTACTAGACGGTTAGGACAACCCACTAGTTGGAACCTAGCAATTAGGCCATCTTTTAAGCCCATTTTACTAGCCCCATGGTAGAGTTCCAGCCACTTCATACATCATACCTCTGTACGTTGTACTGCTAAAGCGAGTATGATGTGATCATTAGTGAGCAGTGAGCCATATAAATCAAAGCATCACAGTGAGGGATCGAACCCACGACCTCGTTCTACCCTTGATTCAGTGATGTGCCGGGTAGAAGTGGTGTAAGTAATTTAATCCACACGGCTTACCTTAACTCCAATCCTTTAGTTTTCCTCCTAGGGTGGGTAAACACTATTGTGCATTTGCCCTGAATGAACATGCGTTCACCCCGCATTGTCGCAGTGGACAATGCGACTTTGGAATGCACATCAGGCAAATTGTTTTCAAAGTTACAAATTTGTCTCACTGTCTTTTCTGAATGATTATATTTTGCTCTCACTTTTGGGATTCGTCAGGCTCGTAACAATCCTGTCTTTTAGTCTCAGTTGCCAATTAAAAATTTGTTTGCATAAATAAAGAAATTTTTTTAAACATTAACTGTAAAATTATTTAAAAAATATAGATACATAAATAAATGCAAGCTATATATTGATTGCTTGGGAGAGGCTTACAAGTCCCTCTCTTGCCGCCAGTAGGAGAAATTAATATTAAAATAAGTAATTGTTTTATAAACATTTTAAACTTAATGTTTTTATAAATTACTAAATTTTATTTTAAAAAATTATCGGATATATCAATAATAATCTCCCCAATTGACTGCTTTCAAGAAACTTTTTGAAATTGTCTCTCCAAAGCAAATATATGATTCTTTTAAAAAAAAATTAATGTTAATGTTACATACAATTATTAAATTTACAAAAAAAATGTTTTATTGACTCATTTAACAAAAATACAGGATTTTTATGAGCCTGAAGAAGCCCAAACCAAACGTGAGGGTGAAATATAGCGGTTCAGAAGATAATATGTGAATTTTATTTTAGCTTATTCAAAAATAAACCCTAATATAAAAAAAGGTCAACCACACATCAAGAAATATTTAGAAATAAAGGGTTCAAAACTACAAAAAAGAAAATAATAAGAACAATTTTTTTTTAATAAGTCTTATTCATCATCATCGGATATGAGGTGATTTTTATAGGACTCAAAGTCACTATGAGGCATTTTAATTATCCTGAGGAAATTTTATTATTCCAACATAGGTACTATCATGATAAAAAAAAATATATTTAAAGAAGTAAGAAGTAATAAAACTGTGGAGAGAGAAAAGAAACGATAACAAATAAGGTTATAGTTGAACATTAGTAGTAGTGTAACCTACACGCCTCCGTCTACTAGTATTAGTAGTTCTCATCAAGTTCCTGCTTCAGTTCGGGAACTGTTTTCACAGTTCTAGAACTGTCTCAGAACAGTTTGACTTTTTGTTGGAACGCGGGGCTATAAGTTCCAGAACCGTGTTAGAACGGACTTTGATAGTGCGCATGATCCAGACAGTTCTAGAACTGACCGAGGCTCTGTTGGAACAAACCTGCTATCTTTAGTTCACCTTCCTCTATTCTAGACTTCTAGACTATTTTCAATTGTTTCGTTAAGTTTCAGTGGTGACATCATGTACAGTACATCCTTTACCTACAATTACAGTAGTATCCAAGCAATTTATTTAATGAGACTTAATTATTAAATTGTATTGTGCTTTAAGACTAACTATAAATTTATATCATACTTATTTTATAAAAATTGATTAAAATAAATTATTTTTTTAAATTTAATTGTTAAGAATAATTCTCATTTCTTGCAAATTTACTAAAAATATATTTTTTTAAAATAAATTTTTAAAATATAGTCTAATATTCTTTATTCGTATACCCTATTCCCACTATGAAACTGTTTCAAGTCGATTGAATTCAGTCGATTGTTTTTTCCCGAATCAACTTATACATTCAATTGTTTTTTCTAGTCGGTTGTCCCAATTCTAATAATAATGCTGCAACATAAAAATGAAACATAAATAAATTGTGGTTCTCAAGGTGTATAAATTTTCCTCTGCACTCTAGTACAAGTCCACCATCCTCTACACTGACCCCTGAAAATAATATTTTTCTTGAGTAAAATTCTCCAATAAGTTTCAAATAAAATTAAAACAATACTGATACGACTTGTCAAAGCAAAAGATTTAGAGGTATCCTCAGTTGTAGTATTTAAGTGATGATAGTAAAATTACATAGGTTCTATTCCACAAAATAAAACATTATAAAATCATTTCCTTTTTTATTATTTTTTATTTAATACTCTGATCATTGTTACAAAAAAATTTCAATTCTCTTTGCAATTTGCTTTTGAGTTTTGATAGACTGCCATCAATTTAACGTTCAAAGGATGTCTGCTTCCTTGTCCGTTCAAAAATCGAAAGATTTCTTCAATTCCATGTGGCTTTCAAGAAACTTCATCTCACACTTGGCTGCTTTCCCAGCTCCTATAAATGAAGAAGAAGAAATTGACAATGAGATAGCAGCAATGCATACAATAATTTATATATTTATATTTGAAAAAAACTTTGTTCTCATTTTCCTTGCGATATATCTTTTAGAAACAATACAGAATATATCTTTATGGACAAAACTAATTCATACAAATAAGTATGTAAATAAATGTACATGATCACAACGTTTTGAAAGGCTCATTTTTCGTTTAAAAATTAAAATTAAAACAAAACAAATCATCTTCTCACTTCGATGAGAAATTAGATGGCTAATAAGGTGTAAAAAATAAAGAAAATCACTATTTTATTTGAGAAACGTTTCGACCAATTATTTAGGTCATCTTCAGGCTTGTTTATATTCTAAAATTCAAACAAACGTATATAACATTAATTCACGGTAAATATAATTAATTGAGAGATATTATTAATATAATAGTGGGATTAGAAGGATATGGCAGAATTTATAATGATTAATTATTTATTATAAATTCTGACATATCCTTCTAATCCCCCTGAAATCAAGTTTTAATTTTAATTAAGAATCTCTGTATAATAAGATGAATCTCCTCGATGAATAGTTATTATGAAGATCACATATATACGGCTTTTTGATAATTGTCTTTGTAGTTATTGTTATTATATGTTTTTTAGAATGTTATAAACTGTTACTAGTTTTGTTTAATATTTTAATTTATATTTATACTAACTTTTACTGGTTACTTCGATGTCGGTTATTATACCAAGGTTATACGGTTAAACTTTTTAATTTTAATTTAAAACAAATATATATATATTTTCAAAACCCTCTCTTATGGAGATAGTATATTATATTATAATTACACAATAGTGACGCATGTAAGTATATTATTTACTAATTGCAAATCTTAATTAAAACTTGATTTTAGTGGGATCAGATGGATATGTCAAAATGTATTAAGAATAATTATGATTACCTTGAATTAATGTTACATATGTTAGTTTGAATTTTAGAATAAAACAAGACTGAAGATAACATTAATAATTGGACGAAAAGTTTCTTAAATTAAATAGTGATTTTCTTAATTTTCTACACCTTATTAGCCATTTAATTCCCCTTTTATTGATCTACGAGGGAGTATTAACTAATTAATAATATTATTGTGGTTGATGGAGGGGGAGGGGCCTAAATGAACTAAATCAAGTTATTAAATATTATGAGTACTATCGATGGATAACTTCTCATCTCATGTCACATCACAAGTCACTGTAAATATTCTGAACATATCTGTATTGCTTATAACATGTACTAATGTAGTCGCAATAATCTAATAAACGAAAAAAAAAAAACGGGTGTAGGAATATGAGTATGTAGGAATGGAACGGGTGTTCCATCCTGAAATGATTTTATTACTGTACTATGTTAGCGCATGCGTGTAAAATCAGTCCTAAACGATTCCCGAACGATCCGCGGGACGATACAAAGGACGGTACAAATTAGGAGGTTGGAACAAACCTAATGACACTTTAGAAATATTTCAATTGCAATATACATAATTTTGCATGTAATTTATTCTAATTGAAAGTTTTCTTATGTGGACTTGAGAGATTTTCTTATGTAAAATTAAAAAGGACTTTCATTCCAACCAACACCTAACTCTACGTAATTTATTCTAATTTTATCTTTTAGAGACAATACAGAATATATCTTTATGGACAAAACTAATTCATACAAATAAGTATGTAAATAAATGTACATGATCACAACGTTTCAAAAGGCTCATTTTTCGTTTAAAAGTTAAAATAAAAACAAATCAAATTATCTACTCACTTTGATAATAAAAGTACACGATATGAACTACGAGAACAAATATCAACTAAACACTTTCTGAGATAATTTTTTTGACTAAGGATTATCAACTCTTCTATGTACAAATCACAAAGATAATATACTCTTACAAATTCACTGTTTCACATGAGCGATAAATATGATATAATTATAATAGTGTCTGAACTCAAATAATATCCTACGTCTTTATTATTGTTTTTGTCCCGGAGGTTTCACTTATAAGAAAACATGAGCAGGTTACAACTTCAATTATAAGACCAAAAATTGTGTTACCTTTTATTTTTATATTCATGAAAACCATGTGAAACTTCAATAGATAAGAAAGTTATATCTTGAATCCCGATGTTATTATTTTTATTTACTTATTAAAATCTAGTATGGATCTTTAATATTAAAATACTAAAACGTTTACACTGGTTGCTTTTATAATAACATATATATTATTAATTTCATCATTCGGTTTTGTAATTTGTTATATTAGGTTTATTTAATATACTATATTTATTTATATATATTTATTATGATACATTTTAATGAGTTCTGCCCAAAATTTGTGCAATGATATATATAACTCTAATGAAAAACTAAATCATTCAAAAACGAAAACATCAATTAATCAATACATCGTTTAGATCTTTAAATCCAGATGAATTAAATCCTGAAAATTAATATTCTACTTTCATAAATGTGTTTCATATATGTGTATATTTAAAAACATACAAGGATTAAGAAAACAAAACGACTTACCTTTAACATTATCCATAAATTAGTTTGCTTGACATATAAAAGTAAGTTCAACACAAAACACTTGTAACTACTTTAAAGTTTTTTCGTAACACAACCACACGTAATGACGGAATACACGTTATACAGTTACAAACTAAATGCACTTTAGAATAAGTTAGGAAAAATAAAATCGCAGAAAAAGAGTTCACACTGAAAAACTAGACTAATATGACCGACAGTGAGGACTCCCAAGAATAAAAAGACTGTACAAGTGTACAGGTGCAAAAGGCACCTTTCTGTCTATCTCTCTCTCTCTACTGGGTAGTAGACAAGGAAGCCTATTGTAGTTAAGTCTGGCAACATTGCACAGTATACTCCTGATTCTTTATTTCGGGAGAAATCAGAATCTTTGAACATTCTATTATCTAGATTCTACTTTGTATGAAAATTAAAGAAATTGAGCCTAAAGGTGCATTTTTGAAAGATTTTTATGAAAGGTGCTATTAAATAGCAAAATAAGGCAAAATGATCCCATATTATGCCGAGTTTCTATGTATATATATATATATATATATATATATATATATATATATATATATATATATATATATATATATATATATATATATATATATATATATATATATATATATATATATATATATATATATATATATATATATATATATATATATATATATATATATATATATATATATATATATATATATATATATATATATATATATATATATATATATATATATATATATATATATATATATATATATATATATATATATATATATATATATATATATATATATATATATATATATATATATATATATATATATATATATATATATATATATATATATATATATATATATATATATATATATATATATATATATATATATATATATATATATATATATATATATATATATATATATATATATATATATATATATATATATATATATATATATATATATATATATATATTATTATTATTATTATTCTTTATTCATATATAAAGAATAAAGAAACCTAAAATAATTTGTCTACCACCCACTGTAATAATTATAAAAATCGGCGGTAACTATACTTCCAGTTCTTACCCGGATTGTAACAAGGAGAAAAAAAATTAAAATACTTTATGCTTAGAAGCCGTAATAAGTTATAATATATTATCTTTGTTCAAAAAAAGAAATGTTGTTAAGTTTTTCTCTCTCTTTTTTTTGGCAATAGTACGCTCATAAACATCCTTGGAATACCATATCTTCTTCTAATATTTTCTAATTGCCTCATCATTAATAATTCAAATAACTGTTAAATAGAAATCGTGTTATACCGTGAAACGACCTTACTGTACACATTTGTTATCGTGGGAAAATGTGCCTTTTCTCATTCCTAAAATATGTTTAAATAATATCCTGTGACGTCAGGATCAGTTCCATACCGGTTTCTATAAAAAGGGACATAAAGACTAATAACAAAAAATAAAAAGAAAATAATAAATGATATTCATTTAAATAATTTTTATATGATAATCTTTTTTAAACGCTCAGTTGAATTATTCAAATTAAGGAAGCGTTTGTTAAGTATTTTATCATTTTGGATATACTTTAGGTACAAAGCTAAAAGTAAATTGATAGTTGATGGAGAATACATATGTATTCGTCTGCTGATTTATGTTCAGGCAAATTTCGACAAACATGGAGTAATACATAATCATTATCTTGATGAATCTTAGAAATTTGAAGGAATGTCCTATTGACTCTTCTTTTATATTTGTGAGGAGAAAGGTCCCTAACAAATTATACTAAAAGCGAAGAAGTATTTGAATTCGTATAATAAAACAATTTTTTGTTTGACTTACAGAAAAAGAATGACAGGTGAAAAACTGAAAGAAAGCTAAGAGAAGTAAGAGAAGTTTACTCAATAATATACTTAACTTATGAGGTAAAGTCAAGGAACAGTTACGCTCTCGAAGGGGTTTTATTATATATGTATCATACATGGAAAGATTATTTCCTTTAATTCAATGTTCTAACTAATTTTTTAAGAATCTGCGAAACGGGAACGATAAAATTAAAGACTAGAAATAATAAAAAGCCAATGTAAATCATTTTCAAAAGAGCTGTTACAAATAAAGAAACGCTGAGACAATGCTAACAATAAGATATTAAGTATTTAATTCTTAATTTGTTACAGTTCAGACAAAAACGGCAACGCCAAATACGATAAGATATTAAAGTAAGATAAATGAAATGAAGAATAACAAAATCTTTTACTCTTTATGTAGACTTATGTTTTTGGCCGTAACTAATGAACCATCAGGATTACTTCAAATTCTAATTTTCTAGGAGACATTTAATCACCGCAGCAGTAGAGTGCAGAAGTCTCAGATATTTTTTTCTTCTTTCATTCGTCCTAGTAGATTACTACTTAAATAAGTTTTAAGTAGTAAAATTCTATATTTTTAAAGCTTTAGCTCATGATGACGTTTAGCCGAATCAATAACGAAAAGCATTTTTCCAAATAATAATTTCCTAACATACTAAGCCTTGTAATGACTTACTCTTTACTTTATATTATTCTTTATTATTATATTATAGCTAAGGAAAAGTAAAAATCAGACGTGGGAAAATAACTAAGCAGATATTAAGCTGAAATATAGAGGACTTATTTATCTTATAGAAAGGTATAATTGGTGCGGGTTTCAGCTCAATCAGAAAAATATTTCCGAAATTATTTTGCGTTAAAGTTCAAAAGTCGATATTTTTAAAATGGTGGCAGATATCATAACGAAATTCAGTGGAAATAATTGTCTTGCAAAATGGATTGATGACGTCACACATTTATGACTTTCCGGTTAGCGCAACTAAGTGTAAGGAATGATTTTTGTACCAAGTTTCAACTCTCTATCTTAACCCTTCGTGGCAGGGCCGCTGAGAGGATTTCCGGGCCCCTGGGCAAGTTAGCACCTGGGCCCCTTTGAACAAATAAGAGGGGGGGGGGGGGTCCTCCCCCGGAAAATTTTTAAAAATTGAATTACCAAAAATATGAGTTTTAAAGATTTCTGAGGGCAACTTTGTCCTTAGAGGAAAATATGTTTGGTGGGGACAAATTTTGATGTTAAACTAAGATGGGCTAATAATTGAGTAGTTTTGTAGCAGGTATCATTAAAAAACCTTCTTTTACACTTTGTATAATACATTATATAAAATAAAACATAATATAAATTGTTTGCTAAAATAGTGAGATTAAGAGAAAGCAAATCAAAATGATTAAGTTACGCTTCTTTTTTTTTTTTTATACAAAAGTTGCATTACTACGAAAAAATATTAATATCAGTATGATTTGTCTGTCAGTTTCTCCTCTCCTATAAATCAACATCGACCATATTGAATAAGATAAAAATCTAAGTACATAACTAAATGAAACACTAAAGTTCAAACTTCGATACTTATGACACATTTGGAATAATTTTATGTTCTTCACAATTAGTGATAAACTTAGCATCTGGGCCCCTTTGAACAAATAACGGCGGGGGGTCCGGGGGTCCTCCCCCGGAAATTTTTTTAAAACTTAAGAGCAAAAAGATGAGTTTTAAGAATTTCTGAGGGCAAGTTTGTCCTAAAAAAAAAAAGATGTTTGGCGGGTACGAATTTCAAATACATATGTACTGCTGGTTAAGTTTGTATTTGTGTCTGTTTAATTTCCATTGCATGAATCAACTTTGCCTCCCAAACTTAGCTAGGTCATTAGGGGCCGTCGCATAAAAAAAAAAAAAAAATCTTAAGAGAAAAACAAAAAAACATTTGCGTTCAGAACTGAACGGTGTCCCCTTACAATAGTATAGAAGTATAATTCCAAGTTAGATTTTATTATGCTCTCAAGGGGCCTCTACCGACATTGGTACAAAGATAGTAGTTTCATGTTTTTGTTTTAGATTTGGGGCCCCACCCACAATTCGGGCCTATACTTATGCCACTAATCACAATATCCATGTTTTTTTAGTTGTTAAAAATCCAGAGCCTCCCCCGGAAGCCCGGGGCTCAAGGGGGCCCGAGCCTGTCCCTCCCAAACTTAGCTAGGGCATAGGGGCCCCACGCCAAAAAAAAATTGATGAGAAAAGAAAAGAAAAAACATTTGCGTTCAGAACTGAATGGGGTCCCCTTTACAATAGTATAGAAGTATAATTTTAAGTTAATTTTTATTATGCTCTAAAGGGGCCCCTACCGACATTGGTACAATGTCACAAGTAATTTCATGTTTTATTTGGATTTGGGGGCCCCTTGGTACCGGGGTCCGCCCGTGATTCGGACCTATCATTCTAATCCGAAAACTCATGCAAATCCGAAAAATATTGATCGGGAGGCATAATTTTTCTATACCGGACATGGTGGCACGGGCGGCGTATACAGTACACCAAGACAAATAAACACAGCAAAACAATGCAGAACGAAGTGTCATCTCTTTTATCTGTTTTAGGGGTCTCTAGTGGTAGGGTAAATTGAAGTTTTATTATTCTCGCATCGTGAATCTGTGATTTGCAGAAACTTTTTTATTCGTGGCGCACTCCATGCGCCAGCCCGTGTCTCGAAGGGTTAAAAAAGTTTGGGTGTTATGCGTGACACCTGTCTGTCTGTGTCACGCTGAACCTGAAAACCATTCTAATCGTCTTGAAAACAGCCAAATGGATACTTCCGTTGAAATCTCGGTTTCGGATTTTTTGGGTTAAATCAATGAGATGACTCAAGATGGCGATTGAGTCAACTTTTCTTTAAAATAAAGAAAAGTAAAAATCGGACGCGGGAAAATAATTTCAAAATGGTAGTCGATATCAAGTTGAAAAATGGAGGACTTATTTATCTGATAGAAATGTATAATTCATGCGAATTTCAAGATCAATCAGCGAAATATTTCCGAAATTATTTCGCGTTAAAGTGTCAAAGTTCAAAGGTCGATATTTTTTAAAAATGGTGACAGATATCACAACGAAATTTAGTGGAAAGAATTGTCTTATAAAGAGGTATAATTGGTGCAAATTTCAGCGAATTTTATAAATACTTGCTGATTCAGAAAAATGGGTTAATGACGTCAACAAAGTGCAGGACAGCTACACAGTGGCGTATCCAGAGGGGGGCACAGGGGGCACGTGCCCCCCCCCCCAGACGGGCCCAGACGTAAAAAAAAAAAAAATACGCCGAATTTTTTTTTTTAATACATATTTTTACATTCACATCATATTCAATTTCACCTCAGAAATGCATAAAAGTGCTGTTTTGAGAGGTCATATTTTCAACATTTTCCGGGGGAGGGCCCCCGGACCCCCCCCCCCTCTTAGATCTCCTCCAATAATTAACTGCAGACGACGCCCATGACTTACAGTGAGTTATTGTACTGCCGTAAGCATCAGCATTACATTTTCTAACGAATGCATTCTAAAACAGCTATTGTTTCTTGGGCGCGCTTTTTTTTTGAAAGGGGGGGGGGGGGGGGGGAGGGAGCTGCTTTGTTGAATAAGTAGTTCCCTTTTCTTGTTTCCACTACGAATTCCCCCCCCCCCCCCATCTAAACTGACCTATAATGTGCCCCCTCCAGACCTAGCCGCTGGATACGCCACTGCAGCTACATGTAAGGAATGATTTTTGTTTTAAGTTTCAACTCGTGGGAGTTATGCGTGGTCCCAAATCGTCTTGAAAACACCCAAAACGGATATTTCAGTTGAAATCTCGGTTTGGAATTTTTTTGGGCGAAAACAACACCTTTCCTTTAGATAAAGAAAAGTAAAAATAAATATAAAGTATTAACAGAAAGCATTTATTTTCAAATAAAATAAGTTTTTAAAATTATTAATTCCTTATTTTTCTCTTAACTCAATTAAACATCAACTCAGTGATTAATTATACCTCTAAGTGAATACATTGCGTTGGTAACAAGAATAAATAATAGCTAATTTGTACAAGTTAACTAATAAAAGTGTAATTAGTTTTTATTCATTTAAAAAAACTATATGGCGCCATCTAATGTTTCTTTCAGTCGCTAATAAAAAAAAACATATAAAAAAAAAAAAACAATAATAACTTTATTCCAATATTCTAATTAGGCTTAGAAAATTAATATTACAGTAGATGAATTGTAAAAGTAAACTATAATGCATACAGATTTATATATATATATATATATATATATATATATATATATATATATATATATATATATATATATATATATATATATAAAATTATTGCAGACGCAATATTAATTAATAAAAAAAATCGTTAATGGATTTAAATCGAGGGATTAAGCGCTTTAATAGTTGAAATGAACTGGTTAACTCGTCAATACCACTTGGAGCCCTGTTATTATGCAACGAGCAATTCAATTGTTACAGATGACAATGAATGGCTCCTATACAATGAATAGGAGCCATTCTATTGTCTTTATAATTTACATTAAAAAAATATTCTGTTTACTTTAAATGTAACAAAGTAAACATTCAAAGTAATATTCTCGTAAAAAAAGAAAACAAAATCGGTCCGAGACAACTCAGACAAACTTTCTCATATACGAGTTAATAATAACTTAGCTCAGTGTTTAATTTATTAGTTTTCGAGTTTTCGTAGGTAGGTACATTTAATTATTATTGAACATTTAATCAAAATTTATCATAAAAATAATTTCTCCCGAAAAAGGCGAGGGATTTAAGGTGCTGTCTGTTCATTGGAGTATTAAATTCACATGCTTTTTAGAAGAACCTCTGCTATACGTCTGCTATATGTTCAAGTCATTTTGGACTAAATAAGACTGGAGAGAAATAATTTTATAAATGGGTCGTTTAGTCAATCAGGGTGTCCAGCAATATTAAATTTCAAAATTCAAGCATATTTCAAGGTTTTCAAGGCTCAATTTTATAAAATTCAAGGCTGGGTTTATAAACATTAGTTATGTTCAGCGTCAAATTTCCTTTAAGAAACCTTAAGTCCAGGGGTTTCGTTCGGGGAAACCTTTTTTGCTGTACATGAATTGGTTGTGATCCTGACAAAAAAATTTCATGTCTGGTAACATTCAATTCACCATAATTCAAAAACTAGTCGGATGACCTTGAACTTTAATTATACCATTTGAAAGCTTATGAAAAGCAGAAGGTTTTCCTGAAAACGCCACACTTCTTACATCCTTCAGTTAAGCGTAATAAGCTCAGGCATTTTGTAGTCGAATTTTAAAAACTCCAAATTTTCAAATGTAACAGAACTTCAAAGATGCTTAGCAGCTGATAATTTGGAAATAACTGAATGATTCTCAAAGGGTATTTTATGCTCTTTAAAATTGGTCCTTAGCTCACTTTATCTATGTCATTTAATTTTTGAGATATTAGGCTTTTGTTGACGATTTTCGTGAAGCACTTAAAAAAAGAAATAAATCGAGATCTCGAGAACTATTGAGATATGGGCATACGCTTACTCGACATTTTTTGTTGCATTTGACCCATAGAATCCGCTAGTTTCTTTATGACATTTTATCGCGGGTCACCCTGTATATTATATATATATTATTTGATTTTCTTGATCAAAATTAATCAAATTAATAAATACGTCGGGCAAATAAGGCAGATGAGAATAATTTAATTTAGTAAAATGACAAAAATTAATATGTTCAATTGCAAAAAGTAATGCGGGTCGGCATAATCTATTTATTATCACTTTAAAATTCCTTATTTTTTCAAAATTCAAGCATATTTTAAGTTTTTCTGTAATTTTTTCAAAATTCAAGCCTATTTCAAGGATTTTTCAAGCATCCTAAAAATTCAAGCATAATTCAAGGACTTCAAGGAATTCAAGGCTGCTGGACACCCTGTCAATTGATTAGAAATACCTGCGAAAGTTCCATAAAAAGTAGTTAAGATTGAAGGTCATCTTCAGTGCCAGTGAGACTCAAAGCATGGCTACGAGAGACATTGTTGAGAGGGGTATAAATCTGACTAAGGCAGATTCTGTCTTTCTTATTTTGATGACTTTCTCTTCCACAATTAACCTTGCCACACATAAAATCAGTTTCAAACTTCTGTTTAAACTCAAACACTGACTCTGTCTCTTTCATTATTCATTTCGTCTCACTAGAGCTGAAAATTTCTGTAACTGAAAGCCGGGATTCTATAATAAAATAAACAAGGTCAAGTGCGTGCTAGACAGCACACAGCAACAAACAAACAAACAAGAAAGCAAGCTAATAAAAACGTAGTAAAAAATGATATATTTTACTACGTTTTTATTAGCTTGCTTTCTTGTTTGTTTGTTTGTTTGTCCAGTACAAATCTTGCAATCGATTTTTAACTAACTTCCCGAGTAGCTAGACATTTGAAACTTTTAGAATAGCTCGGAACACGGTGACAATGCATTATTTTAATACTTTTAGCCATCTTTCAGCAGAATTTAATTCGTTTTTAGCAAATTTTGCTGCATAAAAAAGTTAGTTCGGAAAAAAAATCCGCAAGTTATTTTATTTGTTTTGACATATACCATATTTACAATCTTCATTTTGACGGGTTTCAAATTTATGATTAATGACAGAAAATTTAAAAACATAGTATATAAAAAGTTCTTTTTATCTTGTAATTATTTGTAATCAGCTCGACGTACCCTTGTTATATGATATACCCCACACGGTCTCAAAAAAAAAAAAAATTAACCCTTAAGATATTTTACCCTAATATTTTTTTAGGTTGCTACATTTTTAAAATTTGTGAGTAGGTACTATGCACATATATGCCAAATTTCAAAGGGATCGGGCAAAAGGTGTACTCGCGAGAGTAGGCGACAGACGGACATACGGAAAGACGCAGGACATAGGAATGGTCCATGGTTACTTGGTTACATTGGTTACGGATCCTAATACGGCTTTCATTTTTTCTAATGTGGTATATCAAGAAATATAGTACAACTGATTTTTGAATTGAACATTGAACAAGTGTTTAATTCTGTAGCAGTAAAAAGTTTATTGAAAAAAAAAATGAGAATACTAATGACAATGACTTTATAGGTGCTGCTTACAGAACACGCATTCTCACTAATACAAGGAAAGCACTGTTTACTCGAGCACCAAAAATCTAATCAGTTAATATAATTTTATGCATAATAAGTTTAGTAACTATTGTAAAAATAAAATCGTGACCCGAGATAATAATAATAATTAATAGAACACTAAATGTGTAAATCATGAATCAACCTCTTCCTATTCTCTCTCTAATAAATATTATTTATTTCCTTTTTAATTTTTGTTTCAGGTAAGTGAGCGTTTTATTCTACGAATATTTGTATTTTTGTAAGTACCAATAATTTATAGATACTGCACATATTTTAGAAGACAGTTTATTTATTCATAAAATAGATTTTTATTCATAATTTTTAAACAATGTTCGAAGCTCGGGATAGATAACTAAGTTGCCCAACTTCCCAGGTAACTTATAGTATTAAAAAGCTGGAGTATAGTAAAATCGATTATTTTTCACAATATAAGTCTATCTATTTGATCTGTAAATTTTCGGTAACTTTCAGGAACAGCTTGAGTCTGGTCAAAACTTAAGAAAAGCATTTATTTAACAGTCCGTTTGTATTAGTACATTTTTATTTAAAAGAGTTCTACCTAAATTAGCCTACTTTTAACTGTAGCTAAAGATGCTCAAAGCATTACTATTAAAAAAAATTGATTACCAAGGTTTATAAAAGTATAAAATACATTTTATTTCGAGGGGAAAAATAAATCTTTGTTTCTCAGAGGTGAAGAATGCATGTTTCTGAAGGTTTTTAATATGTAATTTAAAAGGAATAACTCCAACGAATAATATGCCAAGAACCAATATAGTGCCAGAGGCAAATTGCAGTGGAAAAAACAAGGCATGCTTCGGTGGTACCATTCTAACGGGTAGAGGATTGGTAATATGGGTTGAAGTTTACGGTATATCCGTTAGGAAGGGGGCAAGACGACCTTGCAAGGCCTCCAGCACTCCAGCACTCTCCCCTCGACACTACACCAGACCAGTTTCACTTGTAAGAGGAGAGTAAAACCGGGTTGCAGCCCAATCAAACACAGCTTAGACAGAATAACCGGAACCTTGGCAACTTCTTACTCCTACTCACGATCCAGACAAACTCAAAATATCTCCTCATTATATCGACAATCGTCAAACGGGAAAAGAGAAAAAAAGACCTAACAATCAACCCTTGAACTAAGAATAGTCTTCACATAAAGTGGTGTTTTTTTCTGATCGAAGAACGGGGAAACTTATACTTGAGGTTAGCGAAATTTAACGATAACCTTAATAATAATTGTGCTTTTCGTGAACTCCGACCTTAATTCTATTTTTTGAGTGGAATTTCCGTTTTGGTTGAACACAAAATTATGGGAATGTCTAATACCAAAATACCTGAAGTTACCGATTTGTAATTTTAAAGCTATAAAAAAAGAAATCCTTCAAAAGGCTTCTGACACCCATTTAGATTGTTCTTGCATCCAACTTCGAGGACGTTTACGGTTTTTCCTCGATTTACCCTGCAACAGCGGTTCACAAGGAGCAAAAACTTTTAATGTCCATAAAGCATGCAAATCGGTGAGTTCAAAGCAAAGTTATCAAAGCTCATAAAAGGCCTCGCGGCCAACATGAGTGACTGTAAAAGGTATAGGAAAAATTGGTAAGACAAATTAGAATAAAACTTTCTCATTTATACTGATAAATAGAATTTAAATCCAATAATATTGAATTGACTCAATTTATTTTATTTTTTTTATAAAAGTATATTTTTATTACTACGTTTTTATTAGCTTGCTTTCTTGTTTGTTTTATTGTTTGTTTGTTTGTCCGGTACAAATCTGGCAATCGATTTCTAACTCACTTGCCGAATAGCTAGACATTTGAAACTCTTAGCATAGCTCAGAACACAATGGCAATGCATTATTTTAATATTTTTAGCCATCTTTCAGTAGAATTTAATTGGTTTTCAGCAAATTTTGCTGTACGGAAAGTTAGTTCGGAAAAAATCCGCAAGTTATTTTATTTGTCTTGCCATGCCCCATATTTACGCAATCTTCATTTTGACGGGTCTCAAATTTGTGGTAGATAAACATTGAATGACAGCAAAACAGGAAATATCGATTATATTATTTATCGATTATATTATTTATATTATTTCAAATATATCGATGGCACGGTTTAGATTTAGTGTTGGGGAGATCCGTTGTACAAAGATTTGCCCTTTTATAGAGGTTTAAGGTCAGCTCTCTAGATGGTTGTCATTTATGTGAAGTAAATAAATTCGGAACTATTTTCTTTTCACTAACATTATATTATATAATAATAAAAATTATATTATCAACATTACATACGATTCAACAGAAAATTTAAAAACTTAGTAAATAAAAAGTTCTTTTTATCTTGAAATTATTAAGTATAAATACAACACAATATGAACCATTCGGGTTGCAACAAACTTTCCAAAGGTCCGATTTTCATTGAGATTGTTTTAAAAGCTTTTTAACCTTCCAATTGAAAAAAAGGTCTTGGGAGATTTAAAAATTATATTATTTTAATATCTAACGGCAGATGATCTCAGGGTTATTGCTATAAAAGATGTATTAAGATTAATAAAAAATCATTTTGAATAAAAAAAAAATTAAACATTTATTTAATACTTATTTTAATTTACTTGATTTAATTTTCTTAATATGTATATAAATTTGAGTGAAATGTATTTTCAGACAAAGGGTAATCATAATCGATCGATTGCCAACAATATATGTATCAAAGTTACATATCTTCTCGAGATTAAGCAAATCACATTAAGGGTATAGTAGACCGTTTGGTATCAAAAGGAATAAGGAAGGCCTTAACCTGAAACATTTCATGCAAGAAAAGCGAACTAAATATCAGCATGTTTATAGTACATTACTTTTAAAAATATTGGGTATACTTTTAAAAACATATTGTACCCTGTTTTGGGCATTGAGGATCAGTAATCTTGTGTACCAGTGATTTTAATTTTACTGAGCAAAATTTAATAAAAAAAAATTGATTAAACACGCGCGAGTACGCAGCCGAGTTTCCAGAAAAATAAATAATCGAAATTAAATTTATAGTAGTGAATAATATTTATTTATTCTTTATAAAATGTATAGTTATTTGTTTGTAAGAATGCAATAAATGGTAATCAATCAAGCAAAACGAGCAGCAGTACATCGTTTTGGGATTTGAAAATACAAATACAAAATTTGAAGCATATGTACCTGATAAATGTGAATAATAATAATCAGCGTAATCTTAATTATAAAAAAAACAAAAACTTTTAATTAAAATAAATGCTATTTTATCATAATGGAAATTATTAGCACATGATATATTTACTATATATTCTTTTTTTTACCATGAAAACAGACCGGGGAAAAAAACATTAAAAAAGCAATATAATTTTCAATAAACCATATAAAGAGCGCAAGCATAGAATTTATAGTTGAATTGCAACAATAGTATTGGATAAAACACAAAAGACCCAGAGTCACATTTCATTGTAGAACAAAGCAAATAAAATAGATATGAACGAGGTTTAATTATTATAGTCCCATTGTGTTAAGGATAGGTCAGAAACACGTAGGAATTCATCAATAGAGTTATTAAATTTGACAATTTATGAATTATGTATTGAACAACTTTTTTTTGTTAAATTTATAAATTAATAATTTTAACTATACAACAATTCACATACATTAGATTAACTTATACTACCAAATTTATGATAAACTCGTTTACTTTGAAATACCTGCACTAAAATAATATTGTTCGTATTAAATATACGAGTATATATACAAGTATATATACGAGTACATATACAAGTATATATACAATGTGTCCACGGATTGAGTGCACGTAGGGTGTAAATGACAAAAACATTCGAGTTGAAGTTTCCTGGTATTGGTATTAAACTAAGAAGATGAAAAAATTAGGCCAATAAATTAATGTACAGGGTGTTATTACGATTTCAAAAATTGTCAAGAGTAAAGTAACTTAGTTTTCAAAACTATCAACAAAAATTTACGCGCTGAGCGATATATAATGTGTAATGGTAGTGGCAGCTCAATTAAACAACCTACATATTACTTTTTATTTATGTTTATTATATTAGTATTTTTATTATATAGTAATAGATAATTAGGAATTTGTACTTCGTGGTTTTTTATAAAAAAAAAATCAAAGTTGGGCGATCTAACTAAAAATTGACAATCTGCCATAACTTTTAATTTTGAACAACTATTATAAGTAAATATTTTTGATATTTTTAAAAACAAAGGTACTTAACTCTTGATATTTTTTGAAAATTCATTGTAACAACACCCTATACATAAATTAATTGGACTAATTTTTACAACTACTTAGTTTATGACCAAGCAGGGCTGATACTCAGAAGCTTAAATTCAAATCGAATTTTTTTCTCATATACATCCCACATGCACACAATCCGAGGACACACTCTGTGTGTGTGTATGTATGTATGTATATATATATATAAAATTAATACACTTGTTGAAGCGAGCGTAGCGAGCTTCCTACATTCAACGAAATATGCTCCGTGTCTGTCTGTCTGTCTGTCTGTCTGTCTGTCTGTCTGTCTGTCTGTCTGTCTGTCTGTCAGTAACGTTCACGCGTGTGACGATAACTTGAGTAAAAGTTGACCGATTTAGTTGAAATTTGGTATACATGATCCTCTTACTAATACTCAGGCTAAGTTCGTTGGACAGCGTGATCCGTCCAAGAGTTCGCGCGCAACGCTCGCGTAAACGAGAGGTTCAAAAATTAAATTGGAATTTCAGGACGGGAAAAGATTCTATCATCATCTATTCGATGAGACGAACATTTTTTTCAAATAACATTTTTTAGTAAAACCAACAGCGACACCGCTATGAATTAATAAAGATCGCTAAAACTATTAAAGCGGGCCTAAACGTTTAAAATAGAGAAAACAACCTTTTCACCGATATCTTACGTTCTAACGTAACGATTTTAATAAAACTTTGTAGACACCATCTGATGCACAATTGAAACAGGCATGCAAAATTTCAATTTGATACATGCAGTAGTTTGTTTGTAGCAAAGAGATACAAATTATAAATATTGAAATAGAGGTGTGTGGTTAGTGGAACAGTAAGAATGCGGGGTGGTTCCCTTACTACTAGCCGCTGCACTACTACCAGACCCATTATCTATCAACTCATCATGATTCACAATAATCTTTTTTTTCAATATCCAATACATATTTATTACTATACGCTCGCTTCAATGATAGAGCCACGCGATGCCTAGTAATATTATAAATTTAAGAATAATAAATAAAACTTCCAAATTGTTACATCCATTCCGCTGACTTATTTATATTTTACGTTATCTAAATAATAAAATTAAACTTATAATTCCGTTATAACTCCACACATACCTTCTACAGTTTCATATATAAAACTATAGTTTATGGCTAAGCTTAGTTATAAACTAAGCTTACCGAAGGTGACGCAATTATTATGAAATAAAGAACGAAATGTTTCCGAATTGAAAAATTTCTAGACAGAAATCCATTTCACATCAGGGGATATTTTTAAGATCTACCATATTATCATGAAAACAACTCGGCTGATTTTATTGAAATTAAGATGTTAGATCATAATTTGCCCATTTATTTCAACCCCCGTTAATAAATAGTACCCTATTAATTTAAACTTCCTCCATCCCCCCATTTTCATAAACAACTATATCTTTAAAAGTGCTCATCTAATTTTAAAGAAATTTATGGTTTGTCGAAGTAGACCACATAACGCCCCATATTAATTCCTACTTATTTCGGGTAACTAACTTCTAACATTCATGTTGAACCAATATACTACTCTGTCCCATAAATACGTATAAAATAATTATAGAGACTTATGTAGGAAGTGAGGAGACTAGACAAAGATCTCACCTCCCCCCCAACAACCAAAGCAAGAATGAGCTAGGTGGAGGGCACCGCAAGTGTTGTCACACATTCTTTACAGACTGTTGATCTAATCCCTTTCTTAGTGTCACGTCGGCATGGAAATCAAAAAACTCTACAAAAAAAAAGAACAATAAAAACGTGGTTTTCATTGGTTGTGCGCAAGTTTTTAGTAGCTCCAAAATTTTGCTTCGGGCGCCATTTTGGGGGGTTTGGATGGCAATAAAGCAGCGACGACGAGGCAGCTAAAGAGCCTGTATAAAACTTTGAAAGATGTTTCCAATAATAGAAATGGCGTTGGGCCAAGTGCGTTTTATCAGGGGGGGGGGGGGGGTACTTTGAGGGAGACAAAATTGTTTTAAATGATTAAATGTAAAATAAAAAAAATATGAATTTTTTATACGTATTTTTGGGACAGACTACTATATTTTCGTATCCGTGTTTAATTAATATAGTGCAAATCAATGCATGAATAAAAAATATATTTATAAAATACAATTTCATATCTGAATTTTTACCGAATAAAATTCTAAAATACATAAAACAATGAAGGTTAACAAATCATACTGTTCGTTTCACTTCGTTAGAGGAACACTAACAATTAATATTAATAATCTTTTAAGCTGGTTATTACATATTTAAAATATTCGTGTTTATTTTTGGATGTTGAAAAATAGTGGGGAGGTTTGAAATGAAACTGGCAAAGTTTTTTTAAACAAAAAAATTGCTATATTTCTAACCTTTAAGAGAAAGTGTATCGCTTGTTCTGAGTGTTGGCCTTGGCATTTCAGATCCCTCCTTACTGACGGACAGACCAGTAAAGGAAAAAAGAAAAATAATTATAATAAAAACTGTATATCCAGCCATATTTGATTTTATTTTTATTTTTCCATTTATATAGAGAGAAAAAAATTGGAAGATATCCTACCTTCCGATAAAGAATAAAATAATCCCGTTTATTAAACTTAATACTGATTGCTTCATAATGTTATTCAATTTAATTTTATTACTAAGCCATTTGAATTATTTATAACTCGAAACTATATGTTTAAAATTTTATAATTCATTAGTTCGTATTAGGTTGGTACTTTTTATTTTAATCATATTATTTTCTTTTTATTAATCATACTGCTAAGAATGAGGCGTAGTACTAGTCAATAATACATTGTTTCTCACAAGTTTCGATAATTATACCGTAAAGATAGATTAAATATCACGATAATACAGTAATAAAAATGTTAATTGATTATTTGAATATGTTATATGCAGGGCAGATACAAGTACAAAAATGTTGAAGGATGCACAATTAAGGTGGACCTGCGTAGCCTAAGAGTGGAAAAGTTGAGGACTTCATAATAGAATTTAAGCACAACAGCTTATAACAGTAAATATCTCAAAGAAATATTATTATTAGTAAACTATAGTGACAAAATGAATACGGTCCTACTTCAACAAATGTAATGGACACATTGTGCCCAATAAAAACTAGAAAGATTCGGATTGACAGCAATAACATTAAAATTAATTCTGGTATAGATGAGCAGTGTCACTTGATTATAAATAAAGAAAGCCGGCTTTCAACCTACTAGTGTCATATTCAGTGAAGGTGAAACGAGTATAAATGTTAAAGAGAAAGAGTCAATGAAGGAGTTGAGATTAATCCAATACTGATCATTTCTCTTTCAAATGCTATTCGTCTCTCCGGTACTGAAGATGGCTTCTATTGGTTGGGTTGAAAGCCGGCATTTTACAATCAAGTTACTTTTAGTAGACAGTCATTAGTCAATGAAGGAGTCAATGAAAGAGAGGAGATAAATCCAATACTGACCATTTATTTCTCTTTCATAATTCTATTCGTCTCTCCAGTACTGAAGATGACTTCTATTGGTTGGGTTGAAAGCCGGTTAGTTACTTTTAGTAGACAGTCGTTAGTCAATGAAGGAGTTGATGAAGGAGTCAATGAAGGAGAGGAGATAAATCCAATACTAAACATTTCTCTTTCAAATTCTATTCGTCTCTCCGGTACTGAAGAACTTCTATTGGTTGGGTTGAAAGCCGGCGTTTTACAATCAAGCTACTTTTAGTAAGCAGTCATTAGTCAATGAAGGAGTTGAGATAATTCAATACTGACCATATATTTCTCTTTCAAATTCTATTCGTCTCTCCGGTACTGAAGATGACTTCTATTGGTTGACTTGAAAGCCGGCGTTGTACAATCAAGTTATTTTTAGTAGACAACCATCTTTCTTTATTTTGAATTAATTTAACTTGAGCACAAGTTAAGACTACACTTTTATTCTTTATTGGCTCAGTAAGAATGTAATGTAAATCTTATGCGGCTTTTACACCGAAAAGACAGGGGAGAGAAGACAAGCGTTAAGAGGCAGGAGAAAATACCTTTCCCATTAAAGAGGCATATGAGTCGCCACTAATGAGGACGAGTGTTTCTTTCTATTGGTGTGAAAATAATATTTGCGTTTAATAACAATGTAATGGATCTGTTAAGTGAAGATACATGTATCCTGCTACCTGTCCCACGTCTTTTTGGGGAAACTAACTGTATTGCAAACCATAAATCAACATCACCATATAGCCAATTCTCTTTGTTTAATTCATTTTGATAAAAAAAATTAATAAAATCATTCTAGAAAGAAACAACTAAATGAGATAAAAGACCATTTATCCTTTTAATTGAACTATAATTATTACCTATTTAATCAGATCTATATTACGCTTCTATATCTTCGTTGACAACTCATACATGCTATTATTGGCTTTTTAGAATAGTTTAATCACTTTTAAGACTTTCAGGAATAAAATAATGAAATAGAAGAAAAATATGTCCAATACAACTCGTACTAAATTTTCTCTTAAAATATTGCATAACAACAAATTGGTCCAATGTTTTCTATACTAGTTGCTTCGAATTTTCATAGTAACATTTAATTACATTATTTTATCAAAATTCATAATAAAAATAATTTTTAGAAACCAAAAGATTTAAATCCATCAAAATCAAATTTTCGCGGCATCATAATACTTTCTCTTTATGTAAACTAAGCGTATGAGAAGTAAAAAATAGGTCCAACAACTCTGACAAAATTTCCTCAAACGTATAAGATACTGAATTTAAATCCCATAATATCTCATTTTATCAAACATAGTTTTATTATAAAAATGTTCAACAAGCAGAAGTTAAACTTCAGTTCGATTTTATTAAGTTAAAAAAATTAATTATCCGTTAATAAAACTTTTATTAATTTCTCGGAAAATATATGTTCCAAGGGAAACGACATGTTATATGTTTAAATTGGCCACATTTTTGAGCTTTTCACCACAATCCTCGGAACCGTTATTGAGCACTTTTTTCTCAATGATTTTTGGGGAACAAGACTGCAAATTTAGAGCTAAAATTTCTTTCTTGATTTAGGGAATAGTTGTTCTGAACATTTATGTCAAATTTAATCGAAATCAACCAATCAGCAGTTTATAGGCTCCACGCGTCTGAACACATTACTGACTACAGATAGATTAAAAAAAAAAAATGTTGAGTCTTTTTGGGACCTTGTAATCCAATAAAATATCTTAATTGAACTTTTTACAATACTTAGTGAGAAAAAAAAATAGCTTACTGTAAGCATAATACTTGTGCCATTTTCAGACCACTGTGTTTCTACAAGATCCACAAGTATGACAACATAAGGATCTCAAGATCGTTGACAGTAATTATATATCCTAGTTTTAGAATCTAAGATCAAGAGGCAAGATTATGAGACCAGGACCTGGGACAACTTAGCATTGAGTGAGGACTGTAAGAGAATGGAGCTTTCAGACTAACGGCATCACGATCTTTCTCAGCCAACAAAAACCTAACTACAAGAAAGAGAAATTTCATAGAGCAACAAGTCAAACAGTGTAATAGAAAACACTGTAGTCTTGTAGAGTCGTGCTCCACCTATATATATTGTGTTTTTGAACAATAGAAACACCAGAGAAGATTTGGTATTTCGTTACGGGGCCTTGCATTTTATCTACCATTTTAAAGATATAAGAAGATAGAAAGGAATATTAGGATTACAGATTTATTTTTTCCATCGGATTCATAATTTCAATCAAAGTGGAATCTTGGACCTAAAAGAATAACTATAATAAAGAAGCAATTGCTATTTATTTAATAACAAATTGAAGTAACTCAGTAATAACTGGAATCATCGAAGAAGATCAGATTGAAAGAGAAAAACAATACACAATTTTTTAAATTAGGTTGTCCGGTAAAAGAAATAAATACTCATCTCTCAAGAGTTACTTTAATAACATTGTAAAACTAATCTAAACTTCAAAAACACCGCGTGATGTGTATAAAAAAAAGGCGCCACAAATTTTACAGAGCATTCAACAAAAAGAGTTATCTTGAAGATATCATTAGCGAATTTTCGAAGAAAATTAAGCTACTGCAATGGCTTCAAAATATTTGAAAGTTTTTCCATGGAAATCCGTTTTAGACCATTCTTAATCGATTCCTGAAATTTAAACACTTTTTTTTACGTATGTGTCACTCCAGACGATATCTTACCCTAGGATGCACTTAAAAAATCAAAACAAATGTTAAAATGTCAATAATATCAAAAAAGGAGAAGAGAGTTCGTTGGCCAGAATTTTTTGGAGTCCATTAAGGGGTCAAATTTTGAAAATTTAGGGTCAAAAATAGCATAAAAACATGTTTTTTGCATCCCCCCCCCCTCTTATATGAAAATATGACAAATATTGTGTACATAACAACAATTACTGTACTCTTAAAGCTTTCCAACGACATGCATCATGAAGGGTAATACTTTTGTACCCCGTACCCCTGTGTACCAATTTTTTTTTCTCCCATTCAAATTTTACAAAAATTTTCCTATAAGCCAATAATACGCAGATTTCTTTGAAAATTCGCTCATTAAGTCATGGTCTTTTTAATTAATTTCACAACTACCAAAGAGTTTTTATAAATGCAATGTACAGGAATTTATTTTCTTTAAGAAGAAAAAGGATCAAACGTAAAATTCTGACAACCTGAACGATTAATACAACTAGAGTTTACTTCCGAGCTGGAGTAGGTATACTAAGAACCATATATTTTTTATAACTCCAAATACCAAATTGACTCAACTAATATATGTTTTAGACAACAGGGAAATTCTTTTTTGCTCTCTTGTCTGTTTGTATATTTTTCCGTCAAAATGTTTTCGAACGCCTTTATCTGGAAAACTAAATATACTTGTCAAAGTTAGCCTACTAATAGTACAATACATACTTGATTCACCTGTATACATTGCTTCCTCTCAACACTCATATTTTGAAATCGATCTTATTATACTTTATGTTATACTCAAATGACCATTTGCCCAGAGAGAAAACACTATAAAACTATTTCCTTACCAATCAGCAACTTTTACGTGAACCAAGTAAACGACATAAAATGGAAAACTAGCCCTAAAAAAAGTAAAGTATTATGACCAAAATTATAATTAAATGAAAGAAATTGGAAATATGTACAAAACTTGGACTTTTATAAATTGGAACTAAATTATTAAATATTTAATCATTTAGAAAGTATGGGGGGGGGGGGGGGGGTCACTAAAATAATATGATACAATCATTTTACCAAGACTATTTAAAATGCTGAAACAAAGTAGTTATGTGCTGCTCTTTGTTATTTGTAACAAACTGCCTTTTAATATGATGGGGTGAAAAAACCGGGTGTGTTTAAAATTATACAAATTGATATTAAAAAACATGATTTTTACACATTATAAATAATTTTATTTACGCCTCTAAACGATTATCTTTGTCCTTAGAGCTCAATCATCCTTTCTATATTGTCACCTATCTCATAACGAGGCCAGAGTTGTTTCTAGTTAGCTTAAAGTTACCTACAAATAGCAACAAGACAAGCCATATAGACGCTATCTCAATTATAAATTATTCTATTAGTAGCTTAATTTGGACACCATTATTAGCTGATTGAGTATCACTTAATGGATTTAGCGATTACCAGATTTGCAGAAAGCCACACCTTTGTAATTCAAACTGTCTTTTCTGTCGGTCTGGAAACTTCAAACTATTATAAACGACTTTAAGAAAAGAAATACGCAGCTCATAAAGGCAATGACCAAAATAATAAGTACTTGCTACAGCTGCCTTGCGGACATTTGACCCAGTTTTTTTCACAAGAGCATTTCGTACAGCTTCAGGTTCCCCCTGCAGTAACCTTACGCTGAATATAAAAAATTCAACATTTACTTTTTTAATTGACTCTTAAATGAACTAAATTGAGCTTTAATTAAGAACTTACTAGTTATCCCCAATTTAGAAGTAGTCTTGTAAACCTAAAAGCCTTTTGTCCTTTAAAATTATTTTAAAACTTTTTAATACTTTCTTTTTTTCGAAGCCATATTTATTTTCTTTTAATAATAGGCTTTTATACATGGAGTGAAATAAGTTAGGTAACGGGTTCGGTTTTATAACAGTTCATGGACATAAAGAAAGTAAATATTTTGTATTTTTCTATACTTACACATTAACTTATTATAGTAATAAAAAAACGTATTTTGTCAATAAAAATTAAGATAATATTTTTTTCGACATTTCCAAAAAGTGGTATCTTTACTTTTGGTCGAAGAATGTTCAGGAATTTTTTCAGATTTTTTGCACTTCACATAAGCGAGATAGAGGGGGGGGGGGGCACGTTTCACACCCACTTCAAACTTGCCTACGCTCGCCCCATCAAAGTTATATCCAAAGAATTATATATTTTTGAAATCACCTCGACGTACCCTTTCATATAATACCCCTCACGGTGTCGAAAAAAAAAAATAAAAAAATTTTAACCCTAAGTTTTTTTACCCTAATTTTTTTGAAAATTTTTTTTTAAGTCACTATATTTTTAAAATATGTGGGTAGGTACAGGAAACATACATGCCAAATTTCAAAGTGATCGGACGAAAGGTGTAGCCGTGAGGGCACGCGACAGGACGGACGGACAGACACACGCAGGAAAATATAAGGGTCCTTGGTTTTGCCTACAGACCCTAATTAAAAGAGTTTGCATGTTAAGAGTCGCTCAGCTAGGAAAACGGTAACATGCAAACTCAGAAGAGGAGTTCTCAGCGACAGTCACTGGGAGACTATCGCTTAAGCGTCTATCGCTGGAGTCGCGTCTAGGAAAATAATGCTTTAGACGCAAAAGTAAAATACTATCAAAAAGGATAAAAATTAAAGAAAAGTAAAAGTATTAAATTATTTTCACCTTTTAATTACCTCTTTTAACAGTCTTAATTAACATGTTAAAAACATTATTTCTATATTATTATTTGCATTTGCACATTTTTTTATAATCTATAATTAAAGCTGGTTTGTTAAAAGATTATCACCTCACCTCTAGGTCCTGACCTTTCGTCGTGATTTTGATGAAAACTTAAATAATAATAACAAGTGTATAATTTTTTCGACTGCTGTTATTATACGTGTCAAAAAAGGCGAATCGGAGGTTCTAATTAGAATTTTTATTAAAAAAACTTTCAAATTATGTTGTTTCTTTCTTTTTTTTTTTTTTTTTTAAAGGAACTACGTGTCGTTTAAGCATCTATAAAACGCTAAAAGTTGTTAACAGTTTAGGCATTGACTAATTAATTTTATTTTTTTTTTATTGTCAAATATATTTTATTAACAGTTAACACGTCGCCTATGGCTATAAGCTTTTGTAGAAACGTTGTTAAAAGATAGGAATCGTCAATGAAAAGTGTATTTATATAATTTTATATATATATATATATATATATATATATATATATATATATATATATATATATATATATATATATGTATGTATGTATGTGTGTGTTTGTATAATTAATGTATTATGTATACAATTAAAACTTTCTCTAATTCGACAAAAACGAGTTTATAAAGCTTTATAAATGTTTAAAAATATAAATTTTTAAAAATTACCAAAGTTCACGTCTTTGCAGACTATCTATATATATATATATATATATATATATATATATATATATATATATATATATATATATATATATATATATATATATATATATATATATATATATCTATTAGCGCAGGAGTTTGTAGGCAATATAAGAAAAGTTATGGTGAGAAAATAGCCCATCTATATAATTGCATAGATATGTAGGATATAAATCTGGATCATTATAATTGCACATTTTTAAGGTTTCGTAGCTCCTACTCGTCTGTCCGCCCTTCTTTGGCTCATATCTGCCGAACCGTTTAAGTTAAAAAGATTAAATTTAAAATACTGGCGTAACTTTTTGACCCGCACATATGAAAAATATAGAGAAGATAAAAATGTAATATATGCATGAGCAATTCGCAAAAATGTGGTAAGTAGAAGTAGTAAGGGGCGCGGGCGGGGAGGCCAGGCCTAGCAAATATAGACCGCATTCGGGTCCTATTTGCCAACCCCTGAATTCACACCTATCGAACCCCCACAGAATTTGATGTGTTAAACTATAATATATGTATATATATTTTTTAAATTTTTGAGTAGGGTATCGAATGAAGTTGCTGATGAGTAGGTTACAAAAATATATAAATGATTTTTTTTTAAATTTTGCATTCCTTATATTCGTATTATGAGTTAAATTTAGTCCTAAAATTTTGGAATAATTCATGCAAATATCTCATTATAGGGCGATGAAAATTTCCCGAAACAATTGAATTTACCTTGTTGTCATTACCGATAATAAACATTGTGACCTCCCGGGGGATCGAACCAGGGACCCTTTAATGTTTTGTGTGATTTTTGGGGACTTCCGTCTTTTTTTTAACTGTCCGTTTAAATTTGTGAGGCATGTCAGGTTTTAGGCATTCAGGATTTTTTTCTTTTTGATAAACCTTTTCCATTAAGTCTTAATCTAATTCTAACTTTATTTATACAGTTAATTTCTATAGTTTTAAATTCAATATACTCATCTAGTTTTAAATTAAAATAAAATTAAAAAAATAAATCCAATATATTAAACAGACAGGTTTCGAATATTAATGTTGGTTAATACTCACATAACTGTTATCAACTTTCATTTTTTTATTTTTGCTCATTAAATTTTACTTATGATATTTATTAACCGTTTTAAAATGGCAGATTTGGTCATTAGCTATAACGAATTTCTTTACCAAAATACATAAGGAAATTAAACTTTTGAAAGATCGTTTTTTAGAAGTTAAGTCCTTTGGCTGGTCTGTGTAAGCAATTACACAACTGACGACCTAGGAAGTCTACTACGGTTATTGCTACCGAAAGCGGAACGGGATTGAACAGGAGTTTATATCTGTCACTTTTGTTGTGTATCAGTTAAAAAGAAAACCATTGTATTGCATCACCCTTGCTAACATTCTGTCTATTGGCCATATTTTCTCCTCTTTCTACTGTTACTAACATTACGGTTCAAGGTTAATAAATATAAACTGGATAGGAAACCATTATTATAATCTATAAGATTAACTATATTGTGTTGGCTTTAATTAATGCATAAAATAAGAAAAATGAAAAAGAATTAATGAAAGAAATGTGCTAGGCATGAATCATTCTTAGGCATTCAACGCATTCAACTTGTAAAATTATGGTGGTTACATGATATTCTAATTTATACAAACAAAATGTTTTTTCTTAGTATTAACATTGTCGCATATCTTGAAATGTAATCAACTTCTTCTATAGATTAATATCAAGTAAAATTTGGTTGCAATTCAATAAATAAGCAGAGGAATGATCACTTGATTCTTCAACTAAATAATAAAGAAATATAGATCTTTTTGCAATCAAAATTACTATATTTATAAAGCTGACATTCAAATAATATATCAATAATAATTGGTGCTGGAGCTAGGAATAAATAAGAAGATTACTAATAAAGAACAACTATATTGCATAATGCTGATAACTGATAACCAACTACGAATATAAATGATCGACGCTGGAGTAAATAGGAGTAAAGAAAGACGGTTAGGAATAAAGAGACATTTCTTTTTTCAACAATGGTAACTCAATTTTACAAGGCTGGAGCCAAGTACAGATAGTAATTGCCATTGCTTTTTATAGTAATAAAGAAAGAGGTATAAGAAATAAGTTCACTCTAACACAGGATTCTCCAGCACACTTAATTTATACAAAGAATATGTTAAACAATGCTTCTATTATAGTGCTAATAAGACGTTACGGAAAGACAGATATCAACGTACGATTACGAGTATATTAATGCATCAAAGTAGGGGGAGAACTACAGTTTTGACAAATTTAATTTACGAGGCCTGTCCCCCACGTTAATATTGTTTTACAGACTATCATTTAACTTAAATTTCTTTGTATTTTTACCAAACCATCATACAACCTAGAAAGCTGAAACTTTCACACATTATGTATTGTTGATGATAATGTAATGTAAGTTATTAATGTTTATACTGTAATGATATATTAATTATTTAAATTGTTCCTTTAACGTTTGTCTGTAGACATGATAATTTAATAATAACATTTTCAGGCCTTAATATGATTTTTAAGGTAAACATTTGGCTAATAATTAATAAACTATGTAAGGAGTAATGAATGACACATCTGTTCACATACGTTACTCGTCAGATACTCTTGTTTGGAGTAAGTGACGAAGAGCTATGCTAAACATATATTTCAAGACTAAATTCTTACTACCCTCCATTTCTTTTCTTAGTTTGATAGCATAGTACGAGAGATCACATATACTAAATACATACATACATTTCGTTTAATTTGTCTTATCCTCTATTATTCAGGGGAAAACTTTAAATACATCGTATACTGTCAATATTGATAGCGAAAGTTTAAGAAGTATAACATTGCTTATTCAAATATAAGTCAGATTAAAGTACAACTTCCTCTTCCAATAATATTTTTCTTTCCTTTTATCAAAATGTGGATTTCAACTGGCACATGTGCCCCCCTCCACATGCCCTTCTAAAACCCCCGAAAAAAGGTTTTAACAAAACAAACATTTAATGGGATGTGTTTTTGCACCCTTTTCATCACATCAAAACTTCTTGAGATTCTAAATCTAAACAATGCTTTATAAGAGAAAAAAATATTTTTTTCAAAATAACGTTCAATATCCTAATGTCCAAAGACAATTACTTTAAATGCATTTGTAAGTCAATGAGGTGTCACAAATCTAACTTTATTTGAAAAAGGAGATGTAAATCTATATTTGACAGTTTATGCTAATAGTCCGGTTTATTTAGTTTGATAAGAATGTTTTTTAAGAAAGATTCCAATAAAACAGAACTTATTCGAAAACCTATTTTATAGAAATATAAACGGTTGAGTAGCTGGATACCCGTGCTTCACTATACGGAGCGTGTCATTTATAATTTGATGGGTTTATAAATTAACATCAAGAAACATTAAAATTATTTAATAAGTGAGAATATCTAGATTCTATCCCTCCTTATAACTATATTCCCTCCCCTTTGATAAGATAATTTTCAAATATCCCAAATTAGAAATTGATTCCGACTACTCGAAAAAGCAGTGGTATTTTCAGTATCCCCCCGTGTATTTTCACATCTCTGGGTTGAAATTAAAATGATCTTTTATTGATACATATGCTTATATCCGAAATAGGAACCCTTTCTCAAGTATTAACTTCCTGACATTATAAGATCAGTCTGGACTTAATTCCCCTATTTTCATATTTTTTATTTATTTTTTTTTCATTAGGTTGAGGCCCCCAGTTAGTATAGATGCTAATAAGTGTTGGGTCAAAACGGGGTGAGAAAAGTGTAGTCAACTACTTCATAAGATTGATTATATTTCGTCCCAAGAGGGACATCTTCAGACATGATATACGCTAATTTAGTTTTCCAATTAGTTAAAAATAAGGATTCATAGCATTTCTTTTAAAAAAAAAAAATGTCAAAGAATAAACTTCTAAACCACTGAATGATATATAAATATAATATAACGATACCATAATAAGATTAGTGGTTCGTTCTGATTAGAAAGAATCTTTCTATAAATGTGGATGGATTTTCTTTAAAAGATCCACATCCAAAAAAATAATCAAATATTACCATAAAATTAATTTTCAATAAAATATTTTTCTACTATATCATAAAATGGCTCAGTATCTATTATTAAGTATCTCTATTATTAAGTAGAATAAATAATCGAATTATATCCGTTAATCGTATTATATCGAAAAGTATCCCCTTTTTGAAGAAGTTCTTAAGCCTTTTTTATTTCCACAGTTGGAATATTATCTGAAATATAGTTCAATTTTCAACTATTTTTACATATAGTTTACATATACATGTTTCATTCTTTATTAGGAATAAAGAATAAGGAATAATTTAACAAGAGGCTATCAGACACAAAGAAGGGCAAAATAGATAAATTTAGTACTTGAAAAAACTCAAAATATGTATTATTTCACAAATAATACATAACAATAAAAAAAAAAATAAAATAAAACTTATTTGGACCAGTTCAAACATAGTATCAGAATATCAAATTTAGCACTAATTAAATAAAAAAAATAAAAAAGAGCAGGGCCGGATCTTCAAATTTTTGGCCCCCCCGCGAAAAACTCCAATGGGCCCCCCACCTACCCAGGCCAGTGACCTATGCTGAATGGGGGGGGGGAGAGGGGGAGGGGGGCAAGGCTTCGTAAGGGGGGGGGGGGAGAGTCCTGCACTGTCGTTGAGCTTTGTACCCGGCGGCGTAACGTAACGGCGAAAGAGAAAAACTACACATCATAACCTAATTACACGCACTGATTTAGTTATTATGAATAATGACTTATAATGACTAGATATTATTCATCATGACCAATTAAGTTACTTTGACTGTATTTACAATTAATTTTAAACTAGAGTACTCAAAGTATAACAAAAATAAGTAATAGGTTAATATAAGTATGTAATAGGTAACGATAATTTTACAAAGAAAATTAAATAAAATGAAATGCAGGCCATGGCAATAATTTAGCTGCTGTATATATCAATGTAGCAATACTACTTATACTAAAGAAGAAATTACAAAACTTGGATAATATAAAACAATATTTACAAATATTTAGGTATACATATTAGAAATATACATTTAAACAAATATATGATTTATACAAGTATATAAGTATAGGTAAAAATAAGTACCTAATAGGTAAAGTTAATTTTACAAAGCAAATTAGGTACTTATTTACCTTGTTACCTACCTGTAAGGTGGGTAACAAAGTGATTAAGGTCGGATGTGGCAAGATTTTACTTAAATAAGTAATGGGTAAAGTTAATTTCACAATAAAATAAAATAAAGGCCATGGCAATAATTTAGCTGCTATATATCAATGTAGCAATATTTTATACTTATACTAAAGAAGAAAATACAAAACTTAGATAATAAAAAACAATATTTACAAATAGTTAGGTACATATTAAAAAATATACATTTAAACAAATATATAATTTATACAACATATATAAAAAATAGGTTAAAATAAGTAATGGGTAAAGTTAATTTTACAATGAAATACAGGATATGGCAATAATTTAGCTGCTATATATTAATGTAGCAATATTAATTATACTAAAGAAGAAAATACAAAACTTAGATAATAAAAAACAATATTTACAAATAGTTAAGTACATATTAAAAAATATACATTTAAACAAATATATAATTTATACAACATATATAAAAAATACGTTAAAATAAGTAATGGGTAAAGTTAATTTTCCAAAGCAAATTAAATAAAATGAAATAAAGGCCATGACAATAATTTAGCTGTCATACATCAATGTAGCAATAATACATATACTAAAGAAGGAAATACGAAACTTAGATAATAAAAAACAATATTTACAAATAGTTAGGTAAGTATACATTAAAACAGTCCAGTTATGCACCATGACTTAATGAGTGAATTTTCAAAGAAATCTGCGTATTATTGGCTTATGATAATATAGGAAAATTTTGGTTTAGAATTTGGATGGGTGAAAAAAAAAATTGGTACACTAGGGTACGGGGTACAAAAGTCAAAATAGTATTTACCCTTCAAGATACATGTCGTTGGAAAGCTCTTTAAGAGTACAGTAATTATTTATGTATACACTTTTATCATATTTTCATATAAGAGGGAGCTAAAATGGAAAAAACCGTTTTTATGCTATTTTTGACCCTATATTGTCAAAATTTGACCCCTCCAAAAATTCTTGCCAACGAACTCATCCTTTCTTTTAATATTATTGACATTTTAAAATTTGTTTGAAATTTTTAAGTGCATCCTAAGGAGAGATATCGTCTGGAGTAACACATACATACATACATACATAAAAAAAGTGTTAAATTTTAGGAATCAATTCAGAATGGTCTAAAACGGATTTCCATAGAATTTTTTTTAAAAAATTCGCATTACAAAAATTTTGAAGCCATTGCAATAGCTTAATTTTCTTCGAAAATTTTCTATAATATAAATTTAAACAAATATATGATTTATACAACAATTAAATTATAAATAATTTTATATTACATTATATCCAGTTAAATTTATATATACATATTGTTTAGAGTAATTTATTAATTTTTTTACTTATTTATTACAAACAACGTTAAATTTGGTGCCCTCATTATAAAGTTACAGCAATATGACTAACTAAAATACGTAAAAAGTATAATTTTCCGTTTTAATTAATTTGTCTTACAGGTATAGAACATTGAACGGTATAAAAAAAAATTATATTAAGATTTTCTTCCTCGATTTCATTTCGGCGAAGCATTTTACAATCGTTTTTCTGTCTAACCTTATTGCCTCATCGCTGTTAATGGCGATCATGCCCAAATCACGTAGTCTTTCTTGGCCCATTGTGGTTCTCAGGTAACTTTTTATCCTTTTGAGGGCTGAAAATGATCTTTCAGCTGATGCGACCGTTACAGGCAGGGTTAAAAACAATGTCAATGCTGTTAGAACTTCTGGGAAACTTGAGGAAACAATCTCATACTCAACAAACAAAAGTTTGGTGAGCTGGAAGACTGACTTGACCATAGAAATTTCACTGCCCAGAACTTCACGTAATGATATTAGCTCAAGTGCTAAAGAGGGTCCAATGTCCTTTTTATAAATTTTCTGTAGGTTCCCAGCTCTTTCCAAGATCTCTTTTTCTGAAAGTGAAGTAAAAACATTTGGAAACAACACAGAAAATGTTTCTACGACACTTTCGAGAGCCGAAAATCTTTTAGAAATCTGGCCATTGACAACATCTATTAATTTGTAAAAGACGTTAACCTTGAAAAGTTCTTCTCCATCTGAAAACCTATGGTCTTCAGCCAGCTCATCAAAGTGTTTTTTAACCTTTGGCTGCCTTTTCTGTGGTAACTTAGGATCTACACTCCACTTTTTAGCGAGAGCTACACTTTCCTCCTTTAAGATGTCATACTCATTCCTCATATGTAACAGCTTATCTTTGCTTCTTTGTAGGATGGTCGAAGCTCTTCCCAAGTCTGATTCTTTTCCTTGTAGGAATTTTGAAGCAATACTTAACTGGGTAAACACTTTTGACAGAATGACAGTTAACAATATGAACTTATAATTGTGTATAGCTTTCATCAGTCTTTTAGCTTCAGAAACTTCATCTGGTTTTCTACTTTCAAGGGCAATTTTTGTAAGAGCTTTCACAATGTCAAAGTATCTTAATTTTACAGCTAAAATCGAGTCGTGTCTTGAGGCCCATCTTGTAGGGTTAAGCTTCTTAAGAGTAATTTCTGACTCATTTGTTAGCGAGGAAAGAATGTCCCATCGGTTAATACTGTGACCAAAGAAAAGGTACAGTGACTGAAGAGCTGTGAAGTAGTTGGATACTTCATTTACACCACCAACGGCATCATTTATGACAAGGTTAAGATTGTGTGCTGCACAGTGGACATACACAGCACGTTCTTCAATAGATTGTAATCTATTTTGCACGCCTGTGTAAGCTCCACTCATTGTGGCGGCCCCATCATAGCCCTGACCTCTACATTTCCTCATATCTAAGCCGTAGTCGTTTAAACAATTCATAATAAGATATGATAACCCACTCGCTGTTGAGTCTTTTACATGGAAAAACCCTAAAAAAGATTCTTTAATGAGAACTTCTCTTTTTTTGGAAGTAGCTCCCTCTAAGTCGTCTTCTGCTTCAGATAATTTAATATATCTTACAACGAAACTCATTTGATCTTTTTTAGATAGATCTTGGGTTGTGTCAACGATGATTGTAAAAAAAGGTGCTTTGTTAATATCACTGACGATCTCTTTGAGAAGACTAGAAGAAATACAGCTTATTATTTGATTTTGGATATCATGACTGAGATACTTGATTTGACCCTGAGGCATAGCTAAGACTCTTGCCAGTACTGGATCATATTTTGCTAATAAATGGACCAAAGATAAGAAGTTCCCATCATTGTTACCACGATGCTCATTTGTACCTCTAAAAGCAAGAGAGTTTTTTGCTATCATTAGGGTGATATCTATAAGTCTTTCAAAAACTTGGGTCCAAAATGTAAGTTGGGATTTTCTTTCCAGATCTATGTGATCATCAATACATTTACCCACCTCCCACTCATGTAAAGTCATGCAAGCAGAGATATGATCGAGTGATTTGCTGTGTTCTTTTATTTTTCTTGACAGTCCCTGCCAGTCTCTTATACCATCGGCCCAACCATAACCACTTTTATTATTTCCAGATTTTGAAAACAGCCAACACGGTAAGCAGTAAGCATAGTCTTTTTTCAACGAATAGTTCAGCCATTTTAAGGAAAGAGGCTGGCCTATTGTCGTTTCTGTTTTGTAATAAGAACACGAAAATGACCTATTCTTTTTATCTTTTGGGAAAGGCCCTTTGGGCTGGCAACTTCCTGTATTTATGATGAAAGTCTTAAGTTTTACTGACAAATTAACATCATCATAATGCCCTTTGTCTGTGGGATATTCCGTCTCAAGCAAAGTAAGAATAAAATCATCTGTATCTGGTTTACCTGTCAAACTCCCGTTATCTTCACCATTGTTGTTTTTATCAGGTTGCAGTTGCTCTTGTTTATTTTGACTTTCTACTGCTTCTCCTACTGCATCTGTGTTTGTTTCTAATCCAGATATTGCACTTTCTTGAGAAGTTCCCGGTATAGAGATAGAGCTAATATCTTGACTGATGTTGACATCGTTTGAGTCTGTAATCCAACATATAAGTAAGCTATTGAGTTGTTTTGTACACATGTTATCCTTCATAAATGTTAATGTTATTTAGTTATTTTATTTTTATTATATACGCTTAGCAATGTATAAACATGTCAAAACATACAGCATCTGTTTTATTCTTTTGGGCTAATTTGCAGTTATCCATACAGTCAAGAATCGCTTGCCGGCACAATTTTACTTGATTTATAAACTTAGGCCCGTTTCACAAAAGAAGCCTCAAGGCTCTCGCTCTGAAGTCATCGCATTTTCGTACGCAACACCCATTACTAAAATGATCTGCATGAAAAAAGAGCTTTCACACACGGAGCGAGTGTGAGGTGTAGGAGCCGGGACGGCTCCTACACCTGAGCGACGGCTCTAAGTTGGGAGCCGGGTATCGTGGAGGGGAGGCTTATCTCGTCTTTGAAATGTATCTTTCACACCAGGCTACACTCCTACACTACCTCAGCTCAAAATAATATTAAATTTATTACAGTTTTTTTTTTTTTTTTTTTTTGACATTTTCATGTCTTGGGTATGCTACATAACTCGAAAAGCGTAACTAAAATTCTAAGCCAAAAACGTTATCCGGTGTAACAAGGAGTTAGAAAGATATAGGAGGTGTGCTCAGTCTGTCTCCAGCTCAAGGGCCTCCCTCTACGCGCATCGTAGAGCAGAAGAAAGTCGAAAATAGTTCCACTGCTATCAGGAAGTTAGACAGTTGCATGAGATAGTTCGTAGTCGCATAGTATTATAGTCTAGTCTAGTATAGAGGGTTGTAGAGAAGGCCTTCGGTCTTTCCTCACGGGCTCGCCATCTGAGGGTCTACATGTTCACCTTGCGCGGTAACTGGCTCTATGCCCCGACTTCTTCTCTCTCCAGCGGCGCTGGGGGGAGAGAAAATATGGGTGAAGAAGCTAAAATTTTACTTCTTAATAAACTGGAGAAGAAGAAAAGTACTTTCTTTCTTCGTCCACAACATATGTATGATTTAATTCCTAACATACAAACGCAAAACTCTGCACGCTCGAATTTTTTGACATTTTCATGTCTTTACTTAGGTACATAAACTCAAAAAGCGTTACCAAAAAGCGTTACATGAAAATGTCTCACTGTCTTGCAGACTCGTATGCAAGCAATTATTTTATTTATAATTATTTTGCCTTATAATTTATGCAGTTCCTCAAATGTGGAAGTAGACATCCGAAAGTAGTTAAATTAATTATTTTTATTGCACCATAAATCACGAAATAATGTTGTAATTACGTCTATTTCGTCTCGTTTTTAATTTATGGGATGAATCCACAAAGTTCTATTTCTTAAATTTTTTCTATTTCTAAAATTAATTCCACGCCGGCGATTAATTAAATAGTACAGAGCAAACAACGCATCTAAATTATGGTTAAAGGGAGACTGAAGAAGAGAGTTAAAGAGCGACGCGGCGCGTGCTCCTTTACAGCTCTACCTCCGGAGCGAGAGCCATGACACTTCTAGTGTGAAACAGACCTTTGGGGATTATTATATCTATATCCCTTTGTTAACAGTTCATTTTTAAGATTTATACATTTGAAAGATATTTATATCTATATAATTTATACTTTTTAGAGATGATATCTCTGTCTCAACAGTTCATTCGAGTATTCGAGTGAGGCCCCCTATTTTCTAACCTCTTTTCCTAGAAGGTTAGATAACTGGAGTTTTATCCTCTGTTGTTACTAAGAAATCTGTAACTTTTATTTTTATCTTTGTTTATTTAGTGGTAAAAATTTGTTTCTTCATAAAAAAACCCTAATAGCAAATATTTTTAATATCTTGATTTTGCTAGAGTTGACTTTGTACTTTAAAACAATTAATGATTAAAGTACCGGTACACCAAATTAGTTAAAGGGTAATTTAAAAAAAAAAAAATGACACTTTCACTGTCCGCGAGGTAAAAAAATTAATTACTTGCACTCCTTATAATTAAAAAATCTTCAATCCCACAAACAATTTTCTATAGATTAAATTCGTCATTTTGGTGTAGTCAGATTCTTGAATATCCTTTTTAAAGAGGAGAAATTTATATTTATATTTACAAAAAGGTCACCACAGTTACGTCCCAGCCCCTTTTAACCTAAGTTACCATGCTCAAAAATGTTCAAAAAATATTTTTTTTACTTTCTAACTATGATCCTAGGTAGGAAATATAATGTACTTTGTAATACTAAATATAATTTCTTTCTTATTTCGGTATAACTTGTCGGGAATTTAATAAAAAGGCTTGTCCCAGCAATTGGTCACGACAGTTCCGTCACAATAGTTACCAAGAAATTGGCTGCACTGTTTGACTGAGGGCGGGATTTTAGTGTTTTACAGATAAAAGAATCATTCCTTTATAACCTAAAGTTCGTCTCCGCGTCTTCTGAAGTAAGCCTCGGCCACACAACAATTCTCTCCAAAAATTATGGGGCGTATGTTTATTCAAAGTCACAATTGTTCCCATAAATTTTAGTACTTAAAAGTGCATTTAAAGCTTTTTAATATTTTTTGAGAATACCCCAGTAGTATACAGAAAACTTAAGCTTTCCTTTGAAAGCATTAATACATTAGGGTGGCTTGGCCGCCATGTTTTAGTTTATAAGTCACGATAGTTACTTGTCCCGATAGTTAGTAGTACCCGGTAGTTAGTAGTACCCGATAGTTTGTATAGATGTTCAGCGTCAAAATAAAGCACTAGTTGGCTCATAGAATTGTCAAAGTGTCACTTTTTTTTGAAAATGTCCCTTTAACTATTTTATCATTCCCGACTTTAGAGGAACATGACACTTGTGACGATCACGATAGTTACCCAGGAACAAGATAGATGTCACATTAGTTACCCAGCGTACTACAGTAACGACAGTTACTAAAAAAAATTGTACTTAAATAGGTTATTTTTAAAAATAAAAAAATTCGTCCTCATTATAGAGTTGAGTGTACAATGACTTATTTAGGGAATTAAATCTAATTAGCTAACAAAAATTTCTATAACCAGGAACTTTAATTAAAGAAACTTGAACAGTAACTATCGTAACAAAATTATAATTAATTAATTTTTTCACAAATTAAAACCAATGTAAGAAATGTCCTGAGTAGACAATAATATTGGTTTGAGTCGGTACTCTTATAGAAAAGGGCCCCCCTTTTTGTTTTTTATACAGAAGAGTTTATATCCCTTAGTCTAACTACCTATTAAGACAAAGGGATATTCAGTCCAATATGCTTTGGGACAAAGGAAAAGGAATATCACACTTTTGCATAAAAAAAGTGTGTATTCGTTTGTCAGAAGGTATATTAGATTAAAAAAAAGTGGGGGGCCCTATTCTATAAAAGTGCCGTTTGAGTCTGTATGACGATTTCCAATCGTCGTTTGGTGGTAAATATAATTTTGCAAATCGGTAAGTTGAAGAAAATTCCGGTAACTACTGTGACTAAAAAACTCGACTTCATTTATTTAAAAATTGAAAAAAAAATAGTAAAACTTAAATATCCCGCGACCCACATATATATTCTTGTTGTATATATTGTTCAGCATCAAAATAAAGCACTAGCTGAATCAAAATCTGAAAAATAAATTTTGAGCAGAAAGGTTTGCACAGAATTGTCAATGCGTCACTTTTTTCACATGTTCACAAATGTTTAAATATAATTTACATTTACCTGTAATAGGAGTTTGTTCTTTAGATGGTGTTTGGCATAAGAAGGTTGTTATTTTCTTATTATATTTTTGCAGCGCCTCCTCTTCCAATCGTTTCCTTTTTCTTTTTGTCGCACCACTAGGCCTACTTACAACGCGTGCCTTTTCCATTTCACGAGCGCGATACTGCACTAGACAAATACACTTCTGGGTACTACAATAGAACTAGGGACTAGGGCTGAGGTCTGGTCTGGTAGCTAGATAAGGACGGTGTATAGAGAAAGAGGACTTCTAAATAGGGAGTGGTGGGGGTAGCGGTAGAACAGTGGGAGAGTGCTGTGACGTTACGAAGAGTCCCGGAATGGCTAAACCAGCTAATGAAGAGTATAACTACGGCTAACACCCTTTATCTCCTATAATAATCTCCTTTCTCATAAATAATTCCTTATCTTCAAGTATTGGCCACACTATTTTTATTAAGATTATGAATATGAACTACACGTTTTAGAAGTTAGACTTAAAAGGTATTCTATAGTTTTTTTTTCTATAGTTTTTGTTTTTTCTATAGTTTTTCCACTTTTTCAACATATCTGACTGGGCCCCCCGCTCCGTGGGCCCCCCAGCTCCGTGGGCCCCCCCGCACCGCGGGGGCTGGCGGTAGCTATATCCGGCCCTGAAAAAGAGGATAAAATGCAAATTGAGTAGTTAAAAGGATTAAGTTGACGAAGGAACCTTGAAATGCACTACAATAAATTCTGATGTTCAACATCTTTAAAATGCAGATATTCTGGAAGGTAACGGCTGCACCTATATAAAGTCATCGGAATCTGAAAATCCATCTAAAAATAAATTATTAAATTTTTTTTTTTTAAACTTAGGTAATCATGCAATAAATTTAGCGAGTTGAAGTTTAAAAAATTAAATAAAGAAAAAAAGAGATATCCTCAACTCTTCTTCTCATTTGTCTCCTATTAATCATTTGTTTTATTTTAAATAATTATTATTCATAATAAGTTTTGCATTCAGTTTTGTAATTTTATGTTAAATTGACAATTAAAATAAATAAAAAATTAACACCGATACTGTAATAATGGGTATGAGGTGTCAAAAATATGTTTTTTTCTGTTGAAATTTTTGAAAAGTATCCCCAAATTAATAACAAAGCCGCATTTATATCACACCTTTTTGTAAAACTGCCATATTAGGATGACTTTTTGCTTACTTTTATTAAAAATTATTTACACAGCGGATTTCAAATAAAGAAAGAAAAATGGCAAAAAAGAAACTAGTACGACGACTAAGGAACAAATTACAAACAACAACCTAATAAGAAAAACTTGTTTAAAATGGAACAACATTTAGAAGGATTAAAACCCCTCATATAATGATTTAAAAAAAAAAAAATGTTTTTTTAAAATTTTCTAAAGGTTTACATGCACACTATTTTATATCTATAGTAGAAAGGTACAATTGTGGTAACATCTAGTTCATATGAAATTATTAATTTTAGGGTCTGTAGGCAAAACCAAGGACCCTCATACTTTTCTTTGTTTGCCTGTCTGTTAACGCACCTGTATTCCGAAAGTACCAAACACAAAAATTTAAAACTTTGCAGTTATTTTATATGAATTACAAACAGCTGTTTTTTAAAAAAAATGTTCATATGTCACATATTTTGTAAGAAAAAATCTAGTATTATATTTAATTTTTAAATTATAATAAAAAGGCGGATAAAAATGCATCCATCACTAGCAATTAAAAAGAGAATCGGGGTCCTTCAACTATATATGTAATATTAACTAGAACTAGAGTATTGGGAACAATTTCTTTAAAATTAAATTAGATTTATGTAATATACATAGCATAATATAAACCTTCTTGATTTATTAGAATATGTAGTATAATTTAATTATAATGCAGTTACAATTCCTGCATTAATTTTAACTGTGGAACAAAAAGATTTAAGAACTACTATGATATTTTTACACAATTCGATTATTTATTCTACAAAAATAAGTACTATAAAATATGGTCATTACACTTCTATCATGGTTAATATACAGGCTAAAGCACAGTCGGATTAACAGGGGGACGGAAGGATGGATCTCCTAACCGTGTGAGAGCGAGAACTCAAAACGGCAAAAAGCTACTGCCAATAGGAGGAGGGGAGGGTCTGGAGGTATTAGTGCTCTCTTTATATGAATTACAAACAGCTGTTTTTTAAAAAAAATGTTCATATGTCACATATTTTGTAAGAAAAAATCTAGTATTATATTTAATTTTTAAATTATAATAAAAAGGCGGATAAAAATGCATCCATCACTAGCAATTAAAAAGAGAATCGGGGTCCTTCAACTATATATGTAATATTAACTAGAACTAGAGTATTGGGAACAATTTCTTTAAAATTAAATTAGATTTATGTAATATACATAGCATAATATAAACCTTCTTGATTTATTAGAATATGTAGTATAATTTAATTATAATGCAGTTACAATTCCTGCATTAATTTTAACTGTGGAACAAAAAGATTTAAGAACTACTATGATATTTTTACACAATTCGATTATTTATTCTACAAAAATAAGTACTATAAAGTATGGTCATTACACTTCTATCATGGTTAATATACAGGCTAAAGCACAGTCGGATTAACAGGGGGACGGAAGGATGGATCTCCTAACCGTGTGAGAGCGAGAACTCAAAACGGCAAAAAGCTACTGCCAATAGGAGGAGGGGAGGGTCTGGAGGTATTAGTGCGAAAACTGGATCAAAACCCTTATCAAGGGAGGGGAAGGATTAGAAGTTATTGTTCTAAAGAAAGATTGGCGAACGATAAAATGATCGACTTTGCCCGTCTAAAACAAAGAAAGAACAAAAAATAATTATATCACAGATTTCACCAAAAATTTAAAATGGACACAAAAATTTGCCTAGTAGTAGATTTCTGGTAATAAAAAAAGGATAATTAGTTAATACACTTCTTAACAACATGTAATAAGCAAGTATTAGGTAATTTAAGATTCTAAACCTCACAAGTTACACTCCCAATATTCATTACCACATAAAAATTACTAAAGATGGCTTTATATTATTTTACATATAAAATATACATACGTAACAAACACGCTGAAAATGTGTTAATTCAATGTTCGAATTTAAGGATTCGTGAATCCAAGATCTGAATAATGCATTATTTAAATTAGGCTGCATTACATTTATATTTAGAATACTATACAATTTCCAAAAGTATAACAGTATAATTACCATGCATCTCAATGTATACATACTGTGTAAAACGCAGTTTATGATGGGTGAAACTCAATCATAATCATAACCGATAAAAATAACCTTCGACAATTTTATAACATCCGCACATTTGTTCTCTCCATGGATAAAATTTTAATACATAAAACGCATATTTAGAAGTTTAATACCTTAAATTTCAGTTAAAATCTTGAAACATTTTCTACATTGAAAAGTTATTTACTAAAAAAAGTTCACGAAAGTTGGTTATGTGCAGGGGTCGTTTAATAATTAGCTCTATCTTAAAAACGTTTCACCCCCGCAGTGTTTTCATATTAATTTTCTGGTTATAGATTTCTTAATTAAGCAAAAATGCTAATCTCTAGGGAACAAGGAAAAGGGTTGACACTTTCCTAATAAAGTAAGAAGCCTTAATTGCCTCAAAATTACAACAAAGCAGTTGCTAGGAGCGAAATAAACAGCATTCTCATAAGGAAAGCAGGCTATAAGTAAAAACATCATGTTTTTTGAAAATTAATCTATATGGTTTGAATAAAATCAATTTTCAAGTTTTCCTATTGAGCAACCTTTATCCTTCAAATTTAAATAACCACATCGACAAATAAAATCCTAGCTTTGTTGTTGGATAACCTTTATCCTTTATTTTTGAATAACCATGTCAACAAACCACATCCAAGCGTTGCTGTTGGGTAACCTTTATCCTTTAAATTTGAATAACCATGTCAACAAACAATATCCAAGCATTGCTTTTGGAATATAAAGACAAATATTATCTGAAGTATTGTGGTTGAGTTTAGTTTAGCAAGTGCAAGCAGTTTCATATTTACTAAAAATATTTAATAAAATGTACTAGTTCCTTTAAAATTACAGTAAAATAATTTTAATTATAAATCATATTATCCGAATATTTAATTAACCGGATCGAGCTTGGTCCCAATTAGTTTGGATAATCAAAGTTTAGCTGTACTTCTTCCTTTATTCTTTTTGGAATAAACTGGAGATGATAAGCAAAACATCCGCTATAATAGGATCAAATTGAAATTGTAGCCATTGCCAAGAAGATGATTATAAGTATAACCTATTTTTTCCCATAATGTTCAGTTTATACCCGTTATCCTACAGCTAATGATAATAAGCTAATAATAATTACTATAAGCTTATAATAAAATACCATAATATTTACCTTAAAATAATAATTATTAACCTATCCTATATAATGTCTTAGTTATCCTAGAACTCATATTATGAAAATGCTTAAAACTCATAATCACATTGCAACTGTTAACTAAAAGAGAATTATGATAAAATTATCACTATTCTATCTGAATTTGCCTGGTAATCCTGTAACTAATTTGGCTTTAGTTAAAGAAGCAAGCATAATATCCGTTAAGATTAAAATCACACTTAACTGTTCAAATTGTAACCTTTACTCGTAGGAGGGAGAGAATTGTCTTCCTTGACTTGACTGCGACCTTGGTAAAAAATCTTTCTCTTTAAACCCAAAACAAAACTAAAAGTACTTCACCTTCCTAAATACATATAATACTTTCTAAATTAATTTAAACTAAAAGAAAGCTTATATAAATCAAGTGCCAACTTGTGTGGTACATAGTTTCCTTGCGTCTTATCACTAAGCGAATGGTCAAATGGGTGTAAATTAAATCTATCTATCTATAATCTATATAAATAAAAATGAATGTTTGTCTATCTGTCTGTCTCTTATGCCTGCCTAAACCGTTGATCCGATTGCGATGAAACTTGGGGAAATGGTTGGACACAGGCCTGGCCTGGGGTGGTTTCTAAGTTTGTAAAACTATGATCCGATTTTGGTACACAGAGGTACAGGGTACAAATGTCAACGTAATGAAAACCCTTCGTAATGCATATCATTGAAAAGCTCTTTAAGACTACAGTAATGGTTGAACGGATGTCCGGGAAAGTTTCTGAGTTAGTTAACAGGGGTACAGGGTACAAATGTCAAAGTAATGAAAACCCTTGATGACCCCCCCCCCCCCTTGAACCCGTGATGCATATTATTGAAAAGCTCTTTTAGACAACAGTAATGGTTGGACGGATGGACAACAGTAATGGTCGGCCCGGGAAAGTTTCTAAAAGTTTTTAGAAGGGAAGTTTTTAAAAGTAAGTTTTAAATTTTGGTACACTGGGGTACGGGGTACAAATGTCAATGTAATGAAAACCCTTTGTGATGCATATTATTGAAAAGCTCTTTAAGACTACAGTAATGGTTGGACGGATGCCCGGGTAAGTTTTCTAACAGCTATATATTTCTTAATGTTATTAATGTTTATCAGGCGGTACGAAGTTCGCCGGGTCAGCTAGTCTATATATTTTATGAGCGAAGAATCGAAACAAAATAAAGATATGTTTAATTTTTATACATAAAATAAAATTGGGCATAGAGGGTTGAAATTAATATGGGAACACTGGGCTAATTTTGACGTACCATCTAAAATCCATTAAAATCGGACAAATAGTAGATAACAATTGGTGCGTAAAAACTGCAATGTTGCAGACGCATTTAGACCTTAAAGACAGAAACGGATTTCTGTCGTGAAAGTTTTTGAAAAAAAAATCGTTACTGTTACCTTCGGTAAGCTTGGCAGAATACAACACAAGAATATTTAATTAATAAATGATTAACTAAAGTGAGTGATGAAAAAATATTCGACAACTTTAAATTATGTGCCAACATTTAAAATTTTCTCCACGCCCCAAATTCCAACAGGACAGATTATTATTAAACTTAATTGTAAGTACGGTTCTTTTTTTTTCATTGATTGTAGAGACAAGAAACCACTGTTTCAAACCCAGTGGGCCTGGCTAAGTTAATATTAGCAATAGTTGCCCTGGTCCCCTTGACCTAGAAATTTATTTAAACCGATTGTTTCTTTATTACTTATTTACTTACACAGCATTAATTTATTATCATTTTACTATCGTTTGGCCTAATATCTAGTACTTCATATTTTACACACACACGCAATATTTCTTCAATCATTTATTAATTTTGTAAAACAGTGTTTCATCACCGAAGATTTTTTCAATCAATCTTAAATATCATACGTAATGTCAACGACCATAAAACAAACAACTTTCCAATCTATAATGTTGAATATCAATGAGAAAAACCGCAAATAAAAGTAAAAGGTAAAAAAAAAACAACATACTACCAATAATTTCAAAATCAAAGATTAAATGTCAATTACAAAATTAAATGGGATTTATATTAATTTAAAATATTAACTTTGGTTTTATGGTAATGAAAATACGTGAATTAGGCAATTTAATAATTTTATAATAATGACTGGCTTAGTTGATAATGTAAATGTTGAAAATGTAGAAGCTAAGAAAAAAATAAAAATTAAATTACCAATATTTCAATTTTCCTTATTTAACATTAGGAGCTACACAATAGTACATTAAGCTTCGAGTGCGGAAAGTAGCATTTTGTATGCGAGTGTGGAGTTTGCACCCGAGCGACAGCGAGGGTAGTAAAACCACACGAGCAATGCAAAATGCAGTTTTCGCACGAGTTGCGTACCGTACTTTATCTACGATTGTTAGATTTAAATAATAAATACAGAAAAAAAATAAACTTGCTGTGTGTAAGTTCGTATCTCTCTCTTGATAAAGATGGCATTTATTCTTGAGTTGTATTTTTTGCCGAATTAATTATTTCTGGAGGAGTATTATTCTCCACATTTTCGTCAAAGTCACTTGATTCACTTATTGTTTTCCACTAAAAACTCGATATAAACAGTTATTTTAATAAAAGAACTGCAAATTAGTTTTGTTAAATGTAAACAAACTCGCTAATCGTGCGTAAAGCTGAAGAATTCCTCTTCTTTACCGCGCTAGCGTGGTAAAGAAGAGGAATTATTCAGAACTATGAGACGCGCATGCGCAATGAATACAAGTACGTAAATAATCACTTTCTGCGCATCTAAACAAAGATATAATGTTTATATTTCGTATCAATCGTAGATAATAAATATATACTTATGGTCTTTATATAAACTTTCCACATCTAATCATTAAATTCGATGCGTTAAATTTACTTTCTCACACAAATATTTTATTATATAGAGGATGCATTGCGATGATGATTGATTTATTACGTTTTAGATCATCTAACCCCAAATAAAAGTGGTTTTTAAAAAGAAACTCTCTTTGGTTTGTGCAGGCGTGAAGAGCCTAAACCTGCTAAAACCAATATGGGTGAAATTTGTCACACTTGTAAGGGAAATAAATTTTAACTTTGAAATAGAAGTGCAAATAAATTCTGAGGAAAGAAATGAGTTCTCAATAACGCTTTCGACGATTTTTTTTTTTTTTTTTTTTTTTTTTTTTAAAAACACATTATTTTGTAGTTGATTTAAATATACGAACTTAACCATGGTATAAGTTGTTTCCTGGGAAAATCTTATTTCTGAGAATCGCGAGAATTTTAAAGTTTAAGTAAGAGGTCGGGTTCGATTCCCCTAGGTGAGGAATTTTTTTTTACTGCAAATTTTGTAAGAATTAAAATCTGAAACAACTAGCAAATGAATATGACTACGATTAGATGAGTAAAAAAGGCCGGATCCTGCGTCCAGTAATAACCTAATTGTATGTTGATCGGAACGTAATTTTAAAAAAGTAATTATTGTTAAATCTAAAAAAGAATAATAATAAACAAATAATTCTATAAGTTAAAAACGTGCAATAACAATAAACATTTAACTAACGTCATTTTATATTTACGAACAAAAAAACAACTAAAAATGTGAATAAAAAATGAGTAATGTACGATGAGAGGATATAGAGATACACATGACATTCTTAAGTGGTTTTGCAGATTATTCTGATAACTGCTTATGGAAAGAAGAGTACAGGCAACAGGTATCCCAGATTAACATTATAAGGGTCCTTGACTTTTCCTAACAGTATCATAAAAACTAATGGCATTACCATTAACTAGTATCACTAACGACTTTCCTATTTGTAATTTTTTCCCCATTAACTGTTAATATTATATATATATAAAAGAAAAAAAAAATCATCAACAATTCTATATTAATTAAGCACGGATACGAAAATGTTAGTTACCCTTAAAATCAAAATATATATTTATAGATATTTCTTTTCCTTTTAAATTTATTAGTTTAAAAAATTATTCTGCCAATTTGTGTGCCACATAGCTTCCTCGAGTCCTATTTCTAGACGATTTGTCACAAGTATAAATAAAGTGATATCAGAAATACTTACAGTATTTATACAGAAATACTACAGTATTTATATTATACTTAATGTGGCACTTCTTTAAATTGTTACTCCCCTTATACAGAAAACAGAGGAGTGTAATAATCTTAAGAAGGTGTAGGGAATGTTCTTCTTTAGCCTGTAACTCCCCATATAAAAACAGAAAAGTTATATTCCTTTGCCCCAAAGTACATTGGACTAAACATCACTTTGTCTTAATAGTTATTTAGTTTAAGTCATTTATAATCTAAAAACTCATAGGGGAATAACAATCTAAAGAAGTACCCTTAATGATACTAAATTTAGAGTGTTACTAAAAAAATTAGGTTGTGGGGACAGCGCACATGAACAAGAGACAATATAGGTTTGCACAATCATGTGCGTAGGAGGTTAAAATTATCTGAAGACTAACTATGTTATGCATGGCATCTTCATGTATGTGCATGGCATGCGTGTAGAAGGTTGCAATTATAGGATAAATTAAATTTAAATACTAAGAGTTATTTTAAAAAATATAAAGGTTAAACATTTGTTTAGGCATAGGTGAAGCATGAATTCAGAAGCTTGAAATTATAATAGGGCCATCCATGGGGTATACCATTTGTTAAAATCGGGGCAATTCTTTAGATTGATGCTCCCCTATGTTTTTTTTTAGAATATAAATAACTATTAAAACAAAGGGATGTTTAGTCCAAGGTGCTTTGGACTTTGGGACAAAGGAATATCTCACTTCTGTTTTTATAAGGGGAGTAACAGTCTAAAGAAGAACATTCCGTACACCTTCTTTAGATTGTTACTCACCATAGTTTTTTTTTTAAAAGGGGTGTAACAATCTAAAGAAGTGCCAAAATGGGGTAATTACTTCTCAAAATATGGGCGTAAAATTTATGACAGATAGACAGAAACGAGACAAAAAATATTCCCTGATATCGGAAACACATTTTGGCTGAGGTAATTATTAATTAATAGACTAAAAATAAATTATGTTTTTCAGAATGATGAGAATAGTTCCGATACCTTCGGTAAGCTCGGGAGCAATATGTTTTATGTTTTTGTATTGACAAGAATGATATATTGTAGGAAAAAAAATTAAAACAGTAATGAATATGCTAAGTGGGCAATAGGAAAGAAATGTTATTACACACTAGCTTAAAATAAAATTATTATTTAAACTAGATAATTTAAAAATACATCTTCCGCGATGAGACCGTGTCTAAATCGGTGCTTTAAAGGATTCTTTTAAATGATAAATAATTTAATTTAGATATAGATAGTTTCTGTAAATTGTAATAACTTAGTGCATACACTGTTAGAAGTTAGAATGATACAACATATTATTTAGCCGCAAGCTTAAGAACATTAAAAATACCAGTTAAATCTCTTCTTTCTGTAATTTCCTATTACTGTTTTATTTTCAACATTAAAAAAAAAAAATTGAAAAAAGAAATCTTGCTTCTGTAATTAAGTCATCTTAAAACTGTGAATCACAAATCTAAAAATTTACCTGTAGATTATTATCAGCCATAGATTTATATAATAATTATTTTTCATTTCCACCAACACTATACACTTAGAAATAATAATAGTAATTATGTCAATTAAAAAAAATCAAAATATTTGAAAAAAGGTTAATAAAGCTGGGTTTACACGATCCAAGTGGAACCAATTCAGATTTGACGCTACTGTATTGTGTGTAAACAGGCTATCAAAGAGTACTTGAACCATCTAAGTTGAGTAGGATGGCCCCAATTTTTTTTTATCAAAGTAGACTTGGATGGAAATAAAAATGGCGCCCACCTGCAAATAATGAGAACAAGTGTCAAAAATGACGAGTTTGTACCGTTTGATTGAAACAGAAACAGCTGATTTGACAGTTTTGTTCAAACTACTTGGACCAAGTCTACTTGGATCGTGTAAACACTGCTTCAAAAGTTGCACAACCACTTGGTCCAAGTGAATTTGATCTAAGTTACTTGGTCCAAGTCCACTTGGATATTGTAAACCCAGCTCAAGCATAAGTAATAACAAATCTTAATAAATAGCTTAAAATTATTAATTTAAAAACATAAAGAATGTTTACCAATTAAAAAATTAAACCTATGCTATTCATCTAAACGATTGCAAATAGTTTATATGTTACGTATACAAATAGACTGTCAATTGGTATGGCACATAGCTTCCTCGCATCCTATCCACGTACTTTTCTTGATTTTATGCTTTTACAAGCCATTATTGTCTAATTGGTTTTATTGTTGCCCCCGTTTTTTTCTTTAATCTGTCAAAATTATTTTGATTTTTTACACGAAATAAAGTATCAATTTAGCAAAAGTTAAAGAACGCAGACGGTTCAAAATAATCTGGGGCCATCTGCGGGTTACTTACGATAAACTATAAAAGTTTCATTTAAATCAGATAAGTACTTTTGAAGCTATAGGTGTAAAATAATGTTTGTTTATCTACGATTGATACGAAATATAAACATTATATCTCTGTTTAGATGCGTAGAAAGGGATTAATTTAGTACTTGTATTCATTGCGCATGCGCGTCTCATGGTTCTGAAGAATTCCTCTTCTTTACCACGCTAGCGCGGTAAAGAAGAGGAATTCTTCAGCTTTACGCACGATTAGCGAGTTTGTTTACATTTAACAAAACTAATTTGCTGTTCTTTTATTAAAGTAACTGTTTATATCGAGTTTTTAGTGAAAAACAATGAATGAATCAAGTGGCTTTGACGAAAATGTAGAGAATAATTCTCCTCCAGAAATAATTAATTCGGCAAAAAATACAACTCAAGAATAAATGCCATCTTTATCAAGAGAGAGATACGAACTTACACACAGCAAGTTTATTTTTTTTCTGTATTTATTATTTAAATCTAACATTCGTAGATAAAGTACGGTACGCAACTCGTGGGAAAACGGCATTTTGCATTGCTCGTGTGGTTTTACTACCCTCGCTGTCGCTCAGGTGCAAACTCCACACTCGCATGCAAAATGCTACTTTCCACACTCGACGCGTAATGTACTATTGTGCGCATGTGGAAAAGAAACAAATGAGCGCAGAGGGTTGAAACTTATATGGAACCAACAATGGGATTCTCATGACCAACCACCCAAATTTTATTAAAATTGGATGCGTAGTTTTTAAGATATGTTGGTTCGCAAAATTTAACGACAGACAGACACGAAACCAAAAATGTTCCCTGATGTCTGAAACGGATTTCTGTCTTGGAATTTTTGAAATCGGAGACCTAAAATTTTTTCGTTCTTCGGAACGATCACATAGCTTCCGTTACCTTCGGTAAGCTTGGAAGCAAAAAAACATTTTTAAAAAAGTATAAATCTTATCATTAAGCTTAGTTAAAATAACAGTTACCCTTACAATCAATTTTAATTTCGTCAAACTGCTGAAGACGAAGTATTTTTTGTAGCGATTTCGTGAAACTTGTATTACACAAGAAAAAAAACTCTAGCAATCGAAAAAAGCACAGAAAAAGTACATATGACATTTTTAAAATATGTATATACGTACACTGCATATATATATATATATAGCTTAAAAGTATTAATTTAAAAATATAAAGAATGTTTACCAAAATAATATAAATAAATTACTAATACAAATATTAGTTACGCATAATAATTAATATTAGTTACGCATAATAATAAATATTAGTTACGCATCGGTTTCTTAAAATTAAAATCTTAAAAAGAACACTCGTTTTATTTTTAAAGATTATTTTCTTAAAGTAAACTTTTACTTTGTACTAAACTGGCATCGCCTACTCCAAAACTGACTAACTTGATTTCGATCCTCTACATAACTTCTTAAAAAATATATATATTTAAAAAAAAAAAAAAAAAAAAAATCCATATTATTTTTGAACTTTACGTTAGGTTATACAAGTAAGAGTCGTTACGGAGAGAAAGTCTTTGAAGTTGGGGTAAAATAATCTTGTGCAAAGGTCAGGCTCAAACTGTAATCTTAACTTGAGGAAGAGTGCAATGCTGCATCAAGTAGATTAAATTCTCGTCCAACAGGTCATTTAAAAAAAATATATATATCGGTTCATCCAATTACGTTTTTTTAACAAAAATAAGTATATTATTATCTTAAAATAAAGTTTCTAATTACATGTATGTTTTTGTAAATAAGGTTTCAATTTGATATTTATACTTATTCTTTAATATGAGTCAAAATGGCATAGTTTTTGAAGAGCTATAGTATTCCCAGCATCACGATATAAATAGGTTAGCAACTTAAGTCAAGAGGCGTATATCGTATATCCGATTGCCAATGCCAATTGAAGGATTTATATAGCTGATAGTAGTAACTATTTTATACGTCCATTACAAATACCTTTGGCAGGGCTAGTAATTTTTAGTTTTTGAAGAGTAAAGCCTCAAAATATGGCCTCTATTCGAAATGAAATTAAAATCAGGAGAAGTAGAATAGGCCCCAAACTTCTGCAATGGCGGCAGGATTAATAAACCATCCTGCCGGTTTACAATGTACAGAGTTCCTCTGCACATTGTACCGCCTAAGCAAGTATGCTTACTCTGTACATAGTAGGAGTATGAGTTCCTCCGTACTTGTACCGCCGAAGCGATTAGAGTGCGATCATTAGTAAACCATATAAATCAGAGAATCACGGCGAGGGATCGAACCCACGACCTCGAGCCGCCCTTGATACATTGATAGCCGAGCAGGCGTGTTAGGTAATTTAATCCACACGGCTACGCCGGCTCTCGAAGTAGTAACCCCTGAAGATAGCAAACATGGTAGTGGTAGTGTTAAAAATACTTGTGATATAGAGCAAAAAAGAAGTACCTCATATTTAATATATATATATATATATATATATATATATATATATATATATATATATATATATATATATATATATATATATATATATATATACACCTATATAATATATATATATTCGCCTACCTTTCCTCATAAAAACACATTGCTCCAAAAGCATGAAAGCTAAAACAAAATGTTTGGTTTCGTTATGAAGCTGACAAAATATCTCACAAGAAAAATGTAATAGTACATTACGCGTCGAGCGCGGAAAGTAGCAATTTGCATGCGAGTGTGGAGTTAGCACCCGAGCGACAGCGAGAATAGTAAAACCACACGAGCAATGCAAAATGCCGTTTTCGCACGGGTTGCGTACCGCACTTTATCTACGATTGTTAGATTTAAATAATAAATACAGAAAAAAACTTCTTGTATGCAAGTTCGTATTTCTCTTTTGATAAAGAAGACATTAATTCATTAGCTGTATTTTGTGCCGAATTAATTATTTTGGGAGGCTTATTATTCTCCTCACATTCGTCATAATCATTTAAATCACTCATTGATTTTCACAAAAAACTCTTTATAAACAGTTACTTTTATTAAACAAAAAGCAAATTAGTTTTGTTAAATGTAAATAAACTCCCGCGCTAATCGTGCGTAAAGGTGAAGAATTCTACTTTTTTACCACCCTAAAAATAATTCTTCAGAATTATGAGACGCGCATGCGCAATGAATACAAGTACGTAAAGAATCACTTTCTACGCATCTAAACAGAGATACATTGTTTATATTTCGTAACAATCGTAGATAATAATAATTTTCATGCCCTCAAATTACATGACAAACAATCTACACAATTATTTTTTTTTATTTATTTTTTTTTTTTTTTGTGGTTCCATAACTTGGTACAGAACAGAGCTTAAACTTGTTGGACTTCAGGAAGAATTTCCTTATTTACTAACGTTTTGATCAATATTAATATTATTACCCATTCATAAAGCGGATTTTTTAGTAAACTTCGCTGAAAGTAAAAAAGAAACGTGTTTATTGTTGACATGTAGGTGATATTAGATATACTAAACCAATCTTGGTTCTTTTAATATGCTTTTAATTATTTACTCACCTGTAAGTCAACAATAGCAACAATAAACAAGTTTCTTTTAGCGAATTTTCAAAGAAAATTACGCTATGGCAATGGCTTCAAAATTTTTGTAATGCGAATTTTTGAAAAATTTTCCCATGGAAATCCGTTTTAGACCATCCTAGAATCGATTCCAAAAATTTAACACTTTTTTTTATGTATGTATGCATATATGTATGTATATATGTGTCACTCCAGACGATATCTCCCCTTAGGATGCACTTAAAAATTTCAAACAAAATTTAAAATGTCAATGATATCAAAAGAAAGGATGAGTTCGTTGACAAGAATTATTGGAGTTCATTTAGGGGTCAAATTTTTACAATTTAGGGTCAAAAATAGCATAAAAACGTGTTTTTTCCATTTTACCCCCCTTTTATATGAAAATATGATAAAAGTGTACATAACATCAATTACTGTACTCTTAAAGAGCTTTCCAACGACATGCATCTTGAAGGGTAAATATACTATTTTGACTTTTGTACCCCGTACCCCTGTGTACCAATTTTTTTTTTTTTTTTACCCATGCAAATTCTAAACAAAATTTTCCTATATTATCATAAGCCAATAATACGCAGATTTCTTTGAAAATTCGCTCATTAAGTCATGGTGCATGACTGGACTTTTTTACTTTCAGCGAAGTTGAATGGGTAATAATATTAATTGAAACGTTAGGTTTTTTGAAATAAGGAAGTTTTTCCTGAAGTTCGACAAGTTTAAACTCGGTTCTCTACCAAGTTATGGAACCACAAAAAAAAAAAAAAAAAAAAAAAAAAAAAAAAAAAATGTATGAATTTTTTGTCATGTAAATTGAGGGCATGGAAATTATTATTACACTTTTCTTGTAAGAAATTTTGTCAGCTTTATAAAGAAACCAAAAATTTTGTTTTAGCTTTAATACTTTTGGAGCAATAAGTGCTTTTATGAGCAAAGGTATGCGATCTTAAAAAATCATCAAATTTGACCTTGTGGGAAAACAGTTGAGAATAGACCCATGGATTATGGTTTATATAACGTTATTTGTAGCCAATGAGGTTTAGAATCAGCCTATTTATATTTGCACATATATCGTCAATCACCCTGTATATATATAGTGGGCAGAGTTTGATGATTACCCCACCTAGTAACTATATTTTTAAAGTAAATTTTGATAAACTATTTAATAGGAATTAAATCTAACTATGAAATCCCATAATATCTAACAGGTAGAAAACACTTTTGTAAGCAAAAGTTTAGTAAGACTGGTAATAAAGGCGAGATTTTTTTATTACAACTTAGAAAAAATGAATAATATACATTTGTTATGCCTTTTCCCATCATCCTTTATATAGTTGGTGCTCTATTATTATAAAAAGTAAAAAGCGTACTTATTTGGTTTAAGAAACATTTAAATAGACTCAACTCAAAATGTATCAATCAATAAATGTTTTTGGAGGGTCTATTCAAAACAAAAGTACTTAGCTTTTGGGGAATAGCTTTGCCAATTTGGAGTTTGATTTTGGGGTTCCAAATATGTGTAAAAAAACTGACTCATTTTACATAAAATGCTAAAATACTTGGTGAAGTACAAAATATTTATTTTAAGTCTAAAAATTATGCAGATAAGGTTTTCGTAAACATAATTTTTTTATGCTTGCTCTAACTATTTAAAAAAAAAACAATGTCAATAATAAGAAATACAATTGCATTGTCGTGATAAAATAATCGTACACAACACAAACATAATGTGAATTTAAAATAATTTAAAAACCAACCTTATTTTTTTTAAGACAGAAAATGAACAATTCAATGAACATGATCTAAAAATAAATATTATTATTAAATCCCTGACGTAATAACTTAATTTCTATTAGATCAATTTTTTTTATATAATATTTGCCTTGGAATCGTGTCAGGGACAGCCTGAAGAACGCGCTATTGCATAAACAGTGTAATTACATCTAATATTTTTAGTTGCAGCGATGTTTAGACATTTTTCCTCTTTTTTTAAAAAAAATGTTTTGAGTTAAATGATGTCATAATAAAGTGTATATATATTTTTTTTTGCAGTTTTAATTCAATGATTAATAAACAATAAATGTTATTGTTACACTTAAAGCGGAAGCATTCTCGGAAGATGAATTCAGTTCAGATTTAAAAACGGATGTGTTCGGTTCTAATTGCGATATTTCTTGATTGACTAGAATACGTCTAGTTAGTTCAATCAAGTAGGAAAGTAAACTAGTGATAAATTATAGACAATTTTTTTTTTTTTTTATAAAAACGACAAATAAAATTGCTCATGTATTATCAATATAAAAATCAATGAAGAGAGAAAAAAAAACTAGTGCTTAATCAGAAAACAAATTAAAAGACGTTTCTACTCATTATAAAAAAATATATACATCACGTAATACCCAAATAGAAGAACTTAAAAAGACAGTAAAAAAGTTTTAATGATAAATAAAATAAATAAGCGAGTGTTTAGTAAAACCAACTTTAAATTTTTTTTAGACTTATTCATTTTTTTGTCACTTTGAAGAACCAGTTCATGATGAAAATGAGACCTCGGGTAATTTTTTATACTTTCATTCAGTTATAAGACACAAATTATTATTTGTAGTTTAAGGACACAAATTTAGTAGTTCAAAATATTAAAATTTTTGATAATTTAAATTTAAAGAAATTTTAATAATTTGTAGTTAAGATCATTTGAATGAGAGGCCTTACCTTTTCAAAGGGTAAGAATTATTTTTTTGTTGTAAAATACTAGTTTACTTCCCTGTATTTTATAAATGTATTATTTAAGCAATTCCATAATTTATCAATATATTATTGAATATGTAATCATATCTTAAAAAATACCTCTTTTTTTAAAAACGTAGATAATATGAGTAGATATGTAAAATAAGAAAATAAAATAAAAATCTGGCCAATAAAACGCATGCTAAACTTTCTTAAAAACGATTACATAATTACATGGTCCAGTTTTTTTCATTTATTAGCTCTTTCGAGTTTTGGTAGCCACATTTAATTATTATTGAAAATTTGATAAAAATAACTTCTCCCTGACGAGGAATCAAATCCGAGCTCACACCCTTTGCGTTTAAAGCATTTTCTCAGGAACTAGATTTTTTACGGAAAAAATACTTGTATATGGTTTAAGTATATTATCGTATTTAAATTGACTACATTTTTGATTTTTTTAATAAAAACGGTTCAGACCGTTTTCGAAAAATCTTTTTTTTTACTTTTTCATACTAACAGAAAGTATTGTGTTGGCGTGATAATTCTATTTTGATGGATTTACACGTTTTGAGGCCCCTTGAGTCCAAAAAGTATTTTCTTAAACATGTCCGCCTGTCGTCTATGCAGACTCATGGAGCCTAAAATCACTGGGCCGATTTTGACCAAATTTGGCATACATGTTCTGAAAAATCATAACCCCAAGCGAAATCGGTAAAAAATTTCGAGCTCCAAATTTGGTGGCGCTACCTCCCAAAAACTCTGTAAAAAAAAATATTTCTTGAAAACGGTTCCGACGATTTTGATTGAAAAAACTAAAACGTCCATTTAAATACGAATCTGACGATATAAGCCGTTTTCCCGGGAAAAATCTAATTTCGAGATAAAAATAATCTGATTTTGTTAAAAATCGAAAACCAAAAGTAAACAACCACCTGTTAACCCCCCCTAGGAAAACTAATTAAATGAGATATTTTGGAATTGACATACAGTTTTTAACAATATGACAAAGTTTGTCTGAGTTGTCACGAACCAATTTTTTATAAGTTTTTTTCTGAACATGAATGCCCAATTTCGTCAAAATCGGCCCAGAAGTTTAGGCTCTACACGGTTTATGTGCACATTATTTAAAAACCACTTTTTGGACTCCCGCAGGTCAAAGATGAAAATTTGGTCTGCAGGCTCAGAAAAATCACACCACTTGCACTTATTTGGACTCAAGAGTCATCTTAAAAAATTCTTCATAATCGAAAACTACGTATATTATGTGTATTTATTTGGTAAAAGTAATAATAATTTGTACTTCCCTTTCAAGGGAAACTTATGACGGTGTCTTATAAATTATTGAGTATCTTATATTTTTTTTTAAAACCATTACAAATAATAAAACTATTGGCGATTGATTCCAACCTCATTACTAGTCGTCATCAATAAATTGTCTATCTAGAAAAAACTAAATATCACCATTCAGCTGTTTTATTTGAAATACAAATTTTATTTTACCTTTTTTATGCTCAAGATATAAAAACGGATAAAAGAAGACACCGGTAAATAATTCGAAAGTTTAAAATCAAGTGGAACGAAGGTCACAAATTTAAAAGCAGTTTTTTCAGGAAGTTATTTCCTTAGAATCGATATTTTAATGAAGGACATCACCATTTTATTGCAATTTGTATAAAAAATTATTCTTAATAAGAATTCTATTTAAAAAAATAAATAAATGAACTAGATATAATATATTTATGATCTGGGATCTTTTAAAAATAATTAAATATACTTAAAAACTTACTTAAAGTTGAATTGAGGTGATAATGCTCAATTGTGTTGTTTCTTATCTCCTTCAACAGAACACCGGCATTCTTCTGCAAATTATAAAATTAATATAAAAAACAGAATAACACAAAATATATATGTTTAATATGTATGTTTGTACAAAAATAAAAATCAACAAAAAAAATCACTTCGGAAATAATTAATCAAGATGTATGCGCGTTAGTAATTTCTCTCCTGCCTCTAATAATTGTAAGAGTTAGATGATATTTTTTGTTAGTTACTTTGCCAATAAGATCTGAGAGAAATTATAGACTGCAGATTAGTTGGATCAATCACTTTTCAACCTATCGATGGAATCATGTTTCACATCTCTGGAGGATTAAGCTAAGCTTAATGTTAGTGTTAGGATTGATAAGGATCCCTGTTGTAGTAATCATTAATTTGGTTTATGAAATAATTATTAATTGAATATTGGAGCCTCGACGGCAAAAAGGTAAAAAATGGTGTGCTCAGTGGTAAAATTAAATATTATCTAATAGTTGAATAATTGCATTATATTATACGAGCCTTTAAGCCCGTGGCAACGGGCTTAATTTTACATTTCGAAAATAAAGTAAAACTAAGTAAATTAAGTTTGATAAGTTATTAGATCTATTTAGATGAGTTAATATATCTATTTGACGATCAACAAATCAAAACAAACATTTATTTTTATTGGAATAAATGTGGTTGCCTGAGGTGAGTCGTTCTTCGCTGTCGGGGCACTACTCGAATATAAATGATTATACATCAACCTTCATAGAGGAACCTTTCTTGTACTGGAAGTTCTATTCTCAAATTACTCTTGAGTAAGGCCAATAGAAGAGATTAAAAATAGATAGGTAATTAGGAGACGCGTTTTAATAGAGAATACTCGTAAATACTATAGAAAAGAAGAGAGGAATTATTAAAGGGTTTACGTATGTACCTTTAGGTAATGAAGAGTACAGAGTACATATAGAGGGATGGTTAAAAATAGGGGTTAATAGAAAGAGAGTGCCAGGTACACAGTGATGATTAGAGTATTGAGAGATAATTAGTTAAGGACATATGTAGATTCTCATACGGAATGTGATGAGTAGAGGAGATAGAAGCGAGTACATGTTGGGATATAGTAAAAAAAAGTGTTTAATAGAGAGTATACAGATTTTGAAGAGCAGAGGAGGTAGCAGAGAGTTAATATAAGTATGGGTTTGAGGTAAGTAGGGGGTATAAGTAGATATATAAAAATGAGTAGTGGTAGTGCGTAGTTTGGAGGAAAGGGGTTAGTAAAATGTATACTAGTTAAAAACTTTTAAAGAAGCAAAACTAAAATATATTCTTCATATAAACTTTTTTCCAATGAAAAAACTTATATTCTGGAAGAAGATGGAAGCAGCGTTAACCAATATTTTATTTTATCTCATATTCAATGTCCTGATTTTATTATTTTTTATTATATTTTGCCCTGGAAATAGGTCTTGAGGTGTATTAGCTAATAGCTATTCCAATCCAATGGTAGACGTTATGAAGTCCTAAAATTTTAATCAAGCATTATTTGATTAAATCATCATAGATTATGAGAATCTTAGTCATTACAAAGGGACTGTTGATTTTTTCAGGTGGGGATGAGGTCATGCGAGGTGATGTCCGGGGGATCGTCCGACTCGAGTTCCAGGACCCCTGACATCTGGACCAATGAGGACCTCACATCAGACCTGGATTCTAACAAGAACAGCCCCACCAAAGGTTAGTAATCCCACTATCTAAATATCATCTTACAATGAGTTAACTTAATCCAACAAAACATGTAATACCTTTTCAGAACTAACTTGGAATAAGCTGGTTTTAATATTGATCGTACATAACTGTTTCCCTTTTTATTCTGTCTATAGAGTGAGAGACCAAGTCAGTATATCTCATTGTGTTAATATGAAAACCAGCCTACATTATAGGCTTTTAATAAAAAAAAGCTCATTCAATCTCATGATCTGTTCCTGTACACATCCTACACACATAAATAAAGAATAACTTGATAAGATAATATTTATTAGATACATTTGACGAGGGCTTAAAGAAAAACCGTGGCAATTGGTTAACTTTTTCAGTTTGATCATAGAAACCATTAGAAGAAAATTCGAGCCCTTTAACTTCAGAATATATTCAGAACTAATTTACTCATATCAGAAGGGCGATTTACCATTAATTCTTAAGTAGTTTTTATATAGGAACAATAATTGAGGTGGTCCGAAGTAAAGATATGCAAGGCATGATGGCTGGAACTTTGCCTGGCGCACTGCCGTGCGCTCAGATTATTACGATACAAATCGGTGCAAAAGTAAAAGTACCATTTTTTTAAAAAATAAACAAATGACACAGCCCTAAAGTACAAATTGAGGCCTTTCAAATGATATGAAACACAATAACAAACTTTGAATTAGCCAGTAACTAAAATGCAAACTTTGAAACTCTCACTTTTTGAAAAGGCTTAGGCGGCCGCTCCCTGACTTGTCGGTACGGTATCGGTATTTTCTGCTTTACCGATACCGTCTTCATCTCCATCTCCCCACTTGTCGGTATACATTCGGTGGAATCTTTCAGTAACAGTAGTGTCGTGGCGTGATTATGTCGCCGTCAGAAGAAGATAGTACTTTACCGCATCTGTTTTTACTGCTTGTTCGTACCTCTCTGTATACCGATCCCTTACCGCCCCGCCCTAGTCAGGGAGGACTCATTAAGATATAGGCGCTCGGTAAAGAATCTGTACCGAATTGGTACCGAGCGTACGAGCCTACCGATACCGTACCGACAAGTCAGAGAGAGACCTTAATATTAAGGGTTCAATTTTTTACAGTGTTATAAGCTACTTAAGCTTTATCTTCCTTTCAAATTTCAAAAGCCCATCTAAAGAGGAAGCAGAGATATTATGGTGACAAAACCGGTGTAAGCTTGCTGGAACTTGGCCTGGAGCGGCGCACTGCCAACCTCTCAGATTGTTTTAGTTACTATTTAATATTTTTAGTGTATAATATATAGTAACCTATGCGTCAAAAGGTGAGAACAATTTCATTCATGAACGATGCAGCATTAGGTTGTTACCATCTGTAATTTTAGGCTGACATTGGACATTTGACGTAATAGTAAACGTATAAGGAACTTAACTTGCCAAAATAAACTAATCAGAACTAAAACTTATCAATAAACTAATACAAACACATATTGCCTATAAAATCACATATTGTCAATTAGATTTTAAAATCCTTAAACATTTTATTACGTTTGGCGAAAAAAAATCTGGATTAACTTTAACTCCATAAATGATAGAAAAACTCAAATTTCTAATAAGATAAAGAAATTTATGGGAATGAAAAGAGATTTCAAAGTTAACAAACAATTAAGAAGAGAGACTCACTAATCAATAAGTATTAGACTTTCACCTTTATTTAATTTTGATTATTAAATTATAATCTTTACTAATTTATTTTCTTAAGTGCATAGGTTTTAATTAAAAAAAACGTTGTAATTAAATAATTTAAATATCCATCTAATTAATATTCAGGAATGCAAATCAAATTAATCCTGCGAATCTTCAAGTTGGCATTGCAAGCTTTCTATTTCTTAGTTTAAGTAGTTTTATTTTATTTAGTTCTCGTTAGTTCAATTTTACACCCTTAATTGTTTCTTTATTTATTTTATGATTTAAGTAAATTAAAATGTTGGCAATGTAATGGAATAACAAATTATGTGTATAGAAGGAAATAATAAAAAGTTAGCAAACGTGAATGGAAGTCAAATGGATGAAAGTATACATAACATAATATAGTTTCTCATGCAATCTTATAGTCTGTTACAAAGTTAATTAAAAATAAATCCTGTAACATAGCTTTAATACCAGTTAAAACTTACAACTGGTTTAAAATAAAGAATTAAAAGACTCTAAATTCATTTTTGTTTCCAATCACCACCATAACACACACATAGAATTCGAACCAGAAGTGGGAGTTACAAATTAGAATTTCGAAAAAATAGAAAGAAGATTATAGATGTAATCATTTTAATAAAGGATATTTTTTAAAGGGCAAGAATTTTAATCTTACCAATAGCTTACGTTCTCAAGAGGAATAATTTCAAACCATCGTACCGTATAACATTGCGTAAACAACATTAATATTCGGGTAACAATTGAAAGTTACCAAAATGTTACTTGTGTGTTGGTAACGCCACAAAATATCTATCATGAAGCTAATAAAAATTAAGAGAAGAAAGGTGACGGGTTAATCTGATAATCACGAACACAAAATATAATCATTTCAATTAGCCTAAAGAAAGGTATTTCCTTTCTCTCGATCCTCCGTATCGACAGAAGGAAGCAGTGTAAACTTGCCTTTCAGCCGAACCAGGGTGTAAACAAGCAAATATGCTGTTACATTAAAACTACTAATTAAAAATTACTAACTCCCCCCCCCCCCCACTTAACAAACAAATTAATTTAATGCAGTCAGGGTCTTTAGTCAAGATAAAAATAAATAAAATGAAAACCTGTTAGTCGAGTTTAAGGAATTTATAATCAACCCAGACTTAATCTTTGTATTTTGAAAGTCTATGTCGTCAGAAAGCAATCTGCTACTTGTAATGCAAATTTTACTGCGTTCAATAACTAGAATGAAACGGTGAACGATAGTTCAAGTTAAAGCTATCGGTCGTGTTTTGCCTTTTCGGGAAAGTAAATGTAAGTTGAGAAAATATCTAACAACTCTAATGAATATTTTGGTATAATTTATGCTTCCAAGTAGTAGTAGTACATAATTGTAAAATCCTAATATTAAATTTTGATTTTCAGGAGACTCAGAAAGTGAATTCTCAGAGGCGGAAACGCGATGCGGAACCAGGGGGAAGCGAAGAGGGCAAAATGGTAGCGGAGGAGGAAGAAGACGGCGACCCGGACTCTCAGCCAAAGAACGGAATCTACGGCGACTTGAATCCAATGAACGAGAACGAATGAGAATGCACTCTCTTAACGATGCTTTCCAGGTATTACAACTCTTTCTATAAGAAAACCTTAAAACAAGACATCGAATATAACTAAGAGGAACTCTTGTGGAGGAGTTGCAATCTGAATTTTTTTATGCCAAAAGGGACTATTAAGTCCTATCTAAACATCCATATTATATTATCAGTGTTTTTATAAATGCAATCACATGACTGGTAATGTATGTGTTAGATAAACTAAAAACCATCCTATTTCATTAGCTTTAATTTCATTTAGTATATATATATATATATATATATATATATATATATATATATATATATATATATATATATATATATATATATGCCATACTTAACTTATAAGCATTAAGGCCGTACTGCTAAAATTAAATACATAAGTCGCTTAAAAATAACTACAAGTCATTTAAAAGATCGCGAATGTTCTTTGAAAACTCAATGAAATGCCTTAAAATACATTTTTATTGTCCAAACACAATGAAACTACTCAAAATTACCTAATTCGTTCTCAATATTTTTTTGTTTTGAGGAGGGGGACATTTTTTCTCACAAAATATGCGACGCATGGAAAAAATCCTAGACAAAACAGTTTTTTTGACAAAGAATAACTATGATTTGTTAAACAACTAAAAGAGGAGACACGAAAAACGTAATTTTCAAGGACTCACGGTGCAAAAATGAATTGTTAAGGCCCCCATCCACGATCAATCATTTTGCGTAAACATGATGTTTGCGCAAACCTGATGTCAGGCAAATTTAGGCCATATACGTCTAACATCAAGTTTGCGCAAATATCAAACAGCCCCATACACGGTCAAAATGTTTGCGCAAACATTTTGACCGTGTATAGGGGCCTTTACAAAAACAAAACAAAATTTGTACTCAGGGTGTTCTCCTCTTTCATTTAACACCACACATGAAGCATTTCAGTTAAAAAAAGTTCAAGCCCTAGTTTTTGAGGGATGATTTTTTGGAGCTTCTCTCTCCTCTTTTTGGGTTATTGCACATAACATATAACAACAAAGTTTCGAATTTTTGTGTTGAATACTTTCAGAGCTCCGGTGCTTTACAGACAGACATGCGCAGGAATGTATATGGGTCCTACATATTGCTTACGGAACTTTAAAATAAAGTTATTCATAAAACACTAATAACTGTATTTTAAAAGTTAAAATAGCCTCTGTCATTATGTATCCTTTGTGATTTAAAACAATTTTTAAAAATGGGTCTGACGGACCAAATAAAATTACCATTCCTTATAATAAACGAAACATTTTAGAATAATTTCTTAAAACACACACTTATATAACATATATAACATATATATATATAACACACACACACACACACATATATATATATATATATATATATATATATATATATATATATATATATATATATATATATATATATATATATATATATATATATACATACACACACTCACACATACAGATTAAGTAAAAAAGTGAAAACTTGATTTCAATTTATTTAATTTTTTTAAAAAATGACAATAAAAATAACTAAAAAACCATACACTGTAAGAGCTACCTGGTTATAAAAACCTGTTATTGTATTCGTCTCAAGATAGATCCTTAAATTGCTGAATTTAAAATAAACTTTTTTATTATATTAGCTGACAACTCGAAGGTCTTCTCTGACCTTCAAACATTTGCTAACTACTTTTTTAAAAAAGCACATTACCTCCACTTTCTTATTAAAATATAGTGGATGAAAGTTTGAAAAATATACGATTTCTATAAAGCTTAAAAAAGAAAACCACAACAAATAGATAAGTTATGCATTAACACCATTATAAAATATTCATAATAAAACCCTTCAAGAAGTGATATCAATCATCTTGAAAGGATAAAAAAAAGGATTCTACATAATTAAAAAATAAATCAATAACGTAAGCATTTCAATTTCTTACCGTGTTATTAACTGGATACTACCTAGTCTATGATATCTGTCAGTTTCAATTCATGACTTAAAAAGTTATTGGTTTATTCGTTGCAATTTTACGTCTTAACCTTACGGCTTCTACTCACGAAGATCGGCTATAATCATTGGTCTTTTTTTAACATTAAATTAAAATGATTTGTTAATGGCAGGGCAAGTTACGTGCTTGAGTTATTTGAGTATTGAGTCTTTATTCCCCATGTGAGCAGAATATGGATATATATGAAGAGATGAAGTATTGAATTGATACAAAAAAGTTTATATATATATATATATATATATATATATATATATATATATATATATATATATATATATATATATATATATATATACACACACATATATACAGGGTGACTGGCGTTATATGTGAAAAAAATGAAGTGGGTTGTTCTACGCCTCAGGGGCTACAAAAAACACTATATAAACCATGGGTCAAATATTAACCATTCTCCCATAAGTTCAAATTTTATGACTTTTTTAAGAACGCATGCCTTTGCTCTTAAAAACACTAATTGCTCCAAAAATATAAAAGCTAGAACAAAATTTTTGGTTTCGTTGTAAAGCTGACAAAATTTCCTATAAGAAAAGTGTAATTTTCATATTCATTCCCCCAAATTACATGACAAAAAATGTATACAAATGTTGTTTTTAAGAAAAAATAAAAAATCTTTTTTCCTTGTGGTAGAAGCGAGATTAAACTGTTCGGATTTCAGGAAAAACTTCCTTATTTCCTAAATTTTTTATCAATATTAATATTAATACCTATTCATAGGGCGGAATTTTTAGTAAACTTCGCTGAAAGTAAAAAAGAAACTTGTTTATTGTTGCTATTTTTGACTAACAGGCGAGTAAATAATTAAAAACATATTAAAAAAAAATACTGGTTTAGTATACTCACCAATATTTCAACAAAAACAACAATAAACATGTTTCTTGTTTTACTTTCAGCGAAGTTTACTAAAAATTCCGCCATATGAAAAGGTATTAATATTAATATTGATAGAAAATTTAGGAAATAAGGCAGTTTTTCCTGAAGTCCGAACAGTTTAATCTCGCTTCTATTCTAAGTTATGGAATCTCAAAGAAAAAAAAAAAATTTTTTTTTTTTAAATAACATTTGTATACATTTTTTGTCATGTAATTTGAGAGAATAAAAATGAAAATTACACTTTCCTTATAGGAAATTTTGTCAGCTTTACAACGAAACCAAAAATTTTGTTCTAGCTTTTATACATTTGGAGCAATTAGTGTTTTTATGAGCAAAGGCATGCGATCTCAAAAAAAAAACATAAAATTTGAACTTATGGGAGAACGGTTAATATTTGACCCATGGTTTATATAGTGCTTTTTGTAGCCCCTGAGACGTTTTTTAATTGTTATTAAAAAAGTCCTTCAAATAGTGTGGCACATAGTTTTCTCGCATCCTATCATTGGACCGATGCCGATGGGCTCATAATTATAATAAAGTAGAATGATATAGATTTCAAAGTACACTGTAAATTAACAAACGTAGTTCGTTGCAGTGAGGAACATTAGACTTCTAACTATTTACAAGCAAATAACATATTTAGTTTCCTACAAATGAAATCACTAATATCTGACTATTCTAAATTAACAGTGGAGAGAAACAACTGCTAATCGACAATACATACGTGCATTGCGGGTTAAATCTAAAGTTTTTTTTATCCTTCAGCTGAGACGATTAAAATTAATTTGGGGCAATCTGCAAGCTACTTTTGACAAACCATCCAAATTTTATAGTCATCAGATGAGTACTTTTGAAGATGTAGATATAGATGAACATAAATGTATGTTTGTGCCCTTATACCAGAAGGTTGAAACTTATACAGTATAGCGTTCTAATATAACTTAATAAATTAAACCGTTATAAGATTAACTCAAAAACTATATTTGAAAACTGAAACTCACATCGTCCAAAACAATAATAAAAATGAGTGACACTTGACATTGATAGTGTCACAACAGGACCAACAATGGGCTAATTATGAATTATGACCTATCACCCAAATTTCATTAAAATCGGACCAGTAGTTTTTAAGATATGTTGGTACCTAAAAATTGAACAACAGACTTTGGACCAAAAACTTTCCTGATTAAATCAGGGACATAAAAAAATATTCATTCAGAACCATCACATAACTTCAGTGACCTTCAGTAATATCAGAAGTAATAATTTTAATTAATATTTAAGTATCTGTTATTTAAGAAAATTAATAACACTCTTATATTTAATGATTAAATTTAATTACTAAAAAGATGTTAATATTGGATTGGAATTATTTTCATAAAAAAAGACTCAGTAAACTATATTGAGAGAAAGCCTGATTTCAATTTTTTTGATGAATAAAACCCTTTAAATTTTTACTAAATCAGGGAACATTTTTGGTTCCGTGTCTGTCTGTCTGACTGTCGCTCAATTTTTGAGAACCAATATATCTTAAAAACTAGTCATCCGAGTTTAATGAAATTTGGATGGTAGGTCATAAGTAGTCCATTGTTGGTCCCATATAAGTTTAACCATCTGCCCTTTGTATCCAAATGCACACAAACATGCTCTTATTTACACCTATATCTTAAAAAAGTACTGATCTGATTTTTATGAAATTTGAATGGTTTGTTGAATATATAGCCCACAAATGGTCCCATAATAATTTAAACCGTCTGCACTCGTTAAATTTTGCTAAATTGATCTTTTATTCATATAAAAAAATCCGAAGCAATTTTTAAGGATTAAAAAATGGTGGGAAAGTTAAATAAATTTGACAGTAATAGGTTGTAATAGCATAAAATCAATATAGTATATAAAATATTTTACAAAATATATGTGAGGAAGCTATGTGCCACACTAATTGGCAGACTATTTTTGTTTCTTCCAACTCTAATAAATATTTTATTTTTGAATAAAATTTATATATAAAATTTCTTGAGTTACAAAGCTGAGATAAATGTAGTCAAATATTTAAAAATGTTTAATTTCATGTAGAGAAACGCTGTTTTACATAGGCTGGAATCAGGGAGCTAGCGTAGCCGTGTGGGTTAAACCACGTCTGCTCGGCCATCACTGAATCTTGAGTGGAACGAGACGGGGTTCGATTCCTCGCCGTGACACTCTGATTTATATGGCTCACTATTGATCACATCATACTCGCTTTGGCGGTACTATGTACAGAGGTATGATGTGTGAAGTGGCTGGAACTCTCTACCGCGGGGCGTAAAAAGGGCCTAAGTGATGGCCTAATTGCAAGGTTCGAACAAGTGGTTCGTCCTACCCGTCCTAGTAGAAAGTACTAGACTACTACTACTAGGCTGGAATCTATCCATGTTGTATAGAAGTACTTATTTTCCTTTATAGTTAAATATTAATTATAAATTATAAATCTGATAAGAAATTATTGATTTATTGTGTCAACAAAAAAAAAAAATAATATAGCATAAAGAAAACTCAGCTTGATTATGCTGGAAATCTAGTGGACTTCCTAATAGAGATACCAATTGTTTAAATCAGTAGTAGACTTAGACTCGTTCTATATTTATCATTCTACCAAGAAATGAGAACAGGCAAACAAATGAGTAAACAGTAAGTCAAGTAATAATAGAACTAGACAAACCAGCAGGGATTCCTAAACCATGTTTACCTTTTGAAGTCCCAAAATGATAAGCATTTTCTTCAATTTCCGCTGATACCCATTTCTAGTGAAAATAAAACAAAAGCAAATCTGAAAAAGCAGGCTTATCAAAATTTAATTATATTATTTCAGCAACTGAGAGAGGTGATTCCACATGTGAAAATGGAAAGGAAGCTCTCCAAGATAGAAACCCTAACCCTAGCCAAGAACTATATAATGGCTCTTACCAATGTGATCTGTGAAATGCGAGGCGACGAAAAACCTTACACGTAAGTAACTAATTTATTTTTTATTGACTAAACATAAGGTAATATGGTTTATATAAAAAATGTCCATTAAAAAAAAAATATCGGACTTCATTCCCAGGGAGGGGAGACATGTTCCAAATTTCAGATGATTTGAAGAGGATTGGTAACTATCTAAAGATAAAATCAACCAAAAAACTGTGTATGGTGAATTTATCCATAAGAGCCCACTGTGGTTAAATAATTACAAATGAGGGAGGACTTTCTTTAAAGCTTAATTTTACCCAATCACCTAAAATTGTAAAATTGAATTGAGTAAATCTGACATTTAGCAACAATTATTTTCAATTTAGCTAATTCAACTTAAATTGTCTATTGCTTCAGATTCGTGGATGTAGACTGCACCAACAATGAAGAGGATAATAATACCACCAACGTTGAAGAAGATGATTTTGAGCAAAATAACAATTCTATTGATCAGAGAAATCTTCAACCAACGGCACAGTTCTAATGGCTTCATCTCATCTATTTCTTAAAATTATAATTATTCATAGAGCATACTATGGACTCTTAGCACTTTTTGCTAAAATGTAAGGATTGTAAAAACAATTTATATAATGTACACAGCCACAAAATATGGTTGATACATTTTTCCAAGAACAACTGCACCTTAAACTAAAGGACTTTTTTAGCAATCAGTTTCAAGGAAAAATTAGATGTACAAGATTATGGCAAAAATGGTTATGGACAAAATTAAAAGTGTAATTTCGGTAATTACAACATTATAATTTTATAAATAACTAGGCAATTTTGCATTTTAAGTCAATTAATCTCCGTCATAAGATATCAACCTTTTGGTCTTTTTATACAATATGCATAAAGTCCAGATCAATAATAGGCTAATCAACATAAATATGAGAAACCATCTTTGAGACATTCAAATTGAAGAACTAAAATGATAAGATATTAAAAAAGAAAAGTTCCATGACAACTAAATGAACATATCTATATACTAAGAACCAAATCTTATGAGTTTGCTTTTAAATTTGGCTAAGAAATTACTAAGTTACCTCAGTAATTTTATTCAATGGGCAAGCAAATAAACAAGTATGTCATTATTTTGGTACTTAAGGGTTCCCGAGTGGTTAGTGTACTAGCAAAACTCTTACCTGAAACCAAGACCTTTATCAATACGGACCCGATCAATACCTTTATACATGGCGATGGTTGGAATCCCAGGTAGGTGAAACATGTTTCACACTGATGAACATGTGTGAAGAGGCGGATTCCCTCCCGCCCTGGGTAAGCAACCACCCCCTTAGTCTTTGGGCACTTCTTTAGATTGTTACTCCCCTTATAAATAAAACAGAGGGGTGTAACAATCTAAAGAAGGTGTATGAAATGTTCATTTTTAGACTGTTACTCCCATTATCAAAAAAATGTGATATACCTTTGTCCTAAAGTAATATTGAACTAAACATCCCTTTGTTTTAATAGTTATTTAGTCAAAGTCATTTTTATTCTAAAAAAAAACATAGAGAGAAAAAAACATGGAGTAACAATCTAAAGAAGTGCCAGTCTTTGTATTCAGGTTTAGAACCCAAGCTCATTTGGGTTCATCCTCTCGGGCTAAGAAAACAAAAATACCCCTGGCAAAGGCTAATAAAGTCTACATTTTTCATCTTCCATCCTATCAAGGCACAAAAATACCTTTGGCAAAGGCTAATAAAGTTTACATTTCCATCTTCTATCAAGGAAGCTGTTCAATTGATAAAAGATTTATGATTGGATAGCTGGGAAGCATCAAGACAGAAGACAGTAGCAATAACAAAGATGAATTTATGACTCTTAATAAAAGAGACAAATGAAGCTATCCATTTTAAACAATAACATGGAAGTACATCACAGTCAAAACTATAGTTCTAATGATTACTTTGTTTCTTAAATCTTTTTGCACATTCTAATTTTTTAAAATTACTTTTAGAAGAAGATACAAAAGAAGAGGGGAAAACTTCATCTAAGCCTGCTCAGAAATTTCTGAATTTATTCTAATTTAAAATATTCTTACAAGCATCCTAACATTTAAGATTTAAACAGTTTTAAAAATAGACCATATTTTAAAACATTGATATCTTATTTTACTTTATTATTAATTTAACCAGATCGTTTCAAATTCTAGTATAAGCATGTTTTCTAGTATAGCATTTCCGTCCAACCTCACTTAAGGCTCTACCGCCCTTTGAGGTTAGGAAAAACAGTAAAATTAAAATTATACTAGTTCTAAGCAAGATATCAAAAATCTAATCACAGGCTTCATCCCTAATTTTAATTCTGCACAATTTGAGCCCTATTTCAACTTCCTATGATGAATAGTACAGGCACCATTTTAATACGAGTTTTATCGTTGTATTGAAATGGCGCCTGCACTATTTATCATAGGAAGTTGAAATAGGACTCAAATTGTGCAGAATTAAAATTAGGAATGAAGCCTGTGATTAGATTTTTGATATCTTGCTTAGAACCAATAAAAATTTCAATTTAATGATTTTCCTAACCTCAAAGAGCGGTAGAGCCTTAAGGAAATCAAAACGAATACAATGAATTTTTGATAATACTATTTTATTTTACTATTCATACAACAAATTCACTGTGGTAAGCATAATGTCGCCTACTTCAGTTATTGCTGCTGAAAGAACGTGTCACAGTATCACACCCTACTCCTTTACTTCTAATAGGCTCCAAGACTTCTATTAACCAACTATGCTCTCTCTTAAAATATTTTCACCTAAGTTCTGGCAATTCCTTAAAGTTGAGCCTTTCAAACTCTTGTGCTTTGCACTTGGGGTATACCATTTACTTACTGATGATTAGTTGCCACAAATAATTGTTTTGGGAAGAAACAAACCCAGTGAATATGTTAAAGAATCCACAGTTTTGTTAAAAGAAGGTATACACATTATTTCAATTAATACATTTAGTGGCAGTGAACTTAACAAGTATAATCATCTCTCCCTTCAGTTAGCTAATAAAGAGCTAAGAGTCCAGAAAAAAAAATTAGATTTTAAAACTTAAAAATGTATTGGTTTGCTTTTGTATATTTACTTTGTGATAAATAATTATTTGTGTGTTTTATTATTTTTAATTATTGTTCTATGATTTATTTTTAAATATTTTATTTTAATAATTCTGAATCTGAGGTTCAAGTCAATGAAATTTCTATATATATATTTTATTATTATTATTATTTTTTTTTTTTTAATTGTACATATTACTATAGAGATTTACATTTTAATTATAATAAGTTTGTACATCAATTTGTTTTTTCAGAGTTATTCAATTATTTAGGGTGTAATTATTATAAAAATTTTATACTTAGACCACAGTCTTTGACATTGTTATTAATGGAAAGATTATTTTTGTTAAGGTAATTAATATTTAAGCAGAATTGATTAGAAAGAAATAAATAATACATAAATATAGAGTAGAAAATAAATAAATACAGGAATAATAAATTATATATATATATATATATATATATATATATATATATATATATATATATATATATATATATATAATATTATGGGGTTCTCAATTTCTTTTTTATATTTGCTTTTTTAAGGGGGTATTTTTTTGAGTTCTTTGGTAAGATAATAGTAATAATGTTGAAACATTTGTGATATCATAGATTTATAAAGTTGTTTCTATTTAAAAGAGAATTAATAATAACAAAATATAAGTTATAAGTATAATAATAAATATAAGTTTTGTAGAGTAAAAAAAAAAATTAAACATATATATTTTTTTTAATATTTAATTACAGATTAAAAAATTTAAAATAGTTCTTATGGAAATTCCTTGTGAGATACAAACAATATATAAATGTAGTTTTTTTCTTGGTGCCAGTTAAAATAATTTTTACTTTTTCACTTGGTGTTGCTTGAGAAAAACGAATTATATATTAGTTAAAGCCTAAAAAAAAATTAGTGGGTCTACACTATTATAGACAGCATTGCAGATAAAATTTATAAAGTCTGAAAGTTCCTTTGAAAAATAAACAAGTACAGAGGTGAAACTCAAAAACTCAAAATTCTTGGAAGTAAATCGAAGTGATTTTCGTTTCCCTAATCGAAATAGCTGATAATCTAACCTTGAAAAATCAAAAAGTACATATCTCGAAGTGAATGTTCCCGTGAGGTTTGAGCTATAGAAGTCCCACTTTATTAGTTTACGTGGAGAGAAAATGCAGTTCAATCCTTAAAAATTTGTGTTGTAATATTTACTGTTCTTAGTGTGCTCATACTGAAACATTGCTGCCAGAAATGTTTATAAATTTAAATCGGTAAATCATCTTATTTAACATGTATACCATAACTGATACCAAGATAAAAGGAATACCAACTTTCAGACTAATCTGTGCCAAATTAATGGGGAAAATTATATTTATTTTAGTATTTAGTCCACCAGATTTTATTATTTTAGTAAAAGTTGTCCACCAGACGAGGAAATTATTTAAGATAAAATAGGATCTATTACTAAAAATAAGCATCCCCAGAATAAATTCCTTTCAGGAAATTAAATCACATTACTTTTGTTTCATTTTTATCAAAACAGTTTACCATCCATGCTATTTAATGTATGGTGCCTTTTTAAAATTAGACTATTATTTTCCTTTTTAAGCCTTTGTTAGGTATTTAAAGAGTATTTGTGACTCAGACTAAGGAAATGATAAATATTACAGGCAGAGTGAAGTAAACAGGTCAAAAATCTAGGGTCAAAAATATATGTTTGAGTTTAAACACTTTGAGTTAATACCTAGGGTGTAGGTAGAGTAATTTATAAGTAACATGTATCGTTAGCTTAAAGTAATTTATAAGTAACATGTATCGTTAGCTTAGTCCCTCACCAATTCTGAAATAAAAATTAAAATAAAATCAACCTTGTCAATAAGAGAAGAATCTATCCTCAAGTCCCTAAAGTCTATCATAAAATTGAAGTACATCTCAACTAACTATATAAGGACCCTAATACTGAACTGATAATTTAAAATAACACAATTTTGCAAATATGATAATACTTTAAACGTACAAGAATATGCAGAGGGGTAATATGCAAAATAAGATAGCCAATGCAAAAAAATGGCATGTCCCTAAAAAACGGATAGACTTCTAAACTTATAAGGCCAAATTGACCCAGATACATCAAAACAACAAAGCTAATATTCAAATCTTGGTAAAAAGAACAAACGTTTACATTTGTTTAAAGAATTGAACTGCCTCTTGAATAAATAAAGAGTGAATAATAAAGCAGTTAGCAAATAATAATTTCATATTTTCTTAATGACATCAAATATATAATACACAAGGATTTATTTTAACTGCATCTAAATTTTATTTCCATTTTAAATTTTTCAAAAATAAACATGATCCCCCTTTTCCTGGAAAAAATTGATAACCACACTACATAAATTAAATGTATAAATAATATTTTGTTTTTCTTTGTAATTTTAAGAAAAAAGAAAATGACTGGATAATATGTAAGTCTTGTAAAAAATAAATAAAATTGTACTTCCTCCTTTTTTTTACATAATATTTAGAGATTTATAGGGAATTTCTCTATAATATATAAATAGGAGAAATGTAGGGCTAGAAACCTTTACGTGTAATTTGAATAATATAGAGGGTTTGATAAGATCTTCTTTTTTATAATATTATGTTAAATATTTTTCTTTTTACTTTTACTTAAAATGTATTATTTATTATTTTTTAAAAATGAGGATGTTTCAACAATTTATAAAAGAAGTCAGTGAAAATACAAGAATTGTAGATTTAAATATATGTGGTCTCATAATAAACTAAACAATCATATACTTTCTTAGGTAATGGAATTAATGGTAATCCTATAATTAAAAGTCATACAGTATATGGTCTCAAGATGAGATAAACAATCATATACTTTATTTGACAAAATAGTTTAATGTCAAAATGGGAATTCATAAAATAAAAAAATAAATTGTGAGGTTAAGTCCATTTTTTATTGAAATTGAGAAAACATACCGTCACTTAGAATAAGGCTAGTCACCAAAATTTTATAGTTGACAATTTTATTTTGAGACAGCTAACGTTACCAAAAGTTTTCTTTAAGGTTTAATAAAAAAGTAGATAAAAAAAAATATTCCACCTAATAATTACTAGCAGACCTTTTATGCAAAATTTCTTCAAGTTAAACAGAGTTTATAATAACTAACCAGTTTTAACATAAGAGTTTTTATCTTCTATGAGATGTTGAACATTCCAAAAGATGCTTCCCTTAGTAGTAAAAGCTGATATCATGAAATCAATGAAGCAGTTGTAAAATTACAACCCAGAAAGTGGTGAAAGGTTGAAGGTTTTTTACAACCTGGAAACACTTATGAGTTTGTTAAACCTGATGGCTCGGTTAATTAACTGGAAGCATTTTCTGAAGCAATTTTCAGGGTGCTATCTCAAGTCAGTTTGTTGATTTGAATAAATTTACAAATTCTCAAGATTCCTAATTATACTCCCAACTTTAGAAATATACAAAAATAATTAGCATCCTACAAGACAAGAGCTTCTCCGAAAAGAAAAGAAAAAAAATAAGCTAGATTGTTACTATGACTCTAACCACAAGATTTTAGACACCAGATAAGATTTCTTAATTAATTTTATACAACATATTCACTGACTTTTTTTAAAAAAAATCTTTATTTTTATCAGTGCTGGTCTAGTGCAATAACAATTCTAACAAATGTATAAATGATATACAAACATAATATTATAAATGTATATACTTATTTAAAAAAAATTGTGTACTTAAAATATAATTAAATGTATATGCTTGATATCCAAACAATTAGATCTGTCAATTATTGTCAGGTAATTTACTATTTTATGATTTTTACCATAGAGTTACAATGTTTTCTCAAAAGTTATAACACTATGAAGATAAATGTATACATACATACTTTTATAATTTACATCTGATGAAGTTATTTTTTTAAAAAAAAATATATATACATACATATACAGTAGAACTCCTCATATCCGTCACCTATGGGACCGGAGCATTGTTGCAATCCGAGGAACAAAGAAAAGCGAATATTTCAGATTAAAAATTAAATCTTTATTATTAAAAATCAATTTAATACTCTAAACTGCATATGTATATTAGAATATTCATACTAATCCTGTTAAGGAATACGCTTCAAACTCATTCAGACCCTTTTTCCAATCATTAATTTTTGTTACACCAACTCTTTACTCTGAAGCTAGTCTTAGAACGGACTCACCTTTGTCAAGCCATTGAAGAACATCTAATTTCTACAGTAATGTACACAAAACCCTTTTTTATTTCAGTTGAGCTGCCATATTCAATAAAAAATATAGGGCAACACTGGCTTGTAAATATAGAATGACACGCATGATAATAAAAACCGAAGTGTAGAGATCCGGATGATAGCAAAATATCATCTAGTTGCTTTTATTGTTTTATACTCAATATTTTGATAAGGGTAAAGTTTCAGTCTTGTTAGATAAAACAATTATATTCTATTTTTTTAGTAACCAAGGAGTGTCTTGGTTGGATATCTCGAGGTCTGATATGAGGGGTTCTACTGTATATTTATATTGTAATTGGAAACCAATGATTTTTTTTCTTTATAAATACCATTTTATTTCTTAAATTAAATTCGTCATTAAATTTTCTCTGATTATTCTGTTTACTTTTTCTCATATAATTTTTAGTTACCAGTATGAACTTATAACTAATTTTAAACTGCCATTAAAAGTTTGTTATTTTAAAAAAAAAAACAAAAAAACAAAATATATACATTTATATAACGTTGATTTATTTTTAAATTTTATTCATTTGTGGTTATGTTTGCAAGATATTTTATATATATATTTTTTTTTTGTGAATGGAAATCATTTCTATAGTAATACTTTCGATAAAATTGAAATTAATAAGTAATGTCCAGGAATTTAGATAACTAAAGTATTGGCATTTATTTCTTAAAATAATGTTAAAAAGGGATATTAAACAGCATAGTTTTTCAATATAATGTCGCTGAAAAAAATTATAAACACATTTTAAGGTAGTGAACAACAAAGCAAGCTTCGTAAAGTTGCAAAAATAGATATAACTTCTTTAAAGCGACTATTTGTCTTTAAAACTCTCACGGGAATAAGTAAAGATAAAATCAGTAAAAGTTGACATATTTAGGTGGATTAACTCAATCCTTTTATCAATGCTTAGGCCAAGTTCATGGGTCAACATAATTAATTTATTAAATAGCATAAATTACTAGAAGGAATAATAGCTTAAAAGTAAAAATTCAATTGCTGGACTTTAAAATATAATACCAATATTATATGTGTTCATTAAAACCAACACTGATGCAGTTAAGAAGGGAATAAGTAATCAAATTTCATTATCAATTGTAAAATAGTTTTTCCAAGGAGCTGTATAAGGTAGATATGATTGTAAGTATTAAAGTCTATTGTCTTTCCCCTCTTGTTCTAACATCATTAATAACATTTTAATTGTTAATATTTGACAGCAGATGTTCCAAGAGCAACTTTTTCTTCTCTTGAAAACAACAGGAAACAAATCATTATACACTTAAAAGCAAGTGGTGGGAGCTCCTTTATATTAATTAACCCCTCTTGATTATAAATTAAATAAAAGTTTACCCATATTAATTAATTGTAATAATAATCCTTCTGTAAACCAACTTTAATAGCAAAGCATCATGTAGCATTAAGTACAGACCAAATGCTTAAAAAAAAAATGTTGACTCAATGACTTTATATATACCAAAATATATCAAATCTAAAAATTACATTATACATTAAAATAATCCGGATTTACAAGGTGCTTCTGGACTTTAACTAGTTAAAATAATGAGCTATAATCTCCACAGAACACAGTAATCAGATAAGCTAATCCTAATGACACAACTGTGTCTTCCTTACATGAACAGCATAATTACTTTTTTAAGTTTTTATACTTTCACAAATATATAATAGTTTTAAGGTACTATAAAGGAACTATAAAGGTAGTTTTAAAGGTCCTGTAAAGGATAGGGTAATATTTTTAAAAATTTAAATACAAAATATAAAAAGGTTTATGTATTGCCTATAAATAAAGCCTAACAAAAATATATAAGATAAAAAATAACAAGTCCTCTGTACCAGTGTCACCACCAGAAATATAAAAAATCTACGTAAAAATGAAGAACATAAAAAAAGTTAATGATTTAAATTGCAGATGTTAGCTTATCATAATATTTGTAGGGAATGAATAGGATAAAGCAAATGGAAATAATAGGTACAAGAATACAAAAGAAAACTGTGTAAAACAAAACAAACTAAAGAAAAACTAAACCTCATTATACACCTCGCATCGACTAATTTGAATTGTTTTCTAAGCAAAAGTTCCTTCAAATTTAAATGTTCTAGCTATTGGAAAATAAATGTTAATAATTTTATATATTTGTTTGGTAACATGTAATCCATAATAATAAATACTTGATTTTGGTTGAAATTACTTACTGATAGAAAAAATGTTTCGTAGAAAAATAAAATTTGAAAATTGTCATGAGTTCTATTTAGTATCTAATGATGGGAAACTTTAAAGGAACAGATGAGCAAAAAGTTATTTTATTGTGTCGAATAGAATATTGGAATTGTGAAAGAAAAGGTAAGATAAAACAGTATTCAACTTTTCAGTAATTCATTTTCTTTCACAAAGCCTCTTCTTTTCAGTACTCTTAAGTAGAAGATAGGAATTGTGAAATAAATAAAAATAATAAGAAAGTAGTTAATGGTTAAGTAGATCAGCCTAATTAATAATATTTTTGTTTAAACTGATATTCTTTCACAATTTTTTTTTTTTATCAAGCAAAATAAAGCTAGCTTTCTAGAGACCCCTTTTCTATAGTGATGTTGAGAAGAAAATAAGAGCCAGAAAAAAGAAATTATGGCTACAACATAATTTTTAACTGCCTGATTTATAACACTTTATCAGGCGATAAACAGCCTGAACCTTCTCTTTCAGAATTCCTCATATTTTCTCAGGTAAACTAAAGAGATCCAACCACTATAAGACTTCTCTTAATTATTATTAAAAAACACTCACTAAAAATAACCTTTCCCGAAAAGTTTACATCATGACTCCCAATGTTCATACCATGCCTAGAATAACATTATTTTTTTGTTAACTTAGATTTATAATTGGATTGAAACTCAGGATTTCCACAATCTCAGAATAAGAAATAAAATCTAGATTTAGTAGACTAGCTCTAGAAGCCTAGTACGTATGTACAGGCTGTAGAATATAAATTTGATTTATTTATTTATTTGCTTTACAAATACAATTAATTTAAATTACTAAATCAATTATATATCTTCTTAAATATTTAAGAATTCATTAATGTATGTAAATGAAAAAAAATAGTACATTACGCATCGAGTGCGGAAAGTAGCATTTTACATGTGAGTGTGGAGTTTGCACCAGTAAAACCACACGAGCAATGCAAAATGCCGTTTTCGCACGAGTTGCGTACCGTACTTTATCTTCAATTGTTAGATTTAAATAATAAATACAGAAAAAAATAAACTTGCGGTATGTAAGTTCGTATCTCTCTCTTGATAAAGATGGCATTAATTCTTGAGTTGCATATTTTTTCCGAATTAATTATTTCTGGAGGATTATTATTCTCCACATTTTCGTCAAAGTCACTCATTGTTTATCACTAAAAACTCCATATAAACAGTTACTTTAATAAAAGGTCAGCAAATTAGTTTTGTTAAATGTAAACAAACTCGCTAATCGTGCATAAAGCTGAAGAATTCCTCTTCTTTACCGCCCTAGGGTAGTAAAGAAGAGGAATTCTTCAGAACTATGAGTCGCGCATGCTCAATGAATACAAGTACGTAAAGAATCACTTTCTACGCATCTAAACAGAGATGCAATGTTTATATTTCGTATCAATCGAAGATAAAAATATATTTTAACCAAATTGTTAAGATTTGGATATTTAGCAGAAAACAAGATTAAACTTTACTGTATAAACGATGTTCTAAAGCATTGATGTATAGGGTGTGTTCAGAATCATTAACCAGGAGGACTGGCGATTTGTTGTGGCTAGTGCTATGGCGACTTCAAAAGTGCCATGGGGGCTTTAAATGATTCTAGCTGCTTAAGAGCCTTATGGAAGGCAGCAGTCGACCAAGTTATAAAAATAAACTGAGTTTGTAGCTATTGCGAGAGCTCAGTTTAAAAACTTTATAATTTTTAATCGTAACATGTTTCTGAATAGTAGAGAGAGAGAAAAAAATACAATTACAGTCTGCAAACAACTAGAATTAGTGCGTTGACAGCACGGGAAAAACTAGCAAATGGGAGCAAATGGGGTGAAGAGCCAATGAGAGCTTTAGATTTTCCCAGACAAAAGGTCGGGCCAACTAGGCAAAGATAAATGTCTCTAGTGGAGGGGAGAGGTCCTCTGGATAAAAGCTGCCCCACCCCTACCCACAGATCTAGTGGCTTTATTTTTTCCCCCACAGAGGTTGGCCAATCAGTGTGTCACTCAATTTCCCGCGCTGTCAACACACTAATTCTAGTTTTTTGCAGACTGTAAACAGTCACTTCATGGTGAAGTATACAAAGCTTTCAACTTTTAAATTAACAGGTAACATCATGGTTAACTTACCGAACTAACCGCATTCTAACTATAAAAATTTGAAGTAGTCACAACCGATCTAGTCCACTGCTAAATCAACTGAAAGTTTACGAAGGAAGTGGGTTGCATGGATTGATCTTTCCGGGCACACCAGTTATTTCTCGGTCGACCTGGTTAGTGATTTCGAACACACCCATAGACACAGCAAATGAACACTGTATCTCTCGCAGTTTGAAGGAATATGATCCCATAGTCTAACAATTTTCTAATACACTGTCGAATGAACTGAAAAAAATTGACCTTATCTTCAGATTAGGCCTATTGTTTCAACACAAAAAGAAATATCTTCCATACAATACATATATATTTCACTAACCTTGAAGTAATGATTCTTTATTACATACTTAGTTCGTAAAACTATAATACTTGGTAAACCAATTAAAACAATAATAGTTTAGATTTGCAAGCATACCACAACAATAAATATATATACCAATCAATCTTACTAGATTCTTAAACCAATTAAGCACAATGCATTTTCTTATAACATTTGAAATAACGCAGTTCAAATTATAGTTAACAAAATTATAATATATTTTATACATACAATTAGGCTGGATTTTTCCCCTACTTATTAAGTCAAAGTGTATATAATTTGTATAAGTTCATTTCCCACATTTTTATATTTAACATACATTTTTTTTTTTTTAATATTCTTATTATTTTTGTATAAATATTAGGGATTTATATTATTCCTTAAACATATATTATATTGATATATGTATTTTTATAATTATATTATATACTATTTATTAAGAAAAAAAAACGTATTTTATTAAAAAATATATATATATATATATGTGGAGGAAATATATAAAATGTTTATATAATTTGAAAAACTTGTATTTATAGAATTTATGTACCATCCATTTAAAATACCTTCACATAATAATATCTGTCAACAAATTCTTTAAAAAGATAATTCCTCTTTTTAAAATAAACATAGAATGTAAAGCTTAAACAAAGAGGAATAAAAAATTAAGTGAAAAAGAGAATAATGTTTTCTCTTTAGAAACATAATGTTTAAGAGAAGAGTAATATTTGTAATAGGTAAATATAAAATTGTTACCATGAAGCACAAAACAATTGCTAAAAATAATATATATAAGTTGTGCTGAAAACTGAAATTGTGTTTTTTTTAATTATTTTCCTGTGTATGACCTTTATTCAATATGTTATCATCAAATTTTTTTTAATATATATAAAGGTAAAACATAAAGATCTCAAGAAGTCAAAGGTGATAGAGAGAAAGAAAGTAAACAATACAAATAATATTTTTTCTACAAATATTTAAAACAAAAACAATTCTAACCCTATAAACCATTTAGTCCACAGGCCACCATAAGAAGTGAGTCGCTGATTGATAAAGTTTTCTTACCTTATGGAATCGCTTATTTATGCCTTGTCCACCGATGAATTGGGTATATGGCAACTGGGCGCTGGGCCATTTCTTTTTTGTTGACATGCCAAACTTGCCCTTCTGCGGGAACATTGAAAAGAGATAGATAAAGTTTTGATTTTCACAGGATCGTTTAATTAAATTATTTCAAAAACAGTGGTAAAGGTGGCCACCAATAAGAGTGGGCCGTTTGGGGTGGCCACCGGCCCAAACATATCGCTCTGCGGGGACGTTGAAAAGAAAACGGCCCACTCGTATCGGTGGCCACCTTTACCACTGTTTTTGAAATAATTTAATTAAACGATCCTGTGAAAATAAAAGCTTTATCTATCTCTTTTCAATGTTCCCACAGAAGGGCAAGTTTGGCATGTCAACAAAAAAGAAATGGCCCAGCGCCCAGTTGCCATATACCCAATTCATCGGTGGACAAGGCATAAACAAGCGATTCCATAAGGTAAGAAAACTTTATCAATCAGCGACTCACTTCTTATGGTGGCCTGTGGACTAATTGTGTTGTACTCTAATAAACATAAATTTGATATTATAATATAACCTTCTACTCAGGGGTGGATGGGGGTACCAGGAAGACGAGAAATCAATATTTTCATAAAACTAAACAGTTTTTTCCAACATCTCAGGAGTTGTTTGTCCTTATGCAAGCAACAGGGAAACTAAAGCTCAAATTTCTGTTTGGCGTCACTTTCCCCCAACAGTAATCTATCAGACTAAGCCCTAAAATAGTCACACGAGGTGTCAAATCTTAGCTCTGGAGGAATACACTTCTTATAACCATAATACACACTGTATTCAACCAATAAATATCATACCACATCTAACCACTTTGCGTTTGTTACACATTTTGCTACTAGGCATCAGCAGGAAAGTAAACAATGGACATACTAAGTGGCTGCAGAATGCCAATTAATACTGTTTGGGAACAGCTAATGGAGCCAAACACTAAAGCCTTGTGTCATCCACAATGCATATAATAAAAGCCCTTTGGCAGGCCAAAGCTCTGCAGACTGTTGCAACTCGGATTATTATAGTAATTTAATGATAGTGCTATATCACTGTGACATACATCAACTTATAAAGCAGCAAGTAAACCCATGTCACTTTTGTTTTTGTCATCACGAAGAACTTCAAAGGAACACTTTAAGTGGTTGTATCCGCAGTATTTAGAAATTTTGAAGTACATTATAATGATCTGTGGAGGAGTAACCAGCAAAATATATTCAACCGTGGCCTTATTACTGATATTATCGAAATATTGAATAGCTGTTTAGACCAACCTAGTTTTTTGTATATGCTCCAAAATAAAGACCTATTTAAAAAAGCACATTGAACTATATACAAGGATGAGAACAGAAAGGGGGTTAGATAGGGCACCCCCCCCCCAGGCATACCCTAATTACACAAGACGATTCAATTCAAATCAATTGGTCGCACTAAGTATAACTATATTGTCAAGCTTTACCAATAAATTAATTTGCAATTGCAGTAATAACTATATGAATAGTTAGTATAATAGAAGAATAATATTAATTTTACATTTACTACGTTTCCATAAGTTTTCCATAAACCATTTTGGTATTAAAAACCCCATGAAAACAGTGATTTCAAACGTTTTGAGTATTGAAACTGTTTTGAAAAAATAGCATGGAAAGTGGGTATGGGGAGCAGAGATATTAGGTTTATTCCAACTCCCTTATTTGTACCGTCCTTTGCATCATCCCAGGGATTGTTCGGAAACAGTTTAGGGCAGGTTTTATATACATGCGCTAACATTGTGCTATACAGTGGCGCACCCACGGGGGGGGGGGGGGGGGGGCTGAAGCCCCCCCCCCAGAGGACCCTAGATCAACTTATATTAGGGCTGCGGTAGAAAAGAAAGACAATAAAAAAATGACAATTAATCAATAAAAACAAATTAAATGAAGTTTTTATTATTTTAAGCTTGAGTAAAAGATTTTTTTTTTTTTGCCTTCATAGGAATAGAAAGAATGATAAGATTAAAGTATTATTGCGAACGGTGTCATGCCCGTTGTCTTATCCAGGGAGAATAGAGCATGTGACACAGACACCCCCTGGCCCAACCCTATCTTTATCTATGATACCTTATTAAGATTTTGGTTTGATATTGTTTTTTCTCCCCCTCTATATACCTAAAGATATGAAAAAGATCCCCCGAAAAACACCTTTATCAAAAAAGTTCATTTTAAATATAAAACAGATAGGTAGCAGGTTCCTCGGATTTTTTTCTCTCTTTTGTGTTAAATTCTAGTCACTAAAACAATAACTATTTGGTTTTTCAGTGGCGCACACACGGGGGGCTGAAGGGGTTAAAGCCCCCCCCCCCCCCCCCAGAACCCACAAGAAAATACTATTTACTTTTACGAAATATACTCGTGAAGAAAACAAATTATGAGTTTTTTACTTCCTCATATTATAAAGAAGAAGTATTGTGATGGCGCGAAAATTCAATTTTCTAAATCCATCAAAATCGAATTTTCATCACGTTTTGAGGTCCCCCTGAGTTCAAAAAAGTGTTTTTTAAAAAATGTCTGTTTTGTGTGCAGACGCGTGGAGCCTAAACTACGGGGCCGATTTTGACGAGATTTAGTATATATATACATATCATACCCCAAGGTAAACTAGAGAAATTATTTTTGCTCCAAAGATAGGGGTGTAATGAACACTATTGGAATTACTTTTCTTTAACGTATTCTATATATTTATTTAAATCACAAAAAAACATTAACTCTTTTTTTCTTCTCGAGTCTGTCAAACGACTAAACAAAAAATAAACAATGAAAATCATCGCCTTAGCGACAAGGGATGCTACCCCCAAAAACTCTGAAAAAAATTATTTCTCGTAAACGATTTCGACGATTTTGATTAAAAAAATTTAAAATGTAGTCCATTTAAATACGAATCTATATAACGATAATAAGCCGTTTAGCTGGGAAAATTCTAGTTTCTGAGAAAATAGCATTAAACCCGGTCGGAGAGAGGCCGGGTCCGATTTATAAGTTAAGTTATTTTTATTATAAATTTTGATAAAATATTAAATTTTAATAATTATGTACCAACGAAAACTCGAACACTAGTAAATGGAAAACACTGAACTAAGTAATATTATATAAATTCGTATAAGAGAAATTTCGTCAGTTGTCTCGGACCGATTTTTTTAAAACTGGCTCATATAAATACCAAGAAAGTTACGATTTAAATTTTACTACTTAATTTTTACTTTTTAATTTATATTATTGCTAGGTTCGAACAAGTGGTTCAACCTACCCGTTCGAGTAGAAAGTACTAGATTCCTACTATTACTTTTACCCCCCCCCCCCCCCCCCCCGGTAACACCTTGTACATCTTTGAGTCTGGGTTAGCCCCCCCCCCCCCCAGAAAAAAATCCTGGGTGCGCCACTGGTGCTATAATAAAACATTGTCAGATTAGAACGAGTATATATTCGCACCTTATTAAAAAATTCAAGGAAACCTAACAGCTAGAAAACCTTCCTGTTGATATATGTGACAATTGACATAACTGCGATGTCATACATCCAGTACTTGGTACTGTCAGAGAATCGTTTGGACAGTACAGTAAACGGTTCACAAACGATCCCTGCGCGGGTTGGAACAGTTTGGAGGGTGGTAAGAAGCACTGACACAAGTCGGGTTGGAACGACTTTTATTCACTGCACATGCCTGTGACGATCCGTGGACAGTACACTGCTTGGTTGGAACAAACCTAATATAACCTAACTTAACTATAAAGTAGTCTGGGAGTTTGTAGTTTTCAAAATTGGGCTAATTCAGATTGTACGTGCCATCGAAATTTCTTCGAGTTGGCCTCTACCTGGTTTATATACAGAAGGGTTGTTTTTCTTCAGGAAATGAGGGGAGCGGCTATTGAAAATTCGGTAAAACTGCAGTTACCAAGCCACCTTAGGAGAAGAGGTTAGAAAATTGGGGAGGCCTCACTCGAATCTCAAATGTAATAATTAGACAAAGGGATATCTCTAAAATGTATTATTTATATATAGATATAAGCTTTCAAATGTACAAATTTTAAAAATAAACTGCTTTGACAAAGGGATATAATCTCTTAGTGTATAAATTAAGCGAAATTGTACTGATAAGCGATTCTTGACTGAATTGCTAACTGCAGATTAGCCGAAAATTCAAGGGTACACAAAATTAAGGTTTTTATTTTAATATGCGGGATTTTATCACTTAACCTCAAAGTGGTGGCATGTAAAATCCGAATTTACCCAAAATTGTTGTGAAAATAGTTTTGGATTCCTCATGGAAACATTTTTGGTTTGAAACCAAAACAGTTTTCAAAACGGTTATGAGAACTCATTTGTTTTGTTGTAATATACTCACTTTTCTATATTCGAATCCGGTGTTCTCCCTGGCCGATCTAGTTTCCTGGCTTTTTCCGACTTCGAACATTTCCAATTGAGGGCGAAAATATCAAAATATGTGTGAATATGAATATCACACAACAATTATGTGAAATCATTATTACAATTCGACAACTATTAGCATTGTTATTACGCTTCATTCAAAGACGAAAACATTTTTTAATGTTACGATAACAACTCGAGTCTCATAATATTAGAATTATCGCTATAATTCATCTACATATTTTTTTTACCGGTATCACTAAAGTAAAAATAATCCTTCTTCAATGGACCGATTAAATGCACAATACCGATGAAATTTAAACTAAAAGAGAGGTACAAAACTACTTAGTGGAAATTAGGTTAAAGTTCAAATACGTTTTAAACTGAATCTTGACTTGACATATTATGGCTGAAGCTGAAATGAAAGCGAAAACAGCACAGCAACCGCCAACCAGTAACAGTTTCTGTGAAAGCTTGTAGAGAGCAGCACTAATCAGGTGTCATAAAAAAAACATTGCCATGTAATTACGCATTACCCTAAATTATATTTAATTTATTATTACGGAAATATCTTAAACATAATATTATTCAAATGTACAATTATAATAAGCATTACTAATAAAATTGTTAACATTATCCTCGATAAGAAAAGACACCAAGTCCAGTAAGTGCTGCTATCTAGGCTCTTGTGAAGAAACAAATTTTAGCGCGCTATTCAAAAAATTATTTAGGTACTAGTTAAAAAATCTATCCTACAAGACTTTCTCATATTTATATATTTATCGTGATACTAAATTTATATCCCATATTGTTTGTTACTTTATTCCGTTACTTAATCATTAAATATAATTAAAAAATGGTTAACAGGTGATGTTTACATCTCGTTTTTGGTTTTCAGCAAAATCATTTTTGTTTTCATCAACACAGGAACTAGATTTTACCCAGGAAAAGACTTATATGATTAAATTCATATTTAAAGTAGTTTAGGCTTCACAAGTCTCCAGAGACTATAGACACAAATGTTTTAACTCCTTTTGGACTTGGGTTCCTTAAATGTCAAAATTAAAAATCAATATTTTCCCCAACACAATCATTTTTCTCAGTAGGTAAGCACAACGTAAGTAAATGAGAAATTATTTGAGATTATATGAATAATCAAAATTAATTGTTCATTAATCAAGTGATTTTAATATCAAATATAGTAATTCTCAATAAATATTGTTTTCTAAGGTATAAATTTACTTCCATTATGTTTCTTTATGTCAGTAATATTTCGTCGGGTTGGTGCAAAAAGTCACTAAGTTACAATTTTTTTTCGATTTGTAGTTTTTTTTTTAGATTTTCTTAATTGTTATAATGTAAAATACAATATATTTTCCCTGATTCTACATAAAAACATAATAATAAATTCAAAATAAGTAGAAAACAGTTAAAAATGTTGATATTTGTTTACAAAGTTGCAAGTTTAAAATTTGAATATTTCAAAACAAGCCAAATGTAACTTAGTGACCTATTGCACTAACCCGATGATTTGTTCTTTTGAATAAAAAATGTTTCTGGTCGTACCAAACTATTTTAGTTCTTACCCTGAAAAGAAATTAGTCTTTTGTCTGCAGTTCTTCAACTTTTAGGTACAAAAAAGGGGTTTTAAATACTTTACAATCCAACAACTTGAGAATAAACTAGATATGATTTATTTAAGCAAGGGATCTAAGCCTTGATGGATAACCGAAAAGACGGTTAAGCAAGAAAGACCAAAATTTTAAGGCTGAATGTGACTCAATATTTTTTTATTTTTGACTAGAGTGGAGGTACAAAAACTTTTTCAAACCAATAGTTAAAAATATCTTGGCTCATCTAGGCACTTTTTTGAGCTTGATAATTGACAAATTGTGTCTTCATGTTCACCATGCTGAGTGGGTTGGGGAAAGTATGAATGTATGCAGTCAAAAAAGGGGGGAGCGCTCGGCAGAATCAGGAGAAGGATAATCAAGGTTCAACTGTGTATTGTTATTTACCTTCCTGCATATTTTCTGTAGAAAATACTAATATACGAATATAAATAAACAACCATTTTGTTTTTTTTGTGGGGTTTAAAGCAACCAAATTCATTACCCGTATTTAAAAACATTTTGATAAAATTTCCAGCCTGTTTTATCTAATTAAAAATATATTATAATAACAAAAAAATTATTGTAAGTAAACTTTTTTAAAAAATAAAAATATTTCTAGATTCTTCTTAGATTAACTCATTAGAGAAATCTAATAAGTTCATCTAAGAAGATGTCCTATAAAACAGGATGCAAAACTTCCTTTCAAATATAAAAGAAAAAAATACCTAACAAATCAAAAAGGAGAGAAAAAATTTTAGTACAAAAGATATAAAATAACTTTTATTACACAAACTTTAAATAAACACACAAAATAAATATAAATAATAGTTTAACAAAACATAAATAAATTAATACACTTCTAATAACAAAAAATAAAATTATTAACAAAAAATAATCTTATTAAATAATAAACAAATCAATACATTTATTACAACAAAATTAGTTTAATAAATAATATAGCTAATGGTGCAATAAAAATAACGCTCCAAAACACAGATCTGCTTTAGTTAGATCTATAAAATAAAAAAAACCAACCAGCACATAGATAATAATTAAATCAGCTCAATAGACAGTACTTGAACTACTTTTTTTTGTGAGAGCAACTTGATTATTTTTCAAAAAGAAATTGTTAGGGAAGTGATTTCATATTATTCTATGTAGTTCAGCAGTGGCAAACTATTTTATGTGCTTATATTTCTAAAATGTTATTCCTCAATAAATGTGACGCCAAGCAGTTATTAGGCCAACCCCTTTTTACAGCCTAAATGGAGCAGTAATATTTGAAGATTTAAGCACATACAATTATACAAAAAAAACTATAACATAGTCATGCCCGCCATAGGTTCACCATCCCTGATATAGTTAATCCAATTTGAAAAGAAGTACTGATCTTAAATTCTACCCAAAACTTACTAAATTTACTTCTCGAGGGGTAAATAAGTAATCTTATTAATTTTTTTTGGACTAGTTTAAAATCTAACTTTATCAAAATCAACTTATAGAATATTATATTTACAAGCAGATTCAAAACACAAAGTAAAAATATAAATATATTTTCATCGATTTTAACAATATTATAATTTTGATCATTAGTATTATTATTACCACCAAAAAACATAGTATTCCAATATGTGTGATGATCATAAAATCTCTTTTGATAAAATAAATTTTATTAATGTAGACGTTAGGATTTATTGGGGGATCAATTTTATAACTGCAACTTTTTTTGCACTGTTGGTTTAAAATTAAATTTAGTTTAAAAGTAAAGTTAAAGTTTAAATTAAATTTAAAAAAATTGTACAATAATGACACAGAAAATGTAATTAATAATTTAATTAAAAAAAGAATAATAATACATAATATAAATAAATAAAATTACAAATTTAATTCACCTAATTAGTATAATCCATTTTTATAAATAACACATTCATTGCAATAGTTTTTCTGTGTAAAATATAAAGTAGGCAAGATTTATTCAAATTATTTACATATTTCACAAGTAAGATCACAGCTTGTGTTGAATAGTCATCTCAATTAATATTTACCAAACAATAAATAATAAGGTTTGAAAATAATTTAATAACACATTGATAATTATATTAAAATCAAATATAAAATACTTTGTTCTAAAAGGCTATTTTTTTTATTATTATTTAAGGCAACACATAAGGCTGAATGCAAATAGGTAGGAGAGGACATTTTCTTAAACTCTTAGCTCCAGTTAATAAAACAAAATTACCCATCTTAAATATTAGAAGTAGATTCACCTCCGTTATAATATTGCCTAATACAGTGAACGCCCTCTTAACCACCTTGGGACCAAACAAGATACAAAATGAAACCTAATATGTCTTGAACAAACAGAAATACTTATAAAACATTTATAGTTAATAATTAATAAATGAAACATGTACACATTATACAGGGTGGTCTAAAAGAGGTGGTTAGAGACATTGGATCATAGATGCTGATCTTCGGTGAAGCAACCGTTCCTGTCAGGGAGCTAAGAAAAATAACCATCATTAAGATGATAGCATTTTGCCAAGGCATCAGAATGTTGAAGGAGTAGAGGGTCTATGGATTAATAGAGGGAAAACCTTCAGCAACCCGGGTTTGTTCAAAGGACCCATCTGGTGGTCTATGTCTCTGGGATTAAGATTTCCCCCCGGTTTAGAAAAAAAGGGGGGCAAATGTATAAAAATGGTAGATTTCAGCACCTGGGGGAAAAATGGTGGTTGCCCTAGTACGCAAGTGGATGAATACACACTTCCTTTAACATGGTACAGATCTCACAAGTTCCATTACTTTAATTCAAATTGTTTAGATTTTATAATGATATATGTGTTATTCATTTACCATTTTTGAAGGGTTATTTTGCTATCTTTGCCCCCCCCCCCCCCCCCCCCCCTATAGGGGGATATAGAATAGGGGGAAATATTGGAGGTAAAAAAAAAGTTTCAAGTAAGTTTTATTATTTTTCATAGTAGAATACAAATATGCTATCAAAAATATACACTCCAATTTGAAATTTTGAAGTTGGGTGGCCAGGGGGCCAAGTGGGTCGTTGCCCCTAGGTGCATGATTGCATGAAAACTAACTTCCCTTTACATGATATGGAACCCCCAAGTTTCGTTAATTTACCTCGAACTGTTAAAAGTTAAGAGGGGGGGGGGGAGAGACTTTTGGATCACCCTATATTGTATATGTACAGTATTCTAAAAGAAATCAATAATGACAGTGATAACTAGAACTTTTAGCCATTATATACCAAGTTAAAAAGGCATGGGAGTCGTATGAAAGGTCACTTCCAAATAAGGCTGGATAAGAGGACTTCTGCTATGTATTAATTTATTTAATTTTTATTTTCTAATTTTTATTTTCACACAAAACAAACTAAACATTTATTAAGATTTTCTTATAATTATGGCTTAAAAGAAATGATAAAAATATAAATGAATTAATTGAATATTAACACATACTACACATTTTTAATCTACAACATTTATTTTCTATATTATACATAAAATTTAAAAAAAAATAATAAAAATAAACAGTAATTAAGGGTAGATAATTAAAATGAAATACTTCTATTTTTAAGAATGATTAACCAATTCCAAGTTGTTTAAATTTAAGGGTTGTTGATAGGGGGGGGGGGGGGGGGATTAAAATTTGAATATTATACTTCTGAAATTAGACAATTTGCAGTTTTAGTATTGCACATTAAACTTCAAATATACAGTGAGTTAAAAGAAACTCAATAAACACACTTTGAGACAAAATTAGTCATAATAAAAATACTGACTTTTACATATATATATATATATATATATATATATATATATATATATATATATATATATATATATATATATATATATATATATATATATATATATATTTATATATATATCGCTGCAGAAAAAAAACAGGAAATTGCAAAAGAAGATAAAAGGAGGACACTTAAGTATTTGACTCCATATGCTCCTCTTTCCTTTTTATTTCTCTGACACTGATGATGGCAGCAATAATTACTTGAAAGACAGTTCTGTAAGATATACAGTTAATTTAGGAGAAACAATTTAGTTTTTAATTATAAATGTTACATTTTTCATCCATAGCAGAAAAATGTCAATTAATTTATGTTATCTAACACATTATTATTTGTAAAAAAATATAATATAAATTACTTTGAAAAAGATTAAATTTAAAAGGGTAAAATATAATTAGATATAATACAAATATTTAGATATATGTACTAGAAAAGAAATAGGAGTTGATAACTTAAAATAATCAAATATTTTTCCAAAACATAAATTAATTCAATTCATATGAATATAATACTATATTATATTTAACTAATTATTATTCTATATTGTATTTTATACAATTACTCTAAAAGTGGTTTTAATATTTATATATTTTAATATAAATATTAATAATTGTGAGCTTTTTTTTTTTTAAGAAGCAGGTATATTTCCTGCAATGTTAATAAGAATTTTTTTATTTTTAGTTTGGAAGACTAGCTAGGAAAAAATATTTCTAAAATAATATTCAATTCAAGAAATGTAACGAAGTGCTTTAAATATTAATCATGAGTTAATAAATTATAATATGAGGGATATTAAAAAAGTGAAATATAAAGCTTAAAAAAAAATTCGAGAATATAGCTTTTTTTAAAAAAAGAAAAATTAAGAGCTACAGATAATTCAAGATTTGTAGTTACAACGAATGTATGGCAAGAGAGAAAATTAACTAAGTCTTCAGAAGTAAGTGGTAACCTGGCCAATCTTCATTCAGCATTCGTTTCTCCATTATTAAAATTGTTGTACTTTTTTCTCACGTTACATTCATTTATTGCCACTAAAAATCAAAGATAAATATTGATACTTAAATAAAGATAAATATGTATTGATAAATGATAAACAAATTAAATTAGCTAAAAGACATTTCTGCACAGTAATATTATTACTAACATACACTGATTATTTTAATAAATGGCATTCATATATTAATCTTATCTGTTTTTTTTACACTGTATCAAATTAAATAAACCAGTGTAATATCAATAAGAGCACTAATTTCTGGACTGCTTTTTTAAAAAAGTTTATAAGACTCTTGCAACAGAATTTAATTTTACTTAAACTTAAGTATTTTACTTTAATTAAGCTTGGATGTTTTTTTTAACATTATAAAAAAACCGCAGTTAGAACTAGAAAGCAATGATTTTTGCTAGAACCATTCTACATATTAGAAAGAATTTCAATTCTCTAAAATAGAAAATACATTTTAAAATAATATATATAATTGAGTATAAATAATACTAACAAGATTAGTATTGATACTAAATAATAAATCTGTTACTCCTGAGCAACATAATTGTATTAATGATTTTTTTAGTCTCTTTATCTTTTTTACATCCCATTGACAGCAAACAATTGTGGATAAATGAACTGATAAATCAAGTGGAATAGATGAATAAGCCATTTTATAAATTTATTTATTGGCTTGATACAATTAGTTTTTAGTATTAATATTAAGCCTCTCTCTAGGATTCAAGCCAAGCTTATTGTTGGCAAAAGAACATTGGGTCCAGAAAAAGTTCATCAAATTTCTTGGATACACTGATTGCCTAAATTATTAATAAAAAGAGAGAAAAAAAAGAAGTGAATATTCTGACTTTAACTTCAGAAAGAAATAGGTAATAAGGAACACTTATTAAGACTGTTGCACGAGTCAAATAAATCTAGATGAAAATAAAATTAAAATGTATAGTTAAAGCTTTTAAGAGAAGGTGTAAGGTACAAATGTATGAAGATGCTTCGGAAAAGAGAAATTTTAAGTTTAAAATAAATTATTAATAATAACATTGTTACTTAGTATTGTAAGATGGTTTGCGAGTAGAGTATTGTCTCTGACGGGATAGGAACGTTTGAGGACTGCTAAAGCTGGCAAGACGTTGTTCAACACTGTCTCTATATTTAACTTGAGCCAAGTTGTGGTAGTTTGTTGTGATTAGTTGTTCCCTCAATTCTCGAGCTTGGTGTTCACCCTGTAAATCTTTTAGTTGCTTTTGATTTTCAAGAAGTTGATTCCTCAATATGCTATCCTCACCGACACCTAGTGTTGGGTCAAAAACTCTTATAACACTTTTTGCCTTTTCTATGTACTTCTTATGTCTGTCGTCTGCCTCTTGCAATTCCAATTCTTTTTGGCTTAGTTTCTCTTGCATAAGTCCGATAACTTGTTTATTATCGGCTATTTGAGTTTCTTTTTCTTCAAGAAGTACGGCAAACCTCTGCCTTTCTCGTTGGAGAAGTTGTTGCATTTCTATTACTTTGTTCGTACCACCTTGTGAATCCCCACCAGCTAAAATATCCTTCATCTCTCCTTCTAAAACAATTATTTTTTGGTTGGCTTCTCTATTTTCTCTCCTCACTTTCTCCAGCTGTTCTTTTGTATCTTCCAACAGCTGCTGGAGAACAGAAAGAGAGTCCGTATCATCAGACTTTTGATTCATTTTTAACATGTTGTTCTCATGTTTTAACCTTACTAGTTTCTGCCTTAACTCAGCATTAGAAATAACTAAATCTTCAGCACCTGAATTCTCATCTATAGCAGATACTTCATTACCGGATGTCTGAAGTTGAAGACATTTTAACTCTTCATTAGCTTCTTTTAGGGAATCTCTTTCCATTATGAGCCGTTCTTTCTCTCGATTGACAGCTGTCAATTTATCTTGAATAGATTTGACTTCATACTGAAGTTTATCAGCTCGTTTAGTTTCTTCATCTAATTTTTCTTGCAATTCTCCAACCTGTTTTTTATAAACTTCAAACTGATTTTTCCAAAACCCTGTTTTCTTCAACTCTTCTTCAAGTTCCATATTTTGTTGGATATAAGTTAAATTTTTCATTTCGAGTTGCTTTAATTCTCGTTTTAAATCGCCTGTTTCTTCAAGTTTCTTTTTATAGGAGTGAAGTGTAGCTTCGTATTTTTCAACTTTATCGGCAGTTTCCCTTAAAATATCTACTTCATCCTTCAAATGCCTTGCTTCTGTAGCACTCTTCTGAAGCTCATCCAATTTAAATTTGAGATCTGCGAGTTCCTTTTCCTGCTGTTCCACTTTAGCTTTGTAGTCATCTCTAGATGTTTCTATTTTGAATAGTTCTTCTTTTAAAAGGTCCATTTGTCTGCGCATATAACCGGCCCCAGAGTCAATGTTGGATTGCATTTCATCCAATAGCTTTTTCTTTTCATCAATTAATGCTGTTTTATCTTCTTGAAGTACTTGGATCTAAATTAAGATAAAAAAAAATAAATAAGTAAACTAAGTTATAGTTTCTAAAAAAAACAAAAAAAACATCTAAATTTTGAGAATAATAATAACTATAGTTTCAAACATTTATTTGAAACACTCTCAACCACAACTCTTATGAGTGCATTTTAAATCTTTATTTGTAATTATGGTAGTTAATATAATAGAGGGAGATCCTACATATTATATATTAGGTTTTTCAAACATAGGCAAACACTGATAAGAGATAACAGGCACTGTAGGAAACCAACTAATGCTTTTGCCTAAACATTCTAAAGGCTCTGCCACCAGGACCTAAAAAGTGGCTAAGCTACAAATCATAATCAGACATGATCGTTATTGGCATAAACAATTCATTAAAGTTAGCAGCAGTTTCTTATACAAACAGGGGTTACACACAGTTCACCCCATAGAAACTAAAAAATCTTGAGTACCAGGAAACTACATTATAAAGGTAAAGGCAAGACTTTGTTGAGGTGTAACATGAAAAAAAAATCTGAGACTGATACTGATGGTTTAATTTACAGTAGAGCGTCAATTATCTAAAATAAAGGTGAGTAGGGTGGTTCGGACAACCAAAATCCCCCATATATAGAATTAAAAAAAGGAAAGATAAAAAATAAATCAATCACTGTAAAAAAAGCATATTTGTTTATTTATCGATAGAGAAAAATACAGGGTGACCCGCAGTGAAATGTCATTAGGAAACTGGTGGATTTTATGGGCCAAATGCAACAAAAAATGTTGATTAAGCATATGCCCATTTCTCAATAGTTCTTGAGATATCGATTTATACCTTTTTTCAGAGTGTTTCACGAAAATTTCCAAAAAATGCATGTCTCAAAAACTAAATAAGCCACCACTTCTTGAGGTCTATCCTTAAAATTTTCAAATACTAAGCTTCTTACCAGAAAACATCAAGAAGCAAACCTGGTAAAGAATGTACTTTTTTATTGAATGATACCCAACCCAGCTCTGAACAACAAACCTCTGATTATCAACGAAATTTCTGAAAATCAGAAAGTTCTATTTCCCTGTTACTTTATTAGTTAATTCATTAAGATGATCTCCATCAATGCTCTAATGCCTTAAGGATTTTGATGTAGCGAACAAGAATTAGTATGATTCGATTCTCTACAAGGTTTACTTCAAGGTGTTTTATGGTAAGAAGGATAGTATTTTGAATTTTAAGGGTATACCTAAAAAAATTGTGTTTTTTTGCGAATATCTCGTAAACGAAGCCTTTACAGATCTTTTTTTATAGATACTTTTTTGTTCAGTGTCAAATATCCTAAAAGAACCTAAAGTGTTGTGGTTTCGTTTGGGGACACTATTTTTACATTTGACAAGAATTGGTTGAGATCCTGTCCATTCCTTACAAATTTCACGCTTGGTAACATTCAATCCACCATACTTCAGAAAAGAGTCCATTAACCTTAAACTTGAATTATACCATTCAAAAGCTTATGAAAAGCAGAAGTTTTTCCTGGATTGGCTATATTTCTAACATCCCTCAATTAAGAGTAGAAAGCTCTGGAATTTCATGGTCGAATTTTAAAAAATCAAAATGTTTAAATCTAACAGGACTTAAAAGATGCTTTGCAGCTGATATTTTGAAAATGAATGATTGATTCTAAAAGGTTTTTAAATGTTCTTTAAAATTGTCCCTTATCCCAATTTCTCTCTTATTTAGTTTTTGAGATATTATGCTTTTTTTGGAAATTTTTGTGAAACTGAAAAAAAAAAAATAAATAATAATAATAATAATAATTGATACCTCGAGAACTATTGAGGAATGCCCATATACTTACTCGACATTTTTTTGTTGAATCCACCAGTTTTATTATGACATTTTATCGCGGGTCACCCTGTATACAGGTCACACTCTTTTTCAGGAATAATTAAGTAGTGGCTTCAAATTTATTTATTTTATTATTTTTTTTCATGAATCCAGTTCAGATAATTGAATATTCAGATAACTGATGTTCAGATAATCGACACTAGAGTAAAATGGCAGGGTATTTACAATATACATATATATCCTCTGATGATGATGACCAAGAAACCGAAAGTTTGTTTTGAAATTAAAATTTAATTTGTGGAGAGGCATTGATTTTTATCTCCCTATTGATTCATTTTTAAAACTAGTTTGTAGTTATATGCTATGAATATCTTATTGTGCAGTTGTTTGTTTAATTTTAATCATGGCCCATACAATATTATTTGTATACCTAGTTTATTTTATACTATCAATGAGTAAATGAAGAAACCCTCTGAATAATCCCTATCAATATTAATTATTATTAATTGGAATGTTTTCTAATATTTTATGGGAACAAATTTTGATGATTTTATGTTTTATCTTTCTGAGTCTAAAATATTTTTATTTGAACCAAAACCGTTGGCATTGTTGCCACTTATCAGATGGGATGGTATTTTACAAAACTATATTCATTATAAAATATTTGTAGTAAAAAAAAAGTTTTTATCTGAAAAATTTTGAGTTCAAGCTAGATTTACAATTAATATAAACATCAATTTTCCCACTTGAAAGATTTAAGTAAGAATACTACAAGGATTTATGAGTTGTTTGAACAGAACTACACTTTCATGTTCATGGCATTGATATAGTGTCTGAAGAAGACAAAAACCAATCCAAAAGGAACTTTCGGTCTCTAAGAGAGGTATTATTCCTTATGGAACCAGCTAGGGACTTATTATTGCTGTCTAAATTGGTGCAGCTGCGTTTAAGAATGTTGCCAACTATTTCAGAATACAGTCATTTAGGGGTGCATCCAACTCCGAAATCAGGGTAATGCAGACAAAGCATTATGGACATAAGACATTCATTTTGGCTGAAAGGAAACAGTTTTCACAGGCCCAGCAAACTGATGGAGATAACATAATGGCATTTATAAATAGGCGTAAAAGAAATAAATGTAAATTTGGGGAAAAATGGGATTAAAGGATTTGAAATCAATTGTTAGTAGGGATCAATGATAAAAAAAAAACCTGAGAATGACAGTATATTGATATTATGATTAAAGTAAATACCTGCAAACTTGCGTATAACAAGTCTGAGATTACTTAGATTATTAATAAAAATATAATTCCCTATATGACATTAACTGGCCATAGGAGCATAAAAACACCAAAATAAAAATAGTTATGGAACAGTTTAATCGAGCAATATTATCACTATTACGTTCCATAGTGATAATTCCCTAGTCTTAAATATAATAGATCTATGTGCAGTAGGTCTATATCAATATTGCAGGCAATTATCTGAGTAAATATTAACCAACAAATTTACCATACAATCACAATAAAAAAATTATAATATTTGGCACAACAGCTCGTGATGGGCTTGGGCCTGCCAATGGGCTTAACTATTCATGTAATGGATGACAAGGGGTTGGCATGGCACTCCATCAGGTGTAAAAACCTTAGTATTGGCCTCCATAACGGGATGGAGGCCACTTCACTAAAGTAGCTACCTATTTATATAGCCTGAATACAGGTCTAAGTCATTAGACTCCTTGCTACTGTTGGGAATCAAACCTGCAACCTCCTGCATGACAGGCGAATGCGATAGCAATGCTACCCCAGGGATCCCTACCAAATAATCATATACCTTAAATAGAAAAGTACTCTATTTGACAATGGCCACCATAATATAAATATATTCTAATAGCTAGGCTTGTCAAATAAACTGTTAAGAAAAAGGGATACATTAACACTTCAATTTACTCTATAATATTTAAAACTTCCTATTTTTACCTGACATATCTTATCCTTTATCCTTTACTTCTTTACTCTTCCTGAACGCTTTATCCTTACTTTTCTACTCTTCCTGAACACTTACTATCCTTACTTTTTTACTCTTCGTGAGCGCTTAACCCGTGGCATTTTTTGCTGTTTAAGGCTCGGGAAAAAAAAAAAAAAATTACATTTGGGGTGATGTCCCATTGTCCTAGTTCTGTAGACAAAGAAATATAATCTTTCCTGTATATAGAAGTTTAATATCCAATAGTCGAAATCTAAACAACCTTTTAATATGTACATATTTATGTATCATGGATAAGGTCAGGACTAAAGTTATATAGAATAGACAAGTTGTTGCACTGGAGCATTTTCTTTAGTTTAATGTATTTAGTTTCAATTTTTCCACCAAGCAGCAATGCAATTTGTATGGGGGTTACTTTTATACACAACTATATTACAATCTCGTAACTTTTATAATTTGTTTAACTTAATAATTATCTTTTAATTTATATTTGCAGTAATTTTAATAAACACTCAATAATTATTATTAATAGATAATTGATCGAAGAAATAGCCCCCATACTGGTGGGGCTACACTCTAGGGGGAGAAAAAAACATGACTTTTTTCAACCCAAGAATTCAAACGTCAACAACTTGTCTATTCTATATAACTTTAGTCAGGACCAACGGGAAGCCAAGTTCAACCAACAAAAAATCATACATTATAAAAAAAAGGAGCAATATTTGTTCTTTATACCTGCAGTTCAAGTTCATTATATTTTTGTTGCAACTTGTCTCTTGAAGAATTAGCCTCGGCTATCTGTGCAAGGAGCTGTTCTACTTGGGGCTCTAGGTGAAGACTTGCTGAAAAACTAAGAGCTCTTTCACTGTCTAATTCTTGTATGCATTCCATGAGCACTCTCTGTTCACTTTCAGCCATATCCATTATCCGTTCGATATAAGTTTGTTTATTAGGGCAGTTGACTGCACATCCTAAAATCAACTGTAGAAGTCTACCTGTTTCAATAGGATCACCCTGATCTCCAATTTTTACAACATCTGGTTTCCGGAAATCAACTAAAAGTTGATTGAAGCATTCTTGATAATAATCCAATACCTGTTCCAATATTTTTTTTAGGTTACTCAACTTTAATCTCCAATTGCTACCTGTATCAGTTTTGATTTTGAAAAGCCAACCGTCAGGAAACCATTCGGGATCTATTTGATTTAAAGCCTGGGCCATTGCAACGCCGTCTGATAAATCCATGACAGTTTTGAAGCTCGTTTTCAAATCCAATGTTTGAAGCCATTTGAAGAGGATTTCGTGAAGCTCTCTTTTTGCCATTAATATAAGTATCGTCCTACTTACGGAGCCTTTGAACTAAAAATGTACCAAACTAAAATACACGGTCAATAACAAAATACAAATTCATACGACACAATTCACTGCCTAAATATTAAAAGTTATTTAGCATAAAAGAATACTGAGTAGCAAACTATTAACGAAATAAATAAATAGAAAACAAATTTAAAAACAGGAGAAGAGAAATCAACAGGATAGGAAACGATCAGCTGTCCAAGTCCAATGAACACTCAGGGTTGCACTTTTCATTGGTACAGATCTTTAAATAGATATATTTTTTCCTGTTAATTTATTTTAAGTTGCAGGCCCTGGTTTTTTTCCTTTCACCAAATCTTTTAAATTTGATCAAGAAAAATCTTTTTAAAATGTCGGGAATTTTTCTTATACTAAAAATATACGTCTGATATAATGTCGACCAGTTAGTCAGTTATAACATAACAACATACCCAGTGCATCTCAGTGATGAATCAGCTTACTCTTTTCATCTTGGTAAGTTGTGTATTCTCTTAATTCTTGGTATCTCCAGTTCTATACTGTTGGAAATGGAGATGTGATTTTTATATTAGAATGAAAAAAAAATGGTATAATTTCGATTATTAATATAATTAATATGCAATAATTAATGATGTAGGCTAAGTATACATTATGACTTAGAAGGACATTTTAATAATTTTTGGAATCAAAACCAAATCAAATGCATTTTGAGGTTAAATGATGAAGCGTTATAATTTCATTTTCCAGTTTTAAGAACTGACCTAGATTCAAGAACAAGCCTGTGCAGCTTTAGATCATTCTGATATTGCTACCACTTTTGTAAATGGGGTAAAACTACAGAATACAGTACCCCTGCCCAATAGATATTATTAGACTCAGAAATATTATCACTACTATACACTAGATAGATAACTATCTGGCTAATTCGGATTGTACATGCCCCAGAAATTTTTCCTACTTGATTTGAGAGAAATTATATATGTATGATTTGTTCATAGGAGAGTTTATATCCCTTTGTCTAAAAATATGTTGGAGTACACAAAAGGGTACACAAAATTAAGGTTTTTAATATAATATACGGGATTTTATCACCTAACCTCAAAGTGGGGGCACGTACAATCCGAATTTAGAATTTACCTAACTATCCTTTGTATAAATAAATTTTGGTTAAATTAACATAACTTGCGAGGTCACGTTATCAAAAGGGGTACCATAGTCTGAAGTTCAATTATCAATGGAATGTGAAATAGTTTTAATTTTCAATACCTTTGAAATCATGATACGTCTAGCCTCTCAAGTTCTTGATGTATTAATTGATGTGTGTAAGTACGTCATTATCTCCTCTAACCCCATCCTGCACCTGTACCTGGCTATCTGTATGATAGTTAGCGTTTCTTCAGAAGAAACAAGATTTAAAGTTTTATTTGGACTCTTCCTCTTCCTATATACATACAATTGTGTTCCCATGTTCGTAATTATTATGTTTCAAACTTCTCCTGGGCTAAGAGCCAAGAGCGAACATCAAATTTATTTGAGTTTATGCAGAAGAGAGTATATATAAACGTACCTTACTCAACATATATTTATAATTCAGCAACAGCATAACTGTAATGAGAAAGAAAGTAGTGAGATAGATCAATTACATAACATATAATTAATTCTGATGATTTATTTTTCTTGTTCTGCGGTCAACTGCACATAGTGGACCCTCACATACGGTAGCACGATTGTATTATAATACCTTTTTTATGTAAATGTCAAATTAAAAGGGTTGATAATTTAGTTTCAACTTATTAGCAAATATATTTTCCTAAGAAAAAATGTTTGAGATTGACATAGGAAGTGTCGGACTGGCCAGGTCCGCAAGTCGGCATTTGCCGAGGGTCCACAGGCTCAAGGGGCCAAGGAAGTTAAAAAAGAATAATCGTTTTTAGGGTCCGTAGGCAAAACCAAGGACCCTTATATTTTCCTGTGTGTGACTGTCCGTCCGTCCTGTCGCCTGCTACACTTTTCGTCCGATCACTTTGAAATTTGGCATGTATGTGTCTTGTACCTGCCCACATATGTTAAAAATATAGTGACTTAAAAAAAAATATTAGGGTAAAAAAACTTAAGGGTTAAATTTTTTTTTTTTTCGACACCGTGAGGGGGCATATGAAAGGGTACGTCGAGCTGATTACAAAAATATATAATTCTTTGTTTATAACTTTGATAGGGCGAGCGTAGGCAAGTTTGAAGTGGGTGTCAAACGTGTCCCCCCCCCCTCTATCTCGCTTATGTGAAGTGCAAAAAATCTGAAAAAATTCCTGAACATTCTTCGACCAAAAGTAAAGATACCACTTTTTGGAAATTTCGAAAAAAATATTATTTTATTTTTTATTGGCAAAATACGTTTTTTTATAACTATGGTCTTTTCGATGTATTTATATGGTTGTAGTCCGCTTCAGTGGCAAAAAATACTTTATCAGAAGTTTGTTTATGTGTTTTGAGAATATCAGACCCATAGGATAGTTCAAAGTAAGCTTTTTAGCATTTTAAAAAACACCATCAATCGGTACTACTTAAACTATACAGGGTTGCCTACGGCCTACAACTATACAGGGTTGCCCTCGCTGTGTGCTGACTAGCACACACTTGACCTGTTTATTAAATATTTTTATCCAATGCTGTGCCGTGCCAACCGCGTTTTCACGACTCTTACTTGCCGGAAAAAAAAAAAAAAAAAATCGAAAATTTACTCGTTGTTTTCTAAAAGCCTGGGGTATCCCTCTAAAAAAATATTAAGTGTAAAGTTGCCCGTTCACGGTTTTTCCGAGGCTTTTTTAAAAAGAGGGAAAAAATCTTGAAATTCCTTTTCCTGCGTATTTTGGAAACGGAGGTCCTCAGCGATCTGGATCAAAAGGAATTTTTCGTGGACCCCAACTGACCGGATGAAAAAAAAACAAATTATTTACTCCGACCGCCCAAAATATATTATGGAGGCCCCAAAAACCGGGTTTTTGAATTTTAGAAGTCGAAATTCTTCGAACTTTAATATTTTTTTCTCGCACACTATAAGTTTTAGCAACATCATTTTTCGCACACAAATATTTATTAGGGTTTCCTTCACAACAATAAATATGAGCACGTTCGGGAGTGCCCCAAAAATTTAGGGAAATCTATAAAGTAACCGGAAACCACTGAATTTAAATGGTTTAAATGGATTTTTTTTTGGATTCATTTTGTTAGTGTCAATTAGTGGCTGTATACTAAATTTGGTGACATTTGGACCATGAATTAAAAAGTGGCAAGATTTTTCAGCTCTAGAATTTAGGTCGACGATCCCAGAAGTAATGAATATGGTCGGAAAATTTATTTTTCAAATAAAAAAATTTGCTTAAACATTTTATTCCTGCCTAGTATTTTGCAAGATAAAGCCTGTCATATATTTGTATGATCTGTTTCTCAATCAGCCTAAGATATTCTGGATATTTTCTCGGCCAGGAATTTTTAAGTTATATAGGAAAAAACGAATGATGTAAATCATATATATTAACAATATCAAGAAAATAGTTAAAATATCAATTTCAACCACAGCTTTATTGTTATGAAAGCCTACTTTATTGACTCTTCAAAGTAATTTTCTTCAAATCAAGTTTGATTTTTCGTTTATTAAATATTGACATTATGTTGTAAAATAATGTTTTAAAATTAGATTCTTATATTAAATAAATATAAAAAAAACCTTTTCTTTAAGAGAAAAAAAACAAAAAAAAAAAAACATTGTGGCCTAACTAGGGTATATGACATCATAGTTAATATTCGATAATTAATCCTCTACAAAATTACTATGATGTATATTCACTATAAAAATTACAAAAATGGGAGGGGGCCCATGACTAAATTTTGCCGATGGCCCAGAAAGCTACCAGTCCGACACTGGACATAGGCAGCTTTAGTTCTATTCAAGAAGTTATTTTTTCTTCTTTGGGTTGTTTAATAAACTAATTAACTTATATCTCCTAATATTTATTTTAATTTTGTATTTATGCCTCCTTGGGCATTTTTATTAAAAGCAGGCAATGGTCCGGTTGATTAGAATGACTTAGTTTGAAGAATCAGGACTGCGGTAAATAATTAATAATTTTTTTGATTCAATATCTAACTCAGTGTTTCTTAACCTATTTTCAACTCTCAAAACACTTTTGATTGTAAGAAAAGAGTAAGGCTGAGGATATATATTATTATAATACAAATATTTAGTAAACAAATATAATAGTCAAACTTTTAAAAGTTTTTAAGTTTTAAGAAACTGTAATTTGGAAAAAGTCCTTTTAACCCATATAAGTATTTTTCCCAGGAACCATCTTGTTTCGAAGGTACTGTTTAAAGTAAATTTGATTTTTCTGAAAATCAAACATGACATTTAAACCTATTGGACACTTTTTAAATATATTTAATAATAAATTAATTAAATGAGATATTATTGAATTAAAATACAGTATCGCTAATTATAGGAGAAAGTTTTGTTTAAGGTTGTTGTACCATTTTTTTTTTTACTAAAATTTGTTATTACTAGCATTTGTTATTAAATATAAACAAAGACATGGAAACTATTTCTGGGGGTTAGATTGGAAATATTAAAGTTTTATTATGAAGGATTTATTTTATTTAGGTAACCAGAGCATTATGGTTGATCTTAAATATTACGAAGAAAGGGTACTATATTCTTTTGAGACAATACAATATTTAATAAAGATTACATGAGATGTCATAAAAGAAAAATGAAAACTAGTGAAATGCGAAAATTGGCTACCCTAATTCTTTCATGTGCTGTTGCGCCACAGATTATAACAATGAGAAAATCTAGTTAATGTAAAAGTAATTAAAGCTAACAATTAATTCTACTGCGAATTTAGTATTTTTTAAAAGCCTGAATATATAGTGTGGGCTTATGGGCATCAATTTGAGTCAAAATCAGCCTTCAAAATAATGTATACATAGAAATTGTAACTATTATTTTAAAAATTGCACCATAACTAGGACTGGATGAGGAATTCAAATATCATAAGCATAATAAAAGAGTGAATTTTGAGACTAAATGGAAAGTGGAAGGGGATGGGAGCAAGTGGAGTGGTTGGAAGGTAGTAGTAGTAGTAGACAAGTCTTTGATAAAATTTAATATTCTTTGTAAAAAGATTTCACCTTTTTCATTAAAGGATTAGTTGTATTATGTCTGCATACATTTTAAGTAATTTGGATTAAAGACATTGTAATGTCCTCAAGAAATGTCAATAACCAGGAATAATCGTGTCTTGGTGGTCATTTCCAACACTATGAAACTACCATTGTACAATTATGAAAAAAACTGTACTATTCCTCCTCCCCCCAAAAACAGGGATATCCTCAATCCTCAACCATGTAAATATGTAATATAAAGTTTTTCATAAAAAGTTCATTAATGTAAATTGGTTCTTACAATAAAAAATAAAATAAAAAAAGAGCAATATCTATTTAATAGGGACTCGAGAAATAAATACAAAATCTGCCTTGGTAATGAAAATTTGATTAATTGATCATGTCATGTATTTTATTTATTTGTATAGAAATTTTAACTTCACAATAACATTTAATAAGCAATATTGAGGACATTATAATTGTACAATGGTATGATTTATAAAAAGTAGGGAAATATTTAAACAGTACTCACATATACAGGCTTGATATAGTATACACATTTAGAGAAAGTTAAGCATTCATCAAGAATGCTTAATGCTTCAATTTTTGAAGTCTACCTCTTTAGACATCAAAAAGGATATCCTGGTACCAGGAGCGAATGGTAAAGATTGGCTGAAGATTAAAAGATTGGGATACAGTGTCATGAAAGGACCTGTTTCAGGATATAAATAGGTCACAAATAAAGGGGACTTTAAGACTCTAGATAATTTAATGGAATTAAATGGAATCATTTAAGGTCAAAGTTTTTATATAAAAATAAATAATTCCTCATGCCAACATAAAAGCTCTAAAAGCATTTATAACTACATAATTTGCAACCAATCTCACTAAAAAGATAATGTGACTTGTGTGCGTTGTGCAACATTTTATTTTATAACAAACAGTTGTATAAATGTAAATTATATCGTCCCTTCCAAGGCAGAATGTCGTAAGCGACACTTTTGGTCAAAATACGTTTTTGTAGTCGTTTTTTTCGTCTTTTCAACGCGGATCTAATGGTAATAATATCGTAAAATACAAAAAATTGTATTTATGTAAAATAATAAAATAAAGATGTTCTATCGTAACCACCAGTCTTTATTAAAAATAACTTATACGACAGTAAAAATGTCTTACGTCCCTCTGATCTATAAATAAAAATAGCGTATCTCCATTTCTGGAGACATAGACATTCGAAAACTTAAGCGCCTTTCTTAAGTTATTTTAATGAAAATATATCATAAGCGACGGTGCTTACGATATATAGTGCCTAAATAAATTATTGCATCAGACAAACTTGTAGCGTAACCTACCTCTTTCAATCCCATCTTTCTTTATTATAATTAAGAAGTTGTTGATTTAGTTTGTTTTTCAATGTAGTGTTAATTGATTTTTAGTAAACGCTATAATTTAAGTGATAGTGCAATGATGTCGAGATCATTAAGAATGTTAGAACTGTGTGGAATTAAAACTAACAAATTTAGTGTACAAACTTCAGAAGCTACTAAGAAAGACAGTCATGGAATAAATTCTAACAAAAACACAAGTACTCCTTCCGATCATAATAATGGATGTCGATAAAATACATTCTACTGATAATACCAGAAGTATTGTGTCATAATAATATTAATGAATTAATAGAAGGGAATAATATAAACCTGTTAGATTCCTTGAATATTAATGAAATAGAGTTCGTTAGTATCGATGACCAAATAGGGCTTTCTGAAAACAATAATGTTGAAATCGTATTGAACCCGGAATTAGCTAAACCCAATTTAAATAATGATAATGGGCAAGGACTACAGGAAATTACTACTTTGCGTGAGGCTACCCCTAATGTAAATGCTTATACTCTTTTAAATGGATTATCAAATAATACTGACTTATTTGAACCTCTCAATCATATGGAAAATGAAAACCAAAATACGAAAGACACTAGTGATTACGGCAATATAGATGCAGATAAAGAAACCCAAGAGACTGGCTGTGGGTTATCGAATGTGATTTTCGTGATCCTGAGTACGAACTTAGTTAGTTAGTAGACCAAAAATCAAGTCGATGGTAGTTTGCCACTAATAGGTGATCTCTTTGATTTGGAGTAATATTTGACCAACTATCAGTTAGGATCATGAAAATAACATTGTCCACTAAAAAGGGACATGACCGCTCTCCACCGGTTTGTTTTCTTCAAATGCCTATTGCCAAGCTATGTCCCGCAGACAAACTTAGCCGACCACATATTCTTAAAAGGTACCAATAGATTTACTTATACACAAAATTCTAGTTTGATGTTAGTCAGACACTTTTTTGCACGCTATCTTCTGGACTATTTTAATTACATTGTTGTTCGGAAAGCACTTATCTTTTTCAAAACGTTTTATTTTTATCTTTTCAAAACGTATCTTTTTATAACGTTTTATGTATTTTATACACTTAAAAGACATTTTTTTTTTTTTTTTTAAATATTTTAGTAAAATTTAGTACAGAGAATAACAAAAGTGTTTTATATTATATAAGTGTTATTATTTTGTTTTAATTACATTCTTTTTTGTAAAGCACTTCTCTTTTTCAAAACGTTTTATTAAACTTGTGAAACTATATTTTATGGGCTTTTTTTTTATGCATACACTTATTGATTTCTCTCAATAAGTGGAAAATAAAATAAAAGTGGAAATTCACTCTTAGGATGAAAAATAAGATCTCCCAATAATAGTAGTTTCTTTACAAATATTTCACTATTATGTTAGTTACAACTAAGGATTATCATCATATTTAAGGCACTTAAGCTATATTATCAGTAATGTTACTGCTCTGGCCATTCATGTATAAATATCTTAAGTGACACTGAAGAATATTTTAAGCTCCATATAGCTCCAAATGAGGGTTTAAAAAAATCGTAAGCGTCATTTAAATCAGAAAATAATAATGATAACCTTGTAACTGTTGTATAGAAATATTAATAAGAAGTATTTATTCAGTAGGGATTTTTTTTTTCAAAATCCAGTCAGTATTTTGGATCTTATACAGTTTTTTGTGCCTCCTGTAAAATTTGATAAATGGCGCTTACGACACTCTGCCTTGGAAGGGACGATATGCATTTAAACACATTTTTTTAACAATCTCTTCAAAAATTTGGAATGAAACAAATTCTTATTAGAGGTTAAATGCACCAAAATGTTAATAAAAAATGTTTGCTTAATTGTAATAATTTTTCAATACAATGTATGTATTTTTTTCCATAAAATTAATTTAAATCTACAAAATTTAATTTATTTATATGCATATCTATTTTTTTTACATAAAAAAAATACATATTTGAGCCCATGATATATTAAGTTATTATTTATTAATTCGGTTAAAATATAAACAATTTTTTTTATATTGATAAAATATAAGATAAGATTATCCTCTTAACAGTAAGTCTAAAAATAAACAAATCAATATCAATACATAGGAAATATTTACATCTTGTAAAATCTTTTAAAATAGGAAGTTATATGCAGGACAAGGTTCAATTTTTCAAATCATATTAACATGTGTGATTACTTCAGTTTTAATCTAAATCTCATTTGAAGAGATTTATTTTTACAAAACTATTTTATTGCCATCTTTTCCGGGGTGGTTTACCTAGATTTTTTTAATATAATATATACTCTAAGTTTTAAATAGAACACAACGTTTTAAGTAAATTTGAAATAAATATTTTAGTCATACAAATTTTAATTTTAAACATAGTTTACAAAACATTTTTATTTACAGTAATCAGTGGTAAAATTGTTTGTGTTTGCTCGTGAAATATTTTCCTTACCTTTATTGTTCAATAAATAAAAATGAAAATAATTTAAAAATATCTATCTAAGAGTGCCATTAAAGAAAGAATAATTAATTTGTTTATTATTGTGTAATAGTGTTAGATTTAATTCTAGCTCTGCATTAATATAAAGGTATGTGCATACAAAATACATATATATTTATAAATGTATAAGGCATAGAATTTATTTTGAAAAAAAAAAACAATGTTGTTGTCAAGGGTTTTAAGTAAAAAATATCAATTTTTCAGGAGTGCAAAACAAATCCTTTTATACTTACTAACTTTATCAGATCCGCTTCTACAGTTAACGTGACCAAACCACCTCAGTTTATTGTCTTTAACCATTGCTTCCAGTTCCTTAATGGTGGTGTTAATTCGGACCATATCCCAGTGAGTTCTACCTGCAACCATTCTTAGGTATTTTATTTTGACTGCCTGCAGTACAAATCCATTTATAAAAAGCAATAACTTGCAAATTTTGAATTATCTTTTTCTTACTATGCTTATGAAAAGAATATCCTAGATGGCCTGGACAAAAAAATCTGATTCTGAAAATCAACAACTCAAAATTTACATTTTTTTTTACCTTATCACCTTTATACTTTTTAGTACCAAAATAATTTAACGATTATATGTGTGTATATTCTATAAGGTAATCTTATAGCATTTTTTTCCCTTAATTCATGTTATAGAAGATTTGATAGTATTAGACCTTCCCATTCCTGTCCATTCCAGTTTGTCACATGAGTATATAATAATGCTCTAGGACAGCGTTTCCCAACCCTATGGTCGCGACCCAAAATAGGGTCACGACAAAATATTTTAGGGTCGCGAAAATCTTTTTAATTATAGACAAAAATAAAAAATTCTTAAAAAAAACCAAAATATAAAATGGTTCAATGAAATTAAAAAATAAAATGGTTCAATGAAATTAAAATATGTAAATTTAATTTAAAAAATAAAATTATATTGATAAATTCACAAGGGAAAAGGAATGCTATTAGGAAAATTCTAAGACAAATACTTGAAAGGTTGATAAAAAATTAAGCGACAAATAAGGGGTATTGCAACGCGTAATAATATTTCCTTGAAGCTTCGATTTCTTTTCATTAAACTTCCGACAAAGGGTCATTAGCCCACCAACATAAATTCATGAAGGCAATTTATAATATAATAAAAAAATACTTATAAAAAATAAACAAATCAAGCAATGTCATTATCCGAATTAAGATGATGAGCATGCGTGGTTTTTTTGTTTTAAATAAATCAGCCTACAGTCCCTGGTCCCTAATCCAGTAATTATTTTTTGCAGCATTCAGGTTTTAGGCACCGTGTATATCCCTGCAATATTCCAGGTAGGGTCGCGAAAATATTGAGGACACATTTTTAGGGTCGCAGCATCTAAAAGGTTGGGTAACGCTGCTCTAGGATACCAGTTGAGAGCCGGTGTGGCCGAGTGGATTAAATTATTTACCATGCCTGCTCGGCCATCACTGAATCAAGAGCGGTGGCTGGAATTCTCTACCACGAGGATAGTAAAATGGGCCTAAAAGATGGCCTATTTGTTAGGTTCGAACAAGTGGTTTGTCCTACCCATCTAGTACTAGTACTAGGGCCTTACTACTTCTACTAATAGGATACCAGTACACAAATGATTTTTTAAACAACAATCTGATTATTAGAGTAATTAAATAATTATTTCACAGTTTTTATTTAAAGTAACACTATTTTTCATCTTCAAAAAGTGTATTACTTTTTCACCAATTTAATAAACACTTTACTTGTGTTTAAATGTTACATGTTAAAGGGTTACATATAAATTAATTCCATCTTATTAAAATAATTAAATTTATATTAATTAATTTACCTTTGACGATCAAATAAATATCAAGGTATTGATTCCCCTTAATATACATTGCCTACACCTTTTCACAACACATAACTGTTATGCATATTAGTATACCACCAACTTTATAATAATTTTTATTTATAACAAGATTGTTTTTACTTTTTCATATACTTAGTAGGTATATATTATAGAGTATAGAGGACACATTAAGTAATGTGATATTGTGATGACAGTGAAATGAAATTTAATAAAATTTAAACTAAGTTAATTATTGTTGTAAATTTTGGTGGCACTGCTCCCTAAAAATAAAAATAAATTATACTCAAAAATGGTTCCGACGATTTCGATTAAAAATTATATTTGGTAGTCTATTCAGAAAGTTTTAAATTCAGTATCACTGTATGTATGAGCAAGTTTTAAGTTTTTATGGACCGATTTTGTAATCATTAATATTTATATAAATTACTAACATAATAAGCTGAGGAATTCCACCTAGTTGATGCACTAGAAATGTAGGGATACATAGTTCGACTTCTGGCGTTAGAATGATTTTATCTGTCTTTTCTATCTTGCCTTATGATTTTATGATATTTATGAGTTGGATCCATGGGTATTGATTGATATTTTTGGTGTTTTTAATAAAATTGTACGTTCAAATTTAATCTAATTACCCTAGTTTGATTTAACTTACATCCAGCATCTTGGGCATGGTTTTTTTTAGACTTTTGGATGTCTTAATTTGGTTCCGTAATAAACAAAACCTAAGTTATTAAAATTTTACTAGTTTATTTTTCTTCCAAGCTTACCGAACGGAAGCTATGTGAACCGTAACGGAAGCTATGTGGTCGTAACGGAAGCTATGTGATCGTTCTGAAGAACGAAAATATTTTGTCTCTGATTTCTAAAATTCCAAGACATAAATCCGTTTCAGACAATAGGGAAGATTTTTGATCCGTGTCTGTCTGTCGGTCTGTCGCTCAATTTCTGCAAACAAACATATTTATCTTAAAAACTACTCGTCCTTTTTTTATTGAAATTTGGATGGTAGGTCATAATTAGCCCATTGTTGGACCCATATAAGTTTCAATCTTCTGCGCCCTTCTACTTCTCTTCCACATGCGCACAAACATACATTTATTTACACCTATATCTTCAAAAGTACTAATCTGATTTTTATGAAATTTGGATGGCTTGTCGAAAGTAGCCTGCAGGTAGCCTTTACGTTAATTTCAACCATCCGCACTCCATAATTTTTGCTAAATTGATACTTTAATTCATGTAAGAATCAAAACAATTTTGACATATTTAAAAGAAAGGGGGGAAACGATTAAATAAATCAGACAACAATGGCTTATAAAATCAATAACGTACGCTCTAGCATGTAAGGAAGCTATGTGCCACACTAATTGGCAATCTATTTTTTAAAATAATTATTTTTAATAATTCACTAATTTGGTTAACACCAAATGTGTTTTTTTTAAAATTCTTCGAATTTGCAGCAACTTTTTACTAGTATTCTCTCATCTCCTTTTTCCATCTCAGGACAAGATTTGCTTTCCATTTTTCGTTCTTCGAGCTTGTAATGCCTTTCCAGTTCTAAATTCTCTTCAGAATCACCTTATATGCAGGGTGACCCGCGATAAAATGTCATAATGAAACTGGCGGATTCTATATGGGTCAAATGCAACAAAAAATGTCAAGTAAGCATATGCCCATTTCTCAATAGTTCTCGAGATATCAATATTTTTTACGTGTTTCACGAAAATTTTTAAAAATTGCCTAATGTCTCAAAAACTAAATGAGATAGAGAAATTGGGCTAAGGACCAATTTTAAAGAGCATAAAAAAGGCTTTCAGAATCACTTTTTTATTTTCAAATTATCAGCTGCTAAGCATGTTTTAAGTCCTGTTAGATTTAAACATTTTGATTTTTTAAAATTCGACCATAAAATTCCAGAGCTTTCTACTCTTAATTGAGGGATGTTAGAAATATAGCCAATCCAGGAAAAACTTCTGCTTTTCATAAGCTTTTGAATGGTATAATTCAAGTTTAAGATCAATGGACTAGTTTTTTAATTATGGTTGACTGAATGTTACCATACGTGAAATTTTTCTGTTTGAATCACAAAATGAAAAAAAAGTTCCCCCAAACGAACCCACAACACTTCGGATTCTTATAGGAAATTTTACGGTGAACAAAAAAGTTTCTATATACATGGATGCGGAACAGCTTCGTTTTCTAGATATTCGCAAAAAACATCACTTTTGGTTTATCCTTGAAATTCACAAATACTACGCTTTTTACCATAATTCTCCTTGAAGCAAATCTTGTAGAGAGTCGAATTACCCTAATTTTAGCTCTCTACATCAAAATCCTTTAGAATTAAGCGTTGATGGAGATCAGCGTAATGGATTGACTAATTAAGTTACAGGGACTTAGAATTTTTAAATTTCGCTGAAAATCTGGGATTTGTTGTACAGAGCTGACAATGTTATCAGTCAACGAAAAATTCTGGTCAGAAGCAGAGTAGAGAATTTGAAAAATAAACACACAAAAATTGTGTTTTTTAATTTTGGCGAATATCTAAAAACGAAGCTGTTCCGCATCCATGTTTATAGAAACTTTTTTGTTCAGCGTCAAATTTCCTATAAGAATCCGAAGTGTTATGGGTTCGTTTGGGGAAAATTTTGTTTTTTCATTTTTACAAGAATTGGTTGTGATCCAAATCGAAAAATTTCATGTATGGTAACATTCAGTCAACCATAATTAAAAAACTAGTCCATTGATCTTAAACTTTAATTATACCATTTGAAAGCTTATTACAAGCAAAAGTTTTTCTTAAAATGGCCACACTTCTAACATCTCTTAATTAAGAGTTGAAAGCTCAGGAATTTTGTGGTCGAATTTTAAAAAATCCAAATTTTCAAATGTAACAGGACTTAAAAGATGCTTGGTAGCTGTTTTTTTTTATGTTCTTTAAAATTGGTCCTTAGCCCAATTTCTCTATCTCATTTAGTTTTTGAGACATTAGGCAATTTTTGAAAATTTTCGTGAAACACTAAAAAAATATCGACATCTTGAGAACTATTGAGAAATGGGCATATGCTTACTTGACATTTTTTGTTGCATTTGGCTCATAGAATCCGCCAGTTTCGTTATGACATTTTATCGCGGGTCACCGTGTACATTATCCTGCCTATTTTATAATATGTATAAGAACACACATAATTAGAAGTGAAACATAATGTAAGACCATATTTATATTGGAAGTGAAACATTATGTAAGAACACATTTTTCAAGACATTTAAAATTTATCCTGACTTAATTAAATGGTGTATTATAGTTAGGTAAAGATATAATAATCACATCATATCTATCCAACATTTTCAGAATGTCATTTGACTTAATCCCATTCTAAATACTAATTATAGTAGACATTATTTTTGGAAAAATAAAAATATATTATTTTTGACCTTACTCAAGGGTGAAATTAATCGGCTTAGTTGGATTTATTAGATTTTAAATGTTATAAAAAAATTACTATTATTAATATGTATATACTTGTTCCATATTATGATGTTTATATTGTTAGATCCTAATCTGACATTTTAAATTCTAGAAGAATAAGGATCTCAATTAATTTTTTTAGGCTTTTAATAAGCCATTCCATCCATCTTATTATTTCACATTCCATTCCTAATTGGCGTATAAAATAATACTAAAATTAAATAGCGTTTCTAATCTACCGTTAATCCTAAGTCATAATTTTTAATTTACTTCCCTGAAACCTTAACAAAATAATAAAATTAGTTTAGTTGTCTTGCACATGGTTTTCTCAATCTAAAAAAATATTTACTTTTTATAACTGTATATTTTTAAATGACAAAGATTGGCTAACGAAACAAAATACAAGGGTTTTTTCCTGCAAGTTATACAATTAGAAGTGCTCACACACAAATACACTGTTGTCAGACATATACAAATAACTTATAAAGGTCGTGTATATATGTCGTGTGTATACGTTATGTATAGTTATAGTGCTCAGCAACAAATGATTGACGAGCACTATACATTTTGATAGAAAATAAAAAAATATCGAGAGACTAACATCAAAAACATGTAAACGTATCCAGTTTTGCTATCCATGTACTACAAACCGATTTCTGAAGCGAGTCTTACATTCAACAAAATGTGCATCCTGTCTGTCAGTAACGTTTACGTGCTCGACGATAACTTGAGTGAAAGTTGGCCGATTTAGTATTTAGTTGAAATGTGATATACGACATATTCCTCTTACAAATGCTCAGGCTAAGTTCATTGGACAGCGTTAACCGTCAAAGAGTCCGGGAAAAACGTGAGCTTCAAATTTAAAATTGGAATTTCAGGACGGGAAAATATTATATCATCACCTATTCGAAGAGACGAACTTTAAGATTTAAGATGTTATGACCAACAGCAATACAGCTATGAAGTGATAAAGATCGTTACCAAAATATTAAAGCTGACCTAAACGTTTATCATAGAGAAAACAACTTTTATACCTTTACCGATATCTTACGGACTAACGTAACGATTTTAATAAAACTTCTTATACACCGTCTAAAGTACAATTGAAACAGGAATGTAAAATTTCAACTTAATACAAGGATTAGTTATTAAGTAGTGAAGTGATACATTTTATAATTGTTGAAATGAAGATGGCCGGAACATGTAAGTTAAGGAATATGTAGAAAGGCACCCTTCACGACTCTCTATTACAATCATCCTTTTTAACTATCAACTCATCTTGATTAACTATTTTCCTAACATCTAATAATTATTGCATTACGCTCGCTTCAATGATAGAACCATACGAAGCCTATAGAATAGTTGATGTTGATAACACACCTGCCATCAAAAAAATATAAAATTAAACGTTTTAGAAAACTTGGAAATACAAAGAGCTACCCAAGAAAAAAATAAAACATGTTACAATGAAAAATCTAACCGTAATAACTCTGTTCTTGTAAAACTTTTTTGTAAAAAAAAAAGTTTGTGCTCATGTGGAAGAGAAATAGATGGGCGCAGAATGTTGAAACGTTTATGGGTCCAACAATGATCTAATTATCACCTACCATCTAAATTTAATTAAAATCGGAAGAGTAGTTTTTAAGAAATATTGGTTCGCAAAAATTTAGCGACAGGCGGACACGGAACCTTGATGTCTGAAACGGGTATCTATCTTGGAATTTTGGAAATTGGAGTTATAAAAATGTTACGTTCTTCAGAAAGATCGCATAGCTTGTTACCTTCGTTAAGCTCGGAAGCAAAATTTCTTCCTACTGGGTGATTACATCTTAACATAATGTTCTTACATCTTACATAATGTCCGTTCGAATATAATATTTATGTGTGCACATAAAACATATTTTATTGAATTTTTCATAGCATTCTTTAATAATCTTAATTATTCTTTATAGTCTTTCAGCTCTAACAGAAGTTATTTCAATAAGTATAAAGCCTATATTTCAAATAATCTAATTTCAGATAAAATGAACTATTTATCAATATTTCCTACAATTAACCTTGAGTTACCTATGAGTTCATATCTAACATAAAAAAAACTTGGCCGTGACTCAATAATCCATTAGACAGTTTCTATCGTTTTAACCCAACTGTTATAAGCACTTAAATAAATTAATTTGCACAATTGCGGCCTATTTTTTGGAAGAATACTTATTTTTTTACTTCGTCTTCCTCAAATGATAAAATATGACACAATTGAAGTAGAAAATAGCTACTGATAATAAATTGTACTTTTCACATGACAATCTCATTGAAATTTAAAATTTATTAGTTTATATTTGTGAAGTGACCGAGTTTATTTAATAAATTCGTTGGCTGTTTGAATCGTTAAACTGTTTTTTGTTGCTTGAAGTTATTAAAATGTAAATTCATAAAGTTATTGGTATCTATTTTACTTTTATATTCAGAATAATGAACATTTTCAGATTAAAAATGGTAATTTGTTTTCAGAAATATAATATATAAGCTTTGACCCAACTGTGATCTTCTGTGTACTGTTTCAAGTATAGTAAAAAATATATTTTTCTAAAAAGGTGAAAGTTTTACATAGTTTTAGATTTGTGTTAATGTTTTCCAAATCATGATAATTTTCCTGTCTGTAAACTTGATATATCTGCTAATTTTGACTATATGAAGTCGTTTAATTTTTCATATGTAATTATTAATATTCTTGTAAACCTATGAAAGTATTCTAATAAACTTTGTATTTATCTTTTTAAAGAATTCAATTTATTTAAGGATGACGTTTTCAGTTGAATATCACGTAACTTTTTCAAAGGCTAAAATAATATTTTAATGTCCATGTTTGTTAAAGTGCAGTTAAATGCTATGGAATCAGTTAAATAGTTTAATTGCATATAGTTTTATAGTGCTAAATAGATCCTAACATAAATATTTGGATAAAAAAATAATCTATTCTCACGATAAAAGAAAAGCCAAAACATAAATAAAAAATCGGTCCGAGACAACTCAGACAAACTTTCTCACATACGAGTTCATAATTATTTAGCCCAGCGTTTTCCATTTATTAGTTTTCGTACGCACATTTAATTATTATTGGGCATTTCATCAAAATTTATCATAAAAATAACTTCTCCCGGGCGGAGAATCGAACCTGGGCTCTCTCGGTCCGCGTTTTAAGCTTTTATCTCAGGAACTAGATTTTTCCCGGAAAAACGGCTTATATCGTTGGATCCGTATTCAAATGGACTACATTTTAGAATTTTTTAATCAAAATCGTCGGAACCGTTTGAAGAAAACATTTTTTTTCAGAGTTTTTGGGGGGTAGCACCCCTAAATTTGGAGCTAAAATTCATTTCTCGATTTCGCCTCGGGGTATGATTTTTCTGAACATGTATGCCAAATTTCATTAAAATCGGCCCAGTAGTTCAGGCTCCAGGCGTCTGCGCACAGACGACAGACAGACATTTTTTAAAAAACACTTTTTTGGACTCAGGGGACCTCAAAACGTGTAAATCCATCAAAATCTCAAAATCGAATTTTCGCGTCATCACAATACTTTCTCTTTATATGGGAAAGTAAAAAGTTTGAAATAAAGTATATTCATCGACGGAAATTGGTTGGTATTAAGTTAGCTTGTTTAATTAAGTTACTTCTCATTTAAAGAATTAAGAAATTGGAAATACTTGTTTTTTTGTCCCCTTTATAAAAATATTAATAATAATTATCGACCGGCCTAACCGAGTGGTTAGGCTACTCCCAACTTCGACTGATCACTGATAAGGATTCTTCCTAATCAGACTAGAAGACTCATGAATTACTCTCACTGATAGTATCACAAACTTTGTAGAGAGCTTTGTCTTATCCCCTAGGTCTAGGTTCTCGCAAAGAAATCTTTCCAAAACGTATTTGCTTTCACCAAACATTTGTATTCGAGTATATATGAAATCCCATTTCCAATAATAGCAAGATTTTTCTAAAACTACTTGTACTACAATCTTAAATGTCTGCAGGAAGTTTACCGTTGTTGTATAGGTAAACGGTAAGATATTGTATTTTGATTTCACCACTTTTTGAAAATAACTGTCGCCAAATACAATAAATAATGGAAATAATATTTAGAGCCCATTTCGTAGAAGTAGAGAACTAAATAATCCTTATATAATATCTAAATGATCCTTATAGGTAGTTCGCAGTAAAGAACTAAATAATCGTTATTTTGCAGGTTAATCGTTATTTAGTTAATACATATTTATAGTGCTCGGTCCCGGCCTTAAATTTTGAAATAAAAAATACTCAGAAACTTCGTTAGTGGATTCATTTTGGCGTAACCTACAACTTTTATATAATTGAAAATTCTGAGAATTGGAGCGTTTTCGATTTGACATGTGTCAAATATGTCAATTTAACGAAAAATAGGAAATTTAAGAATTACCCCTTTTTACTTTCTCATATAAAGAGAAAGTATTGTGATGGCGCGAAAATTCGATTTTGAGATTTTGATGGATTTACACGTTTTGAGGTCCCCTGAGTCCAAAAAAGTGGTTTTTAAAAAATGTCTGTCTGTCTGTCGTCTGTCGTCTGTCGTCTGTCGTCTGTCGTCTGTCGTCTGTCGTCTGTCGTCTGTGCAGACGCCTGGAGCCTAAACTACTGAGCCGATTTTGACGAAATTTGGCATACATGTTCACAAAAATCATACCCCGAGGCGAAATCGAGAAATGAATTTTAGCTCTAATTTTGGGGGCGCTACCCCCCAAAAACACTGAAAAAACCTGAAAAAAAATTATTTCTCGAAAACGGTTCCGACGATTTTGATTAAAAAATTCTAAAATGTAGTCCATTTGAATACGAATCCAACGATATAAGCCGTTTCCCCGGGAAAAATCTAGTTTCTGAGAAATTAGCTTAAAACGCGGATGGAGAGAGCCCGGGTTCGATTCCCCGCCCAGGAGAAGTTATTTTTATGATAAATTTTGATGAAATGTTCAATAATATTTAAATGTACATTTGAAAACTAATAAATGGAAACACTGGGCTAAGTAATAATGAACTCATATATGAGAAAGTTTGTCTGAGTTGTCTCGGACCGATTTTTTTTACTTGAATTACAAGATTTTATAAGGCAAACAACGGGAAATATATTGACCTATACAAAATATTGGGCGTTTAGCGAGCCCTACAACCTCAGCATGACTTATTCTTTATGTTATGTGCAGTATTATCTCAGATTTACGTAATAGGTGGGACCGCGAAGTATTACATAAGTCAGGGTATGCACTTAAGTACACTTAGACACTTACTAAATATCAACTTTTTTATTTCACAACAAATTAAGTTGTAGATTCACGTTGACAGGCTACGTGCGCATCTTCGTGTCTAATGTTTATGTATAATCACATGAAAAGGGAGTTTTCAAGGTATATACTGACCCGACCTCTTTATTACTTTTAGCAGCAGTTTAGTTAACTCCGAATTTACGTAAGTCGGGGTATTACTTTATAAATAACCGGCTTTTTCACGTTTGGTAGATAAAAAATAGTATAATGTTATGTTTATACTGGCCTACAAAAATCAAGGGTCTTTTTCCCTGACCTACGCCCTAGACGAGTATTTTTAACGGGGAATTGTTTATTTAAAAATAACCTTTTTTTTTTTTTAATTTGAAATGAAATATAGAATAGTTACAGACAAACATGTTGGTATACTTGCCATATTTGATATGTTTTTTACTTCGCAATATTCCAATAAAGTTTATCGAACTACTAACACGTGCTTCAATTATGAAGTGTTTTGTATCTGAACATTTAGTGAAAAAAAAACAACAGAATTTCGAGACAAAAATGAGGAAATTAACTGTCAAAAAATGTGGCTTTTGTCCAAAGATTTTTTGGAAATTCGGAAAATTAACGACCAAATTTATGGTGACGTTATTCTACCTGAATGGAATGACAATAACATAAGATATAATGGAAGCTGTTCATGTGGTTCGTGACCACATGAACTTTTTTTATAAATAAAATATAATTATATATAAATAAAATAAAAATGGATAGGTTACTTTTACAATCAGCTTACCAAAACCATAATTTTAGCAAGATGCTAACAGTTTGTAAAGATAGTTTTTAAAGTGTTAACTAATTTTTAAGTTTTAAATATAATAATATCTGACGGAAATATGACAGTAAGTGACAAACTAATGTAATGGTGAAAATTAGATCACAATATTAATATAAAAATAAATGTAGTAACACTCTTAAAATCAAGGCAAGGATTTAGTTTATTTTGAAGTTAAATGTAATTGTGTAATAATTGTAAAATTATAGTTAAAAATAAGCATAATAATTTTGTATAACAAAATCTGTTGTAATAGTATATATAAGATCCGTTTTCAATGCTTTAGGCATGAAGATCACCAGGTGTGGTCGAAATGTAGCCATACATAGATAGATACGATTTATTTAATACACCCTGAAACGACCAAACCAAAAATTAAACATATTATATTATTGTTTTAAACCAAATTTTATTTCATGAATCCGCAAAAATCTCTTACGTCATTAATATGTATAACATACCGGTTAAAGGAAGTGAACAATTAGAATGGGGTTAAAAAATAAACAAATAAAAAAAGAACATAAATGAAAAAGAATATCTGACTTGATTATAAATATACAAAATGTGAGTCTGTGAAGCAATTAACCCCGAGACGGAGGCAATGTTTTGGAAATTAAGAGTGGGAGGTGTCGGCCTTGTGGTCAGCCAATAGTCGTTTACCTTTACATTTTGTTTGTATCGTCCTCTGTATTATTTTTTTGTAATAACAAAATTATAAATCAAAACATTTTCACTTGCTTTACAATTCTTCCTTCTTCTCATTTCTTTATTTCATTATTATTATTATAATTTTTTTTTTTTTATAAAATGGCAATTTAAGTACATACATACTTAATTGCTACTTCTCTCGATTGACTATAAAAGCTACTATAAAAATGATTTTATCCTATAAGGGTAATCAAAACTTGACCACTTCCTCTTTTGCAATTTTTTCAGATGCTAGTTTTTCTTCTACGAACTTTTTCCATGAATTTTTGAATTCGAGACTTTAAAATCAATTAATGAATAAAAATTAATATCAAAGTCTCTAATAATATAATTTTTGATCTGTCGCAATGCGTTCTCCTTTTAGATTTGCTAAATGTTTTGAGTGAGAAAGTATACTTTTTTTCTTAAATCTGCGAAATTGCAATTCACTTATTCCTTATTTACTAATGACATGATTGTTGTTGGCTCTAAAGGGTTTATTATACATATAATTTCTGATTAAACATTTTGCTATCCAGGCTAACCTTATTTGAAGAGTATTGATTTTCCTGTCTCGTTTCTTGTATGATATTTTCTGTCTGATGAAATAGTAAGATGTTTTCAACTTTGTTTAATCTTTGTATTATTATTATTAATAAACTTAAATCACTCACTAATCCGCGTTATTTATCATTCTTTTAATATTGTTGCCGGTTGAGTAATACTGTTTACTGCAGATAATAATAATTAAAGTAGACTAACTCGCGGCAGTAAAAAACAGGGCGTCCTTGTTAAATTTTTGTCGAGATGTAAACGAAACCTGTTCCACAGCAGTTTCTACCTGGTTCTGAGAAACATATGGGATAAGATGTCATCTTGATCTCGACCTTAAGGAATAAGGAAGCTTCGACCGTGAAATCAAATTTAATCTTTGGTATATGGAATTAAATCACGTTTTTCTCTTTTGTCAACTTATTTTTTAAACCTTTATTTCTGGTTATTCACTAAATTTGCCGATTGTAATTATATTTTTCCTATATCCGTAATTATATGTAATTATATTTTTCCTATATCGACCGCCTTCGTTAACAATTTAAAAGGGATGTCAAGTTTAAATATGTACACCACCTGCGCGTTTCCATTCGTATGTAAACACTGGTTCTCAATTATTCTTATACAAAACTAATATTTGTTTGAAGTGTAATTGCGTGTATTGTTTCCGTGCTTATCGAAAGTGCCGGAACCATAGTGATCATTCTGAGAAAACACTCTTTTTGTCTCCTAATTAATTTTTACTTTTCCTCACTACCTATAGCAGAAAAAGTAGTATTGTTTTCACCAAAAATTGTTTTCGAGATTTCAACGGAATTATCCGTTTTGGGTGTTTTTAAGACCTCCTGAGTGGTTTTCAGCATGACGTCTGTATGTATGTATGTATTTATGTGCGTGTGTATGTTATCATCGTAGCGCCCAAGGTATTTAACCTAGAGAGTTGAAACTAGGCAGAAAAATTGTAGTGGTGCCACCCGGAAAATCAACTTTTTCCGCCATCTTGAACCCAGTTTCCTGAGTCAGCAAAAATTTAAATCGAAATGGTCCTTATCGAGTTGAAATTTGGCGCGAATGTACCTCTCTGTATAACAAAAAAGCCCTCCAAATTTCATTTTGATATTGGCCGCCATTTCAAAGTTATCAATTTTTGAATTTTAAAATTTGACGGTTAATAATACCGAAAGTGTAAATAGGTTTTTGACATATAGCATATCGTTGGAACCGGAAAAAATGAAGAAACGAATATAAAAAACCCCGATGAAATTCCATTTATTAGTTTAAAAGTTATAAGCGAATATAACTATTTATTAGTGCGATAATTTTGATGACGTCAAAGTTTGTTTACATCTGTCAAAATATCGCCAAACTTCAAATAATTAAATAAAATATATTAAAAATAATGTGTTTTTTAGGGTTTTGTAGATACTTCTAAAAACCCTTATGCCGAGGGTGATGTGTCCGTCTGTCCGTCGCTCTTTGGTTCATAGGGCCCGAACCGTTTAAGCGAAAGTGCTGAAATTTGAAACACTGGTGCAACTTTTTTGAGTTGAAAATTTTGAGTTGGGTATCAAATGAAAGCTGTTGAAGAGTAGGACACAAATATATATATGCTTTTTTAAATTTTGCATTTCTTATTGGTTAAAAAAATCAAAATTTACCCAAAAAAAAATTCCCCCTCCCCCAACCACTATAGATCGGCTGGTGCTAAAATTTCGAAATAATTCATGCTAATACCTTATTGTGGCGCGATGAAAATTCCGGGAGTTCATCCTAAATTTTCAAAAATTGCCAATTTTGGGCGCGAAAAAGTGAAGTGCGCCCAAAATTTTATTTTTTGAAAATTTTTAGTTGGGTATCAAATGATAGCTGCTGAAGAGTAGGACACAAATATATATATATGTGCTTTTTTAAATTTTGCATTTCTTATTGGTTAAAAAAATTAAAATATACCCAAAAAACATCCCCCCCCCCCCAACCACTATATAACGGCCGGACCTAAAATTTCGATATAATGGTGGGGCGATGCAAATTTCCTGATGTAATTTATCTTGTCTTTATTACTGATAAAAAACATTGTGACTCCCCGGGGGAACGAACCCGGGACCCTTGAGATCGAAGACAAAAAAAATCATAATTACATAACGGGTATGCTTACTCATCTACAAAACCCTAAAAAGTACTTCCCTAGAAATGCCCTTAGACGCAAGTACTTCCCTGTAATTTTTTTTTTTTTTTTTTTTTTTTTTTAAGAATGAGGATAAAATCAGTTAGTTCAAAACGGTCACCCATCCTAGCACTGACATCGGGGACCTTATTTGTCTCTTTTATGTCCGCCGATTTATCCGTTAACATTTTTGCCACTTACCATATCTTAAAAACTACTTGACCAACTTTAATGGATTGGATGGTAGGCCCACTGTTGATCTTATTTTAATATCAGCCTTCTATGCCTATTCCTTTCTTCCGCTTTCACTCAATCTTAGTTTTAATAAAAACTATATCTTTAAAAGTACTAATCCGGTTTCATAGAAATTTTGATGGTTTGTTGGAAGTAGATCCTATAGTATAGATGTTCCACAAATGTTCTTATATTAATTCAACCGTCTGCGCCCATTACCGAATAAAAATAAATTTGACCCCACTGGGCCACTATACTGGTTCATTTGGACACTCAATCAATTCCCATGTTACTATTCGTCCATTAATAGGACGCGAAAAGGCATGTGCCTCACTAATTGGCTGAATATTTTTACAGGGCTTCCATTTTGGGTCATTAATAATATCTTGTTTGGCACAAAAACAATTCTGTTTGGGTTGATAAAACTTTGCGAAAAATACACATATTTAACGCTATAAAATGAGAAAACTATAAGTGTTATCTGATCCTTAAACATTCTGTTTAACCTAAAATGTTATTTATATTTTATGTTATTCATATTAAAACGCTATTTATATTAAGTCCTTAATTAAACTGATTATTCATTTACTTGACAATATTTTATTTTTAAGCTGGTTATGACCATGCTTAATAAGAAACATTTGGTGGACAGATATCAATTTAAACCAGTTTGAACCAAACAAATATATTATTAACACTGAACTAACTGAATTTGTAATTAGTTCCTGGTTATGATTATGCGTTATTAGATTTATGGTCTTTACGTCCTATGGTTTTTATGTAAAAAGCATACGCAAATGTATCGAAAATATGTATGGAATATATCAATCAATATAATCTAATAGCAACAGTTGTTAATTAATACTGTATTATAATCTTCCTAAATGTAACACTGAGACAAATTACGGTCATATTTCTAGTAAAGACCCTAATTTTTTTCTCTAATTTTATAAAGGAGCAATATGAACACCAGCTTAATTAAAACAAACTAATAAAATGATAGGAAAATTAACTTGAGCATATACTTGTCAGCTATTGTGAAGTATTAACAAAGATATTTTCAAGCTGCACGGTCTTCAACCAACATTTTTGCTTTCCTCCAGGGCACACGGGACACCACTCTTGTATTGAGAAGCATCAATATTGTTTTCCGAGGTAGTTTTTCTTCTACCTCGTCTCTTTCCTTGCGTTCTTGCTTCGTATATTGTATATTATGATTGTTTGGCTACACCTCTGCACATCCTTAAAACGTGTCCAAAATATTTTATAAAAATATTTTATTTTTTTAGTCGATGTCTTCATATCCAGTTAATTTTATTTACTCTTTGAGTTTTTTTTATCCCACTTTTAAAAAGGGAATTGTGTCTGATCCACCGTTCAATTATTCAGAGCTTTGTCACATTTCAAGATAATTTTGTAAATTTATAAATGATCTAATAAGTAATAAATGTTTAATAATAATTATTATTGCTTACTATAATGACAATTAGTTTTCAACTATAAAAATCTTGGTTCACCCCTTTTTTGCCCAAAAACAGAAAAACTATTGCGAACTTAAACAAACAACATTTCTGCGATCTGCGATCAATTGCGAATAGATCGCAATATTTTATATTTTTTATAATTTTCAAGTTGGGTATCATTTCAAATGTATATTACAAATATGTATTGGGTTTCCAAAAAGGTCCTAAAAATAAGGCAAAAATATAAAAATATGCATCTCTGTGGTCCAACGATAGTTCCGGGAGTTGATATAAAAAAGTAAAATTTTAAAAATTTTAGGGGGCCGTAACTCGGGAGCCCCACAATTTTTGTCATTTGAAAATTCGAAGTTGGGTATCATTTTATAGGTATTGAAATATGGTTCACAAAAATATATCGTGTTTCCAAAATAGCGGCCATTTTACCCCTAAAAGAACCAAATAAGTGCATACCGAAGATGGTAAAGGATAATATATGCACACTTGTTTCTTGTGAACTTAAAAGTGAAACTTTTAATACATATTTTTGTTAAAAAAATAATAATAATGTACTTAGCAATTCTCATGACCGAAGAAACCCTTTTAGTAACTTGCTGGCAAGTACTTGACGGGATTTTTTTAAAAGTACTTATCAGAGTTTGAAGAAATTTGGTTGGCTTGTTGAAAATAGCCCAATGACGGCCCCATATTAATTCTAACCTTTTGCGCTCAGAGTAAAAATGAAAGTGCCCCCTCCCCTTGAAAATCAGAACAAGTAGGTACAGGATACAAGTATACATAATCTCAATTCCTATTGGAGTCACAACATTTTTATTTTATTTTTTTTAATGTTTACTTTTAGTAATATCATTCTGTATTTTGAAATCGTTCTCATAATACTTTTTCTTATACATATTATATTATATATTCGTCTAATGATAATGATAGGACTCGAATAAGCTATGTGCCACACTAACTAGCAGGCTTTTTAAAGGAATTCGTCACTTTAATGTCTGAAGGCTTTTTTGCTTCTGTATATTAATGTATCAATGTACAAATTATGTTTATAATTCGACTAATGAGTACTATCTCTAAGTTTCCTCTCTACCTAAGATAATTCAAGCGATGCATTTATTATTAGTGTATCCTGAAACAAATACAAGGAAGTACTACCAATTATAATAACAAAAAAAGAAAATTTACTGAAAGATTCGTTTTAATTTTTTTTTCTCGACCTTCATAATTAAATTATATAACTATCTCTCATAGTTTGTATGCAACTAATTAATAAAGTCCAACATTTTTTATATTCTGGATTTAATGAGTTACTATGAATAATTTGATTAATTATATAGCAATTAAGATTTTATCTCTTCAATTAAAGATGCTAAATTTCATCGAATTAAAAACTAACTAGTTTAAAAGTGTAAATTTTCTCATAAATTGCAATGCTTCGTCTCTGCGTAAACTGCGTTCATAATAAATAGTGCTAAAAGATAAAAGCAAAAAAAAAAAAAAATTTTTTTTTTTTTGTTGGATTGAAATGGATTAAATAATTTGTTTAATAACACACAGGTATTTAAATATATTATAGTAAATGACATACTATTTTCATTTAATATAGTCAATTTATTATTAGACATTTTCCAATCTCTAGTGATTTAAACTAAAATGTAATTTTAGCTAAAAATAGATAGGCTGCCAATAAATGAAGCACATAGCTTTCTGGCAACCCGTACTTTATTAAAATTATAGTTACGCTTTTACAACCCTACTATTGTCTAAATTATTTATTTGTTATCCTCTTTTGCTTCCGAGTTTACCGAAGTAAGTACAGGCTGTGGTCGTTCTGAAGAACGAAAATTTTTGTCTCCGATTTCAAAAGTTCCAAGACAGAAATCTGTTTCATACATCAGGGAGCATTTTCGGTCCCGTGTCTGTCTGTCGTTCATTAATTTCTGACAAATTTAAAATAGATTGCCAATTAGAGCGGCATATAGCTTCCTCGCGTCCTATGTTGTATACTTTAATGATTTTATGCTTTTATTTTACACCTATCATTGTCTAATTTATTTAAGATTCCCCCGTTTTTTATACCTGTCAAAATTTTTTTGATTTTATATATGAATTAAATTTAGCAAAATTTTAAGAGCACACACGGTTGAAATTAATATGTGACTACTTTCGACAAACCATCCAAATTTTACAAAAATCAGATGAGTACTTCTTGTATGTTTGTGGGCATGAGAAAAAGAAACAAATGGGCGCAAAAAGTTGAAACTCAATTGGCAAATTATGACCTACTATCGAAATTTCATTAAAATCGGACGACTTGTTTTTAAGATGTGCTGGCCTGCAAAAATTAAACGAACAAACAAGGACCAAATCTTCCCTAAAGTCTGAATCGTTCTTTCTTACAATTTTTGAAATCTGGAGACAAAATAATTTTCGTTTTTTAGAACGATTAATTACATCAGCTTCGGTAAGCTCCGAAGTATAAATTAGGCTTTGCGTTAAAGTATAAAAATCTCATCATCTTGAATTTAATTTAATTAGATTCTCAGTTAATAAAGTTATTATTTTTTTATCAACACTAATCTGGTCAAAAACATGTTAAAGGCAATTTTTGTTAAATGTTTTTCCGAAAAATTTGATTACTACAAAAAATTTCAGCCTGTTTTGATCTTCTCTATTATTATATTTACAGAGGTGTTAATAACTGGTTAATTGCGCAACTTAATTTAGAAAATTAAGTGAGGACGGATTTTACGTTAGCAGATGTTTTTAATTGATGGCCAATGTTAAAATCTTGTCAATTAAATACTGTAATTTTGTTTAAGCTCAGCTGGTTGGGATAAGATTCTCGTAATTGTACTAGAACCTTGAAATTTAGAAGCTTCCTTTTATGAAATTAGTAACTTATCGGTTTACCAATCGGGCATTTTTATTCAAGATGGCGGCCACATATATACACACACATATATATATATATATATATATATATATATATATATATATATATATATATATATATATATATATATATATATATATATATATATATATATATATGTGCGTATGTTCTTTATACAAATCTACAGTTTTGGTCCCATCTCTATGAAAATTTGCACACTTGACCTTCAAAGCAAGGGGCAGGTTATTGTCTACATGAATTTTCGAAATTTAAATTTTGTACACAAGGGTGCGGGGTACAAATAATGAATACGGGGTCAAAGTAATGAATACCCTTCATGGTGTATGTGTATATCGTTGAAAAGCTTTTTAAGAGAAAAGTAATTGTTGTTATGTACTGTTTTTGTTTTGTCATATTTTTATTTAGGAGGGGGGTAAATTTAGGATATTTGCAAAATTATATTATCAAAGAGGAAGGGGAAATAAGTGGGAGGGATAGAATCTAGATATTCTAAGTAAAATAATTTAAATGTTTCTCGACGGTAGTTTATAAACTTTGCAAATTAAAATTATAAAGAATACTTTTTTCTTGAACAGTCGAAATTTGGACCGGTCCCTCTTGTACATTTTTAGAAAATTGTACTCTCTGGGTACAGGGTAAATTTTGAACGAAAAGTAATACTATAAATCTTCATTTAAGAACAAGCAGGAGATTTTATGAAGAGTGACTTTTCTTTGAAAATTGAAATATTTTAGAATTTACACGTATAGGTAACTCCGTCCGTGGACATACTGTATATACAGTGTGTTCACTGTATCTAAGATTTCTCTCATCTAAGATAGAGTATCCGAGAGGAAAAATTTTCTTATGGTTGCGTTTTTGAAAAAAATTCATTCTTTATAAAAACTCCTGCTTGTTCTTAAACCTCTAATAATGTTAAAATTTTCTTGATTTTGTGTTCAGAGTTGATTTTCTGTTTTTTGAAAACTTTAAAATATGACCAAGAGTACCAAGAGTAAACTACCTTTATTTTTGATGGTACCGAAAAATATTATTTAGAAATGTTGTTCTTAATTGCAAAAAATGTATAAATATTAAATATTAATTTATTTTATAAATTAATCCTTCTGAATCTATTAATTACTAAAGGTCGACCAAGAAGTCATGGAAATCTGAGGAGTGCGCTAGTGTCATTGCTTTGGTGTCATGTATAGTCAGTTTTTAATAAAATAGACCACTGTCAAAAAACACAGTGTTGTTCTTTTGTTATTTAAGTTTATTTTTGATAATTTCTATATTTTTTGCAATAGGCAACACAGAACCTGATAAGAAATCACTAATAATGTACGATAATATCTTTATATTATTATTTATTGATCATTCATAATAATATTCTTTAAATCAAAATCGATTTTCTTCTTTCTTAATCTATTTTTTCTTCTTCTTTATTTCTGAGTTTGATTTGGATTTAGGATAGTTGTGACTATAATTCGTACTGCATAAAAACAAACAAAACAGGAAACCTAACAGATTGGAAACCTTCTTGTTGTTATTCGTGAGATTTGACATAACTGCGCATGTCATACAAACTAGAAATGGGTATTGTCTTAGCACCCGACTGTACTGACTTCGGCAATACTCGGAAGTTCCGACTTTAAACGAAGCTAAGCTTTCAGTTTCTCCCGTGTTCATGACTTCTTGGTCGACCTTTAACTGTAATTACTAATGTAATAATAGTAATCAGGCATTGGAAATACCCAGCATGGTAAGTTTGAGGACCGTAAAATGCCTTGTAAACTAGGAGGGACAAAAAGTAAGCAATTTAATCGTCTTTGTCGTCGATCTTTCGGTATTGGTAATTTATCTAAAATCTGAAATATGTAGTAACGACACTTACACTAAAGATAGAACAATAAGCACATTTAAGTGGTCAAAATCTTCTAAAATGTTAACAGAACTTCTACATTTATATTTATCTTTCTTTAGTATAATATGGACTTCCCATTGACTTAGAATAATGGACAAAACGTTCTGTGTTGAAGTAAATAGAGTACCAAAATGGTTACTAACATGCTTACTCCAGCATAATGTAAGTTTTAAGGCCTCTATTGTTAGAAGTCTAATGGTTAGACTACTTACCATTAAGCCTGGTTTACACGGTTAGAGTAAACAGGAGAGTAGAGTAGCGAGTAGAGTGTACTTTACTTCCTATTCTACCAATTTTAATTTTAGAGCGTTTACACATAATAAAAAAAGCAGAAATGATTGCACAACAATGTATAAATTGAAACTAAACTCTACTTGCTACATGCTATTGAAGATGTTTACACGGGTAGAGTGGGAAAGCTAGTAGAGTGGGCGCTGTGGAGGGGGAAGTAGAGTAGAGTCCACTTTACTGCATGCGGTATAGTACTCTACTCTACCGGCTACTAGCTACTCTACTCGCCACTCTACTCAACGGAGCGTTTTTTCGGGTTTCTACGGGTAGAGTTACTCTACTCGCTACTCTACTCTCCTGTTTACTCTACCCGTGTAAACCCGGCTTTAGAACAAGAAGTGAAGGCCACGTTCACTATAGATCCTTCTATTTATTTCAGGGTACTTCAGATTCTCAAATTACTTTTATAGTTAGAAGTCACTTAAGAGATGTTAAGCGGCACCACCATTTATTTTTTAAAAAAATTTAAAGCCGAATATATTTTTTTACCCCTATAACTTACAGCGTGTAATTAAAGAATGCATTTCTTAGAGATCTTATTTTTCACGTGAAGATGTGTATTCACGAATAGATTAATTTATTTTTACTTCGTTATAAACTAACCATTAAAACAAGTACTTCTTAAAGAATAAATTCTTGTTTGGTATTGGAAAGTTTCTCGGAGGCAATTTTTTAAACAAGACTACTCCCAAGTAATTTAAAAAAAAACCTGTTACATTCGTGCGTCAGAAGACGAGTCCGCTTTCCATTTTTTCTTTTTCTTTTCACTAAAGCCCTTAATCATAACCGTAATTTGATATTCTAATGATGTTGCGTACAAATGATTTTTTATGACTTAATTTTTTAAGATTTTTACTTATTTCCTTTTTTTGGGAGCGAAGTGCTTACTTTATCTTTCCATATGAATCATATTATCTATTATACTTAAAAATTCCAAATGCACCAGGCAACATTTTTGATAAAAGTGCTAAAATAAACGTATCATCATAAAAAGAGAACTATCATACGATTATAATTAAATATAATAGGTACCTAGTTCTTTTCACACAAATCCATTTATTATTTGTTTTTTTTCTTTTCGACTTCGTAGGAAATATAGTGCAGTATTATTTTCTTGGTAGTAAGACACTCCCTTTTTTTACTATATAGATCTCAATATCTTATTTTTAATTAATTCAGTAACACTGATAAATTATACGATACACTCAAAGAATTGATATGTTTTACAAATAGGTGTACAGTCCATACGTAGATACTTGAAAATATCATTATTTCTACAAATGGATTAATAATTTGATTTATTTACACTTTTTCTATTGTTTTTTGTGTCGCTCGCCATTTTAAGCGGCCCGTACAAGGTCAATAGTATTGTCAATATACAAAAGTATTGTCAATACTATTGACCGTGTGCGGAGTTGATATAAAAAACAGTATTGATGAAAATTTGTTATTGAATTGCATATTGACAATATTATTTTCAATAATATTATTGACAATAATATTGATCGCGTGCGGGGGGCTTTAGTCCTCATAATTCCATTTGTTATATAATATATATCGATGTCAACTCCTACTCAATTCAAGGTTTCGGTCAATAAAACGACAAAAATTAACTTAAGCCTATACATACAGCCATCATTCAGGGCGAAAACTAAACCAGTAAATGCAAGAATAAAATATAATTTAAGATTAAGATTTTAGAGATTAATTTAAGACATTTAAATGAGTATACTAAACCAATCGTACTTTTTTCATTATATTTACTCACCTGTAAGTCAACAATAAACATGTTTATTTTTTACTTTCAGCGAAGTTTACTAAAAATTCCGACTTATTGAGTAATAAATATTAATATTGATCGAAACGTTAGTAAATAAGGAAGATTTTCCTGAAGTCCGCCAGGTTTAAGCACGGTTCTTTACCAAGTTATGGAACCACAAAAAAAAATGTTTTTTATTTTTTTCTAAAAAATAAAATTTGTATACATTTTTTGTAATTTAATTTGAGGCTATGAAAATTAAAATTACACTTTTCTTGTTGGAAATGTTGTCAGCATTATAACGATATCAAACATTTTGTTTTGGCTTTCATACTTTTGGACCAATAAATATTTTATGTGCAGAGGTATGCGATCTTAAAAATATCATAAAATTTGACCTTGTTGGAAAATGGTTGAGAATAGGCCCATGGTTTATATGACGTTTTTGTAGCCAATGAGATTTAGAATCCTATTTATTTTTGTACATATATCGCCAATCACCCTATATATATATATATATATATATATATATATATATATATATATATATATATATATATATATATATATATATATATATATATTGATATAAAAGTACAATATGTGTCTTTACTAACAATACATATCTTTAATTTATTTGCAGGAGGAACGAAAACTGAGTTTGATACAACACAAATTAGAAGTCAAAATGACTCTTCGACGGCAAATTGGGTGAGTAAATTTAAATAAGCATATAGTATAGTATAGTACCGTTTCATGTATGTACAAAAACTAATTGGCGAAACTAGGAGTTTTTTTCGACTGGGATCATCATTAGCTTTTTTCGCAAGATAACAACAGCCTCCGGTCGAAACATCGGGTTTTATGAATCATAATAGGGTCAATCCATATGGACCGGTCCAGAGGTGGTTGCTCGACCATTTTAGGAAAAAATTATATTTTCCCTGTTGTTTCCCTCATATTTAAGTTAATGTTCAAAACAAGCCTTAAAAAATGTTTATCTTAAACAGTTTAGGTGTAGCGGCCATATTTGATTTCCTTCGCACGCTAATTTTTGTGTTTGTGGGCATTTACGTCAACGCTCATATCTCCTAAACTATTTGTCCTAGAAGGCTGAAACAAAAACCACATTAAAGGTAATTTTCCAGGTTATGTCCATATTTCACCTAGTACTTTTTCTTCCATGAGAAAACTTCACCTGAAGTTGGATATCAAAATCAAGAAAATTCCACTTTTCAGAATTTTTTTTTCTGAAGGAAGGATATATACAGCTTGATATTTTTTATGTGAATAGGCATATATCAGTAGCATTACCCAAAAAAATATCAATGGTAACACTTGCATACTTTTATTTTTATAAATTTTTGAAAATTCGCCATTTTTGGGCCTCTAAATCTCCGATGGGGCTGGTAATAAAATTCTGAAATTTGCACAACTTACAGTGCTCTTGTATTAGGTCAACCAAAATAAAAAATCATTTTGTATATTGAATATATTGAATATATTTAAGAGCAATTATGATTCAATAATACTTGAAACCTAGTGTAGTACTGTAAACGTATTTTTATATATGAACATCAATACATTTATGTTTATGATTATCTCCTTAACACAAATTAATTAAAAATTAACCCTAATGATTACAACTGCCCTCTTCAAAAGCAACAGACTGAGGCTTGGAGGCACTCTGCAATGTTTATATTACAAAATAACAAATTTAAGTCTGTGAATATATTAAAACATTTTAATAAAAGATATGTTTGACTCTATGTAGTTAAATTTAACCAATCTAGGCTCTTTCAAACCAATTATAATGGAAATAAAACAAATTTACATAAAAAAATCAGATGTCGATAAAGCCATAAAGTGTGCAGAAACGACTTTATCAAGTAGCTTTTTTCTTCATTTTTGAGCTTGCATAACTTTTTTGCTACCTCAATATACAAAATGATTTTTTATTTTGGTTGACCTAATACAAGAGCACTGTAAGTTGTGCAAATTTCAGAATTTTATTACCAGCCCCATCGGAGATTTAGAGGTCCAAAAATGGCGAATTTTCAAAAGATTATAAAAATAAAAGTATGCAACTGCTACCATTGATATTTTTTTGGGTAATGCTACTGATATATGCCTATTCACATAAAAAATATCAAGCTGTATATATCACTCCTTACTTCAGAAAAAAAATTTTCCGAAAAGTGAAATTTTCTTGATTTTGATATCTAACTTTAGGTGCAGTTTTCTCATGGAAGAAAAAGTTCTAGGTGAAATATGGGCATAACTTGGAAAATACAGTTACATAACACTGGAACTGGAAAATTACCTTTAATGTGGTTTTTGTTTCAGCCTTCTAGGACAAATAGTTTAGGAGATATGAGCGTTGGCGTAAATGCCCACAAACACAAAAATTAGCGTGTGAAGGAAATCAAAAATGGCCGCCACACCTAAACGGTTTAAGATAAACATTTTTTAAGCATTGTTTTGAACACCTTAAATATGGGAAACAACAGGGAAAATATAGTTTTTTTCTAAAATGGTCGAGCAACCAACTATTTTATTTATGGACCATTTCGTATGGATTGATTAAGATATTCTTCGTTCTCTTTGATTGGTGATAGAATTTCTAGTGATCGTTATTTGCTAATTTTAAAAAACTTATTTTATAGCTCACTTTATATGAATTAGTTTCGTCTCATTATTGTCATTGTTGTAAAGACATTGAGTATATATATATATATATATATATATATATATATATATATATATATATATATATATATATATATATATATATATTAAATATATATAGACTATATATGTATATATAAATTCATCTACTGGTTATAAAATAACCAGTCGAAACCCAGTATTGCTTCTTCTATGTTACTCACTTTCTGTGGTCTGTGCCTTAGTGGATCTGCATAGTGGATAGAGTACTGTGAGAAGTTTTGTTGCTTTGCACCTTGAACTCAAGTCACATGTAATGTCTTACTGCTTTTGACGTTATCTTTTAAATTCTTCCGGAAGGCTCGGTTTGCCAAATTCAATTAGCAACATCATATTAAATCAAATTTTTTAATAAAAAATTGAAAGAATTATTGATAAATAATCTGCGATATCTTTTTCTAGACACGCATGTACTCATTAATTTATGATTGAGTAGATAATATTACATTCTCATAATTTTACGCTTCACTGATTTCATAGAGTCTTTATAGTTTGAAGTATAAAGTTGTATAAAACAATACTCAAACATCAAAATGTTCTCAAGAAATGTAAAAAAAATTATATATATGTGATGGATGCACTAAATTGAGATGTAATATAAAAAATTACTGTTAGATAACAAGTTACCTCTCAATTATTCCAAATATTAATTTTCATAAGAATGGCTGTAAGGGAAGTAGTTAATTAGGAAATAAGAATTTGTCGATTTTTCTATTGACGTCATTACGACTATTGCGTAGGTGAAATAATTATTTGCAGTTATTATTTTTTTTTTTAAATGCATTGTTTATTTATATATATTTTAAATAATCGATTATCATTAGCCAAAATTGGCATTGTAGAAGTATTCATTAAGTTTAATAGGGGTGATTATACATTCATTTGACGGATAATCAACACACATTTTGATTTTATGGCTTTGAGTTAAAAACTTGGTTTAAATTTAATTAGTAATAATGAAAGTTAATTCTGAATAATTTAAGCACTTAGTTTTGTTGGTGAATGCACTATTTTCATGCATCTTTGAAGGTCGAGGGTTAGATGACGTCAATCAATTGGAGTACATACAAATAAATAAAAATTTGACGATGCGAAAGAGTTTTATAGACATAATAAAGAAATTATTGTTGATCAATAGTCACTATCACTACTTGGTCGATAGTCTCTAAGAACAATTGGAAACAGAAATCAATTTATAACTTCCGAGCTTACCGAAGGTGACATGAGAATTAAGAACGATTTTTTTTGTGTCTCCAAATGTATAATTTCTTAGAAAGAAATGCCTTTCAGACATTGGGGGACATTTTTGGTCTTGTGTCTTTCCGTCAGTTTGTCGTACATCATTTTTAATACTTGCCAGATTAATGAAATTAGGATGGTGCTTTAAAAGTAGACCACTGTATGTCCCATATTAATGTTTACCTGTACACCTTTAATATTGAATAAAATAAATTTGTCCCCACTGGAAATCGAAACAGGTCCAAACAACCGCACTTTCAATACCCAATGGTGTTCAAATGATTTTATACTCATTTAACAATACAATACATATACAAGGACTAAAAAACAAATAAAGCCACAGGTTTCCCCAAGTCGGCCTTCATAAGAAAATTAATAACATAGTTAGCCTTTTAAAATTAATATAGTAAAGTAATATAAAAAACTACACATTTAATTTATATTGAAATAATAAAACTGTGCAAAATAAATCAAAATAATATATATACTTATGTACGGTTTATAGGTCTGACATAAAAATTAATTTGAGATAGGAGTTGTGTGCATTGTAATAAACTGTTGACAATTTTATACAAAAAACAAATCATGGAAATTTCTTCTATCTTCTAATGTAGATAACTTATATTTTTCGTTTTGCAAAGATACAGAACTTATATGGATATATAATACCAGAAATTTTATATTCAAGATATGTTAAAAACCTATTCTGTAGAATTTCGATTTCATTTACTAGACATTTATATATTTCATTAGGAGACCTAATGATATCGGCATAATCTAATTTGCTTCTTATGAGTGAGATGTAGAGTACTATGAGACTTTTTGAATCTGTTAGCTGTAAATCCTTGTGTTGATCTTCTTATAAAGCCTATCATTTTGGCCATTCGTCTAACGATAGAATGCGAGGAAGTTATGTGCCTCTCAAATTGGCAGACGTTTCTTTTTTAATGTTACAAAGGTCAAAAATTGGAAAAGTAAATTTTCTAAAAAAAACATTGAACAGTACGATAGGTAATATTCACCCCCCCCCCCCAAGTTTGGTTTAACAAAAATCTCAAAGAGGAAAAGTTGTCATTTTATTGCCTACCCCTAAAAACAAAGTGATTATTTTAATATAAACAGGTTTAGACCACTTTCTCATTCTAAGTTTCTAAGTCCAGGTTTCCGGAGTCTATTAAGTCTAGATCTTCCGCAGGAGGCTGTGACAGAGATTTTTTGTATTCCTATATTTCGAACCTAATACAGGGGTAATTATCAAGGGAGTTTACTCATGAAGATATAGACCACTCAATGAGCTTGCAATATAACCTGGTATTGAATGCGTCACTTGCTATTATATTAAGGCTATTAGATTATTATTATATTAAGACTAAATGGGGGATCGACGTATAGCCAAATAGTTAACGTAGTACTCACAACTCGCATGTAACCTTGGTCCTAACACCAACATATCTAGTGCCTTAATAGGGACGTACCAGAAACAACAAAAACCTCAGAAATTTGGTTTAGCTAATGTAGTTGTTGTAGAGAAAAGTATATAGTTTCTCATTGATATATTATTTAATTCAACTTAAATACGTTACAAATAATATCAGAAGAAATAACTATTCATTCCCGGCGACAGATAAAATATTATAGATAGAGTATTTCGCGTCGAAATAAACCACCCGTTCTATAACATTTTGCAAAGAAATATTTTCTTATCTCTGAATCTGATTAGTTTTTTTTGTGAAATTCCTTTTTGAATGGTGGTATATAATTACTTCACATCATTTTCCCAGCTAATCCTTCAATTATAATATAGCCACTTTATAGTCGACTTAATTTAGAAATGAAAGTTAAACTTTTTGCGAATTAATTCTTATTTATTTACTTAAAGTATACTCGTGAAAGTAAGACGATTTGTTTAGTTAAAAATAAGGGTGGTGCTTGATTTGTCTGAATTAAGAATTTTTTGTGTAATTCATTGGTTAAAAATATTAAATTCAAAGCGTTTTCTTACTTTGAGAAACTTCTTTGTTAAGTTAGTTAATGAAATTTAGGGGGAATGATTACTCTAAAAGTTATCCCCCCGGGGGGCCAAACGACGCCAGGGGGCCCCCGTATTTTTTTTCGCCCGTCCGCGCCCCCCCCCCCCGGTCAGAAGGGGAAAACGGCGTATTCAGACGCGCGTATCTAAAAAACGGCGTCGTTTCAGAAAAACAGGACGATTTTTTTCGGTGTCGGACCGTTTCGGACCGGAAGCAAAGCAACCCCCCCCCCCGGAAGTCCCCCCCCTCCCCCAGGGGGAAAAAAAGCCTTCGCAAAATAGTATATAGAAAGGAAAATATTGATATTGTTCGAATTGGCAACCGAAGCATTTAAATTCTTTTTTTTTATTTGTAATATTTTATTAAAATTAGACCTGCCTTAAAATAAAAACACCGTATTTTTCCTAATAACAACTTTATAGCCAGATTATAGTAAACAAAACTACGAAGGTTCAAAATGAAGTAATTTTAAAGATAATAAAAAATAATAACTCTGGTGGTGTTATTTAATGCCAAACCCTTTAGAATATAATTGAGCAGGTTCTCAACTCTCTGGGTTTTTTTTTCTGCCATGATCCGCAGAATCCTTAATAACTTCTTGAAATCGCCGTCCTATGACCTTGACTTTGTGTGCAGAGGCGTAGGAACGGATCGAAGCATCGTTCCTCTTCACTTATCAAGGACGCTGTTTCAAAAGGGTGCTCTCGCAGGGCGCTAGATGTCCCAAAATATCTTACATTGAGATTAAACAATCGAAAAATATCATCTGCATCCATCATGGATTTAATTAGAATTTTATACTTTATAAAAAATATTCTGCCTTTGCCTAATGAAATAACCGTATCTTGATTTATCCTATAAATAATATCTAACACTTTTCAATAATTCCTGCTGGGAGCCTATTGATTCCCTTTTTTAGTATAATTATTAGTCTATCTCTATATAATATATGTATATATATTATATATAAAAAATATTTTTCTAACAGCTGTTAAACGTCACACAATGCATACATTTTAATTAACCCAAGTTTTTAATATTTATTTTTTTCTAAATGCAAGTCTCTATAAAATTGTTTCACACACACACACACACACATATATATATATATATATATATATATATATATATATATATATATATATATGAAGTAACGTTACTGAGTTCTTTCTATATGTTTTTATGTCCTCCCTCTGCCATTTGCTCTGATTTAGTGTTATATATATATACATATATAAGAAATCAGTCCCATCCGACTCGTACTAAACTTTGCCATATTCGATTATACATAACTACTTAGTCCAGTGTTTTCAATTTACTAGTTGTTTAGAGTTATCGTGGTTACACTTAATTATTATTATACATTTTATCAAAATTTACCATAAAAATAACTCCACCAGGCACGATTCCCCCCCCCCCCCCCCCCCACCAGGGAGGGGAATCTAACCCGGCCTGTCACAGTTCGCTTTTAAAGCTGTTTTCAGTGTAACTAGTTTTTCCCTAGAAAACGTCTTGTATGGTTTTAAGACGTGGTATTTAAATTGAAAACTGTTAACTTTTTTTTGAAATAGTTTTTAAGAAATAACTTTTTTCACGATTCTTCAGAGTATTTGTGGGGCAGTGCTCCAGAATTCGGATTTAAAATTAATTTCTCGATTTCGCCTCGGGGTATGACTTTTCTGAACATGGATGCCTAATTTTATCAAAATAATTGAGGCTCCACGCGTCTGTAGCCAAAAAAAATGTAACCATCATCACCAATTGCATTAATCTGTGAATAATAATTAGTTTGGATTAAATTTAAGCATGAATACTCAAAGATATTATCCTGAAAGAAAATAAAATAACAAAATAAAAAATAACCTGACAAAAAACTCACTAAGTGCTTGGATATTTAAGTAAAATTCCCATTTTTTTCCTTTTTACAAGATAGCAATCTAATAATCATCACCCAATTACTTTAGGATTCTCAGAATAAAAATGATTTAGATTATAATACAATTAGCATTATTACACACTAAATAGCATTTTTGATTGACCATAATAGTTCTAGAAATAAGAACTGAATCCACTTGATTCAATTACAAAATTCCTGTAGTAATATAGTAGAACATTTATATAATAATATTGTGTTGCAGTTCTTTTTTTGCTAGCTTATAGATTCCTTAATGGTACTCATATTTGATAAGTTTACTTTCAAATATAACATTAAACTTAATCATTTTGTGGGGGGACTTTGTTTCCTAATAGATATTAGCAGATGAATCTTTTTATAATGACAAACGTTTAAACTTATCATTAAATGTATGCTCTAATATAGTTTAGAATTTAGCTTAATTTTTCATTATTACTTTTTTCCGTACCAAAATAAATGTATTATTTTACACAAGTTTGTGTGAGTAATCTCATATAGTTTTTTTAAAATCAAAAGTTCTCGAAAATCACCATAAAATTAAAAATAAAATATTTACTTTCTCTCCATCTCTCTTGAAGAATTTGGGAGGTAATGACACCACTGGGAATCGTGATTGTTGTTGTTTATATTACGCCTATTTCAAGTCCCTCCCGGAAAAAAATATTTAATTGCATTGAGTATCTCGAAAAATTGATATTTCCTGGTAAACCAACTTTAACCAATTACAATTGTTGGAAACGTTTTTAATAAAATCATTTTTTGTGAGATTGAACCCCAAATTGGAAAATAAAATAAAATTCATGATTTTAAGTCAAGAATGATGGCACTGTTACCCCCTTGAAAAAAAGGGAGTAAAAATCTAAAGAAGAGGTATGAAATGTTCTTGCTAAGACTGTTACTTCCCTTATTAAGACAGAAGTGTGATATTCGTCGTCTCAAATTATAGGTAAACATCCCTTTGTCGTAATAGTTATTTAGACAATTGATTGTATAAATAATTATATCCACTTATATTCGAAAAAAAAACAAAAAACAGGCGAGTAACAATCTAAAGAAGTACCAGAAAAGTGACTTTTCTGAATCAAAACCATTTTTCATAAAATTTGGTTTAATAGTTTAGACTCAACACGTCTTCAAATACAAGAGACGACAGATATAGGAATATAAGATATCGGTAAAAAATTTACCGAGCAATTTAGCAAAAATTACCGACAATTAGTTGTTTTTCTTCAAAATATGTATACATTCTTACATTGATTATCTCTTTATTTATTAACAAAGGAGTTACAATGCTATACTTCAATTATCTACCTGTGCAATGCATAAAAAAATTGACTATTACAATAATTTACCACTCTATCGCAGATTTTGAACTTGAGTGATCTTAAAATGTGTATATCCATCCAAGCTGTTAAAGAGTGTAGGCTTTACTTATAGAACTACTACTTTAGAATACGTATTTATCTTTATAATTTTTATAACTCGTGGCATGTGATAAAGGTTTGTTGATATTATCTCTTTTATACAAGAGTATAGGAAACTAATTACTAGCTTTTAAAATTAGTTGCTAGGTACTCCCTAAATAAATATTATTTTTGAAACAATGTTCGTGTTGTTTACAAATTAAATAAAATGATTGTTATATTTTGTCGTACTACTTGGTCATATTTTTTTATGACGCAGTTTGGAAATAGAAAAGTATCTTTTACCTGTAATTAAGGTCATTATTAAATCAAAATTACATAGAACCAGGGTATCATTATTTGTAGATTTACTTGGTTGAAATCGTGCGCAAATTATTTAACATCGTAGAAGTGAAAACATAATCTGAACCTTCTTGGTAAATAAGTCATTAAAAGTTATTTTGATTTTAGTGTTTTACAATATAGAAGATAGGGGGGGGGGAGGTGTAGGTAATAAAACCTCTAGCAGGAATATTATGTATTAATAATATTGCAATAAACAAATTTTATGTCGCTTTAGCCGACCAATTATTTATTGTATGATAGAAACATAATTCAAGTTTAATCCTGTATTTAGTTAAAAAATAATCACTAGTTGACATTGGTACTATTATTTTAATTTGGATTATTTAATCTTTTTTTAGGTTTATGTTCTTTTATTATTTTGCCTGGTTCCTGGTTTAGCAAATGTTTTGACAGGGAATTGTAACTACTTACTTATCAGATTTCTCATTCCTTTTTAGATTGTTTATCTCTTAAATGTATTTAACATAGTTATATTTTAAAACTTTATAATTATCAGTGTATCATATATGTAAATTATCCTATCTTTGCCATCCTTAAATATGCCTATATCTTTTCACTTACCTAGTACTGTATCCTTATTTATACTACCTTGTTATACCTCATACTAATTAACAATTTTTTTGTTATTTCCCTTCATTTGTAATTTTTATTCTTAATTAATACAGTCAGCTTGCTTTTTAAGTTTTACTTGTAAAGTTAAGTTCGTAAATTTGTATTTATAAGTACGAGTAGTATTGTAAGTTAGTATTATTGTAACAGTTAGTTAGTTAAGTAGTATTAGTTTAGTAGTACTATATTGTTAACAGTTAGTTAAGTTAGTATTATTGTAAGTATTGTAAGTTAGAATTGTAAGTTAGTAGTATTGTAACTCGTTGTATTTATAAGTTAAGTTATAATTATATTTCCCCTCCCTATACGAAACAATACATATGTACAGAAATGAACGCCTCTCAAAAAATTGAACTGAATTTCAAAGCCAACAGTATAAAAAATTATTGATAGTTATTATAAAAGAAAGCATAAAATAGAATTGAAACGTCAAATAAAGTAAAATTAAAAACAAAATCAATTTCACATTTAATGACATCACAATTAATCGAAATCTCTTATCTCGTCTTTGCACGGACCACAAGCATTTTAAAATCAAATTTAGATTTTGATTCAGGAGATCTCAAAACGTTTTTTTATCGATGTCTCAAAAATCGAATTACTGTGACAACGCAATACTTCCGTTTAGAAAGTAAAAACAGGAAATAAAGAGAACGCTTTTGTTAAAAAAAAAAAATTGTCATACATCTATGCCTGTGAAATATTATTTTAGATTTTACTTGTTAAAAATATAGTTCAAAACTATATTTGAATATTCGTGCGAGCATATAGGTTGTACAAACCACCAAATCAAATTACGCCTGACTATTCTTGAAATGATTGTAGCAACCAAATGTCAGCTATACCGTTTAACTTATTTCAAGTTTCTTTACTAAAAAAATATGTTGAATACACATTTACATGGGGAAGCTCATTTTAGTAATATTCCGAAAAGAACATACATGTTGTTCTAATAAGACATATGATTATTTAGATCTCAATCCGACGTTATCCAGAATAAAAATGATTTACTAACCTGAAATCAACTATAAACGTGACGTATATAGTTATAATGGATGTGGACCATTATAATTTATAATTTAATCTAGGCTGAAATTTATTGAGGAAAAGCGTTAAAAAAACTTGTTATAAATTTATTTAGTTAATTGTCCTTAAAAATTAGTTGTACACTTTTTCTCGGCATATATTTCTGATCTTGAAAAATATTTAATTTTCTTTATGTTTTGTATCTTTTACAACGATAAAAAGTAAAATTGCCTTTAATAAGGCTATAATGAAGTCATAAAAAAATTATAATTGTCTGTTTAATAAAAACATATTTTAATCTCTTCCTTTTGATTCGCAAAAGGTGTGGGATTAATTCTTTAAATTGTACAGCGATGGCGATTAGGAGAAGACTAAAACAGTTAATGTGGTACTTATTTACGGACTAACTTACTTTACACTCACTACCTGGTAATGTTTTAGATGTAATCGTAGCGACAATGACAAAGTACTTAACACGATGTAGCACGTAATTTGTCCGTTTTAAATCCCCTTCCTTATTATTTAACTGCCTCATTACTAAAAAAAAAAAAAAAAAAAAAAAAAAAAAAAAAATGGAGTTATTAATAGTAACAATTTAAGAAAGAAGGAAAAATATAAAATGTTTCTTTTCTCTTAAACCTTTACACTTTTTGTATTTGCGAATTAAATACAAGAAAAAATAGTGGTTTTAGAACTAGAAATCACGTAATATTATTTATGAAGGTACGAGAATTTTAATTTACTATTTAATTTATTTTTATTAAAATAGCAAAATTTTGTCAATATATAAAGCGAACTTAGTAAAACTTATATGTATTTCCTTACATAAACTTTATTAAAAAAAAAAAACTTAAACATAATAATTGAAGTTTATATATAACATTTAAAAAAAAAATTGCTAAAACCTTGTTAGACCTAATAATGTTTTCTTGTGTGTGATCGTGGGAAGGTTCATAATTTTTCAGAGGGGGTTAGCCATTTCGAACACTTTGACCATGGCGTAATATGATACTCAAGGTGGACAACTTATAGAATCTGTGGAAGATTGTTTAACCAGAATAGGAAAAAAATAAACTATAGATAAGAGGAGGCACATACCGGAAACTCAATTTAATGTAATTATTTCTTCTTGCTTCATTTGTTTTATTTTAGATTAGTCGAACTAGTTATTTTTTCGTTAGGATTGAATGAATATTGAATTAATTGAGAGGATAATCTGATTGAATTGATTTCATGCGTTTAATTATTAATATTGCCGGTACTTTTTTACTTTAGCGCCCCCCCTATATCCCTTTGTTTTAATAGTTATTTAGACAAAGGGACATATACAGAGTAGAATATATTTCTTAGTCCAAATTATTACTATTAAGACAAAGGGATATTTAGTACAATGTACCTTGGGACAAAGGAATTTGTAACTTGTGTATATAATTGTGATCATAACCCTTAGACTAATGAACTATTATGATAAAGGAATATTAAATATAAAACTGCCCCAGAAGTCTCAATGTCTTGGGGAGACATACACACAAACCTTTGAGACTTTTGAAGGGCAGACTCTTGTTTAGAACCTATGCTAAAGTAATGGGGATGCTAAAGTAAAAAGTGCCATATTGCCTAATTAATTATTAAAACTATAATAATTAAAGAAACAAACTAAAAGAGATATGTATAGATTTTTATGGTTAAATAATGGTATTTATTAAGTCTAAATATAATTATCTGTGATTATTATCAAATCAATAAGGTATTCAATTAAAAAAAATATACAATTTCTTATAAAAATTGATGTGGATCACGATATGATTAAAGTTTTGTCTGAATATGTGTGTGTATCTGTGACCACCAATCCAACTTTACAGGCTAAACGATATTTTTAGGTGAGCCCAAACATGTTGTGCATATTGTAGACTTGGTTTCATAGAAAAATATTGAGTAGAATTAAAGTTATTAATAATTTTATAAAAAAAGTCCAGTCATGCACCATGACACTTAATGAGCGAATTTTCAAAGAGATCTGCGTATTATTAGCTTATGAAAATATAGGAAAATTTTGGTTTAGACTTTAGAATATTGGTTTTAATTTACCTATTTGACTGGCAATGACTAAACGAGGCAAAAAGTGGTTCCTTTGCTGCCTTGTTGCATACAATATTTTATCTACGGGCGGCAAAAAAATGAAACTTCTAAGATACCATCTTTATTAATATAACATAGTTAATTACTATGTTATATTAATAAGATAATAACATATGTATAAACTAAAATTAATGTTCATAAAGAAATAAAATACGAAGCTTAGGAATAGTAACAATATGTGAATAGCAAACTAGATCTATAACAGCAAAATATAAAACACGTTTATATTATAACACACAAAACTTCTGAATGAATAATGCATGCAATATAAAATATTTATTTATATTTTTACTAACAAATTACTAAAAGTATTAAAGATATCTTCTATTGCTTAGAAGAAAAGAAGTAACTAGGATAATTCAAGAAAAGTAGCTAGTCAAATCTAGAATAACTTCAATAATAATAACAATATGGATGTTGGATGTTTACATGAAGCTGCAGTGTCGCCCAGTGACTCCGCTATTTTTTTAATTAAAGATCTGCTATTCATTGAACTTATTTAACAGCATTAACTCATATAAACTAATTATTTTATTATTCAAACGTTTATTTATTAAATATTACTTATTTAACTATAATATATGATGTTATAAGATAGAGATAATAGTATAAACTGTTATTGCCAACATTATAACAATAAAAATGTTGCTGCCTAGGCAGCAAAACTTTTCCTCATTTTACCGCCTAGGCAGTAAAATCAAATTTCTCTGCCCGAAATCAGTTCAATAATACCTCATTTTGCTGCCACAAGTAGATAAATACTATTTTGACTTTTGTACTCCGTACCCACGTGTACCAATTTTTTTCACCCATCCAAATTCTAAACCAAAATTTTCCTATATAATCATAAGTCAATTATATGTAGATCTCTTTGAAAATTCGCTCATTAAGTCATGGTGCATGGCTGGACTTTCTTTTGCTTCGAAAATTCGCTAAAACAACGATTTTTATTACAATGTCGGTTATTGATTTTAACATCAAAATAAAAACGACACATAACTCCATCGGATTTTAAGCTAGAGGTTTTAAACTTTGTGCAAAAATCAGTCCTTATGTCGTTGTGCCACCAGGAAAACCATAAATTTGGGATGTCATTAATCCATTTTGCTGAGTCAGCAATTATTTCAAAAATTCGTAAAAAATTGAAATATTTTCCATCTCTCTTCTTATGAAAAACAATTACTTCTTTCTAAGACAAATAATTTCCGCTGAATTTCATTTTGATGTTTGACTCCATTTTGAAAATATTAACTTTTGAACTTTGAAACTTTAACACTAAATAATTTTGGAATTATTTCGTCGATTGAGGTAAAATTCATACCAATTATACCTCTCCAATTTCCCTATATTTCAACTAAATATTAGCCACCATTTTGTTTTTATGTGGTAAGGAAAAGTTCAAAGACATTAAAAATGAAAACTCTTATAGAGTAGTTTAATAATATTTATCTACTCGCGGCAGCAAAATTAAACATTACTTAACTGTTTTTAGGCTGGAAAGTACAATTTCCCTGATTTGTCATTAAAATATTAAAAACAGGCAGGAAAGTAGTTAAAACAGTCAGGAAAATACTTTCTCTGCCTAGGCAGGGAAATATTTCCCTGCCTAGGCAGAGAAAGTAACAGTGTTTACCACTGCGTGTCATAACCTCTTATTTTGGCAAGAACAGTTTATACTATTATCTCTATCTTATAACATTATATATTATAGTTAAATAAGTAATATTTAATAATAAATAAACGTTTTAATAATAAAATAATTTGTCTATATTTGTTAATTCTGTTAAATAAGTTCAATGATTAGTAGATCTTTAATTAAAAAAAAAAGTAGAGTCACTGATTAAACTGTAGCGTCATGTAAACATTGAACATCCATATTATTTTTATTATTGAAGTCTTTCTAGATTAAACTAGCTACTTTTCTTCATGTATCCTAGTTACTTCTTTTCTTTTAAGCACTAGAAGATATCTTTAACACTTTTATTAATTTTTTAGTAAAAATATAAATAAATATTTTATATTGCGTGCATCATTCAGAAGTTATGTGTGTTATAAACGTGTGTTTTGTATTTTGTTGTTATAGATTGAGTTTGCATTTCACTTATTGTTATTATTCCCAAGTTTCTTATTTGAACATTAATTTTAGTTAATACATATGTTATTATCTTAATTTATATTACACATAGTTACTAACTATGTTATATTAATAAAGATAACATTTTAGCAGCTTCATTTTTCTTCCGCAAGTAGATAAAATATTGTATGCAACAAGGCAGCAAAGGAAACATTTCTGCCTCGTTTATTCATTGCCTGCCTCGGCTTCGCCTCGGCAGTCAAATAGGTAAATTACCTGCCTCGGCTTCGCCTCGGCAGTTAATTATGATAGCCTGTCCTCGCCTTCGGCTCGGAGGCTAATCTAATCACTCGTCAGTAAAATTCCATTTTGCTGCCTAGTTACATAAATAACTATTGTTGCTTTTTTTTATTGGTTATTTATCGTGCCTAATAATGTAATGTAGTATTTGTTCGTATAATAGATAGCCTCTTAACTGCTATTCACAGGGTATTATTCTTAATAATGGAATGTGTAACATATTATAGCCCAGATTCTTTTTTATGATAGCTTTGAAAACGAAACTATCGAGGCGATTCATTTCACCGCTTGGCCCTACACCATAATAGGAAACCTAGCCACTGATTCCTAGCATCAGCTCCGCGTGAATTGTGGAGCTACCATATAATATAAACTGATTATTTCTTATTCTCTTACACATTTCTTTCTAAAAATTGCTCCTATCCATTTTATTTATAATAAAATTAATATTTATAAATATATTTACTTAATTGTAAAATATAAGGTCTGAAGATGTACCAAACTAAGGGATGAAATATAAACGTAAGATAAGGTGATACATTATGATCATTCTGAAGAACCAAATTTTTTTATGCCAGCATATATATTTTTCTCTTTTCATACTTGTATAATAAAAATAGTTTAACTCCTTTTCTTTAACTTACATTTTTAATTAATTCCTCTTATTTTATTGTAAGTTGATGTATCAGTCATCTAAATGCAAATCCCAGATGTAGAATTTCATGTTCATAATAATTACTTTGTTGTTTCTGCATGAAAGGATTAATTTTATTTGCATTCTTAAAGAATGCATTAAGTGTGTATAAAGTTGATTGGAGATTATTATGATTTACAGCTTTGTGTTCATAAAATATACTTACTAAAACCAGAAGTTTGCTTGTAATAAACAAGTTTACTACTTTCAAACGGCTTATTATTTTTATTACATTTATTTTATAAATTATCCATGGTAATAAAATGTATTCTTATAATTTTTTTTATTTTAAATAAAAGAAATAATACATACTATTTTAATCTAAATAATAAATAGTAAAATATAATCTTAAGTGCATATTTTAAACGAGTCTAGTTGAACTTATGTTTCTGCACTCGTATATTGTTTAGAGATTTTACAAAAATATAGGATTTGATTTGAAAACTGATGAAGGAACTAATAGGCTTAGAAGTGCAATAGAATGTGAAGAATTTGATAATTTTTTATAATGAGGCTTAAATAATTTTTGACTATTTGTCAGTTACGTCAAGAAATTTAAGTGATCAGAAAGTGATAACGATAACCCATGAATAGAAATAATAAAATGAAGTTTTAGGAGTATTAGAAAGAAAAATAAATTTAATATTGATTTAAAGACTAGAGATCAGAATGTTTAAGACATAAATATGAAAACTATAATTTTATGCTTATTGTAAGGGGAAGTTCTTGTTATATGGAACGGATTTTAGCTAATGTATTACAAAAACTGTATTCAAATATGAAAACTTATGAATAAGAATAAACATGATTTAAAAAAGACGAACTTTTAAATTGGAACAACAGCCTTTGAATCAAAGGTGATCAGGTATAAAAATATTGATATAATCTATTTAGGCATATAACAGCAAAATAGCAAAATTGGCTTTGTCATCAATGGACAAAACTAGTGTATTGAAAAACTACCGATTTAAAAAGCAATAATAATGTCTAAAATATTAAAAATGATAAGATAATAAGTTTAGAAATAAAGCAAAGAAGCACTTTTAGTTGGGACATAAGTAAAATAATATTAAGGTGGCTATAGAGGTGGTTATATTTCTATAGTCTATAGGAATGTTGACTGACTAGATCATTATAAAATTTGTCATCTGCGATAGAGAATAAAACAGAACCAATGTACATGATGAAGTAATCGGTCCGAGACACTCAGACAACTTTTTCATATTGCTTGAAACTGTATTATTCCACAATATCTCATTTAATTTTTTTTTGAAATAATAAACTGCCAATTGGTGTGGTACATAGCTTCCTCGCATCCTATCACGCACTTTATTTATTTTATGCTTTTACAAGACATTATTATCTCATTTTTTAATTATTCCCCCGTTTTTATTCTGTCAAAATTATTTTGATTTTTTACATGAATTAAAGCTTAATTAAAGTATCAATTCAGCACAAGTGAAAGTTAAAGAGCGCAGACGGTTCAAATTAATCTGGGGCTATCTGCGGGTTACTTTCGATAAACTATACAAGTTTCATACAAATCAGATAAATACTTTTGAAGCTATAGGTGTAAATAAATGTAAATGTTTGTGCGAATGTGGAAGATAATCAAATAAGCGCAGAAGGTTAAAACTTAAATGGGACTAACTATGGGAAAATTATGACCTAACATCCAAATTTCATTAAAATCGGACGTGTAGGTTTTAAGACATGTTGGTTCGCAAAAATGTAGCGACAGACCGACAGACAGACATGGAACCAAAAGTGTTCCCTGGTGTCTGAAACGGATTTTTGATTTAGAATTTTTGAAATTGGAGAAAGAAAATATTTTCGTTCTTCAGAACAATCACATAGCTTCCGTTTACCTTTGGTAAGCTCGTGGGCAAAAAAAATTTAATGGCTGTTTGTTATTTGTTTTTGATTTCCAACAAAATCAGATTTATTTAATTAATACCTTGGAAACTAGATTTTCCCCGGGAAAAGGTTTATATCGGTATAGATTCGCATTTAAATGGACTACATTTTAGAATCTTTTAATCACACTGGTCAGAACACTTTTTCGTAAATTAATTTTTTTTTAAGTTTTTGAGGGGTAGTGTCCCCAAATTTGAAGCTAATATTCATTTCTCCATTTCGCCTTGGGGCATTTATTTTTAATGAAATTTTGGCAGTAAAAAGCACAGTAGTCATACAAATTTATATACATTTGTAATTTACTCTTCAGTAGCTTTCATTTGATACCCACCTTAAAAATTAAAAAAAATCAAAATTTCGCCCCAGTGCGCATGTGCGCACATAAAATTTGCAATTTTTAAAAATTCAAAAATCCGGCCCGATAATACATCGCCTTACCATAAGGTTTTAGCATGAATTATTTCATAATTTTAGGACTAGCCCTAATAGGGTGGAAAAGGGGGGGGGGGGATTTTTTTTGTGAAATTTTGGCGCTAAAAACGCAATTTTGGCGCTAAAAAGCACAGAAGTCATAAAAAGCTATATATATATTTGTAATCAACATTTCAATAGCCTTTATTTGATACCATCTCAAAAATTAAAAAAAATATAAATATTTGAGGTTTGCACATTTTTGCGTTCTACGCTTGCGCATATTAAATGATAACCTTCTCTATATTTTTCCTATGTGTGGGTCAAAAAGTTAAGCCAGTATTTTAAATTTTAAATCTCTATCGTGAACGGTTCAGGCCCTATGAACCAAAGAGCGACGGACAGACGGACACATCACCCTCGGCATAAGGGTTTTAAGAAGTATCTACAAAACCCTAAAAACAAATCAAAAGGAGAGATTTTTAGCAAAGGAACTTAATTATAAATGACCTTGCCTTTAATACAACAATGTTCGTTTTATAAAGGTAAATTAAAAATAATAATTAAATTATAATAAATAAATGTTTACTGGATAGGTTATCAATAAACAAATATTATATATATGTAAATCAACTATTTCCTTTTGTTTTTGGTCTGATCCAGAAATAAAAATATAATCACATACTAATATACATTGCTACATGAGGAATTCATCGTTGCAAAAAGCATGACAATTAGCGTTGTAAAATAATTATTTTATTTTCTTGAACAGCATCGCATGTCAGTTGTTCAAGAAAAACTTACTGATTGTACAATGTACATTATCAGATTATAAATTACTGATCATAGATATCTAATACCACTGATTATAATATAGTATCACGTATAAAAAATCGCAAGTAGATCGTCTGTATGTTATCAATATTATAGCAAAATTGTATTAATTAAACTCGACTGTGAGTTTCATTAGGAATTCATTAATAATATACATAACAACATAAAATTTACTATAGAAATATAAGAGTTCTCGATCTGACAATAATGAAACAAAATAACAAACACTAATTCAAAATTTATAGAAAAACCACCTACACAGATATAGTAATCCACAACCAATCAAACAATTTGTATTAACATTAAATGGCTGCTTTAGTATGATTCACCGGGCACTTACCACTCCGATAGATAAAACCTACAAAACGAAATTTGTACAATAAAGACAATAGCTACAAATTATGGATACAACTCAAGAATGATTGACAAAATTATACGCAAGAATGATTGACAAAATTATAAATAAAAAACAAGAAAATATAGCAATAAATATTATAACCAACTTAGAACCAATTGAACAAATCCCTAAACCCTGGATTAGCTCGCCATACAAACAGCTACCAGCTTACCATGGGGAAGCTGTCAGAACAGGTTGAAAAAATTTAACAAAACAAAAAGAACTAGAGTCAGTTACAAACCGTAAACACAACTAGGCACAATTATCGGCACAGTCAAACAACCAATCAAAACTAAAGATAAAAGTGGACTATATGAACTGATAAGCGTGACCTGCAAGGTGTTTACGTATAGGACAATCCGGTAGGAAAATAAGTTCCTGCAATGCAAAGCACTATAAATCTTGGCAAAAAATATCGAATGACAAAAACATGTAAACGTATTTTGCCAACCATGTTCGAGAAACCGATCATATATTTAATGTTGATAATTATGAACTTCTACACTCGCGACAAAAAAAAAAGAAATTGGACATCTAAGAAAACTTTTAAAAATTGTAAAATTGTTAGCTTAGTACAGAATTCACTCTTACTAAATAACACGCATACTGAAGATGTTGTTATATGTCAAAACGTGTTTGTGAGTTTTAATAAAAAAAAAAAAATTGTGTTGACAATATTAATGTGTCTCTTTCTACCAATTTTTCATATTGTTTAAAAAATTTCTTAATTCCCAAAATGAATGGTTAGTTCGGGATATCCTTATAAATAATATACATAAAGTTTTTTTTGTTTTTAATTCATAGATTCGTAAACGATATAATTCGAAAAATGTTAGAATTCCTGTTAAAAACAGGAATGTATATTGTAATAGCCTCAGAAGCCTCTGTTTTACACGCTTTTATTTAGTGTGTTCTCAAATTAATTATGTTTGGAACAATAAAAAAATATACGTAGTTTTCGCTTATGAGTTGATCCTTACTATCTTGATCTGTGTGTGAACAAACCGTCACAAATAATTATATATTTGGATAGCTGTGCCATTAAGGAGGTGATATTACACCAGTAAATAATAACCTCTTTTGGACCTAACTATATATTGATGCAATACATCTGAACCACATCAGTGACTTTAGCAACATCCCTCTTCTCATAAAAAAAGTATGTTTAGACACACTTCCTTCCATAATGTTCCTGTAATTTGTTTTAGCCAAAAAAAAAAATATCCAGTTCAACAGAATAATCTTGTAATTTTTTAACAATTTTCCAAGATTACAATAACTGGGGGAAATCAGATATTTTGGAACATTTTTTTCCTAATATTTAATAATAGATAAAGATATTTTTGGTTTCTAACACTAACTTTTTTTTTACTCTAAATTAGGAGTTATAATATCTACTTAAAGAAAAAACTATTCTAAGGATTTGTTTATCTATAACTATTTTTGTTGTTGAAATTACCGTTGTATGATAAAAGAAGTAAACAATAAAAAATAGTTTTTAACTATTTTACTATCTTTTTAAACTAGTCATACTAATTTCTTAAAAATTAATTGATTTTACACATACATATGATATATACAGGTCAGATATAAAATATTGATTTAAATGCGTAGTAGAGTAGTTGGGGAAGTGTGGTACTGGTACATCATAGAGTGACCTGTCGATGATAAATAATTATTATAATCTGGGTCTCTTTTCCAACCTTTTCTAGGACATATTATTAATAGCTTTGATGTAATTTGGCCCTAAATTTTGGGTCCAAGTATTTGAGTAAATGCCAAATATAATATGTTCAGATTTGCTATATATTTAAAGTCATTAGGTAATATTTTAACCAACAACTTTTAGTACAATGAACTCGCATTTTGAGTCAAGATAGCGCAGCCTTGAACAGTGTTACTGTTGAAATGCTACTGTCTAGTATTGGGTTAAAGATGTACTACATTCTTGGACAGACACTATTTTCTAATACCAAAGATCAATAACATTCCCCGACTTGTTTGTTTATCCTATACTTTGTTTTCGGTTCTGACTTTTGAATGAATGTGGTAAGTGGTAAATGTGTGGTTACAACACTAAGGTTTGTTATTCCCTAATCATCTAAATCCATAACCTGAAGTAATTAATCAAGGTCTTAGCCTCCTGGTTAAGATTGGTGCTGACAGTAGTATTTTAAAACCGGGGATAAATATAATGATTGATATAATTATTATATATTAATCATTAATAATGATCATGTATTATATTTTTAAGAAAATGGATTATTTTTTGTTAAATTCCTTTTACAGTTATTTTGTAAAAAAGAATTAACTGTCTGTGGGAAACAAATATGTTTTTCCAATCATCATTTTTGGTTCAGTTCTTCGTTTTTGCAGTTTGAAGACCAATTTTTGTTAAATTTAATTTATCAGTTTTGCTTTAGAGTTTACCGTATCTGAAGTGTTGTTATAATTTTTTTTAGATAGAGGTTTGAGACTAAAGCTTTATACTATGTAGAAAAACCTGTTATATAACAATCATATAAAGTATGTAAATACTAAAATTAGGTAAACGAGAAATGCAACGGAGAAATCCTATGTAACATTGCTATAGAGCAGGATTTGGAGACAATATAACAGAAATCTTGCTATCCATTTGGGATCGGGAAGAAAATTGTGCTTCACTACTATAGTGTAAACCCGGCTTGATATTAATAAGAATTTAATGTAAATCATTACTGATAATAAAATAAAGTGGTGTCAAGCGGTGAATATTAAATGTTTTACTATGCGGTTAAAAAAAAAAAAAAAAACACAAACAAAAAAAATAACTTAACTTTTTGGGTTTAGTTTACTATTTTTATTTATTTTTTTTTATTTCATCATTTTTAACGATCCTCTAGCTCTAGACGGCATAACCACGGGTAGGCGCTCAGTACAAATAAATTAATTAAGAGATCAACACATCAAAAGAGTGATCCTATACATGTTCGAGATACAACAAAAATTTCGTATTTTCTACCCTTATGTTATTTAATACCTGTTTTATTTATTAGATGATTATAGTTTATCAATCATATCCTTGAACTAATGTACGTATCTAAATCCATCTTATATTTTGACCTTGCCTAGGCTTATCCAACCAAATTTTAATTGAGTTAGTCAAACTGGTTAAACTGGTCTTAATCGTATCTCTAAGTTTTCACTTTGCTAACCGAAGTCTTTTCTTATCAAATTACCTCTATGACACTACAGAAACTTAATACATTCTTATTGCTAGAACACCTTTTAGTTATAGAGCGTGTTAAAATATAAAAAATATATACGTAGAATGTAAGAATACTAGAATAAAGTTGTTAAAGTTATGCAACTGTATAAGTACTGCATACTTTGCCTCCTACATTGGTAATGTGACGAAGAATCGTTAAATTGGAGACCTTCTTGACTTGTAAAATATATTTTGCTTCGATTATAATATATATAAAAAAAAAAATTAACTACAAATAATACCAAAATAGTTTCCAGGCCAGTAGGGCATACAAAAATGAAAGAGAAATATTTATGTGAAACATTTTCTGAATTGTCATATGCCGACTTTTACTTTGTTATATACGTAGAATATATAGAGAGAAAGTATTGTAATAGCGCGAAAATTTGATTCTGAGATTTTGATGCATTTACACGTTTTAAGGTGCCCTTTGTGCAAAAAAGTAGTTCAAAATATGTCGTCTGTCGTCTATGCGCAGACTCGTGGAGCCTAAACTACTTGGCCGATTTCGATGAATTTTAGCATACAGGATTAGAAAAATCATACCCCGAGGCGAATTAATTAAATATAAATTTAACAATATAAGCCGTTTTTCCGGGAATAATCTATTTACTTTCCGAGATATTGATGAAAATAAATTCGATTTTGTTGAAAAAAAAATGTGTTGCTACTCACAGCAGTAATACAGACTCACACACCCTGAGGTGAGGTAGAGAAATTAATTTTAGCTTTAAATTTGGATATGCGTCTCAGAGAACATGAAAAAAAGGCATCGAAAACTGTTCTACATATTAACTAGCACCTGTTGAAAACTTTTTAAATATGTTTAAAAATAAATCCATTAAATTAAATATAATGGGATTTAATTAGTGTACCATCTAAATGAGAATGTTTCGTTATTCAATAAATTAATAGAAAAAACGACATAAAACGAGGAAATTTGTAACATTAATGTTGAAAAATCCAAGAAATATGTGTAGTATTATTTAGTAGTCTTATTTGAGACACAAAATAAGTGATATGTTTGTTTTGATTACTAATATTAAATTATATTTAAAACTAGTGAAAAATTAACGAAGTTAATTAGTGAAAATTAAGTTAATTGTTGTTGTTATTAGGGCAATTGTTTAGTAGTGATCGTAATTTAATATCTTCCACAATTATAAAAAATGATATATGATAGTCTGTTTAATGTCTTGGTTTGTTTATTAGTATAAAGATCAAAAGCTGACTATTTATAATGGTTGAATTAGTATTATACATTTTTTTTTAAATGATTTATTTATATTAAATAAGGAACAAACAATTTGCGGTTTTCTTTAACCTTGCATAAACACATTTTTCACACTTACCGGTTAATTGAATAAATGAAGTCTTACAAACAATGTGTTATATTTCACATTTAATTAATTAGTTATTTATAAAACAAATTTACCATTTCTTCAATTAATGATAATACTTCTTTACAAGTTTATTAAGTGTTGCAACAATGATGGTCAACATCACTAACAACCAGTTATTTCTTGAACGTTCCTTCTCATCCTTGGTCCTTACTCTGATGATCGATATTTTAGCTTTCCGTCTCTCTTCAACACCTTTACATGTTGAGTATGCAATCCAGGCCTTTTTCTTCAGTTCAGCCGTCCCTAAAATATTGTCTCCTGATTCTAAAAAAAGGTTCTTAATTATCAGCCATATTTCCTAAACTAAGCCTGCTCGGGTACCGATTGGGCATTATTCTTTATTATATCGGTGAATGCCTTATTCACTTCTGGGTCCTCTAGTAGTCGTTCAGAGTTAAACTTTTTGACTAATTTTTCTTCGCCGGCAGATAGCCCAGATCAGGCCTGTGTTAAAGGAAGCCCTTAACTAAAGTGAAGTTTTAGAATATATGAGATTAATCTGGGGCCCAGATTGATTTCAACCGCCTGCCTATTAAATATTGCTAAATAAATACTTTTATCTGCGAAAAATACAAAAACAATTTTGAAAGATTTAAAAAAAAGGGGAATACAATAATTAATTAGAGAATAATGGGTTGTAAAAGCATAACAGAAATAAAGTACGTGATAGGATGCGAGGAATTTATGTGCTACACTAATCTTTTATTAAATGATAAATTAACTATTTTTCTTATTGATTCTTTGAATTAAATCAATATTCAATTCATAAATATTTAGTTTATTCCTTTTTTTGAAAAATCAATTAAAATACCTTTGCAAAATGAATTGAAACAATTATTCAATTTTAGTTATAGTAGGACTGACGTCAAAAATAAAAACACATTATTTATTTTTCTATCTAATATATATATATATATATATATATATATATATATATATATATATATATATATATATATATATATATATATATATATATATATATATATATATATATATATATATATATATAACGTAAATTGTGTATTTTTTGTGTATTAATATTGTTATTGAGTAGCAGCTATAAAAATATATAAAATCAACTAGGGAAATATATATTAGATATTTTGTTTTTAACTTATTCCTGATTGCTTTAGATGAATTATTGTCTGTCATGTGCTGAGTATAAATGGATTTATTAGCATATGCTTAGGTGAGTAGATTAGGGGTGTGTGTATACATGCGTATATAGTATATACCTGTGCAAACCACTGCTGAATCTATATTTTAAAATATAAGTAGGTAACTCATATTTTGCTTTGGCACTCTTATATAGTTTTAGTGTTTGGACGATGGCTGAACTGTTTTTCTTACTTGTACACTTAAGGACACTTTTTCTGAACACGTTTTTACAAATTCCAGCTTCAAGTCTATAGCCCACTTTACACATAGGAACCTGGTTCCAACCTGATGGAGTACCAAGTTCGTCACGAATTTGGCTCGCTAACCTCCATACACAGGCGAGCTTGGTTCTTGTGAACCGAGTGAACAAAGTTCCCATGTGTATTACCCCGCTTATGTCTCGGTTTCTCCGTCCGATCTATTCCAAATTTTTAAATTTTATTTATAAAACTCTATTAGAGTATCATTTGATTCAATTTTCAACCTAATAATTTATTAATTATTTTGATCTGATTATTTTATTATCTTTAAAAATCCGAGGAAGCAAGAGACCTTTTCCTCCGATATTTTTTAATTTTCATCACGATGTTGAAAAAGGCATGGAGTAAAACACACACATACACATACGTTGACTATTATAAATATAGATATAGATATAAATTTCCATTTCACCCCCTCCTAAATGAAAATATGACAACTACCATCAAGAAACATTTAAATTATTTTGCTATGCGAGCATATATAGATTTTATCCTTCCCTCTTATTTCTTAACCTCTCCTCTTTGATAAGATGATTTGCAAATATCACAAATTTACCCTCCTCCTAAATGAAAATGTGACAAAACTGTACATAACAACAATTTCTTAAAGAGCATTTCAACGATACGCATCATGAAGGGTTTCCATTACTTTGACCCAGTATTCATTACTTGTACCCCGCACCCCGTGTGCCAAAATTTAAATTTCAAAAATTCATGAAGTCAGTGATTTTTTACCCCTGCTTTGAAGGCCTTGTGTGCAAATTTTAATCGAGATCGGACTAAAACTGTAGATTTTCATAAAGAACACACACACTCATAGGTTGACTTTTAGATATATTATATATTTTTCCATTTTACCCCCCTAAGTGTACATAACATTTACTGTACTCTTAAAGAGCGTTTCAACGGTATGTATCAAGAAGGGTTTTCCCCTGTTTACCAAAATTTAAATTTAGAAAGTTCGAGTAGGCAGTGATTTTCCCCTGGCTCAAGTGTGCAATTTTTCATCGAGATCGGACTAAAACACACATATACGTTGATTTTTATATATATAGCTATAAATTTCCCTTTAAAAATTACAAAATACAAATTTACATAATAATTACTTTTCTCTTAAAGCGCTTTTCAACGATATGCATTATATGAAGGGTATCCATTACTTTGACATTCACCCCGTACACCTTTGTACCAAAATTTAAAATTCGAAAATTCATGTCGACAGTGACCTCCCCCTTGCTTTGAAGTAAAAGTGTGTAAATATTCATCAAATTGGGATAAGACTGCAGATTTGTATAAACAACACCCTAATACAGACACTCTTCTTTTTAATAAGATATATCAAAATTTTTCCATTTTACCCCCCTCCTAAATGAAAATATGACAAAACTGTATATAACAACAATTACTGTACTTTAAAAGAGCTTTTCAACGATATGCATCATGAAGGGTATTCATTACTTGTACCCCGTACTTCTGTGTACCAAAATTTAAATTTCGAAAATTCATTTAGACCTTGATTTTCCCCTTGCTTTGAAAGGTCAAGTGTGTAAATTTTCATCGAGATCGGACTAAAACTATAGATTTATATAAAGAACAAATAAGATGTAGCTCTATTTTTCCATTTTACCCCCCTTTTAAATGAAAATATGACAAAGCTGTACATAACATTAATTACTGTACTCTTAAAGAGCTTTTCAACGATATGCATGACGAAAGGTATTCATTACTTTGACCCCGTATTTATTACTTGTACCCCGAATCCCTGTGTACCAAAATTAACATTTCGAAAATTCATGTAGACCTTGATTTTTCCCTTGCTTTGAAGGTCAAGTGTGTAAATTTTCATCCAGATCGGACTAAAACTGTAGATTTGTATAAAAAACAAACATACATACACACATACGTTGACTTTTATATATATATATATATTTATCACGCATCTATGTATAAATATAATGCTGTATTTTAAACACACATAGTTATTTCAACCTATCTATCTCTTAGAAAAATATAGTAGTTCAGCCATAATATTAAATATTTATTGCGCATCATTAGTTCATTAGTAATTAGAGAGGGCCAAAGATGGCTAAAATTAGACGTGTATATTTTAAAGAGGCTTGTCAAAAATTATGTTTGGCAATTTTCTTCATAAAAACTATACATTTTTATCGTCGTGTGTTTTACAGTGCCAATTAACAGGTTTATGGCGCAAAAATAAATTGAATTGCAAATTTGAGGACCAGTTTGTCGGAATCATAAGACGCATTCCGTGGGACTAAAGTTAGAAACTAAAATATTTGATAGAAACTAAAATATACTATGTCACTTAAATCTCCTTGGTCCTTGGTTGAGAAAATAGAGAATAAAAATTAGCGATCGTAAAAGTGTACATGTCACTTTTTCGTTACGTCGAGCAACATGTCTTTCAGTCACTCTCAACCAAATTCCTATTCCTCGGTCAGAGCTGACTCGCTATCTAGGACTATTTTTTGATAGAAAACTGACTTAGGCTACATACACAAAACAAAAACGACAACAGACTAACAGACGATACAAACTAATGACTAAATTTCTAAATTATCAATCTAAACTCTCGATATCTAATAAACTCCTTGTCTATAATTCTATTATTAAACCAATCTGGACGTACGAACTCCAGTTATGGGAAACAGCAAAGCATTCCAATTTAGAAAGGCTCCAAACACTACAATCCATTATACTCCTCAAAATCGCAAACGCACCTTTTTATGTTTTCAACCTAATCCTCCACAATGACTTCAATGATCTCTTCGTTCGAGTCCTAGCAGTTTCCCGTTATCAGACTTTTCATGGTTCCCTAGCTTCACATCCCAATCCTTAAGTACAATTCCTATCCTCTCGCACGTTTCCATGTAATCCACCTCGCCGTCTTAAAAGACTGTGGCCTCCTCGCGATCACCTATGCGATTAGGATAATAATAAGTATATAATCTTCATCCTCGTCTTTTACCCTTTATTTTAAATTTTTAAACTTTCTTATCTAGGTCTATAGGGTATAAATAAAGTAGTCCACCTTGCTTGTTATATGCAATATTTCGCCTCCTCTTGAGGCATCTTCAGGCCTTAAATTTAATTATGTTTATATTTACACAAACTAGCTAGGGAGTACAACTACTGAGTTGCTTCTCCCACTATGATATCATGTCCTTGTAAACTTAATTAACTATGTTACTTGTTACACTTTTTATTTGTAGTGTTAATATTCTTCACAAATAAATAAAAAAATTCCTAAAGATTTATTGCACTCTAATATTTACAACGATGAAAAGTTGCTAATCAAACCTATATCGTACTGTTAAATTAATCATATTGTTTAATTAAAACAAAAGAAGCCACAAAAAAAATAGAATTTTAATATTGTTATTAATTCTACTTGTTAGACACTATCTAACAGAAAAAAAATTCATGTTGTTTCCTTCTGGTCCTGTTAAACCTCTCAGACGATTTTGACAAGATATTTGCCGTTTTTCATGTATTAATATGATTGGTGAAGGTCAAGGTACTCTTTAGATCCGGTTTGGGGCTTTTCATTCCGTGATCTCCCAACCTGTAATTTGATAAGACCTTTTTTTATTCCTTGTAATGTGTTAGGCGAAAGAGTTTTTTATTGAAGTTGAACTAAAACACACCTCTCATCCCAAATTACCCACAAAGTGACTCGTCAAACCTCTAACTTAAGATTCGCAACTTTTATTCACCCAGTATCATGTTTGAAACCACACTCGCAATTATCATTAAATTCACGTGAATCTGTATGAAGAAGCTGGTTACAGAATAATATTATTTTACAAAAATTATTAAAATTATATATTAATAGAAATTTTAGAAACTCAATAAGTGTTCTAAGAAATTACAGCTAGCTTCAAGTTAATACCGGTTACTTAGTTCTTATTTTTTAAGTAATTATACATACACACATACACACACACACACACATATATATATATATTATATATAGATATATATATATATAAATATATATATATATATATATATATATATATATATATATATATATATATATATATATATATATATATATATATACGATACGAGTGTTATATGTCTTTATATACACACATAGAGTATTATTATTACACACAAATAAAAAGATGAGTTTTTTAAATATGTTGATCTCATTACGATAATCCCCTAGTGCCATTATTTTACAACTTAGTAAGGATTAATGGTTTAAAAAATTATTATAAATTATATGAATTGTGTTGCAGCCGAAGGGGATGTTAAACAAAACAGGTACAAAAGCCAAATTAGTATATACCCTTCATGATGCATGTCATTGGAAAGCTATTTAAGAGTACAGTAATTGCTGTTATGTACACTTTTGTCATTATTTCATATAAGAGGAAAAACCGAAAAAAATGTTTTTCAATTAAAAATTATTAATATTGCTATTTTTGATCCGATTTGAATAAAAATTGGTATACTTGCTTTATTTGATGCCAGGAACTCGATTATAAAAAAAATTGTATATACATTTAGTACTTTTGGGTACAAATGGTATCAATGTATGTTTTAAGCTCTGGTTTGAGTGGTAAAAAAAGTGTAATTATTTTGTTCAATACATTATTTCATGGAGAAGGTTTTTATGATTTCGAAATTTAAATTATTTTAATTTAAATTTCGTACACAGAGGTACGGGGTATGGGGTACAAATGTCAAAATAGTATATACCCGTCATGATGCATGACGTTGGAACGCTCTTTAAGAGTACAGTAATTGTTGTTACGTACACTTTTGTCATATTTTCATAAAAGAGGGGGTCAAATTAAAAAGCAGCGGAAAAATGTTGTTTAATTTAAAATTAGAATCCATGTTTTTCGCATGGTCAACTATATGTTGCTTTCACCAAAGAAGCACTACAAAAACTCTGGTTTGCTAATAAATAGCATTAGTTTAATTTATTTTAATTATATAAATCAAATTATAATTATTATTAACTACGGGAAACAGACAGAGAAAAATACACTCCAGCGCCGGGATTTGAACCACGGGCCTCTATATATAGAGGCCCGTGGTTCAAATCCCGGAGCTGGAGTGTATTTTTCTGTCTGTTTCCCGTAGTTAATTGAAGCGAGCGTAGCGAGCTTCCTACATTTAACGAAATATGCTCCGTGTCTGTCTGTCTGTCTGTCTGTCAGTAACGTTCACGCGTGTGACGATAACTTGAGTAAAAGTTGACCGATTTAGTTGAAAATTGGTATACATGATCCTCTCACTAATACTCAGGCTAAGTTCGTTGGACAGCGTGATCCGTCCAAGAGTTCGCGCGCAACGCTCGCGTAAACGAGAGGTACAAAAATTAAATTGGAATTTCAGGACGGGAAAAGATTCTATCATCATCTATTCGATGAGACGAACATTTTTTTCAAATAACATTTTTTACTAAAACCAACAGCAACATCGCTATGACTTAATAAAGATCGCTAAAACTATTAAAGCGGAGCTAAACGTTTATAATAGAGAAAACAACCTTTTTACCGATATCTTATGTTCTAACGTAACGATTTTAATAAAACTTCATATACTCCATCTAATGCACAATTGAAACAGGTATGCAAAATTTCAACTTGATACAAGCAAAATTCTTTGCGTAGTGACGAGATACATTTATAATAATTGTTTAAAGGCTACCGCGGGTGGTGAAGATTGTTATAGTCGTATAGTGTATAGGTTTGTTTAGGAAGTAAAGCTTTGTACCGAGTACCCCCACTCTTCCCCCACACTACCCTCTTCCACTTATCTTCAACTATGACATTTTTCGTGATTAATAAATTTCAATATTCAGTATTTCATTGCAATACGCTCGCTTCAATGATAGAGCCACGCGATGCCTAGTAATAATTATAATTTGATTTAAATTAAAATTTAATCTTTCTGTAGTATGAATACTACCAAAATGGTAAAATATGAATTTTTAATTATATAGCGAATGGAATAGTAAATAATATTGTTCATTCACGTGAATTATTAATAAAAAATGTATATGGTTCATTATCTATTTATACCAATAAAAATGATAGAATCTCATCATTATAAGCCATCTTTCATCATTCCACAACGAATATGCGAGTAGATTCTAGATTACATTCACATCAACCTTATTTAAATGTATACAGAGGTAAATAATCATACCCTGGACAAAGTCTGTCGGGTTATGCTAGTTAAATATAAAAGGTAACTTTAAGATGACAATAATTAACTAGGGACTTCCGCCCTAGGAGTTAAAAAGGAAGTTGAATGAAAACTGTACAAAACAACAAGGGTATCTTCGTGTAGAAATGACGAGAATAGATAATTTAATTTGTATACTTTCTTGATTTGATAAACGAATCAAAGTTCAAAGATAAACACTAGTTATATTTATCTTATATTACCCCTCAAAAAATCATAACCGTGAAAAAAAAGGCCTAAGTTCCAGACCCCCTCCAAAAAAAGGCAGCTGACAAAGTAGTGGTATCAACTTTGTGGTCAAGTCTTCTCTTTCTTTAGCCCACAACCTCACTTTAATCATACTTTCACGAGCAACACTGCACTTTAATTTGTATTACTTGGGCTAATCAAGTTAATGGGCTAATCTGTTCAGGGAACTTCAGTTTTTTTCGATTGAACTTAATATTAGGTCTAATGTTTTATTAATTCCCTAGCACAGGTGTCCTATTGGTCAGAGTCTAATAGGTCTAAAAAAATTTGACATAAGTAGAATCCTGACGTTTTGAACCCATTACAAGGATCATTCTCAAAGAAATTGCCCATAATGAGCCTTTTGAAGGTGACTCTCAAATATCAAATCATCATAAATCTACAAATTATTTCATAAATTCTTGTATAGACGATCAGTGTAGATACTTGATTAGGAATAAAGGATTACTAAAAGTAATTTTATTGAACAATGCCGTATTTTATCCACATAATATCATCACCAGAGCGAGTATAAATGGGAAATAGATAAAGTCTGTGAAGAAGTTCTAAGAAGAGTTCTAGTCAGATTTTAAAGCCGAATTCTTATCGCATAAAAGTTTTTTATGTTTTTCTTAATGCGTACTTGTTAGTTGTTGGTTCACCGTGTATGGATGACCAATGACAACTTCCATCTGTTCATTCATTGCCGAAAAGTTTGCTTTGTACCCCATCATCGTGAATCTTCAACTTATCGATGAATCTCTTATGAAAGTATACCAATGCATGTAGACAATGCTTATACTAAGTTAATTGGATACTTAGTAGGAACAGACTATCATACTTACTTGTATAAAAGAAAGCATCTTTTTTATTTCTTGACAAGAACATACTCTACCTATCCATAAACATAAAATCAAACATATTTAAAACTCCTTCACGCTATTTTCTCTGAGCTTAAGAAGATAAATGATTAAAAACCAGTTTACCATGACGATACCAATTTTTTTTTTACTTCAATTATCGCAATACAATATACGGTACTCGGTACTCATAAAGTTTAACTCATATATCCTAAAATTAGTCGCACATAATGTAAAAATGTCAGTAAGAAATTATCGCTCCGATAAATCATACAAAACCTTTTCATGTAGATATTGATACAATAAATTTAAATCTCCTAGTATCACATTATTGATTTATTTTTAAATATACATATATGAAAACGTTTTTAGCAGGAGGTTGGTTACTTTATGTTTTTGAATTTCAACATAAAATATAATTTATTTTCATCTTTATCTCGGAAACTAGATGTATTCTTAGAAACCGACTTATACGGTTAGATTTATATTTAAATGGACAAATTTTTAATATATTTTAATAAAAATCGTCGGTCTGTTTTTGAGAAATATGTATGCATATATTAGATTATGATGTATTGGGTTATTTAAATTATAATTTTTTAAAGTTCTTATTTAAACGAATTACAATTTTCAATGTTTAAATACAATTTTTTTTCGAGAACTAATTTTTAACAAAGTAATATAGACTAGTTCATACACTTAAGAGAGCCAATGAAAATTTAATTTTGGCTTTGTTAACAATTATTGACATGCATTTTGTTCATCGAGTTTTATTTAACATGAGCTAATTCCAAAATTTCTCGTTAAAAGCAACTAATTTTATATTTTTAGTAAATTTTGTTTTATTAATCAATTCTTAAAGAAATAAAAAATATAAGAAGTCAGAACTGACAAATAGAGAAACACCATTAGGATTTAGAAGTAATATTGGTGGTAAAACATGTGTGCATGTATTAAGGAACATCTTTTTCAAACTATTAAAGATTGTATTACAACCTGGTGTATTAGGTTGCTTTGATTTAAAACGAGTTGTAATTATTATCATTAATATACACTCACACACACATGTATATGTATTTTATATATACATATATATATATTGTATATGTGTGTGTGTAATAGAACTTTTTGATTTGAGTATTTTATTGTAATTACCGTACAATGACGTCGAAACAACTGCATTTTAACTAAAAATAATTGAGTTAATAAACTATTGTGGTATGATTGCATATAATCATAATATACAGCTTACAACCCTTAACTACTTTGTGATGCAATTCAATTTATAAATCTTTAATTTGTCTAGCTGAGTTAAGACGTAGGTGAAAACATAGTTATTAGTAAAGGAGTGGGATATTCTCAGAAATGTTATTATTATTCATAAATTAGGGATACTTTCAGAGAAATTATTAATACACTAATAATAATACCTTTTCATAAACCATTATAACAAGTCCAGCTGCAATTCTAAATCTAATAACCCTAAATCTTCTGTAACATATTAGTTAATAGTCTTAAGTCGTTGGGGTCAGGATCTATACATTTACACTTTGCGATGCCTAATCAGTTGATTCATTCGTCACTTCATCAGAAACAAAATTAATTGTATTGTTACCACTTTTGTTTTATAATTATATAAAATTAAACTTTTGTTTGTATATTGTTATTGATAAGAATTGCAAAATATTTCGATACTTCTTCATTTCATACAATACGCAAACCAAAACCGGCCTTTTTTCTTGTCTGTCTGTATGCCTGTCAGTCGCCTCCAGTCTGACTTTATAGGCGCTAAACTGGCTAAATGAAATCGATTAATTTTATAAGCAGAGGTGTGTGCCAACATGTTGCGCATGCGTAGACTTCTTTTAAATAAAAAACACTGAGTAGATGTTAAATTAAATTAAATTAGTTGTTTTGATATTTAAATTCAGTATCACTTTGTTTATGAGAAAGTTTTTTCAAGTTTGTCGGATCAACTTTTATTGTAGTATTATTACTTTATGCTTTATTAATTTAGACTTGATGCAATAGGTAAGGTCTGAATTACAACAAATGTTTAAAATACCAAAAAGTTACTTAGAAGTAAGCAACTATATATTTAATCTATTAATCAACTTGTATATAGTTTGGCACTCCCAAGGAATAATCATGGCCGATGTCTAACTAGTAATCACGGCCATCTCAAAATGTTGAGAATTTTATAATAATAAAATAAATATTAAAAATAATGTTATACTTCATGCGTAAAGATACATCGAATTTTTAATTTTATTTAATGAAGGCGATTCAAGTTTCAATGACGTCAGTGTACTAGCTAATATCTTGATCTTGGCTAAGGCTCGAGCCTTCGAAGTAAGGTAATAACACTGTTGTAGACTGTAGACAACTTAAGAAGCAGACTTGTTGAATTACAAGCGAGCCACGGGCGATCTCAGTCCTGAACTTGAACCGGTCAGGATCTCTGCTCGACCTCTAACTAGCCTCTGAATATTTCCTACACCGTTATACACGAGTAATATGTTTCAAGAATAATAATTATTTTACAAAAAATAGTTTTTTCAATGAGAATTAAATTAAATCGTACAGTAAAAACCTTGTTAATATCAGATATCAGGTATAGGAAGGAACTCGTTTAGTAAATTTTTTGTCTAGTTTTAGTGCTGTATCTATCAAAAATATTAATAAAATCTAGAGAGAAGAGATAAGTTGTGTGTAGTAAAGTGACAAATGCATAAAAGTAATGTTTAAAAGAAAGACTATCTTATACTATTTTTTACTCTTGTATAAAACATGTTATTCCCATATAAGTTTTTACCTTCTGCACCCAATGCTAACTGTGGTATGATGTCTTCTGAATTTTATTCGCCCAGGACATGGTGCTATGAAGAGAGGGGCTCATCTCGTCCTCGTTGAATTGCTTAGACCAGTGGTTCTTAAACTTTTTGGACTGTGACCCCCTTTCGAGTTTGCAAATTTCTTGCGACCCCCCCCCCCCCCCTTGATGTAAAATAGAGAGCAATACGTATAAAACATAGTAGATGTGAATAAAGTAAATTAGAATATATATATGAAGGTAATTAAAATTTTAATTATTACTAATAATAATAATTTATTATTATTATTATTACTAATTAAAATATTATTATTTCTTATTACTGACGTTCCCTACTCTTTATTTTTTGTTTTTTAAATTTAAATTGCATGAAAAATACAAAATATTGCATAAGTAGAAATTATTTAATGATAAGTATATACATTTTAGGTTAAAAATATCAATAAAAAATTAATCAATGAAATAAGTAAAAATTGTATTTTATTTTAATAATATGTTGGCAATAATAATTATAACAAAATGAAACAAGTCATGAAATTTTCCGCGACCCCCCAATATTTTCTGCGAGAACCACTGGCTTGTACTACATAATAATTGTATATGATGTCTAAGTTTCACAACGTTCAAGACGTAATATTTCCCCTCGAGCGTTGAAAATTCAACTTTTAAAAGACAATGTTATAAGTATCAAAGTATTAATGTTTTTTCCTCGATGACAATATGAGAAAATAAAAAAAGTTGATAAATATCATTATTTTGCTATATCTATGAAATTTTCGCTGATTATATTAAATATTAATATATGTATATTATCAATTATTTATTTTAATTTATTTTGCATTTGATTTATCTTATTCCTATATTGTTTCCTTCTTTGACTTCAATGTAAATACTCGTTTTGGTAGACGACGAGTTGCATAAGCGTCACTAAAAGTTAAATCGTTTTAGTTTAGAAGATAACGATGAAAAGCGTAGCAAACATTGTAATATAAAATCTGCCTATTATCGTAACCACTGCCGAACCATCAAAACCATCGCTTTCTTTTGCTTCTTTTACAAAATCGATCTCGCGATGAAGCATTTGCGATTTCTTTTCTTCTTTTTCTTTTAAAGTGTTATTTAAGGTTTCACTTATCATTTGTAACTGTTAGAAGTTGTTTAACATTGTACACACTTATTCAATCTTAAATATGTTTTAAAGACTATTAACTTTAAAAAAGAAATTAGAAAAATTCAAAATCATATTATGTTTTGACTCTTATCAAAACAACAAACTTGTTTTGAGGTTAATTATTATTTCTTTATCTTATAACTGAACTAATTCTTCATAGAAAAATATTTCATTCAGGTTTACAAAAGAGCTATCTGATATATACATTAGTCTATACAGATAACCCTAATTGTTCATTAGATGTTTAAGTTCTTGCAAAAAGTAATATTTCACGGTACACTTTTTTACCTTTTTGAATATGCATACAATTGTATAAGAACATCAGCAACTTGTAATGGTTTTTCTTTTAAGAATGAGAACACATGTTTTAAACATAGTGTTAGTCATGTAACATTTTTTTGTTTTTTACATAAGCCATGATTGAACAAATATATTTTTTTGGTTTTATTTCTCAGCTATAATTGGGACACCGATAATTTGTTTGTTTTATTTATAAGCCATGATTGGGACATAGTTTTTTGGCTTTATTTCTAAGATCTAATGGAGTTTTATTTCCCAGCCAAGAATATTTTTCAGCAATACATGTATATGGTTTATGTATATCTAACTTATGATTCAAGTATATTTACTTTGTTGGTGAGCTACAAAGACTGTAGCTATTTATAATTAAGTTTTAAGACAAACAAATAAACAATTATAAAAAGTTTGATAAGTAATAATGATAAACAATTACTTACATTGCTTCCGTTTCTACTACGATACAAATAAACACCAGGTGCAAAAGCATTAATTAGACAAAAACAGCAAATGGCCTTCTGTTTCATCGATGTACAAATGTACACTAATGAAGCAAAAAACAAAAATTTTGTATTTTATTTGTTTGTGTTTAATTAAAGGTTCTAGCGAGCTCCCACACTATTAAAATCATTTATTTTTAATTGAATTTAAAATATATTTAAACAAAAACTTATTTTAAAAGTAATTAATGGCACTCCTTTTTAGCGGCGAGAAAATGTTGTATACATTATACATGCTTAATTCTTGGAGAAAGAACAGAGAAACGTATTTTCTATTACTTACAGCATCTACTTATGGGTCTGTAAAACAGTATTTAAATTTGTGATGAACTATTTGAAATTAATTTAATTATTAACAACATTTAACAAAGTTATAAATAAATATTGACCGAGATATAAGGAGGTAAACAGAATCTCTTAATCTATGATCGATCTATTGTTGAGGTGCTCGAAATGTAAAAGAAACAGCGAAATAAATATAACTAAATTATATAAAAATAAAATCTAGATCTAATATTTAAGAAATTTGTAATTACAAAATAATAATAAAATTAGATTACATTCATTACAAGATTTATAAAAATCTCCTCATATGACACAATATATATATATACTAGCTGACCCGGCAAACGTTGTTTTGCCATATAAAATATTTCTAGAGAATAATTTGGTAGTTAAATAAAAAATAACTAACTTATTGTAAGTGTGTGGGGACGTGATCTATGACTGAGGAATGGAGCGCTGTGAACAATGACAGCCTATCAAAATAATAATAGACCAAGCATATATTTATTAATAATTCATTTTACTTTATTAACTTAAGTAGTATATATTTAAAATTATATCTCATAAAAGTTATAAATACATTAAAAAATGTTATCCATATTTGCTATCACTAATTATGATAATTTAAAAAAATTAATATAAGTCCAAACAATCTCTAAGTCCAATGGATTGTATGATATTATATTTAATAATTTAATAATAATAATCATTATTTAATAATTTAAAATGTAATCCCTACTCATCAGTTATTCACCACTGAGAGTTGAAGATTATTAAAGTACAAATATGGCTATTAACAAATGGGGGTTGGTGGTAAAAAGTTAAAATTTTAAGATTATAATTATTTTTTAATGCCAAATAATAATAAAAAAAAATAAAATTAAAAAATGTTGTCCAAAAAATAAAAAATACAGGTGGTCCACTTTTATCACCTAGGGTTATAAAAAATAGTTTATCTACGATTGATACGAAATATAAACATTATATCTTTGTTTAGATGCGTAGAAAGTGATTATTTTCGTACTTGTTTTCATTGCGCATGCGCCTCTCATAGTTCTGAATAATTTCTCTTCTTTACCGCGCTAGCGTGGTAGCTGAAGAATTCCTCTTCTTTACCACGCTAGCGCGGTAAAGAAGAGGAATTCTTCAGCTTTACGCACGATTAGCGAGTTTGTTTACATTTAACAAAACTAATTTGCTGTTCTTTTATTAGTAACTGTTTATATCGAGTTTTTAGTGAAATGCAATGAGGGAATCAAGTGACTGACGAAAATGTGGAGAATAATACTCCTCCAGAAATAATCAATTCGGCAAAAAATACAACTAATGAATTAATGCCATCTTTATCAAGAGAGAGATACGAACTACAGCAAGTTTATTTTTTTCTGTATTTATTATTTAAATCTAACAATCGTAGATAAAGTACGGTACGCAACTCGTGGGAAAACGGCATTTTGCATTGCTCGTGTGGTTTTACTACCCTCGCTGTCACTCGGGTGCAAACTCCACACTCGCATGCAAAATGCTACTTTCCGCACTCGACGCGTAATGTACTATTACGACCTATTCTCAGACCTACCGAATGTACACAAAAAAATTCTGTTCTAGCCTGACCGTATTAATTATTTCTATTGAATATTTTGGAAGTTAATTAAAAATAACTAACTCATTGTAAGAGTGAGGGGATGTGGTCTATGACTGAAAGAGGAATAGAGCGCTATGGACGATGAGGCCTATTAAAATAGTGATAAAGCTTATTGTGTGAGAATGATATGAGACCGGCTTCGTTCACATCCCTACTCCGAACTGATTGCTGGGTGAAAAGTGAACCCGGAAGACGCCTGGCGGGGATAACTGATCGATTGATAATAATAATTACAATAACCGAGCAAACAGCAATAATTTTTACATTTTTGTCTAATTGTTATCTATTGTTACCTAATTGATATCTCATTGTTATTATTAGTTTTGTTATTTAATTGTTAATTTAAATTTTGAATATTAATTTGAGTATTTATTTACTCTCTTTCATAGTTATTTATTGAATTTTAATCCTTTGCTGTTTCTTAGATGTATTAAGTAGCTTTTTTTCTAGTCATTTATTAGTACTTTTATGGAAATTTTTTGTTAATTCATTTATGTATTTTATGTTCATGTTTATTCAAGAGTGCCTCTCCTTTGGCCCTTCTTTCAGAGGACTCTTTTTTAAAAAAATAAAAATAAAAATAATAAATAAATAAAAATTGATCAGTTATCGATCACTGAGAGTTAAAGATTATTACAGTTATAATATCACTATTAAAAAATAGAGGTTGGTTGGAGGTAGAAGGGTGAAAATTAAGGGTTATATGTAAACTCCCCGTCAAAATTAACGCACCACTTTTATATGCTTACACAAAAGTCGTTCAATTAGGATCTGTTTTCTATATCTATTGTTTTCATCTCGGGCAAACCTATTTCGCCTCTGTCGATCATATCCACACTCCTGGAACCGCCGAAAAGCTCTGAGATTGTAGTGAGATGCACTATTAGTCGACCACCAACCTTTTGAGAAAAGCCTTTCTTAACCCATCACTACGGGTGACCCATAGCTTTCTCCATAGTTAAATTAGGAGGTCTATTCTTGTTGACACAACCAAACATCTGTATTATGAATAACTACGTGAGAGCTCTCATTTAATCAACTGCAAATAACAATGAATCATTTATGGTGATGATTAAATATAATTAATTTCGGTATATAATTAATGATGATGATTAAATATGATTAACGGTGATAATTACATATGAGATGATGATTAATGATGATTATTAATGAATCATTAAACATCAGTATAAATTAGAGATAGTCCAAACAGAGAAATATAAAGGTGGTGCGTTAATTTTGACGGGGAGTGTATTTTTAATCCACTGAGTGTTGAAGATTATTACAGTACTAATATCGCTATTAAAAATGGAGGTTGGCGGTAAAAATTTGGTATAACGGTGGTAAAAAAAGGGTAAAAATTTAGGGTTATAAGCATTTTTTAATGCCAAATCATAAAAAATTAAATTAAAACATTTTGTCCAAAATATAAAAACTAATTTTTATTTTAGGGAGGGGGCCTTATCACTTAGGGGTAGTAAAAGGGTAAACATTTAGGGTTATAAGTATTTTTTAATGCCAAATCATAAAAAAAAAAATTAAACATTTTGTTCAGAACATAAGATTTTTTTTTTTGGGGGGGGGGGAACCTCATCACTTAGGGGTGGTAAAAAAGTAAAAATTTAGGGTTTTAAGTAGTTTTTTAATGCCAAATCATAAAAAATAAAAAAAATTAAAATTTTGTCCAAAAAATTAAGAAAATTAATTTTTGGGGGGGCCTCCCTCATCACTGAGGGGTGGTAGAAAAATAAAAATTTAGGGTTATAAATATTTTTTAATGCCAAATCTATACAAAATAAAATGAAAAATGTTTGTTCAAAAAATCAAAAAATAAAATTTAGGGGGGGGGGCCCCCTTATTACTTAGGGGCATAAAAAATAGATAACATCCTATTCTCAGACCTACCGATCAATACAAAAAAAAAATCATCAAAATCGGTCTAGCCGTTTCGGAGGAGTTCGGGATCAAACACCGTGGCCGAGAATTTTATATATATATATAGATATAGATATATATATATATATATATATATATATATATATATATATATATATATATATATATATATATATATATATATATATATATATATATATATATATATATATATATAGCAAGAACCAACCTTAATTACACAATAATTTGTTTAACTAAACTGTCGCCGTATTTAAATGCCCGGATATTTCGTTAAAAGGAAAAAAAGGAGAAGGAATTGTGCAAATTTCAAGAGAGAATCCAATAAAAGGAGTCAATAATTATTTGATGGCAGAATGAAAAATGTCGTCAGATATGATTTTAAAATAGGGGATGTTGTGCAGGTAAAAAGGGGAACAATTTTCGATTGCTGCATCTCAATTAACTAGCTACTCTTTAATAAATGTGTTTTAAAAATGGTGTTTTAATTAACATCTCGCGTTGTAGTACGAAATATAACTTTGGTCATGCTATCGTGAAGACAGATGATTCCTCCACCGCGCATAATAGAGACTGCTACCGTTAAGGAATAAACATTAGTTATATAAATTCCTTCTTCTTTTTTTTGTATCGTTAATCGAAAATCTAGTTGAAATGTTTGGTAAGTTTACTCATCCTCGTGTTGAACTAAAGTGTTATGAAATTTTAGGAGTAGAAAAGATTTGATGTACTGACTGATGTGTTCGATATAGTATGTAATCTTTCATCTCCGTAATCTGGATAGCACTATTAACAATTTGTTTTAGTATATTTCGTTTACTAATTGGTTTAATGATAACACAGGTGATAACATATATTACGTCCCCTTCTTTAAAAATGGAAATATAATAGCTCTTATTGAGCCAAATATTACCTCTATCAATAAGTAGAATATATTATTAAAACCACTTTTTATAATTATATTCATGAGGGAAAAGCATTACTTTCTATATTGAAAGACCCCGAGATTGAAGTAGGCACAATGGCCTTCCAACTTGTTGAGGCGGCGCTCACTAGGTATTAGACTTGTGCAAAGGGCTATTTATGATTTCGGATTTTAACAAAAAAAAATTCTAAATAAACACACTTAAAAGTTTAGGTTAAACTTTTAAGGTACTTATTTAGTTAGGTTAAACATATTTATATAGCTTACCAATGACCACACCATACTCGCTTCGGCGGTACAATGTACAAAATTAAATGTATGATGTGTTAAGTAGCTGGAACTCTCCACCACGGGGCGTAAAAAGGGCCTAAGTGATGGCCTAATTGCAAGGTTCCAACAAGTGGTTCGTCCTACCCGTTCTAGTAGGAAGTACTAGACTACTACTACTACTAGGTTAAACATATAATATTTTATTATATTTAGACCCGCCTTCAACCCTTGCTCCGCGTGGGCGTCATGCTGGGTATCAATGACTTTGTTTCTAATTACATATCATGTACACCATGTAATTAAGTTAACTGCCTAAATAGTTTCGTTTCCAAAACCTTCATAGAATAGAATCAGGACTATTAATTTCTTAACTAACTTGTGTTATTAACTCTCAATTTGGGGTATTATAAACTTAAGTCAACTAAGAATTTCTTTTCTTAACTCTAAGCGATTAATCTTAAATTACTTATTAAGTTCCTCTTCTACCTCTTGGTGTAAACGACGCACAAAGGGTTCGCCATCGCAGCCTTTCCGAATCTTAGCTCGGTGCCAGAATAACAAAAGAAAAACTGACTAACTTGAGTCCTAGATTTTATTTAGATTAAAATAATTTAGATCAAAAACGCACACAGAAGTATAAACTTACTGCTGTTGCTTATTATAAAAGAATATGGCTAGCGGAATGCTATTGTATTTATCGTTAACATTATTATTTTGTTCTTTGATTTATGGGTGTGGAACTAATTAAGCTAAAAAGGAAGGAAAACGTATCACGCAGTTTTTTTTACATAATCCAAACTCCTCCACTTTAAGATCCATATTCATTAGATGTTTGCGTCATCACGTATATTTTGTTTTTAAAAAAATTGATTCGTTAGTACTAAGTTTGCGTTATTTCATCACACAAACTCCCTAATTTAAACCATTTAGATCTTTCATGTGGAACAAGCTAATCGCCAGTAGATGTTTTTAACTAAATTGTTTGATCAAACAAGATAATTATCATTATTATTCATTTCAATTGAAAGGAGTCCCATTCGGGTTTTTGCTTTCGAGCTTACAGAAGTTAAAGGAAGCATTGTTGTCATTCTGAAAAATATTAAATATACTAAGACATAAATCCGTTTCAGGCATCAGACAACATTTTTGGTGTGCCTTGTTGGTCTATGTACCACACTAATGGACAGATTATTTATTTGCTTGCTAATTTTTAGTTATCTTCTCCCTTCTAGACAATCTTACACTCTATAGCTAAATCAAGAGCGTGGTTTTATTAGTATTGACGAAAATTGAATATGAGAATAATAATTTTTTTTTTTTGTTTAATTTGGAATCAAAATCATCGGAATTTTTTTAAAAACTTTTTGGAATGGTTGGGGTTGGTTGAGAATTGATGAAGTTTATTTTTTTGCTAAACGCATGTTTATTACCTGCAAATTGACTTGCATAAATGTCTGGCTTTACTGAAAAAATTGTAATCGGTAGCATGTGTTTACATGCAATTTGTTATCTTTATATTAACTTATTTCAAGTATAACTAAAATAACTTGTTACGACCTATAAATTTACCTTTTTCTGCTGCATATAGATTTTAAAGAATTTTGTTTTGTTATTTTTACAATAAAGAGGTCATATTTCTAGGTGACAAAATCCTTATTGCTAATAAAGTACTTCAAGTAAACCCACAAATTTTTTTTATATAAAATGATAATTTATACTATTTTATAAAAAAATTAATAAAATCACATACATTGGAACCCCTAAGGCTTTGCCAAGGAGTAAAAACGAATCTTGCATGTATAATTTTATACAATGAACAAAAAATAAAAATACTTCATTCTTAAATGACAATTGTTGTATTTTAATTATGTATTATAAGCATGTACTTATTTCATCCTATTCTATTTGTAAATTTCCTGTTCCACTCTGTCTTTTTCACTTCTTCGTTACCTAGAACATAGCTTGGTCCATTTATTAGATGGATATATATATATATATATATATATATATATATATATATATATATATATATATATATATATATATATCTATATATATATAAATATATAAATATATATATATATATATATATATATATATATATATATATATATATATATATATATATATATATATATATTTATTAAAGATGCCTAATAATAAATAATGAAATATAAATAGAGATTGATATAAAATCATAGATACCAAGTATTGTGAGCTTGTGATATTATATGTATGTTTACATTAATAATCGCTGATATGATCATTGTTAACAACTGGTGACAGGGAGGCACAACAACCAGGGCCGCTGAGAGGATTTCCGGGCCCCTGGGCAAGTTAGCACCTGGGCCCCTTTAAACAAATAAAGGGGGGGGTCTGGGGGTCCTCCCCCGGAAAATGTTTAAAAATTTAATTACCAAAATATGAGTTTTAAAGATTTCTGAGGGCAACTTTGTCCTTAGAGGAAAAGATGTTTGGTGGGGACAAATTTTGATGTTAAACTAAGATGGGCTAAAAAAAAAAAATAATTGAGAAGTTTTATAGCGGGTATCATTAAAAGACCTTCTTTTACACTTTGTAAAATACATTATATAAAATAAAACAAAATAAATTGTTTGCTAAAATAGTGAGATTAAGAGAAAACAAATCAAAATAATTAAGTAACGCATTTTTTATTTTATTTTTTTACAAAAGTTGCATTACTTGGAAAAAATATTAATATCAGTATGCCAATATGATTTGTCTGTCAGTTTCTCTCCTATAAATCAACATCGACCATATTGAATAACATAAAAATCTAAGTACATAACTAAATGAAACACTAAAGTTCAAACTTCCATACTCATGGCACATTAGGAATATTTTTATGTTCTTCTCAATTAGGGATTGACTTAGCATCTGGGCCCCTTTGAAGAAATAACGGCGGGGGGTCCGGAGGTCCTCCCCCGGAAAATTTTTTAAACTTTAAGAGCAAAAAGATGAGTTTTAAGAATTTCTGAGGGCAAGTTTGTCCTAAAAAAAAGATGTTTGGTAGGGACGAATTGCAAATACATATCTACTGCTGGTAAAGCTTGTATTTGTGTCTGTTTAATTTCCATTGCGTGAATCAACTTTACCTCCCAAACTTAATTAGGACATTAGGGGCCGTCGCAAAAAAAAAAAAGAAATCTAAGAAAAAAACAAAAAAACATTTGCGTTCAGAACTGAATGGGGTCCCCTTACAATAGTATAGAAGTATAATTCCAAGTTAGATTTTATTATGCTCTCAAGGGGCCTCTACCGACATTGGTACAAAGATAGTAGTTTCATGTTTTTTTTTTAGATTTGGGGACCCTTGACCCCGCAATTTGGGCCTATAGTAATGCCACTAATCACAATATCCATCTTGTCTTTTTAGTTGTTAAAAAGCCAGAGCCGCCCCGGAAGCCCGGGGCTCAAGGGGGCCCGAGCCTGTGCCTCCCAAACTTAGCTAGGGCATAGGGGCCCCACGCCAAAAAAAATTGATGAGAAAATAAACAAAAAAACATTTGTGTTCAGAACTGAATGGGGTCCCCTTACAATAGTATAGAAGTTAAATTTTATTATCCTCTAAAGGGGCCCCTACCGACATTGGTACAAATATAGTAATTTCATGTTTTATTTGGATTTGGGGGCCCCTTGGTACCGGGGTCCACCCGCGATTCGGGCCCATAGTTATGCCACTAATTGCAATATCCATCTTGCTTCTTTTTTGTAAAAAACCAGAGCTGCCCCCCGGAGGCCCGGGCCCCCTAGAGGCCCGGGCCCCTGGGCATTTGCCCCCCTTGCCCCCCCCCCCCCCCCCCTGTCGGCGGCCCTGACAACAACGGAGGCAGGGCCAGTTTGGGGCAGAGCCTCAAACACTTACCATCCGTTTTACATATTATATGCCACAATATCATCTCTTTATGCAAATAATCATTATACCTGTGAGGATCGCCAAGGCTGATCCATATAGCGACATACCCAACCTGGTAGTGATCATCTCTCGTTATCGGTCAATAAAAGACGTCAGTCACTTCTAGGCTTGATAAAATTATAGCAATATTTATAGTCCAGGAGCTAGCGTGCAAAAAAGTGTCTGACTAAGATCAAGCTAGAATTTTGTGTATACGTAAATCTTTTGGTGCCTCTTTAGAATATGTAGTCGGCTGTTTGTCTGCAGGACATAGCTTGACAACAGGCAACAGGCATTCGAAAAGAACTAACCGGTGGAGAGCGGCCATGTCCCGCCCTTTATGGCGGACAATATGGTTTTCATGATCCTGAGTACGAAATTGTTAGTAGACCAAAAATTAAGTTGATTGTAGTTTGTCACTTAATAGGTGACCTCTTTGAGTTGGAGTTATATTTGAATAACTAACCTATTAAGTTAAGAACTCATCATCAACTTGATTTTTGGCCAACTAAATAATTTCGTGCTCAGGATTATGAAAATAACATTGTCCACCATAAAGGGCAGGACATGGCCGCTCTCCACCGGTTTGTTTTTTCAAATGTCTATTGCCAAGTATGTCCCGCAGATGAACTTTGTCGACCACGTATTCTAAACAGGTACCAAAAGATTTACTTGTACACAAAATTCTAGTTTGAAGTTTGTCAGACATTTTTTGCACGCTATCTCCTGAACTATTATAGATTGTAATAATTTTGTTTAGTTATAAAGAAATAATTTAAACTAATTAGTTATTTTTTATAGGACCTTTGTACAGGACAGAGGAATGCATCGGCATTGCTCAGTTCTGTCACCGTGCATTGGAAGCTGGAAATATAGATTGATCAAAGAACCTCTCCAAAAAGGAGAAAGAAAAAAATAATAAACAATAGTTAAAAAGAATGAAGGTAAAGAGAAAGTAAATAAAAAGGTCAAGTGTGTGCTAGTCAGCACACAGCGAGGGTTCGTAGGCAACATTGCGTATAGTTTAAGTAGTACCCTATTGATGTTTTTTTTTTTTAAATTGCTAAAAAGCTTACTTTGAACTATCCTATGGGTCTGATATTCTCAAAACACATAAACAAACTTCTGATAAAGTATTTTTTTGCCACTGAACCGTACTACAACCATATAAATACATCGAAAAGACCATAGTTATAAAAAAAACGTATTTTGTCAATAAAAAATAAAATAATATTTTTTTCGAAATTTCCAAAAAGTGGTATCTTTACTTTTGGTCGAAGAATGTTCAGAAATTTTTTCAGATTTTTTGCACTTCACATAAGCGAGATAGAGGGGGGGGGGGGGGGGGGCACACGTTTCACACCCACTTCAAACTTGTCTACGCTCGCCCTATCAAAGTTATAACCAAAGAATTATATATTTTTGTAATCAGCTCGACGTACCCTTTAATAAGATACCCTCACGGTGTCGAAAAAAAAACCCTAATTTTTTTGAAAAATATTTTTTTTAAGTCGCTATATTTTTTGAAATATATGGGTAGGTACAAGACACATACATGCCAAATTTCAAAGTGATCGGACGAAAGGTGTAGCCGTGAGAGCAGGCGAAAGGACGGACGGACAGACACACGCAGGAAAATATAAGGGTCCTTGGTTTTGCCTACGGACCCTAAAAATAAAACAGGATGATCCTTTACGTAAGTCATAAGTATAAGGTACCAAAAGATTTACTTATACACAAAATTCTAGCTTGAAGTTTGTCAGACAGTATTTTACTCGCTATCTCCTGGACTATATACACATTGTAATAATTTTTTTTAGTTGTAAAAAAAATAATTTAAACTAATTAGCCATATTTTTTTTATGTGACCTTTGTACAGGACATCTTGGATTTATCAAATAATAAAGTATAAAGTATTATATTTAATGAAATGGCCTACTCAATAAGCAAATATGATTGCAGTAGGTATAGAATAGAAATAATACAGCCACTGATTCTTAGCATGAACAAATGGGGTTCATGCTAGTTTATTATAAAAGAGATTAATTACAATACTAATAAGGGGAAGGGAGACTCCTTTCCTTGAATGTTGGTGACCACAATATTTAAAAAAGATAAAATAGTTAAAGAAAAATATGATAAGTGAAAGTTAGGTATTTAAAAACCATTACAAAAGGAAAAGATTCTCAATAATAATAATAATAATAAACAGTATAAAATAATTAGTTGATTTGTAATAATAATTTGGTACCCAGATAATACAGAAAGAATGGCCAATAAAGAGAAAAGTTAATAATGATAATAAATGTTATTGATAATATAAAAAGTAATTACAAAAAGTATTAATGATTTAAATATTAAATAATAAGTTGTTATGATAAATTGATACATGATACGGTAAAACTAGTTAGTACTGACGATAGATAAATAAAACGAGAATATTTTATCGATAAGCACGGTATCTAGCTCAGACCACTGAGCTAGATTTTAAGAGTAATTGTAATGGTGCCTGGCAAGCTAATTTAGCAAAATGATTAAATGAGGATGTTTTAGTTGATAGGTTTGATAATTATATTATTTTAATACTAGAGATTTTGAAGAAAAAAAATTAAACTGCAGGATAATTTGATTATTGAGCTAGGTGTAGATGTCTCAAAGCAGGATAATTAAATTAACATCGAGCACATCTGGACTCGATTCTTCCTGTCTAAACACTTCTTTGAAATCAAACTTAATCTAATTTAATAAGAGCCCAAACTTTGTTTGGCAAACAACCTTAAAGTCCTAACATTACCATATACATATTATTTTAATAAACTTTAATTTTGATATTAAAATTGTAATACTTTTAAATTGTAATGAGAGAATAAGAGCGATATAAGAAAAATCCTTTGGTGAAATTTTCCAGTCACTGCATTTTGTGTAAAGAGAATAACTTGGTTTGGTTGTTGATGTTAATTGATTTTCTTTTAAAATAAAACTCGCACTTTCTTGGGAAGGATTGAATGTTTTCCAAGTTATCGGTAGGGTCTGCCAAATCTTAATCGAGTAACTGACTTTTTTATGATCTTGAAGGTTCATAAGACATTAAAAATATAGAATGCATTTAAGATCTCAACATGTAATTGTATGTCATAAATGTAGGTCATAAATGATAAATGATGAGTTATTAACGGATCCTTTGGCAATTTACCCTTGGAAACCACTTGTCTAGAAGATCCTGTTCGCACTAAGCCGCATATAAGTTCTTTCAAATACTTAAAACATATACTTTAACTCTACAATAATTTTGGTTTAACAGCAAACCGTTGTGGCTGTGGCGTGTTTGCAAAAACAAACTTGTTATTGTCTGATTCGTTTTGTTCTCTTCTGTAAAGTCTTGTCGGAATTCCTTTATATATCCAAAGCTTTTATCAGAAGAGCTGTGGAAAAAAAAGGGTCTCAAGTTTGCAGTTTGAGTTTAAATAAGTATGTTTAAACGATCAAATCTTTATTCTCTTGAGGAAACAAAACTGACAAATTGTTATTGGTCACGCTATCTTGACACGGAAATAGAGAATTATCTTCCAAGTTTGCTATTACCTAGGTATTCTTCAGAGCATGCTGGTGGAAATGAGAAGAAAAATACAAATCTCACAGGTAGGATCGTGATAAAAATCATATCAAGAAAGGACTAAAAATACGAAATCAATCCGGCTTTGCTACATTTGGTAGGGGGAGTATGTTTAGTAGAATATACAACTACATATTTGATTGATAGGACATTTTTTGCAAAAGTAGGTTATTTAAAATCTGGGAGCTTACCGGTGTGTTGAACTTAACGCACATACTCGATGTGATCATCTGTATAAAACAGATCTCACGTCTCTGGTATTTGAACCATCTCCAGATATGACGGGGTTTAAACATAGGTTTCAGGTAATTTGTGAGTCGGTTAACCACTCTTCCCTTTAGGGGTAAAAGGCACTAGTTGAATAATAATTTATTAATTCTTAATTTTTCTTTCTTATCAATACTCCTTTTAACACAATTCTGATATGAAAAAAGTTAAGGCCGGTTTTTATTTTTTTAATGTATGAAATAAGAAAGTATCCAAACATTTCTGACCAATGCCCAGCCAATATTTTAAACTTTTAATTGGTTTAATTGGTCATAGTCAGTTCTATGAGTTTGTGTTTTATTTACTATGAGTAGGTTCAACATCACGGCTTAAATAACTAACTTCAAACTTACTTATTATAAAGCAAAGATGATTAATAATTGCAGTAGTTTCAATGTAGATAAGTTTTAAAGATGTTTATGTCTAAAATATAGATATATTGTTTAAGATTGTTATGTTATTAAAGCAAAACAATGTATAATTTTATAAAAAATTGCTATTGGCTTTTCAGAGTAAAATGTTTTATGTATTAATCTGGTAGTTAAGAGATGAATGTAGTAGATATGTAAGGATGGGGTAGGTTAGGACAGGTTTTTTTTGTTGTTTTTTTAGATTAAAAAAATATAAGATAATTCAGATGTAAATTTAATAAGGATTTTAATAATTGGTTTAAAGCCAGTAAATCTTTCTCGGTATTTTTCTCGACTAATTAAAGCTTATCCTCTCATCAGGGACTTATTAAGCATAGGCTGTAAGTTCTGATAGCTTTGCTGAAACTTATCGGATGTAGAGATCACTTTAAGGGTATATTACATATGAACTAAGTCTAAGCTAAATAATAGCTCTTAATGTTGTTTTAAGAAATTTGAAATAAGTTTAACACGTATGATCGTAATGATAGATGTGTAAAGGAACTGATTCTTACATCTTATAGAATATCATAATTCTGCTGTGACGTGGGGCTCATGTTTGGAATCAGTGGCTATGTTTCCTAGTGCTAATATACCGCATAATCAATTTGGCAAAGCCATTAAATGAAATGATTAAATAATTTTGTTTTCAAGCCTTCCTAAAAATTAATTATGACTTGATTATTTTCCATTCATTGAGTGACCCTGAAACTGCTGCTTAAAGGCTATTTATTACAAGGAAAAATGTCTCTATTTAAATCCTTTATATTAACTTCAATTTTGTCTGATGGCCTAATTAATCCTCTTCCAGGCATGCAGTCGAGCTTAAACTTGGCATATAGGCTTTACTAGTACAAAAACATTCCATTAAATTAATTAAAAATTAATAATTTAAATTTAAAAAATATATATATTATAGGTATATATATTTTTTAATTTTAATGATTTTTTTTAAATTAAATTGAATTAATACCAACTATAATGCATAAATATAATAGATTTATCATATAAACTTTGGTTTTACGGGCCAGTATTATTTTATTACTAGGTACTATAAACTTTTATAAATCAAGTTTGAATATAATCTCGTAAAGATTTTAATTATGCGTTTAAATAATATTTAAAACGATAAATATCCTTTATCTGCGTCTTTAAAGCTTCCATATAAATATGTAAAAGAAAAATATATTTGTAAAAGTATGGTTTGTACAGGTAGAATTAATGGGCCTTAATATAGGCTGGGAAGAAAGGACCATGTCTTTGAGCATAGCAACGATGTTGGTAAATTATTTAATTCCCCTCCTCTCTAATTGCCCCATGAAACAAATCATCCAACACGCGCCACGCATGTAAGCGCACACAACTGCAGTGTTTTTATACACTACAGTGATGAAGACGGAAAGGTACTTCCTTAGATTGTTACTCCCCTAAGTTGTTTTAGAATATAAATGACTTTATAAGTTTACTGATTTGTGTCAATCATATGAAAAATTGTGTTTAATATGAAAAAATGCTACTACATTTAGAATTTTTATAATAAAACGGCTATATTTCATTCCTCTTCGGAACATTTTCAAACCATATTAGTTAAAATTTAAAAAAACATAAAATTTAAGTCTTGTAGAAAGAAGTCAATATTAAAAATTAATCACTAAAAACGTAATTCGTCACACAATCTAAGCCAATAAACACTACTATCAAAACCAAGGAAGTGAGTCACTTCACACATAGGGATCAGATCCCTTTGTATGAAAGAATGAAATGTAGCCGTTTTTGAAAAATTCTAAATGTAGTAGCATTTTTATTTTTTCATATTAAACACACCCCTATTAACACAAATCAGTAAACTTATATATTTAATTAAAGGGGAAATCTAAAATAAAAATCCATAAATGACTTTGATTAAATAACTATTAACCCATTTGGGTTTTTTTTATAAGGGGAGTAACGATCTAAAGAAATGCCGGCTAAAAAGTTGAAAATAATATGATATTTAAAAAAATAAAAACCCGTTATTATAAACCATGCACTAAAACAGCCACATTACTTCAAACGATTTCAGTAAATGCAAAGTATGATTGTGCTCAACTGTCGACCCCCCCCCCCATCATTTATCTTTAGAGACGTATACTGTGATGGTTCGTAGTTATATAGCTGTTTTTTAAAAATAATAAATCTCCTTTTTAGTGCATTGTTGAAAAGCGTGTTTAAAATAAACAAATAAATAAATACAATAAAAAATATTATTCATAATCATGTGATTTACTTCAATTCAGCTACTTCTCTTAACAGAATATAAAGGAACAAAGATGATCACATCGATAGACATGAAACTTAATCCGCTCGTATTGTATGGCTAATTTACGCGTGCGATAAGAAAAAAGGATTTTTATATAAGTTTATTAAATTCATTATGTTAGTTTTATTATTATAAAATAATTTAAGGCTCTGAAACCATCAACCAAGTCCAATCACAGACAAATTTTAAGAGTGATTCCCAGAGAGATGAGAAATGTTTCTTATTATTAATTTAATTTAGTTATTTGTACAGTAGTTTATATCAGAAGTGTAAGCAGATTTTTGCAGGCCGACACTCCTTTAATAATCTGTTACTGTAGATCTTCTGACGTAAAACTGCGAAAAAAGAAACAAATAAAAATAATAACTTATAACCCGCAGCAGGTAGATGCTAATTTATTTGGATATTCCCCAGTGTTGCATGCTTAGTCTAACTTAAAGAGTATTAAGGCGCTTTAACAGGTAACTAAGAACCTGAGTAGCTTCCACTTACACCACCTCCCACCCCTCAGGCCGTAACCTGATGAATCTATCCTTACTGGAAGCCGAAGACAATCCCTCAGTTCTCCCGCGGACATGATTCCTTACATTACTTGCAGATAGAAATATAATTTCTTTTTTTTAATTTTAATTCTATTCGTATTAAAGAGTGTTTTAACATTTATTATTATACACATTCTCCATTTTTCTGAAATTAATTTAAAGAAATTAGAATTTATTAGTTTCTCAATTCATACAAGCCGTTTTGAGCCTACAATAACGAAATATACCGGCTTAATTAAGGTGGAATCGTTTCGTTTAATTTACCGTATCGTCTAAACAACAAATTGTGGATTATCTTTAAAAGGTATATTTTATATTTATAATAAATACAGTCATCCAGGTTAAATTTTAATCAAAATTTCAATTATACGTAATACACCTAATAATTTACACTTTTTTCATTTTTTTGGGGAAAATACGCACTACTCATTATTGTTTTATTTATTAAAATGTAACTGTTAATTAATTTTATTCTTATTTTTAAGATATATTCCTACATGAAAAGTTTATAATCTCAAAAAATGTTCTTCATATAATGCCTGAGTTTCATTTGACAACTTTTAAGTAAGCTAAATCCTGAAATTAATATTAGTTTAATTATATAGTAGAGACTTCATATCAGATTAATATAGTTAATCTTAAAAATAATAGTGGAGACCCCCTTGTAGCACCTTTTGTTCTTATAGCCTTCCCAAATGTATTAAATTCTAAACTAGGTGTATTATAAGGTTAATATAATATTTGAAAGTTTAATGTATATGCAATATTTTTAATATATATAAAATAGTTTGCCAATTAGTGTGGCATACTAATACTATAGCTTCCCCCACGCCCTATCACGTACTTTAATGGTGCATTTTGCTCTCTAGCCGTATTATTCCTTAATTTATATCCCCCCCCCCTTTCTAAATCTATCAAAAATGTTTAAGTTGTTTTACATTAATAAAAGTATCAATTTAACAAAATTTAATTTGCGAGGTCGGCACGAATTAATATGGGACCACCTGTGGCTACTTCCGACAAACAAAACAATTTTTTATAAGATGAGTAATTTTAAAGATATAGATGTTAATTTCACATTTTTTGCACATGTGGAAGGGAATAGTACATTACGCGTCTAGTGAGGAAAGTAGCATTTTGCATGCGAGTGTGGAGTTTGCACCCGAGCGACATCGAGGGTAATAAAACTACACGAGCAAAGCAAAATGCAGTTTTCGCACTAGTTGCGTACCGTACTTTATCTACAATTGTTGGATTTTAAAAATAAATACAGATAAAAATATTTAATAAACTTCCTCTGCTTGTAAGTTCGTATTTCTCTTTTGATAAAGATGACATTAATTCATTAGTTGTATTTTGTGCCGAATTAATTATTTCGGGGGGCGTATTATTCTCCTCATTTTCGTCCTAATGACAAATATCACTCATTGTTTTTCACTAAAAACTCGATATAAACAGTTATTTTAATCAAACAAACAACAAAATAATTTTGATAAATGTAAACAAACTCGCTAATCGTGCGTTAAGGTGAAGAATTCTTCTTTTTTACCGCACTAGGGCGGAAAAAAAAGGAATTATGAAACGCGCATGCACAATGAATACAATTACGTAAAGAATCACTTTCTACACATCTAAAAAGAGATACAATGTTTATATTTCGTATCAATCGTAGATAAAAATAATTACAAATGGGATGGCCGCAGATGGCTTAGAGTGAGACATCGAACTTTATGTGAGTTCGGAATCACTATAACGGTAAGCTAGGAAGCAAAATGATATTGGTAATTGTTTTTAGACTTTTTTGGGAAACTGTTTAGTGTGAAGAGGTATAATTTTGATTCAAATAATTTATCTAAATACAATTTAATTTATCGTAACATAAGATTTACTTCGCAAAGTGTAAAACTGTGGATTGATATTACTACTTACTGAAATGTAAATAACAAATTTCAGAGGAAAATATTAAAGACTTTAAAATCGACAAGTTTTTTCTACGGTAACACTGATCTACCAAAATGATTCTCATAAATGATTTCTAAATATCTTACTAGATTTAGATTACCTCAATCCTTTAAAGCAGTCTTTCTTTAATAACAAATTTAAATCAAAATTTCTTTACACCGAAGACTTACCACATCCTTAGAAACTATTTAATTACCATCGACCACCATATTTAATTACCAACTATTAAACTAACAATCACCACCTATTAAACTAACTATTTAACAAATAATCAAATAACAAGACATATTCGTAGTGTATTACCCCTCGCTTTTTTAATATGCTTATTCTATTCTGGTCTATAGGGTATAAAAAACTCTCACATCATCTCATTTCGGCAATATTTCGCCTCCTTTGAGGCATCTTCAGGCCTAAAAGAAGATTTTTAAAGTTTAATTTCTCATATATCTACACATTTACATCTCATATTTATAACATGTTAACTTAATTTCCAACGATATCACATTAAATAATAAATATACAAAAAACATGATAATTAAAGTTATGTTTGTTAAGAGGAATTGTTAAAGGTTAGTAAATTATCATTTTTTTTGTATATTTATTATTTAATGTGATATCGTTGGAAATTAAGTTAACATGTTATATGAGATGTAAATGTGTAGATATATGAGAAATTAAACTTTAAAAATCTTCTTTTAGGCCTGAAGATGCCTCAAAGGAGGCGAAATATTGCCGAAATGAGATGATGTGAGAGTTTTTTATACCCTATAGACCAGAATAGAATAAGCAAATAACAAGAATAATTTTCCAATTAGTGTGGCGCATAGCTTCCTCGCGTTCTATTTTGTATAATTTATTGATATTATACTATTAAAACCTATTATAGTCAAATCTATTTAAATTTCCCTCGTTATTTGAAACTATCAAATTTTTTGATTTTTGCTTCCGAGCTTACCGAAGGTAAAACGTAAGCTATGTGGCCGTTCTGAAAAACGAAAATACTTTATGTCTTCAATTTCAAAATTTACATGAAAGAAATCTGTTTCAGACATCAGGGAACATTTTTGGTTTCGTGTAAGTCTGTCTGTCTATCGGTCTGTCGCTCAATTTTTGCAAATCAACATGTCTTAAAAACTAGGCGCCCAATTTTAATGAAATTTGTATGGTTGGACATAATAAGCTTTGTTCCATGCTCATTGTTGGTCCCATATAAGTTCCAACCTTCTGCGCTCATTCGTTTCTCTTCCACATACGCACAAACATACATTTATTTACACTTATAGCTTCAAAAGTACATATCTGACTTTTATGAAACTTGTATAGTTTATCTAAAGTAACCCGCAGCCTCAGATTAATTTGAACCGTCTACGCTCTTTAACTTTTGCTAAATTGATACTTTAATTCATGTACAAAAATCAAAAACAACTTTGACGTATTAAAAAAAGGGGCGAAGCAATTAAATAAATTAAACAATAACGACTTGTAAAAGCACAAAATCAAGTACGTGATTTACATTGATTAAAGTATGAATTTAGCAAAATTAAAGAGCTCAGACGGTGAAATTAATCTGGGGCTATCTGTGGTTCACAGAACCAAAAAAGTTTCCTGATGTCTAAAAACGTATTTCTGTCTTGAAATTTTTGAAATCGGAAACCTAAAAACTTTTTGTTCTTCAGATCAATCACATAGCTTTCGTTACCTTTGGTAAGCTTGGAAGCAATATAAAATATAAAAACTATGTTCGCAATATTTAAATGCAAGGTTAAAGAAAACCGTTTATTGTTTATTTAATTATTTAACAATTTAACTACTGTATTACTCTGATATTAATATTTGTTTGCTTAACAAAACAACGCATTATAAAGGATATATGTCATACATATTTTTCATTTTTATTAATTTTATAATTGTGGGAGAAGTTTATTTTCGAGTACATCAAACAATTACCCTGATAATAACTCAATTATCTTGAGTGATGTTAATTTAGTATTGGTGATCAATCAAAACTATCGAATTACTTTTTCTTTGATTTGATTTTAGTTTTTAATGTGTCAAATTTTGTATATTAAACACGACAAATTAGTCAAAAATATTACCTGAAGAAAGCATTTAAATAATAATGTAGTTAAATATTGGCCAAGGAAAATAGTTTGATGGTATATTGTAACAATGTAAGTCGAAGGAATAGGTATTTGATAGTAAATTAGTTGGATTTATTTATGAAATATTCAATTGGCTTCCAATATTATCAAAAGGGAATTAATTGTTATTACTAAAATTATAATTTTTAAATATAACTACATATTAATCTGCCAATTTGAGTAGCTTCCTCGAGCCCTATTATTGGACGAATGGTCACATGAGATTTGGGTGTGTTTCGATTACCAGTGAGGTAACACTTATTTTAAAGCAAAATTAATATTTATATGACGCCATCTATGGGCTCTCGATATACTACCCATTCATTTCTTCAAAATTTGTTATGTATTTTAAAAGTTATAGATGTTAATAAAACAAATTGGTCCCTGTGGGGTTAACACTTATGTAATAAAAAGTTAGTATAAATCAAATATAATTTTAATGAGATCTAACTATGAAACTTGAAACCTAGGTCTAAACGCTTACAAATCTGGTGAGTTCGAATCCCAGATATATAAGACATGTTTCGCACTGATGACCTCATCAAGTAGATGAGTAAAATGGCATCCCCCGTCTTATAATAATAGTTATAATAACAAGTGAATAGAGTTGATCGGGATGTAAAAAAAAGCAAAACTTAAAAGATAAAAGAGTCAACAAAATTAAAACCATACATGGGAATTAAAATTATTTAATTATTAAAGAAGAAGGGAAAATAATTTTTGAATTTTTTATATTCTAGCCATTTTGAATCATTACACTAAACTTGAACTTGCTTTGAACAAAATACTATATTTTGCCCAATATTACAAATAATAAAAAACGTAACCGGTTTATCGATGTAACCGTGTCCAGTCGGCTACTTTTATACATCAAGGCTCCATGGTTAAGTTTATAAATCTTCCCAAGGTCACTGTTTTTTTTAAAAAAAAAAAAAAAAAAAAAACTTTACTAGTATTTGAAATATTTGAATTTTACATACACTTCTACACTCAATAACAGCGAAGTATGAAATTAAAACAAAAAAACAACAAGTGTTACTTAATTTTGCATGACACGCTTATATTGCGGCTGCCATCAAAATTACAGGGATGCAGTGATATTTGTTTGACCCAAATAATTTACAAATATGGTCAATTTTTTTTTTAACTAATCATAAAATTAATTTCTGTTTTTATTTTTTTAAGTACAAGTCTATACATCGAAACTAGTAGTACAGCCACTAGAAATAATTATATTTAGTTATTTAAATAGATTTATCTAATTATGTTATTTGAAAACAGCTTAACACCCGGTTATTAAATTTATTTATATTAACAGAAAAATATAATTATCTAATTAGTGTATATTTATATATATTTATATATATATATATATATATATATATATATATATATATATATATATATATATATATATATAAAGTTATTAAAATTATTTAAATTTGATTACTTTTAATCACACCTAAAACATCCATTAATAGCCAATTAATTATACATTTTTATTTTATATAAATACTACCCATTTCTACTTCGTGTTATTATGTTTTAAGATTAAAAAAAAGACTTTTTTTGGACTAGTGTTATCAAAATCTCAAAATAAAATACAAGCGTTATGATAATATTTTTTTCTCTATTACAAACTTTTTAATTTAGTTTTTGGACAATGGCCAATTTCGGCTTGTAGAACAAGAAACATCATAGGAGTCTAATTTACTTACCTGTGCGATAGATTACGAATTAGGCCCTAAGAAACATATAAACCATTAGGTTTTACCAAGTATAAATAAAAAATAATTGAAATAACCAGAGTTTACTATTAACATGATGTAAAACTATTACTTAAATATTAATTATATTGTACCCTTTTGACAATGAACTTTTTGACAAGTCGTAACATGAATGTCCCTGAACTGTTCTTATTTCTCTGATTCCAATGTAGAGGTGTATAAAAAGAGAGTTGTCTTTCAATTATGTTATTGATCTTTATGGGTTGTCACATCGTGTTCTGTTAGTGAATCAGTGTATCGTCGGTTGTCTGTTAGTGAGTAGGGTCAGTTCCATCTATGTCACCTGTCCCGTTTTTATTCTGACATAATAATGACATAAACACGACGTGTAATTGACCGTAATATATGACTAAAGCATTGTTATTATATTTGACTGTTATTTATATATATAGCTTTTATTTTTAGTTTGACAAGGTGATAGTAAGTTAGTTGTACTTATTAGCATAACGCACGTGTGAATCAGCTGCCTCGGCCTAATATTCTACGCTTATCACGTAACCAAGTCATTTCACGTATGTCACGCTTGTTGGTCGTACAATTCCCGTCAGCTTCCGTCAATTAGCATTTTTCTTTATAAATTTTCTCAGTACCTCGCTTTAAAAAATAAATGAATGTGATTTTCTTTATTTTTTTATTTTTATTATTATTATTTTGTCGTAATGCAAACTCTATCTTGTAATTTATTACTTCATTTAATTTATTTTTACTTGTTTTATATAGATTAAAACATGTGTTTTGAACATTTTCGGTAACTGAGTACACACGATGTCAATTTAGACTAAACAATCTGTCAAGACCTGTTTCCCGAACGTATGAATATTCTGGTCAGCCAGTCAGTTGTGACTGCTTTGTCAAATGGCATTCAGGCAGACTCCACAGTAAAAAACTGATAAGCCTTACCGGATTGTGTGCAGCCGGCTTAAAATGTGGGCGTTTAATATAAATTTAATAAAGAATTGTCTTAAAAAATATATGAGTGACATCCGTCAGTCTCGGAACCTATAAACCTATACATTAAGGCCATTAGCTCATTTGATAAATTGAATAGTGTTATTTTTCGTGAAGAGGCTGTTTCTTTGATTCTTTTAAGAGGATCTCTTCTGATAAATTAAAATCCTATTTTTCTTAAAGAGACAGTTTCTTTGATTCTTTTAAGAGAATCTCCATCGACGCTCCAATTTATGACTTTTGGTTTTAAGACTGATTGATTTATTGATAATTAGGAAAAGTAGCCTAAAATATCCTACATCTTTGGATACCGCGGCTAAATTCTTATGTGTCTAGTTCTTCCGGAGGAAACTACGTAGAGATTTTATGAATCCCACAATTTCTATTTCATAATAAATAACTCCCTTGAGAATGGTCCCTGTAATGGATTTGAAATTCCGGGATTCACGAAATCTCCAACCCCCTAGTAAGATATTTAGCTTTCTCTAGATCACTTGCATCTTAGCTTCCTATAATCATATGAGACTCATACATGTTTAAGTTAACGAATTGCTTTGATTGTAAAATTCACAACAAACTAACTTCTAATGCTGTCGTTCATCACAACCACAATTGTTGTTTCTGAATCTATTATTATTTATATTGTAATTCTCGAGTTCTTGTTTTCTTTCTTCTTTCTGGACATATAAATGTTGAGGCGTTGCAAAAGAATGGTAATGTCTCTAGGAAATTGTAGAGCCACCTCATTATAACGGGCATTGCCTCGTTGCATAAGGTCAAAAAGTGATAATAAGTTAGTGCATGGGGTTTTGTCTTTCCTAGTCAGGTTGGTCGGTCTCAGGTCAACCCTATGATGAAATTCTATATCTAAAATAAAACGTAAGACTCGATAATAAGTCACCTGTATTACTTAAGGCTCGCGTTTACTTTTCCCTGAACTAGTTTGGAATTAGACACAAGTCCATAGATCTCTCTATCCACTCTACTCTGTTAATCACTATTTCTTAATGGTATATATAACAAGTCTTCGCTCTTGTTTATTTATGTAATTGATATTGTTTCAATACAGATATACATCATATAAAACAATCATACAAACTTCACTCTGACCCAGGTGTTTCTTGTGTTTTATTTATTTTTTTCTCAAAGTAGGGATGATAATAACAACATTTAATGGATTACATATCTAATCCTATCATGATTAACGGTTTTATTTTTGATAGTTTCATGTGTATGCTGTATTAAAGGAAATTTTTAATTTTTTGCAAAACAACAAAAAAAAAAGAAAATAAAGAATAATAAATTTTACGGGTTTTAACGTTATAATGAGTAAAAACTCTTGTACCTGAGCCACCAAGAATAAAAAAAATACCCCAAGATGTGCCTAAGCCATTATTCATAAAGACTTAATTTTAATTCCTTGTAATTTTATCAAAGGGAAATCTTTCTCGCTTTTTACAATTGTTTTTATGTTTTCTCATATAGAGTAAGTATAATGAGGTCGAAAAGATCTATTGTCATGGATTTTCACATTTTAACGTCCCTTAATTCCAAAAAAGATTGTTTCTAAAAATGCTTGTCATTACTATTCATCCCATTAAATCGTGTTACTACTCACTGCAGGAACACAGTAGTAATTCAGATACACACAGAAAACATAATTTTAGCTCTAAATTTGAAGGCGCTACCCCTATAACAACTATTAAACATGAAAAAAACATATTTCTTATAATTTACGCACCAAGGGAGTAAAGTAAGTCATTACGCCCTTAGTAAGTAAGTAAGTTAGTAGGTACCCTAAGCGATGGAGTTGGCTCCTGAGGCTTCGCCTGGGGAACCATAATGTTAACTTCCTCGGCGGAGGCGAGGGAGTAAATTATATCGGTCGGGTACAATTGATTTTTACTCCCGAGATAAGTACGATATTTTATCTGCAAAAGGGAGAAAACAATAATTAAATCAAATTTTAATTTTAAAGTATATTATTAAACAAAAAGTAAATAATTTTATAGTTATTTAAAAAAAAAAAAAAAAAAAAAATTGGTCTCCGATTTCAAAAATTCCAAGACAGAAATCCGTTTCAGACATCAGGGAACATTTTTGGTTCCGTGTCTGTCTGTCGCTCTATTTTTGCGAACCAACATATATCTTAAAAACTACACGTCCAATTTAAATGAAATTTGGATGGTAGATCATTATTAGCCCATTGTTGGTCCCATATATATGTTTCAGCCCTCTGCGCTATATACACAACATACATTTATTTATACTTTTATAGTTTATCGAAAGTAACCCACTGATAGCCCCAGATTAATTTGAACCGTCTGCGCTCTTTAACTTTTGCTAAATGATACTTTAATTCATGTAAAAAAATCAAAACAATTTTAACAGATTAAAAAACGGGGGAAACCAACAAATTAGACAATAATGGCTTGTAAAAGAATAAAATCAATAAAGTACGTGATAGGATGCAAGGAAGCTATGTGCAACACCAATTGGAAGTCTATTTTAACACTGGGCGGAATCATGATTCCCTTAATGTCCATTACTCCCTATTAAACCCGACTGGTTGCAATGAGTAAGTTTCCTTCCCCTGTGAACTAGGGAGAAAAAATAAATTTGATTATTCTAAATTGCAAAATGAAAAATAAAAAATACCTGCCAAACACATAATAAATATTTATGATTTAATAATGGATCAATTAAAATATATTTTATCTACTCGCGGCAGCAAAATTAAACATTACTTAACTGTTTTTAGGCTGGAAAGTACTATTTCCCTGATTTGTCATTAAAATATTAAAAACAGGCAGGAAAGTAGTTAAAACAGTCAGGAAAATAGTTTCTCTGCCTAGGCAGGGAAATATTTCCCTGCCTAGGCAGAGAAAGTAACAGTGTTTACCACTGCGTGTCGTAACCTCTTATTTTGGCAAGAACAGTTTATACTATTATCTCTATCTTATACCATCATATATTATAGTTTAATAAGTAATATTTAATAAATAAACGTTTTAATTATAAATTAATTTGTTAATTCTGTTAAATAAGTTCAATGATTAGTAGATCTTTAATTAAAAAAATAGTAGTCATCTATTCTGCAGCGTCATGTAAACATTGAACATCCATATTATTTTTATTATTGAATTGATTCTAGATTAGACTAGCTACTTTTCTTGATTTATCCTAGTTATTTCTTTTCTTTTAAGCAATATAAGATATCTTTAATACTTTTAGTAATTTGTAGTAAAAATATAAATAAATATTTTATATTGCGTGCATTATTCATTCAGAAGTTATGTGTGTTATAAACGTGTGTTTTGTATTTTGTTGTTATAGATTGAGTTTGCTTATCACTAATTGTTATTATTCTCAAGTTTCTTATTTGAACATTAATTTTAGTTACTACATATGTTATTATCTTTATTAATATGACACTTAGTTATTAACTATGTTATATTAATAAAGATAACATTTTAGCAGCTTCATTTTTCTGCCGCAAGAAGATAAAATATTGTATGCAACAAGGCAGCAAAAGAAACATTTCTGCGTCGTTTATTCATTGCCTGCCTCGGCTTCGCCTCGGCAGTCAAATAGGTAAATTACCTGCCTCGGCTTCGCCTCGGCAGTTAATTATCATAGCCTGTCCTCGCCTTCGGCTCGGAGGCTAATCTAATCACTCGTCAGTAAAATTCTATTTTGCTGCCTAGTTACATAAATAACTATTTTCTACTCACGACAGCAAAATTAAGCATTGTTTTACTGTTTTCAATCTGCACAGTGTAATTTTTCTTGATTCTTTTGTAAAATGTCAAAAAACACGCAACAAAATAATAATCCCCAAAAGTTCAAAGTGTCAGCAAAATAACAAACAGGCTGGCAAATTTTAAGAAAAGGATACTAGATCGCAGGTTATGAACTCTCCCGCATTGTTCATTTTTATTTATTTAAAAGTACTATTCTGCTTTTAAATCTTTTTTAAAAATACCTTTAAAAATTATAATAATAAAACAAATTTAATTAGTAGAGTAGTTTGATTTGTTCCTTCTTCTAATTTTCGTTGTTTGTGGGTCGATTAAGGGTAATAGATGAAGAAATTCAACGAAGGTGAATCTTTAAATTTGGCTATATTTCGCCCCTCTCCGGGGCATATTCATGTCTACAAACATAAAAAAATTCCATTAAATTTTGTTCTTAAAAATTTAGATATCTCAATAAGCTCATCAAAATAGTAACAAATGCCACAAAGCTAAAGGCAAGGACTCATTCTTACCTTATCATATGACGTTAAGAGGGGAAATATAGCCAAATTTAAAGATTCGCCTTAGTTGAATTTCTTCATCTATTACCCTTAAATCCAGCACAACACCGCAAATTTTATTATTTTACAGTGATTATTAAAAAATTAGATAAAAACAGCTGTTTATAAAAAAACTCTAACCTTTGTATATTTTTACAACTTTAATTTCTTTAAATCTTTTATCTATTAAAAAAGGAATATAATAATTAGTGTAATTTTTCTGCAGTTAGTAGATAAAATATTGTATGTAACATTGCAGCAAAGGAAACATTCCTGACTCGTTTAAAGATTACCTGCTTCGGTTACACCTTAGTAAAATAGTAAATGTCCTGCCTCAAATTTGGCTGCAGTAAATTTGTTAAGCCTAAGCTCGCCTTCGGCTCGGAACTACAACTTAAAAAACTTGTCATCAAAATTCCATTTTGCTGCCTAGTAAAAAGTAAAATAGTAGTACCTAATAACCTAGTAAGTAAATAGTAGTGCCTAGTAGTTAGTATAAATAACTATTAGTAATGTAATATCAGTATCTTTATTTATATGAAAAAGTTTTGTTCGAGTTTGTCGGAACGTTTTATTTTAAAAAATAATAGATTATTAATTCAGTTATTTGAATATTGAATTATTTTAATTAAATCATTATTTCACTAGAAAGCATTCCTGAGAAATCAATTTTTCTTATCGTTCTTATAAAAGGGATTGAAAATGAAAATAAAAATGTATGCTTTGCCATAGCATGTATGAAAAGTAATTAACAATGCATTCATTAATTAATTGCATGGTCTTGTATCATTGTTCAAATATTAATTAGATTTGTGTATTTACTGTGAGAATATTCTGAAGAGTTAATTTTATAGATAAATTCTAGAATAATGAAATCTGACGGATAAATAATAATTGGTGTTAAAATAATCTAACATTTACAATTAGCCCATCCTGCAATTGAGTTTTATTACTTTTACAAATCCGGAAATTGTTTTCTTGTACTTTAATATTTTTATCTAATTGATAAAGTTAATTAGTTGAAAAATAATTGCAGAGTTGTCAATAAAGTGTTGATTTGTTTCCTACAAAAACTAAATATTAGTCCTGACAATTAATAATATAAAATATTCAGAGTACTTGCTAATTAAACTCCTTCCGTTGAAAATCACCACCAGCTAACCTCTAACAACTTCTGACAAGCTCTAACCCCCCCCCCCCTAACCACCTTTAACCCCCTTCCCTATGAATGGAGAGGTGATTAGCTGGTGGTGATTTTCAACGGGAAGGTGCTTAATTAACAAGTACCATATTCAGATAAATTTTGGTCAAATAATCAGTATAAAGTCTTATTTCAATTCCAACTATTTTGATGAAAAATGTAGTATATTTAAATACAAATCTAACGATATAAGCCGTTTCCCCGGGAAAAACGGGGACGGAGAGAGCCCAGGTTCGATTCCTCGCCCAGGAAAGTTATTTTAATAATACATTTTTATAAAATGTTCAATAATAATAAATGTGCATACGAAAACTAATAAATGGAAAACACTGGGCTATGTAGTTATGAACTCATAATATATGAGAAACTTTGTCTGAGTTGTCTCGGACCGATATTTTCTAATAATCTGCTAATTGAATAAGTTTAGTTTACTATCTTTCAAAGTTAAAAAGATTATTAAAAAAAATATATAATTACTTATTAAATCACGAAAATACATCAAATCTAATATTTTTACTACGTTTTTATAAGCTTGCTTTCTTGTTTGTTTGTTTGTCCAATACAAATCTTGCAATTGATTTTTAACTAACTTCCCGAGTAGCTAGACATTTCAAACTCTTAGAATAGCTCAGAACACGATGACAATGCATTATTTTAATACTTTTAGCCATCTTTAAGCAGAATTTAATTCGTTTTCAGCAAATTTTGCTGTATGAAAAGTTAGTTCGGAAAAAATCCGCGTCATTTTATTTGTTTTGACATATCCCATATTTACGATCTTTATTTTGATGTATTTCAAATTTATGATTTATGACAGAAAATTTAAAAACGACGTAGTATATAAAAAGTTATTTTTATCTTGTAATTATTACTACGTTCTTATTAGCTTGCTTTCATGTTTGTTTGTTGTTTGTCCAGTAAAAATCTTGCAATCGATTTTCTAACTAACTTTCCGAGTAGCTAAACATTTGAAACATTTTTAGAATAGCTCAAAACACGATGACAATGCATTATTTTAATACTTTTAGCCATCTTTCAGCAGAATTTAATTAGTTTTCAGCAAATATTGCTGTATGAAAAGTATTTGACATATCCCATAGTATATATACATACAGCAACATAGTACATATTGCAAGTTGTTTTGACATATCCCATAGTATTTACAATCTTCATTTTGACGGGTTTCAAATTTGTGATTTTTTATTAAGAGGTAAACAATTGACAGCGAAAAGTAAACAAAGAAATAAATTAATTGACGTATGACACCCAGGTTTGTTTACACTTAGGTATAGGTTTAATTTGTCTGCATCAATCTGTACTTCTTTACATGTACACATTTTTCTTGTCTTACTGTCCCTACACAGTGGCATATCAATGGCACGGTTTAGATTCGGTGTTGGTGGGTCCCTACACAGTGGCATATCAATGGCACGGTTTAGATTCGGTGTTGGTGGGTCCCTACACAGTGGCATATCAATGGCACGGTTTAGATTCGGTGTTGGTGGGTCCCTACACAGTGGCATATCAATGGCACGGTTTAGATTCGGTGTTGGTGGGTCCCTACACAGTGGCATATCAATGGCACGGTTTAGATTCGGTGTTGGTGGGTCCCTACACAGTGGCATATCAATGGCACGGTTTAGATTCGGTGTTGGTGAGATCCGTTGTACAAAGATTTGTCCTTTTATAGGTTTAAGATTAGCTCTCTAGATGGTTGTCATATTGTCATAATTTTGTGAAGTAAATAAATTCGGAACTATGTATTTTTTTCACTAACATTACATATAACAATGACAATTATATTATCAACATTGCATATGATTCAACAGAAAATTTAAAAACGTAGTATATAAAAAGTTATTTTTATCTTGTAATTTTTCGTATAGATATCGAAGTGATATTTTAATTTAATGATTTTTGATCAAGTCTTACTGTGAAAGGTAGTCATCTTAACTTTCATTGACTGCAAGGAATTTGCAGATTCAGTGTTGCTAAGCGCCAGTGGATGTAGTTAATATATATTGAGATTATTATTTAATATTGTTTGCATTTAAAAAAGTCAATGCTATGCAATTCTATATTAATTCTTCTTCTGATTAATATATTAATTCTATATTTTGTACTTGAACTTGGTACGTGATTAGTAAGAGGCTAAGATAATGGTAGTAAACCGTTCTTAATTCTAGAGTCTTATTGTTGTCCGTTCATTTCGTTATAATTTTTCCCCTTTAGAAGTCTCTGGTACAAAGCATCGTAGGATTTTTTTCTCACTTTCCTAAACCATCGGATATGTGGCCTTCTATATGGATAGTCTGTCTATATAAGTTCTGACTAAGCCTAGACTAGTCTGATTGGCGTCTCTCCATTTACACTTGTATCACCTATAATCTCTTTCGTCTCAAATTACTCTTCTTCTTCATAGTGAGGGCCCACCAAAAAATTTGATTTATATACAGCGGCTATGGTTACATTTTAATTATTTGAGATTAGAAGTGTTTTTGAGCTACTGAACTTAGAATTCATTTCATTTAATGTATGTAATGTGAACGAATTTTAATTATTTCAACTGAGCTACCTTAAATTATCTCGTTTGCTAAATATTCACCTTGGTGGGCTGCTGCTTGACTAAATCTAGATATTATTAATAGCAAATTAATAAGCTTTCAATTTAATAATTGACTAATTATTTCTCTCAAGTATTAAATAAAGGAACTGATAAGTTAAGTTTACTATTTTATATGGCAGGTTCTACTTTTCAGATTACATATTATAATATGTGACCTTTAAATACAGTTTGTAATGTAAACATTACATATATACGCAGGTACCAATTAAAAATGTTGTCCTTTCTTATACCAATTAAAAATGTTGTCCTTTCTTATATATATATATATATATATATATATATATATATATATATATATATATATATATATATATATATATATATATATATATATATATATATATATATATATATATAAATATATATATATATATATATATATATATATATATATATATATATATATATATATATATAAATATATATATATATATATATATATATATATATATATATATATATATATATATATATATATATATATATATATATATAAGAAAGGACAACATTTTTAATTGGTACCTGCTCATTGCATTTTTGGAGCGAATTTTCAAATACGTAGGGACTGAACTTGAACGAACTATATTCGGTATGAGTATGGTGTATAAACATTTATTATAAACTACCTTAATATCAATGTGCGGTTTTCGTCTTAAAAAATTAAATAATAATTAGAACTATGACTATAGCTTATAGGTAAAGCGTTGAATCCCTATTATTAATTTGGAATATTCATTATCAGATTGTTTAGTACGTTTTATTTCAATGAGTTAAATGCGAGGTGTGACCACAACCGTCCTTGATGCAAATTAACTTTATAGAAACGCTTGGTAACCAGTAGTATCACTATATTTACTACCCACATATTATTTTTTATGAAGGTGGTTATAGAGTTATAAAAAATATTTTAATAAAATACGATTCAAATTCGAATAAGATTATTTTAAATAACTTAAGGATTAGAGAAAACAAATGCCAAGAATGCGGTTTCACATGGGTGTCGTGTTCATTTTATGGTATAAATAATATATATACATCCATCAATAATTTAAATATATTTATTTTCTTATGTTAACTTAATATTTATTTTATTATAAAACAAAATAATATTAAATATTTACTTGTCTTTTGTACTTTGAACTACTAATAATTGTCGACACAAAAAAATAAGGGTTGTTTTCTATCGGTCATTTTTTAAGTTTTCAAAAACTGAACACCCTGTTTAGTTTTAATGAAAATTTATCATTTTTGGAGGTTTAAGAACAAGCAGGATTTGTTTATAAAGTGTTACTTTTTCGAAAACCAAAAAATAATATAATATTTCCACTTCAACTCATATATTAATTACAATGTACTTGCGATGTATATATACAAATAAAGTGCGATCCAAAAATAGATGGTTTCCTATTTTGGGTTTTCGAAAAAAAATTGTTTATAAAAAGTTGTTCTTGTTCTTAAACATCTAAAAATGACGAATATTTTCTTGATTTTATTGGGCATGGTGTTCAGTTTCTTGAAACTTATTAAAAAATTGTTCAGAGACAACTCATACAAACTTTTTCATATACAAGTTAGTTCATAATTACTTGGCCCAATGTTTTCCTTTTATTAATTTTCGTTGGTACATTTAATTATAATTGAACATTTTATCAAAATATATCACAATAAACAGGTCAAGTGTGTGCTAGTCAGCACACAACGAGGGTCCGTAGGCCACACTATATAGTGTTTAACTGTAAAGTGTATAAACAGTGTTTTTTTAAAACGCTAAAAACCTTACTTTGAACAATTCCAAGGGTCTGATATTCTCAAAACACACTCTGATAAAGTATTTTTTGCCACTGAACCGGACTACAACCATATAAATACATCGAAAAGACCATAATTATAAAAAAACGTATTTTGTCAATAAAAAATAAAATAATATTAAATTTCCAAAAAGTGGTATCTTTACTTTTGGTCGAAGAATGTTCAGGAATTTTTTCAGATTTTTTGCACTTCACATTAGCTAGATAGAGGGGGGGGGGACACGTTTCACACCCACTTCATACTTGCCTACGCTTGCCCTATCAAAGTTATAACCAAATAATTATATATTTTTGCAATCAGCAATACCCCTCATGGTGTCGAAAAAAATTAAACAATTTTTAACCTTTATGTTTTTTTACCCTAATTTTTTTGAAAAATATTTTTTTTAAGTCGCTATATTTTTAAAATATGTGGGTAGGTACAAGACACATACATGCCAAATTTCAAAGTGATCGGACGAAAGGTGTAGCCGTGAGAGCACGCGAGAGGACGGACGGACAGACACACGCAGGAAAATATAAGGGTCCTTGGTTTTGCCTACGGACCCTAAAAATAACTTCTCCTCGGCGGGGAATCAAACCCGGCATCTCTCCCTCCTCGTTTAAAGCTATTTTCTCAGGAACTAGATTTTTCCGGGAAAACGGCTTATATCGTTAGATTCGTATTAAAATGGACTACATTTTAGAATTTTTTTTAATCAAAATCGTCGGAACCGTTTTCGAATAAAAATGTTTTTCACGTTTTTTCAGGATTTTGGGGGGTAGCGCCCCCTAAATATGGAGCCCTCACAATACTTTCTCTTTATATGAGAAAGTAAAAATTAAATAAGAATTGGTTCAGAATTGTGAAAAATGGGTGAATTTATTTAATATCAATATATAATTTTAAATTTTAGTTAATTTTCTTTAATATTTTATTTTATTTTGTTCTCTGAAAATAAGCAATAAGCAACAAATAGCACTGAGATTTAATAACGAACAAAAATACTAGGTATACCAATTAGTATGGCACTTCCTCTCGTCTTATTTCGTATACACTTCAATGATTTTATGCTTTTATAGCCCATAATTGTAAAATTTATTTAATTTTCTCCCCAAATTTTTAAAAAATCAAAATTCTTTTGACTTTGCTGCCGAGCTTACCGAAGGTAACAGAATCTATGCCATCTTTCTGAAGAACAAAATATTTTATTTCTCCAATTTATAAAATTCCAAGACAGAAATCCGTTTCAGACATCAGCGAATATTTTAGGTTCCGTGTCTATCTGTCGGTCCGTCGGTCTGCCGCTCAATTTTATAGAACCAACAGACCGACAGACTAAACAACAACTTTTCAAAACAATACTTATCGATAACATCAAAAATAAGGGTGGTTTTCTCTTAGTAATTTTTTAAATGTCTCAAGAAAATGAACTCACCCTCTACATAAAATCAAGAAAATATAATTTTTAGAGGTTTTATAGCAGGCAGGAGTTTTTGTAAAGAAAGGATTTTTTTTAGAAACCCCAAAATTATAAAATTGTGTGTGTGTATAAGGCATGTTGAATTAATGTTATTGCCGTTTTTATTTGCAAGGCCGCTTTCCTATTATTACCTGGTCAGATGTGAGATCTTGCTGCTTTCCACCTGGTGATTCGTAATTAAAACATATTTACTTGAATGAAAACAGAACTCTCTTGTTTTCCCAGAAGACTCATGAGAAATGAACTTAATCGTGGCAATTGAATTACTATTACAATTTACCGTTTTGATGTGGTAGAAAAGTTTGAAAAAAGGGGTTCATACATTGTGACTACTTAGTGAGCTATAAGATAATTGTAAATACATTTTTGGTATAAAATATTAGGGAAATATCAATCTTCTTTTTTTTCTTTGGTATTTGGTTTTTAAACAATAAGGGTAGTTTACTCTTAGTAATTTTTTAAAGTTACTATGAGATACAACAGAAAAACTCTCAACAATCTCAAACTTAGTTTGGCCAGAAACGAGTTTTTGTGAGGTGGGAGAGAATAAAATATTTGCGGCCATATTGATCGAATAAATAATATTTATCCATAACGCGCATCAGCCAGTGGACGTGTTGGGCCTGCCAAAGGCTTATACAACTATGTATATTCAAAAAAATGGGATACAAAATGACAATAAATACTTATAGGAGAAAATTAAGCAAAATGTTCATGGTTCGTCAGGTAATGGGTGCTATTGTAAGTAATCAATAAAAACGAGTTAGCTTCTTTTTAGTTGGAACTCTACTCTATGTGAGTGGAGAACTCGGCTTTCGTGGAGAACTCTGGCTTCTACACGACTCCTCTACAATCTTCCTTGTTCTGGGCTCGTCTTTGTCATGAGCTAACTGTTCCTTCTTAATATTAAAGGAAATGGATGTGTGATACTTGGAAATATTTTTTAAATGTGTAAAATAGCACTAGATTCAATTGATTGTGAATAAAGCAATAAGTCTTTTATTGCTCAAAACTGACTTTTAACCACTGTTACCGTTGAGACTTGTTTTCAGTGCCGATACTGGAGCGGCACTTCAGTGTGGACTTATCATTCCGGTCTTCACAGCCGGGGAGACGAGTTTAAATTAAAAGAGAAAGAATCGATGATATGAGTTAAGACAGATTTGAATCTGACCCCAGAGAAATAATGAATGATCCTTGGTGTTTAAAAAACACCATTGTACAATAAAGATGCTACTTTGTTTATGAATAAAAACGGATTTATAGATGGTATGACTGTGAAGATGCTAAATAGTTCTGGAGGAAGCATGTAGGGTATGTAGGAAGGGGATGGAGGAGGGGCATGTAAGAAGCTGTAATACAGTTGACCGGAAGGGAGGATTCTTGAATTTCCTCGTATGGGATTCTATTGGAAAGATGACTGTTACAACTACTTTTACAATTACGCATTGTATTACTCTGCCTTATACAGTGAAGTTATTTCTATTATAGAAATAGGGTGAAGTACATTGGTTAAATTCAAAATTTGAGGTGGAAATATATTAAATTTTGGACGTGAGGCCCCATACTGGGTAGGTATATAAACAAAATAATACATATAACTAATAAAAAACTTTGATATATGTACTAATGTACTTCCAAATCAATTTTTTTGTTAGCTATACCTAATATCATTTAGCTATTATCCTCGACTCTGGTATGAGCTAACTGTTCCTTCTTAGTATTAAAGTAAGTAGATGTGCGATTCTAGTAAATTTCCTAGTATTTTCACCCAGCTTCAGCATGACGAGCTTGTTAAGTCAAGTAGTGTATAGCCGTATAGCCGATTACGTACGTCAATTATACAGTTTATACAGCTGATGGAGTAACACGCTAACCCCGTATCATCCAGTAAATGAATAGTCCTTTGGCAGGCTTAACCCTTTCACAGGTTGACCCATTACGGATTACTATTATCAAATAGCTTAAGATGGATTTTGTTTTGGACATATTTCTCATTGAATGATCCTCAATAGGTAAATTAGATTAGTTCATATATGAACCACAATAATAAATCCATAATACATCCTCTTTAACTAGTATAAGGATGATAACCAGGTGAGTGGACAGTTACCTGAAACTGACCAAGTTAACGTTTCTGAGTTTAATCAAGTTGATAAATAATAACAATTTCTTTTCCAGTTATTATTTGTAGCAATTTAATTTAGAGAAATTAATTGATATATACGTGTGTATATTTTTTTAAAGAAATTTTATAATGCTTGTCTTTTACTAAACAATGGAATTCAAGTATTTTTAAATGGTATCTAGTAATATTTTCCTCTAAATTATTGCATACTAGAACTACACCACCTTTATAATAATACAACTGGAGTTAAAATGTATCTGGTTAATACTGCACTTAAACTTGCGCTGTACCCTAACGCATGTATATTAATTAGACTTTTCCCTTTTCCGTGTTCAGATTGATTGTGAAAGTAAAATAACGGGGTACCACCAGAAATCTATACCTATCATATAAATTACACACACACACACACTCACTATATATATATATATATATATATATATATATATATATATATATATATATATATATATATATATATATATTACCAACCAAAAATATATACTATTATGATATTATATGTTGCTTAATGATTAAAGTGAGTTATTATATGCTATTATATAATATTTTTTGAAAAAGTATTACTGCTATCAAATTTGTTTATTATACTCAACACAACAATTCTTCCTCCTTATTATTTATAGTTTATTATTATTTGTATATTTATTTGAAAGATCTAAAATATATTAGAAAATGATTATACTTGTTTGGTCTCCTCGACTTTACAATTCAATGCCAATTAGGAGTAAAGTAGATATTTATATTTCCCACCTTGAACTTCTGAATAATTTAGCAAATCTTTAGTAAATTGCGAGGTTAGTGATATAAAATTAGGGGTTTCAGGGTGTTTGATCTTGACCAAGAGTAGAAATCTGTTCAGTTTAAGAAATGAAGGTCTCGTATTTGAATAATAACTGTTTGGAATTTAGTATTACATTATTTTAAATCGAAAATATCCTGCCAATTTTCTTTAGTAGTCGAGGAAATATAAATATTTTTATTATAAGGTAATAATTTACAAGTTTATTATCTTCAAAAATGACGCTTAAATAAATAACAATAAATTATATAACCTTTATAATATTTATATGTTGTTTCTGTATGTATATATATATATATATATATATATATATATATATATATATATATATATATATATATATATATATATATATGTGTGTGTGTGTGTGTGTGTGTGTGTGTGTGTGTGTGTGTGTGTGTGTTATATTATAATTGTGCATCATTTTTTAGAGTTAGGGAATGAAGTATTTGCGTCCAACTTTTCTGACGTATTATATGTTTTTGAAAACAAGAAGATTTGCCTAAAATAAGAGACTGACCACATTTTCTAAAGAATCACATTCAAAAGTTTTTTACTTTAAAATTTTCCAATTCTTAATTTCATTGTAAAATAAAATAGTGGGACAGTTAGTTATTTTATGTCTATTTCTACTAGTTATTACAACTATTAAAGACAAGGCGAATGGAAAAATTGCATATTATAAAGCTATTGTAAACATTTATTTATCAAAAGTTTTTCTTTAAAATAAGATTGTATAATATATTATATATACATAATATTATGCAATTCTAGCACGAAACGTCAGCTACATTACTATCTCCGTGGTAGAGCATTATTTTTCATTATGCTCGTCTTTAATAGTAGTTGTTTAAATGGTAGCACTTTTCATAATAGTTGTTATAATTGTAAAATCTAAGAAGTTGCAAAGTTATTAAGTTAATTGAGCTGAGCAAAGCGAAGCTCTTATACTAAACTTTGCATTTGGTTGGACACATACTCCTCCTGAACAGCTGAACCGATCCGCACAAAATTCGGCACGGTCTTAGTGACCAACCACAGGAAGGTATAAATCTGAAATGGTCCAAATTAGTACACAGGGGTATGGGGTACGGGGTACAAATGTTAAAATAGTATATGCCCTTCATGATGCATGTCATTGGAAAGCTCTTTAAGAGTACAGTTATTGTTGGTTATGTTCACTTTTGTCATATTTTCATTTAAGAGGGGGTAACATAGAAAACAGGAAAAAATTATTTTTAATTAAAAATTAAATCACATAGCACCCCATAAGTGGTGAATGCTGGGCAGCGGCCGACAACCGGAGGTTGAAGAGCGACGCGAGTAGTGGGCCGAGTCCCCTAGTCTGATATTACATCATTTTCCTCGTTCAAACATATATTTGAGGATGAACAAATGAAACAAGTAAAACTACTTGGTGCGTAGGCTTCCGCAGGTAGATTCGTCATTAACAGCTTGTTGTTCCGGTTCCGGTAAAATCCGCGTCACGAAGGAGTTGAAGTCCGACTTTTCGTTTCCACTACTGGACGCGGATTTTACTGGAAAACCAAGCAGTTTATAACGAAATAAAACAAGTGTTGTTTTTTTTTACCACAGTGAGTCCTTAGTTTCTCGAGTAATAGGTCTTCTGCAACTGCATTGGCTCTTAGATGGCAATAAAATATCATCCAACCTTGCCAAAACATTAAGCACAAATTCTTTAATTGTTTGCCTCACCATTGATGTCCTATTTTAATCTATTAAAATAGATCTATTAAAGTTGATGTCCTATTTTAATCTATTAAAGTTGACGTCCTATTTTAATCTATTAAAATAGGACAGGGTTATGTTAGCAAGATTGAATGATGGATTATTGTTATAAATTGTAGTGTTGTTAACCAAATATATTTGATCAAGGAGAATAGCTTTAGCCGATCAAATTGTTTTTTTTATCTTCTTTTATTTATTTATTTATTTATTTTTTTTGCAGTAAATTGAATTATAATTATTTTTTTCACAGTGTGATGGTGTAGAAAAGGTGAAGGCCCGGGTAGAAGATGACCCAAAAGCAATATTTACGGGTCGGACAGTCGGCCAAAAACCGACTGTTCGGTGTGGAACCTAAAAGGAGGACTTCACACTTCCAACATCAAAGTAGATCAACACCCCTTCAGATGCTTGTCTCTCAGCAAGGCATTAGCAACAGTAAGCCCAATTTGATATAATTTAATTAACTATAAGACAGTTGGTAAAACTTAGGCTCTACGCACAAGGAGCAATTTAGAAGAGACTGATCACGGACGCAAATCACTAACCAGTTCGCTATGAGCTTCAACCCTTGTAATGAATGGGACACCGCAGACGGCGCAACAAGTTAAAACCCTGTTTGCAATCAGTTGCCGGCAACCCAGCCGGTCATCTCGCAAACGACGAGTTTCGTAGTTGCTAGCCCGTTTGTGTATAACGTGAATTTTTATTAAATATATAATATTTATTATATATATATATATATATATATATATATATATATATATATATATATATATATAAAATATATATAGGGTTTTAATAAAATGTGGATGGTAGGTCATAATTAGCCCATTGATGGTTTAAACCTTCTGCGCTTTTTTATTTTCTTCTGTAACGATAGTTATTTATTAACACGATCCATCACGTGAATCGTCACTGGAATCATTATCCATGGCTCAATCGTAATATCCCACCTTCGAAAACACTAAGGAAACTAACGATTTCCATCATTTTTGAGTTGCCCTCGTGTGCGAAAATGCATCATTTATGAGTTTGAAACCGGTTGGTGATTTTAATCACAAACCAGTTGCGTTTCTTTAGAGTTGCTCCGTGTTCGTTGGGCCTTATGCTACCTTACTTGTGTTAGCTTGTATAAAATAAAATATATTGTATAAAATAAGATATATTCGGCATGTATAAATCAATTATAAAATAAAATTGAGGAAATCGAGGAGTCAAAAATAATAATAAAAATTGTTGATATTTGATATTTCAACATTTTGGATTTTTTTTTTTTTTTTTTCTAAACAAAAATGTGAACACCATCCTTGTCTGCTGAATTTGTTTGGCCTATTTTTTTACTTACGATCAATGAACGTCGCAAATTATATAACTGTAGCTGATGGGCTTTTGCATAGGAGTAAAATTAAATCACTACTGTGTTCAATTTATTGTTTTACTACCCATTAATATTCTCTCGTTACTTCCACGTATATATTTCATTAGAATTATTATTGTTTCTGAGCTTTTATTGCTTGTCAGTTATACATTTTTAGACTACATGATTAATTCTTCGTGCAAAGAAATAAAATAAATTATTTATATGCACTTGTCTGCTTGATTCAATGTACTTGCAACTGTACACCTGTGGCTACATTTTTTTAATATATAAAATAACAATAATAACAGTAAATCTGCTGCATTGCTACATTAATATAAAAAATATATAAATACAACTAATGGCACTTAAAATACCAACTATATTTTTTAGTGAAAAGAAAAATAGCTTTTAAAATAAAAACACTACATTGTTATTTTATTCTAACAATTTATCGCTATTAAGTTGTAACGCTAACAAGTAATCCGATAATAAATGTCAAAGTTTATTTTGATGAGTATATTACATGATAATAACACCAGTTATAATAAATTACATAAATATTCTTTATTAAATAATAATGTACTCTATTAAATGTATATCGTATGCAGTTAATTACAGTGGAAACTTTTCTGGAAAGAAACAGCAAAATCATCAAAAAAATGCATGATTCAATTCCTTTATTAATATAATTTATTTTGTTTTGTAAGAATTCCCACTTATTAAGTCAATAAAGATAGGACTTCCGGCGATAAATAACTTTGAAAATAAAATAATTTTTAGACGTTTTAACTAATTCTGGGAATTCTGGAAAAACTTTTGATTATGTAATGTTTTTAATGGTTTAAAATAAAAAATTTAAAGCAATAACGGTAAGCTTGATTTGTGTTTCCATTCCATTTGGAAATGCGAAGATCGAAGAAAACATAAGATATAAATACAGCGGGAAACACTGGAATAACAATTTTCTTTGATAAGTTATTGTTGTATTTAAATTTACTATTGCTGCTGAGCTAACCGGGAAAGCATTGTGAATGTTCTGAAGAGCGTAATTTTGTTTTACGTCTTCGAATTCAAAAGCTTTAAGACGGAAATCCTTTTCGGACTTCTGGGAACCTCTTTGGCCTCTTGTTTGTCTGTGGGTCTGTCGGTCTGACGGTCTTTCGGTGGTGGTGTTTGCAAACCAACCAAGAGTAAATAAAAAAAACTAATCGTCTAATTATAATGAAATTTGGATGGTAGGTCATAATTATTCCATTATTGGCCTCATATTTAACTTTCTGCACCCATTACATTTTGCTAAATTGCTTCATTTATTCATGTAAGAAAACAACAATGTAAAATTACTTATATTGATTTATTGTTAAACAAAAACAAATTCATTTTACTACGTTTTTATAAGCTTGCTTTCTTCTGTTTTTTTGTCCAGTACAAATCTTGAAGTCGATTTTTAACTAACTTCCCGAGTAGCTAGACATTTGAAACTTTTAGAGTAGCTCAGAACACGATGACAATGCAATATGTTAATACTTTTAGCCATCTTTCAGCAGTATTTAATTAATTCGTTTTCAGCAAATTTTGCTATATGGAAAGTTAGTTCGGAAAAAAGTTATTTTATTTGTTTTGGCATGTCCTATATTTACAATCTTCATTTTGACGGGTTTAAAATTTGTGATTTTTTATTAAGAGATTGACATTGAATGACAGTGAAACAGAAAGGTAAACAAATAAATTAATTAATTGGCGTGTAACAACCAGGTTTGTTTACACTTGTGTCCTAGGTATCGGTTTAATTTTTCTGCATCTGTACTTCTTTTCTTTAAATGTACACATTTTTCTTTTTCTTCTCTTACTGTCCCTACACGGGGCACGATTTAGATTCGATGTTGGGGAGATCCGTTGTACAAAGATTTGTCCTTGTATAGGTTTAAGATCAGCTCTGTAGATACTTGTCATTTATCTGAAGTAAATAAATCGGAAATATTTTTTTCACTAACATTATATTATAACAATGACAATTATATGATTCAACAGAAAATTTAGAAACATAGTATATAAAAAGTTCTTTTTATTTTGTAATTATTTATTATCTCAGAAACAAAATTCCAGAAAAACAAGGTATTTAAATAGTCTACATTTGATATTTTTTTAAAACAAAATCGTTGGACTCGTTACTGAAAATGTCTATTTTCACGGGATGGGACCTAAAATTAAATTCTCGAATTCGCCCAAATCGAGGTTTGATTTTCGGTTTGAATCGGGGTTTGATTTTCTAAACATGTATGCCAAATTTCATCAAAATCGGCCAAGTAGTTTAGGCTCCAAGTCTATACAGATAACAAACAATGGCAAGCAATTTTTATACCCTCTATTTCTATTTGATGTGCCCTAAATTTCAAAATCGAATGATTCTGTTATGGCAATATTTCTATAATATTCTACTTGTATGAAAAATTATAAACAAATATCATGAAATCATTAGTAACATTTATTGTTCTTTAAAACATAGGTTTATCTTTACACTCTTACCATATAAATTAGTTCTTTAATAGACGTTTATTTCATTATCATTACTACTTTCTAAACAGTTACATTTAAATAATTAATCTTGAAAATTGAAATCTAAGTCTTTAATAGAAGTTTATTTCATTATCATTACTACTTTCAAATAATTGATCTTTAAAATTGAAATCTAAGTATTATATAATTATTAAATGATTGATCCTTATGAATAAACTATTATCAAGGTAAATGTATTTTTATTTCCCCTTCTCTACACATGGTCCGATCTTATAAAAGACTAGTTAATTAGCACAAAATAAACTTGCGTGAAGTATGGCCAGATATAGTAGAACGAGTTTTTACGCTACCGGTACACTGTGCAACTATTATATAAGGAAAAGCCGGTAGAAGTTCTCTGGCATAAAATTGGTATTGAAGATAGAATGTAGCAATGTAGGAAAGCGATTATACGATATAAGTTTACTGAATCGTTATTGGTTATTGAAGTAATGAGTCTTGAGGGTAAATGTAAATTTGTAATGGAGAAAGCAATTTATCATTATTTGATCTTTGAATCGTATAAATTTTAAATCCGCACAGTACTGAATTAGAAAGGCATATTTTTATTACTGAAATTAACAAATAGAGTGTCAAGTTAATAATACTTGCATAGTGATTACAACTTAAAGATGGTTGATGAAACAATGAGTAAAACTTATGTGATTATTTAAAACAATCAAACAACACCAAATAATTATGAGTATAACGAGGATTAGTCAAAAAATAAAAATCTCAAAGGCACTTCTTTAGAATCTAAAGTAGTTGTACGGAATGTTCTTCTTTAGTCTTTAGACTGTCACTCCCCTTATAAAAACAGAAGCAGTGGCGATCCTAGGGGGGGGCTAAGGGGGCTTGAGCCCCCCCAGAAACCAAATTAGCCCCCCCAGGATTCAAATTATCAATTTCACCTCAGAAATGCATAAAAGCGCTGTTTTGAGGGGTCATATTTCAAAAATTTTCCTGGGGTGTACCCCCGGACCCCCTCCCCCCTCATTAATAAACTGCAGACGACGCCCATGACTTACAGTAAGATATTGTACTGCGGTAAGCATCAGCATAACATTTCTAACGAATCCGTTCTAAACACAGTTGTTGTTACTTGGCCGCGGAGATGTTTTTTGTTTATTAGTTGTACACAAATACCCCCCCCCTCCCAGACTTTGCCGCTGGATACGCCACTGCATAGGATTGCCACCGGAAAGGACTGTAACAACATACATATAATTTATAAATGTGTTGCTTCCTATTACATTAAAATGTATACTAAACCCACAAGACATGGGGGGCTTTAGCCCCCCAGAATTATTGACCTAGGATCGCTACTGAACAGAAGTGTAATATTCCTTTATCCCTAAGTACATCAGACTAAACATCCCTTTATCGTAATAGTTATTTAGTTAAATCCTTTGACATATATTCTAAAAAAACACTGGGGGTGTAACAATCTAAAGAAGTACCATAATCAAATTTTTGGATTTAGCTTTTATCCTACCGACCTTACCTAAGGTAACGGATTTATTTATTTACTTTATAGATACATTGATCTAACTGTTATTTAATTATTATTTATATAAATCCATCATAATGGAAATTTTAAACATCAAAATACTTTCTCTATAGCATTAAATAAATAAAATAAGAAAAGTTATGCATTTGTGGCTAACAAGTTTTGCGTCTAATATAAAAATCCCTCTTGACATGCAATCTTAAAAGTAACCCATTTTAAATAAGCAATTTTCAATCTAATACAAATATTACATGGTTTAAAAGAAATAAGTAGTTACAAACCTGAATTACAGTATTTAAAGGACTATGTATCATTTAAATGATAGGTTTAGCCAAATTTCCTTCTATTCGTCTCATAACCGTTGATTTTTTTTCTAGGATTCGAGTATTCTTACTAATTATACATTGTTCGTAGTAATTAATAAAAATGCTGCTAGGATGTGCACATCTACCAATTTAGATGTAATTAATAATGAAACGCTTAATCCTGATTTGGTAAAAAAAAATATACAAAGAAACTGCGTTCTTTTTATTTATAATTTACTATTTACAAATACAGGATTCTATTTTAATGTTAAAACAGATTTATTTTTATTTTTCAGCCATAACAAACACTTACAATCATCTATATATGTATATAAAAAAAAACTATGAATAATAAAACGATAAGAAATCACGAACAGTTAATTATCAAGCTCCTTAAAAACGTACATTACGTTAACCATTACTTTGTTTGGTATACATTTATTTCTAATTTTATAAACAAAAGTTATATTATAAACAAGTAGGAAGGTATTTAGTTAATCTGTGTAGGCGTTTGTTTCCCGACTAATGTCATCATTAAGTTAAGGTTCTTTTTTTAACGTGGGCCTTTAAATAAGAATTAAACGTTCATTGAGCCCCATAACATACCATTTTTGAGCTCCCTAGCTTTAAAGTTTAATATTTTCAAGAATTCAAAAATAAATTATACAGCAAATTTCTAGTCTAATTTCGAATCTGTCCTCTTTACTGTCGCTTTAAATTAGCATTACGTTCTTATCTTTCTATTAATATGTTTTCTTTCTCATGTACATAGTATTGTGAGGGTGGGAATGTTCTATTTTGAGATTTTTGTTTTCGTGAGTCCAAAGTGGTCCAAGAAAGTGGTTTTTAAAAAATGTCTGACGGCGTAGTCTGTCATCTGTCGTCTATAATCTCTATAGTATGTCGGCTGTAGTCTGTGCAGCTACGTGGAGTGGATCTTAAAATTCTTGACCGACTTCGATGACATTTGGCATACATATCCAAAAAAAAAATCATACCCCGAGGTGAAATTGATAAAGTAAATAGTGCTTTAAATATGGGATAGAAAAAAACTGTGGAAAAAAGTTATTTGTCAAAAATGGATCCGACCTTAATATTAAAAAAAATTTAAAATTTAGTCCATTTAAATGCATACATACTTCATGGAGCTACATCGCGTGAAAGGCTCTTGCCAGCTGAACAATTCCTCTCCAATCGTCTATCCTTAGCCCATCGGCGTCAACCACTTATTGGAAAGACCGTCCGTGTCAGTGGCGTATCCAGCGGCTAGGTCTAGGGGGGGCACATTCTAAGTTAGAGTATATTGGGGGGGGGGGGTATTCACAGTGGTAACAAGAAAAGGGAACTACTTATTCAACAAAGCAGCTCCCCCCCCCCCCCCTCCCCCCCCAAAAAAAATATTTACAGCTAATAAACAAATAAATTTCTGCGCCCAAGTAGCAACAACTAATTTAGAAAGTATTCTAGAATGAAGAATTGAGGGAAGTTCAAACTTTCACTATAGTGGAAGCATCTTAGTGGTGTCAAGCTTCGCGATGTAAATTGTGTATAGTTTAGTTTTTAGTTAATTTAAGTCGAAGTAACGATGCATCCATATTTCGGTATTCTCTCAGCATCGTGAGATAATTGGGTTGATTGATTGAAGTGGCGACGGCTGGTCTTGTAAACTTGATAATATGGATGATGGGGGTCGACGCGCTGACTAAACTAAATGCCCTTGCACTTCAAATACAATAGTCAAGAGCTGCAGGGTCCCCTTAGGCCCCTTGTGTGGACATCGTATGCAACGGATTATTATTATTTATTTTGTATAAATATTTTACGATTCCTTCGATTATTCAACAATATCTTACAAAATTAAGTACGACATCATCATCATATGTATATATATCCTTGGGACTTTAATTTTTTGGACTATTAAGCTAGGTAATCCATAAGAATTGAAGGAACGAAGGCCAAACAGTCATTGACCGCTAAGAAAAACTCAGGTTTCAAGGCTTTCATTAAAGAAATAGCGAGGTACTCGACCTCTCTAATAAATAATGACTTGTATAATCTCTTGCTAATCGCTGAGAATTCACATCTTCACATCTGACAGGTTTCTACCAGCAGGCCCTGAGAGAGCTGTAATCTGCCGTTTCGCGAACGCAAGAGAATTCCGTATAGTATCTTTAAATTTAGTTTCACTTGTAAGCATCTTGTTACTTTCAAATATTATTTTAGCATTAAAAATAAATATAATGAAATATTTATGTAAAATATAAATAATAATCTGGGCGCGGGGCCTGGGCCATATGACCCTCCTAGTGTAGAGGAGGGGGCGGGGCCTCCTCTATATGGGCATTTCTATCATAATTCAAGTGTTTTCTTTGTTTTATACTAAGGACATTTTTTGTGTTAAAAAGTTTAGATTTATACTCGTATCAAATTTGACAGATTCTGATTTTGCTGTCAGGATCAAGAAAATCACATTTTCCGCCAAAATGGGCGGGTTTATTAACAGGAAAGGGGCCAAGGGATAACCCGCAGATGAACTTTTATTCATGAAGGATACCAAAATTAACTCTTAACTACACAAAATGCTAGCTAATGTTAGTCAGTCACTTTTTCTCCTCATCTCCTGGACTGTAAATATATAATATTACGATGCAGACAGGGTAATATTTGTAATTGTAATAATAATTTTTAAGTTTTGTCTAAGTTATCCAAGCCAGTTGTTTTTTGTTTTGTTTTTTGGTGTGCTTTCATATATTCTTTCTTCAGCTTTGCCGATGTCCCTTAGCACATATTATAAATGTGTACAGGTTTACAATCTCTTACAATTTTGTGATAGCTTATAGCATCATAAGTTATTTTAATTTAATTTTATACGTTAGTATAAAGATTGGCTAATATGTTGATGGATTGAAGAAATAGTAACACAAATTTTTTTGACCATCTTTAAATTTATATTTTAACTTTCTCATAGATTTATAAATATAAGAGAATATATCTTTTATGGCGTATAAATTTGATTTCAATATTTTGTAAGCATTATGAACGAAGACATGAAGTACGAGAACATTTTATTTTAAATTGTTTGTCCATTTTAATGTACCCTGAGCCCATTTAAGTGTATTTTGAAAAATCTTTTATTTTGTATCTGTTTTCTGCGGGGAAGCGTGAGTGAAGTCAAGATCAGGTTATTTTTCTGTATATCCGTAGTATTAGTATTGTATTTTAAGAGAAAGTAATATAATTAAGAAATTTTGATGGATTTACATCTTTTATAAGGTCTCCTGAGTCCAAAATAGTGTTTTAAAAAATGTAGTCTGTCTTTCTGTCACCTGTGTAGACTCGTTGAGCCTTAACTACCACAACAATATCAATGACATTTTCAGAAAATCCACACCTCGAGGTGAAATCCATAAATGAATTTTAGCTCTACATCTAGGAGCGCTGCACCCCAAAAAACTCACGAGTAATCTTGAAAATATATTATTTCTCAAAAACAGGTCCTGATGATTTTCATTAAGATTTTCTTTAGTCCACTAAAATACAAAAAATCTCAATTTATGTCGTTTATCGGGAAAAATTAAGTTTACGAGACCTGAGCCCACGGCAGTACGCAAGGCCAAGCTTCAGTAATCATGCAGTGTGTCGGAGATCTCAATAAATATTGATCTCAATAAATGTTGATGTCAACACTGATGTCACTGTTGATCTCAATAAATGTTGATGTCACTGTTAATCTCAATAAATGTTGATGCCAGATGTTTAATTCTAAATTTATTTTTGGTTGGGGGCGTTTTCTAGGTTAAGGGACGACCAACTTATTGGACCGTGGGCCACATTTATCTTATCTTATATAAGTAGAAAGCAGACTGCATCAATGAAAAAGCAATTAACCATACATCTGATAGTTTTTTTTTTCAATAAGACAAATAAAATTGGTGCACGCAGGATTTTGCACAGTTGTAGTTTGTTGACTTCTACTTCTGATCTAGTTAGAGAAGTTCCCTTTTTAAGGGCACTGCTTCCAGGTTGTAAGTATGTAAGTTACTAAACCGTGCAAACTAAACTGGTGAAAGAGTACAACTTTACATCAAAAATACCCATTGTAGGCCTCAAATTGCACCATTCATTGAGTAAGGCGTCAAAACAGTGTTACTTATGTATATACATATTGATCCTCTCAAATGAATGTTTATTTGTTTTTGTTTTCTTTAATATCAATTACCTTTCAAAACAAAGTAAAAAAGAATTTAATTGCAACCTTATTTTGATTAGCATAGTAATTGTTATTTTAAAGTTCTTTGTTTATCTGATTATCGCAATGTCAGATGTTTAATTTGAAGGGATTATAACCAATTACATTCTCTGTCTCAACTAATGACGTGTGGTAAACAGGTACCAGAATTTTCGACATCGTCCAAATCAAGGATTAAGAACGTTGCGTACTATTTTATGCAATAACAAAACAAGTTAGATTTAAATAATACATATTAAATTTTAAAAGGCGTATGACTTTTGTCCACTGTCCACATTATTTGCCCTTTAATTATGCTTGTTAATTTGAATATTACTCAAATGAATTTTACAGCGATATTTCTTTAAAATGCGTCTAAAAAATAAACAGACAATGCTAGTCTCGTATTTAAATGAGAGCGGGAGTGTGTGAGCTTTTGGCTTGAGTAATATGTATACCTATATTATATAACTTATAAATATGTTATGACCTCCAAAAAATCTGGTAATTAAATTTATCTTTTAAATCCTGTTTAAACAGAATTAAGTTTTAATACCCTTGTTTCACAGTCGTTGGTATCAATTATTACCTCATATAAAATAATATAACTATTGATACTTCATCCTAATGGATTTTTAATCTTGTCCGAGTATTTATTTTAGCATATCAAACCTTAAAAAGATCTATTTTAAATATAAATTCATCTTTTGATTTCTGTTACTTCAAAATTTGATCCATAAAATCAATCCTGAATATTAACTAGTAGTTTAGGTTCCACGTGTCTGCATTGATTCAACGAACATAGACGTCAGATTACGGATGACAAACACATATTTTCAAAACGACATTTATGTACATAAGACGCAAGAGCCTATAAAATGTGTATGTCCATCAAAATCTCAAACTTGTCACCGGAATATTTTTTCTATTAATCTACTACGAATATGAAATGTAAAAACCCTTTAATAATAAGGTTAAATAGAAAAACATTTTTATTTTGCTTCCGAGCTTACCAAAGGTAACGGAAGCTATGTGATCGTTCTGAAGAGCGAAAAAATTTTAGGTCTCCGATTTAAAAAAATCCTAGACAGAAATCCGTTTCAGACATCAGGGATCATTTTTGGTTCCGTGTCTGTCTGTCGGTCTGTCGCTCAATTTTTGCGAACCACCATATCTTAAAAACTAATTGTCCAATTTTAATGAAATTTAGTTAGTAGGTCATAATTAGCCCATTGTTGGTCCCATATTCGTTTCAACTTTCTGCGCTTATTTGTTTATCTTCCACATGCTCACAAACATACATTTTTTTACAGCTATATCTTTAAATGTAATCATCTGATTTTTATGAAATTTTGGTTTGTCGAAAGTAGCCTGCAGAAAGCACTTGCCTAATTTCAACCTTCTGCGCACTTTAAATCGTGCTAAATTAATATGTCTATATATTATAAAGCAGCATGGCTAACTGACTCACTGGCCGTCATTAATTTTTACCCACTTCCAGAAGAGCTAGAGACTTGCTGTTTGCGCCATTCGACGCGCAACGTCCATATTGTGGACCAAAATAATTATAAAAAGTTCACTTTTCCCCCTCCTTCCCCCCTTAAAAAAAAAAAAAATTACCGACTCTTTTTTTAAGCTGTTTTGGGGGATGAACGTCGTATTGGAAACCGGATAGCACTAGCGGTAACTGATTTTAAAAGATCTACAACTTTGGTCCTATGACTTTTTTTCATATCATCATCGGTTGTACCTTAGATGGTGATAATTTTGGTATTTTTTTTGTTTTATTTATTTCCTTTTTGTCTTTGAATAGCCATAGTGTCTATAATAGTTGACCGATTTTATTTCTGATTGAGGCGCTTGATTCTCGCACTAATGCTCTTTAAATAAATAATATTTTATTTTATTAGTTCATCCGATTTGCAGAGAACATGAGATTAAACTTTTTCCCGTGTGCTGTGTCACGTGACCACTTTTTTTGGTTTTTAATATTGTGTCGTATATCATTTGAAAGGCCTTGATATTTACATTTACGCTATTTTATTGGTTCATTTTTAAAAAAAAATTGTACACGTACTTTTGTACCAATATTTTATTTTTTGTAGGTTAAAGGGTTTAAATAATTTTTTGTTATTTTGTTTTTTATTTATATTTATTTATTAGTTTAAGTAATGCCCTTTTGTATTGTTTGTTTTTTAAAAATATAATTTTGGAACCTCAAAGTACAGGTGTACAAATGTCAAAATTAATTTTTTATAATATGATGTATATATAGTTGAAAAGCTCTTGAATAGTAGATTTATTTTTGTTACGTTCTATTTTGTGTTTTTTCTAGTTTTGAGGGGGGTAAAATTGAAAAACAATTGACCATGTTTTTTTTTTTTTGTTTTTTTTAGAGAATAATGGTTTTTTTAAAAGCATAAAATCAATGAATGAAATGAAATGAAAATGAAGTACGTGAATAGGATGCGAGGAAGCTATGTGCCAAACCAATTGGCAGTCTATTTCGTTTATGTTTTAATTCTGGCCATTATTTTCTATTCGATTTCCTGAAATACTGTATGTTATGATATAAACTCATGTCCTATTATATATTATTGTCTCCCATTCGTAGCTTATTAGATGATCACAAATCATTTATATTGGACATTGATAGTGACGCGGTGAGACCTCTTATCAAAGAAAACTTTACGTTTTCTGGAGACACAAAAAACCGCGTGTGGATATTTTTAGTTTCTTGGATATTATTTCTTGAAATTTTTAATAAAACTTAGTTTTCTAGATGTCCTGTTGTTAATATGATTTGTAGTTTAAAAATATAAAAGGGAATGCGAAACACTGATCGTACGATCTTTCACTTCTAAAATTCTAAAATCTAGGAATTAGAGTTTACATAGTAATTTTGGGAAATTACTCCCAAAACTGTTAAAAAACGTAGGATTTTTTTGCTTTAAATAGCAAGGTACACTAGGTAAAATAGATAATTTTTGTGGACATTTTGACGATAAAATCTTTACAAATCGCCTAATTTTAAGATACGAGGTCTAACTTTACCACATTCGATATGTTACATTCTGAACTTGCAAAATTAAGCATTAATTAAACATAAGGAACAATCGAAGCACTTGATTTAACATCCTTCTGATATTTATTAAAAAACGAATCACGCCTCCACCTTGTGCACTCTTTGCTGGTCCGATATATTGCTCATGGAACTTGCTTAACTACCGCATATCATAAATTCTGCTATAAATACTGTTGTCATTTCATCATTTTGCATTTGAAGGAGTTAAGACAATTCATGCTCAATCTGCTATTGTGTATACAATATATATATGTGTGTGTGTGAATGTGTTTGTTATATAGTTAAACAATTTTTTTTAAAATGTTGAAAAAAAAAAAACTATTAAAAATGATATCAGCAACAAAATATAACAAAAAAAAGTTTCAAGGTAATGCAATTGTTACTTGAGGCTAATAAATATAAATAATGCTTATTATAAAAATAAATATAAATGTCATATAAAGCTGGTAAAGCAGGAATTAAACTCTAGTTCTTTGTATACATGTAAATAATGGATTACAGAACGTTTCTCATTAGTAATTCTGTAAACACTTGATTTTTTCATTTTTCACGTGTAAAATATAAATATAGATGCACAATGCGCAATGCACGTTTCAGTTACACACACACACTATATATTATATATATGTTTATACTTTTTTAAAATCATTTTCTATTCACCAACTTTGTAATACTAAGTGTATTTAGAGATGAGAGATATAATATTATATCAGGGATTGTTTACATTTTTTAAAACTACTTGTTAGTTCGTGCTGTAAAAACAGATCTATACAAGTAACATTTGCTTGCGTTTTGCAAGGCCAACATCCTTCAGTGGAATGAGGAGTAAAGCTAAAAACTAGTTACCTGACTTACATTTTTTTTCAATTGAAAAAAACAAACAGAAAACATAACGCCTGATTTGTATTATTTTGTAATTTATATTATTTAAAGGTTATCAACCTGTTTTTTACGCATAATTATTATTATAATATTTCTTTATGAAATATAATAATTTGATTTATTTTATACTTTGGGTTATGAGAATATTTCTTTAACCTTGGTAACCCATGAAATACGGAAATCAAGATGTTATTATTATCATAATACTTTTTTCGCTTAAAAAAACAAAATGATATTTAATAAGAAAAAATGTATACGTATACACGAGGTGTTACTGTATCACTACTGATATTTTTGGTTTTCCTTTAAGTTAAAAGTGTCAAAATCAATATAATCTCTCATTGTTAAAGGTTTAACCAAGGTATAAATCTTCAGAGCGCTTATTATATTAACCGATTAATTTGACATTGTTTTTGCTTGTGGTTCTTTAGGGATGTAATATAAACAAACTCTTCTAAGGTTTGGCGCCTCACTGGGGGCAAAACAGTCTGCAGACAGTTTTGCCCCCAGTGTGCTCCTCGTCTAAATCATTTTTGCTATATTTCGGCTTTGCTTTGAGTCATTTTCAAGCACCCATAACAAATAATTAGAGCTATATCAAACTCTTATTCCTCTATAAATAGTTTCTGCAACCATTATATTAAATAGTTATTGCAACCGTATAATAATAGTAGTAGTGGAGACTTTTTGTTTGGAAAATATAAAATTCTTATGATTTACATAGGGCTAAGATCTAAATCTTTTGTTATCGCATCAAAAACGTCTAATTAAAAATGTTGCGCTTGTACAGCTACTATGTCAAGTTTCTAAGGAGGAAAATACCCCAAATCCAAAAAAACACAATTGTAAAACTTTAACTATAAATCTGTCTATATTATTATAGTAAACACATTATACTTTTTAACTCTGACAGCTTAGGAAAATCGAGAAAATAAATGGGAGGAGAGTGTATGAGAGCTTGAGATTTTGGCGGGTAATATGTCGGGCAATGACCTATTACCCACCAAAATCTCAAGCTCTCATTCACTCTCCTCCCATTTTTTTCTCGATTTTCCCAAGCTGTCAGAGTTAAAAAGTATAATGTGTTTACTATAAAATAGTTTTGTAAACAAACAAATGTGTCAATGTCAATGTCAAATGTCAAATTCTGTGATTGAACCTTCACAGTCAGCGGCCGCTTTTTGACGAGCGAAGCGAGTACATAAATATTCTTATAAAACCATGCTGTACCTATACAATACTATATGGTACTCTACCTGTACGATCTTGATATTGCTTTCACTCTTAGAAACTTGACATAAGTAGCTGTACTTAAACATGTTTAATTTGACCATTTTGAAGCAATAACAAAAGATTTAAATCTTAGCTTATGTAAATGGTAAGAATGGTTATTTTCCAAAATAACTATGTCTCCATTACTATTATTACTAAGCGATAATAATGGTTGTAGAAACTATCCATAGAGGAATAAGAGTTTGATGTGGCTGTAATTATTTGCTATAGGTGCATAAGCTGAGTCGAAATATAGCAACAAATTATAGAGAGTTTGCTTACATATTTATAGGTATAAAATAAATTGTTGTCTGTACATTGATGAGAATTGCAAAAATGTTTGATATTTTTTTAATTTCCTACGTTAAGAAACTAAAATCGGCCTACATTTTTTCCCTGTTTGTATATATTATGTAGGTATGTATGGCAATAAAAGCAATTTTTTTTAAAAACTTCATTTTCTATCACTAGCTTTGTTTACGTTTACACTTTGAATATCGTTATTTGTATACTATTTAGTTTGTCCTGGGGAGTTCTTAGATATGGACTTATTTGGTTCTCTTAAGGGTAATGGCCACCATTTTGGAAACGCGATTTATACTTTTAATCTAAATCCTAATACCTTAAAATATGATACACTCCTTAAACATTTAAAAAAATATCATTGGCTCAACGATATATGTTTTTTTCCTCATTTTTAGGACCTGTTCTTATAGGGTAGGGGGGGGGGGGATTTTATTGCGTTGTTTTAATAATTTCGGTGGTAAAATGGCCGCCATTTTGGAAACGCGATATATATTTTTGTGATCCACATTTCAATACCTTTAATATGATGCCTCACTTAAAAATTGCAAAAAAAGTATAGCGATGAGTTCGCAATTGCTCGCTGATCAAAGACATTTTGAGTGAGTTCGCAATTTTTTTCCTGTTTTTAGGGCAAAAAAGTTGAACTTTTATACCAAATTTTAAACCTCTAGCTTACAGTAGGTCGGGAGATGTACTCCAAGATGCGACGGATGGACGGACGAACTACCAAAAGCATAAGGGTTCCTAGGATGACCTCGAAACCTTAAAAATAATTAATCCTGAGCTCATGCTAAAAAACTAATGCGTTTACAGATTTGTTTGTTTACTCATATTGTATGAAAGCTTGTAAGGCGATAGATATTCAGATATTATAGAATATTCCTGCAAAAGTAGCTCCGTGTGAGGCAATCCATTAAATAAATGATAGCTGATGAAATTGAAGTCCTAATTCTTAATTTTACCCTAATTTGTTCATCTAAACTTAAACAATATTGAATTTGCTCACAATAACAATATTTCAGGCAAGTCATAAGGGTTGAAATAATTAATTAATTGTGAAATGACATTGACATTTTTGGAGTTGTTGATGTTTTTACATTACAATGACGTAATACTATTTATATTTCTTATTGGCTAATAGACGCAAAATGAGTTAGTGTTTTCCTTAGACTCACTCAAATAAAAGAAAATAATCTGATGTTTAGTTTAACTTCAGAACTCTCACTTACAAGCAAAAATATAGTGAACAAATACAATATAGTTAATGTTTATACGATTATTTTAAAGTATTGGCACATTTTTATATGATGACAGTAAGGCTTGGATGTGAAACGAAATTATATTCTCATAAAAAATATGAACGCTCGGTAATGGTGGCTACAAACACTATGAGTGAAGTATTTAGTTGTATCAATCTATATATATATATATATATATATATATATATATATATATATATATATATATATATATATATATATATAAATATATATATATATATGTATATATATATATATATATATATATATATATATATATATATATATATATATATATATATATATATATATATATATATATATATATATATATATATATACATACATTTATAATATAATGTTTCAATTTTGTTTAACTTATCTTTACTCAACAATGCACAACACATAAAGAAAATTAAATTATTTCATATTATTTTTTGATCTGAGAATATCTTGAACATACCCATACTAAATGAAATAGAAAAGCAAAAGTAAAAGGAAATTGTTTTTTGAGCTAAGAATGTTCTAATATTAATCATTATTAAATAAAAACATCAAAAAATATATATTTTTAAAAAATTACCATCCATATATGATATAATAAATTATATAATAAAAATAGAAAGAAAACTTGTATTTTCAATAAATCATGCAAGTTTGACAAGTCAACATTTTTTACCAGGTGATAAAAGTTTTTAAAAATGTTTATTAACAATAATATAAGCTGTTATCAAATTTCCTTTGATGTCACAATTTAAATATATATTCCTATTCAATTACGAAATATTATGTATTGTGACATTATTATATGTAAAATAAATGTGTTATCTATGTCTTGACTTTTTTAATGATCTAGTCACAAAATAGTCTAATTTATATACATTAGTGTCTATCAGGCTTCTAAAAATATACTGTTAGAATATGTGGATGATACGAATATATTATAATCTGATAAAAATTTAAATGCTAATACAATCTTAGAAATTATTATAAAATTATACTCTTTCAAATGTAAGGTAAATATATATCTACCTAATTGTTTCTCAGATGGTAATTTTTTAAATAATTTTACAGTCGGAATAATCGAATTTTCAATACACAACACAATCATACAATTTTGAAAATATTTGTTATTCATTATTAAGTGCTAGGTAAATATTATATTTTTCCCCTTATTTTTACTTTCTCATATAAAGGGAAAGTATTTTGAAGGCGTAAAAATTTGATTTTTGATATTTCAATGGATATACTTGTTTTGAGGTCGCCTGAGTCCAAAAGAGTGATTTTTAAAAATGTCTGTCTGTCCCGATTTTGATGAATTTTGGTATAGATGTTTAGAAAAATGATACCCCAAGGCGAAATCAAGAAATGAACTTTAGCTCTAAATTTGGGGATGCCACCCCCCAAAAACTCAAATTATTTCTCGAAAACAGTTCCGACGATTTGATGATTAAAAAATTCTAAAATGTAGTCCATTTAAATACGAATTTAACGATATAAGCCGTTTCCCCGGGAAAAATCTAGATCCTGAGAAAATAGCTTTAAACGCGGATGGAGAGGCCAGGTTCGATTCCCCACCGAGGAGAAGTTATTTTTATGATAGATTTTGATAAAAACACGAAAACTAATAAATGGAAAACACTGGGCTAAGTAATTATGTAGTCGTATTAGAAAAAGTTTGTCTGAGTTGTATCTCACCGATTTTTTTCTTTATTAAAGCAAAGCATAAAATAATTACAAGATGAAAAGTACTTTTTATATATACTAGGTTTCTAAATTTTCTGTTCACTAAATAAAAAATCATAAATTTGAAACACGCCAAAATGAAGATCGTAGGCTAGGCGCACACTGGGGGCAAAACAGTCTGCAGACTGTCTACGGGCGTCTGCCAGGTGCAAAAAATTGTCGCTCTGCGATAATCTTTTGCACCGGGGGACAGCCTCCGCAGACAGTCTGCAGACTGTTTTGCCCCCAGTGTGCGCCTAGCCTTAAATATGGGACATGTCAAAACAATTAAAAAACTTGCGGATTTTTTCCGAAACTAACTTTCCATACAGCAAAATTTGCTGACAACGAATTAAATTCTGCTGAAAGATGGCTTAAATTATTAAAATAATGCATTGTCATCGTGTTCTGAGCTATTCTTAAAGTTTAAAATATTTAGCTACTCGGGATGTTAGTGAAAAGTCGATTGCAAGATTTGTACTGGACAAGAAAAAAAATCGGTCCGAGACAACTCAGACAAACTTTCTCATATACGAGGTCATAATTATTTGGCCCAGTGTTTTCCATTTATTAGTTTTCGTATGTAAATTTAATTATTATTGAACATTTCATCAAAATTTATCATAAAAATAACATCTCCTGGGCGGGTAATCGAACCCGGGCTCTCTCCGTCCGCGTTCTAAGCTTATTTCTCAGAAACTAGATTTTTCCCGGGAAAATGGGTTATATCGTTAGATTCGTATTTAAATGGGCTACATTATAGAATTTTTTTAACAAAATCGTCGGAACCGTTTTCGAGAAATAATTTTTTTTCACGTTTTTTTTCAAAGTTTTTTGGGAGTAGCGCCCTCAAATTTAGCCCTCGATTTTGCCTCGGGGTATGATTTTCTGAACATGTATGCCAAATTTCGTCAAAATCGGCCCAGTAGTTAAGGCACCAGGCGTCTGCACAGATGACAGACAGACATTTTTTTAAAACCACTTTTTTGGACTCAGGGGACCTCAAAACGTGTAAATCCATCAAAATCTCAAAATCGAATATTCGCGCCATCACAATACTTTCTCTTTATATGAGAAAGTAAAAAAGGGAAGTTTTGTGATGGTGCTAAAATTTCATTTAGAGATTATGATGGATTTAAACTCAGGGGCCATAACACTGTGTCTAAAAATTGTTTTTTTAAAACGTCTAACTGTCGTTTGTGGTTTATACTTACAGCCTTAAGTTACAAAACCGATTTCAATGAAATTTTGGTATATGCTCCGATTAATCATCCCTCGTTGGCTTACTGATAATTTTAATTATTGAATTATTAAGAACGCTCTTTTCATGCCATCCTTTAAACAAAAATTAAATTTCAGACAGGATTCGTTTTATTCAGTCATTCTTATCATATATCTTTTTAAACCTCAAGTTTCTTGTTGCATTCTGTACTATTCATATAAGATTGGACAAATATCGCTTCTTGCGAACCTCTTTCTCTTTTCTTACCCACGATCATGAATTTCATAATCGAAACATAATATGACAATTATTTTAAACCATTCTTTACCATCAGAATAGAGTAGCATTATGTTTATCAAATTTAAACACCTTGCTTGAGTTCTTTCCTCAACTAAATCATGTATTTTATTTCCTTTTGATTCTTGATTTGCGCTTTTTAAAGTCAGTGCATGTGACAGGCTCCTAATTCGCTTGCTTCTTCATTATATATTATTTGAATAAATTATAGTTTATTTATAAATGCGGCCTGACAGACAATGAAAGATTTAACAATAAGATTATATGGTTCAAATTCTCTTAAACAGGTGTCATCATTGTACAATTTATTGTCATGCTTGTAAATTAATACGGTCTTGTAGTTTTGCCATTCTATTTTTTATTATTTATGCTTTTAAAGAAATATGAGCATATAAATTACACCTATTCAGGACGATTGATGTATTTTACAAAACACTTATTGTTATTTGTAATGCAAGCAGTCCTTCTTTCTTCAACAATTTAAGTTAACTCAACAAAAAACATTATCTAGTTACTGTATTGCACTACTGCATACAGTATTTGTTCTTTAAGCTTTTATTGGGAATAATTCCCTTGATTTCTGTATTTTTTTTTTTTTCAAAAGAATTACTGTTATGTGTATTTAATGTGGAAATAGGTTTTTATTGGCTACATGCATCAAAAGGAATTTTTTCAAGATCTGGGTACTTTTTATGCAATGACTGAAGCCTTTTTCTACTCGTGTTCCACAGGTTTTTAAAAACTTTATTTCTTGACGAGATACTTGATTTTATATACGTTAGGTCGACATTAAATCTTCCTAAATATTACAGCCAATTCAAATTTATATGTTTGATCATTTCCTATGTAGTAGTTTTCCCTGGAAAAATCTAATTCCTGAGAAAATAGCTATAACTACTAAGGGTGAGAGGTCGAGTTCGATTCCTTGCTGGAAGGAACAATTTCTAAGGTATATTTTGATCCAATGTTCAGTAATAATTAAATGTAGCCACGAAAACCCGAAACAAATAACAAATGGCAAACTAAATAGCAACAACTAATAAAGTACTGGACCAAGTAGGTAATTATGTACTCGTATTTGAGAAAGGTTACTTGATATGAGTTGTATTGGACAGAATTGTTAAATCACCAGTTAAATATTTTTAATTGAGATGAAACGTATACTGCAAAGGATAAATGATTGTGAAGATCAATTGATTTAATTTTCGAGAAAATACAACTCGGCGATTTAAAAATGGTTAACATTTTGCGCGCACACAAAAAACATTATTGAAGAAGTGTTTTTTTGTCAAGTACCCAATTATTCTTTTGAAATATTTCACGGGTGAGCAGCCCAGCAAAAAATTACACAGTCAAGAATATTTGCAGTTAAACTAGTTTAGATGTAAGCATAATTCTGCAGTATCCTAAGACATTGCCTTCAAGAAACTTGCTCTAAGGAGTATGCTATATTGCAAAGGAGAAAGTCTGGTACCAAGGTTTTGAACCTCAGGCGATACCCTTAGAAGGACCTTCCATGGTCATGTAACACTACACAAGGAACATCAAGCGCATCAGGTGATAATACCGGTCTTACACAGACTTTCCAGTACAGTTTAACTTCTTATGATACTTGAAACAATAGCGAATTACTGAAGACCCAGATAAAATGAAGTCTTTAACTGAGGGAGCCATCAATAACAAGTGTTGACATATGCTAATCAAAATACATTTTGCTTCCTAGCTTGCTGACGGTAACAAAAGCATTGTGGTCTTTCTGAAGAACAATAATTTTCCCGAATTCAAAAATTCTTTGACAGAAATCAGTTCACACGTCAGGGAATGTTTTTAGTCTCGTGCCAGTCTGTCTGTCGGTCGTTCGGGCTGTCGTTAATTTTTGCGAACCACCATATCTTAATGACTGCTCTTCAGATTTTGATGAAATTTGTATGGTCTTAAGTCATAATTAGGCCATTGTTGGTCCCATATTTCAACTTTCTGCGCTCATTCCTTTCTTTTTCACATGTTCACAAACCTTTTTTATTAAGACCTATATCTTTAAAATTACTTATCCATTTTAAAAGAAATTCGGAAGGTTTGTCGATTTTTGTTTTGTTTTTTAGTGCTTAATTTATCCTTTTATTCATTAAAAAAAATTGTGAAAGATTAGAAAGTAGGGTGTACAGATAAAGAATAAAGCTAAAGCTAAATGATGCCTCAATTTTCTATTTTGGCATTTGACGTGAAATTAAAGGGGAAGGCTGTGAAGTCAGCAGTGCAGACTATTTATTAACATGTTGCTTTCTAGTTTCTGATAGCGAAATCATTTATTTCGATGTTAATTAAAATTTTAAGAAGAATAATACATTTTTATTATACTTTTTATTGGATTTGTTTATTAAGTATGCTCAATGTCCGGGCACACATTAAGACGCAAGGCAGAGCAGCACGCAGGGAATGCAGGGCTCGTCAGCACTGTTTTTTTCAACCGCAGAAATATACGAAACCTCGCGGATTGAGACGCCAGATTCACTAGTGTCGGGTAAGCCACGTGTGGCGTAGTACTACACTGCCCTGCGTTTCAATTCGTGTAGTTTCCTACACATTTCTTTGGTTGAAATAAACTGTTCTGACCTGCCCTGCATTCCCTGCGTCTCAACGTAAGTAGGGTGTGCCCAGGTTAATTCTTTAAATTATTATAATTTCTCCAAAACATTTTTTTTAAATTAAATAATTGAGTAAAAAAGAAAACTGTTGTAAACTTCACATTATTCAATTTTAAAAAGTGGGTAATCTTCTTACTGATGACGTCAGGGTTTACTTAAGCCACTTATCAGAATTGAGGTACTCTTTAACTTAACAATTCTTGGATGAAATAAATACAAACAATACAAATGAAATAAATTAGACAATTATAAGTCGTAAAACCAATACCAGCAAAGTACGTGAGGAAGCTATATGTCTCACTAATTGGCAGACTCTGAATAAGAATACTTTATTGTTTATATAACTAACCATAAATAATACCTAAGTGGCAAAAGAATGATTAATAAGGTAATAAAGTTGATTGATCTACACCCCCTCTGATACTTCTTCCTTCATCTGAATTGAATATAAAATTCAAGGTGGATGCAACTGTTTAGTGAATCAACATTTATCATGAATAAAATCTGTCCGATACAACTCACACTAAACTTTATCATATATGAGTATATGGTAATGATTATTATTACCATTACCATTAAGTGGTAGGGTGAACCACTTGTTCGGACCTAACAATCCGGCAACATTGGGCCTTCCCACATCATACCTGAACGTGGTAAATCAGATCATCTTTAAATCAGATCATCACGGCGAGGAATCGAACCCACGTCCTTGATTCGCCTCGACTCGTTGATAGATGGGCACCCACCCAGTTATCAATGAGTCGAGGCGAATCGAGGTCAAGGTTTCGACCCCTCCGCCGTGATGCTCTGATTTAAGGGTCTAGAGCCAAGGGCCTGGAGCTCTTGGCCACGTTGGCTCTATGCGGGAGAGCCAACGTGGCCAAGGGAGAAAGTAACAAAATATTTTTTTAAAATTACAGCATCTTATACAAATGCGAAATAACAATCTTGCCTCACACAGACTTCATGAGACGTTAAAAAAAATGAACTAATATTGGAACCTGTTGAAAGCTGCCATTATGAAATATAATTGCTTTTTACTAAAAGAGAAAATGCGATCCTTTTAATATTTTTACCATAGCAATAGAATTGTTTCTTTCATTGGGAATTCTGTTTAGAATGATAGAGTGAATCGGATGAAAATGGATTTACTTATCAAAGTCAAAGCCACCAGCTACCGTAACTAAAATAATTTTTTTAATTATTTAACAAATAATTAAATTAGATGCAAGCTATACTTGGGAATTAAATGCTTGATATCTTTAATATTAGATGTTAAATCCAAGATTACCTAGCTTCCAAGATTACCTATATAGTTTTGATGCCTTTCTGCTTTCAGTTAACTCAGTTTAATTCCCAGTTGCGTCTTATTCAGTCAATTATAAGACGCAAAGAGGCTAAGTGCCCCAAAAATTGGTAGACTTTTATTCGAAAAATGTCCTACGTTTTTTTGCTTTATTGCTTACTCTTTTTAATTTGATTTTTTTTTTTTTTTAGAACTTTGATGTGACATATGCTGATTTATTTATTCTCTTTTAGCGAATTTTCAAAGAAAATTACGCTATTGCAATGGCTTCAAAATTTTTGTAATGCGAATTTTTGAAAAATTTTTCCATGGAAATCCGTTTTAGACCATTCTGAATCGATTCCTAAAATTTAACACTTTTTTTTATGTATGTATGTATATATGTATGTATATATGTATGTATATATGTATGTATATATGTATGTATATATGTATGTATATATGTATGTATATATGTATGTATATATGTATGTATATATGTATGTATATATGTATGTATATATGTATATATGTGTCACTCCAGACGATACCTCCCCTTAGGATGCACTTAAAAATTTCAAACAAATTTTAAAATGTCAATAATATCAAAAGAAAGGATGAGTTCGTTGGCCAGAATTTTTGGAGTACATTTAGGGGTCAAATTTTGACCATATAGGGTCAAAAAACGTTTTTTTCCATTTTACCCCCCTTTTATGTGAAAATATGATAAAAGTGTAAATAACAACAATTACTGTACTCTTAAAGAGCTTTCCAACGACATGCATCTTGAAGGGTAAATACTATTTTGACTTTTGTACCCCGTACCCCTGTGTACCAATTTTTTTTTTCACCCGAGCAAATTCTAAACCAAAATTTTTCCTATATTATCATAAGCCAATAAAACGCAGATTTCTTTGAAAATTCGCTCATTAAGTCATGGTGCATGACTGGACTTTTTTTATTACAGGAACAAAAGTCTTTTTTGACGTGTGATCTTAGTTAAGTTTTCAAGGTATGAGTACAAGGTGAAGTTCAAAACTAGTTTGAAAAAGATTCCAATTGCTCAATGATGGGACTCATCTTAAGTTAATGACGAGGAAGTAAAATCCAAAACTGGATATATTGTTTTAGGATGTTGCTAATGATTACTAGAAGGGTGAAAAAAGTATTTGTTGTTTGTTCGCGTGTCATATTTAAGATTTAATTTATACTTTTACACCTAGGACTTAAACTAAAAATCTTATTAAATAAATAAATTAGATCCTTTTAAGGTACTTCTTGATGAATTTTCAAAAACACACATTCAATATGCGTTTTAGTTTCAGCCACCAACACGGAACTTTATTTATAATGCAACTGCAGGAAATTCATCATTAAAAACAGAATATAAGAAGGTGGAATTGTAGTTTTTTCTTAAATAAAATCTATATATAGAACTATTCTCCGAAAAAAAAAAATGTCCGGAATGGTAGATTGTCGCAATCAGATTGTTTGAACGACTGAATTATAAATTAAGTTCTGGTTTGAAACAGCTCATTATTGTAATAGTGAGGGGAAGAACAGATCATTGCTGATTCTAAGCGTGTAGAAGAGAGAGACATTTGATGTGACTTATGTTACAGTTCCCTATGTGGATTTAGGATAACAAATAACAAAACTTAAATTCATAATGTCAAGGGAATATTTCATATTGACATGACTCCATAAAGTTTTACTCAAACTAAAATGAATTTGTTTTGTTTAAATAGAAATTACAATTTGAAATTTCTAATAAGATGGGATAATCAAAACAGTTAATATTAATTCCCCGCGCGGGCTGGGTCCTCACTCAAGTAGCTAACTACTTGCGAGGGTCCAGACATTTATAGTAACTACTGTATTATGTATTTTTATTTTCTATGTACATATGGAAATAAATTGAATTCACTATTTAAGTTCTGTATTTTTCTGAATGAGTATAGCAATTACTTCAAAATCGGCCCAAAAGTTCAGACTACAGACAGACATTTTTTGACTCAAGGAACCTTAAAACGTGTAAATCTCTCAAAGACTAATTTTTTGCTCCATCACTAGTACTACCGGATTAGAGTATTATTTTCTTTCTCTCTCTTTTTTTTCTCTCTCTCTCTCTATCTCTCTCTTTATATATATATATATATATATATATATATATATATATATATATATATATATATATATATATATATATATATATATATATATATATATATATATATATATATATATATATATATATATATATATATATATATATATATGAATTAGTACGTTTATGAAAAAGTAATTATCCATTTATCATAATATTTGATGTGAAACAGTTAAGGTTTAAAATCGCCAAGGATTAAGTTTGACAAACCGGTCTTTGTTTTATATTACTATAGTCAGGATATCTTTTATTTATGTCACATGATAACTTACAAGTTTCTTCTCTTTAATTCAATATTGAAATATTTTATATTAAGGAGCTTGGAATTTGCTTATAAACTTGCTTACCTTACATCTTAGCATTATAATTAGGTTTTTCGATGTGTTTCATGTTTTTATCTCGTGGCCCCACACATTTTGCGCATAATGCTTATGGTTAGTTTCATGGCTTCCTCATTCTTCATTATGATGGATTTAATATCCATTGGAATACTTAACCCATTACTCGAGGGTTTTAATAAACGTCAAATTACAACGTAACCTATAATCAAAACATTATTCCTTCTCACAAAATAATAAAAAGAAGTAATCAAGAATTGAAATAACTAAATAATAAAAAACTTTATTTAAAATGCGACGAAATGACGAATATCAATCAGAAAATAATTTTATATGACAAGAAGAACTTTTAAAAGGGAATTATTAAATACATTAATAAAATTAACAAGGCATTTATATGAAGCTCCATCCAGAAAATTTAGAGGATCCGGAGCATTTAGAGGAACTAAATTCATTCATACATTCTTCTCAGTAATCTAAGAACATGATTGATTTTCATTTATAACGATTTTATGAGTAACAGAGCTCATAAGCAGAACAACTCTTGCCTTTTAAAAGAGTTTAAGACCACGGAAGAAAAAAGAGGCCAGAAATAATAAATTGGTAAGGCGTGAATCTCACGTAAAAAGGGTTTCGTTGGTATTGTGAACACAAAATTAGTAAGGGGGGAGGGGAGATAAGTTTTGATTTTTTTTTGACAAAATGGAGCGCAAAATTAAATGTTAACATCAAGTTTAATACATTTTTGAAATCTACTCTTCAATACCTTTCATTTGATACCCCACTCAAAATTAAAAAAAATAAAAAAATCGGATAACATGAATTATCCGTCATCTTGGATTTCCAGTAAATCAGAACAAATTGATAATCTTTTTTTTTCTATGGCCCAGCAGACCGCACATTTTGCATGTTTTTCTATATTTTTAGTAACAGCGGAAATACGATTTTAGGGGGGGGGGGACACGCAAAATTGCAATATTTTTTGACAAAATGGTGCTGAAAATTAACCACTATCCCTAAGTGGTATATATATTTCTATTCTACTCTTCAATACCTTTCATTTGATACCCCACTCAAAATTAAAAAATTTTTTTTTTTTTTCGCGACGTGAATTATCCGCCATTTTGAATTTGAACAGCTGATAATATTGAGTTCGCTATATTTTTCCTGTGTGTGCGTCAAAACGATCTTTTATACTGGAAGGTTTCACGTTTTTATCTTTTTTGGTTCAAAAGTTATTGGAACCGTACAGAGTGACAGACGGACACAGGAACGAAACTATAAGGGTTTCTTTTTTTTTGGTTTTACCAACGAAACCCTAAAAAAGGAAACAGAACTACGCATGGAATTTTCTATGATAATGGTCAGGGTAGGTGTCAAATTGGGAATTCTAAAGTAGAGTTAACAGTTAACTTTTAAAGAGTATACTAGTAGAGGAATAATGTAATCGAGATATCAGAAAGGGTATTTAGGAAAAATTAGAGGGAGTGAACAAATAGAATGGAGCGATGATGTTTGGAAGACAAAAGTACACCGAAATGGAGAATAGTATTTAGATAGAGGTTTCAGAATTACTCTTTTATTGTAATTTTTAGGTATAAGGCATTCAAGAAGACGGTCTAGAAAAAAAAAAAAAAAAAATAGAAAGAGCTTCACCAACCTCGCATTTCATGGAGACATAAAACCTATTATTCATTCTTTGATACAGCTTTTAATTCTGCAAAAAAATATGAAGGCTCTCAACAAAAAAATAATTCCTTTGATGAAAAGTAGAAACTGCAGAGGAACAAAAACTAGTCCTTGTGGAACACTGAACTTATTTGTACAGTAAACAAAAATAGAAACTTCTAAAAGGAGAACATTAAGGCATACGACGGATGTCAAGTTGGAAGGATTAAAATATCTAATTAATCTCTTCATTAATTTTATCGATGCTGATCAGTGATAAAAACAAAGGAATGTGGCTTACACTGCCTTACAATCAATTGCTTTTCAATTTAACATTATATAAATAATAATAATTTTATATGATCCATGGCGCACCAGCCTATGAAAGGCCTGCTAAGACCTTATACAAACTTGAATGAAAGACACGAGTTGCTCACGTCGGTCGCCCTATTAGGTGCATAAACCGTATAGTTGGCATTCAGAACCACATAGATGGTACTTCATATAAGTAGTTACCCATTTATATTGGGTGAAAACCGAGGATGGGGATGTTGATACTGGGTGCCATGCCGGAGACGTGAAACGATGCCGGATTTCCTGTTTTCAAAGCATGAATGACAGCAATAAGCTTCCAGGGACCCTTAAAAAATTGTATTAGAATATACTCACTTTTGGAATTTAGCAACTCCATCCCCAGGCTTGGCAGCCACGTATTATTTTATAGATGTACAATTATTTACTGTTTCATTTCTAGCAAATAATAATTGCCATTGAGTGTAATCGAAGTATTATTCAACCCTAAAAGTCCAATATTCGAGATCCCTCGGCTCAGTCTAGTAGATTATTTAATGTCTAATTTATATTACATACTGTATGTTTTTTAAAGGGGTCAAGGATTGGAAGAAACATGTTGAAGCGCCCCTGAAATCCTGTTTCTGAACCTGCGCAAAGGTAGAATCTCTCAAGACAGGTTTCGCGCGGTGAACTTGATTCTTTATAAAAACACACACACTTACACACACTTGACGAGGGTTTTTTCGTATCTTTCTCATGTCTGACGAACATTAAACCGGTCGTAATCTCCGGTATAAAATTTCCGTAGGGGAAATCAGCTGGTGTCTGGAATGGGAATTCTTGTTTCTTTTTCTTTTTACTTTTTTTATTCTTTCCAGGTAAAAAATAATTTGAACCAATGAAAGAAAAACTTACTCGCTAAAGCCATCTTTTTAATTTTAATTCCTTTTAGTCTTTAACAGCTGATCCATAAGAAACGTTATAAACCTTTAATTCAATTAAAGCTCCTGTTTAATTTCGATATTTGATAATGTCCATAATTTATCTGTAAATAAATGAACCTTATAGATTATAAAATCATTCAATTTATTAAACAGCTGATCGCTGATCGATTGTTAAAATTATGGAATATAGTCTGCCAATTAGTTTAGCCGTATCTTCCTCGAGCCCTATCACCTTCTTTAATATTTTACGACCAATTATTATTGTTTTATTACCTAAATTTAAAAATAAGGCGCGAAAATTCGATTTTGAGTTTTGACAAATTTACACGTTTTGAGGTCCCCCTAAGTTCAACAAAGTGGTTTAAAAAAAGACTGTCTGTCGTCTGAGCTGACGCATGGAGCCTACTTGGCCGATTTTGACGAAATTTGGAATACATGTACACAACCCGAGGCCAAATCAGCTACCCCCCCCCCCCCCCCCCCCCTCCCCTCCGTTTGATTCCCCGTCGAAGATAATTTATCTTTATGATAAAATGTTCAATATTAATTATTGCGGCCCACAGATGGTCCCATATTAATTTTAACCGTCTCCACTAATTAAATTTTGCTAAATTGGTACTTTTATTCATATTTAAAATCAAAACAATTTAGATAGATTTAAAATGTGTAGGATCTGAGGGGATATTAAAATAAAATAAAAATGTATACAAGAAAGTTTTATGGAGTTTTCTAGAAATAATGTTTATAAAAAGTCTGCCTATTAGTGTGGCACATAGCTTCCTCGCACTTTAACGATGTTATGCTATTACAAACCATTATTGTCTAATTATTTTAGTTTTCCCCCCTTTTTTTTAATCTATCAACATTTTTTTGTTCTTTTAAATAAATAATAATAGTATCAATATTAAGAAAAAGTTAATGAGCGCGAGCGCAGAGGTTGGCAAACTATCTGTGGGCTTCGTTCTACATACCATCCAAATATCCTAAAATTATAAGATTTTATATAACTGCAAATAAATGTATGTTTAATGGAAATTAATTTATTACTGCCATTACAACTTTTGACATGAATGAATCTTTTAAAAACCAATATAATAAACATTTAATATTGGTTCACTGATATAGCAAAAGTCAAGTCCATGTCCAATTTTAATCATTATGAGTTAAACTACCTTTATTTATTGTAAAGTACCCGTCTTAGCCCGGGTGTATAAAAATTATTAATGTAAACCTTGCTCTAAACCTAACGAACATATGGTACGAATGTGAGCGCTGTCGGATAAGTGGTTCAAATATTTTAAGAACATTTACAGACACTGTATATATTTATATATTTAGATTATAGTAAATTTATGTTTACTTTAAGCAAATAAACTAAATTAATAATGAAGTAATTTCAATGTTATAACTAATTATTGTTTCAGGTCGGCTGGCTGTGATATTATTAGGCATCTTTACGCTAGCTATAGGAATCATCCTGTCATCTATTCCCTGGGCAGACTATCTTATTTATAAGGTAATTATTTGTTTTCTATTTTTTTAGTTTCTGAGTTGATTTTTTTTTTTTTAACAATTAGGTACCCATGATTTGGAATTATTAATAATTTATATATTATATTGTACTGTCTATTAATTTAATATAATAATAAATAAAATACTTAATTTTTTTTTTAAATAAACCCATAACACAGTACTCCTAAGATTTTTTTTTTTTTTTTTTTTTTTTTTTTGGTGCGTGAATATGACTACGATGAACTGTAACGTTAAGTTAATAAATAATATTTATCAACAATTTTGTGACCTGTTGGTGAAATAATAATTGATAGAAAACAAAAAATACGAAGGTGACAAAAGATGATACAGGTGCACTATCATTAATTATTTTCTATACTTACATATTTCTCAAAGTTAATAATTAGTAGTTTACAAATAACAAGAGTCTTACGTTGGTCTCCACCTTAATTTAGACTCACCATTTTAATATTATTTTAATAATGTTACTCTAGTTCTTCAACAATGGGTTTATTGAGGCCGACAGCTGCGCTTTAATAAATAAACTTGCTGCTGATAAGTATGTAATATTTTACGTGGAGAGACAATTTCAGTTGAATCCATAAAGGTGGGTTCACAGCTAGCGGATACGTAATTGCGGAGGGCTATATTATAGACAACAATATATCTTCGGGGAGCCGCGCCGCCGCCGTCACGGAGAACGAAGTCATTGTTTCCCTCCCCTCAAGTTTCGGTCGGTCAGGTTATAAACAACGCCAAAATTATTAGATCGTTTTTCAACTTGAATTTAGTTCTCTTGCTTTAAAAAAACGTATATATGTAATAAGATTATATATTAAGACTTTTATTACATATATAAATAAGAAATAGGTATGTAATAAAAATAATGTAGGAACAGATATAATATGTACAGATATAAAAAACACAGATATAATACAATGTAGGAACAGATACAAATATATTATAATAAAACAATTTTTATAAAAATACAGAAGGGAAGCAAGAAGAGAACGAAGTTTTTCTTACAGGTGTTAAAGCGGAGCCGCAAAAGCGTTGCCATAGATGAATCCCTTCGGGCCTCCGCAATTACGTATCCGCTAGCTGTGAAACCACCTTAACTTGAGTAGATTGCTTCACTATGTGCCATTTCTTTCCTGCTGAAACCAAAAAAGTAAACAATTTAATCTATTTCAACTGATAGTAAAGTTATACAAATCAATTAAATTATATTTAATAATAATTTCCTTTAGAATTATGTTAGAGGGTTCTTTTTTATAAATTTAATAATACATCTCACACGGTTTGAATTAAATTTAACAATTCAGAGGAGATTTAGGGAGACAAAGTTACACCATATAGTATAACAGGTGTTTAATTGTTCGGCTGTAACTCTGGATTTCGTTGAGCTTAATTGGTTATTTGTTATATTTCGGACAAATATATGGGCTGTATGTATGAGGATGTATGTTAGTAACTTTTAATTGAAGTAAGTTACGAAAGTTTAAAATATGCGAGTGTGCAGCAATCACGCATATGCAAAGCTGATTTTTTTTTTTTTTTTTTTTTTTTAAATCTGAACTTGACATCATTTGCATCGAAAGCGGTCTCTAACTAAAACGGTTCATATACGAGTATTTTACCTTTATGACAAATTACGTGAACGAGTTTCGAGTGCGTGATATTTTTAGCTTATGCCAATTTTTTTGCACTCTTATTATTAAGAGTGCAAAAAAATTGGGGACTAAAAGTTATAAAGTTTGGTAAAGTGCGTTACGTCAATGCAGATTCAAGCATAATAACTACCTACCGTAAGATATGTCAAGGAAATATTTCTTCTTATATAGGTACAGTCGGCCTAAGGCAATTATCAAATTTAATCCGATAAAGTTTAAACTATACAACACTAAACACTTATAGCTTTTAGACTCTTACTAACTTTTATTTATAGTTCAGGAAGCCATAAAATTCCTATAAAAAGCCAATAAATATTATGTAGATCTTAGCCTTATCAAAATTTTATCATAAGTTAAAATGTAACCCACTTGATCATCTGTTTATTTTGTCTAAATAAAAATAAGTGCTTGGTTGAAAGAGAACGCATAAATAAATATAAATTGATACATAAAAGAGGAAGTCATTATGATACATGAAAAAAAGCATTTATCAAATTTAATCAATATGCGTGTTATTATTTTTGAAGGACATAAATTCGTTAATAGGCTATTCAAATTTGATATTAAAAACAAATTTCTTGCTCTATTCTTTCGTTTGCAATTTTTTTGATTTTTCATTTAACATGTTTAATAATTAATTATTATTATAACTGTATACACATTAAATTGTTTTTTTGTATTAATTAAATTAATAATATTTATTGATTTTTGTAATCCCCCCTTATGTTTTAATACATGAGAATTTTCTTATTAAATAGGCACTTTATCAGATCGCTAATAAAGTGTCTATTTAATAAGAAAACCGCTATTCCATTAATTGAGACGTTTGGACCCTTTAAAGGTCATCTTCAGTCCAATTTATTAATAGATATTGCTAAGTCTGTAAGGTTTTTTTTAAAAAAAAAATACTTTCTCCGTCGGAGACAGAGAGTCGATGAAAATAATTGTTTTGTAAACTAACATTAAGAATTTAAATTATAAAAATTATATACAAAATTATTCGGTATAAAATAAAATAAAATTTGGCATTTTATCTACTATATTTACAAGTCAACACAACATTTAAGTTAAATATATAACAACCAACAAACAAATTTAATAATTTAAAAATTATTTTAATAACATGTGTTCTTAAAATAATTAGTGTGGAATAGTGGTTTTCTTATAAATAGACACCTTATCAGTCATTGTTTTGTAGTAATTTGATTACAAATAGAACATATGGATATTATAATTACTGTTTTCGTCCTCAATGGTAGCTAAAATTGTAAGTATTAATGGTTTATCTAGATAATGTAAGTAGATATTTAATCTAACAAGCAAGAAAACCTATTACCTACGTAGCTGAACACGGTGAACAATCGAAGATAGTCTCTAAGAAAAGTACATATAAGGGAAAAGTTCTAACAATTGACAATTCTAGGCTTAAAGCGATTTAGAATAGCATCACTTCTTAAGAGATAGAAATAATTTTATTGTAATAATTTATTGTATTTTAAATCATGTAAAATAGTTATTTAAAGAACAATAATTTGTAATGAAGTTTTTTCGATGTTTTTAGGCATGAATATGGCCCGGAGTGGGGCGAAATATAGCCAAGTTTAAGAACTATTTCACCTTAGTTGAAATACTTATTTACTACCCTTGATCGACCCACATAAAAAACGAAGATAGAAATAAGAGTAAATTATTTTTTAATAAATTTAGAGTAATAATTAACTTTATCTACGGTTGATACGAAATATAAATGTTATATCTCTGTTCAGATGCGTAGAAAGTGATTCTTTACGTACTTAAAGCTATAAGTATATAGCTATACATATACATATATCATCACGCGCATACGCGCGCATACGCGCACATAATATTCATTGCGCATGCGCCTTTCATAATTCTTCTTTTTTTCCGCCCGAGTGCGGTAAAAAAGAAGAATTCTTCACCTTAACCCACTATTAGCGAGTTTGTTTATATATAACAAAACTAATTTGCTGTTTGTTTAATTAAAGTAACTGTTTTTAGAGGAAAACAATGCTTGATCTATATCATTAAGACGAAAATGAGAAGAATAATACTCCTCCCGAAATAATTAATTCGGCACAAAATACAACTAATAAATTAATGTCATCTTTATCAAAAGAGAACTACGAACTTACATACATGAAGTTTATTAAATATTTATTATTAAAATCCAACAATCGTAGATAAAGTACGGTACGCAACTCGTGCGAAAACAGCATTTTGCTTTGCTCGTTTGGTTTTACTAACCCCGCTGTCGCTCGGGTGCAAATTCCACACTAGCATGCGTAATGTACTATTAAAGTCAAAATATATTAATTCTGCTGTTGATATGGCAATTATTTAAATTGATTTACAACGAACTCGAATAATATACAGATGTATAATAAAATAATAAGTATATAGATGATTACTAAACTTTTATTATTACTTTATCTTTATTTAGGTATTTTTATATAAAATTGTTCTGTTAAAAAATTTGATCCTGTAAATTAGAATACGAACCATGTAGAAGAATAAAAGCCTAATTCATTTTGCCTCTGTAAGTATTTGACATGTTACTAGTTTAGAGTACCATTAAAAATGTACTTAATTAAAAAGATATTATTCGAATATTTTGTTATCTGAATTATATTTTATTGAATTATTTTAAATTGATAACATTATAAACCTGAAAGCAAAGATTAAATAATATATAGTTTCAATTAATTTCAGGTTCATAATATAATCATCTTAGAATATAATAATTTGGATAACAAAATATTTGAAAGCAAAGAGCTCAAATATTATCATTTACACTTATTAGATTCAGATGCTTCTATTGTATGATTAAACGAGCACTCATAAACAAGCACTCATCGACTTGATGTAACCTAACGCCAAACGTATTACGACTCCTTTGTGAAAAAATTAACTAATGAAACTATTGAGTGTCAATTTAGTTTAATGTGTTTTGAGCACGTACTTTTTTACTCAATATTCGAGATGATTGATATAAAATTAGGTAATTTTAAAGTGAAAATTCCGGCAGGAGGTTGCAGAATACTTAAACAAGAAGAACGATCTTGCGAGAGATGTGATGTTAGAAGAGCTGAATAACTATCGTGATTGTGTTGTGGGAGGTGGTTCTTCTGGTTTAGTTATAGCGTTGATATCTCTTGCCTGTCCATTAGAAGGCTCAAGCAACCATAACGGCGATACTTTCCTATTTGGGAAGACGGGGTGAACTGTCACCCCGGACTGCTTCACTAGCGCGTATAAATATCACCTCACCGCATGTTGAATAACTAGCGTAACTGCGGTTACAAAAATATACTTTCCTAGTATGATGTTTTTTCCTTAATTTCTTTTTTGTTTAAAGAAAAAAGTGTTTATCACGATTTTCTTACAATAGCAATGATTATGAGGGATACTTTTCTGAAAAAAAATGTATTAAAATTTAATATTTTGATACAGACTGTTTTCAACCAGAATATAATATTCTATTTATGATGATGAGGAAAAAAATATCAGGTGAGTCCATATAAGTTGATTACCATAAGAAGCTTTACCTCTGAAGCCCAAATAAGTATATCTTGGCAATGGAGAATTCGACTTTTTTACAAGCTTTTATTTAACTTGCAATGTATGTATTTATGTATGTTTCTATGTAAGTCTGTATGTATGTATGTTCGGGTCAAATCTTGCAACTGAATTTTGAAGTTTCGGCTTTCTAAATAGTCGGTGGTTACATTTAGTTTACTAGATTAGGAGACAGATTAACGATTAACCAACAAAATTATTAACTTATCAATAAATAGTTAATTAATTTATTAACTATTAACTGATTATGGTATGGTCGTCAGAAATAAATAATCTCTTGCAAGTTTCAGCTTGCTAGGTAGTCAGGAGTTAGGGCAATTTAGATAACAAGACTTTAGAGGCAAGTGGAAGTAAAATAAGATAAATTCGCAGAAAGACTTACAACAATAACAAATAATCTGAACTATTATGAAGTATACATACATATTCTTGTCGGCGAAAGACAAAAGAGACTTGTAGGTAATGGTAATGAACAGTAAGCAATTAAAAAAGAAAAATGACGATGTATTGCAAAAATAATAAATAATGTGTTGCGCGCGCAGCTCGGAGTATGCCGGCCTTTTAACTCTTCATCGACGGTGAGAGGCCGGGTTCGATTCCCTGCTGGGAAGGTTATTTTTATGCTAATTTTAAACATTTTTTAAGCAAATAAATCATATAAATCGATTTTAATGTCTTAAAGGAACATCTATTCCAAATTTAAAGAAAAAAAAACTTTTTTTTTGAAAAAAAAATTTAAACTTATTTTTAAATTAATAAAAAAAATACATATAAAAAAACTACTATACATATTTATTTTCCAGACTTAATATACATGTATATTAAATATATATATTTGGAATATTCATGCCAAATTTCAAGATAAACAAATTTTTTTTTTTTTTTTTAATAAAAAATTAAATTCATTAAATATAAAACTCATACGTTATTTGTAACGACTTCAAAGAACATCCATGCCAAATTTGAACAAAATCGAACAAAGCGTTTGGCCGTAAGCGCGTAACAAACATTTTCAAACGAAATGCAAAACGGTCCAGTACCTGGGCATGACCGGGGAAGAAAAAGTTAAAACATAGACCTCGCTTTGCTCGGCCAACAAGATTCTAGCTTGATGTTAGTCACACATTTTCTTGAACACTATCTCCTGGACTATTATATCTTTGATTTTAATTGAATTTGTCGTTAGATTATTTTATATTTTTATGAAAAAAAATTGGATAAATAGTTTAATACATATTATATTAGACTTTTACCCTATTAACTTCTAACTTTACAAGTCTTTTTTATTTTAAAATTTGGCTAAACCTACATTAATATATTTGTACAATGAAGACAGTGATCTTCAGATCAGTACCAACTAATTTTATGAATATATTTAAAAATTAAATGAAATTATTTTTTATGAATGAGTAAACTGTCAAATGTAAAGTAACAGTTCTCAAAAATAAAATAAACATCAATATTAATACATTTTCCTAACTAATATCCAATTTATATGTACGAATATATAATGATACTTTTAACGTTCGGAACCTTTTTATGAGCTTTAAAACTGAGATCAAGCTTTTCCCCCTTATTTATCCAATAGGCTTCCTCTTATAAACCTGAAAAAATTGCTAACACTTTCCAACTTTACAGTATAAACGTAATACAAAGAGTTAATATTTTGACGTATCATAAATTTATATTGGTTAAGCTCCATAAAATGGCTTTATACAGGTAGATTATGGTTTTGTATACCATAAATAATAAATTATATTGGGTCATAAGAATTATGTTTAGCTTTCAAATGCATCTCGTCAAGGTTTGATACTGCTTTAGGCAAAATACACCTGCAGAAAAGTTCACGCGCATATTTTTGTTCCAAACTGCATTTATGTAACCCTCTGTATTAGAAATTTACAGGCAGTATAAAGCCTTCATATTTGGGCTCAAAATAGCCATTCTTATAACATGTTATATAACATGCTTTAACATAGCTATGTTATATAACATAGCTCTTGTTTGTCATTAGTCACTTAATAGTTCAGGACGAGCCTGCATTAGATTGTCCGCATTTGATGCAATTTGTATTAAGTGTTAAATTCTGTTAGAAAGAAGAGCAATCTTAAAAAAAAAAAAAAAATTACTCAAAGTGAGCATGTGCTGCATACACACTGTACACACCTATATTTAAATTGATGTCACACACGATTATGTAACTTGCTATAACTATCAAGTACCATACACACATATTATTAAACTAAAAGTTATCTTACATCGTAAAATCTTTACAGGAATCTAGCCCTAGAATACTAACCATACTTTGTTGGCGCTTAACACAAAACTTCGTCATTTTTACGAGGATTGCGTAAGAACGATTTGTTATTACATTTTAATTGTCTTATGTTTTAATTTTAATTTATTATTATTATTATTTATTTATTAATGATAGCAGAGCATTATGCCATAAAAATAGTATCACATAATATGAAGAATACAAAATATACTAGTATAGTTTGAGTATCAATAAAATGTAAGAATTTATATACAACAATCGAGTATTGTTAGATTTATTAATTTAAGTAATATATGTATTTGAATTGGCATTATTATTTTTATACAACATAATACAGAAATAAATGTTAGTTAACAATTTAATAGTACATTACGTGTCGAGTGCGGAAAGTAGCATTTTGCATGCGAGTGTGGAGTTTGCACCCGAGCGATAGCGAGGGTAGTAAAACCACACGAGCAATGCAATATGCCGTTCTCGCACGAGTTGCGTACCGTACTTTATCTACGATTGTTAGATTTAAATAATAAATAAAGAAAAAAATACACTTGCTGTTTGTAAGTTCGTATCTCTCTCTTGATAAAGATGGCATTTATTCTTGAGTTGTATTTTTTGCCGAATTAATTATTTCTGGAGGAGTATTATTCTCCACATTTTCGTCAAAGCACTATATTCACTTATTGTTTTTCACTAAAATCTCGATATAAACCGTTATTTTAATAAAAGAACTGCAAATTAGTTTTGTTAAATGTAAACAAACCCACTAATCGTGCGTAAAGCTAAAGAATTCCTCTTCTTTACCGCGCTAGCGTGGTAAAGAAGAGAAATATTCAGAACTATGAGACGCGCATGCGCAATTGTGAATACAAGTACGTAAATAATCACTTTCTACGCATCTAAACAAAGATATAATGTTTATATTTCGTATCAATCGTAGATAAACACTTTTTTTTAGAATGTTCTCCACAAATAGGGACGTCGCAAACAAAGCAATAGGTTGTAGCTCAAAGTAAAAACGGCGAAAAGATAACACTAAGAATTTTCGGGCGCTACTAAAGCAAACTTGTAGGAATGAAAATAATGTAGATAAAGCAATGGTGAAGAGTGGGGTGTCTGTTTTTTACAGAACCAAGATAGCTCACTTTTAATAGACGATCGTCGTAATTTTTACGAATGGTTAGTATTCTAGGGTAACATGTAATGGTTTTTTGAAATAACGATTCTGGTTACTTAAATTTTGAAGAATATTGAAGAAGTGAATTAGAATTACACTAGAGACAACATTTAATAATATGTGCAGTATAGCATACCACTATTTTCTTCACTTAAACCAAATTAATCTAAGAGAGATTGCATTAACAGTTCAACACTTTACGATGCTTTTCCATCATTATACATTTCTCTTGTTCTTTGTATTTAAAACGTCTTACAGTTAATTGTTATGTTGCGCCTGAGCTGGCAATTACATTTGATTGATGGGATTGTTGTGCAACCACGTAAATAAAAACTTTTAATACCTATAATTATAAGTAGTTTAACATGTAATTCTTATATTTTTCGCTCTTACCAGTATTGCTTCATTACTTTTTACATGTTTAAATCTTGAATTAAACTTTGCGTATCTTTGTAGCACTATCACTTTTATTTTGGTTTATGACTTAACTATTTGAAATCAATTTTTTACTTTCTCCTTCACATTGCATTTATAGTAGAGAAAGTATTGTGCTGGCTAAAAATTAGATCTTGGTAGATTTAGACGTTTTGAGGTGCCCCAGTGTCAGATCTACTGGACCGATTTTGATTAAATTTGGCATACATTTACAGAAAAATCTCAATCAATCCTCCTCAAAAACCCTGAAAAATCGTGAATTTGATTGCTTTAAAAACAGTTCTGATCAGTATCACTATTTATTTGAAGAATTATATAATTGAAGATTTTTTTTATTGCATTTTATGTACATAGTATAATTAGAAGTATAAAATTAAGTTTCAAGAAAATTGTTTTAGTATTTAATAAACAGAATAAAAAATATATTGCGTACTAACGGCTATCAGTACGTTAAAGATGCCCTCATCTAGAACCAAAGTTTAATCGCCGGTAATATTAAGAATTGTTCACCCAAAAAGGAAAGACATGTTTCACGCTAATGACCACAGCGATGCTTAAAGTGCCTGATCCATCAGTCCTCTGCGTACGGAAATAACCTTTGCTGTCATATCTTCCTTTGATCTAGACATAGAAATAAAATCACATGAGTTTGTTTGGATTCATAAGTGATGGTAAATTCATATCGAATAAAACTTGAAAAGTTTTAAACATGAATAATTGTATAATTTTAAAACAATGTTTGGTTCAGAGCTACACCAAGGTAACAGAAGCATCAGCTTGATTTTTCTAAAAACTGTTATTTAATTATTTTTTCTTCCCATTTAAAAATTCTTGTCAAAAATGCGTTTCAGACTTCAGGGAACATTTATGGTATCTTTTCTGTCTGTTAACATTTTTGCAAACGCCCATATTTTAAAAACTACTTGTGTCAACTGGTTACGGTACTTCAACTTATTATCTGATTCTCCACCTGAAATCCATATTTTTTGATATAATATTTTATCATTAAATTTGAATTTATTGTGAAGCTAAAAAGTATTATTTTTTGTGTTTATTTTGAACTTTTATCATTTCAGTAATCATTATATATATATTCTTTTTGTTATAGAATTTGAAATTAATTAATGGAACATTAAGTTTCTACTATTGGCAGAAGCCTGGTGTTAATCGGTTCACGAAAATCTGGGTATTCAACATGACAAATCCAGATAACTTCCTTAATCTCGGCCACAAGCCTAAGCTAGAGGAAATTGGACCCTTCGTGTATAGGTAAGATTTTATTTATTTTTTAATTTTAATTTTTTAATCTATGCACATTATAATTTTATATAATCTAGTAGTGTCCCAACGGTGTCAGACGGCGACGACTCACCTCAAAATTATATGTCATTGCTAAGCTAAGGCAAGCACATTTATTCTAATAAAAATAAATGTTGTTAGCCCGTTGCCACGGTCTTAACGGCTCGTCTTAAATAACAGTCCAGGGGAAGGTTAAACATGTTTTACACTAATGATTATATTAGGCAAATTTCGACAGTGGCCGAACCCTTCCCGTCCTGTATGTAACAGGTCGGAATGTCCAATGGATCTACGCGGCCATCTCTTCGGGTTTAGGAATTTTGTGCAAAAGGTTTTTGGTTTTTATTTTTAGTACAATAAATGCATTTTACCATAAATCGATTCCTATTCTACTTTATAACGATTTATGGAGATAGATAAATGGAGTTGTAGATTTGATTGTTCAACTTGATTTACGAATCTGTTCTGATAAATGTTCGTGTGATTTAAAACTGTTAGTTAGTTCGGAAGTACAAGAGCCATCCGATGGAGTAATTTAACAGTATCATTATTTCCAATATTATTTTATCAATGTAATTCATAAAGTTTTAATTAATAATATAAAGGAATAATTTGTTAATACAATTACTTGTCAAATCAGGTTTAAATTAAATAATAAAAATCAGTTAACTACAAACACAGACAGACACACACACACATATATATGTATATATACAAATTAAACAGTACTACCCCATTATTTTATTTTACGTGATTGCTTAATACATTTAAAAACTGCACGGGTACTATGTAAACAATATGCATAGCTAGAGATAGCTCTGTTCTAAATATGTCCTGTGTTCTACATAACGTAATGCTTTATGCAATGTATTCTCTCTATTAGTATTTCCTTTTGAATAAAACAAAATTAATAAATGGAACATTTACATGTTCTTATTACTCAATGTCTTTCAGTTGTTAGATTGTTCTATTCTTTAATTTAAATTAAAAATCTCCGGTAACTCTTTTAAAATCATTTTTCATATTTTAATATTCAATATTTTATTGTTTTGACTTAGGCAGCGTTAAGACCACAAGCATTTTTTTTTTTTTTTTTTTTTTTTTTTGGACCTGTTATTAGTTTTTATAGTCCAGGAGATAGCGTGCAAAAAAGTGTCTGACTTTTGTGTACAAATTTATCTTTTAGTGCCTTACAAAAATATGTGGTCGGCTAAGTTCACCTAAGGGACAAAGCTTGGCAATAGGCATTTGAAAGAAAAAAAATAATAAAGAAACTTAGAGAGCGGCAATGTCCCGCCAATTATGGTAGACATTGTGATTTTCTTGATCCTGAGTACAAAATTATTTGTAGACCGACATTCAAGTTGTTATTATGTCGTTTGATAGGTTAGTTATTCTGATATTACTCCAAATCAAAGTGGTCCATATGGATCAAGTGGTCAACGCTATGGTTAAATTCGATTTTAAAAGGTCTAAATTTTACAATTTTTAATCAAAATTGTCGTAACCTTTTTTTGAGAAATAATTTTATTTCACGCTTTTTCAGGTTTTTTCTGGGCAGCTCCCCCAAATTTGTAGCTAATATTTAATAATAATTAGCTAATTTCTAGATTTCACCTCAGGTTATGATTTACTTTATAATTTCTAAGTTTCATTGAAATCGGTCCAGTTGTTTAGGCTCCACGTGTCTGCAGTGATAGACACAGAAAGATAGACATTTTTTTTTAAAAAAATCACTTTTTTGGACCATAAAAGTGGGTACTTGTTTAGATTGATACTCCCCTATGTTGTTTTAGAATGAAAATGACTTTGATTAAATAAGTATTAAGAAAAAGGATGTTTAGTCAAATGTACTTTGGGACAAAGGAATATTCCACTTCTTTTTTGATAAGGAGAGTAACAGTCAAAAGAACATTCCGTACACCTTCTTTAGATTGTTACTCCCCTCTGTTTTTTTTATAAGGGGAATAACAATCTAAAGAAGTGCCAAAATGGTAAAATCCTTTAAAATCTCAAAATCGAATTTTCGTCTCATCACAATACTTTCTTCCTATGTATTATACTTATATGAGAAAATGTAAAGCAAATCAAAAACAACAAACAGAATTAAATAGAGTGTGTGTGTGCTTTTTTTATCACCAGTATTTTCCAGTCATAAAAAGGTATCATTTAATTTATTCGGACTGAAAAAAAAATACTGTTGAAATTATTATATTTTATTAGACAATATTTAATTTAAAGTTATATTCTTTAAATAACTTCCTTCACGATATACTTTTTAATATGTTGTGCTCTATATAACTCACCTATTTGCAATGAATTCTTCCCATTAGCGTATCCTTCTAAACAGTAAAAAAGAGAAAAAAAACACTAATAATTAAAAAGAATATAAGGTATATCTTGATTTTATTGCGTAATATATTTCAGTTAATATGATTCTCATCGTATGACTATATTTTTTTTAAATTCAAATAATTATTTCCGTATGTTTCAAATGTGGAGTTACTAAATTAATAACAGTAGGTTGTGGTAGTTATAATTAAATAATTATTACACTCAGTAAAAGGAGTAACTAAAAAATGAAATAATGCAATAGCGAACTTATGCTAAATTTCTAATTACACATAAAAATTAAAACAGTTTTTTTTTTTAAATACGTAATTTCATAATGTAATGTAAGCTGAGATCGCAATAAATTATTTACACATGAGAGTATATTTGTAATAAATAAAACATGTTTATTAATCGTAACATCAAATAAACAGCTTGTTTATTGAACTATTGGCATACAGTTAATTATTATTTACTAGTTTAATTAGTGACCTCTACAAAAGATAAATTCATAAGTTTTATTAAAACGTCTCTCGATTGTGAAATTACTACAGGTTTTGTGGAATTTCTTATTGGAGTTGAAATGTGAAGGAAGTAAATAAATAAAATCTTTCAGCTAGAATAAGTAATACTTTCTTGCACTTTTCATACCTATTTTTACATTCAAAACAATGATGATGTCTTTATTGTGAAAACCTGTTTTTTGTCTTTTATTTATAATAATTTATGGTACAAAGCAATTCAAGTTTGTTTTCTTTTTAATTTACTTCGCAATTACTCTTTATTTGTGTTCTTTATTAAACGTGAATCGTTAAATGAAGCTGAAATAATTAGTACATAACTTATAAATACTTTCTCATACATATATTTTGGTTATGCGCTATATTGCAGTACCCTTCACAATACATTTATTTTTGTTGTGATAGTTCTTATTCTTCATATTTGTGTGTCTTAGCTTGGAACTAGATTTTAGTACAGGTTGACTGATTTAGTTAAAATTTAGTCTTTATGTTCCTTTTACTAATGACCAGGGTAAGTTTGTTGGACACACGCAACGCTCGCGTATTCGCGAGCTTCTAATTTAAAATTGAATTTTTAGAAAGGGAATAGTTTTTACTTTCATCTATTCGATGAGGGAAACATTTTATTAATAAAACCAACAGCGACATCTTTATGAAGTGATGAAGATTGGTAAAACTATCTATTAAACGTTGAAAAAGAGGAAATTACGTTTTTTTAACAATATCTTACGTTAATATATCGATTTTAATTAAACTTCTTATACATCGTTTAAAGTCTAAAGTAGCATTTAAAACAGGCATGTATTGTATAATTACAATTTGTATGCCAGCAGAAGTTTTTGATTAGTGCAGTGATGCATTTATTTACTAATTTAGTTTGTATTTAATAAAAATATGATAATTGATCGAGAGTGAACATGTCAATAATAGTCGAAAAGTGGCGGATGTATGAGTTAGAGGTAGGTCGGTAGGTATAGTGGTAAGGTACTCGTATTAAGGTTAAATAGGTCATCCGGCACCTCAACTCTTATTCTACTTATCTTCTTCAACTATGATACTTTTATCGTGATTATTTTTTACTACGTTTTTATTAGCTTGTTTTCTTGTTTGTTTGTTTGTCCGGTACAAATCTGGCAATCGATTTCTAACTAACTTCCCGAATAGCTAGACATTTGAAACTTTTAGCATAGCTCAGAACACGATGACAATGCATTATTTAATACTTTTAGCCATCTTTCAGCAGAATTTAATTAGTTTTCAGCAAATTTTGCTGTACGAAAAGTTAGTTCTGAAAAAATCCGCAAGTTATTTTATTTGTTTTGTTATGTCCAATATTTACGCAATCTTCATTTTGACGGGTCTCAAATTTGTGATAGGTAAACATTGAATGACAGCAAAACAGGATATATCGATTATATTATTTATGGATTATATTATTTACATATATTATTTCAAATATATCGATGGCACGCTTTAGATTTGGTGTTGGGGAGATCCGAAGTACAAAGATTGGTCCTTTTATAGGTTTAAGATCAGCTCTCTAGATGGTTGTCATTTATATGTGAAGTAAATAAATTCGGAACTATTTTTTCTCCACTAACATTATATATAATATAATATAACTATAACAATTATATTATCAACATTACATATGATTCAACAGAAAATTTAAAAACGTAATATATAAAAAGTTCTTTTTATCTTGAAATTATTATTAATATTATTTGTATTGCAATGTGCTCGCTTCACTAATTGAGTCACGCAATACCTAGTTTACTATAAACAAGTTAAACAAAACCACAGTAAAAACAACCATTCTCATATAAAGTGAGACGGTTGAATTACAGAAGAATACATTATTATTCATTTTAAGTCCGTAAATACCTCTTTTAATAGACCGATAGGTTTCCATTTATCACTATAATGTCTACCATGAACAAAAGAAAACTTAATAAATACAAAGAAATAGTCTCTCCACGGAAAATAATACTTGCTTATTTATCAAAGCAGCTTTCGGCTCAACGGAGTCTTACGTTAGTCTCCGACATCATATGACCCGCCCACAACAATTTTTTTTATAATGTAATTCTAGTTCTTCCAGAATCGGCTCTAATGATGGCTTTATAAAAGCCGAAACTGCTTTGATAAATAAACAAGTATTATCTTCCGTGGAGAGACTGTTTTTCTCTGTATTTATTAAGATGGCCTCCATTAACGCTCTTATTTCTGAAAAGAAAACTTGTTAAATTTGCATTTAATATTATTTTTCCACTGATCTAGTTTAGTGGTGACCTTGTTTTTTGATCTATTTTGTTTTGTAATTACTAAAGAAATAAATAATCTTTTCATGTTCCGTAAGAAAAAATGTCAAGTAAATTGCATAAATAACATTAATATACAGATTAAAAAAAATGCAGGAACCTAAATTATAACTCTATTTACAGTTTAAATATAGATCTATTTAATTGTTTGTAAATGGTTTCTGCTTAGTTTGAGTTAAGTCCGACTAATTAGTGTTATAACTAAAGTTGTGTAAGATTTAAACTCTTTTGTTTCCAATGCTAGTAAAGAAGTAATTACAAAGTTCAATTAACCTACAAACAAGTATACTTACTTATGAAATAATATTATAAAAATGTTTAAGTACGGAGTACAAGGTCAATATTTTATGGTTAGAAAAATATCATCACGAGGTTGAGAAATTAAGTTTAGCACTTCATTAGGGGTGATTCTTCCTAAAATCGGAGACAAATCTTGTAGAAGATTTTGACGATTTTTATCAAAAAAATTGTAAATGTATTTAGGATTATATCCACTCTTTATAACACAATAGCTCCTTTAAAGATAATTTTTTTTTAGATAATCCTTAAAGGTGGAAATTGGGTCTCTTTATTAATAAATAAATAATTGCCACTTTAGGGTAAGGATACTGCAGAATGGGGATTACCGAAATAATTTTGTTTTAATTTACCATATAAGAATTATTATATATAAAGAGAAAGTATATTGTTTCATTTAAATTGATTTTGAGATTTTGTTGGATTTACAAGTTTTAAGGTCCCTTGTGTCCAAAAAAATTTTTTTTAAATTATTTGACTATCGTCTGTAGTCTGTGCAGTTGCATTGATCCTAAACTACAGGACCGAATTCGATAAAATTTGCCATTTATGTTCAGAATGAATGATACCCCGAGTCGAATTCGAGTGATAAATTTTAACTCTAAATTTGGGAGAGCCTACCCTTCAAATACTTTAGAAAAACCTAAGAAAAATATTGCTCAAAAATGTTCTTACTTTTTTCATTAAAAATTCTCAAGTATAGTAAATTTAAATACAAATAAAATGTATGAGTTGATTCCCCGGAAAAATCTAGTACCTGAAAAAATTTCTATAATTTTAATAATGTACATGTACATGAGAAAATTTAGTACGAGTTGTAATGCACAATATTATGGTGAAGCACTGGACGAATTAATTATGTATGTGTATGAGAAAATTTAGTATGAGTTGTATCTGTATGGCACAATATTATGGTGCCAATATTTTTGGCCTAATAGATAGGAAAATTTGGCAAAACTGTCTTTTACTTTTTTTCTTTTTTTTCAGATAATAACTAATTATGTTTTTTGTAGTATTAATGAAAATAGCTTCATAAAATATAAACACCAACTGACTGATTCAATTACATATAGCTCACAAAACTACGTTACATACATGTTTTTATGCTTACATTATACTAAAAATAATAATTCACAACTTTCCTTTCATTTTTTAAGATATAGCGTAAAAATTAAAAGATTATTTATTCTTTCAAAACAGTAATTATTTCTTGTGACGCAAAGTTGTAATTATTTAATAGCAGGAAGAGATACAGTATTTCTAAGCCTTATTAAATATTGCTACATTTATTTTACTTAAGTATTTTTAACTAAAAGTCGTTTATGGTGTAATCCATGTATAGTTGAATTATTTCCCTTGACTATGGTATATTGCTTTTGGTCACTTTGTATTTAAGTGGAACTAGGGCAATGCTTTCTGAAATATCAGTGTGAAGTAGGTTAAAAGAGACTAAATCTATATGCTCCAAACTTACAATAAATTTTGTGTTGAAGTTGAAATATACATTGAATAAAAGCTCGATTTTAGTATGCTATATAAACTGCAGTACAAATATAAATCATTTTGTCATCTAATATAATTTTTTTTAATTCTAATAGAATCTAAAACTCGTGCGTTACCTTACTATTCAGGTTTTTGTAGAAATATATATTTTTTAATCCAAGAACATATTGCGATTAGAGTTTCTGACAGTTATTTATTATTATTTTGTTTTATATCTCCGAATTCAAATATTCCTGGACAAAAATCCGTTTCTCACATCTGAGCATTTTTGATCCCGCGTCTTTCTGTCAGACTGACTTTCATTCAACAGTTTTGTGAGCACAATATATTAAAAACTACTCGTCCAATTTTGATGACATTTAGATGGCAGATTATTTGTCCTTTGTTGGTCCTATATAAATTGCAACTCTGTATTAAATTCCACACGTGCGCAAACTTTTTTAAACCCCCTTAAAACTTTATCACCCATATCTTTAAATGTTTTCTTATCCGATTTTGAAGAAATATGGATGGTTTGTTAAAAATACCAACTATCGTCGTCCTCTATTAATATCATCCGTCTGCTCAGTTATAATATTGATTAAACTAAGTGAGACGCTTACTTAATGTTTACAGAAATTTAATAATTTTGGATAAATAAATGTAATTGGTAATTGTTAGGTATATCATATAAATTCTATTCAAGGATACGTCTTATTTTATTACTTTAGTGAAAAGAGTTTATTTAACCAAAAAATTACATGTACACAGTAATAATGAATTTAAATTCAATAATATATTTTTAATTAATTTATCATTAACCCTTGAATATAAAATTGTATCAATAAATTAACAATTTTTACTTGTATTATATATTTAAGATATAATTTAAATACGAAATTAAATTAGTGAAACTTCATTATACTTAACTTCGAGTCAAAAGTAACACTTTTTATCCTATTTGTAAAAGAAAAATACAAAATAATTCATTCTGGGTCATATTTAAGAAAAGAACAATATGTTAAAACTTGCTTATTCGACTGTAGAAAAACTACATTTCATTTGACACCTCACATGAATTTTAATGTTTTTTCATTCTTTCTATTTGTTTAAAATATTGACTATTTTTAAATGCCTGAAAAAAATATTTAAATGGGTGCAAAGCATAAGTTGGGACAAGAGGGAATCATTTGCAATCTTTTCTTTTGGTAAATATTAGGTACAAATTTGACAGGTATTGTTTTTTTTCTAATTTGACCCTGACCTAGTGAAAATATGTAATATACTGTTATAGGCTAGAGAACTTGTAAATATAGAATAAATTCAATATAATATGATACGTTCATATTAGTATATATATATATATATCTACTATATAGAAGCACATACATATACATACATACACATATACATATATATACACACATATACATTATACATATATATACACATACACACACACATATATACATATATACATGTATACATACATAAATAGCATATGGAATGTACTGATATCATTCTAGATTTCTACTTCTAATATTGTTATAACATTTTTATATTTATATTGATATAAGTTAATTTATTTCAAGTAAATTGGCTGTAGGGTACCCTTAATTATCGTTATTTCTAAGTAGAGGATCCAGTTTAGGGTAGTAAGAAAGCGACTACAACTCTCTGATTACGCCAACGTTTCGGCCTAGCCGGCCATTTTCAAGCCTAAAATCATATATTTGTTATTAACTACAATATAAGTGTCGTAACACTGAAGAAAACAAACAGTATTGACTAGATGTTACTTATAAATACCTTGCGGTTTGCACTTGAGTCAGTGAAGTCATTTTATAATAAGTTAAATTATGTACATATATAGGAACTCTACAGTTAAATTAAATAATTTATTTAATTATTATTGCTTCCGAGCTTACCGAAGGTAACGGAAGCATTGTGTTCACTTTTGAGAACGAAAAACTTGTATGCCTCCGATTTCAAAAATTCCAAGACAGAAATCCGTTTCAGACATCAGGCAACATTTTTGGTCTCGTGTCTGTCTGTCTGTCTGTCTGTCGGTCTGTTTGTCCGCGAATTATGAAACCTGCGACGATAACTTGAGTAAATGTCGACCGATTTTGATGAAATTTGGTAGACATGTTTATTTTACCAATACCCAGGACGAGTTCGTTGGACAACGTTATCCGTCCAAGCGTTCACGAGTAACGCTCGCGTAAACGTGAACTTTAAATTTAAAATTGAATAGGTCGGGAAAAAAATCTAACTTCATCTATTCAATGAGACAAACATTATATTCAAATACAATTTTTTAGTAAAACCAACAGTGACAACCAACAGTATGAAGTGTTAAAGATCGCTAAAAACTATTTAATAGTGTTTACACAATAAACAATATAACAATAAAGTAATATAACAATAATTTTAATGTTAATATAACGTAAAGTACATGATAGGATGCGAGGAAGCTATATGCCACACTAATTGGCAGTATATTTTTAATTCTGCATCTCGAGTAGGGTTGGGACATCGATAGGCAAACATCGATGTTTTCGAATCTCGAGGAACTAGACCCATCTGGGCATAGGCCTCCGTCATGGAATGCCAAAGTTCTCTGTCTTGCGCCGTTCTCATCCAGGTTGTACCAACTTCTTTTATTATGTCGTCCCTCCAACGCCTATGCGGTCTTCCTTTGCTTCTCTTCTCGTCTCGCGGGTACCATTCTGTTATCTTCCTCGTCCACCTGTTATCCGTCATCCTTGCCACGTGTCCTGCCCATTTCCACTTCAATGATTTAGCTTCCTTTATTATATCTCTGACTCCAGTTCTCTTTATAAGTTCTTCGTTTCGAATCCTATCTCTTTTCATTACACCGATCATGCTCCTTTCCATAGCCCGCATGTTTGTGATCCATATATGAGACATGGGATTATACATGAATCAAATACTTGGCACTTTAACTCCATCGCCATATTACTTTTAAATATGGATTTTAGTGCCCAGTACTTTTTCCATGCTGGGGATATTCTAGCGTTGATTTCTTTCTTAATTCCGTTTTTGAAAGAGACTATCTGTCCTAGAGTAAGTAAGTTATGTCAAAAGATTTTAGGCTGTTTCTTTGAAAAAGAAATCATGATAATCGTGTATGTTCTTTTGTAGATCCAGAAAAGAGCTTCTGGTTGTAAAATATGTGATAAAAAAAAACTGTTGTAGGGCTTAGGGCACTCGATAATATTATAGTGGTCTATTTAGTTAAACAGTATTCAGTTAAGTTATATTTACCTAATTATTCTTATCTTTTACCTACATTTTTTTAAAAAATGTATCTTTTTGCGATCTTTCATTTCTCACAAAAATTGTACGTTCAAATAAATGCACTTAAAATAATTTGACTTTTACTATTTTTTTTCGTAATCACCATTTTTTATCTATATTTACTGCTCCAAACATTTTTCTTTATATCTCTCTCTTCTATTTCTATATACATATATGTTTCTGTATATTTTTTATTCTTCTTCCATTTCTTGTTCCTCTTCTTACGTAAGAGGAAGAGGCAGGAAAAAACCATAACACCATTATTACCTTCGGTAATTCTTCCTTCTGCGCAATTTTTTCCTTTCTTAATTATCGAACCGAGGTATTTGAAGTCTGTGAATTCCTCGAACTTTTTCACCGCCCAACCTCGCTATTATTTCTTGTGCCTGGATTCTGACCTCTTTACTTAATGTGACATAATTTAATCCTTTTTAGCCACTCATATGTTGGGTGCATTAAAATTGCATGAAAATATTAGTAGTGTACCGACATGAATAAATCATTTAGCGTTATTTTCATAATAACTACATCGTTATCTTTAGAGGACTTAGCTCTTCGTGTTATGGATCAATGTCAACTACGAACTTAAATCCAACCTTGACAGTACCAAAAGAATTAGTTCTCTAACTTTTTTTATGTAAAATCATTTATATGTTTGTAAAGAAAAAGAAAAATACTAATATGTTTTAGTTACGTAGAAATGTTATCCTTCTTAAACACATCAGACGTCAGATTTGAAACTGAATGGGTTGTAGTTATCCAATTTATCTTGAAACCACGCAGGAACGCTAACGAATACGTACCTCATAAGAAATTCAGGTTTTAATAAGTTTCTAATTGCTCTAATACGTAAGGTATGGCGGGTTTAAATAGTACTGGCCATGTAATTTTGTCTCGTTAAAGAATACGAAACCTCGCGTGATTGCAAACATAACGAAGGTCGAAAAAAATAATACATAGCGAATAGTCTTTGGCTATGATGATATCCGGCTTTTTTCTTTTTTTTAGCAATATTAGCAGACATTTTTAATCCTTTGTTAGCTCTTCCTTGATTTTGACTGTAGGCGTTGAGTATTGCAAATTTCGTTCAACTTTTAAATTTTTAGGCATCTTTATATTTTCGATTGTAAATACCTCGTATTAAATACCAAAATGTTCCAGCTGTTGAGCTTGTACTGGAAACAAAAAATAACATTAATATTCATTATTTCAAATAAATGTACATTATTTTCTTATAAAAAATTTGGCTAAAACACTATGAATATCTTTGATTTCTTCCAATTTAAATTAGCTTTTTCATCAGAAGAAGGTTGTTATTTACTTTTTTCTCACTTCTTTTATTCTTCCTTTATGTGTGAACACATAATACTTAAGAGAGAGAGCAAGTATTTTGATAACAAAAAAATTATATTATATTCAGTTTATATAAGATTTTCTAAAATCATAAGTGGTTTTTAAAAAAAAAAAAAAATATACTATTTTATTTTTATTCACTAATAAATAAACTCTAAGATTTTATCAGTAATTTCACAAAGTGAGAGCTTATGTAAAATTTTATGTAAAGATTTTCAGTGCACGATTAAGTTTACAAGTTGATTTAGATGACTATTAGAAAAGCCCATTACGCATTTTAATTAACCATTTACTTCCTCTGGCACATGCGGGCAAACTTATTAAATTATCACTTATGTTTATAAAACTACCTTTTCAATTTTGCAATTTATACAGTATATATGAGGGTTAAACCCAAATATAGTATCATATCTTGATCAGTTATCATATCTTTTATAGTTAGTTATAATTTGGAGGATTTATTTTTTCAGGACCAAATTATCTTTTATTGCTTTTGAGCTTACCAAAGGTAACGGAAGCATTGTGGTCGTTCTGAAGAATGAAATTTAATTGTCTCCGAATTGATACATTTCTTGAAAGAAATCCGTTTGAGACATCAGGGGACATATTTGGTCTCGTTTCTATCTGTCGCTCTGGTCTTAATTTTTGCGAACCAACATATCTTAAAAAATACTATAGTTCGATTTTAATGAAATTTGGGTGGTTGTTCATAATTATTTTATTGTTAGTCCCATATAAGTTTCAACTTTCAAAGTCCGTTGGTTTCCCCATGCACTAATAGTTTATCTTAGTCATTATAAAAAAGGAATAACAAAAATTGTCTCTCCACGTAAATTCAAACTGGTTTGATAAATAAACCAGTTTGAATTTACGTGGAGAGACGATTTTTGTTATTCCTTTAAGATGAACTCCATAGACGCTCCTATATCTAACATTATAAAAAAGGTTCCTAGAATCTAAAAACACAATTCAAGATATTATATGAACGTTGTTAGATGAACTACCTTTTAATAAACTAAAAAGAAGTTTAAATAATTTAAACTTTAATGCGAATTATCCTTAATATCATGTTTTCTTTTATGTCCAATTAGTAGAATATTAATTATTAAGAGTTATAAGCTTCGATCCTTGAAGGTTCACTGTCAGGGACGAATCATTGTTATGAATTTTCCCTCGGGGAGTTTAAAACTATATAATTTTAACGCAGGAAAACATCCTGTTCACCCAAGCAATGTTTATTAAGATACCCCCTCATCTTCTAGATTTATCTAATATCAGATTTGGTTACTCTGGAGCGATCATAATTCTTGATAATAGGATAGAATAATTAAAACAATTACATTATTCAATAAGGTTTTAAGTTGCAGACATAGTGGCATAATTTTCAACGAGTACATATAAATAATATATTATTTTAAACAAATGCATTGTATGTTATAAGTTTAAATGAAAGTTTATAGCCATTAGTTTACTTTTGTTACTAACAACATTATCATAAAATAACCAAAATAGAGACTTGTTACGTCTATAAGGTTTCTGCTATCATCTTTAGTGAGCTTACAACAGAAATATATACGAAAGAATGATTGTGTGATACAATTATTAGAGCATTAGATAAGTTTATAATAATCTTTAGAGCTCATATTATTTTAACGGGATTTTCAGTGCACGATTAAGTTTACAAGTTGATTTAGATGATTATTAGAAAAGCCCAGTACGCATTATAATTAACCATTTACTTCCTCTGGCACATTATTAAATTATGCAAACTCATTAAATTATCACTTATGTTTATAAAACTATACCTTTTTAATTTTAAAATTTATACAGTATATGAGGGTTAGACCCAAATATAGTATCATATCTTGATCACTCATATTTTGAAATCATCTTCCTATATTTTATTTCGTAGTCATATGAAAATTTGTCCAGTGAAAGAGAGGAAGCTTTGTGACGAATTGGCAGACACATTTTAAAGCTTGATGTATGGAAGAGTTGAGGTTATTGACGGAGCTAACTTGAAGCCTCCAGTTCAAACTTCATCGAGGGCCATATTTATCAATTCTTGAAATCTCGCCAGTCAATCTTCGAATTCTTCTGAACTTTTTGGATTAACCTCGCTGTATATAGTACAATAATCCTCTCGAGACTAATTTTTGAATTTTTTAAAGTACTGGCTAGAACAATCCTTTTAAAATTAGAGTCTGTGATATAAAAGCTCCTGAAGTTTAAGCGTTAAATTTGGTTTCGAAGATATTTGGCTTTCCAAATCATTAGAGAATTGCGTGCTTAATATAATTAACCAAATAACAACTAGTAAAACTAAAACTAGTTGTTGCATTGATTTTGCATAAAATATCTCAGAAAGATTATGCCTTGAAGTTCTTGACACGGATTGAACATTGTCAAGGAAATCACAAACCTGCATATGAATCCACAGGTGCGGTTAGATCAGGAATCTAGGGCAGTGACATTACCGTACATTCGTATCAATCACCAGATGCAAAGGTCATAGAAATCAGTCAATCGGATAAAGTTGGAATCCATATTGATTATTCGAACCCTACACATCGTAACATCGGTGACACATGAGACAATTAATTTTAACTCTTTTCCACTTGGGAATAAAAACTCTCTCTCATTCGTTTTAATTCGGTTTCTCTAAAAGTGTGTGTCTCGGTAGAAGCTTGTTTTTGTGCAATAGCAGGTGAACCTCTTAGACGTACTGAGTTACAATGAAAAACTACCAACTACTTATATAAAAACTACCAACTTCAATTATGTAATTAAGAGATCTATCAATACCTCCCTATACTTTTGTGAATTTCAATAGAATTATCGGGTGTTTTCCTATTTCACCTTTAACATTGCCTCAAACATAATGTGTTTTTTTTATAGTTTTATCTTCATCCTTGTAATAACTCCGTTTCAAATACAAATCAATCGGCGAAATAGTTCAGACATTATTTAGCTTTAAAGTTTCAAAGTTCAAATTCGATATTTTCAAAATGGTGGCAGATATCAAAGCGAAATGCAGTTGAAATGTTTGTCATGTAAAGAGGTATAATTGGTGCAAGTTTCAGCGCAATCGGATAAATATTCGATTTTGTACAAATTTAGCTGTCTCAACAAAATGGGATTTTACGGGCAGCACAGTTAGATATCAGGACTTATTTTTGTTCTAGCTTAAAAACTACGAGAGTTATGCCTGACACTGACAGACAGAAAGTTAAATTTAATTATCCTTAAAACTTTTATCAAAATTTACGGCGGGGAATCGAATGAGACCTTTCGTCATTATCAATTGTCTCTTTTGTCTCGGAAATTATAATTATGTATCCAGGGAAAACTACTTAGGTATATTATGTTAAATTATATATAAAAGAAACAAAATCTTTTTTTTTTACGAATAATCATATTAATATTTTCTGAGGTAATTTCCCAAAATTTCGAGATCAAATTAATTTCTCTTCCCTTTGGGTATAGATTTCCTGAAAATGTATAGTACTAAATTTTAGTTCAAGCTTCAGCATAGATCACAAACAGGCCTTAATTAAAACCGTCTTTTCTAGGTAACATTTTTATTTTATTTTGTATTTTTAAATACTTTTATAGAATAAAAAATATTTATACATAAGAAACATTTAGTACATCAATTTATCTAATTCTATATGAGTAGTGTTTTCAAATTTTACATTCTAGCACTACAAAAGGTTATCTCTCCACTAGAGAACATTGAGTCCTGAGCTGTGGAGAGAGAGTTTACATAGTTTACTTATACCTATTTTTTTTTCTATTTTTTTAATAGAATTAATTAGTTATTTTGTATAATTATATTTATTTAGTATTCATTGATTTATTTATTTATAGTAACGATGATGAATATATACATTCTATTATTTACATTTTTTTTTTATAATTATAATATATTTATAAATTTAATGTATGTCAGCAATATGTTTCCTTATTTTAGTTTTAAATAGTTTCAAAGATGTTATATTTTTAAGTTCATGGTGTTATTATAGTTCATGGTTTTTTTTGGTTAATTGGTTAAATAATATTACTGCGCAATAAGTCCAGTGTCTTTGGGCCATAGAGGTTCTGAGAGCTGGTACTACTTAATTACCTCAAATTAGACCTCTAGTAATTATTGCATGGTCTATTCATTTTATGTTATATTTCCCTTCCGGATGTGGGTTAAACATTTATATTGATACAATAACATGTAAAACATAAAAAAAACATAAAACGTGTAAAACCATACAAATAGCAAAATAATACAAAATATCAACTTAATAAGGATATTATAATCCCCGAAGATGAAGATCTTCGGAGCTAATATCCCTCTTTATAAATATACTTTGGAAATGAGAAAGTAAAAAATAAATATCGGCACGACAAACTCGAACAAACTTACTCTCAAACACATAGTAAGGCTAAATTAAAATCCAATAGCATCTAAATTTAATCAATTAACGTGGAAATCGGCCCAGTGTTTAGGCTCCACATTTTACTCCAAGAGTGAAAATCCATCAAAATCGAATTTTCGCGTCTTTCCAATACTTTTTCTCTATAATATAATATATACTAGGTATATGAAAAAGTTACCATGCTGGTTTTTATGATGCATATTTGGGTAAAATATAATTAATTTCACTTTAGGCACTAAGATATTAATAATATAAAAGGAGCATCGCAAATGTTTAATGACGATTATACCGTAAAAATTATATATTATTATTTAAAAACAACCCCTTTTTAAAATTATATGCTGCATCTGAAGTCAATCGCTTTAATTTTCTTAATGCGTTTAGTCTCGGGTAATAGAGAAAATCACTTGGCCTCTATAAATGAAATTTCATCCATTGACGCAAATGCAAAAAACCTCTGACGTCAAACTTAGCTTTAAAGAGATATCTTTTTGCAGGGTGCTGTGTCTAGTTAATAAACTTTTTTTTTATTTCAACTTTTATAGTATTAGCTACGGGATTTAAAATTATTATTTACTTATTTTATAATCAATACTTATAAAGGGAAGTTATAGAATTATAATCAAGTTGGCCTTGCTCTTGGGGAGGAATGTCCGGTTTTTATAATGTTGTTTCGTATAGTTTAAATATTAAATCCTGGTTTTTCAAAATTGTAGGCACTGAACTGGGAGCGATTTCATACTTACAGGATACTTTTTTGTCCTTCATTTCTTTATCTATGTTTTGGAATAATTTATTGTTTTCTAAAAGCGATTTTCTTTTAGGCATTTGTACGTAGAATAAATTACGCTGTAAAAAGTTAAGAGCTATAAACGTTTGAAACGAAATATTGTAAACTGAGGCTGAGAGATTTTTCTATGGTGTACAAAGATGAATCCAATTCCGCTTAAACGAATGTAGGTAGAGTACGCAAAATTATTAGAGTACTAGTGCAAGAAACTCCTAAAAATGGTTCTAAGAAAATTAAGGAATGCAATTAACACCTCCCATATTAATTCACTGATAGTTTGTCGGACGGATCTTTATCCTTGTTTCTATACATTTTGTTCGTTGTAGAGTAATTATTTTCGTTCTATAGAAACACTCGTATCTAAAGAACTCTTGGGATATAAAAGAAATCGTTCTATAGAGATTTGCGTTGTACAGAAGTTCGTTATTAGGAGGTCCGACTGTCTATATATATTTATAAATATATATGTACGAGTATATTGATACAAATTATTCGATATTTCATTAAAAAGAGTTACTCATCCGATTTTAATGATATTTATCTACATTATGCAGTTGTAAAGGTCGAATACCACACCCTCACCCATTCACTACACTATCTCAAGAACAGCAATAGCTAAATGTATTGTAATTAGACAAAACCCGCTTGCTGTGTGGAAAACAGAGTGAATGCATTTATTATACTAGTTACAAGTAACTTATCATGACATGGAAATACTCAAGTAAATAAACCAAATTATCTTAACAATAAAGAGCTGACAATTTTCTTCAAGGTTCCTCTTCCCTCTAGGTGCTCTCACAAAAATATTTTTACAACCCTCATCTTGATTCAAGATGGCAACATATGTAAATTCTACATAACAATTACTCAAGAACCAATAACAATATAAACTCCAAATTTGGAAGTTAGCTTCATTTTATGACATAAGCAACTTCTTTTTAAGGATTTCTAATCGACAGTTTTGATTAAACATGGTGGCCATGTACGTATTTGAAACTAATTCCCTTTACTATATTTATCACCACTTCTTTAAAACGCTTAAATTAAATTATTGTAGTTCTATGATACTTTATAAAATGATGTTGATAATACCGTGGATGAACTTTCTGAAATTGGAAATTTACTTATTAAACTTAACTTATTAAACTTAACTTACTTATTAACTTAAATTTTATTAAACAATTTACCCCCTAAGGGGGTAAATTGTTACAAAGTAAAAAAGAAGGGGAATTGAGGCAGAGGGGCTTTCCTTTAGGATATACGCATAATTATAAAAAAGATAGTTCCCATTTCAATTATAGATGCGATAAGACGCCAGGAAGGGAGGATACAGAAGGAAACCTCTGCTTATCCACAAAAGTACACATTTAACATTTTTTCTTAAGTAGTCGGAATTAATCAGTAATTAGTGATTTTAGAAAAATTGTACTTGATTCAAGATAGAGGGTATAGAAATAAGGAGGAAGGCATTTCATGCAAACGTAAGGTCCTATCAGGTCTTATGCAAGTAATATTTGTGTAACCTGGTTGGAAGGGCGCAGGTACTAGCCGAGACCTACTAGTTCATTATATGTAGAGTAGCCCACAGAGGGTGCATATTTCTTTTGAAACGAATGTAATTGGTCTGGTTAATATTATTGTAACCAATCCAGAGCAAATTTCAAGGTCTTATTTTGGAACATATATTATTCCAGATATGATTTTTTTTTTTTAAACTGATATTATTTTATAGTGTCACCCACAAAAAAAAAAAATAAATAAATAAACCTAAAAAATACTGTGATGTAACGCACTATTAAAATCTATCCTATTCCAAAACAGGCTGAAGCGGAAATTAAATCCATCAAAAGATGAAGTCACATTAAAAAAACTTAAATCACTCGTTTTCGACTTTTATTTCCATTAGAAGGCCACTGACATTAAAGTAATAACCCCAGGCTTGTTTAATACTCAAGCAAGGAATCAGGAATGCATAAATGACTGGGGAGATGTGTAATTTGTGCGAACCTTACCCCATGTAATTTTCGCAGAAACTAGACTTCAAACATGTGACTACTTATCTTTTACCTTGCGACATTTACCTTTACCTTGGCTCAAGACCATGAAACCGGTCAATAACAGAAATCCATTTCAATCCGAACATCAAGTATTATTAAACAAGTCAAGATAAGTAATTAGATGAAATAATCATCTTAACAAAAATGTAACCAATATTAATTAAAATAAGAATAAATAATATAAATAAATTATAATAAGTGTGCAGTCACAACGAAATGAAGTTATAACTAGTAATTTTCTGTTGTATGACTCAAAGTCTTAATTATAGCATTACGTATACAATAATTGAGTTTTAAAGAAAACACTATTCTCGTATTTCATATAATGTATTCTATTATAATAATTGCATTATTACATATTACATTATTGCTAATAACCTAGGAAGTAAAATAATTTAGAATCAAACACAATAATAAACTTCATCCAATATAGTTTGTAATTTAATTTCCTTAATATTGATGTTATACTATTATTGTTGTTATTACATTTTTATTTAAAGTATTAAACAGGATATAATTTACAAGTTTTGATTTTACACATTTAAAAAAAAAAACACTTATTGTTTTCGCTAATCGGTAGTTAATTTCTAAAATCTTTTAAAATTTCAGGCTTGGGGAGTATTTAAAGTCTCTATCGGAGGTGACTTTTAGAGATTTTAAGAATCCCAAAGTTTCGAAACCATTACAGAGATCATTCTAAGGGAGTCAAGCATGATGAGAGTCGTGTGAAACTGATTCTCATCAAGAGTCCGTGAAATAATATTAAAGAGAGAATTAGATGGGAGTATGGTCTAACTGGTATGGTCCAAATGGTTGATTATTAAGACATTTATGACCATAAGAATATTTTTATTATCTTATTTTTATTTTGATCATTTACTTTTAGGAATTATAATTTTACTAATAATGTTTGCTCCAACCCTAAGTTCCTCCTATTTATACTGCCTTTCACACTGCCCCACGGATCATTGGGAAATTTTAGGTATTTTAATTTTTTGAGGTATTAAATTTAGGTATTATGTATGCACAGTCGCTTACTTTCTGCTGATATAAAATCATCGTCAGGTTGGAACGGGTTTGTGACTCCTTCGAACCTTTAGAAACGAAGTTCCTTATGGCACGTTACGGCCCTGGGAGTTCGGGAGTGAATCCGAAAAGCGACCGTCACAAAATCAACCGTCGATGACGATAACTTAAGTAAAAGTTACCGATTTAGTTGAAATTTGATGCACATGCTTATAGAACGTTATCCAGCCAAGCGTTCGTGCGCAACGCTTGCGTAAACGTAAGCTTCAAATGTAAAATTGGAATTTTAGGACGGGAAAAAAATTCTAACTTAATCTATTCAATGAGACAAACAATTTTTATTAATCTTTTCTTTTTTTTAATCCAACACCTATATCGCTATGAATTGTTAAAAATCGCTAAAACTATTAAAGTGGACCTAAACGTTTAAAATAGAGAAAGCAACGTTTTTACCATTATTTTAAATCTTTTTACCGTTGGATTCCAAAAATCTTCATAAATATCGTCTAAAGTACAGTTAAAACAGGCATTTAAAATTTCAACCTGATACAAGCAGAAGCGTTTGTGTAGTGAAGTAATATGTTTTCAATGGAGTAGACCGGAGCGGGGCGTGAGGTTTGGAGTAGTCCTTTTCCCCCACTACTCGTCTCTTTACTATAATCCTCCTCTTTAACTATCTACTCATCATGATTAACTATTTTCTCAGTATTCAATACATATTTATTGCAAGACACTCGCTTCTATGATAAAAAAATCTTTTAATTTTGCCTTAACTCCGCTGAGATAAATAGTTAGTTACTTTTAATTTTGTCTCTTTTCTAACTCCATCATATTAAGTCGTATACGTAGTAGTGGGATTTTATAATAAATATTTAATGAAAATCGTAAGGAACTTTGTTTCTACCGGGTGTCCCGCGACACCACACTTATTTTTATTTAAAACATTCAAGGAAATCTGACAACAGATGCGCCACTTTCCTGTTGACATGAGAGACGATTAACACTACTGAGCATGTCGTACAAACCGGTACTTGGTTTTGACTAAGAATCGTTTGGACCTTACGATAAACGTTCCATGTGTAGGTTGGAACAGTTTGGAGGACGGTCCGAAACAGTCACAAGTTAAATTGGAACGGTTTTTAATCCAATCCATACGCCCATGACGATCCCGCGGACAGTTTCCTGCAAGGTTGGAACAAACCTATTGATTCACATCAAATATTCAAATCCCCTAATATGGATTCAACTGTTTCTTATAAATTGCCCACCTAAGATCACCTAATTTATTTATCTTCAATCTAATATTTTTAAATACTTTTAAATTAAGAAGAAGGCTTATATCTTTCGGCAAAGTTAAGCATATTAAATTCCTGCATGTTAATTTCTATTAAAAATGTCAGAAATGAAAAACCGGTACAAATCAAGTTTATTCTGACCTTAAATGAAAAATATATTTGAATTGGCCTTTCTGTTGATTAAGTTGACCATTCTTAAACTAAACTACTATTTAATTTAACTACTTATATTTTTAACTAAGTATATTTAAATATTTAAATTAACTAAGTATATACAAATATAAATTTCTTTAGAATGATCGCAATACTTTTGTTACCTTCCGTAAGCTCGGAATAAAAATAGATAAATCTTAAATTTGTTCAGCTCTTTTATATTAATAGAATTTTATATTTATTTCCATTTCTTTCTTCTTCTTAATTGAAAGTTTATTTCTTAAAATTGTAACCTTGAAACTAATGGCTAATATTGTGAAACCGGAAAACAATATTTTCATGTAATAGATTACAGGAATAAACACCACAATCTCAATCCAATTATGCTTTAAATCTAACTAATAAGCTAAGCTGAACTGTAAAGAAAATTTTAATGTTATTGTATTTTATAATCCTCGTATTTGGGTTTAATATGGTGGATAATAACCAATAGTAATATTCAATAGATTAGAGATTTTTTACTTATTACTTTTTATTAACCATACAATTCTGATTCGTAATTCAACGTGAATACAGTATTGATAAATAATTCATTATTTCCTGTGCATGCTGAAAAATAATAGCAATAATAATACTAATAGAATTATTAACTAAAATAAAAATGAGCTTAAAAATGTTCCTGAATATAATGTCTGAACAAAATTACAAAGCTATGAATAAGTTATAATTTAAATAATTTAATATATATAGTTTCATTGATTTTGTTTTCTTTAATTTTTATATAACTTAATAACTTACATTATTAACAAAAAAAATCGGAAAGAATCAGTAAATTTTACATATCTCCTCGAAGTGATTATATAAGATTAAAACATGTTTCTACTTTCAAATGGTTTACAATTTAAAATCTCTGCACCCTAGAATACACATCAACAAATCTTAGTTTAGACTTAAGCAGAGAATTCTTATCGGCAGAAATAAAAGCTGATCAATTCATACTAAAATAATAGTTTTATGAGGGCTAGGAAGTAAAATATTTGGATTCAAAGCATAACCATTCCTCACTGTATTTTATGCCATTAAAATGAATATACAAATTCTAATATCATTATATACTTGTGGAAAACATTATATCTATTAACTATATTTATTTATATCAATCTATATAATAGGCACTGTGTGTCATGTCATTAAAATATGGACCTAGAATATAAAAATTTGATTATCATTTTCTATTTGTAAAAAAAAAATCATAGATATTGTATGCAACCTTAACCTCAAAATAATATCATCTAATAGAGTAAGACCTAGGACTTATGATAATTAAAACATTCAGAAGGTTATTTGTCAAACTGTCAATTAGAATAGTAAGCAGGCTCCGGTATGTTTGATTCTCTATTAGACAAAAACATCTTATAACTATATTGGCTAACCGGGTGTAAGTTGCTAAGACAATCGAAACAATTATCTTTGGAATGGATCAAACGATCAGGCTATCGTCATTAGTTGGTCGATGTCTCTAAGGCTATTACTTGTGAAACCCCTTGACACAGTGATGACAAAATAACGACTGTCATACACACCTTGTTTATATCGTAACAGGCATAATCCTGATTAAAAAATATACTATACTACTAATTTTGATTTCAGTACAGATTTATCTTAGAATTCTGTACATAGTATTCTTATGCCTTATAGTATGTAAAAAATGTTTGTGTTTATTAAGTATCCAGGTTTATATATTTTCCAACTTTTGCAGGCAATTTAGAATAAATAATCCAGGTTTATCACTGATGTAGTAACGATAGTAATGCAATGTTTAGTACGATTTGACATACTATGCCGAGAAATGCATTTGTTAGTCTGCATCCGAATTCTATCTAACCGAAAAATTAAGGGACATCACTAAGAAGCAAATAAATCTGAAACGTAAAATGGCCTTTATCAGTACGAACACTTGAGAATCGCTAATACGACGCAAATAAGCCTTAAACGTCAAATGGCTTTTATCTAACCCATGATAATATCTTTAAATAATTCTTTTAAATTCTTCATTATGCATTAGGAATTAACTTCTTGGTGTTCAAGAAATCACATAAAACTGAATAACAATTTTGATATAGGTGTATTTGGATATGTCAACAATATCTCTAAGGCAAATGACTTGACTATATGCAATGTGATAATTTTACCAATCTTTACTGTAAGCGTTTAGTTAGTTGTAGTTTGTAAGTGCTTTGTGCTTATAAGTGAACCACGTTGCTATATAAATATTACAAACTTCATAAATTTAATATTCTCTAAGTTCAATAAATCATTAACCCCAAGGACTTTTGACTAAGTATAATAAATTAGTCCTATATATTATACCAATACATTAGTGTAAGCTAAACAAATATTCTTTTCAGTCTATTTATAATATTAATTCATGAGGCGGTACTGTCAGATTACAAGAAGAGGAGAGTGGTTCTTACGTATTAAGCTATTGTTCATCCCCGGGTAGGACATGAATGAAGCAGAATTTCAGAATGAGGTCATGGTTAATCAGCTGATTTAATCACTTTCCAGTTAGTAAAATCAGAGTTGTTTATAAACAAAATATATAACTTTTCTAGTCTGTATTGCTACTTAATTGTTGCTAACAAGGTGAGCTTGAAGTAAGCTTAATTTACTCGTTAGATTAATTATATTATGCTGCTATAGATACTCGATTATAAGTGGATGGAACAGTGTTCCTTCACTATGTTCCTCAAATTATGAAGGGTGCTCTATTTGCTTAAAAAGTAACTAAGTTTGTCAAATTGACCGTTATTTAGTTGATCTTGATGGTTCGGGCTCCATTTGACGGTTCAAGTTTATTTACTTCTTAGTGATTTTAGTTTCTTAGTGCTCTCCAAATTTTCAAATTGTATTTCGGCTGGCCCACATTGTGCAGTTCTAAGTATTCTAGCTGTTTATAGAGTTGGTTTGCCTAATTTCAAACTTTTGTTATTTTATACACACACACGAACTTCATATAATATTCACTGACATGAATACCCATGATATCAGTGAATACTAAACAAAGGTCTAAATTATTCCAAACGGACAAACTAACAGACTAAAGATCCAATTATAAATCTTGTCGTAAGAAATTGAACTAGGTGGATTAATCAAGCCATCAAACTCCTACAAGACCTAATCCTTGGAATCAATCATACTTAGAAGTCTAGATAATGCTTCCTCTTATATTACAAAACATATTAATCTAAATTCTAATTAGGTTCATATCTTTGCTTTTTCTAACCAATATTTCCACTCCAAGATCATCTAACACTTAATCTCTTCTCAAGAAACCCTCTTCTCATATTCCCGGAAATCACAGAAAATTACTATTATAATTACCTATTATATTAATTTAATAATAATTTTTTCATTACTTACACTTCTGTAGAGTAAATGGTCTCCCCTTTTGCATCTCGCGTTGTTTAGACTCCTGCCAAAAAACCGATTTGATCCGAGCGGCACCCGAGAAAAGGCGAGGCGAAGCATGGACAAACGGGTGCAGCTAGTACACTCCTTTGTTTAACTCCTCTCGCCTTGTTTCGAAGAGAGTGCACTGCCGGCATTGGAAAAGAGTAATGTGTTTAACATTAATTATCTCATGTAGTGCATATAATTACTCAATCTTTTCTGTAATTACCTTAAGTTGTGTTAAACGGGATGTAAAAGAAACATTTGAAAACATATGTTCACTTTACGGTTTCTATTAAAAAATAGCAAAGCTCTATAATTAACAACTACTTATCTGTTCCTCGGAAGTAAATTGTAGTGTATCACATTTTAGCATTAACAGAAAAGCTATTTTCTACTCACTACAAATAGAAAATTGAAAAGTATTTCTTGAAAATATGCATTTACTTGATTACCTCTTTATTTACCAACATAGGATTTGCAATAATTTACCACAATTATCTGCCAGTATATATATAACAACGCAGTATATAAAAAAAATGGTCATTACCTTAAATAATTACCTCTGAAGTATAAATTATTTACCACTGAATTAATAAGATAGTATTAGATATTCAACTAATAAATATTCAATAATAATCATGTTAGTCCACAAACGCATTATCTAACTTATCAACTAACTAATCACTTAGTCATAATTAAATCAAAAAGGCTAGGTAATATAAAATCGCATCAATTTATAAACTGTAGTGTAAGTATAATGTTTGTAGCAGGAGGTAATCGTGAAACCTTTTCTACATTGAGTAATCGTTCTATAGAGGAAGAAACACCTCTCACTACAAGCCCTTTAACCCCAACGCAGCGACCCGACCTCTGCCATCTAAAAAAACAAAAATAAAATATTATTTAAGTTAGTGTTTTATCTTCTATTAGAAGAAGATGCTCTTTGTGTCCTTTATTTCAACCCAACAGTTAGGCAAGTTTATCAAGACAAGAATATGTAATTCTTGGTTTCTTTTCCTGAATCAAAAGACTGTAGTTTCATCACGTCTCGAGGTCTTAAAGAAGCTTATATATTATGTTATGAATAAAATGCAAATTTAATTAGCTAAATAATCATGTATACACTAATCTTGACAAAAAGATATAAAAATTGAATTGTATAACTCTTTCAAACTTCTGTAAATGGGATGATCCATTGTAACTACCTACATATTATTCTGAAACTGGATTTAGGCCAAGCGTTCATTTCAAGACGCAGGCGTCGCAGGGCAGGGCAGCACAGGTTTTTTAACCGCAGATATATAAGAAACCGCAAGAATTGAGACTCAGAGCAGGGTAAGTCACACTTAGCCTATCCGACACTAGTGGATCTGGCGCCTCAATTCCTGCAATCTCGTATATTTCTTCGTTAAAAAAAAACTATCTTCTCGATGTAATATCACATCTCTAGTAAATTATAATACTGTAGTATATAATATGCTCAAAATGTCCATCGAGATATTCCGGAACAAGCAAATTTATTGGTGTAATTGTCAAAATACCAAAATGGCTAATGATTTAAGACAGGTTCATTCAAGACAGGTTAAATTTTATCTTATGAAAAAAACAAAAACGCATCATCACTAAAGCTAACATTATTGTACAAAGCCGGTTTTTAACCACTAGTCATCTTCAGTGCTAGTGAGAAAAGTAGTAACACTTTTATTTAACCGAAAGAGTCAGTGTTGTCAGATTCCTGCCAATGTCTCAACTCCTACACGAGTGAAACTCAAAACTCAACTCCTATGAGTGATCTTCACTTATGAGACGAATTTAAGACCTCATCGGCGCTGAAGATGGCCACTAGAGGTTATAGTTACTTTTAGTGGAGAGATATATTAAATCTTCATTTATAATCAAGTGAATAGACTTGTTTATTAGATATAATAATCTATTAAATAAAGTGTACACTATCCAGTATAATATTATATTCTATCCATTAATATTTAAGAACTTACTCGTATATTCTTCAAACAAAGCTTATAATTAATATCACTTTAACACATATTTTTATTTTCTGTTATTCAAAGTACATATATATATATATATATATATATATATATATATATATATATATATATATATATATATATATATATATATATATATATATATATATATATATATATATATATATATATATATATCAGCAATGTAATACCGTGTTTTTACACAGTGCAATAAGGTACACAATTTGTGTAGTGAGAGACACCAAGGGATGTGCCACGCAAGCGTGACACATAGGAGCTGTTCCAACACTAGACAATACGTCACAAAGATGTTGGCTCGGCATTACGCCATGTCCTGCATCGTTTCGTCGCGTCCGACTCATCAGGGGCCCGACGATGCCCACCCAACTCTGGACCTATTACCAACTCAAGAAGATCAGGTATAGGGCTTTATCAGAGACGAGCGTGCTCTCACACCGCCATTCTTGCTTGGCTGGCAAAACAATTCAGCAATGTAATACCTGATAAAGCCCTATACCTGATCTTCTTGAGTTGGTAATAGGTCAAGAGTTGGGTGGGCATCGTCGGGCCCCTGATGAGTCGGACGCGACGAAACGATGCAGGACATGGCGTAATGCCGAGCCAACATCTTTGTGACGTATTGTCTAGTGTTGGAACAGCTCCTATGTGTCACGCTTGCGTGGCACATCCCTTGGTGTCTCTCACTACACAAATTGTGTGTATGTATATATATAATTAAATTATATATATATATATATATATATATATATATATATATATATATATATATATATATATATATATATATATATATATATATATATATATATATATATATATATCTATAATATAAGTGGCAATGTCCTGATTGACTGACTGACTGACATAGAATCAACGCACAGCAAAATCTGCTTAACCGAGAGACTTGAAATTTTGAGGATATACTCGGTTCATATCATAGGCATCCACTAAGAAAGGATTTTGCGAAATTTTTATTTTTGTACCCAGGGGTACGGGGTACAAATGTCAAAGTAATGAATACTTTTAATGATGCATATCGTTGAAAAGCTCTTTAAAAGTACAGTAATTGTTGTTATGTACAGTTTTGTCATATTTTCATTTAGGAGGGGGTAAATTGGAATAATATGTATAACTACATCTTATATAAATGAAGAGCGTCAGAGTGTCTATGAGTGTCTTTTATACAAATCTACAGTTTATCCTAATTTGATGAATTTACACACTATCCTTCAAAACAAGGGGAAGGTCACTGCCTACATGAGATTATGAAGTTAAAATGTTGGTACACAGGGGTATGGGGTACAAATTTCAAAGTAATAAATACCCTTCATGATGCATATCGTTGAAAAGCTCTTTAAGAGTACAGTAATTGTTGTTATGTACAGTTTTGTCATATTTTCATTCAGGAGGGGGGTAAAATGGATATACAGACAATAGTTTACAAATCACACATTACTGTGCTTAAAACTTTACTAACATAATCATCGCCACTTCTTTAAAATGCTAAAATAAAATCGTGTACACGTAGTACAATAATTTCTAAGTTATATTGATAACTGTCAATAGAGATTTTCTAAAATTTTATCCCTAAGAGTAACATAAGGACAGAGTAAGAAAAGAAGGGGAATTGAACGCAGACCGATCTCCTTAGATAATTCAAATTTCAACCAAGGGATGGCTAAATTCATGGGGGGGGGGGGGGGGGGGTAAAAGATAACTTTCCTGAAAAGGTATCTTTTAAGAATTTTTCTTCAGTTCTCGGAATCCATTACTAATTTGGGATACTAGCAAATTATCTTATAACAGGGAAGGGGGTATAGGAATAAGGGAGAGGGGTTAGAATCTAGATATTCTCGCTTAGTAAAATAATTTAAATGTTTCTTGATGGTAGTTTATAAACCTATCAAATTGAAAATAACACACCCCGTAGCGAAGCACGGGTACCCAGCTAGTATATATATATATATATATATATATATATATATATATATATATATATGTATATATATAATTAATAATTACATACCTATGTTCCAAAAAGTCATACAAAGAGAAAAAATCGAGAAATTAATTTTAGCTTTAAATTTGGAGGCGCTACCAAAAACTTTAAAAACCCTAATGTACTAGGTTTAGTTAAAGAAGGGGTTCGACCACTCAACCTAGAATTTATCAGTGATCTATGATTACACTAAATAACTTTACTCATAGAGTATTCTCCATATTTTTATTCCTTTTTAATATTAACTATTTTCAATCGTCGAACTTATCAGTTGGTTTATCAGATTAGGTCGTACTTATTAGTTAGGTTGATTGATCTTGACTAATAGTTTAAGATCTATCCCTAAAGTGCATTGTTCGCGTATCCTATTGTCTTGATTGACTCCTAATTGTATTGCCAACTGGTCATAGAGCTCCTGGCGACCTCGTAACCGCTTAACCTGTTATATTGTATAATAGTTCTTTAAAATCACCTTCTCTCTCTCTCTCTCTCTCTCTCTCTCTCTCTCTCTCTCTCTCTCTCTCTCTCTCTCTCTCTCTCTCTCTCTCTCTCTCTCTCTCTGCTCACTTTCCCTTTCATTTGGATACAATCAGTCTTAAGTGATCCTGTCTAGTTTTCAACATTTCCTTTGAAATCATGTTTAAACAGTTATAATTATCTTGATCGAACGGGTTCTCAATTGAATGCACCGTCCTACGCGAGGTTTTTTCTCCTCCATTGCTTTCAATAAACCATTAATCGTTCCTAATAAAACGAGTTTATTCAATCATATTTAACAATGTCCATTCAGCAAAACCCATCTATATTCTGAATAATCTCGTTAAGAAATTAATATCCAATCTGATTTTGATATGATCGTCATTATATATTTATAGCTCCCATTCGCTTTAATTTAATTTATATACAGGGTGTCCCAAAAAAGATTAGCGCGCTATTCAGCACAGGGTTCTACTTGTGAAAATAAGTCGAAAATGCCCAGTAACTTTTTTTTCGATTTCTGCTTAGTTTATTCGTAATCCGCCATTTTGTATTTCTTTTAAAAATAATTATATTTCAAAAACTCTTCAAGATATTTTTATGAAACTTAACAGATGTCTTACTAACTCCGATGTCTAAAATTGGGTACTACTAATAATTGTTTTATTCTGGAGACCGTGTGGGTATCATATTTAAGGATACGTCGAGCTGATTACAAAAATATATAATTATTTGGTTATAACTTTGATAGGGCGAGCGTTGGCAAGTTTGAAGTGGGTGTGAAACGTGTCCCCCCTCCCCTCTATCTCGCTTATGTGAAGTGCAAAAAATCTGAAAAACTTCCTGAACATTCTTCGACTAAAAGTAAAGAAACCACTTTTTGAAAATTTCGAAAAAAATAATATTTTATTTTTTACTTTCTCATATAAAGAGAAAGTATTGTGATGGCGCGAAAATTCGATTTTGAGATTTTGATGGATTTACACGTTTTGAGGTCCCCTGAGTCCAAAAAAGTGGTTTTTAAAAAATGTCTGTCTGTCTGTCGTCTGTCGTCTGTCGTCTGTCGTCTGTCGTCTGTGCAGACGCCTGGAGCCTAAACTACTGGGCCGATTTTGACGAAATTTGGCATACATGTTCAGAAAAATCATACCCCGAGGCGAAATCGAGAAATGAATTTTAGCTCTAATTTTGGGGGCGCTACCCCCCAAAAACTCCGAAAAAACCTGAAAAAAAAATATTTCTCGAAAACGGTTCCGACGATTTTGATTAAAAAATTCTAAAATGTAGTCCATTTGAATACGAATCCAACGATATAAGCCGTTTTCCCGGGAAAAATCTAGTTCGAGAGAAATTAGCTTAAAACGCGGATGGAGAGAGCCCGGGTTCGATTCCCCGTCGAGGAGAAGTTATTTTTATGATAAATTTTGATGAAATGTTCAATAATACTTAAATGTACATTTGAAAACTAATAAGTGGAAACACTGGGCTAAGTAATTATGAACTCATATATGAGAAAGTTTGTCTGAGTTGTCTCGGACCAATTTTTTTATTGACAAAATACGTTTTTTTATTACTATGGTCTTTTTGATGTATTTATATGGTTGTAGTCCGGTTCAGTGGCAAGAAAATACTTGATCAGAATTTTGTTTATTTGTTTTGAGAATACCAGACCCATAGGATAGTTCAAAGTAAGCTTTTTAGCATTTTAAAAAACACCCTCAATAGGGTACTACTTAAACTATACAGGGTTGTCTACGGACCCTCGCTGTGTGCTGACTAGCACACACTTGACCTGTTTACTTGTGTATGAAGATGTATGGACTAAATGAGATGTCTTATATAATACATTATATTGCCTTAATGATTGTCATCATCTCTATGTAACATTCTGAAATATTACTTTTTAAGGAACAGGAAAAGATACTTTGAATGATCATATATTGCTTTAAAAAAGTCTATTTTGAATGATAGCTTGTCATTTATGATTGAATATTGAGTGAGATTTTTCTTTTTACATTTCTTTCTTGACAATAGAGTTGTCCTAAAAACTGTCAAAACTTTTACTCTTCACGTAATAAAAGAAATCGTCAGGGGTAATCAATAAGTAATAGAAATCGCGTATTATCTAGGACAAAAAAACTTAAAAATTATTTTATCTCAAAAAAAGAAATAATCATTGTTAGAGAAGCTAGTAATAAATTTTGGAATCCATCACATTTATAGAGTGAATGTATTAAAAAACCTTGTTGTGACGTTTCACGGCACTTCTATTAGAATTTGTATAATCTAGTTAGTTTTAGTGAATTTTTGAAGAAAATTAAGCCATTGCAATGGCTTCAAAAAAAGTTTAATGCGAGTGTTTGAAAATTGTGTCCATGGAAATCCGTTTTAGACAATTCTGAATCGATTCCCGAAATGTAACACTTTTTTATGTATGTATGTATATATGTATATATATATATAATATATATATATATATATATATATATATATATATATATATATATATATATATATATATATATATATATATATATATATATATATGTATCACTCCAGACGATCTCACCCTAGGATGCACTTAAATGATCCAAACAAATTTTAAAATGTCAATAATATCAAAAGAAAGGATGAGTTCGTGGGCTAGAATTTTTGGAGTCCATTTAGGGGTCAAGATTTCCAACGACATGCATCTTGAAGGGTTTATACTATTTAGACTTTTGTACCCCGTACTCCAATGTATCAATTTCTATTTTTTTTTTTTTTTTTTTTCACCCATCCAAATTCTAAACCGAAATTTTCCTATATTATCATAAGCCAATAATACGCAGATTTCTTTAAATATTCGCTGATTAAGTCATGGTGCATGACTGGTCTTTTTTTTATTGATATTTGATGCAACTAATTATTTCTGAATTAATCTTAAAGAAAGTTAATAAATTTATTATATTATAAATGAGCAGTGAAGTTCACTCGATTAAGAAGAATAAATGATATGTCTTCATTAAAACTGATTTTTCAAAGTACTTATTATTAATTGTAGATAATAGGTAATAGTTACATACACCATTATTTCTTTAATTTTTATTTTTCTTGGATAAAATGTAGGGTACTTCTTTAGATTGTTATTCCTCTATGTTCTTTTAGAATATCAATTACCTTGAATTAATAACTATTAAGAGAAAGGGATGTTTGTCCAAGTACTTTGGGACAAAGAAATATCACACTTCTTTTTTTATAAGGAGAGTAACAGTCTAAAGAAGAACATTCCGTACACATTCTTTAGATTGTTACTCTCCTCTGATTTTTTTTGTAAGGGAGTAACAATCCAAAAAAGTGCCATTGTATTTGTTATTTGGACCACATTATGTATAACTGTCGCAGCTTCTGACATAGATATGTCGTCCTATATAAGTTCTTTCGTTAAATCTCTTCAAGTCATTAGAAAGTACATTACTATGAGTATCCTGGTTGTGATTGCATTAAAAAAAGGATCTAGAGCCCCTTGGTATACCTTCAGAATGTTGTTTACATAATCTTTACAGTACCTTTCTCATTTCTACTTTTTTTTTCCGCATTGCACAATTTTAACAGTGCTTCTGGAGACATTAACAGAACATTAGCTTTTTACATGTTAGTAGTGAAAATTTTATTTTCATTTGGGTTATTTTTTTTTTACGTCACTGTTTTTATTACCTTTTCTTTTTATTAGTGATAGGATTTTGAACTATTCACATTTATTTGTATTAATTTCAAGGTAGTGTTAACCTTTTCTTGTGAATTATTTCGCAATATACATATCACTTTACAGTAGTTTTCTTCTACTTTACTATGATATTTTAGAACCATTTTAAAATTTTATTCTATAGAAAACGAAAGAGAACAAAGAGGGTAAAACCAATTTTTTTTAAACATTCCATGGATAGTCATAAATATAAAGGATGACATTCAAGTAAAAAAGTATAAATTATAATTTTATCAAATTTGTGCTAGATATGGGAGCCTCTATGGAGATCGTCTTAAAGGATTAACACAAACAGTCTCTACATTTAGAGATTGTTTGTGTTAGTCCTTTATCTAATTTGATTGAATAGTTAAGTGTTTAATAAAACTTAACAGGAAATAATAAATGGGGTTTAACTTTGATCTGGGATTCTCTAAACTCTAAACTATCAGATTCTTGAAAATTTGTCAAATACTAAAAAGTATTTAAATTGTTATACTAACCGTATCTCATAGTTATTGCCTAGTTTGGCTAAGTTCCCATCTAAAAACCCCCTAGCATAACTTAGTAATACGACTCAATAAGAATACCAATTAACGGAATTAACTTCAATAGAATGTGTAAACAAATAGTTACAAAAGAAAATAATAAGTTTAAGAAACTTATAATTAATTATAATAAATTTGGGTTTTTCATTCAATCCTATAATGCAGGTTTCCGCTGCCAAAGTTTAAGAAGTCCAGAACTTCCGGAGAAGATATTGTCAGATATTGTGTGAACCCCCGACGTTTCCATTACAGATCGTTCTTAATGAAGTTGCTCACGATGAGAGTCATTTGCCAATGAGTTCAGTTGATGAGAGGCATTTGTTAGTGAGCTCATTTGATGAAAGTCATTTGTAAGTGATTTCAGTTGATGAGAGTCATTTTCGTGAGCGTTCAGTTGATGAGAGTCATTTGCTAATGAGTTCAGTTGATGAGAGGCATTTGTAAGTGAGCTCAGTTGATGAGAGTCATTTGCAAGTGATTTCAGTTGATGAGAGTCATTTGCAAGTGATTTCAGTTGATGAAAGCCAGTTGGAAATGGCAAAATATAATATTTTTCCGGAAAAAAATACAGATATTTTTCTGGAAAGTGGATTACGTATTATTGGTATTTAAATGGATTAATTCACTTTTTTTATAAAAATAGTGGGGACAGTTTTTGGTAAGAAAAAAGTACCTAATATTGCAATTTTATTAATTATTGGAGGAGATCGTCTTCAAATTTAAGATTTAAAACTGATTTCTAGATTTCGCCTTAAGACATGATCTTGGGCTTGAATATGATCAGTGGACAATAAATAGATAGTCAAATAGCAAATCGTAGATCTAACACATGAAACTTTAGGTTGGTTGTGTAACTAATATTATAAGTCAGTTTATAGGAGCATTTATTGCTAAACCGTAATAGGAAATGTATAATTAAGTTCGGCCAAGCTTAAGCTTATTTAGTGACCATTTACTTATTTAATTGTTTAACAAAAAAATTGTATTACTTCCTTAAAAAACGTAGTTATATATGTCTCTAGGCCTTCTTCTAATAAAGCAAAATCTTAGATAAAACCAGGAACATAGTATTACGTATATTCGTAAAAATAAAATACAACTGAAAATAATGTCACTTTGGTTGAGGGGTTAGTTAAATATTGGGGCTTTTATAATGATTGCTAAAACGCTTTCACCTATCAAATCCTAAATGGTATTTACAAATCATATAATCTTCCTTAATCTTGCTCAACATCTTCAGGTTTCTTCACGAAAAAAATCCTTGACCGAGAATCAAGTTCACCATCCACGGTCAAAATTCGTAAAAAAACACCTTCATCTCTTACTGTAACTATCTCCTTGGAGATTTTTTCCTTACGATAAAAACATGACTAATATTTTCTTATAATATTATCAAGTTTATGGAAGTATAAATAGCTTTAAAAATATGTTATTCATTATTTCAAAATAGCTGTATTCAGATAAAATACGTGATTGAGAGAATGTTTCTAACCAAAGTCATTGCCAATGTAAAATATTTTAACTATTTAACCTAGTATTTAATTATAAAAGTGTTCTTGTTTCGACAAACGAGAAAATCAATATTAAAAGCAATTATGTATTGACCGTGACACGTTTCTAGATGGTCGTCGAATACATTTTTGTCCGGAGTTATTTCCGCTATAAAAAAGAATGTGGGGGAATAAATTGTATTGCGTAAGCGAACAGACTTGATTAGAACCTGATGATAGCCTCAGGGTTTATGGATTCACATAAACATATACATTTCTTCCTTAAAGTCACTCTGAAATTAATCTAGTGGAACCGAGAAAACATCTTCATATTATTATTTTTAAAAATATTAAGAAATAATATCTCATAAAGTTGCTTTAACGAATTTTTCTACTTAAGAAGGACAATATTTCTTTACTAAAAATCAGTAATAGAATATTTATCTTTATGAATGTAAAACACTTATTCTCCTATAATGACTTCAAATCTTTAAATTTGAAAGTAATTTCTGCATAAACACCGATAGATTTCATCCAATAATGTCCATTAATGTACCGACTTGGTCTAGATTTTTCGATAAATCGATATTATTGGGAAGCTAAAAAATAGCGTGAATAATCAATAAAAATTTGCAAAACAACCTTGAATATCCCATAAAAGAATACCTTCCCAGGCCACTAATGATTTTTAGGGTCCATAGGCAAAACCAAGGACCCTTATATTTTCCAGCGTGTGTCTGTCTGTCCGTCTGTCACCTGCTCCCACGGCTACACCTTTCGTCCGATCACTTTGAAATTTGGCATATATGTGTATAGTACCTACCCACACATTTTAAAAATATAGCGCCTTAAAAAAATATTTTTCAAAAAAATTAGGGTAAAAAAACTTAAGGGTTAAACAATTTTTTTTTGGACACCGTGTGGGGTATCATATGAAAGGGTACGTCGAGCTGATTACAAAAATATATAATATTTGGTTATAAGCTTTGATAGGGCGAACGTAGGCGAGTTTGAAAGTGGGTGTAAAAAGTGCCCCCCCCCCCCCCCCCCCCCACTATCTCGCTTATGTAAAGTGCAAAAAAATCTGGAAAAAAATCCTAATCATTCTTCAGTCAAAAGTAAAGATACCACTTTTTGGAAATTCCGATTTTTCTTATGGAAAAAATACTTTTTTTGTAATTATGTTCTTTTCGAGGTATTTATATGATTATAGTCCGGTTCAGTGGCAAAAAATACTTTATCAGAAGTTAGTGTTTATGTGTTTTTAGAGTATCAGACCCCTAGGATAGTTCAAAGTAGGCTTTTTAGCCTTTAAAAAGCACCAGCAATAGGTAATACTTAAACGATACAGAGTCGCCTACGACCCTCACTGTATGCTGCCTGGCACACACTTGACCTGTTTATTTTTAATATTTTATGGAGATTTATGTTTTGAAATTTTATGAGTCTTATTTCACTCCATCCCTTATCCTCCTCGATAATGTCCACTCATACTATTTTTTGAGAAAACGTTATACTGAACCTATTATAGCCATTTTTTTAAGATATAAATATACTGGTTTTGAAAAACAGCTTAAACACTTTCTCAGTTAAAGGAATAACACAAACTGTCTCTCCACGTAAATTGAAGAAACTTTAATGGCAAAGCAGCTTTCAGCCATCCAAAGTTCATCATTAGTGTCTAAGAACAAACAATTTTGCTTATATCGATATTTCTGGTTTGTTCTTAGGCATTGAAGATGGCCTTTTAAAGGCTGAAAGCCGCTTTGGCATTACAGTTTTTTCAATTTACGAGGAGAGACAGTTTGTGTTATTCCTTTAAGATGACCTCCATAGACGCTCCCATATCTAGCACTTACCCAGTTGTTAGTGGTTTATTTTTATTTTATATGAATCATCTCACTCATTATGCCTATACGCAAAATTTAGAAAAGAGTGTATTTTTTTTTTTAATTTACAATATTTCTTTTTTTACAATATTAGCTGCAAGCCGTCTCTGTACATCGTTGCAAACTGATGTATTTATTTCAAACATTTTTTTTTTAAACTGCTCGTTCCCATGAAATTGTAAAATTTTTGGATCTATTGCCTTAAGAAGAGGGGAATTATTTTCTAATAAAACTACTTTCTATGAAGAGATCTTCATATTACAGTTTATGGCCACCCTATCATATGATGCTAATATCAATTGTTTAATAATGTACTGAAGCCACATATGTATAGCTCATTTTTTAAAGGAACAAAAATTCTTTTTGTATTGAATAAGTACATAAGACGAACCTCATTCACCATTCTCAAGGTGGAGCAATTTTTTTCTTTGAATATATTTTTACCTTATTTAAGGCTATACGAAAAGTATAATTTAAGTAAAATCATATTGCTTTATTTGCACCTCGGGCTATAATTTTCTGAACTTGTATTCCGAATTTCGTCCCAGCGGCAAAATCGGCCCAGTAATTTAGGCTTCACTCGTCTGCACAAACGTCAGACAGCCATTTTTTGGACTTAGGGGACCTCAAAACGTGTAAATCCATCAAAATCGAATTTTCGCACCATCACAATATCTTCATTTTATATGAGAAAGTGATTCATTTAAGGTTTTGCAATTACTCTTAGGAATCTAAAATTATAAATTTTATAAGATAATATTATGCATTTTTTCAAATATTATTTGTCTAATACTGCAATCGTAAAACGTAACAATTAGGTTCAATACAAGGTTTGTTTTTTCCCATTAACAGGGGGTTCCCAAATTAAGCCCGAAGGCGGGTAACCCGGAGACATAGACCATGTATCATCCATTCACGCGCAGCACATCCATGATATGATCAAGTAGATTCGAACCATCCCCAGAGCCCAGAGATATTGATAATGACTTTGTTTTCAGACGAGAGTGAGCGAGTGCGCTACCACCTTGGCTACGCTGGGTTTGAGTTTTATACAGAGTATAAAATAATAAAATAAAATTCAGTTATGCTGGCGAGATTGCTTTAGTCTTTAGGTATGGTACCTTGCGGATTAATATTATTGTCACTCGCGCATGTACCGAGATTTTAAAGAACTTGCTCGAGAAACTAATAATTAAAATAGTCTATCAATCAGTGTGACACTTAGTTTCCTCCCATCCTAGTCATAGTTTCTCCACCACGTGTAATATTGATGTTATGTTTTTACAACCCTCTTTAGTTTTGCTTCCGAGCTTACTGAAGTTAACAGAAGCTCTAAAAATGCAGATTTTTTGTTTCCAATTTCAAAAATTCCTGGACAAATATCCGTTCTAGACATCAGGGAACATTATTGGCCTCGTGTTTGTCAGTTGGTCCTTCAGTCTGTCGGTCTTTAATGAAATCGGTCATAATTGAAATTAATCAAGGGTTACTCTTCATGAACCTAAAAGAAATCTAAATTTCTTAAAAATCAGATGAGTACTTTTGATTGGTGTAAATAAATGTATGTTTGTGTGCATGTGGCCATTGGACCAACAAACTAATTATGACCTACCATCTAAATTTCATTAAAATCAGACGAGTAGTTTTTAATATGTATATGTAACAGACAAAAACGTTTCCCCGATGTCTAAAACTGATTTCTGTCTTGTATTTTTTAAATCGATGATGTAACAAATTTTCGTTTCTAAGAACGATTACATACCTTTCCTTCGGTATATACCTTCGGTAAGCTCGGAAGCAAAAGGGGGGACAAATGTTTAAAAATAGCTAATAACTGATTGTAAAATCAATAAAGTATTAGCGAGGAAGCTTTATGCCACACTGATTGGCAGAGAGTTTTAAATTTATTGCTCTGTTTGTTAAGTCCGTGGTTTAATTGTTTCCTTGTAGTTATAAGTAATGTGAAGTAAACCACAAAGTACGAAATTATCCATCTTATTTATGATAAAAAGAAAACTTGAATAATTGAATTTTACAATCCTGGTAACATTACATTATAAATCAAGTTTAGAGCGATGAAAATTAAGTTATTACATCTTTATTTTTTTATTCAATAATCCATAATGAAAAGGCTATCTTAATATCATCTATAGTAATTATGATGCGTTTCTTCTTTATGAGTTGTTCACATCTTCTGCACGTTGATGTATAGTTATAATTTTATATGTTGATATATTTGCTTATCTACGATTGATACGAAATATAAACATTATATCTCTGTTTAGATGCGACGAAAGTGATTATTGTCGTAGCTGTATTATTTTCATTGCGCATACGCGTTTATAATTCTTCTTTTTTTCCGCCCTAGTGCGGAAAAAAAGAGGAATTCTTCACCTTAACGCACGATTAGCGAGTTTGTTTACATTTAACAAAACTAATTTGCTGTTTGTTTAATTAAAGTAACTGTTTATACCGAATTTTTAGTGAAAAACAATGTGATTTAAGTGAGTATGACGAAAATGAGGAGAATAATACGCCTCCCGAAATAATTAATTCCCCTCAAAATCCAACTAATGAATTAATGTCATCTTAATCAAAAGAGAAATACGAACTTACATACAAGAAGTTTATTGAAAAAAATTATTTTCTGTATTTATTGTTAAATCCACAATCGTAGATAAAGTACGGTGCGTAACTCGTGCAAAAACTGCATTTTGCTTTGCTCGTGTGGTTTTATTACCCTCGCTGTCGCTCGGGTGCTAACTCCGTACTCGCATAGAATATGCTACTTTCTGCACTAGACGCGTATACATTCTTTTACACGTTTATATATACCTTCTGAACGTATAATCGTTGTCAATGTATATCTTCAGAATATGTATACGTTTCTTATTATGAATACTGTTTATCAATACGTTGATAAGTATGTATTCTGTCTCGCAAAACGTTTATAAATATGTATAGTTTGTATCTAATGATATATGCTTTCTACCAATTCGTTTTTAGCTATGCATACTTTTGATCAATACGTTTCTATTTATGTATACACTCTATTTATACTTCTGTAATTATGAATACTTTCTATCGATAGCTTAACAAAGAATTTCAAAATATCTATCACTCAACATTATAAAAATAATATTATTTATCAAACTACTTATACTACTTTATCTTTTTTCAACTTTTTATATTTTCTTTTAATAAAACAGTAAAATTCACTTGATATACATTCCAAAATCACAAATATATATGATATACATTCAAAATTTATAAATAAAAATTAAGATTGATGCTAATTAAATAATTAGCCCATGCTATTTTATGAGAGTGCGAGTAGCACACATTTTCATCTTAAAAAGTGTCGATAAATTTTTTTGACGAGTCATTCTTTATACTAGGAAGCTGGTTGTTAATCGTGAGAAAGAAGTAAGGAGATTATTCAGCCTTGATATAAAACTAAAAACCGGTTCCATACACGTATTAATTATTATTATTATTTTTTTATTTTTTTTAAATTGTTTATATACGAATCAATGTTTTCTTTTACTCCTTCCTAGCAACTGTTTTATATTAATATTTATTTATTTAAAATAAATACCTTCTTTTCATAGTAAAAAATTTAGGGCCCTAAAAGATTTAAAAGTAACTAAATTAAATAATAAATTGCTTTCTTTAGCTTTCTTCAGTTAATCTAGAGGTTACTGGATCGACTTCGAAAGTACAAGTGTTTTCGAAAGCGGGGTTCATATATATATATGAACATATTATATATATATGTATATATATATATATGTATGTGTATATATATATATATGTATGTGTATATTAAATATATATATATATATATATATATATATATATATATATATATATATATATATATATATATATATATATATATATATATATATATATATATATATATATATATATATATATATATACATATATATATATATATATATACATATATATATATATAATATGTTCATATATATATATATATATATATATATATATATATATATATATATATATATATATATATATATATATATATATATATTATTATTATTATTATTATTATTAAGATTAAAATCCCTTAAGAAATATTAATGTTTATAAAAGTTAAATTGTTTTCCTATATACACCTGATGACAATTTTTTCAAAGAATCGCTTGTTTACAAAACTCGTTTTATTTTTGCTAGCAGAATTCCTGTTTTAAAGAAAAAATATATTAGTAGTATGCACACTTACGATTGTCCGCAAATTTAACTAAAAATTATTGCTTCGGCTTGAAGAAATAAAAATGTATTTGCTTTGAATATTTGCACATTGTAAAAGTTTCCCTCCAGAAATAATATTGATATATAAATGTTTAAAACCAATTGAATAGTTTTCCGTTGGAAACCGGATGACGAGTTCTAAGAAATTTTTTCAAAAAAATATTTTTAAAGAATCGAGAAAAGTTTAATTATTTTGCTGGCTGAATGCCTGTTTTAGGGAAATATATACATACTATTGGTACGCAAGTAAATGAATCCTAAGATATAATATTAATCATACGAGTTTAGTATTTCTAATTTACCGTTTTCAAATTGCCGTTGCACCGTTGATTTTTGGTGAATGTACTTAAGGGTTGATTCCCATCTCAGTGGGTACTCGTCTACCAATTAAGCTTTTGATACATTTTTATTACACCGACTCCTCGGATTAGAATTTGAAACAAAATGTTCTGTGTTTAATTCTTTTAGTTTGAATTGCAGATTTTATTAAAGGTTAATGAAAAGGTAGTTAATGTTAGTTTGAACACTTAATATTGTCATGTATAATGAATATTTATTTCAACTGTACATACAATGCATTTCCTAAACGTCAGTATATTGTATTTTTGTTTAGGATTTAGTTAGTTTAGACTATGTACTGATAATAATTACTGTATATTCGGACTAGGTCTGCATACTTTATGTTAATACAAAACAGTACAAGGCAGTATAATAATACAAGTTACTTTAATTTTATTGTAGATCACCATTCATTTCTGTAAGTAAGTATTTTTGATATGTAAGTAAGAGGAAGATCTTGAAGGTTGTACCCTTATTAAGAGCTTATTTTTATCTTTACATATATCCTTGCTTCAAATAGCTAACCTTTTCTGTCTTGTTAAATTAAAAGGTATATAACTACTTGTATTTAAGGAATGTTCTTATTTTAAATTTGAATTACTTTAACTTCAATTGTATATGTACTCTTTAAATAAAGAATTGGGTATGAATTGAAAAACCATATGATTTTTTCTTTAATTCTTTAAAATAACTATGATATTCATTAATATTTAAACTAAACTTCAATTAATATACATTTACAAATTCTTTAATCTCTGATATGGAGGAACCAAATCCAGCTCTAACTTTAGGGCGAAAAGGGTGATGTTAAAATTTGAATAATGTTGCTTCTCTTCAGGACGCTTTGGAAGCTGGCAAGGAGCCTCACGCTTGATGTTCATCCAACATAGCCATGGAAATTTTGGGTGAACAGAAAATTTATCGATCTTACCAGTACTCTTATTACTCAGGGTTTCCCCACAAGTCCCCAGCCATTGCGGATTATATGGAAATGAAATGGCCGAAGACCTGGCTAAAGAAGCATCTCACCTGCCCCAACTCAAGGTCAAACTCACAATAAATGTGGCAAAAAAAAATAATAAAACAAAAAACCCAGAACTAGCAGGACCAGGTCTACAAAAATAACTTAAAAACCCAAAGGTATGAATGCTTAACTACACCAAATGGAAGAATCCCATCAGACTACCTTCCACGGAAAATAGGAGTTGCTTGCTTCAGAGTATTACTGGACATGACTATCTCCAGAACCATCAATGCTAATCCGAGGAAGTTTCCATTCCAACTTCCTCGGACGAGTACACTCACTGAGATGGGAATCAACCCTTAAGTATATCCACTAAAGATCAACGGTGCAACGGCCATTTGAAAACGGTAAATTTTAAATACTTAACTCGAATGATTAATGTTCCATCTTCGGGTTCGTGTACTTGTATACCTACTAATATTTTATATATTTCCTAAAAACAGGTATTCAGCTTGCAAAACTTAAAATAATTAAACGTTTCTCGATTCTTTGAAAACATTTAAAAATAATATCTTAGAACTCGTCATTCGGTTTCTAATGGAAAACGATTCAATTAGTATATAAAAGGCATTTATGTATCTTAAAAGAATTTTATCTTGATATATTATTTCTGAAGGAAACTTTTACAATGAGCAAATATTCAAATCAAACAAATCTTTACGTCTTGCGGTCGAATTAATACTTTTACATTAAATTTCCTAACAATTGTAAGTATGCAAACTAATAATGTAGGAATTTTGCTAGTAAAAATAAAACCAATTTTCAATTTTGTAAACAAGCGATTCTTTGAAAAATTTGTCATCGCGTATATGTTGAGAACAATTTAATTTGATAAACATTATTATTCCTTATGGATTTTAATCATTAATATACATATATTATGTCTTACAGACAATTTTTACACTACAAATTAATCTTTACTTCTTGCGGTCGAACTTGTACTTTTAAAATAAAATTTACCGAACGAAGGATACTGTGGATTAGGCCGAACGATTATTTATTTCTTGAGTATGTTCCACAGGTTCTTGGATAAAACAAATGACTAATTAATAAATTATTCATTTTTGCATTTTGTATTTACATATTAAGAAGAGATCATGTGGTTAAAATGATGTATATTTGACTCTTTACTTTACGATTAGAGACAACGATTTATCGAGTATCAATCCTTTTGCGTGTCCAATCACTTGTACTTAAAAACTGTTAGTTAACTTATAAATCCTTTTTTTGTGGTTCTGCGAAAACTTACTTATCTCGACATCCGGTTTTCTTCAAGAGAAGATATTATTTCTTGTTAAACTTGTTTCTTTTAAGAGGATTAATCATAATGTTATGCTTGGAGTTTTCGTTTTATTACAATTCGCAAGTCATACAAAGCAAACAAATCCTCTTATTTTACTTTAAAATTTGTACTTTTTGATAATAAATTTGTAAGATTTAAAAAAAAAAAATACATCCTTCATTTATATTTTGGAGCAATGAAAATTAAAAAATAAATCAGTTAAAATATTACCATTTTTTACATTTTATTATTAAAAGCTTTATATCGTGGTTGTATGAATAATTAAATATAAAAAAAATATCAATTTGATTTTCTAGCTCGTCCACTGTAAAAACAAAGGATGTGGTCGTAACCTGTTAAACTGGTTAATTTGTCTACGTGCTTCTTTTTTACTTTCCCATAGACGCTGTGAAAATGTTGCTAAAAAAGTATTGCGGTGTAAAATGTTCATACATTTAAATGCTTTAAGTTGCTCAAAGATAAATTAAGGAAATGTAATCTTTATTGTATTTATGTCATGGCAGTTACTTGAAATATCTACAAAAGTAATCAAGTATCAAGTGCCAAAGTTTTAAGTCTAAAGCCTCAATTACACGGGGCGAGTTTACAAGCTGCTAGTAAACTTGCTCCGTGTAATAATGCTGGCTAGTAAACTCGCAACTCGCTTTACTTGAACGAGTAACATTAAACCCAGGGCTACTTTACTCGCTAGCGAGTTAATAGGCTGCTAGTAAACTCGTTCCGTTTAATACACAGAGCTATAGTACTGTAGTAGTAGTTTATACTAGCTGAATCACTCGCTTATTTACCTGCCCCCGTGTAATTGAGGTTTTACTTATTTAGATTTACTTTGTTTCGGGATTAATCGCGAAAGTGCGTAAGAATAAAATGAAGTCATAATAAGAACAATTCAGTGTCATAGTTTGACTCAATTTTAAACGAACATGGTCAGCTTCAAAATTTCTGACCTCATTGAATCTACTATTTTTGAGTCATATAAAATTCACCCACTATTTAAAGACAACACATACTTTCAGATGCACTTAAATTTGAGTCATATTAAAATGAATTATTTACCTACTATCTTCTTACATGTCTATAATGACGCAAATGGTTTTTTCTTAATTAAAAAAACCAATCATACTTTCCTATTCTCAATGTTATATACTTTCAACAAACATCTATGTTAATGAATCATTAATTTAAAGTGCTTTTTTAAAATTATTTCATTCAACTCTATTTTAAACTGAAACATTTAACTTTATTAAAATAAAACCTCAAATTTCCTAGTGTCGAACGAATGTTTTATCCTTTGTGTTAATTTGTAAGTTTACAATCACATCCTATTAGCATATTATAATGACACACATTCCTTAACCTGTCGTATGACACACACAATTAAGTATTTACTTTAATTAGTACTATTGTATCAGAAGAAGACATAAATAAGGAGAATTGTACCAACATTAATACTCGACGATTATATAGTTTACAAGAAGTATTTATAACAACCGCAATTGATGCCATAAAAATTATTTAACTTCTTTAAAGTACCTAATGGATTTTTAAAAATTCCTTTTTCTGTAAACTTCCGAGACAACTTTAGCAATTTTCCACATTATAATGTTTATTTTTATTGCCTCAACAATTTTTATCTCGGACTTACTTTTATATATTCGAGTAATTATCTTGTAAATTATATTTTTTATCGAGAAAATGGCTTATATGGTTTTAAATGGTCTGCATATAAACATTTTTTAACAACCGATTTAAAGTGAAATAATGTCGTGGATTCTTCATAGCAAAATAAATATTCTTCATAGGGCCAAAAATAATTTATCGAGTAGTATAACTTTAGTAGTATACCTAACTCAACTAAAAATAGAAAAAAAACTTGATTACCTAATTTTTTTTTGGACATTTTAATCCTTCAAAAGAGACTTTTTACGTCATCAAAATACTTTCTCAAGTAAAAACTGATTAATCAAATTTGATTTATTAGTACCTTTTTTATATTAAGAGAAATTAAATTATGAAAATTACATTGTTTTATCCAGCATTCAAATGAGGTTTCTGAATTTTATGTATACATCTCTCAATCACCTCAACATAGAATTGCATTAGAATGTTTTGTGCAATATTTATCCATTAGCTCATATTGCAATGCAACGAGGCTTAATTGAAATTCAGTGTAGTCTTAATTGCATGCTAAGTAATTATCGAGCGTTTATGTTAAACTGGAAATGTCAAACTTGGAACTTACAGATAATAGTTCAAATAAGTTCATTGACAAACAATTAAAAGATTAGCGACTAATACAAATAAAGAAGAGAGAAGTACTGGTTAAAAGTACTAAAATAGCTGACATTCATTTATCATTCCCGGCCTTACCGATGGTATCCGATGCATTACGATAATTTTGACATGTTAGCCTCCAAATTTAAATGTTCTCACGTATGAATTTTTGTGATGGAAATGTAACTTGTAATCTTTGCCATACTGTTATTGTGCCTTTACTAGTGTAAATATGACAATGAAATGTAGGCTAAATTATGTTTATGCCTATCAGTATACAGTAAATAATCAGTCAAGATCCCGCAGAGGAGAACTTGGTAGGGACTTTGTGAATCCCTAAGCCGTAAAAATCTTTGTCTTTGGCCTTCTACGGAAATTCTAGGATTATTAAAGTCTGGCCGCGGAATCATACACTAAAGAAAGTTTAAAATAAGTTTAATTACAGTATAACAAAATTAATAACGTTCCCAAGTTTACTTTTTCGTTGCAATTCAATCTATAGGAGTCAGAATCCCACTCCTAGATATTATGACTTATTGATTTGATCCATGCCTACCCTGTAGTAGAGTAATAATTAATAATAACTCTCACGTAAGCTTCATTTACCACTACAGTAATCCAATGAAGATCATAGCTAAAAGGATTTTTTTTAATTTCAGATTATTAAGAGAGATTTAACGTAATCTTTATGATCATGGGATCACGTGATACAAACTCATATGGATCCAGTTCTAAAACAAACATCTGGAACCAAAAACTAGGTTTTTAATTAATGCTTACCATAATTATTCTTGTATATACAATGTATATAGGTAGTTATGCATTTCGCTTTCACTTTATACTAGGTTTCGATGACTGAGCAATGTAAATACTTCCTTTCTAGACATCATCTTATCTCTAATAATTTCTAGCTTTATCTTCATTATGCTATAATTAATCATTCTTATTCTATTTAATGAATAACAAGGAATTTATTTTTCATTTTTTTGCACATTAAACACAAACAATGATGTTATTTGCTTCCGAAATTATTCTACCAACCACTGACTGTGAAAACAAAAGAAAAATTAATAGATGAGTTATGAGGTTGATTCTCCTGCAATGTAATGACCTAATTAATAGAAATTCTGATCTCTTATCTAAATAAAAAATAATTTAGGATTCGAATTTTATTAATACAAATAATGTTCTTGTTCGTACAAAGAGAATAATAGTTTAAGTTAAATTTATAAATAATTTAGGTAAAGTATAATCATGCATTAAGAGCTAACATTAATTTTCTGATTTCGCCTTGGAGTATGATTCTTCTAAACGTTTATGCCGGATTTAATCGAAAATAGCCTATTAGTTTTGGTTAGGTTTTACAGGCTATGGACGACAGAAATAATTGTTCAAAAATAAACACTTAAATTGGTATCAGGGGACCTTAAATTGTCTCCATAAAAATATCAAAACCTTATTTTTGTGTCATCATAATAGGTAATAATTGCATTATATAATACTATACCTATGTATATGAAAACAAAAAATAAAAACATCTTTATCATATTTGAAATCTCTAAACGTTTTGAACCCAGTCTGTATAACTTACTAACTAGAGAATACATATTTAGAATCTAGAGCATTATGGTGCTATCAGGGCTAACAAGTCTATTAATGTCCGCTGTAAATATATGTACAATATTCACTGATATATAGACCTCAGTGAATATTGTTTGACGGGGGCTGCCTTAGAACTAGAACAAAACATTTTTTCATATCAAGAAAAAGTTATTATTAGGTACAATTTTTAGTCTACGTGACACCTCTCTAAGCAAAAATAAATTGAGTTTAGCTCTTTAAGAATTATTGATAACATGCTTTAGAAAATTGACATTTAAGTATCTAATTTGAGAACATGAAATTATAGAAAATAATAAAAAACATTTTGCTTGAGTCTGGGTCGCTTGCAGAACCAAAGTGACGCTTATAAACACATGAGACTAAATGCACTCATTACCATCTTAAACATGTCGATTGGACACATTGATATTGACACCCTGCTCGATAAAGTCATTTAATAAGTTTTTACATAAATATGTGTGTAAAAACACCCATGAATATGTTTATAAATACTATACGTAACATATTTTTATATTATAAAGATTAGGTATACGTGTATTGTTTATATTTATAGTGATTAATTTACTAAGAATAACAAGATTAATTTATTTACATTTTTTAATGGATCTATGACGAAAAAAATCCATGTCCTAGTTCCATTAGTAATAATTACATGTACTTTCGTGTCTAAAATCAATTAAATTTTCTTGAAGTCTTGTCATTTGTATGATATGCTGAATATTTTATTAAAAATTCCAGTCCTAGATGGTGTCCTTTGGTGTAAGTTGTTTGACCTTAATTTTCTGAGATTCTAAAATTTAATAATTTAACAGCTGAATTTAATATTCAAGTATTAAATTCAAATTTTTATCTGACGTTAAAAAAGTCAACAATTAAATTCTTCATAGTCAGAGACTAACTATAATTTTGTTAACCACAGATTATTCCACAATATCGCTTTAAGCTATTGCCTACAATTTCCTTTGTTGAATTCGTCTCCAGTTATATCAGTGACTTTAAAGGCCCCCATACACGGTCAAAATGTTGCGCTAATATTTTGACCGTGTATGGAGCTGTTTGATGTTTGCGCTAACTTGATGTTTGACGTGTGTGGCCTAAATTTGTCCGACATCAGGTTTGCGCAAACTGTTTGATCGTGTATGGGGCCTTAAGTAATTAAAAATTATTTCTTTACGTGTGTGATCGTTTATATAACTTACAACAGCACTAAGGTTAACGTTGAAGGCTGAAGCTGGTTTGCCATAAACTATTTAAAATAACCAACTTGACTTGTGATTCCTACAAATATGTTTTTTTTTACAAAATCACTTATATTTTAACATACTACAATTACTGTGTGACTAATAATTCAACTTTTTCCTTTTTATTCCTAAATTATTCATTATTTCAATTTATCCAGAGATAAAATGTTAATTTTACACCTTCTTCCTACTCAATCATAATTATGAAAATAATAAATAAATCTTATTTTATTCTAAAACAAAAACAATTTGTGTCTGATGAGCTGTCCCCTTTAATGCCTTATTTTTTACTTTTCCTCACTACTAATAGTAGGAAAAGTATTGTTTTCACCAAAAATATTTTTTTTTTATATTTCAACGGAATTATCCGTTTAAGGTGTTTTTAAGACCTCCTGAGTGGTTTTGCAGCATGACGTATGTATGTGTGTGTGTATGTATGTGTGTATGTGTGTTATCATCGTAGCACCCAAGGTATTTAACCTAGAGAGTTGAAACTTGGCAGAAAAATCAGTCCTAACCTGTAGTTGTGCCGCCCGGAAAATCAACTTTTTCCGCCATCTTGAACCCAGTTTGCTGAGTCAGCAAAAATTTTAAAAAAATCGTAATAAATCGAAAATGGTCCTGATCGAGTTGAATTTGGCTCGAATGTACCTCTCTGTATGACAAACAAGCCCACTAAATTTCATTTTGATTTTGGCCGCCATTTTGAAGTTATAAAGTTTTGAATTTTTAAACTTTGACGGTTAATAATACTGAAATTACATATAGGTTTTTGACTTATAGCATATCGTTGGAAACGGAAAAAATTAAGGAACAAATATAAAAAAAACTATAAAGTTTCATTAATTAGTTTAAAAGTTATAAGCGAATATAATTATTTTTATTAATGCGATAATTTTGATGACGTCAAAGTTTGTTTACATCTGTCAAATTGCCGCCAAACTTCAAATAATTAAATAAAATATAGCTATTATAAATAAGGTTATTTTTGAAGAATGATAATAAATCAGTTAGTTCAGACCTCTCCTGCTGTTATTTATAAATAGGAAGCCACATTTTTTAGACTAGATTTGGATATTAAGGCTAAAAATAAGAATTTTTTATTCTTGGCAATTTTTCGCTCCGAGCATTAGTTTGCCGCCTGGAGAGCACTGAACCTGCTAAAATTGAAACTAAGTATTTTACAGCTAAACTAACGGATTTAAGAAAAAATTCAAGATACAAAAAGTTCTTATTTTTTTGCCTTTAAATCCAAATCCATTCTTAAAACGTGCATTATTGGTCATTTTTTTTCACGTTTTGAGCCCTGCTGAACACCTTTTTTGGTAAAAAATAGTTACAAATAATGCATGGTTTTAAGAATGGATTTGGATTTAACGGCAAAAAATAAGACTTTTTTGTACTTTTAATTTTTTCCTAAATCTATTAGTTGAGCTGTAAAATAGACTTAAAATTTTAGCAGGTTCAGTACTCTCCAGACGGCAAACTAATGCTCGGAAGAATTGCCAAGAGTAAAAAATTCTTATTTTTAGCCTTAAAATCCAAATCTAGTCTAAAAGAAATATGGCTTCCTTCACACTTTTCTTTATTATGTAAAATGCACACAGTTTTGTTAAACACAGAAATTGTTCAACATTTTATATGGAAGCGCATTTGTAGCCACTATCAAAACCCTCAAAACCGCATTTTTCTATCTATCATGGTTCCGGAGATATTTCGCTGCTCCATATTATCTGGGGCACCCTATAAATATATATATATATATATATATATATATATATATATATATATATATATATATATATATATACATAAAGCAAAAATATACTATACTTTAAGTCACATCACTCTGATCTCTGTTACCTGACTGACTAGTTATTGATATATAATTATTTTTAAAGAATGCACTATAATTTATTTACATGTTATTTTTAGTAAGCTATCCAGATTATCTAACCATTAAAATTTTAATTTCAACTATAGAAATATAATTATTATTTTTCACCTTCTTCCCATTCAATTAAAATTGTAAAAAATAATTAAATGTTTTTTTAATTTGCAACAAAAAGAATTTGGTGACAAGATAATTTGAGTAAAAAACATAATTGATTTAATTATATAAATGTTATCTTTAATAAATTGCATTATATTAATTTCAAAACCAACTATTTACTTATATTCAAATTATAAGATAATATTATGTTTCTTTAATTATAATTGTAGTGTGTCAAAATTAATTATTGTTAATTTTTTTTAATTTTTTCATTGCATTATTTAATGTTTATTAAATGCAAATAAAGGAAAATGATAATTACTTTATACATATATATATATATATATTTATGTATATATATATATATATATATATATATATATATATATATATATATATATATATATATATATATATATATATATATATATATATAACTATATAACACAGAAATCCGTTTCAGACATCAGGGATCATTTTTGGTCCCGTATCTGTGTGTCGGTCAATCTGGCTGTCGGTCTGTCAGTTTGTTGCTTAATTTTTGCGAACCAACATATCTTAAAAACTGCACGGCCGATTTCAATGAAAGTTGTATGGTAGGTCATAATTTATTAGCCTATTGTTGGTCCCATATAAGTTTCAACCTTCTGAGCCTATTTTTTTTTTTTTTTTTCGCTTCCACATGCGCACAAACATACATTTATTTACACCTATATCTTCAAAAGTACTTAACTGATTTGTATGAAACTTTTATAGTTTATCGAAAGTAACCCGCAGATAGCTCCAGATTAATTTTAACCGTCGGCGCCTGTCAACTTTTGCTAGATTGATACTTGAATTCATGTATAAAATCAAAGCAATTTTCACAGATTAAAAAAACGGGGAAACAATTAAACTAATTAGACAATAATAGCTTCTAAAAGCATCAAATCAATTAAGTACGTGATGGGATGCGAGGAAGCTATGTGTCACTACAACTGCCAATTGGTGTGGGACATAGCTTCTTCGCATCCTATTACGCACTTTATTGATTTTATGCTTTTATAAGCCATTATTGTCTAATTAGTTTAATTGTTTCCCCCCTTTTTTTAACTGGTCAAAATTGTTTTGATTTTTTACATTAAATGTATCTTTGTGTGCATGTGGAAGAGTAAGAATAAGCGTAGAAGGTTGAAACTTATATGGGACCACCAATGGGCTAATCATGATCTACCATACAAATTACATTTAAATGTGACTTGTAGTTTTTGAGATATATTGGTTCGCAAAAATAGAGCGACCCACCGAGACCGACAGGCAGACACAGAACCAAATATGTTCCCTGATGACTGAAATGGATTTTTGTCTGGGAATTTTTGAAATCGGAGACCTAGACATTTTTCGTTCTTCAGAACGATCACTTAGCTTCCGTTACCTTCGGCTAGGTTAGCAAAAGTTAACTCTTAAGAGAATTTTGTTTTGTAAATAATATAGTGTATTTGATAACAATTTTTGCTGTTCTCTCTTCCAATTATTTTTTGTCTTTTTATATAGTGCATTAAATAATGTTTATCATTTTGCACTTTCAAATTGCTTAAAACTAACTGAAATTATACCTGCTTGAAATATATATTATGTATATTTCCGTACTAATTAATAATAATAACGATTAATTTGCTTAATTAATCACATTCTTTTTTTCCCATTTAACAATAATAGCAAATTCAGCTCTTGACTGTGATTGCCTACAAAGGCGGAGTTTCCTCTTTAATTCTTGTATACATAATATAATTATCTTATCTTGTTTAACTTCTGTTTTAAATTGATATCACTCTTGGCTAATATGTTATTCTTTTACATGACAATATACTAAATATATAAAATAAACAAAAAATTAATAATTAACAAATTAATAATAAATTTCATGCAATAAACAAGGTTTGTAATGTTAGATTACTAATTATTAACTGATAATATATTCATTGTTTTATTTCCGACTCAGTCTAATGTATAAATTAGGAAACAAAATAATAATGGGCCGGTGAGAAGATTAATTTTAATATAGTTATAGCTATAAACACGAGGATGAGAGGACTCAAGCGACCTTCAGCGCTTTCAGTGTCACGACCTCTAACTAAAGTCAGCGAAATGTTAATAACACGTTAACCCAGTCCTGCGATGAGAATTTTTGCGGTTTTTTTCTCTGGTTTTTGAAGCCAAAGACACAAATGAATATATATGAATGTTACTTTTAATAAAAACAATGTTTACTCTTTAATATTTGCGTCCCAGCTTACTATAATTAGCATGATTCTTTACACATAAAAAAATCGCCTTAAAAAAAGAAATAAATAAAAAATTCCAAAAAAAAAAATAATACGACGTTGAGTATTTTCTATCGTTACCGATATTCAATACACTCTGTTTAAATATTTAATTATTATTTAACATTTTCTAGCTTAACCTCGGAAATAAAAAGAAATAAATATTGTGTGACATTGGATACTACCAAAATTGGATTTTTTTTTTTTTTTTTTTTTTTTTTATTCAAATAATATTAATTTTTACTACGTTTTTATTAGCTTGCATTCTTGTTTGTTTGTTTGTTTGTTTGTTTCTTTGTCCGGTACAAATCTGGCAATCGATTTTTAACTAACTTCCCGAATAGCTAGACATTTGAAACTTTTAGCATAGCTCAGAACAAAATGACAATGCATTATTTTAATACTTTTAGCCATCTTTCAGCAGAATTTAATTAGTTTTCAGCAAATTTTGCTGTGCGGAAAGTTAGTTCGGAAAAAATCCGCACATTATTTTATTTGTTTTGCCCTATCCAATATTTACGCAATGTTCATTTTGACGGGTCTCAAATTTCTGATAGATAAACATTGAATGACAGCAAAACCGGAAATATCGATTATATTATTTATCGATTATATTATTTCAAATATTTCGATGGCATGCTTTAGATTTGGTGTTGGGGAGGTCCGTTGTATAAAGATTTATCCTTTTATAGGTTTAAGATCAGCTCTCTGGATGGTTGTCATTTATGTGAAGTAAATAAATTCGGAACTATTTTTTTAACATTATATATTATATAACAATAACAATTATATTATCAACATTACATACGATTCAACAGAAAATTTAAAAACATAGTATATCAAAAGTTCTTTTTATCTTGAAATTATTTCCACTTTATCTCCCAAGTTAAATCATAAACAAAGTGTAAAATACATTTCTTATTTTAACCATGCATTTTTCAGAAAGAGTTATCTTTATTATTGCCTTCATTGACACCTTTTTATATCCATAAATAATAAAATCTATAGCTACAACTCCTAAATTATTTCATTAAATTTTGTATAAAACTATAATAATATGTCATTTATCATTCATTCATGAAGTAGTAATAAATAAATAAATTACGAAATTAATTTTGCCAAATTTGAAAGCAAGGTTGTTTTTAAAATATCCTTTATTTAACAAAATGTAATTTAAAAAATAAATAAATAAAATATGATAAAAATGGTACGTGATATTAAATAAACAACGTTTCAAGAAATGTTGAATACACAACTGTGACCTTAATTTTGGAGTAACGGTAAAGATTCGGTATCGGCCTCGGATAAATATGGTATGTTATATTATTATATATACATATATATATATATATATATATATATATATATATATATATATATATATATATATATATATATATATTTTACCATTTAACGATATAGCTAAAATTAGCATTATTAATTTTTAGTTAGATATAATAATAATGAAGAATATGTGTAAAATATATAATATATGTATGTCGCATCGCAGAAATAACATATTTATAGTATTGTCTTAAGTCATGTTAAAAATTAGTATTTTAATAAAAAAAATTAGGTAAATACGCTCCATACTCTATGTAGACAGGGATCAAACCATAGCTCCGTTGCTTTCCTAATCTCTGAGCTAGGATGGTTAGAAGGAGGAGGTTGGAGCTCTTTCGAATTTTCTAATTTTTGAGCTACACTGGAGCTCAATGGTTAGAAATCCTTCGCCTTCCTTAGGAATTTTCTAATTTTTGAGCTACACTGAAGCTCTATGATTAGAAATCCTTCACCTTCCCCGTGAATTCTCTAATTTCTCAGCTACACTGGTTGAAAAGAGAACTCAATGGTATAGAATCCTTTACTTTCCATGGGAATTCTCTATTTTCTGAGCTACGTTTGTTGAGTAGAGAGCTCAATAATAATGGCACTCTCACAAAAAACTAGAAAGCTGAGGTTCGATTCCCAATATAAGATTTTATTTTTACCATCCCCCTCTTTTCTTCTAGGAAAATAAATGAATACCTAATTGACGAAGGAAAAATTGCCTTAGTTTTTTGATATTTGGTCTAGTTGATTATTGGTGCTTGAAAATAAACTTATTAAAAGTCCTGAGGGGAGTTATGTATGTAACAATTCACATATTTTGGTTGAGATGGCAGTCATAGCTCCCGTCAAAACTTTCGAGACTTTTGATACGTTTATCTCTCCATGAAGACTTGAATGTTCCTTTTGTTCGAAATCTATCGGTATCCTGATATAGAAAATTCCAATAATCCTTATTATATCATCCTAATCCTCTTGTACAACTCCTATCCTATCAGCATATATCCCAGGTAAACCCTCCAAGACGTCTAAAGAAGCAGTGGTCAAGAGGATAATTATGATTATCTATTGCTCAGATTTTATATATTTATGAATCTATTTTATCATTATATAATTATTTTGTATGTATTATAATTATTTTATCTACGATTGATACGAAATATAAACATCGTATCTCTGTTTAGATGCGTAGAAAGTGATTCTTTACGTACTCGTGTTCATTGCGCATGCGCGTCTCATAGTTCAGAAGAATTCCTCTTCTTTACCACCCTAGGGCGGTAAAGAAGAAGAATTCTTCAGCTTTACGCACGATTAGCGAGTTTGTTTATATTTAACATAACTAATTGGCTGTTCTTTTATTAAAGTAACTGTTTATATCGAGTTTTTAGTGAAAAACAATGACTGAATCAAGTGACTTTGACGAAAATGTGGAGAATAATACTCTTAGGAATACTTAGAAATAATTATTCGGCAAAAAATACAACTCAAGAATTAATGCCATCTTTATCAACACGCGTAATGTACTATTACAATATTCAATGCCAAGAAAGTGTAGTCACTGGACTACATCTTCTTCACGTTGATTATAACAGTATCACTTGTTACTATGCAAATTTGGTAGTTGTGTTAAAATAATTTTAAGTATGTATATAAAATAATTTTAATGCTAACCATTAGAAATCAAAATAGCTATGTTGTTGACATCTCGTATTTATACACATCGAAATGAAGGTAAAAAAAGACATTAACCTCACTAATCGTTGTAAATGAAGCTTAGTTTTTCGTACGCTTATAATAAAATCGATATAAAACTCTCAGAATTGTTTAATTAATGATATTATAATCATACCGTGGTTATAACCCAAACAAAAAATTATAAATAATCTAAAAACAATATATTACCAATGCTTAAAATCACACCATATCGGTTTTACGATAATTTATTAATATATACAAACTGACATAATGGTTTTATATATTGTGCGGAGTAAGTTTAGTGGGAAGGACAAGATAGTTAGTGAAAGTGAAAAGAATAATCCGTCAGTTTTGATTACAATGTGAACGGCCGAAAAGCCTAGAGTGAAGGAAGGTAACGGACCTTGACCGTGATAGAGGAACGAACTGCTTTGAGGTAGTGTTGTAACCACTGCCCACTAACCCACCTCGAATATCCGAAATACGGTTTGACTGAATATGGGTTATTCGATATATCGTAACACAACTATCATTGCCACCGATCTTATGTGTAATAATGCCTGATCTCTGTCAACATCATCTCAAAAAGAAACCAGATAATCTAATGATTTTATATAACTGGTGATTCTCTCAATCTGACCTTTAAGACGAATAACATGTCCCATTTTAGTAATGGTATTAAACAAACAAAACTTTTATTTTTTTATTTTTTTCAAACATGTAAAAAAAAATCAAATAAAATAATAAATGTGAAGCTTAACCTGGAAATGGGGCAATGGGTACGGAGCTGGATTCATTATAAAATATTCGGCATTTCCTCAAAGTACCACAACCATTCGTTTTATTTTAATTCCATACAGGAATCATTATTTAGACAGTTAATAGTATATTATGTTACTAGGCTGTGAAGTGAGTTTTTTCTTTACCGCGGCAATTACCTACATTTACTATTTACTGTCGAGCGAAGCGAGACAGTAAATATTGCCAAGGTAAAGAAAAAACACTTCACAGTCGCGTAGCATATGCTATTTTTTCCGAGGTAGCAGACAATGAAAAAACATTAAATATTTATAAATAATCAATATAATAATAACAAATATTAGTACATACTTAAGATTTAAAAAAAGAAACCTTAAAAAGAGGTTACACTATAAGAAAATATAAATAAAACGCATTGACATCTAGCGGAATTAAATCGTACTAAGCATTTCTACAAAGACTGCAGCGCTACTAACGGAAGTTTTGACAACTGCCAGCAGTACAATAAAAACTTTTTTCGTACTAGGACGTAATAGTACATTACGCGTTGAGTGCGGAAAGTAGCATTTTGCATGCGAGTGTGGAGTTTGCACCCGAGCGACAGCGAGGGTTGTAAAACCACACGAGCAATGCAAAATGCCGTTTTCGCACGAGTTGCGTACCGTACTTTATCTACGATTGTTAGATTTAAATAATAAATGCAGAAAAAAATAAACTTGCTGTATTGTAAGTTCTCTCTCTTGATAAAGATGGCATTAATTCTTGAGTTATATTTTTTGCCGAATTAATTATTTCTGGAGGAGTATTATTCTCCACATTTTCGTCAAACTCACTTGATTCACTCATTGTTTTTCACTAAAAACTCGATATAAATATAAACAGTTACTTTAATAAAAGAACAGCAAATTAGTTTTGTTAAATGTAAATAAACTCGCTAATCGTGCGTAAAGCTGAAGAATTCCTTTTCTTTACCGCCCTAGGGTGGTAAAGAAGAGGAATTCTTCAGAACTATGAGACCCGCATGTGCAATGAATTATACGTAAATAAGTATACGTAAAGAATCACTTTCTGCGCATCCAAAAAGAGATACAATGTTTATATTTCGGTATCAATCATGATAAACAATTTTTTCTTTACAGCTAGGAGTAATGAAAAGATTTTTTAAGTCCACGTAAAGAAAAAATGGATTTTAGCTATGTTTTTTAGGCTCTAAAGTTACTATTTCACAGCCTACCACGGAAAAAATATTTATTCCTACTCTGTAAATGTAAAATATGTATACCAAGATGATTAAACAAGAGTGCGTTACTGACTTAGACCCTAATTAAACTGGCATACATTAGGAGATATACTGGGCGATTGGCGATATATGTACAAAAATAAATAAGGTGATTCAAAACCTCATTGGCTACAAAAAACGTCTTATAAACCATGGGTCTATTCACAACCGTTTTCCCACAAGGTCCAATTTTATGATATTTTTGAGATTGCATACCTTTGCTCATAAAACTTTATTTTTAAGAAATCCGACAAGTTTTAGCTTGGTTATTACCAAGTTATAGAACCACAACCAAATTGTTTTTTTTATATTTTTTCTTGAAAATAAAATTAGTATACATTTTTTGTCAAGTAATTTGAGGGCGTGAAAATTAATATTACACTTTTGTTGTACGAAAATTTGTCAGCTTTAAACGAAACCAAACATTTTGTTTTAGCTCTTATACTTTTGGAGCAATAAGTGTTTTTCAGAGCAGAGGTATGTGATCTTAAAAAAAAAATCATATAATTTGACCTTGTGGGAAAACGGTGGAGAATAGACCCATGGTTTATATGTCGTTTTTTTGTAGCCAATGAGGTTTAAAATCACCCTATTTATTTTTGTTCATATATTGCAAATCACCTTGTATAAAATAGCTGTTAGAACTAAGGTGGTCATATTCCATGCAAGGCCTTCTTAAAATGTGATAATTAATACTGGAGTGTTTCACGGTAAAAATTAAATAGTTATTAAGGTAAAACTACGTTTTAAAATTACATGGGAAGTGTAATTTGCATAACATAAGTTGGACTATGTTATGCAAATTATTAACATAATGGCAATTATAAGGTTTTTACAGCTAGTAGAGCGACACCCTAACCCCGTCTCATCTATTATATAAATACTATTTTAATTGAATCCCTTATATATTTCGTCCCTTTATTGGGTTATTTTCCAACTTCTTTATGGATTCATGATGTGTTTCTTTTATAATTATAATGGTTAAAATGAATGTTTTAACAAGAATTAAATTATCTACTAATCATAACTTATCAGGAAAAACTACCTGATGTTGGTCATAAGAGTTCTGACAACATTATATAAATAGTTGTATAAGCCCTTTAGCAGACCTAGGCCCTTCACGAACTGTTGAACCATGAAATTAGTTAGTTAGTTAATGCAACTTTTATAAATTAATTAATGAAGTTTCATAAAATGATATATAATTAATACCTTTATTCCTGATATGATTTTCACGGGAAAATGGCTTATATCGTTAGATTTAATATTTAAATGGACTACATTTAGAACGTACTTTATTGATTTTGTTCTTTTACAAGCCATTATTGTCTAATTTGTTTTATTGATTCCTCCGGTTTTTTCTCAATCTGTCAAAATTGTTTTGATTTTTTACATGAATTAAATTAAGTATCGATTTAGCAAAAGTTAAAGAGCGCAGATGGTTACAATTAATTTGGGGCAATCTGCGGGTTACTTCCGATAAACTATAAAAGTTTCATTAAAATCAGATAAATACTTTTGAAGCTATAGATGTATGTTTGTGTGCATGTGGAAGAGAAACAAATGAGCGCAGAAGGTTGGAACTTATATGGGACCAACAATGAGCTAATTATGACCCACCTTATAAATTTCATTAAAATCAGAGGTGTAGTTTTTAAGATATGTTGGTTCGCAAAAATTGAGCGACAGACCGACAGACATACACAGAACCAAAAATGTTCCCTAATGTCTGAAACGGATTTCTGACTTGGAATTTTTGAAATCATTGTTATAAAATATTTTCGTTTTTCAGAACGATCACATAGCTTCCGTTACCTTCGGTAAGCTCGGAAGCAAAGTATACAATATATTTTGTTATATTCTAATATCAAGTTAGTTTAGTTATTAGTTAAGACGATAAACGAACAAATAAATTTTATAAAAAACTATTTTCGTCAATGATACTTAACTATTGATTTATAGCCAATTCAACAACATTATCATTCAAATGAATATAATTAATTTGTTAGAGAGGATAGTTATTTAAGTAAGCTATAATTAACGAAACAATTAGAATTTGAATGAAAAATTATAAAATATCAGCAAGTCGTTAATCATTTCTTTAGCTTCTCTATTAATATTTCTTCTTAAATTTCCTTGTGATTAATTCTAATTTATAAATTAATTTCAATTACAAATTATAATAATGATAATTAAATTTGTCTATTTTCTTCAGTTGGTCTCTTATAATTTTGTCAGGTTTTCTTTTTGTTTTAGGTCTTTAAGAATGAAGCAACAAAAAAAGAAAAAAGCAACAATATTTCTTTTTAATTTAAAATTTAGCAAAATTTAATAATTATTGCCTAGTAATTTATTAAATTTAAAAAAAAATAAAAAAAATATTGTAGCTTTTTTCTTTAAAAAAAAAATCATCCCTAAAGACCTAAAAGAAAAAAAAATCTGATAATTAAATTTATATAATTCCTATTTAAATTACATTAATTCCAGTGACACGATTTCTTATAGAAAGCTTTGTATTTAAAAAAAAATCTTTCATTTGCTTTCGAGCTTGCCTAAAGTAACAAGAACCAAGTGACAAAGTGAACATTTGTAATGTAGTAGATATTAATCTATCTCAATACACGTTATTTTAAAAATTTGACCACTCTGTAATAGAACGCAAAGAAACCATGTGTCTCACGAATTACCAAACTTTTTAGTCACTTAGTAAAATATCAATGAAATTTTCACATTTTATTTACACAAAGTCTATCGATTGAGGGATAAAATTGAAACCAAATTATCGACCGAGTGGAGCGAGGTTTTTGATTTAACTCCAAACTCGACCGTTTTTAGGGTTTCGTTGGTAAAACCAAAAAAAAAGAAACCCTTATAGTTTCGTTCCTGTGTCTGTCTGTCACTCTGTACGGTTCCAATAACTTTTGAACCAAAAGAGATAAAAACGTGAAACTTTCCAGTATAAAAGATCGTTTTGACGCGCACACAGGAAAAATATAGCGAACTCAAAATTATCAGCTCTTCCAATTCAAAATGGCGGATAATTCACGTCGCGTAAAAATTTTTTTTTTTTAAATTTTGAGTGGGGTCTCATATGAAAGGTATTGAAGAGTAGATTACAAATATATATACCACTTAGGGATAGTGTTTAATTTTCTGCGCCATTTTGTCAAAAAACATCGAAATTTTGCGTGTCCCCCCCCCCCTAAAATCGTATTTCCGCTGCTACTAAAAATATAGAAAAATATGCAAAATGTGTGGTCTGCTGGGCCATAGAAAAAATAAGATTAGCAATTTGATCTGATTTACTGGAAATCCAAGATGGCGGATAATTCACGTCACTGGAAATTTTTTTTTTTTTTTAAATTTTGAGTGGGGTATTAAATGAAAGGTACTGAAGAGTAGATTACAAAACACTTGTGGTCAACGTTTAATTTTACGCGCCATTTTGTCAAAAAAACTTTTCTAAGACAAATTGGTTATTGTCTTGATTGAAAGTGGTTCAGTATATTTACATCGATTCTGGATATAATTTGGCTTGTATGTAAATTTTCTTTGTTCTAACAAAGAATGCATCGACTGAAGATATTTGTTATATTTTCTTAATTATAAATGACAATTTTTACAATAGATTAAGAATATAATAGTTTTCTATGTAATTGCATTTAACTGTCTGAAAAGATATTTTTGTCATTTGCTTACTTACTCGCTGAGAAACTCTTTATATAGGGTGGTCTTGTAGAGCCAGGTAATAGTATTGATATAGTGTTTAGGTATTTATTCTCAATTAAGGTAAACTGGTAATAGGTAGTTTTAAGAAACGAAACACGATTACTAGTTCCATTGATCAGTGTAGTGTCAAACTAAGGGGTCAGACCAGTTTCGACTACGTAGTCATCGTCAGTGAACTGATACTACAGGGTGTTTCAAAAGTCGCGAATGAGTTAAAAGTTGTTATTACTTTGGTTCTACTGACTTTATTTTAACTTCCTTTTCGTAGATTCTTATAAAGGAAATCTTGGAAATTAATCATGGAAAAATGCACAACTGAACAAAGAACACAAATTGTGAAATTTTAATATCAAAATCAAATGTCAATTATCTTGACACAACAAGTCTATCGTCGTCATTATGGAGTCAGGGATTGATTAGTCATGAACGGTCCTGGACTGAACCCTGTTCTTCAAATCAACCAATCAACCGTCTTATCATTTATTCACTTGGAGAATCCCTGACTCCATAATGACGACGATAGGCTCGTTATGTCAAGATAATTGACATTTGATTTTGATAATAAAATTTCACAATTTGTGTTCTTTTCAGTAGTGAATTTTTCCATGATTAATTTCCAAGATGTCAGAATCTGAAAAGAAAGTTAAAAAAAATAAAATCAATAGCAACAAAGTAATTTCAACTTTCAACCCCTTTGTGACTTTTGAAACATCCTGTATTTATACAAGTCTTGCTTGGTATAGATAGAGTAACAACTGTGGAGTGTGGGATTGGGGTGGATGGGCTTTATTTGACAGTAAAAGAGGAATAAACTTCTAGTTGAGGAACTAGCATGTTTTGAATTAATAGGGTAGGGTGTGGGAGGTTGATATTAACCTGAGTAAATATTTGACTTTATTATAATTGCTTTATTGTAATTTAAACCAGAAACTTTTTAAAATAAAATTACGAGTTGTCTTTACTATGAATTCATAAAATTGAGAGTATATTTTCGTAAGGAGGACTCGTGTGTGTTTGTTATGTTTTTATGTATATGTTTTATATAAGTTTTACTGGGGGGTGAGCAATTAACGTTTGATTTTTATTGAAGCAGTGTCTATTATATTTAAAGAGCTCTGTTGATTTTTAGTAGTTCTAATAGGTTTAACTTCTTCCCTTTATCACAAGTGTGTACGAGTTCTACTTTGTTATTGTTAAATGTGTGGTTATTAGCGATTAGGTGTTCTGCAAAACTGAATCTTGGATATTGCTCCTAAGTGCGGTAGGTTTACCGATTACCCATTTATTGTTATTATTAATGTGTGCTTCTAGTTGCGTGTTTATAGATTTCATTCCTAATTTGATATTAATTATTCTTTTCTAATTATTATGGTTGAGTTATTGCGGCTATTTTTGGCTATTGCCTGCATTGTTTCCATTTCCTCCTCTGAGTCTCTATTGTTTTTGAGGATGTTAATTGCTCTGTTAATTCTCTGAAGAGCTTATGAAAGTAACAGCGAGTGTATTTTCTTCCATCCTGAAGATGTCTCCATCTTAGGAGACGTAACGAAAACTCATAATATACATTCATACATTGACTGAGACACGGTCATCATTGTCAGACCTAGAATTTTACTATGACATTAACCGCGGAACCTGCTTACCAGAATAATACTAAACCATATATACATTTAGGCAATGCGTAGTTAGCCTATTACGAGAAATTGGACCGACAAACTCAGACAAAACTTGTTCACATACATTCCTCAGATCTAGAGTGTAATACTGTTTTAATCCTAAAATATCTTATTAAAATAATACAATATTAATATTTAACAAAAATGTTTAATAGTAACAGGAGATTTTGACATAAATTGGTCCAAAAACGATTTCCAACAAGGTCACGTATTTTATAAATCAATATGCCAGATACTTTTTAAGTCATAAGAAAAACGTTTTTTATATATATATTTTATATTTTCCTCGCTATTATCCAGTAAACATTTTTTATATGTAGGTCAAAATATAATAAATATACATAAGAGAGAAAAATATAAGATCCAGAACTATAGACTACAGAAAACTGTTGTATTAACTATTTATTTAATTATGTTTATTATCATATAATTATTATTATAGCATTTTTTTTAATAGTTTCTTAAATATATTAAGTAAAATGTTTTAGTCTATATTTAAGATAATGTTTTAGTTTATTTAAGATTATGTTTTAGTTTATTAAAATTAATGTTGTAGTTCATTTTGGATAATGTTATAGTTAAGTTTTTGTTTTAGATATTATATAGTGAAGTCTTTCAATGTGACAAAACAGAAAACTGCAGTCAATTTTCATAAATACAAAAATATACGGGGTGGGCAAAAAAAAAACACACTTTTTTAAACCCTTATAGCTCAGCTTCTCTAATAGATAGAGATATGGGGGTTGCGGGGTCTAAAAACTAAATTCTTCTACTTAAAATTCCATATCTATAACTTAACAAACTATTTAGAGGATTCTTCATGCCTGGGATGATATGCGTCAATCAACTGTTGCTGGGGCCATATCCCACTGGAAAAGGAGAGTGCAGTCTGTCGTAAATGAAATGGGAGAACATATTGAACCATACAACTAGTAAATCTGTAAAATACGCGTTGGTTTTTTTTACATTTATTTTTTAAGTACATTTATTTTATCAAAACTACCCTGACGACTTTTTTAAGACCCAAATTCAAACCGTCGCGTCGTTGCTGGGATTCACCCAATAGTTTGTTGGATATAGATATTAAATTAAAAGTAGAAGAACATATACGTACTTACGTTTATATGGTACTTATGTAGCCATATTAATTTCTTTTATTGTGGGCACTGATGATGGCCGAGAGACCGAAAGCTATAGTTTTGTAATAAACACTATTCTGTGGAGAGGCTTTCCAGTTTTTCATTATTCTTTAGAAGAACGTAGTTTTCAGACCCCGCAAACCCCATATCTCTATCTATTACAGAAGCTGAGCTAGAAGTGTTTTGCCCACCATGTATATTTATGTTTATTTGTCTTGCATTACCACCACTTGGATTTTAATAATCAATCATTGGAATTTTTTCATTGTAGGCGGACAATTTTTTAAAATATATTTTTGAACTTAGTTTTGGAGATGGAATATATTATATAAATAAGCTGTGAATAAATAATCTCAGCATTATTCAGGGAACCTTAGAATTGTTATTGATGTAAACATTAAAAAATAGTATTAATAAGAAATAATATTAGTATAAGATATTAATGTTTAAACCAAACTGTAATATAAAATAAGAATATCTTGTACTAATTATTATTTAAATGCACTTATATTACAAATTACAACATCCGTTACTATATCATTACTAATATATCTTTTTTAAAGTATCTCGATTATAAAAACGTTATCCTATTTTCTTAATAAATTGTATTTATTCCAGGATTTATTTGAAAGATCTGTCTATAAAAGTAACTTTGAAGGATATCAACTAATGTACTACTTATTTGAATGATTAAACCTTGAATATACGAACAATATTAAAATAAAAATAAAAATTAAACGAAATAGAATCAATTTTATTATATAAGAAATGTTTAAAGTTCAAGCGGATGATGAACATAAAGTATAATGCAATATTTTTAAATAAAAATTTAGATGAGCTCTCCGCATGCGCTTGTATTTTTATTTAATATGTGTCTTAAAGAGAAAATAAAATTACTGAGATAGGTCTTATATAGTTATTTCGGTACTTCTTTAGATTGTTACTCCAATAAATGACAAAAAATAACTATTGACAAAGGGATGTTTAGTCCAATGCACTTTGGGACAAAGGAAGATCACACTTCTGTTTTTATAAGGGTAGTAACAATCTAAAGAAGAACATTCAGTAAGCCTTGTTTAGATTGTTACTTCCCTTTGTTTTTTTTATAAGGGGAGTAAGAATTAAGAATCTAACGAAGTGCCCTTATTTCATACTCCTGTTCGAGATTTGAAAGTTAGTCACAAACAGGATGGAATGACGCTGGAGGCTTAAATAACTTTTAGAATGAAGTGAAATAGGAATAATATATCGTTCAAAAAACCGCTTAACAATATGGACGATTGAAACGATTCAAGTTTTGGAGATGTGGAAATAAAGGAATTGGTTTTGGCGAGTTAACCTGTTCATCATTTCGTACCTGCTGAAGAAATTATATTGCAGTAGGACACAAAAGTCGAGGCAGGATTAACACAGAAATTTCTAGAAAATGCCAACATAACCATGGAAATTACAAAGTTATTTTTATTAATATGTTAGACATGTCAAAGGAAGAAATATAAAATTCAATGACGTAGTTCCGAAGCCTATTCTTCACACAGGTTCACAACAGGTGTCATTATAGATAGACCTGATAGGTGTGCTGTTACAATCTGCTCGCGGAATCCAATTTGCAATTACTATTACAATAATTTAGAATTCAATCAAGTGTTCTTTAGTTAATTTAAGTTTTGACTTATTTTAAGTCAGTAAAAACTGGTCTTCCTTAAGAAATGTTGGTAATTATAGTTCAGAATAGTAAATATCGGATTTTACAAAAACGCACTGGCTTTGCGAAAACAACTGATTTGCGAATATAAAATTAACAAGCCTCACCTTCTTTGGTATTTGAACCAGATAATGACGGTGTGGTCTCCTGCGAATGCGATCCTCCTGATGAGTTTCGCCGACCCCCTCATCATTAGTGTTTCGTATAATTTTATGTAATTTAAGAGGGAATCAAAGATATCGAATATTATGGGTTTTCCGTGGATTCAAACGTTTTAAGCATTCCTTAATCCGATACACAGCACTGAGCTTTAACCTTGGAGGAAATAAATCCATGTTTCTTATATAATTGTTCAGTGCGTCCCATGAAACTCTAAAAAATAAGAAGTTATCGAGATTTCCCTGAGGAGACCACGTCAGAGATTGTGTTAGTCCCGACGTTTCGAAGCCATTAAAGGGATCCATTCTCAAAGGAGTTGCTCATAATGAGAGTCATTTGCAGCTGGAGTTAGTGATGGAAGACACGGGGTTGGCGTGTGGACTTAAAGAAACAGCTAATTTATATCACGATGTTGTGTGAATATCGAGCGTGCGAGTGAAACCCCCTAGCCAGAGTCGGAAATTTAATCCGGATCTCCTGCAATAAATTTGTGAACTGACTAATTATATTTAATTGAAATACTTATATAACTGTAATTAAACTAACAATAAAACATGATGAATAAAGAAAAATGCACAAATAAAATAAATGATAAAATGACACGTGTACAGTTGTAAAACGAAGTATAACTTAATATTAAGTAAAACACAGTTCTTGCATCGTTGTTACACGTGAAATAAGTAATAATTTTTAATCTTGTAGTTAAATAACTCATGCATTATCACAACAATTATTATAAAATGATAACAAAATTATAACAAATATTTAATATGATACATAAAAGAACTATTATTACGCAAGCTTTAGTTTTATTATATTAATATTTAAATATAATAGCTGTGATAATAAAAACGTATATAAGTTAATCTTACATTATGTATCGTATTATATTATTTACCACGCTTCACACGGGACTTATGCTAGAAATCAGTGGTTTTATTTCCTACTGCTTACATATTGAATTTTCGTGTATGCCAAGCCATTAAATGGAGTGCCTTTAAGTTTATTGTACGCTTTTATAGTTAAAAATAATTGTTTGCTTTAGGAAATAGTTTTTTCCAAAAGGGGCAGGACTATAATAATATACATCACTTATTACATTAACAAGTAAATACTAAAAAAAATTATATTCTTATTAATTTCAATCGAAAATTAACTGATAATTGTATAGTCATGGAAATACAAGATCTGTGCAAGATTCAGGTTTCTAGGTAGTCGGGAAGTGGGTTTATGTTACAAGATTTGGTGACAAACAAAGTTAAATACAAGCTTATGAATATAGTCCTTATACATTCTGCAATTTTTTGTCCAACATGTCTAAATGTGAGGCTGGTCGTACAAACAATTTTCAGGTTTGGAAAAACGTGTTGATAAAATCTAAACTCCGTAGATTTTTGTGGGCGTGAACTGTCGGAACTGTATAAGGGCGTTTTGACGAACTTTGATACTAACATTTGTTTGTATCAGTCCTAAGATTTGTTGATCTACATTTATATTTATTTTTGTCGGGAAGTACTACCCTTTGATTGACAAACCGGTTTTTAGTTTATTGTGAAGTTGTTCAACTTGGTAATACAACAAATCGCACAGTATATGGGGGCGTTAAAAGTAAAAGTCCTGGTGACTCGCACATAGGCTAATAAATACTTGTAAATATTTCCTCTATTTCGTCTACCTTTCAGCTACAGGTGGAAGGTGGGATAATAAAAAATATTTTTAAAAAAAATGAAATGTTATCTATAGTCAGAGGTAAATTGTTGTAAGTCGCATTTTAGAAATTGCAGGAAAAGTATTCTCTACTCGCTAAAAACGAAAATTAAGCAGTTTTTCTTAAAAAATATTTAACATTTTCACATCGATTATCTCTTTATTTACTAAAAAAAAATGGAGTTGCAATATTTTACCTTCAGTATAATGCTGTTGCTTATACTAGAGGTATTGCTGTGTGTAACAATTTAATATGATTTTATTAAAATTAAACCCCCAAAAAATTTAACAAATAAATCTGAAAACATTAGTTTAGTTAAAGTAATTGAATTAATCGTATACAATAAGTATTATAATAAAGCTTCAATAGTATTTAAATTCACATAATATTTACTCCATTATTACTAACAGATATTAATTATTGTACAATACATAAAATATATGGGGTTTCTTTTGACGTCATATCTTTTAAATTAACAATTTGATTCCATCTGTAAATTATAATTATATATAATTATTATGGTTTTTAAAATTTAACATTCTATGTAATGCTATCCTCATCGATAAAATAAGTATTATTTTATTTAATTTTTAAAAAGTTGAATAAAACTTTAAGAAGCCCATTTTGTGTGCTTTTTTGAAAATAGTTAAAAATAAATTATAGAGTTTTCAACCATTACGTTGTGGCTTATTTTTTGCGAAAGCTATTTAATTATTCGCAATCATTGATTATACCCTTGAAGATAAATAAACCTTGATAATATTAGCAATAGCGTGAATATGGGGTAGTTACGAGGCTCATAACATATTATATTATTAACAACATATACTAATTCACACTTTAAAAGAATATATTTGCAAAAAATCTTGATTATTAAATGATTCAAATTGAACATTTAATGGGAACTAATAAGAAGAAATCAAGATTGGAAGTACTTATAACAATTGGCTTGCTGACGTCTTTTAAAAAAACTATTGTAAGTATATAAATAACGACCCCCAATTAGTATGGCACGTAACTTCCTCCCGTCCAATTAATGATATAAAATAAAGTATAACAATGAAGATTTTAGTGTGATGATTTTAAGTGTTACTATAAAATTAAGTTGATGAACAAGAGGACAGACACAACACTCGACAGACTGTCACAAAACCAAAAATGTTAACTTAATTCAAAAACTTTTTTTGAGGAAATTATGAATTTGTAGACAAAATAAATGGGTTCTTCGTAATGATAACAATAATTCTGTTACCCGGGTAATCACCAAAGTCAAAATATTTAAATAAAATCAAGGCTCATCTGTACTTAGTAGTATTATCTTTAAGGTACACTCATTGATTCAGGGCCATAACTAGAAATGTTGCCCCCTCGAAAATTATTAGGTTATATCACATACCACTGACATTAGTCTCTTAGCCTTTGAGCTCAAAATATTTAAATAAGATTAAGGCTTATGTGTAGGTACTTAGGAGTATTATCTGTAAGGTACACTCATTCATTCAGGGCCATAACTAGAAATGCTGCCCCCCCTCCCCCCCCCCCCCCCTCGAAAACTATCAGGTTAAAACACAAACCACCGACATTGGTCTCTCAGCCTTTGAGCTCAAAATTATACTGCTTTCTAGCAATTTTCAACACAATTGAACATGCTTTTAGAAAATTAAAGTAGACTATAACATCACAGTGATAGAAGATTGTTATTATTATTAAAATAAAATTTAATTATATTTTTACCAAATTATAAATATTTTTATTTTTTCGAAGTTGGCTGGAGGTATTCAAAGTTGTTGGAGGTGGTTAGAGCCACACTAACCACCTCGAAACACCTCTATATTAAACCGGACTAGTTTATCACGAAATCATGAAGTTTATTCTTCATTATTCGCAAAATAACAAATATGTAAAATATGTTAATTAATAATCAGCAGTTCCAAAAAAGGCGCAAAATTCTGTCTAAAGGCGCAGGCACCCTATAGGTCAAATTCTTTCACTTTACTTCAAATGGTGTGTAGGTTGTTTTTCCCTGAAGGAATAAATTCATTGAATGTATTTATCTTTTCAAAAATAACCTATCACAGTTAATTGAAAATGGAAATAAAATTATGATCATTTAGTGATTTTTGCAGCGTCCCTGTGAGGATTGATTTTTGTGGCGTCCTGAGGGCGCCGGCGAAGCACACTTTGGGGTTTTGGGAACTAAAGGGTTTATAATGTTGCACATTCTGATTCTAGTGAGAAAAAAGTATAAATTAATTTTACATAAAAAGTATACAAACATAATTAATAAAAATCCTTGCGTCAAATTGTTGCCCCCTCCAACCTGTCCACCGGGGCCGTTTTCCTCCCCCTATATTCGTCACTGGCTGTTATATTATATTTTGCTGCTACTTTTATGTAATAAAAATATGAAATTACTAAAATTAAATTGTAATTTTGGCGGTCACTCTAGGTTGGCGCCCCCTGGCAAGGGCCTTCCTCGACATCGCCTAGCTACGGCCCTGCATTTAATGTCATTTGCAAAAATATATTATGAAGTTTACTTATCTCTATTTTTTGGTTTTAGGGAGGACATGGAAAAAGTCAACGTTAGATTATTCGAAAACGGAACAACTTTTTACCAGCACAAGAAAATCTTAAACTTCGTACCTGAATTATCAGTAGATAGGAATTCTCAACTCGTAGTACCAAATATACCTCTTCTTGTAAGTATATATATATATCTTTATATTGCTATAAATTTAAAAGAAAGTGTGGTTAAATTTACTATCCTTAATTTAAACAAATATCTGATAAAGAACTTATAATTTTGGTGATTTATAAAAACAGATCGAAGGATTCAGTAGGTTAGTTGTTTACAATCTATATCATATATCAACAACTAGAACTTACATCATTTTGGGTAAAGTAGGATCAAAAGGGTAAATTAAAAATTCTATTTCAATATAAATACACAAAAACCAAAATATTGTGAAAATGTTACTATTAAATTAAAAATTATTAATATTTATCCTGTCGAGTTTTTTTTTTTTTTTTTTTTTTTTTTTTTTTGGCATTGGCTACATATCGGCCATACAGCCATGATTTCATTATAACAAATGATTCTTAAATACTAACTTTTACACTCTTTAGGAAGGAATACAGCATTTGATATAAAGGAGGAGATCTACTACATAAAATTGATAAATAATTAAATGGTAATTCTATAGATTTTGAATTAAAAACATTATTTAAAAGTGTCTCTCTTTGACCAGAATATTTTTTACAAAACATTATTATGTGTTCAAGGTCTTCTTCCAGATTACATGTAGAGCATAAGCTTGACTCAGCTTTGTTTATTTTTTTCAAATATAAATTACAAATACCGTGATTAGATCTTAATCTATTAGTAGAAACTATGAAATGTCTGTTGCTCTGTCCGAGTTCTGTCCGAGTCTGTCGAGTTCTTTTCAAGTTTACAATAGTTCACAATACTAAAATATTATAATGAATACTAAATATCAGCTATAAACCGCAAAAAAAAAAGAAAAAATGTTCTTTATTACATTAGTCTTATGATTGTATTGTCAATACTTCATTCAATTTAAGTTACTATAAAGGTTGTGTTATTTGTTTTTTGGGAAGAGGCAGATTCTAAAAAAAAGTCACTTAACTATCAATATCCAACTCTTCATGCTTCAAAAATATAGTCAGTTGTGAGCTAAATAGGTCTCAAATATATAAATTTTCGAGGATTGCCTCTATTTTATATCTTGATGTTCATGTACAAGTGGTGCACCTTAAAACACAGATATTACCAACGTTATTATCTACTGATTTTACCCAGCCTATTTATGAGAATGGTTTTGATTCCAAAGTACAATAAATAAATAAGTGTATTCAGTTGATTAATAGTTATTAAATACCTATTTAGATAGATATATTAATGCATAGATTGTAATATATAAAAATCAATCAGACCATTCTCTCGATAGTTACAGGTACATCTTAGATCAATATTATCCTTAGCTCAAAATACTTAAGTCATTAAAAAGTAAATTGGTGGTGATGTTAAATTGATGATACTACTATTTTACCAACAAAATTTAAGCATTAGTCAATTTCAGAAGAATTGTATGTCATTATCTTAGGCTGCTACTTTTCCAAATTATTCCAGTATCTCATTCGTGTCAGCCTAATTCTTCATTGAATTAATCTAATTTCGGTTCCACACACGAAAAAATTACTTACGCGAGACATGTTTAGATCGAATGATAAAATGCACTGATAAAACCAACACGTATGTTGTAGGTTTTGGTTACTAATCAAGGTAAAGGTGCCAACCGGCACCTGGCTTAAGTAAAGCTGTGGTATGAAAATAATTAAAAACTGCTTTTCTTGCACTAAACTTGATTCGTCGACTTTCAATACATTACATAGTAGGGCTCATGTCACAAACAAATTAAGTCACAATCTTCCCAAGAAAACCTTAATTGCTACGATCTACGATATTACAATATATTCTCAATTTTTCGACGAATTCTTCATTTAAAAATTTTCTTTGTGTTTTTCCATTCATTATAATAATAAAAGTTAAATATTCACTATTCACAATTACGTAATAGTAGAGCAGAGAAAAGTATTATTGAATATATTAATATTACGTTCATGCAAGTCACATGTTATAATTTTATCGTAATAAAATCAATATTTAAAAGGATTAAATATAATTTCATTTTTCGAAACTCAAATTTATTAACATTTCTATTTCAATATTTATTTTTATTCAATCAGGTGCAAGATGTTTCAACTGTCAAAGAAATGTTAATGAATATTGTGTGAGAAAATTAGTAATGAATATACCTTCTTATTGAAATCCTAATTATCCCATCAATATATGAGGGAAGCTGGTGTAAATAGTTATTAATTAATCAAAGCTATTAAAATATGTTACATTCAAGAAACATTTTAATTTAAGACTCCCAGACTCCATGATTGAAAAAAAAAATGTAATTAAACTCATATTTATTACAGACCTTTAGTAAATTAAGTGGGGTCAAGTTCAAAGTCATTGAACAACCCATCGAATAAAGCATAATACATATAGTTATATTCTCTAGACTCTAGACTCTAGACGACACTCAGGCTCTGATTTAATAAATAGTCTTCTTACATATGCGCACTTTTATTCCAAACCAACTCTTAGTGGAAATATGTACTTTACGAGATAATTTCTCGATATCTTTAGATTGTTACTTCCCTTAAAAAAAAAACAGAAGGAAGTAGCAATCTAAAGAAGGTGTATGGTATGTTCTTCTTCAGACTGTTACCCCCCTTATAAAAAGAGAAGTGTTCCAAAGTACATTGGGCTAAACATCCCTTTGTCTTAATACTTATTTAGTCAAAGTCATTTATATTCTAAAAAATATAGGGCAGTAACAATCTAAAGAAGACCGATATAATGTGGAATATTGCAACCCCAGATAGTTTAAATTAAATGTTTGATGTATTGGAGTCACTATTATATTTTCGCTTCCGAGTTAACGGAAGCATTGTAATTATTCTGAAGAATGATTTTTTTTGTTTTAATTCTCCGAATCAAGAAATCCGTTTCAGGCATCAAGGTAAATTTTTGGTATGGTGTTATTCTGTCTGCCGGTCTATTGTTCAACATTTATGTGAACCACTATATTTCAAAAACTAATTATCCGATTTTGATCAAATTTGGAGGGTACCTGCCGAAATTGCTTTCTATTCCGGAGGCACACAAAAGTAGCCCATAGATAGTCCCTGCATTAATATCCCTCTGCGCTGATTTGATATTGTTTAAAAATAAATGAGGCCCAATTGGGAATCGAAAATCGAACTGATCCAAATTTTATGAGACCATTTGTCCAGTAATTGGATAACAGTAGTCCACAAGCCACACTAATTGGCAGACTTTTTTTTCCTGTTTTGCTAATCCTTTCCTAACTATTAGACTAATATTGACACCTATTAATAAAATGAGGTTTTGTACTCTCAAGATTTCGGTTTTGCACTCTCTATTTTTATTCATCCAAACTTATTATTTTTCTGTTAAATAATTTGATCAGTGTGTCCTTCTTCATTTGGTTTTATTTTTATATGATTATTTTTAACAATTTTTTTTTTTTGAAATAGGACACGACATACCTAAGTGTGAAGGCACCCTTGGTACGACTCTTATCTGGAACAAGGGTCATTTGAGAGTGCAGTCCCAGTTAGCCTTGTCCGATTTCAGTAAACACTGTTTATGCCCTATACAATTTTTAATTAACTTTAAAACCCGTGAACTCTTTGATATTAAATATAAATATAATAATACATATTTTTCCAACTTATTCTTACATCTATTTCAAAAAGAGTAATATATTTTATTATATCGTTAAAATATCATGATTTATTTTTAAAATTATTATATGATAACAACTTTAATCAAGGCAGCCTGTAATTTTACAATATATATATATATATATATATATATATATATATATATATATATATATATATATATATATATATATATATATATATATATATAATATGTTTGCGTGTGTGTGTTCACTTAAAATGATACTTTTAAGCAAAATTAAAATGTTTTGATCGTGGGTGCTGCTTAAAGAGATACCTTTCTCAAAATATTTACTTCTAGAGTCAAGGATGCCAAGTGTGTATTATCAATTATCATGTTTGTCAGTTTAAATGCTTGCAATAAAAATTTATAGAAAATTTGCGCTAGTAGAGTCCACAATAAAAGAAAAAAATACATGTCTTATTATAAAAACTGTTGCCACTTTTAACCTTTAAGTATGTTATCCATCAAAGCCTAAGCATTAATTGCATTGGCGTAACTAGGGGGGTGCTAGGGTGGGCTAAGCCCACCCTAGACGAACATTAGCCCCCTTTAGAAAAATAGAAAAGAAAAAAAAATCCAAGTTGGGTACTGTACTGAAAAGAAAACGAAATGCATTAAAATAAATATTATCTACTTTCAAAAAACTATTGAATAATCTGGCAAACAAGAACACGAAAACCTGAGCCCAAGTGTTGATAGATTATTTTTTTCGTTTGAATAACGTTCAACGAAAACGAAAAACTAGTAAGCTCTGGAGCACATTCGCCCGCCTAACCGAAAACAACTAAAGTATATCAGCTGATGCTCTCCACCCCTTCCCCAAGCATGGGAAATTTCGGAAAAAATTCCGAATTGGTAATGTCAAAATCGGTTAGGAACCTTAAAAATCGATTGACCAAACATTGGGTAAGGGCAGTTACCACACCCCGCTAAACCACTCCTTAATGGTGAAAATAGGCCCTAAAGGGGGAAATAGTGTGTTTTTTGAATTTTTGTACTGATGGGTGTGTTTGTCGTGGAGGCATGCAGTTTTATGAAAATTGTTAAGGTTATAGTGTATTTTTAGGATAAAATTCTATATGCGTGGAAATTGTCTACGGTCAAAAAAGGCGTTTTTTTTAACACGCTTTTACGTAAAACTTTTGAAATTATTGAAAAATTAAAATCAATTTTCAAGGCTTTTGTAGATCCCGTATAGGTCCATCGCTGGTAACGAGAACTTTTTTTTAACAGCACTCCCGCTTAAGGGCGACATCAGGATTTTTTTTTTTTTTTTTTCACCGATCAGAAAGCCAGAGATATTTGGAACGGGGTGTGGTATATCATTGGAGAGCCCTTGGAAAAATACAAAAGTGAAGCAAAAACATTTTTGCGTGTTCTTTTTATTAGGCAAAAAGAGCCTCTAGAATTTAATTCTAGGGTATTAAAATTTCAAACTTTTCTGGGGGAGGGCCCCTGACCCCCCGGAGGGCTTAGCCCCCCCTAGAGTTTTATCCTAGTTACGCCAATGATTAATTGTAATTTAACTCGTATCGTAGAGTCTTATTTAGGCCGGTTACAGGAGTCAAAATGACTCACACACAGTTATCAAGTGATCAGTTATCAAGTTATCAGTTATTATCAAGTGATCTCACGCTAATATCAGATATAAAGCAGAATCACATTACACTAATTACTTTTTAATAATGTATTTCTTCCTCAATCGGCACTGATAATGGTCTTATAAAGGCTGAAAGCTGCTTTTTTAAATAAATAATGATCAATTTACGTGGATTTATACTAACCACAACACAATTTATGTTAACCTATTAATTGGTTAAAAAATAAAGTATTTGTGGAGAGCCTAGAGCATTTTCTTTGATATTATATAGATTACAACAGAAACACAAAGGAAATAGTTCCATTGAGCGAATTGTATTTTTCTCGACCTTCTTTTTACTTTCTCATATAAAGAGAAAGTATTGTGATGGCGCGAAAATCTTTTATTGAAAATGTTGATGGATTTACACGTTTTGAGGTCCCCAGAGTCCAAAAAAGTGGTTTTTTAAAAAATGTCTGTCTGTGCAGACGCCTGGAGCCTGAACTACTGGGCCGATTTTGACGACATTTGGCAGACATGTTCAGAAAAATCATACCCCGAGGCGAAATCGAGAAATGAATTTTAGTTCCAAATTTGGGGGGCGCTACCCCCCCCCCCCCTTATATAAGCCGTTTTCCCGGGAAAAATCTAGTTCCTGAGAAAATAGCTTAAACCTCGGACGGAGAGTGCCCGGGTTCGATTCCCCACCCAGGAGAAGTTATTTTTAATAAACGTTCAATAATAATGAAATGTCCATACGAAAACTAATAAATGGAAAACATTGGGCCAAGTAATTATGAACTCGTATATGAGAAAGTTTGTCTGAGTGGTCTCGGACCGATTTTTTAAATCTTTAAGAATGGATTGATGACATTAATTTTAAGTTTTTTTCTGTAGATTACTTTAATACTGGAAAAGCTAGGTTATTTAGAAATTAAAAATGCTATTTGTTGTGATATTTAAACCCGTCCTTGGATTATTATTGTTTTTTAAAAATATCCTTATATTTCAATGAATGAATGAATGAATACCATTTTATTGATCAATTTTTACAATATGTTAAACAGAATATTAAATTAATTATTTTATTATTATTATTACTATTATCATCCTTACTATTTTAAATACAATAATAATAAATATATATATTTCTACAATAAATCTATAAAACAAGATAACTAACAATTTGCATACTATAACAATTATTTAAATAGTATTAAAATAAATTTATAACTTCATTATATGATCAAATCAGATTTTCATCTGTGGTTATATATATTTCAATACTATACTTATATAAATATCCTTGTATTTTAATCCTATATATAACTATCCTTATATTTAAATCCTTAAGAATGACCGAAGGAGGGGTCTAAATATTGCAATAATAAATCTTTTTAATACTTTATATAACTATCCTTATATTTTAATAACTTAGAATGACCCAAGAAGGGGTCTAAATATTGCAATAATTAATCCTTTAGAATGACCCAAGGAGGGGTCGAACTATTGAAATAATGAACCTTTTTTCTACTTTTATAACTATCATTTACAATATTGAGTATTTTATGATTAAATTATATTAGATTATAACTACAAAGTGTATTCAGACAAATAAATATAGACGGTTTAACTAAGATGGTATTGTATTTTCTTTAATGATATTGATAGGTATATTATTGACAAGTCGTCTTTGAGGCGATAGTATTTAATTTGCTTGTTATAGTGAATAAGTAATCTCACTATTGACAATCGTTTTTCAAGTCTATCATCATGTATTATTATTTCAACTGAATATAAATCAACTTGTGATTTAATCATTAAGTGTAGTTAAATCATAGTGATTTTTTTTTAAATTCAAATATATCCTTGTGAATTTAGATCCTAGTTACCTTGAGGTGATGTTAATATTGAAAAGTTGTAGATCTTAAAAGTATTTCTTGAATCATCTTAAGTCATAGACTTAACATTAAGATTATTATTGAAGCCTTGAACAAAACTCTTTCATATATATATATAAAGTTTGTAATCAAGAAGTTCCTGTGAAGATGTCTTGAAGGATGTCAAATAGTAAGTTTTGCTTCTACTACTGGGAGTTTGATGTTGACCCTCTGGTGGTTTATTTGTGGATATAAGTCCAACAAGCCTTCACCTTAAATCTAATATAATAGATCATTTCAACATGCAATCTGGTGTAACAGATTATATTTAAGACATAAATAATTAATTTATATTTTGTTTTTGTTTCTTTTTTAAGACTCTGACGTCTAAAGGAGCTGAACTGCCGGCGGTTCTTCGATTAGGTTTAAGTTTGAGTCTAAATACATTCTACGGCATGAAACCTTTCAATGTTCTTACAGCGGATCAATTAATGTTCGGATACGATGAAACGCTGACTAAATTAGCCAATACTTTCTATCCAAGAGGGAAGAGGCCACCAGCTCAAATGGGATTGCTTTTAGGGGTAAGTTCAAACCAAAAGTTTTTCGAAATTAGTGTTAATATTTCTATGGTTAGATCCATGATCACAATAGAAGTTCATAATATTGTTTTTCTATTATATATAATAAAATCGGACTTGACACTAGTAGTGAATTACAGAAAATCAAGCATGAGTGTTATATTATCTAAATAGAGGATAGCGCACAGTGTATTCAGGACATTACATCATTGTTTTAAGACCAAAGCACAGTGTGGTAGTGAGTACAATTAAAGAAAGCTACTGATTTACTCAGCACCTTATAAATAAAGCCTAATAAAAACAATCGGACGCAGATCGTCTCGGACCGGCTAGATTTTACCGTTTGACCTTTTGATTTTACTTATCAATTAATTACGCTTCATACAAAATGTTTGTAACATTTTATTTATTTTTTTTACAAATTGATGCACAACTGCTACAATCTAACGGCTGCTCTCTTAAACGTAAATTACTTATTGATCTGATTCACTCACTCTGACATGTGCTGCTTTCTATGCGGACATTTGAAACAAACTTAATTTAATGGATTCCATTATATTAGTTGTAATACATTCTTTTTATAATATAAATAATTTACAATCCTACTAAGTTGTCTCAAATAGGTCAGTGTTGCGTTATTTATGTGAATAGTACAGTTTATTGAATTTCTCGAACCCAAATAAGAATAAAAATCATCGTTACCACTTATTTCATACCAAATTATAACATTTCATTGTTATAATTCTTACTATTTATTTGCTGCTAAACAGCTGTTTTAGCTCAAACCAGGTTTGAGCTCGCAATTATTTAAAAATGTTAGTCTATAGCCACGACAGAAAGCATTCTAAGAAGTCAATCTCATCTACTCTATTCTTTGCTTCACGCGTATATGTTGCTTCTCCGTTTATTTTCTTAAATCCATCTTCTGCTTAGCTCTCGACTATCCTCTCTTTCTAAAATAATAATAAATAAGTATAACCATTTCCGAAGTATGGAATGAAGAGTCAATCAACGCTGCTTCGACGTTGCCAGGTCACAAGAAAATCTATTACTTTCGCTGCCGTTCGATCCGCTCTTGAGCTATAGAAACTTTCGCCGAGCCATAAAATTTGATCTAAATGTGAAGATGCTGATCCTTCCGTGTTATTATCACATGTTGATTGAGGAAAACTAGAAGAAACAAATCTATAAGAAATTCATATCTCTTCTAAATTATTTAGAACTTATGATGCAACTTATTAGGTTAATTAAATATTAAGTGTGAAATTTCCAAAAGTTATACAGTAGTCACAAATGCAAAGATTCACCTTCGAGCTGAATTTTGTTAAAGTCTGTCAATTTTTAAGCCAGCGGTTGTTAGATATCCACAAATAAACTTTTCAAATCCCAAGTATCCGGAATGAAGAATTCACGCTAGTTCAAAAAAAATTATATTCCCCTTTTTTACTTCATCCGCTTACATAAATACGTTGTTCTTTTTTTTTAGAGAAATTCGTCAGCATTACCAGACGTTGCGACAATATTTAATGGTGAAAGTCCAGGAGGGTGGAAAGAGTTTGGTCTTATGGACAAATTGAACGGGTTGGATTATATGCCACAATGGAAACAAGAACCGTGCAACAGTATCCGCGCCTCTGAAGGTAATTTGAGTATTTTTTCTAATAGGATTAGAAGAAACTTGCATGAGTAGAAGATATTATTTTTTTAGTCGAAAAGGGATTATCTTACAAAAATCTTTGTGACCAAAATATAATTCATGAATCGATTACAACTTTCTACTATCTATTTTTAATTTAATTTTGTGTTTATAAGAATTCTGTTTGTCATAAGACACGTAAATTAAGTGCATCTAAAAATTAACAACATCATTTTGGAGTTACGTTTTTTCTTCAAGTTTGAAGGGGTATGCAAAAGTCGCTGAAGTACTTTCTAAAATGAGAAGTGCAGTTATTCTAGATTAAGGTTGTAGTAAGTTTACTGTTCTATCTAGTAAATGCACTTGAGTCAAGTCCATGGCTTAGTCTAGCCGTATACGCTGACTCTTATTTCCAGTTGACTTTCCGGCACTGATGAACCAGTTCAGCTACCAGCATTGGCTTTGTAAATGCTATTATGGAGAGGCGGAGTGGCAGCACTTTACTGCTTAAACTCGTTGAAGGATGTACTGTACAAGGATCATCCCTGACCAGTTTTTAATAAATTGTATCATCATCAGAAGTATATAGAATTCTACAACTTATAAAATCTAAAGGGAGGCATGTTACAAGTAGAACATAAAGAAAACTAGGTGTGAGAATTAGGAAAACATTTTACAAAGTTCGTCAGATATCAGATTTGATGACCGATAAAAGGGTTATTTGAAGGCAGAATATAAAATAAAAGGGATTGTTTTAGAAAACTTGTAGAATTGTCTTCCCAATCATTTCTTAAATACAAACAAAATGAAAATAGGAAATACTTTTTTCGAGAAAACTGTAAATGGTTGTACCTAATCATTTTTTATTCTGTTGGTTGTTTTTATTGGATAAGTTCTACAAAATCACGGTCGACACAACCAATTTACATAATTATTAAAAATCGGTCATCACAGACACCAAGCGTCCGCTTGTAACAGAATGTTTCTTTCTAAACTATTATAGCTAATAGTACAATTTGTCTTCCCTCTAATTGAACCTAATTGGAAGTGAAGGTCAGGAAATTGGTTTTTTGTTACTTTTGGAACACGATGTATCTTACGATTTTTTTCTACTCCTAATTTAAACAGATTTTAAATGAAGGTCTTTTAGAGAATGCAATGTCTGTCGCCAATATATATATATATATATATATATATATCTTTTTTTTTTTTTTTTTTTTTTTAAAAAGAAAGAAAATCTCTATTTGCAATTAAAAGCTAGAGGATATTTCGCAAAATAAACTTGTTAAGTTAATTAGTTATTCGTATTTGTAAAGTTTACTTTTTTTATTCAAGTTAAATAAGATTTATTTTCTAGATAACATTTTTATTTTTTACAACAAGGAAGCTACTTTAATCATGTTTGAGAACACTAAAGACGACCCTCTTTTCAAATGTTTAATGGCCCATCTTCTTTTCTTCTGCTAGGATCTGTTCCTCGTAGCAGTTATAGGATCTTGGGAGTTATAAAGATTTTAATCAAGCTGTAAAGTTATACCAATAAAAGCTCCCCATTTTAAAGCGGCTTCACGCAGTTCGACCTTGTCATTTAACTGCTTTAAGCTTATTCTAAACACGTTTTTATTATTCTTTTTGACATCGAACTGTGTAATGATAGTCATTACCATCTTATATCGTTTGAAAGATGTATAAAGTTTATAATCTCATTTAACCAATAAGTTAGATAAATGATATATTATTAATAGAGGCTTTGGAACCGTAGTAGGAGAAAAGCTATAACAATATTTCTAAAATAGTGGCTGTGAAAGACCTCCACATCTCTATATCCTTCATATTTTTATGGCTTGTGAAAACTTTACTCAAAAAACCAGAAGGGGGACATTAAATTACGCTAAGGCTATATCTCAGGAAAATGTACCCCTATGTATTTAATTGAGAATTAAATTATTAGTCATGTGTATACTCATATTTTACACGCTTGAATATAATTTAAAATATATATTCTAAGATGTGCTTTCAGAGGTCCGTAGATAATTTAATATAGGTCTTTGAATTTATTTCTTCTTTCTATATACAGGGTGACCCCCGTTAAAATTCCATAAAGAAACAGGTGAATTCTATGGGTCAAATGCATCAAAAAATATCGGGTGAGCATATGCCCATTTCCCAATAGTTCTCAAGATATCGATTTATTTCTTTTTTAAAGTGTTTCAGGAAAATTTTCAAAAAATTTATAATATCTCATAAACTAAATGAGATATAGAGAAATTGAGCTTAGGAACTTTTAAAGAGCATAAAAAAACCTTTCAGAATCACTCATTAATTTAGTTCCAAATTATCAGCTGCTAAGCATGTTGTAAGTCCTATTACATTTGAAAATTTGGATTTTTTAAAATTCGAGCACGAAATTCCTGAGCTTTCTACTCTTAATTGGGGGATGTTAGAAGTGTGGCGATTTCAGGAAAAACGCTGCTTTTCATAAGCTTTCAAATGGTATAGTTAAAGTTTTAAGATCAACGGGCGGCCAGTTTTTGAATTACAGTGAATTGAATGTTACCAGACGTGACATTTTTTGGTCAGGAACACAACCAATTCTTGTACAAATGCAAAAAAGGTTTCCCCGAACGAAACCACAATACTTCAGGTTCTTATAGGAAATTTGATGCTGAGCAAAAAAGTTCCAATAAACATGGATCCGGAACAGCTTCGTTTTCGAGATATTCGCAAGAAACATTAAAAACGTAATTTTTGGACGTTTATCCTTACAATTCTCTAATACTCAGCTTCTGACCATATAACACCTTGAAGAACCTTGTAGAAAAAAGAGTTTTCCGTTCAAAAAATGTCACGTCTGGTAACATTCAATCTACTGTAATTAAAAAACTGGCCCGTTGATCTTAAACTTTATTGTGCCATTTAAAAGCTTATGAAAATCAGAAATTTTCCAGAAATCGCCACACTTCTATCATTCTAACATCCCTCAATTAAGAGTAGAAAGCTCAGGAAATTCGTGGTCGAATTTTAAAAAATCCAAATTTTCAAATGTAAAAGGACTTTAATGATGTTTAGCAGCTGATAATTTGGAAATAAATTAGTGATTCTGAAAGGCTTTTTTATGCTCTTTAAAATTGTTCCTTAGCCCAATTTCGCCCAATTTTTATAGTTTCGTTCCTGTGTCTGTCTGTCTGTCTGTCACTCTGTACGTGTACGGTTCCAATAACTTTTGAATCAAAAGAGATAAAAACATGAAACTTTCCAGTATTAAAGATCGTTTTAACACTCACGCAGGAAAAATATAGCGAACTCAAAATTATCAGCTGTTCAAATCCAAAATGGTGGATAATACCTGTCACGGGAAAAAAATATTTTTTAATAATTTTGAGTGGGATATCAAATGAAAGGTATTGACGAGTAGATTACAAAAATATATAACACTTGTGGAAAGTGTTTAATTTTTCATACCATTTTGTCAAAAAACAACAAAATCTACGTCGTCGTGCCCCCCCCCCCCCCCCCCCCCCCTCTTATACTATTTTCATGTTCACAAGTACCAACGAAACCCTTTATACGCGAGACTTCACGCACAACCAATTTTTTTAATATTAATAATAATAATAGCCATTTATTGAAAAATATTTACAATTACATTTTTCCATAAAATACATATCATTTTTTTTTTTTTTTTTACCTGTTTTCAAATCGGTTTTTAAAACCGTGGCACCAATTTTTTTAATACGTTATAAATTACATTAGCTAAATGCTCTTATTGTATGTCTAAAGGATCGCTGTTCCCACCACGAGATAAAACAGGAGAAGATATTGTTCGTCTCTGGGACAAGGATCTGTGTCGATCATGGGTTTTTCAATATAGAGGAGACACAGAGAAGCATGGTGTCAAAGTAGGCCGCTACACACCTCATGATGACATGTTTACATCTGGAGATAATTACCCGCCTAATAAATGCTTTTGCCCTGGAAGACAGCCTTGTCCACCTGATGGTTTCCAATCTATTCGGCCCTGCCAATTTGGTAAGCTCGCATTTCTATTTTTAAATTTCATGTATTCAATTATATACCTATTTATTATGACATATTTACGATAATAATTTATAATTTAACATAATGGCAACTAAATATTTGAAAGCATGGGGTTGTAAAATCTATGATTTTTTTCTAGATTTTAACCAATTTGAGAATTTAAAATATCTCAACGCTATTTCATGATTATATCATGTAGTCTGTATTTTGTTAGTCTATTCGTGTGTCGTGTGTTCATTTAAACCTGGGTAGTTTGGGTGATGAAATACACATAAGAAATCATGTTGCATTGGTGTAAGTTGATTGAGTGTAATTAAAAATCTAGGAGCATCCCTGGCATTATCACAAACTTATCCTTAGGCCCAGGCTTCACAGGTAGATTTCTATTAGGCCACATATTCATTTAAGCATTTGCCTCAAATGAGCATGCGTTGGCCCGGTTCTACTCAGGTCTGTACAGGGCAAGCTAAATAGGGTCGATCCGAGAGTTGTCGACACATCAAAGTAAGCACGTGTGGATGGGGTTGACAACTCAGGTCAGGCCAAACAATATGAGTCATCTCCACCACCCTCTCCTTTCTGAAACATATTCCTTTTATTTAGGGAATTTCCCTATAGTAATTGTTTCCCTGATTATTACCTTCCAGACTGTTCAGAAGTCTGAAGACAAAAGCTCATTGCTCAGGCAGGATTGTTCGTATACCCCCTCCCCTCGTGTCAAATGGCAACACATGCTCATTCGGGGTGAATGCGCAAGTGAATATGTGGTCTTAATTTCAGTTCATATTTCTCAGTAGCAAAGGACTAAATAATAATAGTTAAATATCAAGAAAAAAGAAGGATTTGACAAAATCACGTTACAGTTGACTCTTTGAATCAGGCCACTCAAGTTATTTTTAATAAAAAATTCAAAACAAATAAACGTCATAGAAACCAAGTTAAATAAATGAATCCAACTTCTACAAGCATTAAAAAAAAAAATAAAATAAAAAAAAAACGAAAAGATACTTTACTAGGACATGCTGGTTTTTACACTAGAGGACTGTTTACTAGGTCAAACAATAATAATGGTACCTTTTCTATTTATCAAGCAGTTTGTCTGTAGGCTCCTCTGACTACACACTTGTGTAAATCTACTGTAGCTTCATAGTCATTTTTATTTTGCATATTATTATTTTTATTATACATATTTTTTTTATATTTCGAGGTGACTGAGTTTTGTAATTATCAAAATGTCAGATTATCAGCCAAATCTAAAACATTGCAATTGTGAAATAAACCAGAATATTGTTAATGTTCAGCGCCGGTGCTACACTTTTGGCCGCCACAGGCAAGACGGTTTTTGGCTGCCCCATTGGAATGGGATTTTTTTTTACCGGGGGGGAGGGAGTGGGAGAAGGGTGATTTTTTGGGGCTTTCCTGCATTTATGTGTTCATACATAAATTAGTTTTTTTCTGGGGCCCTGAAATTTTCTATATATCCATCTTTTTAATATTATCCTTAGTGGACATTCTATAGTGAATCATAATGAAACACGCCTCCTCTGATACTTTATTTTTCATTTTAGATTAGATTAAAAAGTAAATTTTTTCAAATAAGCCAACGTTTGTTAAATTCTGACAGTCTCGCCTTTCTGGCTTGAGGTATAAGTCTATTTAATATATCCTTACTGCTTTTTAAAATAGTGCATGTCACTATTATTATCTATGATAGTTTTTGAGTAATAAAGTAAAGTAGGCTATTTTTAAAAACTCAATATTAGAGGAAGGGTACTTCTTTAGATTGTTACTCCCCTATGTTGCATTAGAATAAAAATGACTTTGACTAAATAACTATTAAGAAAAAGAGATGTTTAGTCCAATATAGTTTCGGACCAAGGAATATCCCATTTTTTTTATAAGGGAGTAATAGTCTAAAGAAGAACATTCCGTACACCTTCTTTAGATTGTTACTCCCCTCTGTTGTTTTTTTGTAAGGGGGGTAACAATCTAAAGAAGAGCCAGAGGAAGAAACCTACAACAGAACTGAGCTTTATATTTTTACTTTCTCATATAAAAAGAAAGTAAAAATATTTGTGATGGAGCACAAATTCGATCTTGAGATTTTGATGAATTTACACGTTTTGAGGTTGAGTCCAAAAAAGGGGTTTTTAAAAAATGTCTGTCTGTCGTCTGTGCAGACGCCTGGAGCCTAAACTACTGGGCTAATTTTGACAAAATTTGGCATACATGTTCAGCAAAATCATACCCCAAAATAATTTTTGCTCCAAATTTGGAGCCGCTACCCCCTAAAAACTCTGAAAATACGTTAAAAAAATTATTTCTCGAAAACGGTTCCAACGATTTTGGTTAAAAAATTCTATAACATATTATAGTCCATTTAAATACTCTAACGATATAAGCCGTTTAACCTGGAAAAGTCTAGTTCCTAAGAAAATAGCTTAAAACTCGGAGGGAGAGATCGATTCCCTGCCGAGCCAAGGAGAAGTTATTTTTAAATTTTGACGAAAATGTTGAATAATAATTAAATGTACCAACTAAAACTAATAAATCGAAAACACTGGGCTTAGTAATTATGAACTCGTATATGAAAAACTTCGTCCGATTTGTCTGGGTCCGATTTTTATTTTATTATGATTAGGAGAGATACGAGTACATATTATAACAATTAACAAATTAAGGGAAGGGTAGAAAATATAACAGCAATAAAGGGGTAAGAAAAGAGTTAAATGAATAAATAAAAAAAATATATGAGGTGTAATGGAAAAGACTTGGAGGGTTAAACAAGAAAAAGAAAGATAATACATAGATAAATATATATGTACTCATATAATATCAAAGACAGCCGATAGTTTTTTATGAATAATAAAAAATAACACCGGTGTAACCAAGAATCAACCCGAAATGCGATTAGCTCGGCTACTTAACTAAAACAGCACCTGATAAGGTATTGTCTAGGGGTGTTATTACTAGGGTTCCATCTCTAACTACCTACTTAGTACCTCACGCACATTTATTATCGTTTCGCTACTATAGATTTTGTTTTTTAATTTATATAATAAAACAAACTGAGGGCGCCATCGGCCGCCCCCTGAGTTTGGCCGCCACAGGCGGCCGCCTGCCCCGCCTGTGCGTAGCGCCGGCGCTGTTAATGTTATCTCAAATGAGTAATAATTAATTCCTGAAACAATTATTTTTATTTATATTAATATTTTTGTCTTTTATTTTACCAGAAAGTTACAATTAAAAAGTGAAAGTTACAATTTAAAGGGGGAAAAGACAAGAAACACTAAGGCAACCCTATACAGATTACAAAGCTGAACATTACCTCTTTTGTTTTCATTAAAAAAGGCAGTAAAAAAATTGTAGATGAAACTGTCTGGTGGATTCTACTACTTGTTTTGAGCAGGCATTTACTGCTTGTGTAGCCACCAACAATTTGAAGCCGTTCTGCTTATAGAAGCATTAAGAACCACACTGGAGCCTAGGCCTTATATTTGAATTTCAGATTTAGATTGCTCTTCTCAGAGCTTCTTAGCCCTGGCTTTCTTAGGTGTTTCTTCCAAGATTTTTGGACCTCGTGCCCAGTGAATAAAATACAAAAAGCCAAATTGAGTAGTATGTTTTATAGATTTTTTTTTTTTTTGGGGGGGGGGGGGGTGGTTTAAAATACCAAAATCTAAACATATAAGTGAGTCCATTGTACAAACTTTGAGATTCTTCTATTCCCTAAAAGGATGTATAGACTTACAAAAAGTCAAAGATTTTCTTAACTCACCTAAAAGTTTACGATTTTAGCTGTGACAATACTGGGCAACAGCTTAGTTAATGGGCTTAGTTTCAACCTAGCTTAACAGCTGCATATGTCTATTCAGACTAAAAGTGATCAGTAACAAGTCCAGTCAAGTGAAGGAGCCTGCTAGGAAAATTGTTCAATGTTGACCTGGTTACCTTATGAGATAGTCCTGAAATTTACAACTTAAGGCAAGTTTTCCTAGATGCGACTCCAGCGATAGATGCTGAGCGATAGTCGCTGGGCGACTATCGTCGTTCAGCTAGGAAGACGTTAACATGCAAACTCAAAAGAGGAGTCCGCAGCGACAGTCGCTGGGCGACTATCGATTGAGCGTCTATCACTGGAGTCGCGTCTAGGAAAATAAAGCTTTAGACTGTCATTTTCATGTTCCTTGAAAATCTCTTAGCAGTGTCTAAAAGACAACTAGCAAAAACACAAGCAAGATTAAAATTGAGCAAGAATGCCAAATATAGCAAGATATACCTACCATGGATTCCAGAACTGAAGGCTTTACACTGAAGCCTGGTCAGGTGTTAGCCATTCATTTCCCTCTATTCCATAATTTCCTGGAGCCCATACTATATAATATATAGCTCTGTCTCTTACAGTCTGACATTAGTTTAGAAGTATATTGGAACAAATGGCACTCTTTTACTTTGTCACCCATAAACTTGTGGGTTCGTAAACACTTGTAGGTTTGTTGAAAGCAAAACACCTGACTTACCTACGGTAATATATATTTTCCTGCCCATGGGCATGGGCGCCCATGTACAAAGGTGACCACTAATGATTGAAAGCCAACTTTGTACAAAAGCTGTTTTTTTTGTGAAGAGGCGCTTTTTTATTACGTATCAAGTAACTCTAACTGCTCATCGATACAATTTAGAAGAACGACTTTTTTTAAACTTTTAATTGTCCATAAAATTATAAGTATGATTAATTATTCCAAAATCTTATAAATTACTGTTATAATAAAATCATACACAGAACTTACATTGAGTCATTTATTTCCTTTTTTTAATATAAAATATATATTGTATTTAAGAGGACAATTTAATTTGTAATATAATATAAACAAAATGCATAGGAATAAAATAATTAATAGCTGGTGTGAAGGTCTACTAGCATTTAATTCTGGGGAGCGCACGGTAAGCAACATCTGCATTATACTTCTCTCGGTTCATAATATATTGTTATAATAATGATCAATTTATTGCGACGTATAATTCATGTGTTTTTACATAAGATGACATAAAATAAAGATAAGCTAGAAATGATATTATTCATTATATTTATTTTTTAATTTCATGCTTTACATGCAGAATGGATACTGTGGTAAGTCTAGTTTGTATGCTTTAATAAATTCTCCCCCACAAATGATTTCTGCTTAAAAATATTACAGGGGAACCTCGATAATTCGGACTAATTGGGACCAGACACTGTCCGAATTACCGATTTTTCCAAATTTTTGAATATGCTGTAAAAAAAACTTTTTTGCAGACGAGAGGACCTGATAAAGGAGGGCCTGAGCTTCTTCTTTGGATAAACCATATGTACATCGCATCTTCTAAAGGGTATCATTTGCCGTTCGTAACGTTTTCCGGCTTTTTGACCCCTCTTCAGAATCTAGCATGACGCGTATCGCAGTATGCTATCTCGTTTTCGTTTTAGATTTTTGCAAGAGATGTCCCACTTTTACCTTTCGGAATTTTTTTATATAGAATATCTAGTTATTAAATTTTTCAGTAGGCAGTCCAGATTTTCGAGGCTCTGGATTTTAGAGGTCCGAATTATCGAGGTTCTACTGTAATTCTATTTAAACAAAACTAAAAGTAATAATATTTTAAAAATTGCGTGTGGTATTCAAAATCATATAAGTTAACTTTATAAATTTGGGTTCAAACCTAAAAAAAAGAAGTTTATGATAAGGGTAGGTTGTTTGCATGTTGGCAGGAGGACAGGGATAATCAGAAGCATTGAAGCATGGAAGAATAAAGGCACTGTAATGATGCCAACTCAGTTTACTCAACTGTATAAAATGATACCCGTTCCTTTGAATTTATACACTATGATAGTCACCATCCTTTCCTACAGTTTATTTCTTATCTTAAAAAATAATCTTTTCCTACTTTTTCCCCAGTTTCATTATAATAGGATGATATATTTCCCTGCTCTTTAATTTCCACATTTTTTAAAATGTGATGTATGTTTTTGTTCTTTCTTCGATATAGTCAAACAACATTTTTTATTTATACTTGACTGGTTATTAACTTAAATTTTATTTTGAGCTAATTAAATTACCTTAAATTAAATTACCTAGCAAAAAAAAAAAATATATATATATATTATATAACATGGCTGTGTAGACAATGGTACTCACTACTCCACCGTTGTTCAAACTTTTGTCAAATACTTATTTTTTGCTGAATGGTCATATAATGTTTTATAAAGAAATAAAATATGTATATGATTTACAATAAAAATATATTTACTTTTATGCCTGTGCATCCTACCACATGTAAAGCATTTATTTCTTTTTACAAATTATATTAATTTGTATTTGTTAATATTACATTTATTATATATTTAATAATTGCAGTATGTATGATTTAATTATTACAGATGCGCCAATATTTACATCTTTTCCTCATTTTCTTGGTGTTAAAGATGAGAAGATTATAAATTCTGTCGAAGGATTCAATCCAGACCCTAAAAAGCATGAAAGCCTCTTATTAATTCAACCGGTAATTTATTCATTTATATTACTGTTTAAATATAGAAATGTACATAGTAACAATCTTATTATGAAATTTATATAATCGATCGTTCATTTTATTATAGATACTAACATTAGTAGTTATAGTGAGTAGTAATATTTGTTTTCCTTATCTCTTCTTAATTTTATTCAAATTTATGGTGTTTTCAATTCCTAAATCCTTTTTTATTTTTTTAACTAAATTTGTTTAATAAAGAATTTAATTGAATCGTAATTAAACATGTTTTTGTTTTTTATTCAACTCTACTTCCTCCAATATTAAATCATGAGTGTGCCATTGATTTTATCCAAGTATACATTTTCCACTTATTCTGATTAAATTACTATTATTACTTTTTAATTTAAATCAAATTATAATTATTATTTACTACGAGAAACAGACAGTGAAAAATGCACTCCAGCGCCGGGATTTGAACCACGGGTCTCCTGTATTTCCAGTACAGATGCTCTTGCCAACTAAGCTACGCAGGAGAATGATTTTTCACTGCCGTAATCGATAACTAGTCCCGAATCCAAGCTTTCAATATTCATATACATTTAGACAGTCAATATTTATGACATTAGAACTAAACCGAGAATTAACACTTATAATTATAAAGTACTCAATTAGTACCCTGTACCTTGTACAATCAATTCGAAATTCAATTACCTTTTTTTAAACAATAACACCAAACTTATATTATGGATTGTATATTTTTTTATAATAATCACCACTTTAAACTGAGTGTAAGGATACGGCCACATAAGCGTTTTATCACACCATGGTTCTGTGTGAAAACACGCCTAAAATATGAACAAGAGGCCACACGACGGTGCTTGATAGGACATCAAGCACCTTGATTATAAAAATTGATTAAGAAGAAAGATTTCTGGATTGTAGTAACTTAAGCTGTTGCTTGGGACAATTGGGATGATGTGAAAACTGTCCTGGCGGGGTTTTTTTTACATGTTAAAACGCCCATGTGGCTAGATAGGGCTTGATTTCACACGTGTTTTACCGTCAATGTGGCCACTGAACCGCAGCGTGAAAAACACTCGTGTGGCCGTAGCCTAAGAGATTAAAGATTGTATTGAAATTCCCTTTAATATTGTTTTCAGAAACTTGGTGCACCTTTGGAAGCAAGAGTGAGAGTTCAAATTAACTTGGAGGTCAAGCATGCCAATATTGGAATTGTCAGGAAATTCCCTAGCATTATGTTCCCTATGTTCTGGGTTGAAGAGGTAATACTAATATTAGTACACTAGTGTTATACAATTTAGATGCAATTTAATATTATAATATTCTAATCGTCATATTAACATAATAAAATAAATATTGAAACAGCTCCAATGCAGAAGAATAATAGTGTTGCTGGAAAATGATAGATTAATTGAAGCGAGCTTGTTACATTCAACAAATAATATACACCCTGCCTGTGTGTCAGTAACGTTTACATGTCCGACGATAATTTGAGAAAAAGTTAACTGATTCAGTTGACATTTTTTTACTATCAACTCATCATGTTACAATTAATATCTAGGCATACAGGCTAAAATACAAAAGTGTTCCTAGTCTATTTATAATACACATTTCAAAGTTTGCAGGTGTGTCCTACTAACAATTTTAAATAATTTAAATGTTTTACCATTTTTAATATCTTGTCTACAATATTGTTTTACCAATATTTTTTAGTTATAAATAATATTCAGAGACAAATAAAGAAGAAAAATTAGTGTGGCACAAAGCTTTCTCACACACTATATCCTACTTTAATGATGTTTCTCTTTTACAACTCATTATTGTCTAATTTATTGCTTCCGAGCTTACCGAAGGTAACGGAAGCGTTGTGTTCACTTTTGAGAACGAAAAACTTTTATGTCTCCTATTTTAAAAATTCCAAGACAGAAATCCGTTTCAGACATCAGGGAAAATTTTTGGTCTCGTGTCTGTCGGTCTGTGAGTCCGCGAATTATGAAACGTGTGACGATAACTTGAGTAAATGTCGACCGAATTTGATGAAATTTGGTACACATGTTCATTTTACCAATGCTCAAGATGAGTTCGTTGGACAACGTTATCGGTCTAAGCGTTCACGCGCAACGCTCGTGTAAACGTGAACTTCAAATTTAAATTTGGAATTTTAGGTCGGGAAAAAAATCAAACTTCATCTATTCAATGAGGCAAACATTTTTTTCAAAAAAAAATGTTTAGTAAAACCAACAGCGACACCGCTATAAAGTGTTAAAGATAGCTTATACTATTAATAGTTTTTACACAATAAACAATATAACAATAAAGTAATATAACAATAATGTTAATATAACAATAAAGCACATTATAGGATGCGAGGAAGCTATGTGCCACACTAATTGGCAGTCTATTTTATTTCCCTCCTTTTTTAAAAAAAATCAGTTGAAATTGTTTTATTTTTTTAACATGAAGAAAAGTCTCAATTTAGCCATTTTTAAGTACATAGCACAAGATGGTTGGCATTTATATTATGGAATCATCCAAATTTCTTAAAAATCAGAAGAGTAGTCTTAAAGATATAGGTTTAAGTAAATGTATTTTTGTGCACATGAAGAAAAGAAGCCAATGGGCAATGAAGGTCGATCATTATATGGGATCAACAATGGCCTATTTATGACCTACCATCCAACTTTCATGAAAATTGGTTGAGTAGTTTTTAAGATATGTTCGATTGCAAAAATAAACGACAGATAGGCGTGAGACCAAATACGTTCCTGGATGTCTGAAACGGATTTTTGTCTTGGAATTTTTCAATTTGGAGTCATAAGAAAATTGCATTCTTCAGAACGAACACATTGCTTTTGTTACCTTCGGTAAAATCAGAAGCAAAATGAGCAATTCTTATAAATAATTTGTCAAAAATAGAGATTAATTTATCTAAACCTATATCAGCCATTTTACATATCCACTTGACATGATCATTTGTGTGAAACATGTCTCCTCCATGAGATTCAAACCATCGCTAGGTATATTAATAATGACCTTGATTTTAGGCGAGAGTTAGCGAGTGCGCTAACCACTCGGCTAAGCCGGTTCTTGTAATAGTCAGCCCATATCATCATTACAAATAATACAATAATTGATTAATATTTTATTTGATTCAGGGTGCTGAAGAGATTCCAGATGACATCTTCACGCTGATATATCTTGCCACAACAGCGGCCGACATTTTTGTTCCGCTTACTACCTATGGTCTGATAGTTATCGGTGCCAGTATTCTTCTAGGAATGTTCATACACAGTTATCGTCATGTTGTCTTCACTCAAGAGAATTTAGAACGAGGTAAAAAGAAGTTCAGAAGAGGTTCAAGCTTTCTTGTCAACGGTCAACATCGTCTGCTTATACTGAGAGATTCATACACACTTCTTCAGAATCAAACTCAAGAAACTTCTCTCGATCCAGAACCTGTAGCTGAGGATGCTAATGAATAAATATTTCAAACAAATTATAATCCAATTTTTAACCCCTTCTTTATTTATTTATTTTTTTTTAAAAAAATCAATAATCAATTTTATTATTAAATTCTATATAATTTTTTTTAAGATCGACCGTTTCAGATACATTTAAAAAAAAAAAAAAAAATACCCTATTTCTTTTCTCTTTGATACACTTTGAACCAAGAATATTCCTACATTCCAAAAAAAAATCTACCTTATTATGTTAAAAATCTGAGGTGTATTATTTTAAATTTATTTATACAATTTTTCCTATTTAATTAGTTTACATACTTTTAAAAAAGGGGCTCTATAAAAGATATGTAATTATATTATTTTATTCCTTTTTACACCATTTAAGAGAGCAAAATAGAAGAATGAAAAAAAAAAGTTTATTTATAATAATAATAAATAAAGTCCAAATAAGTTTTGTCATTCAATAGAGTAAATACATCTTTCTTTAGGGGAGAAAGCTAAAATTTGACAAAGAAAAAAAGGGGAATAAGTAATAGCATGATGCCTTACATTTATTAAAGCAAGCATTTTATTTTAAGTAACTGTTAAGACATTATAAGTATGTGAAGATTTGTTGGTTACAGAATAAGATCTTACACGCATAGAGTGATAAATACCTTATATTTTAATAAAAGATTAGGATAATATAACTATGTTGATTATTAACTAAAATTAAGAAAAGCAAGTAGTAGTCAAATGTAAAAATAAAAATGCTGTATTGACTGACGATTCGGAAAATAAACAATTTTAATTTTTGATCCATGCTATTCTCCATTTTTATTAGGATATTATATATAATATTTGAAGATAAAATATATTTTATTTTTATAAAGATTAGAATATTATATTTACTTCAAGATCTAACTAGGTTAACAATTAAGATCTTACATTTCTGTAAAAATAAGGTTCTATGTTTTGAGGGAAGTCCCTGATTCATTTTATATTATGTAAAGCTATATGTGTTATAAAAGTGTTCTTATACCATACCACTATCATATTATATTTAATAAGCTTAAGCGACAGCTTAACACCAACAATCTGATTCTTACTTCCAAAGAAGTGAGGTATTATGCTCCACACCATTGATTCACCATAATGGCTCAACCCTCCCCAATTAAAGAGAAAAAATGTACGAGCAAATTTTACAGTGTGTCACTATATTAAATATAGTAAAAATAACAAAACATTAATATTTCTCCTGCACGTCAAATTAAAATATAAAAAAAACTGATAGGTAGTAGGAGAGAAAAGCTCCCTATGCTTGTTAAATGTAGGAGTCTTCTAAATTTATTTTTTATAAATGTATATTTTAAGATGACGCACTGGAGAAAAAGATCCATAGGTCACTGGGTCAGATCCGGCCTAAAGGACCACTGTTTTCTTCTGTGTCTAATAATTTCAAACCTTGTATGTCATTTCATTTAACAATTATATTTCTTTGAAATCACAAAATACACTGTAAAAATTCATATTTTCTTTTAACTTGTTAATTTTCAAAAACAAAACATTAATATTTAGCCTTACATAAACTTATAAAAAATAATATTTCTTGAACAGTAAATAAATAAAATAAGTGTCGAGTCCTCCAAATTTTTCTCTCGATTTCTTTTAATTTCTTTAGGTGGAAATATCCACCAAAGCAGGCCATCCCACCATAAATTAAGTTAAAAAAAGAAGAAAAATGTGCTCAAAAGACACTGTATTTAAAAATAAAAACCCTTGCGCATTGTGATAATTTAGTTTGTAATGAAAAAAACAAAACAAAAAAAATTATAATTATTTAAGTAAATATTATTTTAATAAACATATTCATAATTAAATGTACATATTCGATGGGATTTTGTTTAAATTCATTATTAAAAACAAATATTTTATTTACAATATTCAACATTATTGTAACATTACTTAATTTTTATTTATTTTTATTATTATTATTGTTATTATTATTATAATTTTCAATGCAGTGTTTGTAAATTGTGTTTAATATTATAAAATTCTTAAAAAAATATAAATTTATTAACTAGTTTATATTATGATATACAGTGAATTTAATAGAATTTTAAAAGAAAACAAAGTAGGTAATTATTGTGTAAATTAGAAATTTTAAAATTATTTATGACTGATATTAACCTTTCCAAAAATAATAAATAAATATTTTTAAAAAATCTGGAAAGTAGTATCTTTTAATAAAACAAAGAATAACAATATTCATTATCACACCATGTTATGGGGGATCGTTATATGGTGATGTAAGAGGATTGAGGTGCTTTCTCTGGGACCATGGTCAAAATACCACAATAATCTGAGTTGTGTTCCAAAAAAAAGGTGAGATATACTATTCAAAAATTGAATAAGCTTAAACCTGAATTGTGAACTCCACAAAGCAATATCTTTAAAATATCTCATTTCCTAATGAGGGTTTTAATTGTTCTCTCAGCACCACGGTCCAACACCCACAATAATCTGTTTTGATGTTTTTTAATCAGACCCCAAAGACATGCTTTAAGAATATATTCATTTTTCTTTAAGTGACCAATTTAAGCTATCCCTCCTGTCATAATTTTATACCTCATTTACTTCACCTATAATATTTCTTACATTAAAACAAAGCATTGCATAGGTAATATCAGTCACTTTTGCCCGGTGATTAACTTTAAAGTGATAACGAAAAGTCCTTAATAAATATAATTAGATACACAAATACAGGCCTTAAAGGCTGTGCAATTATTATTTGTAACTTGGTTTTTATGTATTTTGTTGTTTAAGCAATAAATGGTATTATACTCTATAGAAAGTTATACAGTTGTATTTCTTTCTTTTTTTTAAACAAAAAAAATTGTAAAATATTTTAAAAAAGTAATAATAAAAATATTTAATAACAATTTCTATTAAGGTTATTATTTAACTTTAAGTCAAAAATTGTGTTTTGGCAGTAATGAAGTATTATTTTAAATGTAGTCATACCTTAATGTTTCAAACATTAAAAAACTGTTTCATATTTGAAAAATGTTCTATACATAATAAGCTACTAATACTAAGCTAATCATTCAAGTTTCAAAGTTATGCAGTTTTGTAAATAATAAAATCTTTATCAAATAATATTAATTTGTTTCAAATCCTCTTTTGTTTAAAATGTGCTAATTTTTACATCATATACAATAAAAGATTTATGTGAATTCCCTCAATGATATGTTAGGAATAATATATGGATTTATTACGTATAGAATAAAAACACTGTATGTGCTAAATATTTAAATTTCACATTATAGGTGATCCGTATATTTAAGAATACTTTTCATAAAATGACATTAGGTAATTTCTCAAAGAAAATATGGTAATTATAATAAATAAAAAAAATCTATATAAAAAGAAGGAAAAAAATGAATCACAGTGTAGTTTTAAAATTAACATGGTATACAGATTTCTGTACCTCATAAATTAAAAAGTAGAGCTATTTTATTAGTGGATTTGATTTCTTGGGCCAATTTAGCAGTGATATTAAATAATTAAGGAAAGAAGTAAACCTCTTATAAATTAAAAAAAAGTAGTGCAATTTACTTCTTTGGCCAAAGTAGTTGTGACACAAAATTAAGTGAATAAGGGAACTCCTCTTATAAATTAAGAGGTAGAGCGATTTTACAAGTGAATATTACTTCTTAAGCCAAATTATTTGTGATAAAAAAACAAAATTAAAAGAAGTGAGCTCTCTTATAAATTAGATAGTTGTACTAGATCGAAATTAACTACTTTTGTGTGAATTACATTATTTGATTAGCTTAACAATAAACACATTTTAAACTGTAATTTGTATTTTTCCAGTATAAAATATATAACTTGGAGTAACATTTATATAAAATAATGTTTTTCCGAAGTCAAGAATTAACACATCTACAATGAATTACAGTTTGCATTACAATAACTAACCAAAGTTTTTATGTGTCAAAATATTGTTTAGTATAAAATTATTTTTTGGAATTATTGAAATAATTGGCTAATCTATAATGTTTCTTTTTATATAGAAATAAACAACATTGTAAATTTATTATTATTTCTTTAAAGTTAAAAAAAAAATTGTAATAATAATATTTTTAAAATAATTTTAGATGCATTACTTGCTCAATATTTTAATTAGTTTTTTTTTTTCGTTATATTATTATTTTATATTATTCTTTGTTATAAGGAGAAGTTATTAATTTTTTTCCTTTCCTTAGAAAATTTAAAATGTAAGATTTATAAAAAAAAAAAAATTATATATAGGTAGTTCGACTTGACATAAAAATAGTAACTTTATTTTGGCTTTTTCAGAGGGTCAGATAATATAAATGGTTACAATAATAATATAAATCTTACATTTAAAAAAAACTATTATTTTTTTTATTATTTAATTATTTTTAAAATGTTAATTGTTTATGTTATGTTTCTGTAGTTAAAAATTACAATGGACAGTATTTTATACATCACTTAAAAAGTTTAACTTATAAGTGTATTTTATAATTATTTGATATAAACATATATTTTAATTATTGTTATTTTTTATTATGTACATACTTTTTTTTAATTTAGAATATATTGTTAAATACTTTATAGTTTGGGAATTAAGATGTATTGTGATTATATCTAATGTAAATTATTATTATTTTATTTTCTGGCAATTGTTTTTCTTCATACGGTTTAACACATATTAGTTTTATGCATCTACATTTTAGTTAAAAAAGTTTATACTGATGACTTTAGTTCACGAATGTGGTTACAGCATATCATGACATTTTGCAAGAGAGCCATTTTAAACTTTGCTATCACAAAAAAGGCTGTAAACAAGGCAGGATAAAGTTTCTAATCCCTTGTGGCTAATTTCTGTTTCAATGCTATTTCAGACATGAATGTAGATAAAAAGGGCATCACAGGAAATGTACTTAACACATCCACATAAAAAATGCAGTTGCCACATCTTTGAATGTCTTTGTATTTTGATATATAAACCAAAATTGAAAATATTCAATCATTTTTCTTTTAAGAAAGGCAATAAAAATAGTTTTAGTGCTCCCTCAACTGCTATAAACAACAAGTTCTGTTATTCTTGTTTCCTTCTTCTGTTCATGTAGTTTATATTTTTTCATTATTAATATTTTTCATTTTTTATTATTGTATTTTCATTTTATTATTGTGTTGTATTTTTACTGAATCTAAAATAAGAATATTTTATTTTTTTTAAATTATTTTAAAATTAATTTATTTACTTGCACATTTCATTTTGATTATCTAATAAAATATTATAAATTAAAAAAAAAGAAGATAATTATTTGGTTGATAATTTAAACATAGACAAAATTTTGCTAAATAAAAATATGGTCATGGTCATGAGATTAACAATTTTTAGTGAATAAAATTCTATGATGAATACATAAATATAAAGTTAACTATAATATACTTTTATAAGTAATTAATATAAATTAAATAGGGAAAACAAATAAAATGTGCATGTAAAAATAAAACAAATACATTCCACAAAAGCATAATCATTATTTAATTAAGGTTTTATACTTTTTGAAAAAATATGTAGCAATTCTTTGGAGTTATGTAAAATACTTGTAACGAAAAAGTCTTAATTATAGTGACTAAAAGAGCACTAAGGATTTCTTATACTTTCCACGCCTTTTTAAAATGCTGCAATTATTATAAATGTGAAATTATTTGTTCTTATTAAGTTTAATTTCCTGTAAAATTATTATGTAAATAAGAATTTACTAATTATCCATTTAAAATCATAAAAAGTACATAATATGAAAAACTAAATCCTTTAGTAGATTTATCAAAATAATTATCAAAACCCAAGTATAAAGTGCCTCATTCTTGTCCAAAACAAGTATTATTTTTAAGTTTGCCAAGTTAGTGCTAGTCAGACATATCAATTATTTACTTTAATTATTTTCTATTTGTTATAAATTAAGATTAAAATGTTTTTATAAGTTGTAAAAAATAAATAAAAATGTAATTATTTCATTTTTTTTTAAATTTAATTATATTTATTATTATTTTGATGAGTATTTGAGAAAAAAATCCAATTAATTTGAAGCAGCCTGTATTCAACTTACACCTTATTTTCTTACACAAGGTTTTCTCATTCTTACAAGAAAGAAAGAAAAAATATTAAATATTAAAATATTTGAAAATGAATATAATTAAAAAAAAGACAATTGTTTTCTGTTTTTATCTCAGTTAAGTAAGTTGACCAATTTATAGAATTCACTCATGCTGTATAATTCACACAGAGTAATTAAAATCAAATTATGTTGTCATCTTATTTATTAATTGTTCAGTACAGCAATTGGGAAACACATATATCTTAATTTAAGAGGAAATTTCATCTATTGTAAGTCAATGTTTAGAGCTCTTAGAAGTAATCTGATTACTTTTCCAGTGTGGAGGTGCATATTAACAGCCTTATCCTGTATTCTTCAATAATTTAATTATTTCATACCCAAATATGGTTTACTATTAGTTTCAAGTTTATTAATATTTAATCATTTCAATTAAATGCCAGTATTACCTTTAGTAAAGATTGCTCCAGATTTTTTAATTTAATTGCCATTTATTGAAAGGAAACATTATATAATAACAAATACATATAAATTCATTAAAACAGGTACCTTGCTCCAGGTTAAATCCAGATACTTTTTCTCATAATACTCCAGTGATTAATTGTGCAATTTGGGTGTCTTGCCCATAATTAATACAAATCTCTAATTATTTATATATATTTTTTTTTTAACTATTGTTCCGATTTCATTCCAATATTTGTGTGTTAAATTTTAAAATATTTTTGTATTGTTGTAAAAAATATAAATAAATAAATATGGTAATAACAATTAAGAGGGTCTGAAATTAATGGGAATAAGTGACCAAAGTTAACTTTTAGTAGATTTTCACCTAAATTAAAATGTCAATTATGATGTTTGTTTTTTTTCTTTATTTTTAAGTTTTCTATTCTGTTGATCCAAAAAATTACCCTCGTAACCATTTGTCTCCTATAATTTACATAGTGAGATTAGTTTTGTCTGAAAAACTTTAAGTACACCCTTTTTTGTTTATAAAAACTTAATTATTTTGTATTAGTTCTCTATCCATTAGCATCCGCCAGGCAGCAGTAAAAGTAACATAATTCACTAAAATCTTTCTGTCTTTAAACATTTTTATCACTTATACCCCTTTATTTCTGACCTCCCACTAGGGATGGGAGGAACGGTTCCATGAGTGGAACGAGTTACAACGTTTCGTTCCAAACCAATAACTAGTTCCAGGAACTAGTTATTTTTGGAACGTATCAGTTTATGTTCCAAAGACAGTTTCTCTTATACTTCACGTGTTCCTGAGTCTAGTCCAGGTTCGTTCCACAATAAGTTCCGTTTCTTTATTAAATAGTTCCACTCTTCACTGACGCTGACGATGAAAAGTTGAAATTAAATACCAACATTTATAATAATATTAAGACCTCTTTATTTATCTTTTGATCTTATATTTTTTTATATTGATATTTTAATTACAACCAAGTAAACAGTATAATACAAATGTTTATGATACAGTATTATGGTAACCAGTATCATCATGGCATCTATGTCTCTGAAAGAGAAAAAGATAACGCTTCACTATAACTGGAGCGATTCCGAGACTAGAGCTCTCATCCCCACTCCATTACTCTACTCTTCTATACAAAACATACACGTTTCGTTCCAGCTTGGCTGGAACTGGAACTTGGAACGAAAACTATAGTTTTCGTTCCACGCGAAACGAACCTTTTACGTTCCTTCCGAGTTACAGTTTCGTTACGTTTTCTCGTTCCCGTTTCCTCTTTAATCAATTACGTTACACGTTACGTATTGGCACGGAACGAAAATCATCAGTTTCGTTCCAAGAGAAACGAGTTTTTAACGTTCCCTTTAAGTTAGTTAGTTTCGTCACTGTTTTCTCGTTTTCTTTTCCTCTTTCCTCGTATTATTTTGCTCGATAATCCTTAAAAGATATTCTTTTTTTAAAAAATGATGGTAACAAATTTGTATCGAATTCAAACAATAAAAATGTATTAACTAAATAAAACTCGACAGTAAAATTAAATAAAATAAAAACTTCAAAGTCGTTCCAAAAATAACGTACTTCCATGAAATCTTGGAACGATTGGAACCGTTCCAACACTGGAACTAGTTATTTTTATAGTTACGTTCCGTTCCGCCCATCCCTACCTCCCACACTTATACCCCTTCTCTTCTAACTTACATATTTATGTAGTTAGAACTTTATAAAGAAAATAAACTTTTATTATCTCTTCATCAATTCCTTATAATTTAAATTTATATCTATTTTAACACATAAAGAAAACCATTCAAATTGTTATTCATTTACACATGATAACTATAAAAATTATTCTACCTAATGGAAATATTTTTATAATAAGAAGGTGCTATTGAAAATCATTTTACTTTTCTTATTTTAATGTTTTTATAATTATTTTATAAATTGTAATTCAAAATAAATTTTATATTTAAAAATGTATGCAATAACTTTATAATTAAAATTTAAATGTATTGTCCTTAATAGTACTCACATAAATTATCATATAACATACAAATTTTGTCCCTACACATTTTTACAATATTTAACGGAATTATTATATATTTTTTCTTTATAAGTAAGATATTAAAAATTAACTCGATCAACTATAAACATTAGCATTTACAGTGTATCGTATGTACAAAGCTTGAACTAAGTCACGTAATTATGGTGTTTAGGCTTTCACAGTCAGAGACTAATTAAAGCTTCATCTTCCAGAGAGACCACATCAGAGATTTCGAGAATCATGACATTTTGAACCCATTGAAGGCTGATCCTCTTGGGAGTTGCTAATTATTATATTCATTAGCGACACTTGCAAAGTCTCTCAAGGACTCAATCTCCTCTGAGTGAGGTATACTTATTAATTATAGTATATACATAATTATCTCTTTTAGCTAGTTTTAACAGGTACTCATCATTGTTAAAATTTAGAAAAACAACTCCACAAAATATCATGTGTACAAAGTTTAAAGTAAATTGTAAGTTAATAGGCTAAAGCATGGACTAAAATTGATTTTTTATATCCAGAATGGCAGGGTTGTGTTCATGTGTGGGCAAGAAACAAAGATTTTCATAAAAGCACCGAGTTGTTAAATGGGTGAGGTCAAGTAGAAAAAAACACCCCCTACTTTCTATACACTTGTAGCCTACTCAATGTTCCATGTATTGCAAAATGAGAGAGGTCCAACTAAGTTGTAAATCCTTATGTTTTACAGAACATACATTAACCCAAAAAACTTACTAAAATTTGAATTTTTGAACGGCAGGGCCTTACATTAATTATTCAAATTGTGGTAAAAATTCATCACGTTATTTTTTCTAATTTATTTTGGAACATGGTCTTACTGGAAACAAATTGATCAGTTCATTTTCATTTTAAAGTATAAAAACATATTTTGAAGTTTGACAATAAGTTGTCAGTTTTTACTCTTTTCAGCAACAAAAACATATTTTTAAGATACACTAATCCAGACCCCGCTAGTCCAGACATTCAGTTTATCCAGACGAACCTCAATCATTTTCTAATAATGTACAATTGATAAACTTTGAATTTATATTAATAAGATGGTAAAATTTGTATCCCCAATCAATTTTTAGGTTTAAAAAGTGGATCCTTAGGTCCACTTTTAACATTGATTTTAATAGTTTTACAACATTTTTCATACATTTTAAAACTGATACCGTTTAATCCGGACTTTCGGTGATCTGGACAGTGCCTGGTCCCATCAAATCCAGATTAGTGAGACTACTGTATCTACAAAGTATTTGTTATAGTTCATTTATTTTTGTGTTATGTGTCTCAGACTTGAATTTTCCATTTTTGTATTCTTATCCATTATTCTTCAGCAAATCAGTTCTATTTTTGTAATCTTAAAAAAGGTCTTATAACTAATTTGGAGGTTTTGACTAACATTTTATAGAAAATTACTCAAACTGAACAAATGCTAATGATTTGTTTATAAAACAATTAAAAATGTTAAATTTGATTGTTAACATTACTCAAAATAAAGAGGTCTGAAGTAAAAATATTATTTGAGAAATAAGAGCGTTGATGGAGGTCATCTTAATGAATAAAAAGAAACAGTCTCTCCACGGAATAAATTCCGTGGAGAGACTGTTTCTTCTTATTCATAAAAATATTATATTGTAGTTTAATAATAAATTTATCAATTTTTACATCTAGTTCTTTGCATATTGTTTATACTAACTTATAACATTACATCGTACAGCAAAAATAGAAAAACAATTCTAACAATAACAAAAACAAAACTGTTCCTAATATAGTCTGTCTTTTGCTTTGATTTAGGCATTTCAAGCTTACAATGAGTACCTACAAATAAGACCTGCAGCATACAGGGCAAAATTACATAATTATGCACCTTAAGAAGATCATTCTAACTGCACCTGAGGTATAATCTTTTTTAACATAACAATAAATTTAAAGTTATTGAGTTTTTATCAAAATGCAAATAAATTTTTGCCAATAATAAAAACACTTCATTAATAATAAAAAGAAACTAGCTAAAACTGTACAAATTATTTAGAAAAATAGTCTAAAACTTATAGTAAAATGCAAGTGGGACTAGAGGAGGTAGATACAGCCTAATTCTAGGTAAACAAACAGAAATACCTGTCAGTATCTTTTTACCAAAACTTTGAGTTTTTTCCCTCTTCAGGACTTTAATTTTGAGGTGACCTCTAACTGAATACTTCAATTTGACTCATCTATTTTTATTTCAAGTATAATTCACGAAGCAGTTTTACTTTCAGTTCTAAATTGATAAATTTCAAAGGTTGGGCTCCCAGCTCATAAGATGAGCTAAAGCCTATTCTTTCATGCCAAGATTACTTCCTGCATATGTGATCATGTATTTGCTTAATTACGGTTCCATTGAGTCTTTGCCAGTAGGATATCCTTTTATTCTTGTTCTGATTGGGCTGCTATCTAAACTTTTACTTCTGCTGAGAGGTTGTTTTGGCTTTACAAGGACATCTTCAGTTGGAGAGAAAAAGAGTTTTGGCTGCCTGGTTGTCTCTTTCATTTCCTGAGATCCTCTCATGCCCTGGAACACACAAGAATGAAATTAAAGTTTTTTAAGGAATTGTTTGAGATTGTAGCTCCCTTGGGTAGTAGTCTGAACAAATAATTGTAAAAGATCATATCCTCTTTAGCTGGTCCTTTATTTCTAATAAGGTTAGTTGAATGACCACTAATTCATCTGTATATATAGAGTCACTTTTTGGAAGAAGAGCAGTGCTAAGCAAGCATTAATTGGTCTTAGATAGCTACTGTGTCTACTACATCTTCTTGCTCCTCTGTGACTAAGGTTGTGATAATACTATGTTGATCAAATATATAAACGGGACTTTGATCTCTGAGCAACAAGGGTTGATGGGGGAGGGGCATCGCTTCTAGGCTGTTTAACCCTTAAATACTAATGGTAATTGGATGGCTGGTATTACTAAACCTTCGTCAATTCGACTAACATATGCAGGAAATACATTTTTGGGTTGAAACTACACTTTTATAAAGAGAAAACTTTAAGGAGCGCATTAGTAAATCTTTTAGTAAGATATACAAACATTTGATAACAAATAACTTAGAAGGAACATCAGAAGAATCTGAATTTGAGTGAACATTAATGCACCAGGTCCCATGCCCCAGGCCAAAAGCCCTAGACCCTTTGCTAAGTGCTCCAGGCCCCAGATTATCGGCCATTGGTCTCTGGCCCAAGGCCAATTACCCTAGGCCCATTGCCCCTTACCCCTAGGCCTATTGCCCCTTATCCCAGGCCCATTTTCCCAGGCTTATTCCACGAACAATTAATTCCCTACACTTATTACTAAACATTAGTCGAATCGACGAAGTAGCTTTGACGGGAATTTGCCAGAAAACGAGAGTATGCTCAAAAGGACTACTACCACTACACTAGCAGGTGTGTTACTAACCAGTGCAAGCACTGCAGAAGGATGGGGTACCCATCACCATCGCATACAAGCATAAAAGGTTAAGGTTCAAACTGTGCTCGTCGATTCAACTACCATTAGCATTCCAGGGTTAAGTGGGGTGATGGTTCACCAGTAGCATCTGAGTATATCTGAGCAACAGGTACCCCCCTCTATTGCGCAACGCATTATTATAAAATTTTGAAATGGCTGCACAGGTAGGGATAAGTTATGGGATCTGCCATCCAGTTATCCTGAGGGCTACCCCCTCAACTAGTGACATTATTGTTTGCCTAGTTGGCCCGACCTTCTAGACTTCATAATCTTGACCTCTCACTGGCTCGCCCACCCCATTATAAAATGAACACTCATTCCCTGAGGGGGCCTGGGTGGCTCGGAGGCTAGAGTGCTTGCCGTGCGATATTGCAAGTTAAGCAGCCTCAAACAGGGTCAGAAGATGGATGGGTGACCGCTTCTGACCACAGCTCTGGGTTCGATTCCCGGACTGGGCCCCCGCTCAATATTCACCCAGCATTGTTTAAACAAATGGGAAGCTCCTCGAAAGAGGGGCGCCACCAGGTCTCGGCCTGGAAACCATGATGATGACACTCCTGGTTGTAACACAACCAGGAGGGGAGTCATGGTTAACGACCACATCTTCACACGAGTGTGAAAATTTCGGTCCCTAACCCGGGTTTGTTCGATGGGCCCAGTAAGTGGCCTGCGTCTTCAGGTTTTAAAGCCCCCCGGAATTAAAAAAAAAAAAAATCATTCCGCACAGACTTTAGTAGGTCCTGCATGTATTTGCTCAGGTGGAACATAATAGGGTTGATACCTGTCTCACACATAGGGCTGTCATCTGGCTGACAGTTAGGGCTGAAATTTCATCGGTCTCGATTCTTATGTGATCTGTCCTAAACTATTCCAGGGATTCCTAAACCCATGTCATTATACTTAGTTATTCTGACATCGTGGGAAAATTAAAAAAAACAAAAAAAAACGGAAGGGGAGCCAATGAGAGCTCGAGATTTTTGCGGGTGGTGGGTCGGGCCAACTAGGCAAACAAAAATATCACTGGATAACCTAAAGATAACTGCCTGGTGGTTTTATTTTTTCGCTCACATCGGTTGGCCAATCTAAGCTATCAGATTTACAAAGTATAATGGCATGAGTATAGTGAGTTCCATTAGTGGGCGTCTCTCGTCACTTCTTTAATTCAAAATTTCCATATTTTGGTATAATCTGATAATTTATTATCTAAAGCGCCATCCATGTCTTGAGAATAAAGAGAATACTTACTCGATGAATAATTGCTGAATTGCTGTTAGTTGTAAGCTGAATGAATAATTGAAGTTAATTGGTTCCTCAATATTTTCCGACTCTACAGTAGGTGATGAACATTTACATGTCCTGTTAGAGTATAGAATATTTGCAAATAATCACTAAAAATTGTCATCCAATTAGCCTTTAATATCCTTAACACAAATGTATTACATTTAAACAAATTATTATAATCATAAACGCATTAATTTATATTTATAGTGGAATCGAGGTGTTTGTTTATTGTTTTTGTTTTCGATTGACGGATTTGAAAATCTTAGTTTAGTTATTACGAATTTTACTTACAGGTTCAAGAAATGAGAAAAATTATAATAAAAATAATTTAAAACATTTTAAATAAAACTATTATTTATAAAAATTAAATTCAGTTTTAAACGTATTATTAAAAATTATCAACTATTTTATAATAACGTAATTCGGTCGATTTTACCAATCGATATATTTTCTCAGATTTCCGTTAATTACGTTTTTGTGGTTAGTTGTTTACAGTTTCAGTTTTTAAGCTTCGCTAAGTCGAGAGTAGAGGTTTTGTCTTTACTTTGAACTTGAACTTGGATAAGTTAAATCTGTTAAAACACTGGTAGGGTTTTTCTCTTTCGTGTACTTTCGCGTACGATCTGTTATTACCTATTGTAATGTTTGTGATATTTAATTCAAATGAGTATTAATTTACGCGTAAAGAGTCTTGGTAAACGGCAAAACAAGCTGCGTAATTCTTGTTTCAATTAAATGGCGACATATTAGTTTATCGGGTTTGTTTAAATAAGTTAGTTAAAATTGTTCTATTATTTATAAAATATTTTTATATAAATTCTGTTTATATCATTATTAATTATGAAGTTTAAACTTGTATAAGTGAATTGTTTTCTTTTCTTTTGCTTTTACCAGTAAAAATAAATTTATTTTTGACTGTTGTAAAAAACTTACCTACTTTTGTAACCTGTCAGCTTGTTAACCTATTTTTGTATGAGGAAAGTTGTTTTTAGTACAAATTAAACATTTGTACTAAAAACTTAAACTTAATTTGTTCTAAAAAACTTTTGCAATTGACTGAAAGTCAATTCAAAAACTATTAGAATTATCTTTCTATTTTTTCTATTACGTTATTTTTTGCAATTTCTTTTTACAATTCTTTCGTTTTCGATTATTATTACTTGCAACTTAAAAAAATAAATGCCCCGTAAACATCTTAAATACACTAAATCATACTAATCTTATTAGATTGGTTCAAAGTTAGATATAATGCTGCAGCATTATTTTTATTTATTGCAATAAATAAAAAGGTGAAATGTTATAATAGTTGAAGGAAACATGTTCCTAGCCGAATGTACCAATCAGATTTAAGATGTGATGGAGTCAATGGATTCATACAGCCACCGGAGACTAGCACTTCGAAGCCTACAAGGTCAGAATAATTTACTTTATTCTATTTTTTTTTTTCAAATTAAGATATCTGTACTCATGCTTACACCTCACAAAATTACTATCCTACTTTCCTCGATGATGATGTTTTGACCGTGAATGGTCCGCTCATTACTTTTCTAAGACTATTATCTGTAAAAATTAAAAGTAATCATTATTAATTAAAAATCTTAATAAACTAGAATAGTTAATGAATATTAGTTGGTAGATTAAGAAAGTTTATTTTGACAACCCAGGGCCATATTTTGAGTTTGTGAAGCCCTCTAAGGCTGAAAATGTGGTGACCCCCCCCCCCCCCCCCCCCCCTCCCCCTCACCTGTTGCTCTAGACCAAGTATTACTTATTGAATATGGTTTCCATAAGGTCAGAAATAGCTGTACAAACCAAACCATTGATTATTATAATTTTACTTTGAGTTATCTATCATAACTATTGTTATTATCGTGTGAACAGTTAAATACATATATTAATTATTGATTGGTGTCCACTATGAATGTGTAGGGTTTTTTTTTATCTTCTTCTTTCTTCATGGTGCACCCTAGGCTGCAGCCTTGGTGCACCATGAAGAAAGAAGAACTACTTGTGTTAGGTGTTCACCATAAAGGTTTCCAGGCGTTGTATCCCATCAATACGGTGCAAATGCTCTTCTGGGTAGTCAAGACAAGTGGCTAACCCAAAGTTGGAGGTAAAGACATAAAGGGCAGGTCATCAGTGACCCTGTAATAATCTATTTATAGCAATGTAAATTATTAATTAATCAATAAGGAAAAACATATATCTATACGGGTTTCCATTTTTATCTATAAATGGAATCCCGAATTTAAAAAAACACTTTGGTTGATGCCCCAGTGTACCATGGAGACTGTGGTGGGGTTTATATGTATATTATTACCTATTCCCTTAAATAATTTATTTAAACTTTATGAGGTACTTTCTTGTTGTCAACTGCCCCACTTAAAATATGTTTGATCTACAAAGTAAAAGATAATAATGGATGTTTTGAATGCAGTGGCGTAGCTTGCTCTAATAGCGCCCCCCCACAAGATAAAAAAAATGCACCCTTTACTTAATCCATTAACTTAAAAATGCAAATAGATATTATTATAGAGTAACAGTGACTTGTAACAGTAAGAATCAAATGAGTAGTTTGATCAAATTTAAGGAAATTCTTTAAAGAAGTAGTAATAGACTTCCAAAAAATAAATATAATATTAATTAATAATAAGAATATTAAATAAATTAAAATATATAATACAATTGAATATATAATATAATTGAAAAAAGTTTAATGTTTGTAATTAGACACCATTTCTTCAAGGAACTTATAGCACATAACAAGTGCGTAACAAAAATATCAATATCAATGGCTAATAAATAAGTGATACCTCGTAACTACCAAAATGGTGATTTCGAGATTTTCATTATATTGGCCTTGGAAGGCTTGTCTGTAAGTATATGCGAGATCTTGTAAGTGAAAAAAAATCCTTCACATAGAAAATGGGCAGTCATGACATCTCGTATGAGATTCGAGAACTATTTGTTATGTGATAGCTTGTTACTACACCTCGTATGTGTTTCTGGTATATGTGTTTTGGTGAAGTTTAGTTGTGACACCTCATAACTGAGCTCGTTTGTGTTTCTGGTGTATGTGTTTTGGTGAAGGTTAGTTGTGACACCTCATAACTGAGCTCCTAATTTGTAAGTGAGACCTCGTATTTGTTTCTGGTGTATGTGTTTTTGTGAAATTTATTGTGTTTTTGTGAATGTTACTTGTGACACCTCATAACTGAGCTGTAATTCGTAAATGAGACCTCGTATGTGTTCACTTTATTAAAGAAGTGACACAGTGAGAACTCTCTCTCACTACATTATTTTATGAACTGTTATAATTTGACAGTTATCATTGTTTCAGAAGGGTTACATGTTATACAAATTTATGAAACACGTAAAAAACTTAGTCAGTTAAAGTAAATTTATTTTGACATTTTGATGTCTTGGCTATGGCACATGAACTTAAAAAGCGTACTAAAAAAAGCATTACACAGAGGTGTGCACTCTAACCTGCCTTCGCTAGGTAGGGTGTCCCCCCCCCCCCACCTCGCTTGGTAGGGCCTACCCACCCCTCCCCTCCTGATTGGCTACCTGCCCCTCGTCTCATTCTCTTCGCTTCTCGCTACCGTTCCCGGAGTCACTTGCACCCCAGCGGCGCCCCTGGCCCCCCAACTACAACTTCTGTTCTACTGCTCCGATTCGCACCGGACAAACGCCACAACCCTTAGTATTTTATTCCTAATAAACTTATATACATAAAATTTATTTTTCACTTTATTATTTTTTTTCTTTTGTTATACTATAATTTTTTGCATTTATTATAAAAATATGGGCGAAGATGCTAAAAGATTACTTCTTAGTAAACTGTAAAAGAAGAAAAGTACTTTCTTTCTTCGTGCACTACATATGGTCAATTTAATTCCTAATTTACAAACGCAAGAATCTGTATGCTCAAATTTTTTGACATTTTCATGTCTTTACTCTTGCACATGAACTCGAAAAGCGTTACAAAAAAACATTACATGAAAATGTCTCACTGTCTTGCAGACTCGTATGCAAGAAGTTTTTATTATTTTTAAATAGTTTTTTGTTCCTCCAGTAAACCTGACATTTTGAAGTTACGAGGTATCATTTATTAGTTATTGATATGCTTTAACAAAAATATTAGGAAATATTTTTATTAAAGCAACCAGTATGGAATTTGAAATAATGTAGGTCAAAATAGAACACATTAAAATAAAGCATTAAGTTTAAGATTATACTTAATAACTAAAAAAATCGGTGTAGTTAACATACTTCACAAAACTTAAAAAACCTGATATATACATAAAAAAATAATAAATTGTATAAAAAATAAACTCTTTTTAGTTTTTTTTACGTGCAAAATAATATGTGCAAAATTATCAATTATATTGTTAAAATCCAATGTCCGTGCCTTACTAAAGATTGCAAGTCCAGTCAAACGTTCTTGCGACAATGAGCTTCGTAGCCAAGTTATTAATAATTTAAGCTTTGAAAAGGATCGTTCAGCCGATGCTGTAGAACGGGTAAAGTAAGGAATAAAATAAATGCAGAACATACTTCAGGAAAATTTGATGACAGAGTTTAACTGTCACAAATCTTTATTTTAGCTAAATCTCTAATATTTTGAGCGTTACAATGTGATTTTTCATTATTGATCTTAATCTTATTATTTCTTGAGGGAATGTGTCTGTCAAATCATTCTTGTATTGATCACTTAACTCATTTGATTTACTAAACAGGTCGTCTATTTATTTTATTAATATTATTATTTATTTATTTATTTTTTTCACTTTTTCAAATTCTACCTTTTTTCTTCTCTAGTTTTGCACCCCCCTCAAGCCTGCGCCCGTCCGCGGGCGCTGCGGCCCGATAGCTACACCCCTGGTTTGAATGGTAATCAACCTACACAAATCAATAGGTACAGTTTGTGCCAAATAAGTCTTAGTGAGTTGACAGTATGGGAATGTAAAAAAATGGGGTGGGGAGCCAACGAGAGGTGAGGGTTTTTTAAATACTGTGCTCTCAATGGCTCCTCTCCCTATTTTTTACTTTCCCTTGCTGTCAACACACTAAGACTCATTTGGCACAAACTGTATGTGGGTAACATTCTGGTTAAAATGCCTTGGCAGGCTGGTTTGGTCCAGGCCCATAGTTTGCCGACTCCTAATCTAGACCATCAATGTTTGTTAATTGAATATCTCTTAGTGAAAATCAGGATTTCTATATGGTGTAGTCTCATCTATCAATATTAGTTTAAGAAAAGGCATTTGAGTTTAAATTTGTGATTTTTTTTTTATTTCTTATAACTTATAAGTGATGAATTAAAAAATTTACGAACAAAGTTAAAGTTGTGATGTAAACAAGATTTGCATAATCTGGTACACTGGCTTCCTCAACTAGAAATGTGACAACTAGGTTTTCTGATGAAGACCTAGACTTTTATACTATAATTGAAAGTTGGTCCCCGCTAATTTATTGCACAAAGTTTGAGCTGTCTTGAATTTACTTCTTTTTGAAATGTTGTAGATTTTCATTTGAAAGCTGTTCACTCTATACATTATTTTTTAATTAAGAAAATCTAACTTTATAAAGCCGATTTGTTTTTTTTAAATTTGTATTATTATATCTTTTAAATCTAAAGCTCACTAATTCTCTCATTTGTTGCTCAAAACTGATTGCATTGTATTATTTTCTTGTAACTACTGTCCCTTGTCATCACCTGACGTTTTCTTGTGTGTTTTATCTTAAACAATATTTGTGTCAAGCGTTCACCATTAAGGTTTCCAGGGGTTGGGGTTGTTATCACATCAATACTGTGCAAATGCATATCAGCATACCATACTAGTACCTTTTGTTTGTATAACTCATTTAATAAATATACTAAACCATACTTGGTCTAGAACTAATTTTGCAATCAAACTAAGCAGATGACTTCTGAATCCAATGGCACGAGGCCTTATGTTTTTAATTGTGGGTAAAATATAGACTACAAAAAATTACAATTATAGCCATTATAAAAGCGGGTTGGACTAGTCTATATGATGGGGCATCATGTATAGAAATGCAAAAACTAACAAATATAATGCATATACATAATTAAAGTGTTTCCTGTATATTGATATAAATTGCATTATTTATGTATTCTTTTTCATTTCATATTCTCAAGAAAAACCAGATACGCTACATCGAAGCCCAGGTAATCTACAACAGATACATACTCCCAAGATTCCCAAAATCGTCCTGTACACAGCTGTGTCTCAAAATAGAGGACTGAAGATGGAAATTGTATTAAAAGAAAATTTATGAAATTAAGAATCCATAATTGGTGCATTTTTTATCAATATACAGAAAAGACTTTAATTATATGTGCCAGTTTTTTTTTTTCATTTCTATAAATGATGCCCCATATAGGCTAGTTCAACCGGTATAAGTAAAACACCAGATCTGTAGGATAGTATAATGCTTATTTTGACTTTTTAAAATGTTTCCATGGAGGCATTGCACCATGTATGACGCCTACTCTCGCGGCTACACTTTTCCTCCGTTCACTTTGAATTTTGGCATATATGTGTATAGTACCTACCCACACATTTTAAAAATATAGCGACTTAAAAAAAAAAAATTAGGATAAAAAAAAACTTAAGTTTTAAAAATTATAAATAATAATTTACTTATGATACACCCTTGTCACTGTTACAGTCACATTATAATTTTAATTGTTGTCCAAATGTATTTAAGTTTAATGTTATATTGCTTGGTCTGATTTAATTTGTAAATTGAAATGGTAATGACTCATGACTCCCATTTTTGACTCTCCAATGGAGAAAGAATTTTTAAATTGTGTTAGCAACTACAGGCTGGATTTCAATTGGAAAAAAAGTTTGTAACGACTGAAGATGACTTAATAATAAAGTTGAAATGTCTCATAATGTTTTTGTGATCTACGCATTTTTTCTACACCTCTACAGCCATCAAATTATTATCTTAAAAAAAAGGGTTAAAAAATATATTTATTTTTTGGAAACCGTGTGGGGTATCATATTAAAGGGTACGTCGAGCTGATTACAAATAATTACAAGATAAAAAGAACTTTTTATAAACTACGTTTTTAAATTTTCAGTTGAATCATAATATGTAATGTTGATAATATAATTGTCATTGTTATAATATAATGTTAGGGAAAAAAATAGTTCAGAATTTATTTACTTCACATAAATGACAACCATCTAGAGAGCTGATCTTAAACCTATAAAAGGACAAATCTTTGTACAACGGATCTCGCCAACACCGAATCTATACCGTGCCATTGATATGCCCCCGTGTTGGGACAGTAAGAGAGGAAAAGAAAAATGTGTACAAGTAAAGAAGTACAGATGCAGATAGAGAAAAAATTCCTGAACATTCTTTGACCAAAAGTAAAGATACCACTTTTTGGAAATTTCTAATTTTTTTATTTTTTTTATTGACAAAATACTTTTTTTTTTAATTATGCTCTTTTTGATGTATTTATATGTTTAAAGTCCGGTTCAGTGGCAAAATGCAAAAAGTACTTTATAAAAAGTTTGTTTGTGTTTTGAGAATATCAGACTCATAGGATAGTTCAAAGTAGGCTTTTTAGCATTTAAAAAGCACCATCAATACATAGGTACTACTTAAACAATACAGTGTTACCTACGGACAGTGCCGGATTTCCCACTAGGCACTATAGGAACGTGTCTAGGGGCGGCAGCGGCCGCGGGGATTATCGCTAAGATGGCTGTTGACGACCTTATAGACGAGTTTCCATTGGAGAAAACCAATGTAAAGTAAATTTAAATATGCTGACAAGCGTGCAGTGCGTTAATTTATTTGTTTTTTATTTAGCTATGGATACTTCTTCCGAGCTTACCGAAGGTAACGGAAGCCATGTGATCGTTCCAAAGAACGAAAAAATTTTAGGTCTCCGATTTCAAAAATTCCAAGGCAGAAATCCGTTTCAGACATAGGGAACATTTTTGGTTCCGTGTCTGTCTCTCGGTCTGTCGTTCAATTTTTGCGAACATACATATCTTTAAAAAAAAATTACACGTCAGACTTAAATGGAATTAGGATGGTAGGTCATAATTAGCTATAAGTCTGAACCTTCTTTGATCATTTGTTTCTCTTCCACACGCGCACAAACATCCATTTATTTATACCTATAGCCTCAAAAGTACTTATCTGATTTGTATGAAACTTTTATAGTTTATCGAAAGTAGCCCGCAAATAGCCTCTTAAACCTTTTGCTAAATTGATACTATAATTTACGTAAAAAACCCAAACAATTTTGACAGATTAAAAGAACGGGGGAAACAATTAAACAAATTACACAGCAATGGCTTTTAAAAGTATAAAATCAATTAAGTACGTGATAGGATACGAGGAAGCTATGTGCCGCCCCCATTGGCAGTCTATTTTTATTTGTGTAATAAATATCGATTACATTCTTTTCTCTTTTCTGTAACTATTTTTTGTTCTAATGTCACGAAACAATTTACAAATCCAAGTAGCTATGGAACCAGAATTCCACCAGTTTGTATTTTTCAAAAGATTTGAATAGGTTATGTACAATGTACCTACCGTAAAATTAAAACTCTGTAATCGAACTGTTTGGATTTTCGTTAACCTGACCAACAACACAAATCATATTATAGGCAAATTATTAAGAAAACAACTTCAAATTTTGGTCTGACAAGGGTTCCCTGGTGTCTTGTGTGATCTAAACAAAAAACCTTTGACCAAAAATGGTACGGCACGCAAAAATCAGTTAGGCAACTTTTTCGCAGTTTATAAATGAATAGTAAGCAGGCAATTTTTTAAGAGGGGAGTGGGGGTGGCTGTTAAAATAGTGCCTAGGGGCGGAAAATTGTTAAATCCGGCCCTGCCTACGGACCCTCGCTGTGTGCTGACCAGCACACACTTGACCTGTTTATTTTTAAGTTATGGTTTACTGTGACTCCTAGAAAATTATGATTATTTTCCCTGTTCATTGTTTTCTTTTTCATATTCAGAAATTATTGTGATGGCGCGAAAATTCACACGATTTACACGTTTTGAAGTCCCCTGAGTCCAAAAAAGGTTTTAAAAAAATTCTGTCTGTGCAGACGCCTGGAGCCCAAACTACGGGGCCGATTTTGACGAAATTCGGCATACATGTTCAGAAAAATCATACCCCGAGGTGAACTCGAGAAATTAATTTTAGCCCCAAAAACTCTGAAAGACACGAAGAAAATTATTTCACAAAACGGTTCCATCGATTTTGATTAATAAATTCTAAAATGTAGTCCATTTAAATACTTATCTAACGATATAAGTCGTTTTTTCGGGAAAAATCTAATTCCTGAGAAAATACCTTTAAACGGTGATGGAGAGAGGCCGAGTTCAATTCCCTGCGCAGGAGAAATTATATTTATGATAAATTTTGATAAAATGTTAAATATTAATAAAATGTTCCTCCGAACTAATAAATGGAAAACACTGGGCTAAGTAATTATGAACTTGTATATGAGAAAACTTGTCTGATTTGTCTTGGACCCATTTTTAGGGTCCGTAGGCAAAACCAAGAACCCTTATAATATTTTCCTGCGTGTGTCTGTCCGTCCGTCCTGTCGCATGCCCTCACGGCTACACCTTTCGTCCGATCACTTTGAAATTTGGCATGTATATGTCTTGTACCTACCAACATATTTTAAAAATATAGCGACTTAAAAAAAATATGTTTCATAAAAATTAGGGTAAAAAAACTTAAGGGTTAAAAATGTTACATTTTTTTTCGACACCGTGAGGTGTTCATATGAAAGGGTACGTCGAGCTGATTACAAAAATATATAATTCTTTGGTTATAACTTTGATAGGGCGGGCGTAGGCAAGTTTGAAGTGGGTGTGAAACGTGTCCCCCCCCCCCCCCCCCCCCCTTCTATCTCGCTTATGTGAAGTACAAAAAATCTGAAAAAATTCCTGAACATTCTTCGACCAAAAGTAAAGATACCACTTTTTAGAAATTTCGAAAAAAAGATTTTTTTTTTTTTTATTGACAAAATACTTTTTTTATAACTATGGTCTTATCCATGTATTTAAATGGTTGTAGTCCGGTTCAGTGGCCAAAAAATACTTTATCAGAAGTTTTTTTTTATGTGTTTTGAGAATATCAGACCCATAGGATAGTTCAAAGTAAGCTTTTTAGCATTTTTAAAAACACCATCAATAGGTTACTACTTAAACTATACGCAGGGTTGCCTACGGACCCTCGTTGTGTGCTCACTAGCACACACTTGACCTGTTTATTTATTATTGTTATTAAAATCCTACTTTAAATCATTTTTACTTTAATCATTTTCCATCTTTGTATATTAATATTTTACATTAAACAAAACATTGCAACATTGAGGGGAGCTAAATTTCAGTGTTGGATCTCCACTCGTCGAATAGTAGATAGTTTTTTTTACTTTCTCACATGCATAGTGTAAAAATTGTAGCGAAAATTCGATTCTATTGATTTACTAGTTTTAGGTCCCCTTAATTTAGAAAAATGTTGCTTTTTTAAAAAAAATGTCTGTCGTCTATCGTCTTTGTAAACGAATGCGGAGTTTACTACTGGGCCGCTTAAGATTAAATTTGGAATATATGTTCAGAATAATTGCATACTTCGAGGCAAAATTGAGAAATTAATTTTAGCTTTAAGTTTGGTTGTCATGGTTAACCCGCTAAAACTCACAAAAACACTTTTTGATAAATTATTTTTCGTAAATAGTCCGACGATTTTAATATGACTATTTAATTTATTAAAAAAAAATATTGAAAGTAGGCCATGTGTCATTTCCCCGGAAAAAATCTAGTTCCTGACAAAATAGTTATAAATGTAGACATTGGGGGTAAGATTTCCCGCCGGAAGGAGTTGTATGTATTGTTTTTTGTATAAAATGCTACATATTAATTAAATGTAACCTCCAAAACTCGAAAAAATAAGTAATTATGTGCTAGTATTTGAGAAAATTTAGTAGAGTTGTATCAGTCGGATTTTTCTACTATATTATAATAACTAACTAATCTGTAATAAGAGAAGTTTTAATTTTTTAAGTAAGTTTTTAATTTATTCATACATCTAGTAATTAAGTCTTTAGGCATGCGCTGTACTACTTTTCTTTACTACTTTAATATATACCTCGGGCTATATATTAAACCCCAAGAGGTAGCTTAGAATGAACATAAAGTTTTAATCCTAGCTTAGTTACCAAGTTATTTGTATAGTTGTAAGTTGTAATTCCTGTATATATATGATATGTATACAAAATAATAATAAAACTAATAAAATCTAAAGATGAGGTCAAAAACACATAAAATTGTTAATGGATTTTTTAATAAAAGTAAATTAAACTTAGAAAGGAGAAAAAGGAAGGGGGAGAAAAAATAATTATAATAAAATCAAACAGATTATGTGTCATGGTGGGATCCAAGAAAATAATAATATTAATTCTTGAGCTTATTGGAAAAATAAATCCTTAGGATATTTTCATTGGCCAAGATTATTTAATTATTCTTATCATGCTCATAATAATAAGAATGCACTGATAAAGAAGGCACTGAGAAGAACTAAATTCTTAATGCAGATTATGTTAAGATATATGTAAAAAGTTTAGTAAATTGTACAAAATTAGATAAATTGTAGAACTGTACCTTTTGCTAAAAAGCCATAAGTTGTACTTTTTTAAAAAGTAAAAAATTAAAAAAAAAGAAGTTAATTTTACTGTCAAAACGTAAAAACCGATAGCCAATATATTAAATAATATGAATTTGAGGATTTTTTTATGCAACAATAATATAATCTTAGTTAAGGTAAATTCCTTTAAGTAATTAGGGAATACTGCTTTAATTTAAGAAAATGTGGAAAATTCCCTTCCAGCCATTCATTATGTACTAGCAAGACCTTTCCCAATATTAAGAAAAAAATATAGTAAATAAAATTGATCGCCCTTATAAAATGAAAATGTCAACATTATAATGAAAACTGTTTCGATGCCCTATTCATCTTATTATCTTGTAAAATATCAACTATGTTCATAATGGTACTATTTAATTTAATTTAATTGTCTCTCTTATTTTATTTGTTTCTTGTACTTAAAGAGCAAAATTGATTAGTTTAATGTCAAACTTCTGATACAATAAAAATAATAATAATAAGACCTGTTCTTGTAGAGAATAATTTTATTGGTTTTATTAAAAACTTTTTATTTATAATTATAATACTAGCTGAAGTAGAGTAGGTATTCTAATATCAAAATTTTAAAAATTAAAGTAAATTTTATAACTATTCTAACGTTATAACGACTTGTCATATTTAAAAAGAAGAGATTTAGCTTTTAAAACGAATTATTGGCGCCATTTCGAAAGTTAAATTGTATAATCCCTTGATGGACCTTGTTTATTGTTTATTTTGCTTCTTGGGAACTACTTGATATAATTCAAATTGTTCTAATGATATACCATAATAACACACAATTGTCCGCCATCTTGAATTATAAGAGCGGGAAAAATACCTAGGCGTCAACAAAACTCAGGTTTCGGGCACAAAATCGCCACTGTTACCATTCCGACGTTTCGGTTTTTACTTAAAACCTTCTTCAGTGGCCTAAAAAACAAACGATATACAAAAAACCCATGAAACAACACTCATGACTTAAGCATATTCGTTATTATAATATATTGAAATAACATTTTAGTCTTTCCCTATCCCGCCGTATATGAAAGTAAAAAAAAAAATCCTGTAGAGTAAGGAGAGTCTGATCAGAGCATGTTACCAAATTGTTGATTTTTAACGTTTTTTTTCTGTTGTTTTTACTTTTTCATATAAAGAGAAAGTATTGTGATGGCGCGAAAATTCGATTTTGAGATTTTGATGGATTTACACGTTTTGAGGTCCCCTGAGTCCAAAAAAGTGGTTTTTAAAAAATGTCTGTCCGTCGTCTGTCGTCTGTCGTCTGTGCAGACGCCTGGAGCCTAAACTACTGGGCCGATTTTGACGAAATTTGGCATACATGTTCAGAAAAATCATACCCCGAGGCGAAATCGAGAAATGAATTTTAGCTCTAAATTTGGGGGCGCTACCCCCCAAAAACTCTGAAAAAACGTGAAAAAAAAATATTTCTCGAAAACGGTTCCGACGATTTTGATTAAAAAATTCTAAAATGTAGTCCATTTAAATACGAATCTAACGATATAAGCCGTTTTCCCGGGAAAAATCTAGTTCCTGAGAAAATAGCTTAAAACGCGGACGGAGAGAGCCCGGGTTCGATTCCCCGCGCAGGGGAAGTTATTTTTATGATAAATATTCATGAAATATTCAATAATAATTAAATGTACATACGAAAATTAATAAATGGAGGTAAACTGAGCGAAGAAATTATAAACTTGTATATGAGAAAGTTTGTCTGAGTTGTCTCGGACCGATTTTTTATATTATACTATGATATTAGAATTAGAGTAAGGTACAGTGGTTGACTGTTAATGTAATTAAACATTTAAAGATGTGAAGATGGAGATTTTTATTATGTACTTAAGATTATTACAACGACGAAAGTATCTAACGATATGATATGAGACGAAACAAATTGATTTTGTTGAACTGACAGTTAGCAGACACATATAGAGATACATATTATGTCTACGAGATGTAAATTAGGCTTGATAAGGACCGGTGACGTCGAAACGTTGCCGACACTGAACTGAGTTATATATATTTTTTACCCACGTCAGGATTCAACCTCAATATACACTAACTTTCTTGTATTCTTACTACTTGGAATCTAGAAACAACTAATTTTAGATTGATAGTCCAATTACGTCAATCTCAAAGAGTACATTGTCAAAAAAACGCTCAAAAGTTTATATTTCAACAGACCGATTTCCACCCTTTTTAGTTTTTTAGTCATTTCATTAGTCATTAGTCACCACCTGTGCACCTTTTACAAAAATGTAAAATATCTATAATATTAAAAGGCTATATATACATTGGTTATGAGGTCTTAGAGTTATTCTGTTTGGGGTTTATGGTGGTGTAGGGATGCGTTAAAAGGAATTTCTAGGTATACAGGCCAGGCACAAATAAGACTTTCAAGTGTAAGATTATAAAAAATTCCGGTTAAGGATTATAATATCTGAGGTATTACATATAACTACTAGAGGTCTAGGTATTACATCAGATATAATCCTTCACCAGGATTTTGCTTTGTACATAATCTTTATGCTCTTGCATAATTCACCGATCAAAAGAATATCTCATCACTTACTGTCTGTGCCATCTTTGACTGTTTATAAATCTATTAGCATCAATGTAGTGGATAGGAGCGCCTTCCAGCTAAAACATTTTGGTAGCTGTCTTACTGTTTTACGTTAAGCAGAACCGAAGTTACAAGGGAACAAGAAAATAAGATTCATATGGATAGCATTTTATACTCCTTTTATAAATAGTATATAAATGAAAAGGAGTCCGTTTAAAAAAAGAAAATCTTCAATTTTAGATCAAATCTTATGTTCCTTCTATGTTTTCTTTACAATATTCAGGTCAATTGAAATAAAGGAATAATTATTAAAGAAAAGAAAATAAAAATAATTAATCTTTGAAAGTCAATTATTATCTTCTTTGAAGTAGGTTTCAAAATGTATCAAACACAACAAGAAAGATTAAAAAATAGTGTTAAATTAATCTCTAAATTGATCAAAACCCAAACAAATTTCGACGATCTGTTCTTTATATAGTATTCATCGTTCCCATTTTCCTGTATCCCCCCTCCCCCCTTTGACTATCTTATTGTTATCATGATACAATCTCTCATATTACGTTAATAAAAAATTTCATAAGACGCATAACTAATAATAAGGAGAAAAAGAGCTGTTATCACTAACATAAACTGAAATCAATATATTTGATTTCATATGATTAGTCTTTTAATTTATTTTTGTATTTGTATTTATATTGTTAATTGTTGGTAGTTGTAATGTTAATGATTTTAAATTTGTTACTATTTAATTTTTGACTAACTTTTTACTCTATTTTAAATTTAAAAAAAAAATCAGTCATTTTAAACAGTATGTTGCAGTGGGTTAGTTGACCATTTATGTTTTTTAAATTTTGTTTAAAATAATTTTAAAATTTAGATATTGACCAATATATAACGCTCTCCCAGAGAGATAGATTAATGCCTTCACAAGTGAGGTTAACTAATTAATTTATAGGTATTATGTTTTGTTTAGATTATTGTATATAAGGAATATAAACAATATGTAATTATATTCTAGAGGATATGAGTAATTGACATTATTGTTGGTTGTTTTAGTAAATAAAGACTGAAGATGACCTTAGTCAGGGTCGAAACGTTTCTAAACAACATGTTTTAAATCGTCGTTTTTCTTACACCTAAAAAAATCCGTCACAGCGATATTCATCATAACATAAACTGATAGAAAAACGTGTGATAATCAATTACAATAATAAATAAAATAAAAGTTTGTAATACAAGCCGACGACAATATTGTGTGGTGTAAATTACATTAAAGATAATAATTTAAAACGTGTCAAACCATATTAATTGTTATTTATAACACAATCATAGGTGTCAACATTAGTGAATTATTTTTTGTTAGTTTTAAACAGGAGTTTAGGTAACACTGATTGTTGAGGTTAGGACTAAAACAGTTCAAAATGTGCTTGTTATTCATTGTTTACTTTTTGACGGTATAAAAGTTAATGCTTTGTACATTTCAACTTAATTATTCTTTTGTTCGATTACATAATAATATTTTGAAGTTAATCTCGAGGGTATAAAGTCATTTTTTGCGATTTTAATGGTTTAAAGTTTGTCGTGTTTAACTCGCTGACTGTTACTTCGTAGTTATAACTTTTACCCGTAAAATGATGAAAGCTTATTATATTAAAAATAAAGTCTACTTTTATTTCCTCGTTTAATTGATTTTCCTCGTTCGTTGATAGTTCGAAGTTAATTATACAAATTAATGCATAATTTGCGAATTTTTGCAAGAAGTAAATGTGGCTGTTTCGGAAACCTTTGCAACATATTATATCTGTTAACAGAAGAAACTTTTAAGGTAATTTGATCCACCGAATCTATTATAATTAATATATTAAAATGTTTTTTTAGTTATTCTTATCAATAAGTGAAGTTATGCCATGGATGGAAGCAAGCGGCAAGAAATGCTTTGATATCCTGCCGCTATACATTTTAACCATATTAAAGTAAGACACTTGTTGACAACTGAGTTTGTTGTATTGTCTATACTATACTATGTCTTATAGGTTATTTTTTCTTAATTGATATTTAAAATGATTAAAAACTGTTAAAAGCGATGCGATAGAAGTCAAACATTTTCTGATTAGATGAACCTCCGATCCCTATATAGTCTATTATCCTTGCTTCTTGGTATCTTGTTAACCTAAACATTATAGTTTTACCTATCACCTGATTTTTTCAATATTTTTTCCGTGTTTCTAGCACACCTTCCAATTGATTATTCTTTATTTTATCGTAGGTCTCTTTTCAGACTCCTTCTTTTTTGCATACTTTTTTAACTAGATTAGGTACCTAGTTCGCTATCTCGCCTTTTTATTGATAACTTATTTTGACATGCTTTTCTCACTTATGCCTTGGTTTTCTAACTTCGATTTATCAAATAATATAAGCAAATAAAATGGGTCCGATAAGACATATTTACCAAAAAACAAATGTCTTCCTCATTCCCCTCCCCCCGCCCCCACGCCTCATAAACTTATATTATTATCAGTGGGTAATGTATTATAATATAATAAAACATTATATTTGTGTTTTTACAAATTTATTGTATTAGCGAATTTTCAAAGAAAATTACGCTATTGCAATGGCTTCAAAATTTTTGTAATGCGAATTTTTGAAAAATTTTTCCATGGAAATCCGTTTCAGACCATTCTGAATTGATTCCTAAAATTTAACACTTTTTTTTATGTATGTATGTATATATGTATGTATATATGTATATATGTGTCACTCCAGACGATATCTCCCCTTAGAATGCACTTAAAAATTTCAAACAAATTTTAAAATGTCAATAATATCAAAAGAAAGGATGAGTTCGTTGGCCAGAATTTTTGGAGTTCATTTAGGGGTCAAATTTTTACAATTTAGGGTCAAAAATAGCATAAAAACGTGTTTTTTCCATTTTCCCCCCCTTTTATGTGAAAATATGATAAAAGTGTAAATAACAACAATTACTGTACTCTTAAAGAGCTTTCCAACGACATGCATCTTGGAGGGTAAATACTATTTTGACTTTTGTACCCCGTACCCCTGTGTCCCAATTTTTTTTTTTTTTCATCCGAGCTAATTCTAAACCAAAATTTTCCTATATTATCATAAGCCAATAAAACGCAGATTTCTTTGAAAATTCGCTCATTAAGTCATGGTGCATGACTGGACTTTTTTTATATTTTATTGGTATTTTTTTAGGGTTTCGTTAGTAAAACCAAAATAAAGCAACCCTTCTTTGAAATCAAAAGTGATAAAAACATGAGACTTGGCTGTATTAAACATCTTTCGAAAAATCTTAATATTTTTCACTCAGGAAAAATATAGCTAACTCGTTTTTCTCCTCTTTTGAATTTTGTCCTATTATTGTTTACAAAAGTTATTGTTAACTAAGTTTACAGTTTCTTAATGTTTACTTTTCATGGAGGCCCTAGAATTTTTTTTTTTTTTTTTTTCTTTAAGTTTGCATATTCTTTGTACTTTGTGCGTTTTTTTTTACTTATTTATATATCGGCAGTGCCTCTACCGATTAATAATTTAATGTTCACAATACCAACAAAACCCTTTATACGTGAGACTTCACATACTACCATTTAATAAATGATATAAGAAAACTTGGTGGACAGCAATCTGCCCACAATATATTTTCAGGGCAGGAGGACCTAACATTATTGATGAACATCTATGGGATAGTGATTGCTCATGCTCGTAGTGAAAAATAGTACCTATTTGAGAAAAAAACACACTCCGTGTCGAAGCATGAGAATCCAGCCAGTAAATGTATAATTAAAAAATAAATGTAAAAATGTAAATTAATTAATAAATGTCTAATGTCTACTTATTGATGTGGTGGTAGTACTTCAAATCGTCATGGTAGTAGTCTTGCCCGACATTTTGCTCCAAAACTGGGGGCCGTCTTCATTGTTATATTGCTTACATGAAATAGTAGGGTATATTATTACTTAATTTTTCTAGTTGATAATTCACTGTAATTCGATAAGTTATTTAATTTTAATTTATTTTAACTTTTTTGTTTCAGGTGTATGAAAAGTAACTGCTTGTGCGAGATTCTATATTTTAATGCCTGCGTAATTTTTTTAACTTATGCGTTTAGTTTTATACTAAGTAGTACAATAATTATTTCTTTTAGCGACGTTTTTGGTAGTGTAAAGTATATGTGATGCGTGTGCGCGACTTTTGCCCATATTTTCAATTAAAATCCCGCGAAATATGGATGAATTTTTTAACTTGTGCGCAAAGTATTTGAGTATCATTTAATTAAATATAGTTCGGAGTAAATTGGAATTATTTTAACTTGTGATGTGCTTTTGCTGACATTTCATCCATCATTTCGATGTCAACCTGTTCTATCGATTCTAATTCCCAGGTAATAATTTACATTTTTGGTTATATACAGGAATTTAAATTATTAAGTATAATAATATATTTATTATTTACAAAACAGAGGTAATGATAAATAATATATGTGTTTACCACCCCGATATACAGCTCTTAAAAAGTTACTTTTTTAAATATTATATTGGGATTTTCGACTTCACGAATAAACTCAACTCTTTTATCTTGGGGAGCGAAATACACTTAAGAGTCCGTTTATTAAATACTGTTGACAGATTCAGGCGGTCAAATAGTAAGTGAAGTTATCTTTGGTCTGTATTATTATATTTATAGTAGTTACATCTTCCTGGTCAAACAAGAAGAGCCTTCTGTGGAAAAATTATCAGTTTTATTTCCTCAGAGTTCGCAGTGGATTTGGACACAACATGACTGACGAATCAACTGATACATTAATTGATCTGGTGCTGGAGTGGGTTTTTATATATATATCACACGTCACCCTGACTACAAAAATTTATTGAAGAAAGCAGAAGCGTGGAGAGATTAATTGTATAAACAATTAAATTGAATTAATAATTAACAAATAAACAATTAATTACAGACAAACAACAGACAAGTAAATTACAGACAAGTTCTTAATTTTGGTTTTAGAGTTTTATTCACTGAATTTCGTGTTAATTGTCTCTCCACTTCTTCAGATGATATGTTTAATTTTTAACAATATTCGTTGAGTTCTTTTGAGAAATTATTGTAAGAATACAACTTTCTTTTTGGTGTAAAATCCTCTCCTTCCTTCTTATATTGTTTGCCTCTTAGTATTCTCTGGCCCTCTTTATATAGTTTGCCTCTTAGCACTCTCTCCACTTTTTTCTAAGCATATTCTCCACTTCTTTATACAGTTTGCCTAACTGTCAGAAACAACTTGCTTATTCTCCAACACATTCTTATTCTTAGACACCTTTTTAACATATTTCTAGTTGTGAATTGTGAATTGAATGTTGAATAGTGTGTTATACTTCAAACTTTTATAGATATAATAAAACTTTATTTACTTGCATTAATATTATGTCTTTTCCTCTAAAACAAACGGGTTTTACAAGAAGTACTCTACAATTCCAATATTATAAATAAGCAATCTTATCTTAACCACTAAACAAGATAGTTTAAGATACATTGATGAGGTTGAACACGAGCCCCGAACTTCACTGGGAAATTTAAATTGTTTCTTTATTTAATTGTGTTACAAAAGCTTAGCAAGTCATCAGTTCTCTTTTTGAATCAAATAAAATTTGTAATACACAATTAAATTAATTTAACGCAATTTTGGCAATCATTCAATGCTCAGTGGCCTAATTCTTCCTTAATTTTGAACATAGATTTACATTGTGGATTCATTATTTTCTTTCATCAAATAGAAATCGTAGGTAGATTGTAGTTATATGAAGAAAGCTGTAGAATATATTTAAGAGAATAATGTAAACAGAGAAAAGAGGTTAGTTTGGGAATAAATGAGACTGAGGGGGTTGAGTTGGCAGTGTCGAGTTTTGTTTACATGCCATTTCCTCACCTTGTTTAATATCCCTCCAACTGGCCTCTAATGTTTGTGTTTTTCTTTGTATTATGTATATTGTGCTTTTTCTGGCAATACTTGCTTGGATGTTTTTTAAAAAGTTTCTTTTTCTTTAAAGAAAGTCGAATGTTTTAACCGATTAGAATAACGTAAGTTTTTGTATTGTTTTCGTTCTTTTATGCTCATTTTTCCTAGGCAACGAACTCTGTTTATGCATCTAAAGAAGACAAACAAAACCAATTAAGAATTGCAAGTTATAAAAATGGAAAAACTCAGTAACTGTCTGCATTGAAATTCTTTTTCGCACTGCCCATTAGGATTTGTCTGAAGTTGTTATGATCCCTAAAAATAAAAAACTATTGTCTCTCTATACTTTTTAAAACTATAAACTATTGACGTATCAACGTGAAAACAAAAAGCTTAAAATAGTAACTTTATAGTATTAGAAATTTATTATTAGAAAACGTTTGGTACTAGTTTAAGGGATGTGTCACCCTCTCATATTTATATTAAGATTGTTTTAATATCTTCATTTTTATTTTGATTTAGCTTATGCTAAATAATTATTTTTAAAAGGTAGCAAATTACGATTAGTTTCAAGTTTTGTTCACATGCTATTTCCTCGTGGTATGTAGTAGTATGTAGTATCCCTTTTATTATTTTAGTATTCTTTATGTAATTTGATAATCTGTATTTAGTGTTTTTTTCTGATAATATAATGGTCTAATTATAATTTTATTAATATGAATTCCCCAATAACTTTGTATTTATTAGTCTCCGTTTATTTAGTTCTCTTAGTGCATATTATCCATCTTTTTTAAAACGCATAAATGCGAAAATGGGTTCGAAAAATAAAATGTTTAACCAAAAAATGTCAACCTACCCAGATATTTATGTTCTCGAATCTGGGGTAATATAATCCCCTTTATCATTTTTTTTATTATATGGGTGAAGGGCGTGGAATAAAAATATTAACATTTTTAAATTGACCGATCGGTATCATATAATGTACATTCCCTTATTATGTGGTATGCACAATATTTTTTTTAGCGCCATAGAAGAGAAAATTTGACTGATGTAATCAGCTTAAACGATTTTTTTGTTATAAAGAAGTGCCATAATGTTAATTGTTTTAATAATTGTGTTATAATATAATCAGTCAAAATTTTGATTTTTTTGGTTCAATGTTTGTTGTTTTCTTGGAGTGAACGTACTGCAAATAGAAACAGGAAAGGTACGAGTAGTTTGAATGTTCTTCTTTTTTGGGTTTCAAAAAAACAAGTAAGTACGTAAGGCGATAATTGCTGGTTTCTGGACGATCGTTTTCTTAAAGTAAAATTGCAACTCTTTGACGTAGGTCCAAGGTGGAAAAAATAGCATCTAGTTTTAGTCGCCCGCCATCTTGAAAATATTAAGTGTAAAATTTTAATAGTTGCATATTATTTTTCTTCACTTCAAGACCTTTAAATTGATGTTTAACATGTCATGGTGGCTAAAAACTTTTTTTAGTCGCCCGTCATATTGGCCGCTATCTTGGAAATATTAAATGTGAAAACTCCAAAAAGTGTAAGAATGCCGAGATGCACCTGTGTGCCGAATTTCATGGTCCTAGCTATAGTAGTTAATGAATTGAAACATGCCAACGGATAGACAGAAAGGCAGAGCCGTTATACAAGGTTTCTTTTCGTACTTCGTACAGAAACATAAAAACCAGCATTGGTAACCACAGTAACTACAGGTTAAAGCAACTCATATCAGACAAAATTAAAGTTAACAAAAATACCCTTATAATAATAATATCAAAATAACCCAAAAAAATTCCACCACCCTAAAATCAATTTTGTACTCTAAACTCAAAGATCCCATCCCTCCTATGCAACAAAGTAACGTCTTATACCAAATAAACTGTAAACAATGCCCTACAACATAAATATATAGGATAAATTTCACAACAATTGAAAAACAGATTTCATCAACATATCAAAGACATCTCAAACAACAACTCTAACACAGCTATGTCAGAACACTAAACACAAATTAGACACAGATAAATATAATATTTTACACACTGAAACACACCACCAAAAACGACTTACACTGGAAATGTTATACATAAAATCAAATACAAACAACATAAACCTAACACAAGACACCAATAAATTAAGCAACATTTACACTAATATTATATATAATACAAATAAAAATAAATAATTCAAAAACAGCTTATTGCCTAATTTCTTAATTGCTTTTTTCATTTGACTAATTTCTCTAAATTTATAGTATTCTACCATTCGAAACACTGATGAAGCTCTGGTTCCCTGGGAGAAAGCTTTGGAAATAAAATAAAAAATAATTTAACGGACTTTTATTCCAAACAACGCCTTCTGATTTCCATAATAACTTTCTATAACTATGTAACTATAATAATAATTTAAATGTTTAGTAATACTTTAAAATGACTAACTGAATAATAACTTTTTCAAGTCCAAAAACGTAAACTAAATAAATTAAAAGAATAGAGAGTTAAGACGTAAAGTGCAATTAATGTTATACGTCTTGCCGAGGTCAAACCTACTGCGCATGCGCACGTATAAAATTGACATGCTGTGAAATGACGTGATACCTTAATCTGTCACTGTTGTCGTATCACCTTTTTTGAAGTGAAACTTCTTTGGCGGTGGTAGAGTGAATTTTTTCATATAGTGACATCGTGGAACGAAGTTTGCGATTCGAGACTCGCCCAAGTGTAACATTTTTACAGATTAATTGTATTATATCTATTTAAAGAACAGCAAATTAAAAAAAAACATTTATTTTTTATTGGAATAAATGTGGTTGCCTTAGCGTAGCAATATTTAAAAAAAAAATTTTTTTTCAATTAAATTTCCCATAACCATTTCTCCATCTTGAAGTAATAAATTCGTCAAAAAATGAAAGAGAGCTATGCATTCTAAACTTAAGTTTCACTCCTAATGCGTGAGAGCCTTACACATATTTTTTTTACTTTATTTTATAATTTATTTGTTTTTATCTCTAAAATACGAGAAATCAAAAACATAATTATAACCTGATTAGACGTAACCTACCTCTTTTCTGTGAGTCTTGTTTAAACTCAGTTATGAAGTCATACGACATTTTAAAATGACGTTAAAAATTAACGGATCGCGGGAATCAAAAGTACGTCTTATTTAAACACTCTAATATTTTTTTTAAAAAAAACTGTTAACCTGTCGAATCATTCAGTTAAACAAAACTGCTACTTGTTACAAAACAGGCAACACTGATTTTTTAAAAGAATAATAGGTTGGCTCTACTGTTACTTTCTGCCACGATTTTTACTTTCCGCCCTGATTTTTGCTTTCCTCCCTCATTTTTTCACAACTAGGCTGTAATGGGATCCTTTCCTCCCTATAAACTAGAATGGAATGTTAATGTTTTCTACCTTCTGGAGGAAATAGTTATTTACGCACCAAGGGAGGAAACAAAGTCATTACACTCAGAGCGTTTTTGTATGGTTCCTGAGGCGCAGCCGAGGAAACCATACTGTCTAAATCCCGAGGCGTAGCCGAGGGAGTTAATTATACCGAGGGCACTATGACCTTTTGCTCCCGTGGTACGTACAAGATTTATCCTCTTGAAGAAAACCTGAGATTTCGATTTATCAACTGATTTAGGTATAATAACTAAATTTACAAATTTGTATACCTTTAATTTTAACATAAACTTTTAAAAACAAAAAAAATGATTTGTTTATCTCTAAAATACGAGAAATCAAAAACATAAATATAACCTGATTAGATGTAACCTACCTCTTTTCTGTAAGTCTTGTTTAAACGCAGTTATGATGTCATATAATATTTAAAAATGACGATTAAAAATTAAAGTATCACGGCAATCAAAAATACGTCTTATTTAAACTCTATTTTTTTTTTTTTTTAAAAAAAAGCTGTTAACCTGTCGAGTCATTCAGTTAAGAAAGAACTGCTTCGTGTTACAAAACAGGCAACACTGATTTTTTTAAAGAATAATAAGTTGGCTCTACTGTTACTTTCCACCACGATTTTTACTTTCCGCCACGATTTTCTCAACTAGGCTGTAATGGGATGCTTTCCTCCCTATAAACTAGGGTGGAAAGTTAATGTTTTCTCCCTTCTGGAGGAAAAAATAATATTTGGACTTGGTTTAAAATGTTAATTTTTGCGATATTTTGACACCACTATTTAACGTGATTTTGTTCTGGTAATGCATATTATAATTACCAATTATTTGTGTGTTCTTTTCTGGCTAGTTTAAGCCCTACTTTTTTTGTTCTTAATTAAATTATATTCGATATTTAGGCTCCTTTTGATATAAAGAAAGTTTATTTATAATCTCGAGTGAAATAAATACTGTTGACGACTTAATTGATGTATTTTTATAAAGAATTTGGCAAATAAATTAATTGGTAGTTGTATTATCAGTTAAAAATGTATCTGGACTAAATCAAATTCTGCTTATATAACCCCTTGTAACATTGTAATTACATTTAGTTAATTTGGTTCCGGAAAATGGGTTGATACGTAGGTGAGTTTAAAATCTTGTAGAGATGGGCGTGCCCTCCAAACCACGAGACAAGGTACACAGACTACTCATACAAGCACATTATATTTGTATTACGGGATAAAGGAAATGTCGGTGTCAGTATTCCCTCCTAGTTCGTGTAGGTGTGCTAGTCTTTGTATTTTCACCTGTAAGCTGAAAGCAAAAGGGGGGAGGGTACGGAAGACGACTGTATTGGTGTGTAAAACTGTTTCTGTGTTAGTGCGCAGGTGCCTCCCCCCAACTGTAGGTCGAGGGGGTTAGGTCCCCCCAGCATCCCGAGGCGCCTCGAGCACTCAGTCTACAAGCTAAACTCAAACCGGTATCCCACCCGTCAAATTTTTGTCGAACGTTCAAATTTTATATTTCCTTCTTAAAACAACAAACAAACAAAAATCAAATAAACGATTTTAAAAAAAAAAAAAATAATAATAATAAATTAAAAAAAATGGGGACGTCTTGAAAACCGCTTTATAATTACTATTTGAATTTATTATAATACAAATAATTTTATTAAATTATTTTAAAATTAAAGACAAAAGTGAGAGTGATAAAAATAAAACGAAAAACTTGTTAAATTTTTAATTTAAGTAGCTTTTTTAACTCGTAGAAGGGTTGGCTCTAGGTGGGAGCCGGCCCTGTTCATCATCCAGATGTCTCCACCGACTCGCTTCCGCGAGCCTCTTTCCACCTGAAGGTATTTATTTTGTATTTTATTAAACTACCCTTAACTTTTCCCATTATTATTATTCTTTGAATAATTTCTTCAGAAATTACAGGGTTGCAAAATTTATTGCCATTTCAATTGTCAAAATATATTTACAGAATAACAGCTTTTTTAAAAATAAAATATGTGTAATAAATTTTAAATTGATTGGTTAAAAGTTATTTTCTGTTTATATTATTTAAGGATTCGGATGATTGTTAATGTTCTTAAAATAATGATATTTAGATTATTCTAAACAAATCAAAATAACAAATATAACATTAAGATTTCATAATTGTGTTTTATCCTTTATATGTATGACCATTGTACTAGAATGTATAAAGCCGATAAAATGAGTCTTGACAGTGAAACACACACACACATAATTGGCGGTAAATTGTAAACTATAACCAACATATGTAATTGCATTTTTATATTGCATATTTTTATTCGTGCTACATTTTACTATTATTTATAGACGCATATTTTACATATTTGTTCAAAATACAAACAATGAAATATAGGTGGATAAAATGTGTCGTGACATTGAAATATGTAGCGTTAAATAATAATTTAATACATAACATATAACTTGTGCTTTTAAATTACATTTCTTATATTCTTATATATTTTTTTTTTCTATTATATTCTTATTACTGTCGCATTTTATTTTATGAATAATATGCAGTGATATATTTATCAAAGGTATAATATGTCATGATACTCATAAGTGTCATCTTTTGAGTTGTGTAAAAAATTAAACAAGCTACGTATAAATATAATTAAAACTTTCAATATCATCTGAAATATATAATCTTATCGTGAGTAGTATGCCTAGTATAAATTAATATTAATTATTTATATAAAATAATACTTCTTCTATAGTTATGTCTTAATATTGTTTAACTAATATACAATTAAAGTTATACAGTACATACATATATTAAATATGTCGTATCTCTCATCTGGAATGACTGAGAGTTAAGTATTAAATTTAATTACTTTATTGTAATTTTACTGTGGTTAAATTTAAAAAAATATATGTATGGATAACACTTTTCTTAATGAACTAAGTAGTTTAAAGTAGAATTAGATGGATTATATGCCCGGAAGGAATGCGATAAAATTGAAATAAGTCTACTTTAATTTGTAGCTTGGTATAGTGAAGCAAGTTTTTTTTTTTTATTCTAACTAGTTATTGTTACTTAAATATTATTGAAAAATGAACTATTTCTATCGGTTTCGTAGTTTGGGATCCATGTTTCTCCTCAGACATCTTTAGAAAATTAAACTTTTTTGCACTTGAATCTATAACTCGAGGTTTTGTTTAGTCTTTATATTTTCTCTATAAAGTGCATATACGATTAAGTATAATTAATGTAGCTTAGAAACTACTTTATATTGATGGAGATATGTATGATCTTTTGAGATGGAAGTAAACTCAGTTAAAGCCATGGAACTACTCCTTTTTCTATGACTTGATTAAGTTAATTGGTGAAGTTTCGGCGATGAGTGGTATGGTAACTTTCTGGGTAAGGGTTAATAATTTGATTGTTTGTCCAGCAGATATTGATAAAGGTCAGGCATTGATGTAGCCTTTCAACTTTCGAGGTCAGGTTGGAAAGTCCCCTAGTTCGTAGTTCGTTAGGTAGTCCACGTGCCATAATATTGAAGTAAAGTAAATTTCTTGTTGAACTCGCCTTCATTCTCCTACATTGTTATATCGTGTGCTGACTTGTTAGATATTCACATTGTATTGAATAAGTATGATACATTCAAGTTTTGGATCCAATATCGTTCTATTTTATAAAATATTGAAGCCAGAAAAGCTGTAGCTTACGTATATTAGAAAATAGCTCATCGTCAGTTTTTCTGTTATTAGTAATATGTTACACGTTTGACTATCACTTGTGGAAATGGTTGACTAAGTCATTTAAAGTGTGACATTAAAAGTAACATAATATAAAGGAATTCGTTCGGCTTGATTGCTCCCGTTAATATTAAAACCGAGAGGAAGTGATGACTGAAATTCTTGAATTATACAGGGTGACTTAAATTTTTCTTGTCCATTATAAGACTGATTTTATGGTTCAAATGGATTAAAACTTGTTCTATAACCATTAACCATGTGTCCGATAAATCATCCATTGTTTCCGAGCTTACCTTGAGGTAAAGAAAGCATTAAGATCGAAAAACGACATTTTTTATGTCTCCGAATCCAATAATTCCAAGACAAATTAATTTCAGACATCTGGGAACAATTTTTGGTCTCGAGTCAGTCTGTCGGTTTATTGGTCCGTCGTTCAACATTTTTGTGACCCAACATATCTAAGAAACTCTTAGTTTTTTATTTTAATGATTATGTTTGTAAGATCAAAATTAGGCCATTTTTGGTCCCATTTAAGTTTCAACCTTCTGTGCCTATTTTTTTCTCTTCCGCATGCACACAAGCATACATTTATTTACACCTATATCTTCAAAAGTATTCAACTGATTTTTTATTAAATTTGAATGGTTTGTCGGAAGTAGCCCGCAGATAGCGAAATTACTCCAAAGTGTAAATTAAGTGGAAATTACCCGTTCCTAAAATAATAATTTTTAAGATTTTTTTTTTTTTGGAGGGGGGGACTTCACTCTTTTTTGTTTATTTCAGGAGGCAGGAGGGACGAAAAACGCTATTATCATGGAGAAATTGCACTAAGATGAATTGGTACAAAAACAAAACCAAATATATATTTGCACTCAGGGTATCCGCCACTTTCTTTTAACATACCCTCATGGTTCTATTTTCGTTAAAAATATGTCAACCCCTCAAACTTCAACCATAGTTTTTGAGCGATGATTTTTTGGGGCTTCCTTTTTCCTGTGATTTGGTTACTACACTAGCATGCCTCATTCACACGATGACACTAATGTTGTGACATTTAATGCCGTGACACTGCTTGACACTCAGCGTCTTAGTTATAGTGTATTTAGTGCCATGACATCTACTATTCATACGACGACACTCGGCGACACTAATGTCGTGGCATTGAAAGTCGCGACATTAGTGTCATCGTGTGAATGAGGCTTTATTACTGCAATGCTTCAACTTTTTCTGTCACGGTCTTTTGGAGATCAGGTGCGTTACACAGACGGACAGTCAAGCTTAGCAATTATAAGGGACGGACTGACGAGCTTAGGAATGTATAAGGGTCCTCGTTTTTGGCTACGGACCCTAATAAGGTGATATAACTCGAATCCGGTTGAGAATTGGAAATGAGTTTTATCGATCCTTTAAAATATCTGTTGTTTTTTTTAATATGATCACTCTCTTCTTAGTTTGCTTTCTGCAAATTTGTCGAAATTGTTTTGAAAAAAGTGAAATTGGCTTACTTATTTGTTAAATCAACTGTACTCAATTCATGTTCAATGAATCATTAAATTAAGGAATTTATTTAGGATTATACATATTGCCTCAATATAGGTAACTTATGGCTGAACCAATTACTCTGTGAATTCCCTGGTATTAATCCTTTATGGATTGTCCAATACAAGCAAGGTATATAGAACCAACTAAGGGTTACCATAATTGTTGTGGAAACAGTTACTTAGTAATTGCCTTACTTAGTGAATTAAAAATGATATTATCCTGACCCATGACCTTCGAGTCATAGACATGAAATAATTTGGTTCTTGAAATGCTATTTCGTTGTAGACAAGCATCAGAAAGGTAGAGTAATTTGTCTGGATGTCTGCTGAGTAATGATAAATAGTCTTTTACATGAAACATTAATATGTAGTCTTATTTTTTTACTTATGCAGCTAATCAAGATAATTTGTTCAAAGTGGTATATATAGGGTTTTAAAAACATCCCAGTGTATCAACACATCGGTAATTATTTCGTGCATATTGCTTAGAGCTCCTGTAGTATAATACTTAAGGTATTCTTAATTGTCTTATAATAACACGAGCCCTTAGGCCCGTAGCAACGGGCTCAATTTTATATTTAGAGAAAAAAAGTAAACAAATTAGATAAGTTATTATATCTATTTAAAGACCAACAAATTAAAACAAACCTTTAATTTCTATTGTTCTATTGGCAATAACAAATTATTTCAAGGTGAGTCGTCGGGACACTACTCACTCTATTATATAAATGATAATGCAATGATAAGGGTCTATAATATATTTGTTTTCCTTTCTTTCTTAACTTCTCGATCGTCAAAAGTATTAGGTCACTATAACATTGTTTTACATCTATTGATGTAGTGAATAGGATGGACTATGTTTTTCAACGTGTCGATTTCGTGTTTGAGATCTCAGAATTAGGTTTACGAAGACCGGTGTCTAGCCGCATCCCCACTATGCCGAACTCTCGAAGCTCGACAATGCCAAATAGTAGAATCTTGCTAAAGTCAAAGAGCTCTATTGTGATTATATTGTGGAGGTCGGAGGTGCATTTGTTGTGTTACAGCTCTACACAAGGGTAATATTTGTTTATTCTTTTATAAAAATGTGTGATGGTGAGCTTTTAGTTGCCTCTCTAGTTATTGAGTGTTCGATCATGCGTCCACAGATATTTTAGATTCGTCCAAGTTTGAATAGTCGGAATATTATAGTCGGAAAGTATAGCGGGAGGGATTTGTTCAAGCGATTTATATGTCGAGTATAAATGTGGTTAGTTTTAGAAACTTTCTATGTGACGATTTGACGACTTACGACTTAGTAACTTTACTGACTAAAACTGAAGCTGAAGCCGAACTAGCAAAAGCCCTACTACATTCAGACAATCGACCCCATCCAGTGAAAACTGAGGTACCTTGCAACAGGTTGTTTTTTTTTTTTTTTTTTTTCACAGAACGACAGCACGCTCATTTTTGTTTGATTTTATTCTCTTAGTTCTCTGGCTTATCTACTGTTCTCTTACTATCTGCTATAATAAATAAAATAAATTTAGTTTACTCAATGAAAGTTTCTGCTATTCAAAGTGAAGAATTAAAGTAAAATAAATAAAATTGGTCGACTATTTTAGTCTAGTTTTCCATTTTCTAGTTGAAGTTTAAACATCATTACAGAACAATTCATCGACTCGAAAGTCATGCATTTGACTTTATAAATAAAAATTTTTATAATTAAAAATTTATTTAATATACTTTTTTTCCAATACACATGTTACAATACTAATGTGCAGATGTTTTCAACTCGGTGTTAAAAACTTTGTGTTAACTTTTTTCCTTTATGAAAAATGAAAAGTAAAAGGTTGTAGGGTTCAACAATACAATAGAGAGAAGAAGAAGTTTCATTCGATTCTATACAATAGAGTGGCGAAGTTACAGTAGAATTGAAAAAGCTTGTATGCCTTCTATTCGACCGTTCTCCTCGTCTTGTTAGACATCTATTCATATTTTCTAAACCTCTGACCTCCAAAATACATCCAATGATCCAAAATACATTTACTACATTTTCCATTTATCTAAACTTTATTAACTATAACATAAGTTGTTATTATAGGAGGATTTTAATTTAGTACTTTGTTATTTCATTTTTATTATTATTCTAATATCCTAATTTAATTTTAATTCAGTTTATAATTAATTACTCTTTTTATTTACTGCCACACATAAGAAAGACCTACTTATTTCTTAGTGAATCATTAGAAGAAGTTATACTAAATAATTGCAGTATGTGAAGTCTACCTCCCTCCTACTACTGTAAATTTCTTTAAAAAGGGCATTATTACAGAGCACGGTTGGCCCTGGGTCGTCTAGATCAGTGATTATCAACCTTTGGGTCGCGACCCAAAAATGGGTCTCGGAAATTTTTTTTGGGTCGCGAAGGAATTAGTAAAATAAAATGCATTTATGTAAGAAAATAACTTTAACATTAATTATTTTTCATAAATCTGTAGTAGTATTACCATTGAAAATGTGAAAATTATCAAGAACTAGAGTGGAAGATAATATAGTTACTTTAACTTAGATTGTGTAAATGTTAAATATCATAATCGCATTTTGTTTCTAATAGTGGCTTGCTTAGATAGAGTACCTTATTTAACTAACATATTTTCATTAGTGAAGGATTTAAATTGGTCAATGCAAGGATGTCAAACGAATCTGTTTATTTGTTAATAATTTCAAGATAAAAAGAACTTTTTATATACTACGTTTTTAAATTTTCTGTTGAATCGTATGTAATGTTGATAATATAATTGTTATTATTATATAATATATAATGTTAGTGAAAAAAAAAAAAAAAAATTCCAAATTTATTAACTTCACATAAATTACAACCATCCAGAGAACTGATCTTAACCCTATAAAAGGATAAATCTTTGTACAACCGATCTCCCCAACGCCAAATCTAAAGCATGCCATCGATATATTTGAAATAATATAATCGATAAATAATATAATCGATATTTCGTGTTTTGCTGTCATTCAATGTTTATCTATCACAAATTGAGACCCGTCAAAATGAAGATAGCGTAAATATTTGATATGGCAAAACAAATAAAATAACTTGCCGATTTTTTCCGAACTAACTTTCCGCACAGCAAAATTTGCTGAAAACTAATTAAATTTTGCTGAAAGATGGCTAAAAGTATTAAAATAATGCATTGTCATCGTGTTCTGAGCTATGCTAAAAGTTTCAAATGTCTAGCTATTCGGGAAGTTAGTTAGAAATCGATTGCCAGATTTGTACCGGACAAACAAACAAACAAGAATGCAAGCTAATAAAAACTTAGTAAAAAAAATAGAATAAAAAACTTCCACTCTTCTTTAAAAATTGCTATATTTCGCCATCACATTATGGCTTCCTCAGGCTATAATATAGCAATTTTTAAAGAAGAGTGGAAGTTTTTTATTTTTATTATATTTAATATATAATAAAAGTTTAAAAAATTAAAACCCTAAAAAAGGCCAAATTTCTCAAGAAATTTCTACAAAAAGTTTAAAGAAGGGTACAAAAGAAATTTTGTTTTTTATAAGTAAAAAAAATAGAAGTTTTTTGCTAAAAATCATGACCTCTGGTTGGTTATCCAGAGTTACTAATAGTTGTTATGAAATGTTTCCATTATTTTCTCAAATAGTAAAAGATAATAATATTACTCAAGGAATATCCGATCCTAGGTGAAAAAGAAATTAAATTATTACTCCCATTCTCAATAACTTATTTGGCTGAAGTGGTTTTCATATTATATTTCCTATATTAATGTTATAACTAATAACTGACGATTTTATGACTTTTTAGAACCTTAAAAGGAAATAGTCCCCCCTCCCCGTAAAAACAACTCAAGTGAGGAGTTCAGAAACAAAGGGGTGCAAGCAACATTTTTGAAAAATGAGATAAATGCATTTTAATGCATGTAAATATAGCAGTGCCGCGGCTTATGGAAGAACTATTTTCCCATTTGTATCCTTTTATTAATGGAATTTAATCTTTTTTTATAAACACCAAGTTTATAAAATGCACTTTTGGTAACTTATATATCCCTTAACTTCTGACGTCCTCAAATAATTTGGAGATATATAATTACAACTCCTAAAAATATGGGAAGGGGTTAGTTTGTGGTTAAGGTTGCCTGAAGTTCTTCCTTAAAAAATAGAAAATAGGGTTAATTGTGTGAGCGTATGGTCATGCTTAAAAATGGAAAGCTGAATAAAACAACAACCACACAACCTTTCGTCATAGAAATAGAACTCTTGTTTAAAAAAAATAAAAAAAAAAAATAGACTGCCAATTAGTGTGGCACATAGCTTCCTCGCATTCTGTCATGTCCTTTATTGCTATAATGTTTATTGTGTAAAAACTATTAATAGTTTTAGCGACCTTTAACACTTCATAGCGGTGTCGCTGTTGGTTTTACTGAAAAATTGTATTTGAAAAAAATGTTGGTCTCTTTGAATAAATGAAGTTAGATTTTTTTTCCCGACCTAAAATTCCAATTTTAAATTTGAAGTTCACGTTTACTCGAGCGTTGCTCGTGAACGCTTGGACGGATAACGTTGTCCAACGAACTCGTCCTGGACATTTGTAAAATGAACATGTCTACCAAATTTCATCAAAATCGGTTGACATTTACTCAAGTTATCGTCGCACGTTTCATAATTCGCGGACACACAGACCGACAGACAGGCAGACACGAGACCAAAAATGTTCCCTGATGCCTGAAACGGATTTCTGTCTTGGAATTTTTAAAATCAGAGGCATAAAAGTTTTTCGTTATCAAAAGTGAACACAATGCTTCCGTTACCTTTCGGTAAGCTCGGAAGCAAAATACAATTAAAAAGAATTACTATATATTATTTCTTTTTAGGGTCCGTAGGCAAAACCAAGGACTCTTATATTTTCCTGCGTGTGTCTGTCCGTCCGTCCTGTCGCATGCTCTCACGGCTACACCTTTCGTCCGATCACTTTGAAATTTGGCATGTTTGTGTCTTGTACCTACCCACATATTTTAAAAATATAGCGACTTAAAAAAAATTTACTTCAAAAAAATTAGGGTAAAAACACTTAAGGGTTAAAATTTTTTTATTTGTTTTCGACACCGTGAGGGGTATCATATGAAAGGCTACGTCGAGCTGATTACAAAAATATATAATTCGTTGGTTATAACTTTGATGCGCGAGCAAAGGCAAGTTTGAAGTGGGTGTGAAACGTGCCCCCCCCCCCCTCTATCTCGCTTATGTGAAGTGCAAAAAATCTGAAAAAATTCCTGAACATTCTTCGAATAAAAGTAAAGATACCACTTTTTGGAAATTTCGAAAAAAATATTATTTTATTTTTTATTGCCAAAATACGTTTTTTTATAACTATGGTCTTTTCGATGTATTTATATGGTTGTAGTCCGGTTCAGTGGCAACAAAATACTTAATAAGAAGTTTGTTTATGTGTTTTGAGAATATCAGACCCATAGGATAGTTCAAAGTAAGCTTATTAGGATTTTAAAAAACACCATCAATAGGGTACTACTTAAACAATAAAGTGTGGCCTACGGACCCTCGCTGTGTGCTGACTAGCACACACTTGACCTGTTTATTAATCAAATTACAGTTGACAATAAATGAGACCCTTGGGCTTGTTTTGAAGAACTTAGCTTTTTTAAATCTGGTGTGATATAACTGGTATGATACATTCTTAAATCAGGCGCTGCAAAATGTCTACTTCGGTACTTATTTTTTATGTACAAATAGGACGAGAATGCCCTTTCAATTAATTTAACCTCACTCCTTTAATTTTGTACTTAAATAGTATTTTGTACTTAACGTGTAATTAAATAGATTCCGAAGATGTTAGCACGTATATTTTATTTTAAAAGTGAAATCGTTTATTAACAACAGTTAATAAATAAGATTTATTTTAAAAGTAATATTTGTCTTTAAAAATCTAAACTTCTTTACGTAAATTATTTTAAATTTAATTTATAAATAAGTCTTTCTTGTCCGCCATTACCATTTTTTTTTTTGCGTACCCCCTGATATCTTTTTTGTACCCCTGGGGGTACGCGCACCCCAGGTTGGGAACCTCTGCTCTCAAGGACTAATCGTTGTCAATATTCCCATATACTCAATATAAAGCGATTTGAAGTTACTTTGAACAAACTGCTCAGAGTGATATGGCGATCATTATAGCAAATCTCAGTGCATAGGAGAATCTGTAGAATGTACTCGTAAGAACAAAATCCAAATCTAGCCAGAAGTTACACTTTAATTTGTGAATATTCAAAATGAAAAAAAAAAAAAAAAAAAAAAAATTACAAAAATCATAATAAGTTATCGTTAAAACTGTGTAGGGAATTTAAGAAAATAATCAAAAATACGAGAGAAAAAACTATTTATTTTGCAAATATTAAGAATTAAAGAAATGTTTCTTACATAAATTACACTTACTTATAAGTGAAAGCTAATATTTATTAGAAGGGTTTAGATTAACTTAACATAAAAGGTACTCATGAAAACTTCAAAACTAGATAAAAACTTATTATTATATTATATTATATAATAATAATAATAATAATAATAACCATTTATTCAATGCAATTATTGGTACAATCTATAAACTTAATAATTTAACATACATTTAACTTTTTGCATTTTTTCAGCCTTAGCTGTGGTGACCTTGTTGGTCTAAGGGTTCGGCTCTTTTTAAAATTGTAACTAAAATTTAACAATAACAAAAACAATAATAACAAATATAAATAAAGCAGTGATACATTTAAACAAAGAGTAACAAATATAATAGATAACAGTAACAGAGACAAGGTATAGGAGTTCCTAACATTTTATAATTTATTCAGGCATGTATACATCTTTGTACACTTTTCCCATCCTTTTCCACTCCATCCGGTCCATAGCTACTCTTCGCCAAGTGGCACCGCCACAGCATTTTCTAGCTTCCTCTTCCCATTTTACTACTGGTCTTCCTTTTTTTCTTTTTGCTTCAAGAGGAGTCCATTCAATAATTTTTCTGGCCCACCGTCCATCAGTCGATCTGACAATGTGTCCAGTCCATTTCCATTTTCTTCCTATGGCTTCCTTAGCGACATCATTCATGCCGGTTTGCTCCCTAATCCAGGTGTTTCTCTTCCTTTCGTTTCTTCTAATCCCTAGCATGCTTCTCTCCATTCTTCTTTCACAAATCCTCAAGCTATCAATATTTTTCTTGGTTAAACACCACGTTTCGCACCCATACAGCAAAACCGGGTTCACAACGCTTTTCCACAGTTTTACTTTTAAGGAGATGTCGACATTAGATCTGAACAGTTTCCTATAGCAGTTATAAGCTCTCCAGCTTAAACCAATCCTTCTTTTCAGTTCTTTGTTCATCCAATCTTTTTTGGCTATTGTCTGACCTAAATAAATAAATTCATCTATTTCTTCAATATTTTGGCCGTCAACTGTCAATACTTTTTCTTCTGGCATATTTATGTGCATAATTTTAGATTTGTTTCTATTTATTTTAAGACCTAATTTCTTAGTTTTGCTTGTAAGATCTTGCAACATTTTTTGTAGCTCGTGTGTGCTCTTTCCAATCAATACAATGTCATCAGCAAATTTCAGTCTATTTAGTTTCTCGCCATATATATTGATACCATAATTATCCCAATCCAAATCTATGAAGGCTTCTTCCAGAGTCGCACCAAATATCTTAGCGGATGGAACATCACCTTGTCTGGCGCCTCTCATCGGTTTGACTGTTGCTTTTTTAGCACCAACTTTTAAGTGTATTTCAGCCTTGTTATTTATTTCATTGAAAATCCTAATAATTTTGCTGTTTATACCGCACCTTTCTAGGGCTGATATTATGGAAAAGTGAGTGATGGTGTCAAAGGCCTTTTCGAAGTCGATGAAAAGAAAAGCGACAGGAAAGTGGTATTCTTGGGCTTTTGCGATTATTTGTTGAATGACTATGATGGCATCTGATGTACTGAAGTTTTTCTTGAACCCCACTTGATCTAATGGTGAATTCATATCTAAACTTGGGGTAATTCGTCGGGTAATTATACTCATGAAAAGTTTGTATATAACTGATAGGAGATTTATTGGGCGGTAATTTTTAATGTCTTCTTTGTCACCTTTTTTAAAAAGTAGAATAAGCTTTGAGTTAAACCAAGTATCTGGTAAGGAGCCAGTGTTAAGACACATATTAAACAGAAGGCACAGTTCCTCTGCTAATTTATTTCCTCCTGCTTTGATCTGTTCATTTATAATATTATCTGGCCCTCCAGCTTTTCCACACTTTAAGCGTTTAATTGCATATAAAACTTCTTCAATCAGAATACTTTCTTCTAGTTCTTCATTTCCTTCCACTTTTTTCATTCCTTTTGTTTGCTCTATCTTGTCTGGTTCTACGGTACATGGGGTGTATAGTTCTTGATAAAATTCTTTAATAGCCTCTAGTACATCCAAATCGTTTTTCTTTAATTCCCCTTTACTATCTTTGATTGCTATTAAATTTTTCCGTCCAATTTTCTGTTGCTGCGTGCATTTCTTTAAGCTAGATCCAGCTTCTATTGCTTCTTGCAAACTTGCTATTTCCCTTTCTACAGACCACATTTTTAGCTTTTCTCTAATCAATTTTGAAACTTGTGCGTACTCTAATCTATTCTTCTCATTCCTTTTTAATTTTCTTCTTTTTCTCATGAGCTTTTTTATCTCTTCGGGTAGTGCTTTCAGATGTTTAAGATTATCATTTTTGCTTTTTACTTTATTTGTTGCATTGGAAATACATGTTACTAATTTTGATTCCATTCTGTTCAATCCGTTAATATTTTTATTATAATTATTTAATTCTTCGAGTAGTATATCCTCGTAATCGGATATTCTTAGTTCATTTAAATTAATTTTTTCAACTGATATTTGTTTCCACTGTTTTCTAATTTTAATATTAATTTCTGCTTTAATGACCTTGTGGTCACTACCTGTAGAAATTCTATTCACCGTATTCACATCCAAGAAAAGTTCTTTTTTATTGGATACGAAATAGTCGATTTCATTTTTTGTTTGCCCGTTCGGGCTTATCCACGTCCATTTAGAATCTTTAGGTTTGTTGTAAAAAGTGTTCATAATAAACATTTTGTTTGACTCACAAAATTCAACCATTTTCATTCCCCTTTCATTTCTCTCTCCTAGTCCAAACTTCCCTACAGCCTCCTCGTTTCTCGAATGACCCACTTTAGCATTCCAATCCCCCATTATTATTGTGTTGGAACATTCGTCTTCGTCTAAGGCTAATTGAAGTTGGTCGTAGAATCCATCGAGTTCTTCTTCCGTAGAATTATTAGTAGGTGCATAGATTTGGACAATCTTGAATCTTCCCCACTTCTTCCTGCTTTTATTGGGTTTCCAAATCAGTTTTGAAATACGGGACGAGTAGGATTTAAATGAAATTATCTGGTTTTTAATCCTTTCGTTTACAATGAACCCTGTTCCTCCGATGTGGCCTGACCCGTTGAAATAAAATTGATGTCCACTATTTAGTTGGTATGCTCCCTCTCCTTCTCTCCTGACCTCTGCTAGTCCAACTAAGGTCCAGTTCATGGTTTTTAGTTCCTCCATTAGTTCGAAAAGCTTAATATCGTCCCTAAGAGTTCTGCAGTTATACGACATAATATTGATATTTTTGTATTGATTGTTTATTTTTTTATTATGTTTCAATGGTTGCTATTGTTTCTGTTTTTCTGAATCGGGAGATAACAAGGTGTTTATAAGAGTTGATAAATCTTGTTTTGTTATTGTATTTAATATTTGGATCCCGTTCACACCTTTGTTTATTATGCCTTTTTCCTCTATCCAGGTAAACTTTTTCCCCTCCACGTAAAGAATGTCTCTTATTAGTTTTGACTTGATTCCACTATTATTTCTCTTTATCGCTTTTCTGATTTGATTCAAGCAGTATCGTCTTTTCCTCGAAGAGTAGGTAAGGTCATCTTGTAGTAAATAGTTGGTATCTTTTAACTTCCATCCTTGCTTCATTATTTTAATTTTGTCAGAAAATTTCTTCAATGAAATTACCATAAGTTTATTATTTTTATTGTTTGTTATACGCACATGATCAATAGCTATCTCTTCTTTGATTTCCAAGCGTTCCGCAAAGAATTGTTGTACTTCTGCTTCGCAGGATTTTTTATCCTCTTCCGCATTTAAGTATAGTCCGCCGATCACAATATTGTTTTTTCTTTTCTCATTTTCAATTTGGTCTAAGCCCTTATCTATATTTTTTATTTTAATTTTCATTTCATCCATTTCAGATTTTAGTTTGTGATTTTCTACTTCTAGCTCTTCTACTCTACTTGTTATACGGTCGAGATCGTCCCTTGTTGCAAGTTTCTTATCATCGATAAGCTTCCCCATAGCAAATAAAAGTTGTTGTAGGGACATGTCTCCTAACGTCTGTTCCCTGTTTTCTTCTGGTGAGGCAGGGTTGCCATCTTTTCTGCTTCTTTTGTTTCTTACCGAAAAATATTCATTAATTCTCTTTTCCTCGGCCATAATAATTTAATTTCTAGATCAGGAGAGTTAATTATTTAGTAATAGGGGTGTTGGGAAAATTTATTCCTGGAGTGATATAAATAATGGTAGATTTTAAGTGAAGTAAATCACCAATTAAAGATCAGTGGCAAATGTGGGAATCGAACCGTCGAGGTAGGGATTGCTGCTAATCAAAAATACACACCGCTCCAGTTGCTTACGCCACGGAACAGTGGCGTAACTAAGATAACCGGCGCCCCCCCGCAACTTTTGAAATTACGCCCCCCAATAGCTTACAAAATGTACCCCCTCTAACAGATTTCTCAACAGATTATTATTTCTATTTTTTTAAATGCTCGTGTACAGTACTACTACAGTCATAGTGTTATTTTTATTTCTTAAAAAAAATAATAAAATTTATAATATAAATGTATAATATAAATAAGAGGAAAACAAACTAGCAACCTTGCTCCTTGCTTGACGACGAACTGGAATATCTTATTCGCATATACAGATGCCCATCTATCTGCCAATTAATGTAGCACAAAGCTTCCTCGCGTCATATTTTGTATACTAAATGATTTTATGCTTTTAAAACTTATTATTGTTGAATTTATTAAATTTTCCCCGTTTTTATTTTAAATCAGTCAAAATGATTTGATTTCTTACCTTACATGAAATAAAGTAACAATAAGCAACATTAAATGAGCAATTAGCAAAATTTAATGAGCGCAGACAGTTGAAATTAATCTGGGATTATCTGCGGGCTGTCGAAAGTATACTTTCGACAAACTATCTACATTTCATAAAAATCAAATGAGTAATTTTGAAGATATTATAGGTGTAAATTAATGTAGGTATGCTTGTGCGCACGTGAAAGAAAAAGAAATAGACGCATACGGTTTAGACTTATATGAGTCATGATGACCAATGAGCCACCATCCAATTTCATTAAAATTGTAAGAGTAGTATTTTACGACAGACAGACTGACACGGAAACAAAAAATGTTTCCTGTTATCTGAAACGAATTTCAGTCTTAGAATTTTTGAAATCTGGGGCATAAAATGTATTTGTTTTTCAGTTAACGATCAAATAACTTATAGCTTCCATTACCTTCGGTAAGCTCGGAAGCAAAAGAAAAAGAGTGTTTGCTCCTGGAGGAGGAGATGTTTTAGTTATTAACAAATTGACGTGACGGGGCTCCCCTAGAATCCCGACGGCTATTAATTGTCTAAAAAATACACTCACCTTTTAAATTAATTCTTCAGCAAAATAATTTAATTTTACACACAAAACAACTAAACGTAGAATAAGAAATAAAAAATAGCAAAGCTTTCTAGCGAAAGGAAAGTTAAAATTCACAGCAAAAGACACAACCATACGACATACGATAGCTATAACAGTACAGAACTGAATTCGATACATATGATTTATGATTAATAGATAACAATTCTTAAATTAAGGGAAGGGTAGAAAAGATAACAACTCTAAAGGGAGGTAAAATTAGCTAGGTAAGAAAAGAGTTAGAAACTAAATACAGAAAGAAAAAGAAATACATATATAGCAAAGACAATCAATAGAGAAAGAGATGGACGTATGACTTGTTAAGTTTGGAAGATATTTCCTTATCTAGTGCTGCTAAAACCAGATTAGATAAGATAACTTTTAGTTGTAATAAACACTTGGATCTCCTAGCAGTCCAAAATGAAGAAGGGAGAATAGTCCGATATACTTACCCATATAATAAAATAGGTATAGTGACACTTAACTTGAAAACCAAACTGACCTGTGAGCTCTAAACCATAACATCTCATAACATTCTCACCCTGATTTCAACTATTTATTTCTTTTATCTCCCAAAAATAATTTTATTCAAATAATTCCGCCCACATAGAGTTTATTTTAATTTTTATTATATAAATAATATTGTTTACACATTTTTCGGCGCCCCCTAGAGCAGGCGCCCCCCCGCGCCGCGGGGTTGGCGGGGGCGCTATTTACGCCACTGCCACGGAACCTCATTCACAGCCAATAGGTTCTATCTTGAAAAGAGATATCTCAGGTTAAGAGTTAGAGAAAAGGTTAGGTTTGTTCTGCTTTTAAATTAATTAATAAATACATATATTATTTTAATTAATTATATTATTACTTTACTTTAAACTCCTACCTTCAGACTAACCTGGTTAGATGTTAGATAGATGGAAAACCACTTTGGTTAAAAGATATTTAGCACTTTACGTAATACACCACGATTATCTATCCGGTGTTTTAAACCCAAGAATTAAATATTAGTTAGTTCTGCGCATAAAAAGTAACTTGCTAAATTTGAAAATCAATAAAAAAAGTTCAAGTTTATATAAAAAAATTAAGGTTAAACATCATCCATAGTTCATAAATTGTTAATAAAACACAGAACGCGATCTACACTGCACCACAGTAATGGCCGAAAATTATATACCTTATATTATAATATATACCTTATTATTATAAACAACCAACGCTAGGCGGCTTGAAGCCCACATTGGTATTGGGAATTTAGCCGTCGACGGATCAATATAGTTCTTGGTGATATAGTCCCAAAATCAATCATTGCTATGGCTTTTTTTGCTTATAAAATCTTCAATATGCTTCAGGGTCTATATAGGGTAGTCCGAAGATGAACTTGATCAGTTGACCATCGTTGGTAGAACATCGGTAGTAAATCCTAAATTCTGAATTTTTCCATCAAGCTTGTGCTAAATGAAATCTGCACCCTGTAATTGAAGTGCTTGGGAAGACATTTCGAACGGATTGTTGGATTCCAATTTCGAAGTCCGCTACAAAGTTCTTTGGGTTTAGACGGAGTGCAAAAGGTATAACCCGGACTTTCCTGGCCTCTCCCTTCAGAAACTTTAGATTAAAAGGCTGGCGCACTTCGACCATCACCTTTTTCTAATCCTAAGGGGGCTGGCGCACTTCGGTACCAGCCTCTTAAACAACTACAAATACGTTAAAAACTGAGGCGCTGCGCCGGAGGCATATCAAATTAAATATTTACACCCTTTCACTTAACTTCCTTGTTTGTGAACATATTTTGTAATTTACTTTAACCCCCTTTCTGCTAACTTGATAGGTGAAACTATCGCAGATTATGTACTTTCGATGATAATCCAAGTTATTAATACTGTCGAAGCACTTTTTAAATCTAGTTAGAATGTCTTATTTAAAAATATTTATAAGTTTTGGCTTTATTTTTGTGTTCATATGAAATATAATACACTATTTGATTTCACTACATAATTTTTAGTACAGGTAATATTGTTGATATAATGTAACTAGAAAAAAACTTGCTTATTTTATAAGGCTTGAAGTGACTCAAATAAGTTGGGTTTTTTTTATCCTACCTCTCCAGCGCTCTTTAGTGCCAAAAAATAAATGTTTTTGATATTTTACCCTGTTATTAATAGTTTTTTTTTTTTTCGTGAAAACCTATCTTGTATATTGTATCCTACCTTGTATAGAGGATGTAGGGTACCATTTTGAACTTTTTTTCGAACCGAACCCCTCCTTGTCTTACGTTTAGGGGTTCTTTCATTCATTTTTTGATGAGGGGAGGAAGGGAGGTTTGAAAATGATATGGGGAGGGTCCAATTTAAGGATGGAAATTTTTACTGTTAGACGGCTTTAAAAAATAATTCTATTTACAAAACCTTGATATTTTCTCGAATTGGGAGTGCTCATATTAAATACTAAATAAAAATGAAGAGAAAACTTAATTCAATTCCAATTTAATTATTTCTGACCTTTTTATATGAACATCCTGAATTCTGGTTCTACCTAATTCAGACTTTTTTACTTTTAAGTCAAGTTTCTGTGAAATATTTAGTTGGAATAACACAAGCACGCACTGTTAATGTATTTTTTATATTTTATGGCCCAACTAATAAAATAACTATTTATAATTTGCTCTTACTTTTTTCCTTATCATATCTTTAAAATATATATACTTTAATTTATTGCAATATGATTTGCCATAAATTCAACATAACATGAAAGTTCGTGCTTGTGTAGTTCGTGACAAAACATCTCACCTGTATATTGTTAATATAAATTTAATTATAGCTTTTATTATTAAATAAACAGGTGTTCATTATTAAACAAACCCTTCGTACAATGTAAAAATTAAATTAAGAAAAAGCAAACATAAAAATTATATTTACCTAATAAATACATTTAAAGTTTATTTTATTAAAATATCTAATTTCTTGTCCGATAGTGAAAATGAAACGTGCTTCATTTGTTTCTTAAGTACATAACTGTATTATAGTGAGTGAATAATTTCTAGAATAAAATCATAACCAGGCGATGGTAGATTCTCTGAGGAATCTACCATCCCCGAATTCGTTTCATCGCCTCGCCCCCTCTTCTGACCTTTTCCAATTAAAACTATCTCTAATGAGTTATTGATTCAATTTGGCTTTTTGTACAATACCGCTTTATTTGTAAATTTATTAAAATTTTACTTTTTATTCCTTGTATGTCTTTTGAATTTGGAATTGTAAAAATGTTTAGTTTTATTAATTTTTATTTTTAACCCTTCCTTATATTTATATTTTCAACTAAGAAACAGATTTGAGAAATAAGAGCGTTGATGGAGGTCATCTTAATAAAAATAAATAAACAGTCTCTCCACGTAAGATAATACTTATTTATTTATCAAAGCAGCTTTCGGCTTTCATAAAGCCATTATCATTGCCGATTTCAGTTCTACTCAAATCGGCACTGATGGTGGCTTTATGAAAGCCGAAAACAACTTTGATAAATAAACAAGTGTTATCTTCCGTGGAGAGACTGTTTCTTTTTATTTATTAAGAAACGATTATTCTCAATTTGTATTTATTTAAAATATGAGTTATCTAGAGATTATCTAAAGCAATATTTTATCTTATTTATGATCCAAAATGGAATTTAATTACTGTTGTAAATGCTTTCTTTAAATAATATATAATAATAATATATTTCATAATAAATATATATTTCACATTGAAAACGTATTCAATATCCCATAAACACTTGCCCCATACCTTTATAATAAAATCAATCGTTGTTTATATGTGGGTGTCGACTTTTGTTGACCCAGGAATCAGTAAATTAACTATGACTTTGATTTCTTTTCAAAATATTGGTCAGATAAACACGGAACAGAACTTCCTCGCATTCATAGTGATACTAAATTTAAAACCCACAATATCTTAGTTAATATTTCTTTGCAAACAAACAAGTTTAGTGATAAGTAAATGTAGAAATTAGTATACTATATTACTTTACTTAGTTAGTGGCCCTTCTACCGGTTTTGGGCAGCGACAGAAAGCCTTCCACCGGTCCCGATCCTTCCTGCCACGCCTCAGAGGCTCTTGATATTGTCCTATCTTGTCACTCTCCTTCTTCTTCGAGGGCGTCGTCCTTCGGTCCTTGCCTCCAGAGCTTGTTTTGGGAATTGGTTATAGCGTCTTGAGGAAGCTATGTGCCATATTAAAACTATTTTTCATTGCATTTAAATGGACTACATTATAAAAATTGTAAATCAAAATAGTCGGAACCATTTCCCATTAGCTTTGAGGTATAATTATTTTCTCACTCGATCAATACCAGTATTAGATCTCACTTATCAATCAATAGATTATCCACTTTCGATCGTAATAATATTATAAACGTCGAACAATGGTGTTATTGTTATATATAGGACTGACATAATATACATATATAGGAATCGTTCCGAGTGTATTGTTGGATAATGAGTGGTAATTGGATAATTGATAATTGGAGAGCCTATTATCAAGTTTTGTTTTAAGCCTCTTTATACACTGATTCTTTGTATAAAATATTATTTGGGTAGGCATTTTTTAATTCTGTAATTTTTACACAATCAGTATGGCCATTTAAATTTATTATCACTTATGTGTTTTTATTTACAATTAACCGACTGCCAATACTAATTGGCAGTCGGTTGGCAGACGCGATGAAGCAATAAGGTATGTGTCACGCTTGTGACTTTAGCTTCATTGCGCCTTATCGCCAAGTTTATTTAATATAAATTATGATGGTTTAGATTTCAAAATATGAGTGTTCCTAAGAATTTAACGTTTGCGTTGAAGCAAGCAATGTGCGTAAAATAGTCCAATTATTACGGGACCATCTGATGCTAAGATTCTTATACTGCATAAATTTCATTAAAATCGGACTGGTAGTTTTTAGAATATGGTCGTTCTTAAAAATACCGACGGTTATACAAGCAGACAGACGTGAGACCAATATTGTTCCCGTATGTCTAAACTTATTTCATTCGAGGTAATTTTGAATTTTAAGGCAATAAAGAATTACTTTCATAAGAATAGATTGGTCACACAAATCTTATAATGTTAAAAAGATAATTTTCTTTTTCAGAAAAATAATTTATTTTAAATAAAAATATGAAAACATTGCTTTTAGTTGATATGCATTTTTTTTTATCGTCTTTTTCGTTGTTTGAATAATTTTTGACGTAAAGAATTTTGATAAGGTAAAGCACATATGCGGTGGAACTGGAGCAACAAAACGAAACAAAACATCAAGTTGATCCGCTTTATGTGAAACACCAACATGCTTTCCATGTTTATATCTGACTCAAAATCTTGGGGAAAGGCCTGGGGACGCACACTTCCATTATTTCACCTCGTGTTGGAATTTGACCGTTGCCATTAGCAACGTCAGAACTTCCTTATTGATCCTTGAATACAATTACAAAATGAGTTTCTATCCTCGTTCCCTAGAAAATATCCTTTACCCGTTTATATTATATTATAACATTATTAGCTTTGAAATCATAATGTACAATATTATGAAACCATCCACATAATTTTAAATGGTTGAAATCACCACCAAGGTATTGTGTTTATTTATTTCTTTATTTTACTAACCTTCTGCAAGTCATAGTTACATTTATTTATAACTAGCTGACCCGGCGAACTTCGGACCGCCTGATAAACATTAATAACATAAGAAATGTATACCTGCTACCTTTAAAAATCCTTATAAATAGTTTATTAAGGCGTAAATAATGTTGCCTTAAATGAATAATGTATATTACAATTTGCAATATATACTTGTACAATATACAATATTGGCATAGGAGACATACAGATAAACAAACATTAATTTTTATTTATATAGATATAGGTTATAGAAATATTTTACCAGTATTTTCAATTTACGCCCCCCCCCCCTCCTTAATGAAAATATGACAAAAACAGACTGCCAATAAGTGTGGCACATAGCTTCCTCGCATCCTATCATGTACTTTATTGTTATATTAACATTAAAATTATTGTTATACTACTTTATTGTAATATTGTTTATTGTGTAAAAACTATTAATAGTTTTAGCGATCTTTAATACTTTATAGCGGTGTCGCTGTTGGTTTTACTAAAAAATTTTAATTGAAAAAAATGTTTGCCTCATTGAATAGATGAAGTTAGATTTTTTCCCGAACTAAAATTACAATTTTAAATTTAAAGTTCACGTTTACGCGAGAGTTGCTCTTGAACGCTTAGACGGATTACGTTGTCTAACGCACTCGTCCTGGGCATTGGTAAAATGAACGTGTCTACCAAATTTCATCAAAATCGGTCGTCATTTACTCAAGTTATCGTCACACGTTTCATAATTCGCGGACACACAGACAGGCACAAGACCAAAAATGTTCCCTGAAGTCTGAAACGGATTTCTGTCTTGGAATTTTTAAAATCGGAGACATAAAAGATTTTCGTTCTCAAAAGTGAACACAATGCTTCCGTTACCTTCGGTAAGCTCGGAAGCAATATACATAACAACAATTACTGTAATCTTTAAGAGCTTTTCAACGATATGCATCATGACATGTTTTCACTAATTTGACATTAGTACCCCGCATCCCTGTGTACCAAAATCGGAACATAGTTTTACTAACTCAGAAACCTTCCCGGGCATTCGTCCAACCATTACTGTCCTCATAAAGAGCTTTTCATCGATATGCATTATGATGGTTTTTTCATTATTTTGACATTTGTACACCGTACCTCCGTGTACCAAAATCGGAACACAGTTTTATTAACTTAAAAACCTTTCCCAGGCATGCGTGCAACCATTCCCCAAAGTTTCATCGCAGTCGGATGAACGGTTTAGGCAGGCATAAGAGACAGACAGACAGACAAACATTAATTTTGATTTATGTAGATAGATAGATTACTTTTTTATTATAACATTTGTATTTATGTAGTAGCGAAACAATTTCATCAAAAGTCATTAAAACCATCACGTCGTCTATTATTAAAACCATCGTTGCATAATCTTTATTTCCTCACATTTAAACTTTTACTCGGAGATTTTTAACTGTGTGCTACATTATTCACTGTGGAAGGGCATGTTTATTTAAAATTTTTAATAAAATTTTGGTCTAGACTTGGTATACATTAGAAATGACAAAAGATATAGTGATGTCATTTATGAGTTTAATTTATGTATTGTATGTACAAGCTACTAGATAATGTATTGGTTAGTCTAAAGTGTTTGGCCCTAATAACATTGTCATGTACTGTAGTATTTAGACCAACATCCACTACTAGTGTGCAATACACGAATTTACCGCAGTATAATTGAGGAGGATGTTGTCACTGCATTGTAACATCTCATATTGTAACTAAGTACTCGTAGTTTGGCTAAATTTTCGTCATTACCCTGCCATGTTCACCTCGTACAGTTTAGGATACATCCTGTTGTATGTGATAATATATAATTAAAGTTTAATAAATTGTAAAATGTTCTTGTGCCCTGATCAAAATGGTTGATTTTGAAGTATTAACTTAAAGAAAGTCGGTTATTACTTAAGAAGAAAAACTACAAACAAATTTATTTTTTACTAGCCTTCATCCCATTTCAAAAAAACTTAATTTAAAAATTGTTAAGGTTCTGGTCCAAATACTACAATCGTAAATGTATATAGAAAATAGCTGTCATCTTGAATCAAAATGGTGGATTTAAAAATGTATTTCTTATTGGAGGTGTGTAGTACAATAATTAAGGAAGGCCTTTGGCAAAGATTTAGTGCTTTTTGAGGTATTTGTTATAGGTAGTGATAAATTAATCGGTAATTTATTCCAAAAAATGTCACCATATTGCGAATACCAGTGAATGTAGGGGATGAAATCATATCTGTATTGCTTCCGAGCTTACCGAAGGTAACGGAAGCTATGTGATCATTTGAAGAACGAAAATATTTTAGGTCTCTGATTTCAAAAATTCCAAGACCGAAATCCGTTTCAGACATCAGGGAACATTTTTGGTTCCGTGTCTGTCTGTCGTCGATTTTTGCGAACCAACATATCTTAAAAACTACACATCCGATTTTAATGAAATTTAGATGGTAGGTCATAATTAGGCCATTGTTGGTCCCATATAAGTTTCGACCTTCTGCGCTTATTTGTTTCTCTTCCACATGCGCACAAACATACATTTATTTACACCTATAGCTTCAAAATTACTTATGTGATTTGTATGAAACTTTTACATTTTTTCGAAAGTAATCCGCAGATATCCCAAGAATAATTTGAACCGTCTTTCGCTCTTTAACTTTTGCTAAATTGATACTTTAATTCATGTAAAAAATTTAAACAATTTTGACGGGTAAACAATTAAACAAATGAGACAATAATAGCTTGTAAAAAAATCATAAAACCAATACAGTACGTGGATAGGATGCGAGGAAACTATGTGCCACACCAATTGGCAGTCTATTTTTGATAAGGATGACTAATATATAATTATAATAATATTAAAATTAGCTCTCGCAATGGTTGAAATGGCAGTGGTACTTGAAATGACAATTTCTCAATTAACTAAAATTACATTACTAGGGAAAATATGCAGGAAACATTATTTCTTGACTATATTTGACTAGAGATGTAAAACTAATACTTTAAACAATTATATTGAGACATAAGTAATAACTATATAGACAATGAAACTAGAATAACAGTAAAACGTTAGCAAATAATTTATTAGTATAGATAATTAAAATTAATAAAAGAAGTCTAGCTACTCGTATTATATTTTTAATCTCCATTCTATTCAACATAACTCTGCCCATTCTCTTCCATTCATGTCTACGCTAAGGCTATGCCTAAGGCAACACGTTTCCACGTCTCGTTTCTTCAGGACGTCTTCATTTTTGTCATGCTGCCTTCATATTTTTCTTTTCTTATCTAAAGGTCTTCCCTTTCTTATCCACATAAGAATTTATTCCTGATTTTCCTTGTCCCTCTATCGTTATGATAATATGTCCGGCATATTTTTTTATTAAGTCTGTTCCCTTATTAGTTAAGTTTGTTCCTTACTCCATAATTTACTAATCCTTTCTTTCCTATAACTATCTTTAGCATACTCCTTTCAATTCTTTCAAAGCTTCTCTTATCTTTGCAATATTCCTGACTCATATGTATATAGATTTTAAATATGATATATTTTTATATACTATAGCAGTGGTCGTCCAATCTTTTTGGTTGAAGGGCTCAATATGATAGGCTATAGCGGGCCAGAAGAAGCTAACACTCACACAATCCATCCACACTATTTATTTCAGCCATAAAAGCTTCAATAAGACTTGTGCAGATCTTTTTGGAAGTTTGAAATGGCATATGATTATGGAGAACGTATAACTTTACATTGTTTAAATACATTTCTTAACTACTTACGTGGCGTGCCGGGCCGGATCTGGCCCTGTAGTTTGGAGACCTCTGTACTGAAGCATAATATATTTACGCCAATATATTATAAGACCCTATAAATTACGCATACACATCTACGTTGACTTTTGTATGTATAGAAGATGATTTTAGTTTTTACCATATTATAAGATCCCCGTGGAAAGTAAAGTTTCTAAAATGCCAGTAATGTTTAATCTACAAATCATGGACAAGAGGGGGTCTTATAGTTCTCTTTTCAGTTGATTTCAGTTCGGAGTTGCTTTTATGTCCCTCGGCAGCTACTCCAGCTTTTAGCAACAGGTAACTGGCAATTCTCCTGACACGCTTCTCTACAAACTAGCTCCATTATTTTACAACTTTCCCATCCCAGTTTCAACAAACAGGATAACATAAATTACTGACAAGAAATGTACAACTAGTAGCCAGTTTCCTCTTGGGAATGGAATCAATATATAAATATTTTATATATTTTCTGACAAGTTAGAAACCTGCTTAAATTAAGAACACGCTTGTTACAAATTTCAAAACGATAACTCTAAAATGCTATTTAAATGAAAACCAGCTTTTATATTTTTTTTACTCCTTTCGAATATCATCTTTTATATTTCGTGAAATGAAATCGTGAAAACTCTTTGGATATTGAAAGCATTTTTTTGTGTATGAAGAAATATATATATAGTCCACAGGCCACCATAAGAAGTGAGTCGCTGATTGATAAAGTTTTCTTACCTTATGGAATCGCTTATTTATGCCTTGTCCACCGATGAATTGGGTATATGGTAACTGGGCGCTGGGCCATTTCTTTTTTGTTGACATGCCAAACTTGCCCTTCTGCGGGAACATTGAAAAGAGATAGATAAAGTTTTGATTTTCACAGGATCGTTTAATTAAATTATTTCAAAAACAGTGGTACACGTGGCCACCGATAAGAGTGGGCCGTTTGGGGTGGCCACCGCCCCAAACATATCGCTCTGCGAGGACGTTGAAAAGAAAACGGCCCACTCTTATCGGTGGCCACGTGTACCACTGTTTTTGAAATAATTTAATTAAACGATCCTGTGAAAATCAAAACTTTATCTATCTCTTTTCAATGTTCTCGCAGAAGGGCAAGTTTGGCATGTCAACAAAAAAGAAATGGCCCAGCGCCCAGTTACCATATACCCAATTCATCGGTGGACAAGGCATAAATAAGCGATTCCATAAGGTAAGAAAACTTTATCAATCAGCGACTCACTTCTTATGGTGGCCTGTGGACTAATATATATATATGTGTGTATATATATATGCGTGTGCGTCGGGATTGTAACATAAAGACGATTTTTGTGACCGAAACCTGAGTTTTGTTTGTTTTCTATAATATATTCTATATATATATATATATATATTCATAGATATATATATATATATATATATATATATATATATATATATATATATATATATATAATATATATATATATATATATATATATATATATATATATATATATATATATATATATATATATATATATATAATATATATATATATATATATATATATATATATATCTTTATGAATATATATATATTAGGTTTCATAAATATTCCATGTCCGCTAAGCGCAGTGGTTATTACGAAATTTGGCCTCTAAATTATTCATATGGTATAATAATTTAATTTAGTGTTACTAGATCTTTTGAACTTTACTAGGAGTAAGTTTAGATTAGATCAGATAAAAATCATAGGAAAACCGATAGTACCTATTATTGTAAAATCTTTTTATATTTAAATAAAAAATATGACTTATTTTCGTTATTAAGCTTAAAATTTGATTTAATGGTAAAAAGTGACTAGTATTTGGTATTTTATTTGGTATAGCTCATTTGAAATGAGCTATACCAGGCATGTTGATATCTGGCGAGTTATAAAATATATGGTAACTACATAACTTTAGACTAATGGGTTTTTGAATTTTAAATTTTGATGTTACGCGTAAAATATACCAATGCTTCTACTTGGGGTTTTTGGAACGAAGTCCCTTATGGCACGTTCTGGAGCCCGGGAGTGAATTCGAAAAAACGACCAAAATCAACGTCACGCAAAATCCGTCACGAAATCTACAGATGACGATAACTTGAGTAAAAGCTCACCGAGTTAGATGAAATTTGGTACACATGTTCATTTTACCAATGCCCAGGCTGCGTTCGTCGGAAAACGTATCCACCCAAGCGTTCACACGCAACGCTCGCGTAAACGTAAACTTTAAAAGAAGGGAAAAAGTGTTATTAAGGAAGCCTGTTACTTAACTTATTTTGATTATTTTTGTTATATATGTCAAAAATGTCACTTTGTTTTGTAAATAAATAAAATATAATCATGTAAAATTTCACCCTGATAAAAGCAGAAGCTGTAGAGTAGGGAAGAGATATATTTTATAATATTTTAAATTAATTGGCCGGGTAGGTAGAAAACAGTCCTATTTCAATCCAAACTCCTTTAACAAACATACTCTTTCACTATAAACTCATCATGATCAACTTTTTTTCTTATATTTAATATATATTTATAGTAAGACGCATGCTTTAATTATACAAATAATGATTTTCTTTTAATTTTGCCTTAACTCTGCCAGGTACAAGCAGTTCGTTCCTTTTAATTTTGTCTCTTTTCTAACTCCGCCATGTATAAGTAGTTAGCAATGTATACGTACTTAGCAGTGTGATTTTAAAATTTATATTTAATGAAAAATGTAAGGAACTTGGTTCCTACCGGGTGTCCCGCGACACCACACGTTTTTTATTCTTCGCATTTTGGGCTGATAATGAAGAGATATATATGATAAGCCTTGTAATTATTACTATCTAATTGATTTCGGTAACTTATAATTGTGGCTAGCACTGGAAAGGAGGTATATATTGTAAAAACGATTATTTTTCAACTAATGCCTTCATAAGGGTTTTAATTCTTTATAGTGCAGCATATAAAATAATTTGTTTAGTGATAAAACTGTCACCTATGGCCTTTAATTGCGGGACAGAAGGAGTAATAAATTATTTTAGCTATAAGACTTTAAAGCTTTACTTCTTATAGATGTTGGTTTTTTGTCACAGTGGATAACAACAAAGATATACAATATTTAAACATTCAACTTTTACCTGTATTCTATATTTTTTTTTATCAATTTGGGTATGAATAGATAGAAAGTTATATAGTGATCTTTTGACTTTTTCATCTTACATTTTTTGGTTTATTTTATCGTGCAATTAAGAAATAATAGCGTTCATCGGTAACCTTTTAACATTTTCATTAGATCACTGACTACAATTTCCTTTTAATATTATTATTTTTTTATCATTGTCAGTAACATTGAAAATAAGCTTAGTTGAGCCCCCCCCCCCATATTTGTTTTTTCATTTCCTGAAATATTTTTAAATTATTTTGGTAAGTTCTTTTATTTATTTTTATTTATGAAATTAAATATTCAGCATATTAAATGAAAATATAAAAGCTTCTCCTCTTACGGGTTAGATAGGGTTAGACTAGTCAGAAAACTGATGATTTTCTTTTCCCTATAATCATAATAACTCAAAAATATTCAACTTGTCTCTCTGTTAATTTTTTTTTTGTAGCTTTTTTAAAGGTGAGTTATATAAAAGCTATCTAAAAAGCTAAAATGAAAGCTCTCTAGACAGTTCTGTGTGTATTTCTTTTTAATGTAATCAAATAGCAATTTAAGACAAAGTAGTAAAAGACGGAAACTTTCTGCTTTAACCCTCTTTTAAAGTAGATTTTGTTTTTTTTTCGTAAGACTTTGTTTCCCCTCAAAAAGTGTTCTTGGAAAACCGAAAAAAAACTCATTGTACCTTCGCCTATCTCTGACTTCTAAGAAGTAGTTTGAAAAGAAACGTCTAAGTAGAAGACGTAAGCAATTTTATGTTTTATACACTGAAACTCATTTATTTTATCTTTTATATCTTGACGATATAAAGAATTAACGATGTAAGCTTCATTGTGTTCAATTCCTAGTTGAAAATCTTCTTTTATGAAATGTCTTTTTCTCTTCTTCCTGCAAAGAAAATGTTCTACCATTTTAATGCCTTCCTTTTACTAGTACGTCCATCGTGTATGTATAGCATTTCGTAGGTACTCTATTCCTCGTTACATCCTCTCAAACACTTGAATTTTCAAAACAACTCATCTCGCAAGTCCTTCATTTTATTTTGAATTTTTAGTCCCCTCTTTCTTTTGAATTCTAAAGGACACACATCTATTCTATTTTCTCCTATAATTTGTTTTTAAGTGTTGCTCATCACCACATCCTGTTAATTATTACGTCTCACCAAATACCTTCTAACTTAGTGTGTGCTCTTATTATTGTTCCCCTTATATGCTCTATTCTATCCATCTGACTAGAATCCATTAACTATCAATGTTATCTTTTACTTTCTCATGTACGAAGTTTATATAAAGAGCAAGTATTGTGATGGCGCGAAAATTCGATTTTGACAGATTTACACGTTTGAGAATCCTAGAGTCCAAATACCTAAGTGTTTTTTTTTTTGTTTTTTTTTTTTTAAAGTCTGTCAGTCGTCAGCAGTCTGTGCAGGCGCGTGAAGTCTAAACTAGTGGGCCAATTTAGATGAAGTCGAGAAATGATTTTTAGCTATAAATTTGGGGATGCTACCCCTCAAAAACTATACAAAATATTATTTCTCGAAAATGGTTCCGACGAATTTGATTATAAATTCTAAAATGTAATCCATTTAAATACCAATTTAACCATATAATTCGTTTTTCCAAGAAAAATCTAGTGCCCGAGATATTGATGAAAATAAATTTAATGTTATTGAAAATCTAAAAGAGAAAGTTAATGAAAACATCTTAAAAACGTACGATAGACATTAGTCAACACACCTACTAATTTTCATATTATTTCTTGTTTATTTATTACGTTTACTTTCCACGCAGGAGGTTCCGGTTTCGATTCCCGACTCTGACAAGGGGCCCCATTGCTCGGTGTCTTTCAAGCGTGGTCATATAAATGGGCTGTGTATGTCAACAATAAAGCTTATACAGCTGATAGAGCGACACACCAACCCCGTGTCATCAATTCCATGTAATCATATATTCACTTTGGCTGGCTTAGGCTTTCCACGGGCTGTTGCGTCACCGAGTTAGTTAGTTCAGAATCAAATTATACATACATTGTTTTAAGCGTTAAAACATACTAATTTTTTACGAAAAGCTCTCTTTAGTATGTAGTTTTCATGCTCTGTAATTACAATTGATTGCAAGAAGAGTTTACTTTCATTTACCTTTTATTTTATTCTATCTTCTACACTGTATACAGTATACTTTATACAGGGTCTTAAAAGCTTTTATCATGTTTAATTCTTTTTTTCTGTCTTGCAAATGCAAAGAAATTCTTCATTTGCCACAATTCCGTGTGCTTTTATAAACTTATTAGGTGATTTATTACTTTCTCGTTGAGATGAATGGGATTACTCAGACTTTGTTTATACTAGAAAGGATATTATTTATCAAGTTTTTCTCGCTTCAGTAACAGGGTAGTTTGAATGTAGACGAATCTGTTTAGTTAGGGCTTCAAAAGTAGAGCTAAATAAAAGCTAGAGATAAATAGCGTTCAGAAAATCTCAGTTATTTGTTAGACACCCTAGAAACTTTCTTATTTAATTAATCAACCAATCAAGGGTTTGCTTTAGACTGTATCTTAGTATGTACTAAGATATAAGACGTATACAGCCTCCCAAGTCGCTTTCCATCCTCCTTACTATTAAAAGCATTAAGTAGAATCAATGTAGGAACTATTTTAAAATTAATTATGTTAGTTTTCTATTCCGTTATTTTGTATTGTGGCTTTTGATGTTTACAGGTAAGTCGCCAATCAAATTTATATTATATTAGTTTCACTTTTAATTTATTGTAGTAATTAACATGTTGAATGAATGTTTAGACAGCTGCATTAATAGAATCAGATTTATAAGAATAAAAGCTTGTAATATATTAATAATAAGTTAATAAACTAAATAATATTAGAAGTTAATTTAGAAATAACCTTACTGTGGTTTTGCCAGCGAAAATGGGGTTTATTAATAGTCTTTATTGATTAAAACGTAAAATGCAATGCATCAAGTTTAAAACTTTATTACATTATTAATTGGTATTATATAACGAACGGTCAAGTAAACAGATTTATTTTTGTTTTTTGTAAAAATTATAATTTCACTTTTAGTTTTTCTCGGTGTTTCAAAAAATATTTATTGGCTTTTATTAATTGTATATACCTAAATAGTATTCTCATTGTACCTGATAATATGAGCACGCAACCTTCTGATTTATACATATTGTTAAATAAATTTGTAATTTAAAACAATAAATCTTTTGATATAACCAGTGTTGATCATGTCACTACAGGATTTCCAATATTAATATTATAAATATTTAGGAATTATTGTACAATCTTTGAGATTAGAATAACAGGGACTCGAATAGATATGTATGGCCTCCATCCAGCGCGTGAATCTATATACCATTGTTCTGCCGGAAGGCAAATGATAACTTGAAATTTCTTCCTTCCTGAAGTTGGCGGAAATGTTTCACAATACTGTAAATCGCTAAGAGCTCGCGATCTTATGCTCTGTACTCTTGTATGGGTTGGAGTCAGCTTCTTTTGAGAAGAAAGCTATAGGTCGAGCGAGCGGTGTTGTCCTCAATCCGTTAAAGCGCTGCTACCACTCTTTTTCTCTGATGCATCCGTAACAAGATGGCACGATGCCACCAGGTTTTGAAAAAAATAAATGATGTAGCGATGAAGAGAGCTTGTTTACAGGCTGTGAAAGCGTTTTTAGCCTCTTCTGTCTAGAGAGCAGGTGTCATATACTTTTACACGGGTTGTGATTAGGATTTCAAGGGGTGCTTAAAGAATCGAGATTTTTTTAACAAAACGGTTATAAAAATTAATTACAGCATTAAAGTCTTAAATTATGAAATATACGCGGGGTTTTTAATGATGATGACCTTCTTTAGACAGGTTGTACCCAAGAAACTTAAACCACCCACCGCACCCTGCACCCTTGCCAAAAACAAGGTGATTAATATGTTCCTCCGGTGAACTGGAGGCTGCATGTACGTCATCAATTTAAACATAAACGTAATCAATTCCTCGTAGAATATCATGTATGAAGCGCTGAAACGTTTGTTTAGGAGTTGGTCTCCCAATTAGCCTCCCCAAAACGTTGTTTCGAGTTGAACTCAGCCTTTGCATCAGAAAGCTTTTTCGGATCTAGTCTTCGTGCCTTAGCAAACATGGAAGTCCAGTAGTGTTGATATGGGATATTGTGTGTTTGATCTCAGCTAGTGAGAAATCCTTCATAATCTGTGGAACGAGGTTCTTAGTAGGTGAACATAAATGGATTCTTCTTTGATCACTTGGATTACCACTGGCTATCCAGATGAAAATGCACTAAAATTTCATTTAAGTGTGTCCATCGATGAGTTCAAGGGACTTCATATCGATTATCAGATTGTGATCATATAGAAATCAGCTCTAAGGATAGGCGAGGATACACCAGTAACGATAAAATTCTTCGAGTAGTTTCGACCCATACCAAAGTGAGGCACGTTTCACCGAACGTATTAATGCCGGTGCCATTTACCGCAAAGAGTTTGTAAGTATAGGATCGGGGTTTTTCTTCTCGTCCTGGTTGCTGTAATTTCCAATAGGTCACCTGGGTCGATAAGGTCTCTCTAACCTGCGGTTTTTTCGGTTATCCAGAGGTGGTTTAACGTCGAACCCTTCACCACTGCGAGTGCAGAGCTTTCTAGTTCCCCGATATGTTAAATGGTGGAATGATATTTTGGGCTTAACCATTTTTTTTTTTTTATAAAACCTGCAAATGCCCGGTTTAATATCCCATAATCTATTAGATATATTTTCTACCTCTCTCCAGAGTCATAAAAAGCGTCTATAATTCACCAAAGCTTGGTATGTTCTTTGCGGTGGTGGAGAATTTACTAGATGAGAAACATTTTTCAACTCGAGGGCTCTGACTACATAATGAAATTTTGTTTGGACAACAGGTTGGCCATAGCAAACTGTACCTTGACCTACATGCACTTGAGTTGAGGTTTGGTTTTTCAGAATGGAGGTATCTTATTGCAATTCTATTGATAGTTGTGGCCTTTTTTGTTGGAGGTGAATTATTATTTTAAGGATTTGGGACTTAGTTCCAATGTAAAGGACCTGGCATCTTGTATTCGCTTATAACAAGGCCGTAGGAATTTTATTCCGTAAAAAAAAAAAAACAATTTTGTACGTAAAATAAAAGTAAGCCTTTACCAGTAAGCTAGTCAGTTGAAAAACTACTGGTTTATACCCTACAATAATGTCGTATGAATTCGTAACTTAAATTTTATTTATTTTATAGATATTATTATAGTAGTCCTGGAGATAGCGTGCAAAAAATGTCTGACTAACATCAACCTAGAATTTAGTTTACAAGTTAATCTTTTAGTGCCTTTTAAGAATATGTGGTCGGCAAAGTTCGTCTTCGGGACATTGCCTAGCAATAAGCATTTGAAAAAAAACAAACCGGTGGTGAATAGCCATGTCCCACCCTTTATGATAGACAATGTTTTTTGCCAAATTCAAATATTACTTTCAGTTTGTAGTTTTTCTTGGAATTTCAAAAAGGACCTATGTATTCCCTTTCGTTTATGTTAAATTAATAGTTTTCTCGTAAGGTACAATGCTTTATTATGTATAGTATTAATATCTCTCTCTTTTTTTCTCTATAAGGAATAATTTTTTAAGTATTTGATTTTTTTTTATTTCACATGCAGCATCATTACCTGTTGACCTTTATCCAAATATATTGCTTTCAGTAACACAAAATTGTTATGACCTATAATGTCCAAATATTAACGTTAGTAGTAGAATCTAGTATCGACGCCTCTAAATAATTTACGCAGGATTATCTTTTATCTGTTTGCCCAGATTGTTTGCACTTTATCTAAATTTCCTCTAACCTATATATGTGGAGAGAGCCCTCTCCATTATATTTCCAATACTCCAATTAGGTAGCTTCACCACACCCTTATGAATTACTAGTTTAGTGTACTATTACCCTACCTTCTAAATATACTAGTACTCTGATCGATAACTCGACCAACCAATACTGGTTTATCAAGATTCGGATATTAAATTTCTTTCCAAAATTTACGTCAGTTACCCGCCCACGAGTCTTGTAATATTTAATTCAAATTTTTTTGGGGTTATAAAAATAAATGTGTTTATAGAGAATTCCAGATTTTTAATATTTTATTTATGATTTGATGTTTGAAATGCAAGAGATAACTCTATTTCTTGATAATGCATTCCTTAGTACTTGCTGTGACTAAATAAATAAAGAAAAATCTAAGTTATTAAAAGATTTTGATCACAATTTGGAGATTAGAAACGTTTTTATATCAGAAGGAATAAAACTGAAAAAGTTACGGTTTTGACTTAAACAATTAATTTTAAAAGTGTTTTCCTCTCTTAAATATCGGATCTAATGTTTGTTTTAAAATTTGCTTCTTTCTCGTCGAGAAATTCTTTAATTCAAGACGAATAAAAGCTATTAATTCGTGCAAAAGCTAAAGTAGTTGATCCTAGGACTTCTTGAAATAGTGACTTTTTCCATCGGAGGGCTTTAACCCATAGAAACATCCTTACAGTTGGGCCCATTAAGCTACCCCGCTAAATTAAAGAAGCTTCTTTTTGTTCCTGTGTAAACTAATAGACTTACAAAAAGTTTAAAGTGTGCTCATTAGTCATCTTCTTAATCCTATCCAAATGAGCAATTTGCGAAGCAAAATCTTTTAAGGGCCTACGCTAAGCAACAACTTTGAAAATGAAATGGAATTACACCCTCCTACTCTAAAAGTTGGTAACTTCGGCTCTATCATGGTGGTAGTGAAAGTGGACGCTTATCGATCATTCCTCAAACCTCTCGACCTAAAGCGAACGGGAAAAATCGAGCTTGACGACCGAGACGCTTCAAATTATTTAAAGATAAAACAAGATGTTTTGACCTTCCCGGAGAGACCCTAGCCGACTGTCAAACAATCGTTCCGCATTTGTAGTTCGCATTTAACGCACATTCGAGTTCGGGACGAGTACAAATCAATCAACCCCTGTGGTGAGGGCATATCAGTCCCCATTTGCCCGATCTATCGATAAATTATAGGATTTAGGAGTTTTTCCTGTAAATTTGTTTACTATATCTTTGATAAGTAGTCTTAAGTAATCTGTTTTGTTATCACCCCCCCCCCCCCTCACACCTACCGTGCGATTTTTCGCAAAAACAGAGTTGTACCCTTCAACTTTTATGGTTGTCTGCCCTAGCAGACTACTGTTTAGAATTTGAAAGGTTAAACAAACTCACAATTCATTAAAATAAACTCATATTTAAAAAGAAAAAAAAAAATAAATAACACTAAAATAATACCCTGTCTTTGTGAAAACTGAACTCTCGCCTCTTTCGAATTAACCGCACGGACAGATCGAAGAAGGACATATATATTCTAATAAATAGCAGCAAATTAGCATCTTTTACACTAATACCTAGTAGACTGATTGATTTTTCCTTAAAACTCTAATGATATAAAAATATTATCTACTTATCATAATTTTGGACAAAGGTCAAAAAAAGTATAAATATAAATATATCTATAAATAATGAGGTAATTAACATTAGCCATGCTTTGTTCAGCTTTTTTTGCACTAAATAGTCTTAGGAAATCAGAAAACCCCATAAACGATAAAGGGTGTAACCCTGTATATGCGAAAAATCGCCCGGTAGGTGGGGAGGGGGATGACAAAAAAGACCCGAAATATTGTCATATTGAATGTGAAGAATCGTAAGTGGGATTGATACGATATACCAATTAAAACGAACGCCTCTCCTCTAAATTAATTTTCAAAGTCAGCTTCGGCCTTTCTGCTATCATACCTACAATGAATAGCAGTATAAATATTTCAGAAATATCTCAGTGCTTTCGTTACTTTCGGTAAGCTCGGAAGCAATAAGCACTAGCGAAAGATGTGTATTAAGCATGCAATAAAATTATAAGTTCCAAAAAAGTAAATTTAGATAAAACCAAAACTACAGAAGTTAACAACTAAAGCAAAGTTAATAATTTAATTAAGAATTAGAGCACTATAATAATTGTTTTGTTGCCTTTTTGGACCTTTAAATTATATTGTATACTTTCTTTGATACAATTATTACGAGTACTTAAACTATTCTGTCATTCATTGTTAAGCACTAATGAATAAAGAGGCAGAGAGGCCGAAAGCTTGCTTTGAAAATAATATTAATTTTGTGAAGAGGCATTCGTTTTAATCCCTTTGGTCCCTTTGATTCCCTCTAAGTAAATAATATTAGAACAATTTATATGAAATTATTTTTGAATTCAGCTAGACTTCTAGATGATGCTTTGTAAAACTCCGAAATCAGCTTTGGTGGAAAACGGATTGTCGATTATCCGGATTTGCAAGGTGGTTCTTCATAATATTATATTTAACCATTGTAAGATATCTATATGATTATATAGCCCAGTAAAATTATACCAAAACAAAGCCGTGCCTCCGATTAATTCAGACAGAAATATAACTCAGAATATAATTCAACTCAGAACTATAATATTTTAAAGTAAAAAAGAAACTTATTTATTGTGAATTAATTTTCTTAATTGAAGTCTGTCAATTTAATGCGTTAACAAGGTTCTAGACTTCGAAATTTATCTTCCATTGTTTATATAAACGACTTTTTTAATGATTTTCCTTTTTTAGAATTTTTTTCCAATATGTTGGCCATTTATTTCAAACACAGTATCTCTAGACCGGTAATAGTTAGAGACCTGAAATTTTGCATGGAGGCTTATCTTACCCCCTAGGTGCTTGCTAAGAAAGCTTTTTACGGTCCGCCATCTTAATTTAAAATGGCGGCAATTTATTTGCAGAATTCGATCTCAGAACGTTATCTCCAAAACCAATTGCACTAGAACCTTCAAATTTAAAATTTAGTTTCCTTTTATAATAATGTAATCAACAATATTTGTGAGAAGATTTTCGAATCGGCCATATAATTGAGAAGGTCATTTAAGTCCCTTTCGCCATTTTTATAATTATTTCTTTAAAACTATTGCTTTTGTATAATAATTTCTAAAATAATACTCATATTTTAAGAAATTATAATTGTGTGGTTTTTGTTATAATTTATTATACTTATTGTCTGTTACCCTAAGTATTAAACAAGAAATTGCTATTACAAAAATGTTACAATACATCAATTATATCAACAATATTTGCGGTACAAAAAATAAATCCGAAATTACAAAAAAAATAAAAACAATTAACCAAAATATTAATTTAAATATTATTGTATAATTTGTTCCAGGAATTATAAAAACCTCTTTCATCAAACAAGTAATCAATTTATTTATTTTATTTTATTTGTTAATATTTTTTATCTTTGATCATTCTACCCAAGATGCTTTCCTCTCTTGGGAGTATTTTACAGTTCTTACAATAGACTGGCTATTAGTTAATTAATATAAATATAAAATTCAATTTCACAGATATTTACTACTACTGATACTAACTATTTATAATGAACCAAACCTTAGCGTTCACAAATTAAGTTCACAATTATGATCGTCTAAATCTATATGGTATAATAAATCTTCATGTCTAAAATTTGAACTTTTATTTTCCAACCTTATTTCCACAATACCTGATAAGTCCACTTAACTACTTAATCAGTTTATCTTTTAGAAAAAAATTCTTTCATAAGGGACACTTTTTTTGTATTATAAAAAATAATATGATATTTTAAGAACTTTTTAAAAAACAAGGAACTCTGTTCAATTTATTCTAGGATTATTATTTTCTCGTATCACGTGATTAAACCCGACTTCTTAATCTTAATTTCACTAATGGATTTGTGATTTAACAAATAATCATTACGAAGTTTATTAATGTAATAACAACTATGATTAAATTTAAATATATTGATTCATTTTTACAAGTAATCAATCAATCAATCAATCAACATTTTATTGCTTATAGTATTTACAATATTACAAGTAATATTTAAGTAAAAATGATATAATTTAGAAAAAAACTTTATGAAAATATTGTAAAACTAATCATTTGCAAACTCTCGTTTTTCTTGTATCTTGAATTAAGATTTTACTAGTTAAAAAATTACTCACTTAATCAAAAATGTTATTAATGTATATATTTAACATTAATCCTTACAGCAACGGTTGAAGATGGGGACATATATTTATCTCGGTAATTTATCGCTTTCTATTTAATAGTTACCTATATTTAAGCAAAGCATTTTAAGTGGACATCATAAATATATATATATATATATATATATATATATATATATATATATATATATATATATATATATATATATATATATATACACACGTATAAATCTATACATATTGCGATAAACAACTTGGAAAATATTTATCTTGACACGGTAAAAAAAAAAATTGCAAGGGATTTGTCAGTTTTTGGAAGAGATTTTGAAAAATGGGATTGGGGAGCTTTCAAGCACTATGTCGTTGGGAGACTTTGACAAACTGAACGAGCTTTCAATACATCACCTTCTCCCCGCTTTACCCCAGTTACGCAGAACAAGACCCCCTCCTCTGCGGTCTTTAACTAATAAAATGGATATTCCATGGTTTTCCTTCCCAACTAATCTTTGTGGAATTAAAACTGTCAAACACTAAATCACTTTTAAGGAAAAATGAATAATTAAAAAAATACGGTTCTTATTTCCGTTGAATAATGATTTAATATTTTACATGTTGACTTTATTTATCGCTTTTTAATATCTGTTTTTGAACGCTATTTAAACAATTTTGCTGTGATTATAAGTAATTTTAAATTTGAGATATATTTTACTGTTGTTCATCTTTGTTTATGACATGTTTATAAAGCAGGTATGTCTTGATGAAGGACGATAATCGAGATAAAAGTTTTAATAAACATTTATTATAACTTGGCATCGCATGGCTCTTATTTTGAAGTGAGCCCACTCTATAATCACTGTAAACATAAAATTAATTATTATTGTTCCGGCTACTTTTATTCATGAATAGATGTTTTCGTAAATTGGATTCACCTTCTTTACCGATTTTTTTTATTGTATTTTAACAGTGCTTCATGTCTGTATTGTGATGGCGCGAAAATTCGTTTTTGAGATTTGGACGGATTTACACGTTTTGAGGTGTCCCCTAAGTCCAAAAAAATTGTTTTTTTTAAAAAAAAAATATGTCTGTCGTCTGTGCAGACGCGTGGAGCCTAAACTACTGGGCCGATTTTGAAGTTGGTGTTCAGAAAAATTATACTCCAAGGCAAAATCGAGGAATCAATTTTAGCTCCAAATTCGGGGGCGCTACACCCCAAAAAAATATTTCTTGAAAACGGTTGAGACGATTATGATTAAACAATTCTAAAATGTAGTCCATTTAAATATTTCCAGGGAAAAATCTAGTTTCCGAGATATCGGTGAAAATAAATCTGAGAGTGTTAAAAACGAAAACGTTTTGGGGATCTGATAACATAAGGTGTATAACAAATTACTCATTTATAACACAATAATTAAGCCCATATGGTCATACGGTACTGAACTCTGGGGTTGCACCAAACGACCAACTCCTATCGTATTTAGTCCCTACATAACAGTCCAAAATCCTAAGAAGAAATAGTCCACGCTCCTTTCTATGTTTCTAACTTCACCCTTCACTTCACAACGACCTTAAAGTCCCCTTCGTCCATGATCTAGCCATATCCCGATATAAATCCTTCAATTCACAACCTGTCGTTACCATTCATTCCTGGAAATCCTCCTCGACGTCTAAAGAGGCAGTGGCCACTTGATCTATTAAACAATGCTTAACGTCTAAATATATTTATGTTTTATCAATTGTATTAATTCAAGCTAGTATCTGTGAGTGCTGCTAATGGACAGTTCCTCACTTCAAACCACTCAAGTCATTGTAAAAACTAACATCAATATTGCTTGTAACATGAACATGTAAAATTATGTAGTTGCAATTTTCTAATAAATAATAATAATTTAAAAAAAGAAGGGATCTGGAAGCAAGATTATACGAGAACGACTTTTTTTTATTGAATTTGAACAGTGCTTCAGGTCTGAACTCTTTCATTTATGTTATATGTAACATTTATGCTTTATATTAAAATGTACATCAGAGCTTTTATTCTCTGCTTCTTGTATTCTTTTATAAATTGATATTATGGCAGTTGATATTTTATTAAGGTGAAATTCAAGAATGATGAATTGTTATTTTTTTTTGGGGGGGGGGGGGAGAGGAGAATTTTCCCCCTTAGTTTGAGATGACTGTTCATTTTTAAATAAGTTTATTATCTTATGATAAGACGGATGATGGATTATATTGAATTAATTGATAGTTTGTCTCTTGAGGAGCTCATTCTGTAAAGGTTGTTCATTATAACTTGGATACCAACAAGGCCTGAGTTTCATTATCAATTTCTATTCAGTTCCAGGCTATCATTAGGCGAAGCCTTTTCAATTTCCCCTTCTCCTTTCATTTCGGTTCATCAGTTCCTTTATTGAAATCTCTGAATATTGGTCGATATTTTTTTAATGGTGTGTAACTAGGTATCGAGTGGCTAGGCCAAAAACTTATTTGAAAAGAAGATATTACATTAGTGTATTTGAAAGATTACCCTCGTAAAATAGATTATCATTATTTTTTCCGAGCTTATTGAAAGTAACGGAAGTAATGTGATCATTCTTACTGAACGAATTTCCTCATCAGGATTTTCAGACAGACATCAGGGAACCTTTTTTGTGGTCTTAAGTATATCTGTCGGTCAATATTTTTTGAAAACTACTTGGCAATTTTAAACAGATAGTATCAAAGTTGGCCTAATATTAACATTAATCGTTTGCGCCGTTTAATCCCTATCGCGTATGAGCAGACACTTTTTTTTTATCAACACTGCTTTAAAAACTACTTATCTTATTTTTATTAAATTTATATAACGTTATTTAATTAGCCCCCACAGGTGGTCCCATTTTAATTTTCAGTTTCTGCACATTTTGCTTCCTCTTGTGCTTTAACCTAGTTTTTTGGGTAACACTTACATTTTGAAATCTACCTCCTTGTACATTATTTTATTCTCTTTGAACATATCTTCAGAGATTTAAGGAAGCTATCTACCACACTAAATGTCAGATATTTTTCACTCCTACTTTTCAAACACTTTTATAATCCCAATAAACTTCACAAATCTAAATTCATTTTGGAATACCTAAAACTCGAATTTCCTTTTCTCAAAAAATTCTTTCAATGTAAGTGTTTAGTTGTTTAGATCATATTATATAAAATACAAATAAATGTGTTGATGCCCTATTATTAGCTTTGAAATTTCGTTCTATGATGCAAGCAAAATGAGAATTACAAAGACAGTGCCAAAATTGAGCCGTTAATTTATTTACGCTAAAATTGAGCCGTTCATTTCTTTATGCTAAAATTATGTCGTTAATTTATTTATCTTTTTAATTCATTAATAGAATCCTTTTCTCAGTTATTTAAAAATTAAAACTTAGAATTATTTAGTTTTATCTATTAGTGGTTTAGATTGTACGACTTTCTTCTCATAATGGTTTCCATTATGTATCTGCTGAGTCCATAAATTAGAAAATATGAATTATGTTGCTGAAAATAAATCTTATTTTTAAAAGGAGAAAATAGGGAATTTAATCACTTTCTTTTCGTTTTAATTCTGCAATTTGTATATTCTGCTCTTTCATCTACTTTATTCATTCCACATCTTTGAGGCGTAAAAAAACAATATTTTATATGGTACCCAAAAAAATTATCTTATATAATATGAAGAACTAGAAAAATGATGTGTATAAAACAATATTTTTTATTTCCTCTTTGTGTTTACTTGGCGATTTGCCTCCCCAATTTTGATATTTTTTCTGAAACTCTCTGCTGTTTGTGATAATAGTGTCTGCTTACTCATTTTAAAATAATCTGAAAGAACTTGTGGCATAACCTTGACATTTTGACGATGAACGGAGAATAAATCTTTAATCTTTGAAAGGTCTTAAGGTGAGGTAGACTTTAATCTTCTCTCGACATTATTATATTTTCATTATTAATTAAAAAAGAAGAAGAGTCTCAATTTTATCTATTTATGTTTGTACTTTTACGTAAGTATTGTGGTATCGCAAAAATTCGATTTTGAGATATTGATGGATTTACACATTTTAAAAGTCCAAAAAAGTTTTTTTTTATAAAACATTTGTATGTGGTTTGTGCAGACACATTAAGCCTACACTAATGGCCGACTTCTATAATAATCACACACTAATTATTAAGAGAAATCCTACCTCGAGGCGAAATCAAGAAATTCCTCCTAAAACTTTAAGAGATCGTGTAACGAAATGAACTCTTTCAAACGGTTTTGGCAAATTAAAATACAAATTCAACCACCTGTTGAACGCTTTATTTGTATATTTCATAATAAATTGATTTAATTTGATATTATGGGATTTTAATTCTCTATGCAAGTGTGTGTATTAAGTCTTGTTCGAGTTAATCGGGAACTTCTTTTTTATCATTTATTTAATCAAGTAGTGTCCCGACGACGCACCTATAAAAATAAATGTTTGTTTTGGTTTCTAGCCTCAGAATGTAAATTCTGAAGTATTTTTGTGTGCTGAATTCGAATGCGAAGTCAAACTTTCTCCTATATGAACAGTTTTCCCGGAAAATGAGCCTAAAGTCGGAAAAATTGTGTAATTGGGGGTTTTCGTCCAAAAAAGTTTTGTAAAAAAAAAATTAGGCGTTTAATTATCTTTAAACCAAAGAGAACACGAATTTAAAGTAAAAAAAATCTGCTGACCTTACTTTTTTAAGAAAATTAAAAAATAATAAACAAAAAAAAAATCTTTTTTCCCTTATAATGAGTCATATTGTATTTATATTACTTTTTCAGTCATATAACAAAAGTTTTGTGACTTTTTTCTGACATTATGCTAGATAAATACAATGAATGTGACCGAGAAGGGGGGGGGGGGGGGGGTATCAAATATTGTAATTTAGCCTATCAATTGAATTGAAAAAAGACATACAAGTTGTGGTTTTGCGATTTATTGTAATTCTCTAGAATAATAGAAAAAAATCACAAAACGTTTCTTATATATGACTGAAAAAGTAGTATAAATAATATATGACTCATTATAAGGGAAAATCGATTTTTTTTTTACTTTAGATTCGTGTTCTCCATGGTTTGAAGATAATTAAACGACAATATATATATTTTTTTTAAGAAATTGTTTTGGGTGAAAAATTGAGACGAAAAACACAATTTTTTCCGAACTTTAGGCGCATTTTTCGGGAAAACTGTACCTACGTATAGGAGAAAATTTGACTTCAGATTCGGATTCAGCGACTTCAAAACATTAAGTTCAGATAACATTTTCATGGGGCCCGAAAATTGGTTAAATTTTGCAGAACAGTGTAATTTATCTAAAATAATATACTTAATTTTCCTTTTTATTCTAAATATAAAATTAACGAAGTATAAAATGAATACCATGAAAGAAGCAGAACAGTTGGTTAGTAAAGAGATTTAGATATAAATACTAAAAAATTATCTCTTTGGTCTGAATAAAAAATAAAGGTAATTCTATGAATAAGTCATGTCAGCGTCAAATTTAAGCATCAGGTTTCAAGCATAAAACTTAGTTTTATGGAAGCGCTGTACTGAAACAGCTTAATTCAGTTAGCTTCTCTTATCGAAAGCTTTCATATGTGAAATAACTGCGTCTTCTGAACAAAATTTTGATTTCTCGAGCATTTTCTTCAAAATTTTGATTTCCCAATTTTTGACACTTATATTGTTTAAATCTTAAAAGAACATTTCTATATTTTTCAATCTACATTCGTAACTTCTCAGCCTCAGCTTTAGACGGGTATACTTATTACTATTACTTATCCTCTATTTTATTCCCCTCGGAAAATTTAAAAAAAAACACGTGTGGTGTCGCGGGACACCCGGTAGGAACGAAGTTCCTTACATTTCTCATTAAATTTAAATTTTAAAATCACACTGCTAAGTACATATACATTGCTAACTACGTACGCCACGTATACTTGGCGGAGTTGGAAAATAAAAAAAATTAAAAGAACGAACTGTTTGTACCTGGCAGAGTTAAGGCAAAATTAAAAGAAAATCATTATTTGTATAATTAAAGCAAGTGTCTTACTATAAATATATATTAAATAAATATATATTAAGAAAAAAGTTGATTCATTATTAAGTTCATTATGAGTTTATAGTGAAAGAGTATGTTTGTTAAAGGAGTTTGGATTGAAAAAGGACTTTTTTCTACCTACCCGGCCAATTAATTTAAAATATTATAAAATATATCTCTTCCCTACTCTACAGCTTCTGCTTGTATCAGGGTGAAATTTTACATGATTATATTTTATTTATTTACAAAACAAAGTGACATTTTTGACATATATAACAAAAATAATCAAAACAAGTCAAGTAACAGGCTTCCTTAATAACACTTTTTCCCGTCTTTTAAAGCTTACGTTTACGCGAGCGTTGCGTGTAAACGCTTGGGCGGATAACGTTTTCCGACGAACTCAGCCTGGGCATTGGTAAAATGAACATGTGTACCAAATTTCATCTTACTCGGTGAGCTTTTACTCAAGTTATCGTCATCTGTAGATTTCGTGACGGTGATTTTGGTCGTTTTTTTCGGATTCACTCCCGGGCTCCAGAACGTGCCACGCCACAAGGAACTTCGTTCCAAAATCAACCCTTGGAAAACACTGGGCTAAGTAATTATGAGAAAGTAAGAAAAAAATCGTATATGAGAAACTTTGTTTGAGTTGTCTCGGACCGATTTTTATTTTATTAAAATAACATTAATTTATTTTTATTATATTAAATAGAATTAAAAAAACTATTACAGTAGAATTAAGCTTACACAATGAAGTTCTATTAGAAATGCCAAAACAAATTTTAGAAAATCCAAAACAGATGTCTTCTAATGACATTTAACTTTTCAGTCTAAATAATGAAATGTTACTATTAAAATGTTTTTCACAAGTTTTAAATTAAGTAAATTAAAAAATAGACTGCCAATTAGTGTGGCACATAGCTTCCTCGCATCCTATCATGTACATTATTTTTATATTAACATTAAAATTATTGTTATATTACTTTATTGTTAGATTGTTTATTGTGTAAAAACTATTAATAGCTTTTAGCGATCTTTAACACTTCATAGCGGTGTCACTGTTAGTTTTACTAAAAAATTGTATTTGAAAAAAATGTTTGTCTCATTGAATAGATGAAGTTTGATTTTTTCCCCCACCTAAAATTCCAATTTTAAGTTTGAAGTTCACGTTTACGCGAGCGTTGCTCGTGAACGCTTGGACGGATAACGTTGTCCAACGAACTCGTCCTGGGCATTGGTAAAATAATCATGTCTACCAAATTTCCTCAAAATCGGTCGTCATTTTTCTCAAGTTATCGTCGCACGTTTCATAATTCGCGGACACACAGACAGACAGGAGACCAAAAATGTTCCCTGATGTCTGAAACTGAAAGGAATTCTGTCTTGGAATTTTTAAAATCGGAGGCATAAAAGTTTTTCGTTCTCAAAAGTGAACACAATGCTTCCGTTACCTTCGGTAAGCTCGGAAGCAATACACTTTCTCATCGATATACATAAAAATAGTGAATTATAATTAATTTTTGATGGATTTTAAGGTGTGTATTTAAAAATAAATAAAAACTAGATGATTTTCATTTCTTTATTAATTTGTGAGACGTTTCGACCCTCTAAGGTCATCTTCTCATCACATCCTTTTTCATTCTACAATTGAAAAACATATACAATAATATTTTGTATGTATGTCTATGTATTTTTTATAATTTCATTGTTAAATTTTTCAGTTTTTAATCAAAAATTTTTAATTAGTTTAGCTAATTTTATTATGTAATTAAAATTTTGACGAATCTTACAGAGGATTATGATTTTATTATTAATCTTAATATAATTGACAAAAAAAAATTCAATGTGACTACACAACACATCAATTGTAAGTAATGATGTTTTTGTTTGTAATTATACATGTATTTTTGAAGCTTTATGTGAATTCAAATTGTAAAATAATGTTAAATAATGAAAGAAATAAGGAATTGTTGAAAGATTAGAAATAATATTATTGTATATGTTTTTCAATTGTAGAATGAAAAAGGATGTGATGAGAAGATGACCTTAGAGGGTCGAAACGTCTCACAAATTAATAAAGAAATGAAAATCATCTAGTTTTTATTTATTTTTAAATACACACCTTAAAATCCATCAAAAATTAATTATAATTGACAATTTAAAAAGGTGTTTAATTTTTAACAACATTTGTTGAAGAAAAAACAAATAAAAATAGTGTACAGAATTGAAATTCCTTAATATCTAATTTTATTACTTAATTTGTTAATCTTATTTTTTTACACTTTCGTTCCGATTTTCAGCTAAATCAAATTTATTTTCATCATTATCTCTGGAACTACATTATTTTCCAGGAAAACAATTTTTATAGTAAGGCTAGGCGCACACTGGGGGCAAAACAGTCTGCAGACTGTTTTGCCCCCAGTGTGCGCCTAGCCTAAAAGTCTATGTACATGGCCAACGTTTTAATCAAAATAGTGAGAACGGTTTTTGAGGTTTTTTGAAGTTTTTGAGGGCACCCCCTTAAAATTTGAGCAAACATTTCTTGAATTTGCATCTAGGTATGATTTTTTTGAACATTGCAGTGAAATGCCATTGAAATCAGTCTACTAGTTCATGCTCCTCGTGTCTAAACAGACTACAGACAAACTTTTTAAAACAATTTTCTTTATGTTGGAATATCTACAAACATGTAGTATTCTAGGTATCTACATATAAATCTAAATATTTGTTTGGTACCTTCGACCCATCTCAATACGTGAATAAAAATACGTATGGCAAATTTAATCTAAGTGGATATTGTATTTTAGTATTTTTAGGCCATTTGGCAAATGGTCACTCGGAAATTACAGTTCATATAATATGAATGAAAAAAATAAAAAATCTTTAATTAAAGCGTTTTCATTTTTGGTTTAAGTAATCATAATCCATAACCTCTTGGCACACAGACCTTCTGAGGGTGGAAGTATCACAAGCAGAGCTAGACAACATCTTGTTTATAAATTTATACATGCATAAACATACACTTTCTATCATTATATCCAAGAATAGACGAGCTATTCTAATGCAGACTTATAAATTGAACCACCTCAATTTTGAGAATGAGGCTACCCTACATTAACCCTAAATTTGAATGAAAATATAAAATCTAACCGAGATTTAAATAAAACGTGTTCTTTGTAATATCCAATATTTCTGGCTTGCTCCCAAAATGTCTTTAAATTTCCCATTCTTAAGTCTTAAGGGTGACCCCTAGTTAAGAATATCTGCCCATTATTAAAATCATTATATGAATGGTGTAAATCGGTTAAGTAATTGTCAAGTTGGCTTAGTATAAAGTGGAGCAAAAAATTACTACTAACTATCAAGGCCGTTTCTACTAATAGGCGCAAGACTAGGCGGCCGCCTAAAATTTTAGGGGCGGCAAAAGGAAGGGGAAAAATAAATGTTTAATGTTTTTTTTTTTTTTTATCAAAATAACGAAAATATCGAGCAAATCAGGAGAGAAGGAAAAATTGAATTGTTTTCAAATCCATATACCGAACAATTTCTTAATATATGCTTACTTTGACTAAATAAACTCAAGTGGAGACAAATTAAGAACTCTTTTGGTTGAAAATAGGCCAAAACAAGTGAGATGAAAATGTTGTTTTTTATGAAAAACTCAAATTAATAGAAACCTATCTGCGCAGTTCCATGAGCCTATAAAGACTCGTATAGGACTAGCCACAATTTTATTAGAAACAGATTTACTTACCACCTAGACATTACAGATCTTATTAAAGAATTTCCCTAAAATGAAGGTAAGGAAGGTACCAATCAACCAAAGAAAGATAAAAGAAAGAACCTAAAATAACGCTAAAGTTATAAGAGATATTTAAAATGAAATAAAATATAACTCCTTATTTAGATATTTAATTTTTGATGGGATTATGTTAGATACAAGATCTTTTGTGTATAATACATTAATTTTTTTTAGCCTGAATGACAAAGGGAAAAGGCGAATAGTAAAAAGGAGGGGGGGGGGGATTTTTTAATTTTTGCCTAGGGCGGCAAAACACCTAGAAACGGCCCTGTTAACTATAAGGGTTTCAAAGAACTTTCAACTTTGACTTTGTCAGGTGCACATCGTAGGATTACGTATTTTTTATGGTGAGATTCCCTGTATTTTTTGTATTATGGTTTTCTCTCAAGCTATTAAGAAGTACATATTTACAATTTTTCTGTATAAAATATTTTATGTATTACAAAAAAAAGATTTATTAGAAAAGTAAACTTAAGTAACTAACTTTTTTGGTATACTTTCTTGTTTTTAATTAACATAATTGAAATTGGAAGTACATAATATGTAAAAATCCCAGCTTTCTAGGTAGTCAGAAGGTAGGTTAAAAATGTATAATTCATAAGCAAGTGAAGTTAAAATATATAAGTGTATAAAATCAAATCTTTCATACTCTGCATTCGTTTTCTTAGGTATGATTCACAGAGAGCAAATACATTTTCCACTTTAATATATTGTTGATAAGTATGGAAAATGGGTTTGTATAATAATAATTCTGTATTTAAAAATATAACAACCCTAGTTTCATTTTTGTACTAACTAGAATGTTTATTTCCAAAAAAATCTTTTAAAAAATTGTCTGTTAATAAGTGTGGCACATACCATCCAAATTTCATTGAAATCGGACGAATAGTTTTTAAGATATGTTAGTTCGCAAAATTGAGTGACAGACCGACAGACAGACACGGAACCAAAAATGTTCTCTGGTGTCTAAAACGCATTTCTGACATATATATGTTCGATTTCAGAATGATCTCATAGTTTCCGTTACCTTCGGTAAGCTCGGAAGCAAAAACAAAACACTTATGTGCTTCTATAAAATTAAGATTGACTTGTTATAGCTCACTTTGGAAGCTCCGTATTGTTTCAATGCTCCAGTTTAAGCAAGTGCGTTATTACCAAGGTCCCATAAACAATTCTAAAAGTATTTTTGTTCTAGAACCCGGAAGCCCTTTCTCAATTATTTTCAGGCAACTAAACATTGGCCGCCCCTCGTAATTTTGCTGCCCTATGCAAAAAAGAGAAGGAAAGGGTGCTGTTGGACGGGCTTGAAAGGGCTATTTCCTTCCCTTCCACTATACTACCCTTTTCTTCTTAAATCGAACTCGGTAAGATTGATAGATTTTCTATTTTTTGTGAAGGCCCATTCTTCTTAAATACGATCATCATCAATATCTAGCATGCTTAAAAACTTGGGGTTTCTAACATTTTTGGACGTGTACAAATTTGTCACACATCTGCTTTCTGTATTTGGTCCTTTCCCTATACTATCTTATTCTATTTTAATGTGTTTTAGTAAGATTAATAGATATGCCCTACTTTTATTAATAGATCAAACATTCCTTTATATTAATATATAACAGCTTTTTCGTTTCTTATACATCATTTGTATACATCTAGTTTTGTAATATCTTACTTTTGTGAGAGATTAGTAAAATACCTATTTATTTCAAAATAACTTATAGGAATCATATGATTTTGCTATGTGTTCATGGTGCAGAATGATGAGAAGGCACGAAATATATTATTCAAGTGAAATGTATTTTGATAAATCAGGATATAAAATATTAAAAAAATGTAATTGGTACCGGGTCGAAACGTGTGACTATATCTCTTATTCTAATTTTACAAAAATAATAGTCTGCCAATTAGTGTGGCACATAGCTTCCTTGGGTCCTATTTTGTATACTTTGATGATCTTATGCTTTTACAACCTATTATTGTCAAATTTATTTAATTTTCCCCCGTTTTTTTTTAAACTGTCAAAATTGTTTTTATTTTTTACATGAATTAAAGTATCAATTTAGCTAAATATAAATAGCGCATACGGATGAAATTAATCTGGAGCTTTCTGCGGGCTACTTACGATAAACCATCCAAATTTCATAAAAATCAGATGAGTGCTTTTGAAGATATAAATGTATGTTTGTGTGCATGTAGAAGAAAAACAAATGCACGCCGAATGTTGCAACTTATATGAAACTAATAAAATATCACTAAAATCGGAAATGTAGTTTTTAAAATAAGTTGGTTCGCAAAAAATCCCTGATGTCTGATACGGATTTGTGTTTTGCAATTTATTAAATTGGACCATATTTTTTATTTATTTTTTAAATCCTTTATATTAACTTCACTTTTGTGCCTGCCTCCCTGTCGTCAAAATCTTTGGAAGGTTAACCCTCTTCCAGTCATCCATTCGAGATGACATTTGGCACATAGACTCTACCAATACAAAAACATTTTAACAAATAAATTAATTAAATACATTTGATGAATGAATTCAATTTAATTAATTAATTTTAAAATTTAATTAATTATCTCTTTAAAAATGAATGAATGAATTAATTTTTTTTAAAAAATAAGTAATAAAATAAAATAAACATTTAATTAATTGATTGATTAATTATTGGTAGGTACCTATATAAAATCTTTGGAGGGCGAGTTAACCCTCTTCGTCATCCAATCGAGCTGAAACTTGGCATATCGACTCAACATTCTCAAAAATTAATTACATTTTACTAATAAATTAATTTTTAATTAATTATATAAAATTAAAATAAATTTATACCCATATTTACCCTCACAAAATGCAAAAATATAAAGAATTTATAATAAAAACTTGATTTTAATGGGCTAGTATTATTTATATTTACGTAAGAATGGTAAAGAAGTATATAAAAAGTCAGGTTCTTAAGATAATATTAAAATTATATAATTATTGAAATTATATTGAATTAAATGAATTAACTTCCTGCTAGGAATTAACACCAATAAAGATTTCTATTGATTTAATTTTTAGTTATATTAAGAGTTGATCTGTCCCGGTATTTTTTAATTATGACTTTTTTCCGAAATTAAGATGGGAGAAAACGATGTATAGGTCATAATTACACTGAGAGAAAACGATAAAAAAATGTTTTTCTTTCAATCTCCCTCTCAAGTTGATGAATTTCCTTTTTCCCTAATTTTAAAATGAGTTCTCTCGAGTTATCATTTTTACTTTGTACCCTTCCATTTTTTATTTTGGAAATTTCTTAATAAAAATGACACTAACCTAAATATTAATTTTTTCTAGTTAAAAATATCATCTTCGTCATTTTAACTGAAGCATTGATGTTTGGATGAGAAAAAGTTGCCTCTTTTTCAGTTTTTGAAATTACTTTCAAGGATTTTCTGACAACTGTTTTTTGAAATTAGAGGTCCTTTTCAAAAGTTCATTGGCTGATGGAGCCTTATAATAGTCCTAATATTTTAATGAGCTAACTATATTTGTTCAAGTCAAAACTGAAATAACGCATTTAAAATCCTAAAATTTTATTTAAAAGTAATATGAACGCTACTCAAATTTTGCCTCCGAGCTTTCCGAAGATAACGGAAGCTATGTGATCGTTCTGAAGAACGAAAAAAATTATTGTCTCTGATTTCAAAAAATTCCAAGTTCCGTGTCGGTCTGTTCCTCAATTTTTGCGAACCAATAAATCTTAAAAACTACTCGTCCGTCCGATTTTATTGATATTTGGATGGTAGGTCATAATTAGCCCATTATTGGTCCCATTTAAGTTTCAACCTTCAGCGCCCATTTGTTTCTCTTCTACATGCGCCCTTTAAGTCTGCGCTCTTTAAAGATTGCTAAATTGATATTTTAATTCGTCTAAAAGAATCAAAAACATTTTGAAAGTTTTGAGAAACGGGGGGAAAATTATTTAAATTTGATTATAATAAGTCTTAAAAGCATAAAATCATTTAAGTATACGAAATAGGATTCGAGGTAGCTATGTTCCACATTGCCGCCTCCACACACGTAAAGGAATTTCTCCAGGACTAGACTAACCTCAAGGATTTCCTCTTCGTGTATGGCCGCATTTAAGCTAAAGCCGCATTCGGAGGAAAGTTTTATAATAATATTTAATCTTAGGGTCCTGAAGTTTGAGTGAACTTATTCTTCATTACTGCAAATATTAACATCACAATGCCATTACATTTTTATGGGGAATCACTCTTCTTTTTTTTTAAAAAAAAAAATATATATCTTAATTTAAAATTTCCTGAAGTATTTTGCATCCGAGCTTACCGTAGGTGACGGAAGCCCTGTGATCGTTCTGAAAAACAAAAAAAATGTTGTCTCCGATTTCAAAAATCCGTTTCAGACATCAGGGATCATTTTTGGTTCCGTGTCTGTCGCTCAATTTTGGCAAACCAACATATCTTAAAAACTACTCTTAGGATGGTAGGACATAATTATCCCATTGTTGTCCCAAGTTTCAACCTTCTGCTCCCATTTGTTTCTTTTCTAAAAGCGCTCTTTAAAGTTAACTAAATTGATACTTTAATTAAGGTAATATATCAAAAATATTTTGACAGCTTTAAAAAACGTGGGGAGGGGGAATTAAATAAATTTAACAATAGTGGGACAATTCCTCTACAAAATAGGACACGAGGAAGCTATGTACCACACTAATTGATATGACTGACTATTTTTAAGATTAACTAATAACTGATGAAATGAATTTACGGAAGTTGACTTTTGGTTTAAAGTGGTAGGAAGTTTTTAAAGGTAAGGAATAATGACTTGAGAAATTGTTCTTTGAAGCGAAAATTTAACAGGACGTTGAGGGAAGAGAGGGTTATATTGAGAACAAGCTTATATTGAAAAATAAATTACTTCTTAGCGTAATATTTTCCTGCCAAAGTATAATCTTTTACCTGGAAATTACTATTTCAACCTTGTCTTCAGATCTCATAGAAACTAAAGGTTCCCGAAAAATACAAAATTTCCTGTATAAATAAGTATAAAACAATTTAAAAGATATATTTTTTGAAAATAACAAAAATGGAGAATAGAAATCGGAAAGAAAAGAAGGCGAAAAGTAAATCCAAGTAAAATTCATGTTTAAATCCTTTTAACGAAATTGGGTTTAGGGTTGTATTTCCAACCTCTGGTCCTAATTTTTTTTTGTGTAACTCAAGGGCAAATTGTTTGGTATTGAAGATTATGTCCTGTGGTCCAAAATCAAGTCTTTGTTCTTGCTGAAGGTCGGTCGCCAATGTGGTAGATATTTATATATCAAGGAGATATCTTCATTGTGTATCTTCATTTAAATACTTCCTTATCAATTCAACTAACTTACTTAATTTGTAATGATTAACCAGTTAATAAGTCTTATTTCAAATGATGGCATATAGTTTTAGCAAATTTTTGAGGAAAATTAAGCTATTGCAATGGCTTCAAAAATTTTGTGTTTTTTGCAAATTTTCTCCATGGAAATCCGTTTTAGACCATTTTAAATCGATTCCTGAAATTTAACACTTTTTTATGTATGTATATAGGTATGTTTATATGTATATATGCATATATGTATGTGTCACTCCGGACGATATCTCACACTAGGATGCACTTAAAAAATCCTACCAAATTTTGAAATGTCAATAATACCAATAGATAGGATGAGTTAGTTGCCCAGAATTTTTGGAGTTCATTTAGGGGTCACATTTTGACAATTTACGGTCACAAAGGGGTCATGGACACCTTCCCGGGGCCCGCTCTTAGACGTCCGTTTTAGAGGCTTTTTCGGGGGCGTGTATAACTTTTTGTTTTTGCGTGTTTAATTTTTTGAAAAAATTGTGTATTTCCTATTCACTTTAAAAAAAACTATTTTTTCCCTTTACGGCAAGGCCTACAAAAAAGGTCCTTTGCGCCGGACCGCTGCGGTCGACCGTATTCGAGTTATGCGGAAAAAAACAGAAAAGAACAGTATTTTCCGCATAACTCGAATACGGTCGACCGCAGCGGTCCGACGCAAATGACCTTTTGTGTAGGCCTTGCGTAAAGGGAAAAAATTGTTTTTTTGTTGTTTTTTTTTAAAGTGAATAGGAAAAAAGATACACGCCCCGGGAAGGTGTCCATGACCATAATATAATTAGCCTTTAACCCGCACTCCACGCGGGGCTCATGCTAGGCATTAGTGGCTAGGTTTCCTATTATCATGTAGGCCAAGCGATAAAATTAACACCTAATGTTTCCTTTCAGAAGCCTTCATAGAAAAGAAATCAGGACTATATACTATATATCATTCATTCCATTATTGAGATTAAAATACCCTGTAAATTGCAGTTACGAGGCTATTTATTTCTTTCTGCTATTAATATCTTAAACGCTGGCGCCTTGGAACATTTCCTTACCAAATTATACAGATATCTAGTTGAAATATAGGGATATTATTTATCTCGTAGAAAGGTATTATTGGTGTGGTTTTCACCTCAATCAGCGAAATCGTTCCGAAATTATTTAGCGTTAATCTTTCAAAGTTCAAAAGATATACGCACCTCCACTCAAATATTTGTGTGTGTTATTGTTATTATTATTAAATATATAAATTATATGTTTGTTGTGCAATGTATAATTCATGTTGGTCAAATAGTTAAATAAGTTCGTAATAATACTTGTATTCAAATCAGATGTTGGCCACACTAACTTGTGTTCTAAAATTAGTATATACTAAGGTCAGACATTGGTCCAAGAATTTGGTGTTCTTAAATTTTTGATAATACTTGCATTCAGATCATATGTTGATCAAAACGTTTGTTTGTTTTATAATTCGTACACTCTGATCAGATACTAGTAATGTAATTGGAGGCTCTCAATTTCGAACCTGCCTAGTGTAAACAAGATGTGTAGAATTGAATTATAAAAGTATTAAATGTATAAACAATATTATAGGCATCGAATTGGGTTCAGAGGCTTTTTTTTATAGAGGTTGTAAGGTTGTAATTGAATATTTATATTTATAACAGTTAAATTCCCTTGTTTAGCTGACTGTCCTCGTCAGCGCCAGCGTCTTGAATTATACTTGCCAACGTTTGGTACAGTGTAACTATACATTGTATTTTTGACATCCATTAATTTTTGCAATGCTGTTGTTGCAGTCTTTATTGAAAGTACAAAAACATATTTTCATCCCTTTTTAATTGTCCTACGGAAAGAATCCGTAGGACTTAGGTCTGCCAGGGAGATTGCAATTAGCAAGTTGTATTTATTGCTATATTTTACAAATAAGGATGTTAAAAGATATTATTATTTTATTTTCATAACTAATCTTTTTCTCGGACACTCTCCAACCTACTCTCATTTATTGAACAAAAATCTAATTAGTTCGCTGGACGGTTTTATCTTTAATGTTGTTTTTCTTTATAATTTAATTTTTTTAATAAATATTAATTAAAAAATCTTTACTGATATTAGCTTAGTCATCTTAAAAGTCGCTAATTGTTGTCAAATGGTCTTTAGCTTAAAAATCTTTTAAATAATGTTTAAAAAAAGAAACACTTAACGTAATGGAAGATTTTTTTCATTAATGGATCTTTGGAAAAAAGGTTTTTTGTCAGTAGCTTAGCTTAATGATATAGTTGAGTCGTTCCATTAGGTCAAGGCTTTAAAGAACCGAAGTGTTGAGTCTTTTAAGACTCAATTCTTACAAAGAAACGTGATCTCATTGGGCGTTTAAAACGAACCAATAAGGATGGGTCTATTACTGAAACGTGGTCCTTATGTCAAATAGCCCTCTATTTAAGTCCTACACAATAGGACTGAAGCGACATACTTCTTCCATGGCTTCAATTCTATAATGACCTCTTGATCAGCGACTATCGATTTTTCTTTTACAATTTTATTGGCTTGTTCTGATCAATTGAACCCTAAGGATATGTCACATAATTCATTTCGTAAAAGACCTTCACATGAACACTTTTCTTTTATTGAAGTTCTGGTCTTCGTTAATTAAAGATATCTCTTTTATCAATAATTTTTGTAATTCAAAAAGACTAGTTTATTGTCCAATTGTAAGCAAAATAGAAAATGAATGAGATTCAGAGACAAATTTTTGATTTCATACTTTCAACAGGTGTATAATATAAAGTTAAATTATAAATAATAATTTACTTATGATGCACCCTTATCACAGTTATATGGATCAACAGACATAATGTTAGAAATAATTGTGTTTTTTTATTTTTTAAAACATACGAGTACAATAGTACAATATCTATTGGCAATTATGGAATTCATCGCTTACTCTTTAGTATGTATGAACGAGAGAGCTTAAATATTCTGGTATGACTGAAAAGTGTGTGAAACTTGAGCCTTGAATTAAAGAGCATCACGTTAAATATTTTAAAACAGGTGGGTATTCAAGAGTAAAGTTTAGTAATTAGAGAAGGAAGGGTGACAAGAGTATGTCTATCCTAAGTTCTATTAGGGTCACATCAACTCTATGTAAGTGTGAGTCAAAAGTTTTATATAGACTAGTGTCCTACAGTTTCAGAGTTTCTTTCTTGCCCTTAAAGTTTACTTTTGGGGGAAAATACTTGGTTAATTTGGATTAAGAAGAAAATGTTTACCCAATTTAGCCACATATAGCATGTTGTCTTAGTTATTTGTACTTTATATTATAAGCTTTTTTCCAGCATATATATTTTTTCCAGCATGAAAATTATTATTTTTAGTAAACTAATTTACATTGTATCTCTTTTTAGCAGGATTTTTACAATTCAATTTTTGTGGGGAGACGTCTTTCTTTATTGAATTATAAATTTATTTCTTTATAACTTCAATAAACTGATATTAAGGTACTAGTGTGATTAGAAGAATCTTGAACTTATTTCTTTAATTCATCTTGTAATGGCTTTATATTATTTCAAATTAGTTGTTTATATTTTGTTAAGTTAATTGTGGGACTTTCAAATAAATGAAACATACTTAAAACTCTGTCAGCTGATCAAAACTAAAAGTTGATTCTATCCCATTTACATTGTATCTATTCTCTGAAGGTAGTTCACATTTGATTAGAAGCTGGCTTCTTACAATGAAGTTACTATTAGTAGACGAGACATCTTTGCTTTATTTCTATGAAGAATCTTCACTGTTCATTTGCACAAATTTTGGTCTATATTCTATGTTAAATATCATTTCTGCTTAGATTTAAATCAGTGGGTAAAGATGAGAGATAATGATGATGACGTTCCGACTTAAGATTAAGTATTTTTTTTAACAAACAAAACGTTTACATCTATAGCCAAATTCTTACATCCGTCTGAGTTGTTCTAAGTTATCGTGTTACCATGAATAAATATTTAATATAATTTGCCTGTTAATTTATATAAGTATTCTTGTAAGTGTAATAGTCAGGGTGCCCATAGGCAAAAAAGTAACATATACATACTCTTTCCAAACCTTTTTGTATGGCTTGTTTAGGCCAAATCTGACACCGTTTTCCTCTGTGACTTTTTTTAGTTTTGGGGCGTTTTTTTTTTTTATTTGAACCCTAAAATTTTGACGCGTCAGACTAGAAAATCGGAAAAAGTTCTGCATCAGACAATATTAAAATGTTGATTTATAGGGTTCAAATAATGTATCTTAAGAAAATCAGCCAGTTATTAATTAATGATATTAATTAATTTTAATTAATAATAATGGATATTAATTAATATGAACTAATATTAATTAATGATTAATAACCAGCTGATTTTCTCAAGATACATTATTTGAACCCTATAAATCAACATTTTAATATTGTCAGACGCAGAAATTTTTCCGATTTTCAAGTCTGACGCGTCAAAATTTTAGGGTTCAAATAAAAAAAAAAACGCCCCAAAACTAAAAAAAAGTCACAGAGGAAAACGGTGTCAGACTTTGCCTAAACAAGCCATACAAAAAGGTTTGGAAAGAGTATGTATAAGTTACTTTTTTGCCTATGGGCACCCTGACTATAAACTCACTTCTGTTTTCACAAAAAAAAAATATTATTTTAGTTAAGTTATTTACATTAAGCGTAGATCTAAATGTACATTAAAACTCAAGATGGTGGTATTGAAGTTTTATTCAGTTAGTTATCTTGTTTATAGTGCTCTGGTTTTGCTTCAGTAAATCGAGTTTGAATCTTGTATATTTTGTATGTTATCACACTATATATTGGTAAATTCGATATTCCACGTTGAAGTTACCACTAAAAGATAAGGTAAAGGCATTTGTTTCTTCACCTTTTAAAATAAAAAAGCCATGACAGACACAATTGAGTTAGGCCAATAATTTCCTTATTGAATATATGATTTGTTCGGCCTCCCCTAGTTCCAATGTCGACTCCCAAATTCCCGAATCCAGTTCTGTATTTAAATGGAGGGAGAAGGGATGTTGAATTTGTTCAGCTCTATCCAGAGAGTTGTGAAAGGGAATAAATTTGATTCCTGGCTGAGAGGGTTTGGCTTTCCCTCTGGTGATTCCCTGTCAATCCCCTGGGATCTCGGCCCTGTCCACTTCCTATACCTTTTTGCAAGCCCTCAATATCCTTCGGTCTCCTGGATCTACCAAAGTCAGGTTCATCCATCTCCTCTGTCTCATCTCGCTACTCACCGAAAAATCTGATATTCACACTATGCACTGTATCATGATTAATTGAAATGTCAATATTGAGAACCCTAGATTGTTTGAGAATCATACGATTTTCTCTTCTATATGGATATTAATTTACAATGCTAAATAACTGGCTCGAATTGTAAAACATACCAAATATTTTATTTTGCTAAAAATCTGATTTCTAACTGCATTGTTTGGATCAATTCATATATAAATGACATATATGAATGATTTTACATTCATTTTTTAAAGACGTGTTCAGGCCGCAGAGGTTCTGTTGTTAGCAAATTCAATCATCGGACTACAAATCCATAGGGAGGAAACCACCTGTACGATGATACAGGACATTTATTATAATTTGATACTTTAATATAATATTTTATTAGTAAGTTATGCAAGAATATACGAATAAATAGATCCAGTTTACAATTTAAATTAAATTATAGTTTGTTTATTAATATGTGGGTTTGAAGTTAAAATGAACAGCTCTTTAAATTAAAGTCAAATGTTAAAGTTATAAGTGAGGTTATAAATAAAGTAACGTTTCCAAGTTTAAATTATTTTAAAATATCTGTAGACTTGCGAGTCGTTACACGTCTGTAGGACCAATATAGCACCTTCTCCTTTGTTATGGGATGAAGGGGCTTCACTTCAGTCTCAGCTAACATCGTGAAAGAAGATGATTTGAGAAAGAAATTTTTGACTTTCTGACCAATACCGACGAGTTTGCATGGTAGAAAAGATTATGATTGATGGTGTGATAGAAGTATTTAAAGGGATGTTACATGTTAACTCTACTACTATCTGGGTCAGACTGACTAGTCACTGGTTGTGGAGAAGGGCTCTAACTCTAAAGGCCCCCATCAAACATTTTGCGCAAACATAATGTTTGCGCAAACATTAAACAGCCCCATACACGGTCAAAATGTTTGCGCAAACATTTTGACCGTGTACGGGGGCCGCCTGTAAAGTCTGTCGCAGTCAGGGATTTGTCGATGCTCAACATGCAGCAGTTCTAGAAACGAACCATCGGACTTATGTCCCTCATGACACGGCATTCTCCTGAAAACCTAGAATGTTAAATTCATGCTGGTTCAATCAATAATCTTTTGAAGAGCAATAGGAAATGTTATTTGTAATTATAATAGTTGGACAATACTCTAATCATACCCATCTCCCTCGAGAATGATTTCTGCATCGGGATTCACTAAATCTCTGACACGGTCAACTCCGGATGATCTAGAATAATTAGATTCTGGCCGTGGAACCTACGCTATAGATTAGACTTAAGCTTAAAAGAATAAAATTAATGACAATTAAATTAAGAACTAAAGAGAAGAACTTGTCTCTTAAAATGCCCTAATGTGAGGTTATGCTTATTATATTATTTGATTATGTGATCCGATTTATTTAATATTTTTTGAATGTCGTACAATGATATATTATAACTTTGACCGTGCATGGGGGTGTAATGTAATGGTCTTAACTACATTTTCTAACTTATGGTTACGTTTTATATCAACTAAAAACTAAGTTTTATATCAAATGAAAAATATTAAAGTTGTTTATTAATTGTTAAAAGCCTTTAAATCCTAACTGAATTTAAAAAGGGTAAATTAAAATTAAAATAATTGGATTAGCTTGAGGCCTAAAAAATGGGGCCTATGGCAATGAAACGGTTGACCGATAGATATTGGTTTTCAAGAGGTGTTGACCTTATGATTGCTTAACTTCTCCGCGGTGAGTTATATTTATCACTATGTCTTTAATAAAAATAAAAGATTTTTTATTGTATAGACAACTATAATGATATTTATTTTCATTTGATCTTTTTAAGGGTTAAAAATAATAAATTCCTTCCTTCTCCTTTCCTTTTTAATAAGCTGCTATATTTCGCCCTTATTTATAGCTTCTTCAGATTATTACATTTAAATCTAACACATATTTGTATACAATTTGAAACATTGGTTTGAACAATTGTTTAAATATAAATAAATTCAACATAAAATAGATACCTGGTAACATTCTTTATAACTTAGTTTAATTTAGAAGAACAAGACAATTTTTTGTTTTTGCTTTCTTATCATCTGAAGTTTAGATAATTTTAAATAAAAAAATGTTTGTCTCTCGCCTGTGAGTTATACAGGGAGAATTCATTTTAATCTTTTAATGTATGTTCAAAAATGCAAGGATGAAAATACTAATAAACAGCTTGGTTTTCCGGGGAAATCCGCGTCACGAAGGGTTGAAGTCCGTCGTTTCGCTTCCACTACTAGAATCTAGAATCATCTTCAGGGGTATGGTACATTACGAATAACATCACGATGCACTACACCCCCGAAGATGCTTCCAGTAGTGGAAGCGAAACGTCGGACTTCAACTTATGGACTACGCACCAAGTTATGGAAATACTGTTTGTGTAAAAAATTAAAAAAAAAAAAAAAAAAAAAATTAAAAGGCTTAAAACTTGGCATTTATTAAAACACAAAAACCAGGAAATTATTTTATTTTGTTACATTACATTACATTGTTAATTTATTTTTTTTAACCCTTAAGAAGACCAAATAAAAAAAATATTTCATTACAGTTTTCTATACAATAAATAATTAAATAAGGGTTCACCACCAGGAGGAAAAAAAATATAATAGATTTATTGGTGATCCAATAAATCGCCAAATCAATTTTAATTAACAAGTTTAATTTAATCGTCTAGAATTATGAGTGAAATACTAAATTTCACTTTATATACTTAATAAAACCCACCATATAGAGCTCTATATAATATAGAGGAGGTTTTACGAATAAGATTGAAAAATATTGAAATATGATTGTAAAACATTTCAACACATATTATTCAAAAAATAAAAAACGGAGGGTAATGGACTTTCGCAGCATATAAAAAAAAGGAGGCCTGTCAGAAAAAACAAACCAGTATCTGTCTCACGTGAAGCACGCACCCGCACCTATCTTATATTAGGAATAAACTACCTAAATCCAATATAGTAGAGTTGTAGAGACAATCTATCCTTAAAAATTAACAAATGAACAGACTAATAGATTAGACCTATGTCTGGTCAAACGTTTAACTATAAATTACGTTTTTGGCCAAGCGGTAAAAACTAAAAACAAAAAGGCGGCGTCTAAACAGCCCCTTGAGAAAATCGTCAAAGCCAATTATTCAAATAGTCTAGATTAAAAGTCTATGAAGATATTCGTTCGAACGAAAACGCGTGGATCCTGTTGGCTAGCGACAAATGTTCAAAGTTCGAAACAGACCCAACTCAAGTTTGGCAAAGAATCAAAAGAACAATAGCCTCATCCCCTATTACTCCTGGCCTGGTACCAGCTAACATTGTTAACACAGCTAGGGTTCTCCCGAAAAATCTTTTTAAATTTGTGTTACGAAGTTTTTTTTTCTTTAAATATCACGAATAGTTAGACGGAGAAAGAACAAACTGACATATTTCTCATATGTTTTGGCACTTGAGCAACAAATGCACCTATATAACCGGTCGGATTTGGATGAAAAGAAAAAAAGAAAACAGTATTAGGCCACAACAAGATTGCTTTAAGTATTTATCCTTTTATATCATCTTTGTAAATAGACTGCCAATTAGTGTGGCACATAGCTTCCTCGCATCTTATTCACGTACTTTATTGATTTTATGCTTTTACAAACCATTATTGTCAAAAAACAATTTTTTAAATTTTACCCCCTCAAAACTAGAAATAACACAAAATAGAAAGTAAAAAAAAAATAATCTACTATTCAAGAGCTTTTCAACAATATACATCATATTATAAAAGATTAACTTTGACATTTGTACCCCTTTACTTTGAGGTACCAAAATTATATTTTTTAAAAACAAACAATACAAAAGGGCATTAATTAAACTAATAAATAAATATAAATAAGAAACCTCATAACAGAAAAATATTTAAACCCTTTAACCTACTACAAAATTAAAAATCGGTACAAAAGTACGTGTACAATTTTTTTAAAAAATAAACCAATAAAATAGCTTTAATGTATATATCAAGGCCTTTCAAATGATATACGACACAATATTAAAAACCAAAGAAAGTGGTCACGAGACACGGTGCACTGGAAAAAGTTTAGTCTCATGTTCTTCAGCAAATAGGTTGAACTAATAAATAAAGTATAATCAATTTAAAGAGCATTAGTGTAAGATTCAAGCGCCTCAATCAGAAATAAAATCGGTCAACTATTATAGAAACTATGTCCATTCTAAGACAAAAAGGAAAAAAATAAAACCAAGAAAATACCAAAATTATCACCATCTAAGGTCAAAAGTCATAGGACCAAAGTTACTGATCTTTTATAATCAGTTACCGCTGGTGCTATCTGTTTTCCAATACGACTTACCGTTTAGCCGCAATAAGTCCCCAATACAGCTTAAAAATCAAGTCGGCCATTTTATTTTTTTTAAGGGGGGAAGGAGGGGGAAAAGTAAACTGTATAATTATTTTGGTTCACAATATGGACGTTGCGCGTCGAATGGCGCAAACCATAAGTCTCTAGCTCTTCTGGAAGTGAGTGAACATTCATATCAGTCAGTGAATCAGTTAGCCATGCGCCTTTATAGTACATAGACATATTAATTTAGCACGATTTAAAAATGCGCAGACGGTGAAATTAGGCAGATGCTGCCTGCAGGCTACTTTCGACAAACCAAAAAATGAAACATGTTAAATTAAGTTTGACATGTGCACATGTCGGCACGAAATCGGCAAGCTTCAAGCGAAGACCTGGTCAGTCAGCGTGCCGAGAATCGAGTGGGACGAATCTATATGCATATGCACACACACACACATATAATATATATATATATATATATATATATATATATATATATATATATATATATATATATATATATATATATATATATATATATATGTATATATATTCCCAGCATATGAATATATCTATATTCCATCGCTAATCCAATTGTGCTCAAGGGAGTAGAGTGATGCCTTTTCTGAACGCCAAGATTAAGCGAGGGACCAATTCACATTGCCTTTACATTACTTCTAAACCTGTTTCGTAGCTGTTCATATTTTTAAGTTGATGAAAGTGTTGTTTTGATTTGGAGAAATTGTGTGCTAAATAGTGCCATTGTTAAAAGAATATTATACAGTATAAAATAAGATAAAATATAAAAATAACTGATTTGTTTGAGGTAGAAAAGCAAAAGCATTGTACGAAATTTGCTAGAGCTTAAAAAAGTTTATTTCATAAAGTAGACTAATTAGTTATATTTTTAATCAAATATTGCAACTTTATAGATGCCTAGATTTATTATTATTAAGCTGTTACTAATAACCAGAATAACTCAAAAATAACTAAACTTGAAAATTAAGCCCAAACAATAAACTTTAACTCAAGTTATTTAGTTTGCAAAAAGTTTCTTTTACATCTAGAAAATTATTTTAAAAGTTTTAAATTATCCGATGAAAGTATTAGAATTACGTTAGATGTACCTTGATATACTCAGAATTCATTTGATGAAATTATACAATATAAGGAAAAACAGTACATAAGGTAACTCAAGATAAGATTAAGACAAAAAAGACATCTAAACAGTTGTAACTGAATGATAGAACTGAATATACATAGACACGCTCATGTGGCCGGCCTTCAGACGGATTGTTTCGTCAAAACCGTCAGACCAGCCGTAACGTGTGTACCCGGCGTAGTCTATATTTTTTGTTGTAACAAGATTACAAGTTGACCTCATTATTGACGACAAACCTCTAGTTTGCCTAATATATTATAGATATTATCAAGGATTCACATCATGAATACCTTGAATTTATTATGAGTAACACATGTAGATATTGTGTAGATGTGTAGATTATGAGTAGTATACATAGATACTAGCATGCGTCCCGTGCTTCACGTGGGGTTATGCTAGAAATCAGTGAATGTATCATAGTGACTTTGAGCTCGTATGACGTCCGAAATGTAATGAACGATTTAATTTCTGATTGGAGCCCTTAAATCTTTAACAAGTGCTCTTTAAATCGAGTATTTTTAATTCTATTAATTGGTCCTTTTTGCTGAGAAAAAGTAGTATTTATAAAGAAAAGAAGAAAAGAAAATTTAAAAGTAAATAAATATCTTCATATTTACTCTTTAACCAATATAATTTTTAGTAATTTTTTTTTTTTATTTATATCTAGTTTATGCCTATATTGTTCATAATAATTATAAGAAAAGGCTATAAGTGTGAGATGTATAGATAGATATACCTATAGATATCGTGTATATAATTATTTGTATAAATATATATACTTGTATAAACTAAACTGAATAAAATAACCTTTTCCACCTTCTAGTCCCCAGGCCACCATAAGAAGTGAGTCGCTGATTGATAAAGTTTTTTTACCTTATGGAATCGCTTATTTATGCCTTGTCCACCGATGAATTGGGTATATGGCAACTGGGCGCTGGGCCATTTCTTTTTTGTTGACATGCCAAACTTGCCCTTCTGCGGGAACATTGAAAAGAGATAGATAAAGCTTTGATTTTCACAGGATCGTTTAATTAAATTATTTAAAAAACAGTGGTACAGGTGGCCACCGATATGAGTGGGCCGTTTTCTTTTCAACGTCCCCGCAGAGCGACATGTTTGGGGCGGTGGACACCCCAAACGGCCCACTCTTATCGGTGGCCACGTGTACCACTGTTTTTTAAATAATTTAATTAAACGATCCTATGAAAATCAAAATTTTATCTATCTCTTTTCAATGTTCCCGCGCAAGGGCAAGTTTGGCATGTCAACAAAAAAGAAATGGCCCAGCGCCCAGTTGCCATATACCCAATTCATCGGTGGACAAGGCATAAATAAACGATTCCATAAGGTAAGAAAACTTTATCAATCAGCGACTCACTTCTTATGGTGGCCTCTGGACTATTCCTCTCAGGGAATATATATATTTTTCTTTCATTCTAGTGGGTGCTTAAAAACACATTTTAAAAGACTTTTTCCACATGTTCCCTTAGGAGTTGAATCTAAATACTTTATGGTAAGTGTTCCCAAATACCTAATAATGAATAACCATACGATATTTCTATTCTGTATCAATTTAGGAAGTGGGAGAGTTAGTAATAAATGAGTGAAAGAGTGCTTTATAGCTTTCATACATATATACACTAGTTGAGTGTGTTATTTTTAATTTGATGGTTTATAAACTACCGTCAAGAAACATTGAAGTTATTTTAACATGCGAGAATATCTGGATGCCACAGTTTCCTGGATCCATCCCTCCTTATTTCTATACCCCCTCCTTTTGGATAACATAATTTGCAAAAACCTCTTATTAGTAATTGACTCCCTCTACTGTAGAAACAGTTTTAAAAGTTAACCTTCCAGGAAAAGCAGAGGTATTTTCTCCCCCTCCCTTGGCCGCATCCTTGGGTTTAAAGTTATATTTTATGAATATATGCTTACATCCTTAAGAGAAGCCCTCTCACAATTATTAACTTCCTAACTTCAGAAAATCATTCTGGGCTCAAATCCCTCTTTTTAACTTTACCCCTATTTCCACTCTTAGGAATCAAATTAAAGAGAGTCCCGTAATGGTAAACATTAATATTATTTGAGAAATCATGACCCAAAATGCAATGATTTTATTTTAGCGTTTATAGTCTATACAACAAAAAGAGAAAACCAAATACCACGAACACAACCTCATACATTTGATAGTGATTCTAGAAGTGGACACAAAGAACCTTACAAGAATACGTTATTTCGTTTCTAAAGATTGTAGTTTCTTTTATCATCGGATAAAGAGAAATACGTGATACAAACCTCAAATATACTTGTCAAGAGAAAATCCGGCAAAATGAATTATGGACTAGTTACTGGTTCCTGTATTATTTATAACTTGTCCAAAATATAATTTTCCTTAATTCTTGAGTTCATGTAATAGAATAATTCATATTTTGATTCTAAGCAGTAGCAATTCATAAAGGGGAAAATATGGTTTTGCTGCCAAAATAAGTAATATATAACTTTTTTAAATTGCGAAAATTCTATTGCGGACAATTATGATATATTATCATTTTACCATATTCAAAAAAATATTAAATAAATCGGATTAACCATCACATAACCAAAAAAATTACGGGGTACCTCGAAACTTTTCCTCACTTCGGAGGCCACTAAAGTGGCCTCTTTAAATAATGTTTATACATTATTTTTATTTACTTTATTTCATTTATTCAATTTATTTTAATTTTGACAGGTATGTAAACAAACTTTGACGTCATCAAAATTATCGCTCTAATAAATAATTATATTACCTTATAACTTTGAACTAATTAATGGAATTTCATCGGTTTTGTTTTATATTTGTTCCTTAATTTTTTCCGGTTCCAACGATATGCTATAAGTCAAAAACGTATTTATACTTTCGGTATTATTAACCGTCAAAGTTTCAAAATTCAAAAATTATTAACTTCAAAATGGCGGCCAATATCAAAATGAAATTTGAGAGGTACATTCGTGCCAAATTTCAACTCGATCAGGACCAATTTCGCTGACAAGCAAACTGGTCCGCAAAAATAAATTTTTGCTGACAGCAAACTGAGTTCAAGATGGCGGAATAAGTTGATTTTTCGGGCGGCACCACTACAGGCAAGAACTGATTTATCTGCCAAGTTTCAACTCTCTAGGTTAAATACCTTGGGCGCTACGATGATAACATACCTACACACACACTCACACATACATACATACATACACACAGACGTCATGCTGAAAACCACTCAGGCGGGCTTAAAAACACCCAAAACGGATAATTCCGTTGAAATCTCAAAAACAAATTTCTGGGTGAAAACAAAACTTTTCCTACCATAGGTAGTGAGGAAAAGTACTAATCAGCATAACCTCACATTAGGGCACTTTTAAGAGACAAGTTCTTCTTTTAGAAGTTCTTAATTTAGTCCTTAACTTAATTGTCATTCGTTTTATTCTTTTAAGCTTAAGTCTAATCTATAGCGTAAGTTCCACAGCCAGAATCTTATTAGTCTTGGAGTTGACCTTGTCAGAGATTTTGTGAATCCCGATGTTTCAATTCCACTGCGGAAATCATTCTCGAGGGAGTTGGGTATGATCTGAGTATTGTCCAACTATTATAATTGCAAATGACTCATCATTTCCTATTGATCATCAAAAGATAAATGATTGTACCAGCATGAATATTTTAACATTCTAGGTTTTTAGGAGAATGCCGTGTCATGAGGGACGTAAGGCCGATGCTTCGTTTCTAGAACTGTTGCATGTCATGTTGAGCATCGACAAATCCCTGACTACGACAGGCTTTACATGCGGCCTTCATCTTAAAAGCTATCCTCTTAAACATCGAGAACTTAGTTATAACTTTAAGGCCCCCATACACGATCATACATTTTGCGCAAACCTGATGTCGAGCAAATTTAGGCCATACACGTCAAACATCAAACAGCCCCATACACAGTCAAAATGTTTGCGCAAACATTTTGACCGTGTATTGGGGCCTTTAGACTAATTAAGCCTATATGTGTGTTTGTTTAAATAAATGCACTAAAGATTTTATGAGCAAGTCAAAGCTTTTTGACTGAATATCTTATCGCGCCTCATATTTTGCCGAAGAAACATTTTTTAGGTGTTAATTGTTTATTCCGCAGATCTGAAATTTTCTTTATGCTTAATACATCCTAGGTCCATATTTGCATTTTTATTAACGTAGAATGTTAATTCGTTGTTAATTATTATCTCTACCTCGCTAATATCTAATTTTTTTTCTCTGTTTCAGGTATGTTTTTTTGTTCTTCTTTGCTGATACTGTAAGTTACGTCTTTTAAATCTCTTATTATGTATTAAATTATAATTATTTATTATAAGTATAATAATTCTCAATTACGAGTATTACCGAATATTTATTATCATTAGTTTACAATAAGATTGATATTTTATATTTTTAACTCACAACAATTAAAACTAAACATTACATTGATATAATTGACACATGACATATTTCACTGATATAACAATAAGTAATTATGACTACAAAAATATTAAAACTCAGTTATACTATTATAATCATTTTTATAATTTTTAATTTTGTTAGCAACATAAAAATCGAAGCGTTTATTATTACGTGGTTAAGAGTAATATTAAGATTTTCCGTTAGGGAAATGCTAACCACTATGGGTTTTTTGGGAGTTTTACCTGTCAAAGCGCTCAACGCTCGTGCAAGCGTATGCTTAAAATTTAAAATTAGAATTTTAAGACGTGAAAATGTTCTATTTATATTTATTTATTTAGTCAAATGTTTACTTGTCACAATTATACTACTATATTATTTGTCAATTTTTTACTAATCAATTTTACTTGTAAAGCCAACAGAGACATTGCTGTAAAGTGTTAGAGATGGCCAATTTTATTTAATATAATTTTAACGTAGAAAAAAAAGAACGTAGAAAAAAAAAAAAAAAATAGAAAATATTGTCCTTTGCAATTATAATAATAATAATAACTGTTCTCTGATGCATAGGAACAGAGGTATTAAGCAAAAGCCGGAAAATTCCCGTAATTTTTTCAACATAACTATGCTTGCTCTGTCGTTTCTGAAAACTTGGTTTTTTTAACAGTAGACTTGGTCCATACAAAATGTCCAAAAATTTTTAAAACCAAATCTTTTCCAAGCAATCATGCATAATTCCACTAACTATAATTTTTCGAGTGATTGACAAATGAAATATGCAACTTAAGAAAATGTTTTACCTCTCCCCGTTCAACAGTTAAAGTATGTTTAATAATAAATAAATTAAATGAGATATTGTAGGATTTAAATTCGTTTCAGTATCACTATGTATATAAGGATGTTGTTGGATCGATTTTCTTACTTCTTTTTTTTTTAAATTATTAGAGTTTTTATTTTGTGTGATTATGAATTGATTGTAATAGTTGTCTTCCATTATCTTATAGACTTAACTACTCCTGCCATATAAAAATCAATCATATTTTTTATTATTTGTAATATAGTAACAGTTATATAGGCGAACTTTCTTACCGAATTTCATCGGCATACTATAATGTGAATAGATCTTAAATTGCTTGAATTATACTTATAAATAAATTAATATATAATTATAGTAATATTTTATATACACAAGTTAATAGTGTTATGGTCTAGGACAGTAGTAACTCCAATCAGAAAAAAATGTCATTGAGGTCAATTAATATAGATGTTTTACCATATTTTACTGGTAATCAGATAAATTGTTCTTAAGTCATGCTCATAAAATGTGCAGAATGGATGGATGGATCAACCGACACCAGTCTTAAAGTAGTTAAACATACTTAGGGATGACAAACATGTGAATCTAGGGAAACCCTAAAATATTTGTATTCCATTTTACATGAGTTTATATTCAAGTGAGAAAGAAAAATTAACAGAAGGGTTAGGTGGGGGAAGGGGGGGGGGGATAGAGAAGAGATATGGTAAAAGGAAATACGGCTATACAATTGATGCGGCAAAGTCCTGAATTAATCAGACTAAATTTTCACTTAGACAAAAAAATTAGATGGCTCTTCTAAAAGGATTTTTACGAATATGATGCAAACTAAACTAATCAAGTCTGAAAGGGTAAAGCAGTTTAAAACATTCATAATATAACCAAGTGTATACATAATTTAAATAATATCCAAACACTATTAGTGATATTTAATTGGATTTATACTTAATTTTTATTTTTCTCCTAGAAATGTTTTAAATTTACTATCAGGCACCAAGGACCAAAATATTATATACTATTAGAAATCAAGAAGAGAGACTCATGTGAAACAAAATAGTTTGTATCTAAAAAATCTACTGACTTTACATTTAAAAATCTAAGTGAAGCAACTCGTGGCAACATTAAAATTATTAACTGAAGTTATAATATTTTTTTTAAAAACGAGCTGTTACACCTCGACGTGGAATTAAAGTATTTAGAAAGTTTTTTATGACTTCATATTTTACTCGAGTCTCTAATGTTATATCTGTATTTTTAATATTGAAATATTTGTTCAAGGCTTGTGCAAGTATCTTTGAAATTCAAAGGATTAGAGTACGTGTTTATTTGAGTAAGTAAGGTATAGGGAAAAGATTAGATTTTAAGGGGATTCAATGTTTTTGTAAGATTGCAATCAACTCTGCATAGTCTTGCTTTCGACGTTAAATAAGATAATTAGGTTCACTAGATATTAAAAAAAAAGAAAAAAGGACACTCCACACAAAAAAAAAAAAAAAAAAAAATACGTATGGCGTCGCGGGACGGATCCGTTTGGAACGGAATTCCTTACACTTTTCATTAAATATAAATTATAAATTCACGCTGCTAAGTATACGATGCTAACTAGTTATACATGGCGGATTTAAAGTAACTAACTATTTACTACTGAGTTAAGGTGACTTAGCGGAGATAAGGAAAAATGATAAGAAAAGCTTTTTTTAATAATAGAAGAAAGTGTCTTGCATAAATATGTATTGAATATTCAGAAGCAAGTTTCTCATGTTGAGTTGATATTTAAAGAGGATGGTTCTAGTAGGTAGGGAACAGGACTGTTTAATACCTACCTGGCCTACTCAATTTATAATAATTATAAAATATATCACTTCACTACACAAAAACTTGTGCTTGTATCAGATTGAAATTTTACATTCCTGTTTTTAATTGTACTTCAGACGACTAGTATGAAGTTTTATTAAAATCATAAGAACGTTAGATATCGCTAAAAATGTTGTTTTCTCTTTTTTAAACGTTTAGGTCCACTTTAATAAATTTAGCAATCTTAACACTTCATAGCGGTGTCGGTGTTGGTTTTACTAAAAAATATTTGTTTAAAAGTTGTTTGTCTCATTGAACATCATAGATAACTTCGTAGTTGAAGTTAGACTTTTTTCCTTTTTCCATTTTTATGTTTAAAGCTTACATTTACGCGAGCGTTACGCGCGACCGCTTGGGCGGATTACGTTGTCTAACGAACTCGTCCTCGGCTTTGGTAAAACGATCATGTGTACCAAATTTCAACTTTTACTCAAGTTATCGTTATCTGTCGATTTCGTGACTGTCGGTTTAATGACCAAAATTAAGTGTTGTAACTACTTGTTTAGTATCAAGATCTATAATTATGATACATTTTATTCTATTTTTAGTATTACTTATTTTTAAGAAAAATGTATTACGTTTACTGATCTATGCTTCTTGATATGTTTATTAAATGTATGTTTTTTAAGTTCTAAGAGCAGATTTAATAATTTCAAAGGACTAATTACTGTCTTTAGTTGATCCTTTATTCAAACAAAGATTACCACTTTCTGATAATCCTTTCCCTTAATTAAATTTTGCACCCTCCAATAATTAGTTAAAAGTGTTCACTTCATTATACAAAGCCCTTCTTTTAATCAGCGTTTAATCATCTCTTTTAATATTGATTCAAATTTTTTAACATCTAAATTAATCAATTTACTGATTTAATTGAATACTGATCACCCGTTCAATTTTAATCGTTTGAGAGCATTCTTATTTATTAATTAATTAATTTTGCTTCCGAGCTTACCGAAGGTAACGGAAGCATTGTGTTCACTTTTGAGAACAAAAAACTTTTATGCCTCCGATTTTAAAAATTCCAAGACAGAAATCCGTTTCAGACATCAGAGAACATTTTTGGTCTCGTGTCTGTCTGTCTGTGTCGGTCTGTGTGTCCGCGAATTATGAAACGTGTGACGATAACTTGAGTAAATGTCGACCGATTTTGATGAAATTTGGTACACATGTTTATTTTACCAATGCCCAGGACGGGTTCGTTGGAAAACGTTATCCGTCCAAGCGTTCACGAGCAACTCTCGCGTAAACGTGAACTTCAAATTTAAAATTGGAATTTTAGGTAGGGAGAAAAATCTAATTTCATCTATTCAATGAGACAAACATTTTTTTTAAATACAATTTTTTAGTAAAACCAACAGCGACACAATTATGAAGTGTTAAAGATCGCTAAATCTATTAATAGTTTTTACACAATAAACAATATATCAACAATTTTAATGTTAATATAACAATAAAGTACGTGATAGGATGCGAGGAAGCTATGTGCCACACTAATTGGCAGTCTATTTTTGTTTATTCATTTATTTTATTTTTTTCATTTTGGCCTTAAATTTAAAAGTAATTAATAACATCATTCATACGAATACAAATTTCCTTTTTGTAGTAGTAAAATTAATTAGATGTGTTATTCTATACTCGATCAAAAGCTTATCTTTATCTCACCTACGTCTCATGCATGTTATGTACGTATTGGTTAACTTTGTTAAGCTAATCACAATGCTGGGTATTCATGAGATGTCGTTCCTTTGCCGAAGCGTCCATCATGAATAAAGCATTGGTGGTAAATGACAATTAACATTTTCTTGTAGGTTTCGGATCCGCTTTTCCACCTTAATGATTTGACCGTATGAACTATTAGATCTATTAAATACTTTATTAGAATGTTTTACTGTAACCTCCTTAGCTTTCTATAAATGTTACTATTGTATTCATGTTAATATATTATGCTTATACAAATTAACATGTAACTTGATTGCTTATTATTGCAATATAGCAAATTATAATTGCTTTTTCCCTTTGCCCTTAACAAGGCTTCCTTGCCTCTTAGTCTATATTGTGTATTTTAAACGAATATTGATTGAACTAAAATATTCACAGTCAAAACAGTTCGATAAGGCTTTCCAAAACAATATTTTATAGTTAACAGCTTTCGACCAACAATAGTACATTACGCGTCGAGTGCGGAAAGTAGCATTTTACATGCGAGTGTGGAGTTTGCACCCGAGCGACAGCGAGGGTGGTAAAACCACACGAGCAATGCAAAATGCCGTTTTCGCACGAGTTGCGTACCGTACTTTATCTACGATTGTTAGATTTAAATAATAAATACAGAAAAAAATAAACTTGCTGTATGTAAGTTCGTATCTCTCTCTTGATAAAGATGGCATTAATTCATTAGTTGAATTTCTTGCCGAATTAATTATTTCTGGAGGAGTATTATTCTCCACATTTTCGTCAAAGTCACTTGATTCACTCATTGTTTTTCACTAAAAACTCGATATAAACAGTTACTTTAATAAAAGAACAGCAAATTAGTTTTGTTAAATGTAAACAAACTTGCTAATCGTGCGTAAAGCTGAAGAATTCCTCTTCTTTACCGCACTAGTGTGGTAAAGAAGAGGAATTATTCAGAACTATGAGACGCGCATGCGCAATGAATACAAGTACGTAAAGAATCACTTTCTACGCATCTAAACAAAGATATAATGTTTATATTTCGTATCAATCGTAGATAAAAGCTATTTATTGCTGTTATATTCTTAGATAGGACCAGACCACTGTAACTAATTTATATTTAATCCAGTGGTTATTTTGATGATGATGTTGAGCATTAGTTACCTTGGTTTGTTGACAACAATCAGCTATTTATTGCACAATTTACATCTTTTTAAATTCAATTTAATTTTTCCTTTTTATATTTTAATAAAATGCAAATAAAAATGATTAATATTTCTTTTTAAATGTTATTCATTCTGCGTAACGTCCGCAAAATCTCGTTAGAATATACGAATTTGTTCTTTGATGGATTAGATTTAATAATTAGTGTTATTAGGATTATCTAAATGTATAATTTATCTTTTACCTGTTAGATATACTCATTGCTGTCTATTGTTAGGTTAATAGTGCTTTAAAATTGCTTAAACATATTTTTGAGGTGTTAGGGATTCGCATTTTCCCTACTTATCTTCATCGCAAAGCTTAGTTTATTATATGACTTAAGAATGTCTCTTATTAATCTGGGTGCCTTTTAGTAATTCTCTTTCATCGGTAATTTAAGGTGTTGAAAGCGTTATTTCTGGAAAACATTTTGTAACTTCAATCTTCTTGTTTTGCAATCTTGTACTTTCAACTTTTTCTAGATTCACTATTACATAAAAGTTTAGTATTTGATAAGCCTCTTTTGTATCTTACAAATTGTAAGTTACTTTCAAACTAAACATCGGAACAAAATGTCTGACGTCAACTCAACAAATTTGTTACGCCTGAAGCACCTGAAGTTTGAATAGATATTAAATTATTTATTTTAAATATAATATAATAACCTCGGTTCAACTTGTTCAGACTTGTCTATTTTTTCAATTTTCTCCTTTTATAGTTGTAGTAGCTTTAATCTCTTATAACTTTGATGTGTTGTGGGAGAGATGAGGGGGTTGAATACAGAAGATTTAGAAAGATATAAAAAGACTCCTTTTCATTCGTATAATAAGCTTCTATGATTTAGGACCTAAGAATCATAATAAGGACTCTGGTCAAAAGCTCTCAATAAAACACGCTGAAATCCTCTCTTTCTACGTATTGGTTCAATTTTACATTCAAAGGGTAAAATAATGGTTAGGGTTTCACATATTTTGATTCTTCATCACTCATATACATTTGTAACGGGCCGAATGATTGGAGATTGTTTATTAATTAAAGAAGACACGTAAAAACTAAACTAAACTATATTCGATCTATTCACATAGAGGGCCGGACACAAAGTGACCAGTGTCGGCTCCGTGGCTCCGTTTCTTTAGATGAAGCTTATATTATTACTTTCCCATATAAAGAGAAAGTAATGTGATAGCGCGAATATTCGATTTTGATGGACTTTCACGCTTTGAGATCGTCTGTGCAGTCGCGTGGAGCCTAAACTACTGGGCTGATTATGTCGAAATTTGGTATACGTTATCATACCCCGAGGTAAAATTGAGAAATTAATTTTAGCTCCATATTCGGAGGTGCCACTCCCCAAAAACTCAAAACAAAATCTTGAAAACGGTTCCAACGATTTTGATTAAAACCATTCTAAAATCTAACGAATCCATTTAAATACAAATCTAACGATATTAGCCGTTTTCCCGGGAAAAATCTAGTTTCCGAGATATTAATGAAAATTAATCTTATTTTGTTAAAAATCGAAAACAAAGAGTAAGCAACCACCCTTGGAAGCTTTTTAATTTTTTTTTTTTTTTTTTTTTTTTTTTTTTTATAAAAAAAAATCAATTAAATGAGATAATATGGAATTTAAATTCTGTTAAAACAATATGAGAAAGTTTGTGTATGCTGTCTAGGACCGATTTTTTTCATATTTTCGACACACAAATTTAGAAGTCTTAGAAATGTCGAGTATTGACTCTACTACTTTAAAATGAGAGCAGTTAAACAATATTTTTTAATTATTAAGATAGGAGTATCTTGAGCATCCTTCTAAGAAAAGGAGCCACTTGAATAATCAAAGGACAGGCATCGCCGGCGGGAGTTTTCTCTATGATGCGTCCTATCCTGCTCTTTAATATATTTCCTTTTTCGCCCGAGTTATTCGCATGGCTAATGGATGCAAGGCCCTTTTATTTTGCTTCGTTGCCTTTTTTAAAGGTATTATATGTTGAAGTTTTTATTTCCGTCTCAGAATTTACCTTCTTTAACTAATGCTCCTTTATAATCCTCTATGATTTTTTAATCCAAAAAGGAAAATAAATTTTATTTTTTATAATTTAATTTGATATATTTTAAGATAGGATATGTAGTACCTACAAATATGATGATATGGTGATTTTGTAGAAATACATGGTTCTATTCTATTCTGGTTTATACTATTATATTCTATCATTTTAGTTAGTATGAAAAGGTTTGGTCTTAAAAGCTGGAAACAAAAACTGCGAATAAAAATGTAATCTTCAACCGCTTGTAGATGTAGATACTTCAAATGACGCATCTATATATTAATCTGCTGGTTTTTTACTTTCTCACATTGCGTAGTATATTTAAAGAGACCCTTCTCTCTAAATAAACTATACTGTGATGGCGTGAAAATTTTGTTTTTTAGGATTTAATGTATTTATAATAGATTAAGATCCCCCAAATCCAAATAAGAAAAATCCATTTCAAACAGACTGCTTACATTTTAAAAATGTCTACAGTTTGTCATCTGAGAAGATGCGTAGAGCCTAAACTACTGATACTGAGCTTATTTTGAAATTTGGTGTGTAGTGTCAGATATTATATCCCCGAGGTAAAATCGAGAAATGAATTTTACCCGCCTAAAACTAAGATAAAACATAAAATAAATCTTTATCAAAAATGGTTCCAACGATTATGATTAAACAATTCTGTTTTGTAGTTAAAATAATAAAATTAATACTATGATTTTAAATTTGTATATGAGAAAGTTCTGTTCTATTTGTCGGATCAACAATAATCCAATAACAAACGCAATATAATCCAATCTTCGCATAATTAATTTGATATAAATTTACTCTATTAATCCAATATATATATATATATATATATATATATATATATATATATATATATATATATATATATATATATATGTGTGTGTGTGTGTATATATATATAACTGCCTATATTTATATGTGGTAATCACTGGAACAACTCATCAGATTTTGAAAATTCTTTCATTTATAGAAGGCTACACTATTCCTGAGTGTTAGGCTCTATTTTATTTGCTTTGAAATTAAAATTTTGGTATTCAGGGTGGTGTAGGGAAAAGCTTTTTATGAATCAGCAATGAAAAATAAATAAACAGGTCAAGTGTGTGTTACTCAGCACACAGCGAGGGTCTGTAGGCCACACTATATAGTGTTTAACTCTAAAGTGTATAAACAGTTTTTTTTTAAAATGCTAAAAAGCTTACTTTGAACCATTCTAAGGGTCTGATATTTTCAAAACACACTCTGATAAAGTATTTTTTGCCACTGAACCGGACTACAACCATATAAATACATCGAAAAGACCATAATTATAAAAATAAACTTATTTTGTCAATAAAAAATTAAATAATATTTTTTTCGAAATTTCCAAAAACTGGTATCTTTACTTTTGGTCAAAAAATGTTCAGGAATTTTTTCAGATTTTTTGCACTTCACATAAGCGAGATGAAAGGGGGGGGGGGGACACGTTTCTCACCCACTTTAAACTTGCCTACGCTCGCCCTATCTAAGTTATATCCAAAGAATTATATATTTTTGTAATCAGCTCAACGTACCCTTTCATATGATACCCCTCACGGTGTCGAAAAAAAAAAAAAAAAAAAAATGTTAACCCTTAAGTTTTTTTACTCTAATTTTTTTGAAAAATATTTTTTTTAAGCCGCTATATTTTTAAAATATGAGGGCAGGTACAAGACACATACATGCCAAATTTCAAAGTGATCGGACGAAAGGTGTAGCCGTGAGAGCACGCGAGAGGACGGATGGACAGACACACGCAGGAAAATATAAGGGTCCTTGGTTTTGCCTACGGACCCTAAAAACGAAAGCCTTTCCACAAAATGAGTTCTTAATCTCCAAGACTGGCGGCCTCTCGGCCATCATCAGTGCCTGCGAAAGGTAAAGGAAAACCCCTTTGGAGTCAGAACAGACCAACAACGGACCATCCGTTTTTATACCAGCAGTAGATAACTTAAAATTAAACTAATCTCCCCTGTAAAACACTCCGTTCGAAACACGGGTATCCAACTAATCTTTATAGTAAAATTGATTGAATTATCCAGGCAATTAAATCTTGTTAATTAACCTAAATTTGTTACTTTAGTTCTAAATCTCTTATAATACTTTAGTCCTATGGAAATAAGTCTCCTAGTCCTAGTCAACCCTTTATTATGCGGCTTTAATTAATTCAATCGACCTTTGCTTAAGCTGAATTTACCTTAATAAACAGAGGGAAATCCCTTCTGGCCAACCAGCTCAATCATGGACGTCCTTCATATTATCTTAAACCACATATGGTCTCCCTGCAGCTGTACCTCCCTCCATATTTTAAGTATTTATAAAAATGTATTCATCTCTAATGAAACAAGCGATTGTAAAAATGTTACCTAAATGTAACGAGGTACTCTTTTTACATCTCTAACTTATTCAGTTAAAGATTTATTTTTATTTTTTACATCTCTAACTTATTCAGTTAAAGATTTATTTTTATTTTTTACATCTCTAACTTATTCAGTTAAAGATTTATTTTTATGTTTTACATCTCTAACTTATTCAGTTAAAGATTTATTTTTATTTTTTATATGCGCTACATATTCAGTGTTATTTTCTTTTAAATTTTAAGAATTATGGATAATATTTAGGGTCCAAATGGGAGTAATAAAATATCATTTTTCCGTGGTAGGCTGTGAAATAGTAACTTTAGAGCCTAAAAAAAGTAGCTAAAATCCATTTTTTCATTACGTGGACTTAAAAAATCTTTTCATTACTCCTAGCTGTAAAGAAAAAATCTTTTACGTACTAGGCACTAAAAGATTTTTTCTTTACGGCGGGTAGTTGTCAAAACTTCCGTTAGTAGTGCTGCAGTCTTTGTAGAAATGCTTCTAGTACGATAAGAATCCGCTAGATGTCAATGCGTTTTATTTATCTTTTCTTATAGTGTAACCTCATTTTAAGGTTTCTTTTTTTAAGTCTTAAGTATGTACTAATATTTGTTATTATTATATATTGATTAGTGATTAATATTTAATGTTTTTTCATTGTCTGCTACCTCGGAAAAAATAGCATATGCTACGCGACTTTGAAGTGTTTTTTCTTTACCTTGGCAATATTTACTGTCTCGCTTCGCTCGACAGTAAATGTAATTGCCGCGGTAAAGAAAAAACTCACTTCACAGCCTTGTAACATAATATACTATTACGCATAAGTTGGCTACTTCCTCTTTTTTTCGATAAATATTAAAACATTAGATTTATTGGACTTTAACGAATCTAAAGGATGTATTGAAGATGTGAAATATTGTTGATGGGTTGCCCGCAGTTATGTTTAACCTATCTCGAGGGCTTTATATTATTTAGCAAGACAAGGGTGGTGTTGAATCCGCTTCCGTTTTATCAAAATCCTTCGTTTGAAGCGATAATTCACTTGTGTGAATCCAATTTCACACTTTCAAAGACTGCTGGCTTGGTGGCCTCTTTCATTCGCTGCGGTGACAGGCTTATGTGATATAGACCTTTTTCCCACTCTGTTCTCGCGTGGTTGTTTCTGATTAGTGATAAAAGGAACGGATTTAATCAGAGTAAAGCTAGACGGTTTTAATTGCATCCGTGATCGAAAAGACGGATGTCTTACAAGACCCTTTTCTTAACTGTGATTTAAATTGATCCTGAACTTGGAGAGATCGGGTAATTCTTCAGCCTAATCGGAATGTGATAGCCTACATCAATCACGGTCTTAACTATATCGTTCTCCCTAGTTAGCCTCCCTGAATCTTTCAAAAACAAATTAAAATTAAAGCATGACATGAAAAGTCTCTTAAAGAAATAATCTTTATTTTTTAAAAATAATAAAACCCATCGATACTACTGGACGAGGATCCGGATACTTTTGTCACCTCCTGAATGTGATCACTTTGAAACATATTTTACCTCTCTAGGATCAAACACACCAGATATAGTGCAGTAAAAGTACCCCGAGGCAAATCGAGAAATTAATTTTAGTTCCAAATTTGGGGGCGCTACCCCCCAAAACTTAAAAACGTGAAAAAAGTAACATTTCTCGAAAACTCCTTCGACGATTTTGGTTAAATTCTAAACTGTAGTCCATTTAAATACAAATATAACGATATAAGCCTTTTTCCCGGGAAAAATCTAGTTCCTGAGAAAATAGCTTTAAACGCGGAAGGAAAGAAACGGGTTCGATTCCTCGCCGAGGAAAAGTTTTTTTATAATACATTTGAATAAAATGTTCAATAATAATTAAATGTATCTACGAAAAGTAATGAATGGAAAATGCCGGGCTAAGTAATTATGAATTTGTATATGAGAAAGTTTTTGTGAGTTGCCTCGGACCGATTTTACATTTAAGATTTCTAGGTATATTAGTATATTATGAATTAGGTATCTGTTTAATTTTTACAATAAGTTTGATTTGAGTACCAGTACCATAAATAAATAAATAATTTACAATGAACATTTTTCGTTTCAATTTTGACAGAGCCAGTATCAAACATAGTATTTGTTTTTTCCTCGGCCTGCAAGATTTTAATAGAAGATACAATAATACTTAAGATAACAATAACAACAACAGTAACAAAATGGGGAAAAAAATTTAACCAAACCCCTTTAACTTAATGGTAACTATGTTGAAGGTTAATAAAACATAATTTAACTGAAGTATAACTATAATTAGTGGATTGATGACAATGATTAGCTACATCTTATATTAAAAATAAATAATATTGTATAGGTATAACACATATTATATTATGCTATCTAGAAGAACATGTTTGATTCTCTTACGTTTGTATTTTTTTGTATCTATTTTTTAGATCAGTGATATTGTAGTTGCCAATAATTGTTGATTAGTTAGTTAGCCTGATTGTCTTGGCACTGCCTGAATAATAAACACCCACTGATTTTTTTTTTTTAATATTTTTAATAACTCTAATTAGCTCCCGAGGCGCAGCCGAGGGGTATGTTTCACTGAAATTTGGCAAACTGTAGCACATGCCGTTTAGGCATAATTACAGGCTCAAGCAAAAATAATTTTTTTTTATAAAATTAACAATAAAATTAAATTTAGGCATATGTTTTGCTCCTTTAAGGCATTTAAAATAGACTTTTCCTAAACTGAAATTTTCTCCTCTTTTCAACGGTACCCTCTATCATCATTATTTTATGAGCAGCGATCGATTATTTAGAGTAAAATGGCCGAACCTTGGAAAATAAGAAAAACAATTATTATGGCGAAACTATTGAGAATTGACCCATGGTGTATTGTATATAGTGTTTTTTGCTGCAAATGATGGGTAAAATCTGCCCTCTTCGTTTGTTACATCTTCGACCAAACACCCTGTATATTAGATGTCTGAGTATCTTATGGTCTATTTTTTACTACACTAATATGTTGGTCCTTCAACCTTGGTTTGAGGCGTAGTTGTGACTACACTTACCACTCAGCTACATTAAATAGAATATTCTTTACATCTTAGTATTGTTAGAAACTTATATTCAATAGAAATAAGATGTTTTAGTCTTTAAATTTTATACCACTTTGCATATGAGAGAGTTGTTAGACCGATTTTTTCAATACAATAGAGAAGCTTATTTGTTATGATATATAATAAATAATAAGCCTAATAAATTTACCGTATAAGCCAATATCGTGCAAGAATTTAACACTTTATTCTAAAGGTATTGTTGAGTGTTTAGGGTTGCCACATGTTGGCCTCTGCGAACTGTTCGTGGGTGCCCTCACCACTCAAATTTATAAACAAGTGTAGTGTTTAAACAATTATTTTTTTATTCAACAGGGTTTACTCTCGCTTAATTAATAATAATACAATCCACTTAATGAACCTTTAGCAAAACTATTTGGTCTCTTTTGGCTGATAATCTGTGTTAAAAACGCGTTTAGTTTATTCGTGATAAATAGTTTTGAACACTTGATTATTTCAAGTCAACAGTATATTAATTCGGTACTTCTTAAGATTGTTACTCCCCTTTGTTGTTTTATAATAAAAATGACTTTTACTAAAAAACTATTAAGAAAATATGATGTTTAGTCCAATGTACTTTTGGACAAAGGAATATCCCACTTCTGTTTTGATAAGGGGAGTAACAGTCTAAAGAAGAACATTCCGTACACCTTCTTTAGATTGTTACTCCCCTCCATTTTTTTATAAGGGGAGTAACAATCTAAAGAAGTGCCATTAATTCTTTATTTTAAAAAATAAATAATATTTTATTCCTAATTATTTTATTATGAAATATATTTGAATGAAATATAACTTATACTTTATTTTCTCTTTGTATTCAGCTTGTATTTATTTATTCCATTTATTACAGTTAATTGCCTTATAACTATAGATATCTTTTAACATAATACACATAATTTGACAGTAAATCAGCTTTTCCAAGCTGTGGACCCTAAGATTAGGGTAAAATGAATTGCCTTAATTCTAATAAATTATATAACCTTTCTCCTATGAAATTATAAATTAAAATACAATCACTTTAATCAACAAAAAAGAATAAAAACTTCTGTATAAATGTTTAATACTTTTTCAACAAACACGCCTACTACATCTTATATAATTTTACCTGCGCATACTTCTTTCTTTCATATTATCTTTATATTTTTTTTTATGTATTTGATATATTATTATATTTCATTTTATTACTTTTATTTTAATTTATTAATATTATTATTATTATTTATTTTATTTTATTGTTTAAATACTTTACATTACATTTTTCTTTGCCTCACTCACAATTATTAAGCCATACTTGGGTGTATACGGATTTCATCCTCTTCCACTCATTCCTGTCGTGGGCTACTCTTTGCCAGGTTGCTCCTCCGCAAGATTTTTTCATTTCTTCATCCCATGCTAGTTGCGGCCTACCTCTTCTTCTCTTTACTTCTCTTGGGTACCAGTGTATCATGGTTTTTGTCCACCTTTGATCACTACTTCGCGCCACGTGTCCTGCCCATCTCCACTTTCTTTCTGTTACTGTCTGTCCTATGTCTTCAAGTCCTGTTCGTTCTCTCACCCACTCGTTCCTCTTCCTATCTTTCAGCGATACCTTCATCATGCTTCTTTCCATTCTTCTCTGTGTCACTCTCAGCTTGTTTATTGTGCTTTTCTTTAGGGTCCACGTCTCTGCTCCGTACGTTATTACCGGCAGTACGCACATATTCCATAGCTTTTTCTTATCTTGCATCTTTACGTCCGATCTAAATAAGTGCCTGTATTTGTTATAAGCTTGCCATCCTTGTGCTATTCTGCGACTAGCTTCTCTTTCTTGGTCGTCTTTATGGCAGCTTATTAAAGTGCCTAAATAAACATATTCTTTAACTACTTCGAACTCTTCTGTGTCGACACGTATTTTAGGTTCTTCTATTTCTAGATTAATACCCATTATCTTCGTTTTAGTATTGTTCAGCTGTAGCCCTACCTCCTTGACGACCGCCACTAGTTCACTTATCATTATTTTTGCCTCGCTTAAATTCTTTGCTATCAGCTTGTATAGGAGAGCTGTTAAATCTCTTATCAAGCTAAACATATCTTGGATGGGTGACCGTAATCACAGATGAGGGTAAATTCTTGGACAGGGCCCCGCTTGCTGTTCACCCATCGTTATATAATGGCTTTTCTACAAAGTATCCTCGCCGAGTGGTCGGTGGTCGGTGTTCACCCATCGTTATATAATGGTCCCTCCACATAGAGTATCCTCGCCGATAATACTCGGCGAGGATACCCGGGGCGAAGCAATCGCATCCACACTCTTGCCCTTCGTCAAGCACCTCAGTGCCAGGACTCCATGTTCCTCGTATCCTCTTTGACTCGGGAAAGAAACCGCCTCTGAACTTAAGCGAAGTCGGGCGGGGCGAGGCGGAACCACGAGGAACCTTTCCACATTATGGTTCCTCGACCGACTTCAGGTAACTTTGCGAGAGTGTGGAGGGGCCTTTAATGGGTAGCTGCTTATGAAAAATAGTGACTAACTGGTTGTGTATGCCAATTGTAAGGTTTATACTGCTGATGGAACACTAATCCCTTGTCATCCTTTACATATATATAATACATAATATAATTACGTGTATATGCCCTTTGACAGGCCTTGGTGTCCTTGTGAAATCGCGATGTATAATTTAATTAAAAAGAAACTTCTTAATAAAATGTTTGCTAATATATAATTAATTAGTTGTATACGATACCTTTTTTAAAGAAGAATTTTAAAAATTAAAATCTAATAATTTAAACTTGATTAGTGTTTGTTTGGAAGTATTATTATATCTATTCATTCATGAATAAACTAGAAATACTAATTGGGTCATACAATTAATATCCAAAAGAAGGTTTTTTATTTGGCCTGACCTCCCCGCACCTCGCTATTTCTACTAATTGGATCGGATATTATGTTTAAAAATTCATGTTTTTGAACCCGGGTCAATGTCTCACAAACACGCTGTTCATTGTGTATGGTCTCAACTCTCAGAGCAATCAGGAGTAGAGACATAACAAAGCAGATCATAATCTAAGGTTAACTTGAAAATAAAAATGTTGTTAATTGATAGTGTCCATTGTCTGATATTTTAATCCCATTTTTAGAGTCAATGGTGATTAAAAATGAAAATCTCAAAATCTTATTGCTTCGTCATCACAATATTATTATATGTGTTCAATGTAAATGATAAAGTATTAATGTAATTGTGAATCATGTTTAGGAGGTAATTACGAGACCATTTCCTTAACGGTATCAACTATTGATGTAGTACTTTGTATGTCATTATTACAATAAATAATTATATTTTAGGCTCGAAAATGGCTCGAGTAGCCGAAACGTTGCCCCATACTTTGAAGCAGTGTTAGTCTTCTTTCTCTTCCTACACTTCAAGGATCCAAATTACTCGATCAATTTATAATTTTGATATTATTCTATGATTTTACAACTTTCTTTAAAAATATTTTATCGAATAAAATTGTAATTGATTTCCTTTTTAGACAATTTCGATCAATCTATATACTCAGGTCTTGGATGGATAAGTCAATTTTTCTAGTCTACATATTTCATCATTACTGTGAAATTATTTCTTTTGAGAATTATTATATATTATTACAATTACAGAGCTGGTTCTTGAACGCCTTAAAGAATGCAGAGATAACAATGCAGCAATTTTTTTATGCCTAACAGTAGAATTCTACTGCGGAGGCTAAACAAATTTCGCCCCGCGGCTGTTAACCCCAAGGATAGGGAGACTCTTTGTAGAGAATGAGTTTAGTCGATTCGAACAGAGCGTCACACGATTGACTCCAACGTGATGGTTTAAGACGTACGACTCTACTGCCTCTACATTTGGTAATGTTTTTTCCTTGGTTGCTTGTCTTCTTTCTGCAAATAATGATGAATAAAAACTGAGTTCATCTATTTTTCTACATAATTTTCAAAAAAAAAAAAAAAAAGTGGCCAAGTACTTACAAATTTAACAAATCCAACAGGATCGATAACCAGCATAATTAGCCCTATCATTTCAAGATGGCGGCCAAAAAGTTAGATTTCAAGAAAGTTTTTTTTTTTTTAGCTATAAATTTTGAATCATCATTTATTTAATCTAATAGTTTCCCGACGACGGCGACGACGATGCACCTCAAAATGATTAATTACTCCTAAGTTAAGACACGCACATTTATTCCAATAAAAATAAATGGATGTTTTGATTTGTTGGTCCTCAAATAGTTATAACTTATCTAAATAGATATAGGATAACTTAATTTTACTTCTTTTTGCTTCCGAGCTTACCGAAGGTAACCGAAGCTATGTGATCGTTCTGAAGAACGAAAAAATGTTAGGTCTCCGATTTCAAAAATTCCAAGACAGAACTCCGTTTCAGACATCAGGGAACATTTTTGGTTCTGTGTCTGTCTGTCGCTCAATTTTTGCGAACCATTAGATCTTAAAAAACTACACATCCTATTTTAATGAAATTTGGATGGTAGGTCATAATTAGCTCATTGTTGGTCCCATATAAGTTTAAACCTCCTGCACTCATTTGTTGCTCTTCCACATGCGCACAAATATACATTTGTTTACACCTATAGCTTCGAACATTATCTGATTTGTTTGAAACTTTTATAGTTTATCGAAAGTAACCCGCAGATAGCCACAGCTTAACTTGATCCGTCTACGCCCGTTTACTTTTGCTAAATTGATACTTTAAACATGCAACAAATTGACAGTTTAAAAAACGGGGGAAACAATTAAACAAATTTGTCAGCAATATGGCCTGTGAAAGTATAAAATCAATGAAGTACGTGATAGGATGCGAGGAAGCTATGTGCCACACCATTTGGCAGTCTATTTTAGTATAAAATTAAGCCCGTTGGCACGTGGCAACGGAATATAACGGCTCGTTTATTATAATGACGTGACAAAACGCCTTTATGTACATTTATATTATACTAGCGCAATGCAACTACTTACCTGAGCATTAACATTAGTCCCAGTTATTCGGCAGAACTTATTGGGTGTTTTACTTTTAATATGTTCGTCTCATCAGTTCACTTTCAATGAATAGAAAAAAAAACTTTCTGAACACTAAATTATTGAATCATCCTGCAATATCTAACCTTATGAATTTGATCGCGCTTTTACAGTCTTTCGCTACCTTCGAACATTTAATTAGAATAATTGTTTACTATTTCAGATTTTCACTCTTTCAATTTATGAGTGAGAAATTGAAATCTATGATTAAGAAAAATAATCCTTCGAAAATTATGAGAAAATTAGTGCTTAAACTTATTTGCCGACAAAAGTCTTTTGTGATAAAACTTTAAATGTCTTAATGCTACTTTAAATCACCAATTTTCTGACATTGTTAATATGATACAAACGTTTTCAATTATACTAAGCATTTAAGAGTTTTACTTTCCTGGTTATTTCTAATTCCTATCTCTAGTTCTCTGAAATCTCTTGGTCTTTGAAAAACCTTTAACTAAAAGTTAACTCTGCGGCTTTTACCCTGCGGCCGAATTCTACTAACCTTTGACTTGTAATAAATAAATAACCTTTACATTTGGAGGTAGAATCCAAAATTGGTCAAAGGAGTTTATTTCATCAAACAAACATACCTTAATTGATTTATAAATGTTTTATAAAAAAATGTGGTTTCAATGGATGACGGAAGATCTTGTTAACTATTTATCGTAATCGAATATCCTGGACTTTGTTAAAATAAACTTAAAGAATGACTCTAGAGAATAGGAATTACAAATAAAAGTGACGTTTTTGTATAAAATTTACTACTCTTTTGTCGTGATTTAAAGAATTCTCAAATTATATCTTCAATACTTTTTATTTTGGCAGAGATTACGGGCTTGTTTGCTAGGAACGACATGTTCTCTACATGTAGACTGGATGTTATCGACGCATTGCAAAGTATTACTTCTTGGGCTCTTTCCAAAATATATTAAATCGTAGATTATTTTCAGAGTCTTATTCAATTTATTTTTTTGGACTTGGCTGAGCAGTTTGTCACCTTTATAATTTTTCTTAGCGTTCCGATTTCTTTAGTTGTGCGTATTCGAATTGGCATTCAAATTGGAGATTGTTCGGATACCAGAGGGACAAGACATTTTTCTCATCGATTGGGCAAAGTAGATGTAACCAGGGTTTAGTTCAATGGGCCCGATCCACCTTGCTTTGTCTTAGGATTTTAAACCTCCTCTCTAACACAATTAAGCTTTTTGTAAGAAATTCACGGATTTTTTCCTTTTGTTTTATTTCAGACTTATTCCGTTCCTTTTCTTAATTGAATCGAGCATTAATAGCTCCTATGAATAAAATTCGCTTTCATAGGAAGATAGATGGAATATACATAATTTATATAATTGAGTAGTGTCCTGACGGCGACGACTCAACTCGAAATTATTTGTTATTGCTAAGCTAAGGCAACCACGTTTATTCCAATAAAAATAAGTATTTAATTTGATTTGTTGGTCTTAAAATAGATATAATAACTTATCTAAATTAATTTTCTTTATTTTACTTATTTTTCTAAATACAAAATTAAGTCCGTTGCCACGGACTTTACAGCTCGTATATTATATCCAAATAACTATAATTTAAACCATTGGTTTTAATTATAGCCCTTATAATTAGCTTTTGTTGGATAGAAAACGTGCACTCACTATCCAAACGCTTCTGTCATGATTCAACGAAGTCGGAATGGGTTCCAGAAAATGGTCCTTGGTCTAGTAATTGGCGCCTTGAGTATCGTTAGTGGTTGAAGGAACGGTAAGGATTCGAAACAGGAAGAAGAGTGAGGTTGGAAATAGGGGAAGCTTTTTCATTTTATTAAGAGCTTATTGATTTCTGACTAATATTTAGAAGAATTACTACCAAGAACCGTAGTTTTTTTTTATTTTATATTAAAAAAAAACCACTAATTATCTACATAAAATCAGAACCAAACTCTATAATTATAAAAGATACTAACGAAAATAAAATTATACTAACGATGTTATGTATAACTATGTGAATTAAATATAAAGTTAAGAATTGCGAGGATCAGTCAAAAATAAAAACTGTGGATTTACTTTTTCTCATAAATGTATTTCCTTCTTCTAGGTATAAGCAAGAATTATAAACAACAGAGGTTTGTTTATACCTTGGAGAAGGAAATACATCCCGAAACGTCAACGATGTAACTAAAACTATGTGGATTTGGATTATTCGACTGTGAAATAAATTATTATATATTTATTTTTTATAAATTCATTGAAAGTATTTACAGGTTATTCTACTTAGTCCTCTTCAAAGTACTTGCTATACATTTTCCCGCCGCAGTTATCTTGGACTACTGGATACACCCTGAAAACACAATTCGGAAACATCAGAGATCACAATTCAGTGAATTGTCGTAATAATTCCCACTCCTACTTTGCTACAGTTCAGGTTACTTTCTCTGGCGCTTGTGCAGTTTTTCAGTAAGAATTCCCTGGTTAGGAACCTAATGATAATCTTCACTGCTCGGGAATTTCTTGCATGGTTAAATGACAATTTGACTGCACAAGAGTGTTCACTTAAGCTTTATGAGTGTCGTCCGTTGAGGTTGATGGTCTTTCTGAACGGTGATTGCCTTCACACGATTTCCTACCTTTTTGAACCTTATTCCACTCATAAGACCATGAGCTACTGAAATATTCATCCACTAAAGCCTCCCCAATTATTTGAAAAGTTTTTCTAAATGTTTTTTCTAACCTCATACAAACACGATGCTCTTCCCTTTCAATCAGTTCTCAAAATCGTTGGGCAAACGAACAGCTGTAGGTTATCAGCATGTAAGAAGGTTATCGCAGGGCTGCAAACTAGTCAGTAAAGTCAGTAATAGTCTGTATTTTGAAAGCCCTAAGAAACTTAAGGCCAGTTTGGGTGATGCCTTGGTATGGATGGGGAACATTGCATGTGTTTTCATAGCTTTCATGAGTAGCTACTAACTAACCACTCTTCTTTATTTAATTTAATTTACTTTTTTTTTTTTTATTGTAAGTGGCATTAATTGTTGATATTTTAGGTTTTTTCTTTACTATCATGTGAAATGTACGAAGGGTTTTATGAAAATGAGAAAGTGTACTTTACGACCTTAAGTGAAATGGATAATTGTTATTTTACTTTTTGTTACGACGAAACTACCAATGTTTTATCCTGTAAAGAGTTGCAAATTGTGTTAGGTATTGGTGTGAATCAACTAAAAGAATTGTAACACGACATTTGCAAACATTTTTTATTCGCTTAGCAACTGCTCAAGATTTATTTTCCAAGTTGTGTGAGGCATTAAATAATTAAGGCTAAATTGCTTATGCTTAGTAATGATGGACCAAATGTAAACAAAGCTATTACAAGACTTATGATCAAATATATGATTTTTTAAAATAGAAAAACTCTGGTGATGTTGGAACCTGTAATATTCATGTTTTACACAATGCATTTAAACGGGGAATGAAATTACTCGGAGATCAGCATCAAATCTATTTTTCCAAATTCACGATTTTTTTAATGGTTGGCCGTCAAGGTGGGAAGATTTCACTGAGGTTCAAAAAGGCCTAAATTTGCCCAGTCATAAATTTACTAAGTATGTGTTGTCAAGATGGTTAACCTTGGAGCAAGCAGGCAAACGTCTTATAGAACAATGGCCAGCATTTGTTAAATATTTCCTCACATTTATCCCAAAATATAAAATTGACCTAATGAAATCTATTAAATATAAGAACATTGCTACTTTGTTAAAAATTGACACGATGAAAGCGGAAGTCCTTTTGCTTTTATATATTTTCTGGCTCTTGATTGCACAGCTCTTTTTGTTTCTTAATCAAAGATCAAATTTCAATTTTTACAGCTGCTCAGTGGGGAGAAGAGTGGCCAATTTTAGAAATAATTCATTAAAATTATTTGATTTGCCATTATTTTTTTAAAAATAAGGATTTGGTGTCAGTAATGTTAGTAGGTATTTAGTCAGTATTTTCACATAATTAGTCAGTGAAGTCAGTAAATTTGACCTTACAACCAGTTTGCAGCAATGTATTATCGTCGTTCTGCTAAGTCGTACGATCTCGGTAACGATCCGGGCCAACTAGTGATGTCAACCACACTGCTCTCTTCTTTATGTTAAATCTTGTAATAAATTCTAACCTCACTTAGTTTGAATTACAAGAACTAAACTAAATCTCTGGAGGCACGGCAGTTCCCCGGCCAAGTCGAGCACAGTCGTACCATCCTTATTACTGGAACCATTTCAAGGCATTTTGATCCCCCCTTTATAATCTTATTAATGATACTTAGATATGTAAAGTTAATTTTAAGTTAGAGTTCGTTACAGACTGGACAAGAAATATAAATTTCACACCTCTACCTATATTGGTTTATATATACTCATCATAAGTTTAAGCCACTTCTAGCAATCCTATAGACACTTGAACTTTTGTGTTATAGGTAGAGTTTAATGTACAAATAGAGGGAAAATTCCAAAATCCGCAAAAATCTGTTTCTTTGCCCATCTAATTAAGGCTATTAGAAAATTCACCTATTTAAAATTAATAAGAAAATAAAAAAAATTAAAACTTGCGCTACTAGCGCTACCTAGAAGAGAACTTTAAAACTAAAGAATTGTTTTACTCTCATTTATAGAATGTTACATTGGAATAAGTGAGGTTGACACTGATTTGACAGCATTGTTCGAGATAATTATGGATAAGTATGGAACACCAACCGCGTTCCATACCTTGTCTTTGTGTTTCAATCTCTGTATTCTAAACAATTCTTATTATTCCTTCTCCTCTTTATTTCTTTCATTATCTTTCTATTATATACCTATTTACAAAAGCAAGTGAAATCCCTACAAAAACACTTACGTAAAAAAAAAATTAGCCAAGTCTCCGGTAAAAAGTTGTGAGATCAAAGGTGTAGCCTAGTTTCCCTCGTTCAAGTAAGTTCTACTTGGTCTGATTTATCCAGTACAAGTAAATGATGTGACTGTCCCTCACAAACACAAACATTTTCTTTTCCATATTAATCTACATGTTTAAATTTAAAAAAAAAATCTGATTTGGCAAATATGCAGCACAATCTTATTAAACTAAAACAAGTCTAATAATAAATTTTAATTTTTGATTTTAGTGTCGGAGCACGAGGATTCAAAATTGTATAAGCCACTGCATCTAATTTTGTGCTGCGTATTTGCCAAATCAGGAAATGAAATCATTTACTTGTTCTGGATATATTAGATCTAGTAGAACTTACTTGGACGAGGGAAACTTGGCTACACCTATGATCTCACAACTTTATACCCAAGACTTGGGTTTTTTTACTACGTTTTTATTAGCTTGCTCTCTTGTTTGTTTGTCCAGTACAAATCTTGCAATCGATTGTTAACTAACTTCCCGAGTATCTAAACATTTGAAACTTTTAGAATAGCTCAGAAGACGTTGACAATGCATTTTTTTAATACTTTTATCCATCTCTCAGCCGAATTTAATTCGTTTTCAGCAAATTTTGCTGTATGGAAAGTTAGTTCGGAAAAAATCCGCAAGTTATTTTATTTGTTTTGACATGAGCCATATTTACGATCTTCATTTTGACAGGTTTCAAATTTATGATTTATGACAGTAAATTTAAAAACGTAGTGTATAAAATGTTCTTTTAGCGAATTTTCAAAGAAAATTACGCTATTGCAATGGCTTCAAAATTTTTGTAATGCGAATTTTTGAAAAATTTTTCCATGGAAATCCGTTTTAGACCATTCTGAATCGATTCCTAAAATTTAACACTTTTTTTTATGTATGTATGTATATATGTATGTATATATGTATATATGTGTCACTCCAGACGATATCTCCCCTTAGGATGCACTTAAAAATTTCAAACAAATTTTAAAATGTCAATAATATCAAAAGAAAGGATGAGTTCGTTGGCCAGAATTTTTGGAGTACATTTAGGGGTCAAATTTTGACCATATAGGGTCAAAAAACGTTTTTTTCCATTTTACCCCCCTTTTATGTGAAAATATGATAAAAGTGTAAATAACAACAATTACTGTACTCTTAAAGAGCTTTCCAACGACATGCATCTTGAAGGGTAAATACTATTTTGACTTTTGTACCCCGTACCCCTGTGTACCAATTTTTTTTTTCACCCGAGCAAATTCTAAACCAAAATTTTCCTATATTATCATAAGCCAATAAAACGCAGATTTCTTTGAAAATTCGCTCATTAAGTCATGGTGCATGACTGGACTTTTTATCTTGTAATTATTTTTACATAAGTGTTTTTGTTGGGATTTATATTCTACCGCCATTGTTTATTCATATAAATATAGAAATTTATCAGCAAATACGGACTTTGAATACAGATTTTGAAAAACTAATGACTGATTGTTGTCATCGGAAATCATAATCTGTTTAAGTTTCAGCTTTTTAGGTATCGGGAAATGGCTCAAATATAGATTACAAGATTTGTCCCGGTCAGACGAGTGAAACAAATTCAAAGCGTGTAAAAAAAAGTTGAACTTGATATTGCTTCACAACAATGATTGCTTTACAACAATCCGTTTTATGAATTTTTATCAGAGATATAACTGGTTTTTAGTTTGTCAAAAGAAATTGAAAGTTACATTTTTTATTTGTCAGTTTTGATTAATAATAACAAGCAATTGTTAACATCAATGATATAATGACTATAAAAAAGGGTGATGAAAAAAAATGTAATAAATAAAGGATTAAAGGTTACTATAAAACCAATCTTGAATTCTTACCTCTTCTGTTATTAATGCTATAGCCAAACGATGCCCGTCCAGAACTGTAAAGTACAAATATTTACAAAAACCTCTCTTATATGACTAATACATTAAGTTTATTAGAATAATGTTTAGGAGATGTGGAGAAAATTAAGGAAAGAAGTAATTTCTCAGTACATTTATTATGAAAAGAAAGGTTTCTGTAAGAAAAACGCTATAAATACGGTTTATATAGCAATAAATTATCTTCGCCAAATAATACTCCATTTTATTTTAAATCCTTGATCTTGCACCTTGTAAAATAAGGGAAATGTTATGTTCATACTCCTATCCATCATTACTCCGTTTAATTTTAGTGAAAGGTACTTCTTTTACTAATATATTTCTTCTTGTACAATATCTATTTCTAAACTTTGCAATCTTAAAACCATCCTATCTTTCATGTGCCCTACAATTTAAGAGCTGAACTCTCTTGTTAGTTAATTGTTCCTAATATCCCATACTTTAATTTTATTTATTTTTCCTATTTTTACCTGACATATCTTATCCTTTATCCTTTACTTCTTTACTCTTCCTGAACGCTTTATCCTTACTTTTCTACTCTTCCTGAACACTTAATATCCTTACTTTTTTACTCTTCGTGAGCGCTTAACCCGTGGCATTTTTTGCTGTTTAAGGCTCGAAAAAAAAAAAAAAAAAAAAAAAAAAAATTACGATACTTATCTGGTCGCTAACAAGCTCTTGAGGTTTGTTAAATTAAATGCATTTAAAAGAAATTTAGAGGTTGATCCAATTCTTCACTTACAGCAGTTACATTTGTAGGTAGAACTAAAAAATATTGTTTCTATTGGGGAGTATCAATTTGAGTGTATGTGAAAATCTCTATCAGCTGTATATACCGTATAGTAATTGGCATTTACAACAGGAGGATAGGATGTAATTAGAGATAATCTAGGTTTACACGATGCCAATTGGCCAGACAATTATCGGGGACAATTGTCCTCACGGATTGCGCGACAATCGCTGGTCAGTCCAGTTGAAAAAAAAAGTTTACGTGTGAATATGAATTGGCTGTAGAGGTCGAGAATTGTCGAGTTTTAGCACTTTTTGTCGCTTTGCAAGTTCTATATTGAATATAGATATAATAAATATATCCACACTATATCCTTCGATATTCATTTTATCGTCTTTATAAAGATTATCATGCAAGTCCCAAAAACATGTATGTTCAACATATAGCTTAACAAATTTTAAAATAGTTTCATCGTTCCACTTCGGATCCATTCTACGCGTAAACACAGATCAATTTAAAAAAAAAAAACACGGATTAAATTTAGAAAAAAAGCTAATAATGAGAATAGAGTAATATCAAAGAAAGAAAGAAGCTGTCTCTTTGATTGGCATTGGCACGACGCAACTGTCCTATATAGGTAGTTCACACGGCGCCAATTGTCGCGGCAATTCTGAGATCCAGTGGTGGGGGAGAGCCCCCACCTCCCGGATCTCGTAGCTAGGCCCAGTTGATTGTCCTCAACCTACTCCTCGAGACAATGGCTTTCCAGCCCAATTGTCGGGACAGTTGGCTAGACAATTGGCCTAAAGTGTTTACTCAAAGCCAATAATTTCATGCCAGTCAACTGTCTTCTTTCAATTGTCTTGCCAATTGGCATCGTGTAAACCAGGCTTAAATGCTACGCCCTTATTTATATAAACCTTGCCGTTTCCTACTGTTTTTAAAATGTTTTTTTTTATTTTTAAAAGAGTTTTAGCAATAACTCTATCTTAAAATGTCTATCTTTATAAAATATTAAGGTAATACATTTTTCCCAGGCAAAGATAAAGGCCATTTGGGCAGCTCTTTAGCTGTTCTAAGCGGAGAAAAAGGTTGATAAAGGGAGATTTGTTTAAAGCAAGATTAATTTTTATGATTGATGTTTTTTATGACAAGTCCTCCTAAAATTCCCTTACGATTTTCCGATTACATTGCCATCTATGTCCAATCTTAATTATACGCAATACATTAATTATAGTGATAAATTAAACTCTCCTAAAACCTAATTGTGAAACTTGTCAAAATAAATTACTTCAATTTATGATTATTTTAAAATGTTCTACTCTTTAAAAAAATTTCTTTGGTTTAACTCAATATTTTTCGATAAAACAAAGCCTCCATCATGCGCCACTTGTTAGCATGGACCAAATAATTGACAATGTTTCGCCAAATATGCGGCTATGAAAACGAACCTGAGTACAGACTGACATAAAAATATTTAAGGCTGGTTTGGTTTCCGTATTGTATGAAATGATAAAGTATCTAATGATATTTAAAGTAATTTTAACGATGTGTTCGATGAGGAAAATATGTTCGTTCCGAATTTTTTTTTTCTAGAAGCCTAATATCCACTTTTATTTAAAAAGATGGTTTAAATTTTTGCTTTACTCATTGCGATAGTGTTGAAACTTATATAAGCCCTTTTCCTTGTACAATTTCTGGTCATCTCTCTATTTATCTTCTAATGATCCTCACTTCAACTACGTCGGGTAATTGCTTGTAATTTGAATGGGTCAGACGATTAATGCAACCATCGATAAGGTTTTTCCCTAGTCCCTTCTCTTTAGGGAGGCTAATAAATTAACTTAACACTTTGTGCAGCGACTTCTTCTTAACCCTTTAAATGGGTATTTTGGCATATCAAAGGATTGTATTCTCAGAGTTGCAAAAGAAGGTAGCAGTTTAGTTTTTATATGTGAAGGAGATTCGTCGACTTCCACAGCTTACATGATGTGTTCAAACTATTTCCTGTAAACTGTAAAAATAAAAAAATAATAATAATAATAAATAAATGATAGGGTCCTGTTTAGACAAATATGTCAAAAAATTATAGTAACTCCTATTTAAATTCTCGGTGCTCTTTGGATACGTGTCCAAATAACAATTTGACATTATCGTTTAATGCCCACGAAAAAAAAATCGAATCTTTTATAAGTTGTAAAACACTATAAATATTATAATAGTACATTACGCGTCGAGTGCGGAAAGTAGCATTTTGCATGCGAGTGTGGAGTTTGCACCCGAGCGAGAGCGAGGGTAGTAAAACCACACGAGCAGTTGCGTACCGTACTTTATCTACGATTGTTAGATTTTAATAATAAATACAGAAAAAAATAATAAACTTCCTGTATGTAAGTTCGTAATTCTCTTTTGATAAAGATGACATTAATTCATTTGTTGTATTTTGTGCGGAATTAATTATTTCGGGAGGCGTATTATTTTCCTCATATTCACTTAAATTCATAATCACTTAAATCACGCATTGATTTTCACAAAAAGACTCGATATAAACAGTTACTTTTATTAAAAAAAAAACATCAAATTAGTTTTGTTAAATGTAAACAAACTCACTAATCGTGCGTAAAGTTGAAGAATTCTTCTTCTTTACTGCCCTATGGGCGGTAAAGAAGAGGAATTCTTCAAACTTTTGAGGCACGCATGAGCAATGAATACAAGTACGTAAAGAATCACTTTCTACGCATCTAAACAGAGATACAATGTTTATATTTCGTAACAATCATAAATAATAGTAAATAATAGTGCATTACGCCTCTTGTGCGAAAAGTAGCATTTTGCATGCGAGTGTGGAGTTAGCACCCGAGCGACAGAGAGGGTAGTAAAACCACACGAGCAAAGCAAAATGCAGTTTTCGCACGTGTTGCGTACCGTACATTATCTACGATTGTTGGATTTTAATAATAAATACAGAAAAAAATATTTAATAAACTTCCTGTTTGTAAGTTCGTATTTCTCTTTTGATTAAGATGACATTAAATCATTAGTTGTATTATTTGCCGAATTAATTATTTCTGGAGGCTTATTATCCTCCACATTTTCGTCATGATGACATAAATCAACCATTGTTTTTCACTAAAAACTCGATATAAACAGTTACTTTAATTAAACAAACAGCAAATTAGTTTTGAAAATTTAAACAAATTCGCTAATCGTGCGTTACGGTGAAGATTTCTTCTTTTTTTACCGCACTAGGGCGGAAAAAAGAGGAATTAAGAAACGCGCATGCGCAATGAATACAAGTACGTAAAGAATCACTTTCTACGCATCTAAAAAGAGATACAATGTTTATATTTCGTAGATAAAATATTAAAAGAATGATAGCAGTATACTTCTGAATTCTTAATTTTTTTTCTGTATAGAAAAAAATATATATATACCATAAATAATACATATCATATAATGTATACCATATAATAATACGTATACTAATAAATGTTTAAACTCCCAATATTAAACTGAACGGTATTAAATGGAATTACTTAAAATACCACGTGGTTACAATTTTGAAGCTTGTAAATGAATTTCACGGTTATTCGACTCAATTCTGTATATTTATTCAAAAGAAGATACATTCCGAACAAGTTATGAAATAAAATGTAATCAGTAAAATATGGTTAGAAGCTTTGGCAAGATCGAACATTAAACTTTTTTCCTATTTTCTTACAGGGGTACTTGAAACTCTATTTTGCACCTATTCACCTTCTTTTGCTTTTGCCCTGTGCTTTCTTTTATTTTTTTTTGTCCCCGAGCCGTTTCTCTCTCACCCATCCCCTAATATCTTGGAACCCGAATCCTAATGGGATTTACTGAGGACCCCGGATTTTCATCTTATAAGCTTCTCTCCCGGACCATACTCCCTCCCTTCTATTTCCACTTTTTTTCAGCCATCCGCATTTATTCACCATGGAGTTTTTTAAAGGTCCCTCCCCACTCGTCAAAAGAATGTTGGAGAGGGGTTTTTTTTTGTATGTGTTCATTTTTCTCTCTCTGTTATATGTAAGAGGTGAGGTTTCGGTTTAATACATTACGTGACTAGTAATTTAGATTGGCACGTTGACATTTTTTTATCTTCCTTTTATTCACTGAAGTACGATTTTAAAAAACAATTTTTTAGTGAGCATTGATATAATAAACTGGCGAGTTATATCAAGGCGAGTTATATAACTGAATTTATCTTGGTTAAATTTACTAAAATTTGAGTTAATATTGAGTAAACATATTTTAATATTCGTAGGCTTCCCCGGTTACAATATTATAATGAAGTTCTAGGTCTTCCGGTGGTGACCGCGTCTCGAAGGGTGTGCGTCCCGACGTTTCGCTCCTAATGTGAACTGTTCCTTCAAGTACCAATTCACACCTTTCTGATAACCTATGACACCATGAACACCCCCCTCCCCCCCCCCCCCCCCCCCAATGAAACCCTGAAGATGCTTTTAGCATTAGAAGCGAAACGTCGGGACGTACACCCTTCGGGACGTGGTCACCTTCGGAAGACGTTTATATAAGCATACTTTTGAATTGAATTATTTTTTTTATTTTTTATTTTATACTGTCTTTTACTATAAAATTTTGGATATTTAATCCTGCTTGAAAGACCGAGTTATGAGTTCACTTTCTCTTAGTTTAAAAAAGAACATAAAACTTTGTTATTATTTACTTTAGTGCATTAAAAATTGTCGGTTGCTACACGTAAGTAAAAACTGGATTTATAATGTTTAAATTCAGTATAATTTTTAAATAATATATATAATTTTTCCAACACGATATCGTGGAAACTCGGTTACAAACCCTGTTTGAATTTCTATCTAATTAACTCTGGAAATTATGAGTTGACTGAAATGACCACAATTTATCTGAATAAAAAGAAACTGTCTCTTCACTTAAAATAATACTTGTTCATTTGTCAAAGCAGCTTTCGGCTTTTCTAAAGCATTCATCATTGTCTCAGATATTTTTGATAAATAATCCAGTTAGTTTGAGTCAAGTTTTTGTACAAAGTAGTGGCTTCCCATGCCAACACCCGACACATAAAACACACAACCTTAACACTCGACTCAAAATGACAGGATTATTAAAAACACATTGAAAACCACTTTTTTCGACTCAAGAGACCTTAAAAACATGTAAATCCAAAATAAAAAGAAGTTCCGCGTTATCACAATTTTCTCTCTCTCTCTCTCTCTCTCTCTCTATATATATATATATATATATATATATATATATATATATATATATATATATATATATATATATATATATATATATATATATATATAGATAGATATAGTAATTAGGTTTGTCCCTTCTTCTAATCTTCGTTTTTTATGTGGGTCGATCAAGGGTAGTAAATAAGTATTTCAACTAAGGTGAAATCATTCTTAAACTTGGCTATATTTCGCCCCACTCCGGGGCATATTCATGCCTAAAAACATCGAAAAAACTTAATTACAAAATTAATGTTCTTTAAATAACTTGTTACATGATTTAAAATACAAAATTATTACAAAAATAAAGGTAAGGACTTATTTCTTACCTTATCTTAAGAAGTATGGATCATTATGTTTAAACAATTGAAAATATATTTATTTAATATAGACCACATAGTGGCTTCGTCAACTCATCATCATCGTCAACACTTTTTAATGTAATAATAATTAAAAATATAAATATAGTAAAATTTAGTAATATAGTAAATATAGTAATATTTTCAATTGTTTAAACATAATGATCCATACTTCTTAAGATAAGGTAAGAAATAAGTCCTTACCTTTATTTTTGTAATAATTTTGTATTTTAAATCATGTAACAAGTTATTTAAAGAACATTAATTTGTAATTAAGTTTTTTCGATGTTTTTAGGCATGAATATGCCCTGGAGTGGGGCGAAATATAGGCAAGTTTAAGAATGATTTCACCTTAGTTGAAATACTTATTTACTACCCTTGATCGACCCACATAAAAAACGAATATATATATATATATATATATATATATATATATATATATATATATATATATATATATATATTATAGGGTGTCCCAAAAAAGCGAAAATTAATAAATTCTCGACCGTAAATATAAACAAAAACAAACAAAACTCAGGTTTTTGTCACAAAAATCGTCACTGTTACAATCCCGACGTTTCAGTTTTTACTTAAAACATTCTTCAGGGGCCGTAAAACATTTAAACAACGAGACGTTGTTTAGATGTTTTACGTAGTGACGACTTTTCTGACCGAAACCTGATTTATGTTTATTTCTGTATATATATATATATATATATATATATATATATATATATATATATATATATATATATATATATATATATATATATATATATATATATATATGTCTGTGTGTGTGTGTGATTACTACTACTAATACTACTTATGTGAAAAATTTATTACTTACGCTTTCTATATATACATTTTACATATATACATATTTTTTTTACTATACATTTTTTCGTATATCTATTTGTGTTAAACAAATATTTAAGGTGCTTGCTGATATGTTCTTTTTTTAACCCCTTTATACTTCTTTGAATAAACGAAAAAACCCTGTAATATAAATAAAATTTGCGTGCTATATTGAGGACACTGCACCCAATTCAAAATGGTTTATTCTTTTCATTAAAAGCATTCACCTGTTTCCAATACATTAATGAATTAAAAATAAAGCCGTTGTGAAACACAGCACTTTAAAATACTTATGTTTCATACAAATAAAGAAAATTGTGTTCAACTAGATTTATATTTATATGTTTTTTCTGTGTATAAATATAGAAAAAACATATGCTATTTTATAAAAATTTTATATTTGTCTCTACTAATATTGGATGGTTGTCTTATAGATACCCAATACCCAATATAAGAGAAAAAAAAAGAGTGAAATTGATAATTTAATCATCAAATTACCACTATTGGTAAAACCAATGTCTAGGTCTTCCGGAGGAGTTCTAGATGTTAAAGTAGATTTTGGGATTCCCAAAACCTTAGACTGTGATTTTCTGCGGAAGATCTAGATTTATTAGATTCTAGCCACGGAAACATACGCTGTAGAATTACAGTCTATAAGATTAGAGTTGGCACAATCGAAGGCGGGAAAATTTTGAGAGGGAAACGATTCTATTTATCCGCCATCTTAAATGCAACTTAAGAAAAAAATGCCCTACTCTACTCCTGTTCCCCAAGAAAAATATAACATGGCAACACTGATTTTCCCTTTTTATAACCCCAAATCTACCTCCACGTTTGTTGTTTCCCGCCTTCGATTGTGCCAACTCTAATCTTATAGACTGTAGGCAAAAGCAATATTTGAATACATGCTAGTTTTATCCACTTTGATTTGATTGATTGCAAAAAATGTTACTATTTTAGTTTTATTATTTAAAAGTCAATTTTATCTCTAAATAAATGCCTACTTAAGGTTATACTAAAGTTATTTATATATCTGAATTCTCATTACAAAAGGAATTTTTTGTCCCTTACAGAGATTTTGTGAGAAGTCAATTTTATAAATATTTATTCGAGCATGGCTTTATTAAACTCTCTGTTAGATTATGTTGCTCATTAAATTATTAATGAGTTACTCAAATTAAGGAAAGGCAATGAATGCCAGTATGAACAAGCCTATTTGATAAATATTTTTCAAGTTATCTTTCGTCATAAAAATGTTATTAATTAAATAGAATAAAGAAAGATGTCTGTCCTTCAAACGTATCTTTAAGTGTCTTTTCACTCAATCAAGTGACTACTCTGTTCATGTAGAAAAGCTAGTTACTAATTGAAGAGTGAAAAATAATTAATACCCAATTAACAGTACAGATTATTATAATATTTTCACCACTGGCATTAGGTTTTTACATTGATATGGGGAACAATTCCCAGTATAAGAAAATACCACTAAATCTCAGTTAAACCATCCTATGTAATACAAACTGATCTGAACTAAATTTAATTGCTATTGTTTGACAACAAACTCATTAACTTATTCTTTTCAAGTAAGTAATTAATTGTCGGCGTTTGAAGTTCTACAAAATTTCAGAGAAAGGTACTCATTAGGCGTTTTACACGAACACTAACTAAGCCCTTATCTACACTCGCTTAAAAACAAGTGGATCGCTTGGGTTGCCTCTTTAAATTTTTTATTTTGTCATTTTCTACCCCTGGCATGACATCTATTATTTAACAGTGATAATGAAGTTGCAATGTCCTAAAAACCATACTAAATATACATATTAAATTAAAGAATAAATATAAGTATTAAAATGTGGGAACACGGTGTCAATAAACTGGAAGGAAGGTCAAACTGAGAGAGAGGGTTGGGCTAGGCCCCTAGCAAAGAGAGGAATTCTTAGAATGGGGGCCTTTAATTTAATTCCACCCTTCGGTGAATTTCATCCTTCTAGCTCGATTTTCTCGTGACAGTTCGTCATTTTTACTTTAAAAATTTAGTCAGGAACTGGACCTTTTTCTCTCAAACAAATAATTAAAGCGAGTCTTACATTAAATAAAATATGTATATTGTCAGTTTGTCTGTCTGTTAGTAACGTTTACGTGTCTGACGATAACTTGAGTAAAAAATTACCGATTTAGTTTTAATTTGGTATTCATGTTCCTTTGACTAATTCTCAGGCTATGTTTGTTGGACAGCGTTATCCTAAGGTTTGCGCTTAACGCTCTCGTGAGCATGAGCTTCAAATATAAAATTAGAATTTTAGAACGGAAAAAGGATCTCACTACACCTGTACATTCAATGAGATAAACATTTTTTTCAAATTCACTTTTCAGTAAAACCAATAGCGATTCCTCAAAACTATTAAGATCCCTAAAACTATTAAAGTAGACCTAAACAATGCTTTTACCAATATCTTACGTTCTAACGTACCGATTTCAATAAAACTTGATTATAAATAATCTTTAATAGAGTATTTGGCTAAGAAGGAAAGGAAATAGGAAAAGCTACATACATACGAGCTTTGGGTGACGACGTGGTCCGTCTTAGGGGTAAATTAAGCGGTAAAATTCTTTCTGCTTATGAATCTGGAAATTTATTGATTTACAAGTGGATATGTCTCTCTGCCAAATTTCAGTGCGATTACTTATTTTGTAGAGGGTTAAATATAGATTAAAAGATTTTTCCTTGGTAAAGTCATTAATTGATGCGTCAAAGTTAAAATTGCAGCTTTCTAGGTAGTCCGGAAGTGGATCAAATGTATAAGATGTCTTATAAGATTTGTACCGGACAAACATGTGTGAAGTTAATTAAAATCGTGTAAACAATGAGAATAGAATTTTGTGTACTAAGTTTACTATACTATTAAAATTTAAACTTATGTAATTCCTAATGTAACGACAGTTGCTTAGGGTTTTTTTTCTAATGTATTAGGGTTGAACTTGGTTCAGTTAATAAATTTTTAGGAGGGTTGGAGCATACCCGGCCTTGGTCTGTTAATATAGGACTGGAAGGGAGAGGTCACTTCACACATCCACTCATCCACTTGATGTAATTGTCAGTGTAAAATATGTCTAATCTTTCTGACATTTGAAATCCACTCGTCTGCAGTTATCCCAGTAGAATAATTGAATTTGAATAAATTAAGAAAGTTGTATTCATTGTACTGACTGCAGGAAGATTTAAATGTATTATTATCTACCTGTTAATAGCCCCCGTCCTCAACCCGTTAATAGTCACGATCTTATATTCAATTTTGTTTCATTCCCGGGACACATGTGAAAAAATGTCAGCAACTCTTTTTCATAATATTGCAATGTTATTGGAAATAAACTTTTGACAGTTCTACAAATAAGAATCTTGAACGAAAGTTGATTGATTACTACTGCTTGTCTAAGCCGAGGATTAGCTACAACACTTGATAACAAGGTAATTAGGGTAAAACTATAGCCAATGTTCGGGAATGTCTAGAAATCTTGTTTATGATCTACCAAAGAAGGTAGTTTCAACTATTTGTCTCGTAAAAAAGCCGATAGTTGTCGTCTTGACAAAGGCTAATTTTTGTTTTCTGTTTGGAAGTACAAACTGTTTATCAGTTTAGACTGATAGAGTTGTATAATAGAGACCTACCCCCTAATATATTCAAGTGGGGATGGCAATCATATCACGTGTGATATAAGATCGGACTCTCAGTTTTAAATTCAGGTGGTCCTATAGTTTAAAAATTAAATATCCGGATGTTACAGGCCTCTAGCTTTTCTCTTTAACCTACATTCTATAAATAAATTGATTATAGTTTTGTCTTTATATTCTACCCAACTGTTCTACCCTTATTTCTTCTTATAAACTAATCTAAAAAGAAATAGTTGTAACTCTACAATGAATTGTAGTCAAACTTGTGCGATCTTTATTGAGAACACTACGCCTCATTTCGACTTGTTTATATAAATATATATATTTGGTGCTTATAGTAGTAATGAATATCAGAAGATGCTCATTTCAAAATGGGAGAGTAGAATTGTAGTAAAAATACGGTGCCTTTGTTGGATTGGGGCCCGGATCGAGTTCAGACCCCGTATAATTAATTTGTCTAGGTCAAAAACCCAATACACATTTGAGAATACCTCTTTCTATTCAGGGGCCAGGGTGGTCTGGGTGCCTCTCCCTCTTACCTCTTTATAAACTATTTTGAATTAGTTGCTTAGACTTTTTATTCGATTTATTTTTTATTATTAAAAATGTTACTTCAAAATATTTACTAATCAATTTCAAAATGTAATAGGACATTTTGAATGAAAAGCAATTTTCGGAATAATATAATTCTCAATGGGATTTGTTGGATTTTAAAATATAAAATCACACCCTTTGCCTTTAATCCATGTTAAACGTGATCTCATGGACTAAGCTGAAGTCGTTACAGTCTACCTATCAGAACTTTATCCCTTGCCTCGTCTCAACTACGAATATCATCTGTGCTAGTCATTAGTTTCCTCATAACTTAATTTAAGTTTATCTCTCATTCTCTAGTATTCCATCCAAGCAACATTCGATGTTTCATTATTAAACGTCCTTTAAACACCATTATTATTAAATATTCTGGTCACAATTTAATCTCCTAGACATCTTTAAATTTATATGAAGGTAATAGGGGGGGGGGGGGGGAATAGAAGCAAATTTTTCTTTATTGAAATTACAAGTCTGCTGAAAACTCTTGCATTGTGAAAAAAAGTTTATTTACATCATATAAATGCATTTCTTCAATAAATCTATTAAACAAGATAACAATAACAACTTAAATAATAAAACAATTTATATACTGAAAACAATGTCATAACGTAAAATTATATGACAAAATCAGATTTTCATCTCTTGTTATAATCTCGGTAGGATACTTTTGACGATAGTTGTTGTTTTATTAAATTTTGATTAATTTATTTTCTGGCTCTATAATTTTTATTTTGCTTCCGAGCTTACCAAAGGTAACGGAAGCTATGTGGTCGTTCTGAAGAACGAACATATTTTGTGTCTCCGATTTCAAAATTCCAAGACAGAAATCCGTTTCAGACATCAGGGAACATTTTTGGTTCCGTGTCTGTCTGTCGCTCAATTTTTCGAACCAGCATATTTTGAAAATTACATGTCCGATTTTAATTAAATTTGTATGGTAGCTCATAACTAGCTCATTGTTTGTCCCATTAAAAGTTAAACCTTTTACGCTCATTAGTTTCTCTTCTACATACGCACAAACATACATTTATTTACTCCTACAGCTTCAAAAGTACTTTTCCAATTTGTATGAAACTTTTATAGCTTTTCCAAAGTAACCCGCAGATAGCCCGAGATTAATTTGAACCGTTTGCGCTCTTTAACTTTTGCTAAATTGATACTTTAATTCATGTAAAAAATTAATACAATTTTGACAGATTAAAGAAACGGGGCAAACAATGAAACAAAATAGACAATAATGGCTTTCAAAGCTTAAAATCAATAAAGTACGTAATAGGATGCGAGGAATCTATATGCAACACCAATTGGCAGTCTATTTTTATATTTATTTGTTTATCTATTATTATTTAATTTAATTAACTTTTCACTTTACACTTGAGTCATTCTTCTCCATTTCTGCCTGTCCCATGCAACCCTTTGCTAGTTTCTTCTCCGCAATTTTTTTTTAATTCTTCATACCAACTTATTCTCGGCCTTCCTCTTCCTCTTTTTCTTTCTCTTGAGTACCATTGAATAGCCTTCTTTGTAAATCTTCCATCTTTTGTTCTCACAATATGGCCTACCAGTTAGATTTTTCTTGTATATATAGTACGCGTTTAGTCTACTTTTCCTTTCTTATTGTTTGTTAATATTTCGTTAGAACAGTGTAAAACCTACAGATCGTAGGCCGCAAGGACTTACAGTGAGTTTCTAGTATTCACCTAATCTAATTAATTACTTAAGTAAAAGCGTGTAGAAAGTATTAAGCCTAGTCCACACCAGTAGACACGTTGCGAGACATTTCTGTAGACGGTCTCATAGACCGTCTACAGAAATGTCTCGCAACTTGTCTATTGTCTATAGACATCTTCTGAGACCGTCTATGGTCTAGGTCTAGCGTCCACACTTGTAGACACGTTGCGCAACATGCCTAACGTGGCACCATGTCTACCATTTAGAATGGAAAACCATAGACATGCGATTTTGGTCTAGCAACGAGACCGTAGACGCCATTTGTCTCAGCCGATGTCTATAAACAAATCGCTAGACATGTCTCTGAGATCAAAATCGCGCAACATGTCTACTAGTGTGGACAAGGCTTTACTCTTCTTTTTATAAGCCCGTGCTTCGCTACGTAGTGTTATTATAATTTGATAAATTTATAAACCACTATCAAGAAACATTTAAATTATTACTACTATGCGAGAATATCCAGATTATATCCATACCACATATTTCTATACCCCCTCCACGTTGATAAGATAATTTGCAAATATCCCAAATATACCCCCTCCTAAATGGAAATATGATAAAACTGTACATAACAACAATTACTGTAGCTTTTCAACGATATGCACCATGAAGGGTGTTCCTTACTTTGACCTCGCATGCATTACTTGTACCACGTACTCCTATGAACCAAATTTCGAAAATTCATGTAGACAGTGAGCTTTGAAGATCAAGTGTGCAAATTTTCATCGAGATCGAACTAAAACTGTAGATTCGTATAAAAAACATACTCACATTTGTTGACTTTTAGATATATTTTTCCATTTTACCCCCCTAAATGTACGTAAAAACAAAATTATACATAACAACAATTACTGTGCTCTTAAAGAACTTTTCAACGATATGCATCATGAAGGGACATACATACTATGCGATATTCATTACTTCATTATTCATTACTTTGACATCGTATTAATTACTTGTACCCCGTACCCCTGTGTACCAAAATTTAAATTTCGAAAATTCATGTAGACCTTGTTTTAAAGGTCAAGTGTGCAAATTTTAATCGAGATCGGACTAAAACTGTAGATTTGTATAAAGAACAAACATATTATATACATACACACACACATACGTTGACGTTTATATCTATAGATATATATATATGAATTATTATTCATTCTTCATCAGAATTTTTGTAATTATAAATACAACGTATTTTGCATTTATTAGTTGATTTGTTTGATTTTAAATTGGATTTGTATTGAGTTAAGTATAAGCAATTTCAAGTGGATGCGTATAGAATAATGGTAGAACTAGGAGTAATATCTGAAGCAAGTCACGTGCTTCAGGTTCATTAAGTCTGGCATTAATTATTTACTTGTTAATTACATCTGAAGTACTTCTTGTGTTTTTACCCCCTTTTTTCCACACAGGAGGATTTCCACGTTCATAATTATAACAATGCCTTGCATACCTTATTCCTTTCTTGATTGGTCTTCAGTTTACAGCATCACTACGTTGTTATCAGAGACTTCTTTTACGATTGGATGGACTGATTCTATGTGTTAAGCATAATGTTAACTCTTCTCTAGTTTTCTAAAACATTTTTTTTTTTTTTTTTATGCATATTAATTAAATTTATCTTCAGTAGGGAGAAAAAGTTATGATTTTGGATTAGTATAGAGGGACTAAAGTAAGTCCTTTCCTCCCTGAACTCAAAATTAGGGAGAAAAAGTAAAATTAGGGCGAAAAAGTAAAGTAGGGAGAAAACACACACTTTATCCATTGCACAGTTTTTATTTATTATTTTAATAAATAGCAATGATTAAATGGATAAAGTGTGTGTTTTCTCCCTACTGGAGATAAAATATTGTATGTACCTCGGGAGTAAAGTGCCATTATTCTCCTCGCTATAATTATCTCACAGCTTACCTCGGCTGCACCTCGGGAGCTAATTAGCGTTATTCCCTCGGCTTCGCCTCGGGATTTTGGGACCATGGTTCCTTTGGCTTCGCCTCAAGCACCAAATTTCGCTCAGGGAATTATGCCTTACTTTACTCCCATGCATAAATAACTATTTATGTTTTTACTGTATTTCTGTCAATTCATTTTTTATAATTGTAACATTTGATATTGTTTTTTTTTTTTTTTATTATTATTTTGAATAGTTCAATGATAGTATTTGATAAGAAAGTAAGTATTATGAAATTAATATTATTTATAGGAAGCATTTTTCAGCCGCCAGTAGGAAAAATATTGTATGCAACAAGGCAGCAAAGGAAACATTTCTGCCTCATATTGATATATTGCCAATCGAATAAATTACCTGCCGAGGCAGTTAATTTCCATAGCCTGACCTCGCCTCCGGCTCGGAGGCTAACTTAATCATTCGTCAGAAAAATTCAATTTTTCTGCCTAGTTACATAAATAACTATTTCATTACTCCTAGCTGTAAAGAAAACAATTTTTACGCCCTAGGACGTAAAAATATTTTATCTCCAGTAGGGAGAAAAAGTTATGATTTTGAATTAGTTTATTTAGAGGGACTTAAACAGGTCTTTTCATCCCTGAACTCAAAAAGTAGGGAGAAAAAGTAAAAGTAGGGTGAAAAAGTAAAGTTGGGCAAAAAAGTAAAGATTGCAACTTAATTATTTTATAAATAGTAGAAAATGAATGACTAATGTAATGAAGTTGTTGAAATCAGGTTGGCGGCACTGCGCTTTTTTGACCATGTTTATCTTTGTTTATAACCTGCATCTAAATAACCTTCTATTTGAGTTTAATTCCAATTCTTATTTGTTTTTAATATTGAATCTCTTATATCTGCTATTAAAAGTGCTAATAATTATTGTTATTTATTAAAATAATAAATTAAAACTGTGCAATGGACGAAAATGTGTATTTTCTTCCTATTGGAGATAAAATATTGTATGTACCTCGTGAGTAAAGTGTCATTATTCCCCTCGCGATAATTATCTCCTAATTAGAGCTAATTAGAGTTATTCCCTCGGCTTCGCCTCAAGAACCAACTTTTTCACTTAGGGAATAATGGCTTACTTTACTCCCTAGGTGCATATATAACTATTTCTTTTCTGCTGGTAGTTATGAAAACTTCCTTTTTTAACGCTGCAATCTTTGTAGAAATGCTTCTTAGTACGATTAAAATCCGCTAGATATCAATGCGTTTTATTTATCTTTTGTTATAGTGTAACCTCTTTTTAAGGTTTCTTTTTTTAAATCTTAAGTATGATCCTATTATTTGTTATTATTATATTGATTATTGATTATGTTTAATGTTTTTTCATTGGCTGCTTCCTCGGAAAAAATAGCATATATGCTACACGACTGTGAAGTGTTTTTTCTTTACCGCAGCAATTACACACCAACACTTCACAGCCTAGAAACATAATATGCTATTTATGATTTTCTGTTTTAACCTTTTTTTTTAAATCCTTTATATTAACTTCATTTTTGTACCAGGCTCTGCCTGACGCCAAAATTTTTGAAATGCTATTTAACCCTCTTCTAGTCATCCAATCGAGCTGAAACTTGGCACATAGACTCTCTACCAATGCAAAAACATTCTAACAAATTAATTCATTGAATAAATTTAATTAATTATCTATTTTTAAAAAAAATATGAATGGACAAATTAAATGAAAACTAATGAGAAAATGAATGGATTAGTTAAATTTTAAAAAAAATAAGTAATAAAAATAAAATACAAATTTAATTAATTATTATACATTGGTAGGTATATAAAATTTTTGGAGGGCGAGTTAACCCTCTTCCAGTCATCTAATCGAGCTGAAACTTGGTATATAGACTCTTTACTAATACAAAAACATTTTAACATATTAATTAATTAATTAAATTTACTAATGAATTAATTATTTAAAATTAAAATATGAATACCAATATTTACCCTCACAACCAAAATGCAAAAATATAAAGGATTTATAATAAAAACTTGGTTTTTATGGGCTAGTATTATTATTATTTTTTTTTTTTATTTTGTTATTTATTCTTAGATTAGTTTATATGTTTTTATTTTATTGTTAGACTGCTTTATTTTTATATTCTTACTTTTATTGTTATTTCTATTGGGTTTTAGTTGCTTTGACTGCTGTTTTGTATTTATTTGTCTCGGTTTCTTTTTTGACATTTTAATTAGTGTTCGGTTACTGTTTGTTAAAGCACTGAAGATAGCCTTATAAAGGCCGAATGCTGCCTTGATTTTTAAATAAATATTTTATGGAAAGACTTTCCCTTCTACTTTTTACATAGTATATGGTTAAATTGGCATTTAAATGGACTACTTAGTAGATTACTACTAAAATAGATTTAAAAAAAAAAAAAAAAAAAAAAAAAAAAAATATCGGTATTAATTTTTGTTGCTAGAAGCAAAAATTAAACCCTATTTTTAAATTGAGTGCTGAGGAAACCATTTTTATGTTTTCAATGCAAGAAATGCAAACTTTTAAATGTGAAAATTAATACTTGGCAGGATAATTGTTGACTGATCAGTGTGTACTAATAAAATATTAACATCATTACTTTCATGTTGTTTGAAAGTAGATTTTTTTTTTTTTTTTTTTTTTTTTTTTTTCAAGAATTATTTATCTTCATTAATGAAATGTCACTTTCGATGTATCGCAGTTATGTTGCTGAATATATTTTTAATGGATATACAATCCTAAATTCCAAATTTGGCACTTTCAATATTTTGTTTAATAAAAGTCTACGGTGGAAAATGAAATATAACATGACTTATATGTTACTTTCCGATTGCGGGGGTCGAGGTTTTAAGTGGATGCGAACATTTAAGAATAACACAAACGATGAGACAGATTCGTTTTTTTTGCAACATTTCCGTCCATCATGTACTTTATTTATTATGGCTGCAGCAGACTCGCGAAAATTGTATACTTTGAAATAGACTAACATTATTTACACAGTGTGAATTGTACAACTTTACCACTGCTATTTCTTTGTGTGAATAGGGATTTCAGATACGGCAAATTACCATCACCAACTTCACTTCTAATGCAGTCGTTCTTATCCTTATCGCATGCATGTATGATAACATCAAAATAACTATAAATAGATAATTGTGGGTGAGTTAATGATTATAATGTGTATAACATACTCGCATGCTTAATGAAAACATTTTACTAGACAATGAGTTTTATTGAAAGCATCCTAAACAATACATGTGAATATTGTAGTTTAACAAAGTTTACAAGGTAAACTTTCCCTGATAAATTACTGGCATGAGACCAGTTTTGTTTTTTGGCTAGAGATTAGCTTGTAAAATAAATAGAGTGAACGTAGAGGTGATCTACAATTTAATTTGGTGCGTTTTTTTTCATGTAATTGTTGGATATTGAAGGTATTGGCAGCTGATTGCTATGGGGCACTTAAATAAAATTGGAATGCCTCCTGACCTAGCGACATTCAGGCAACATGCCACGTTGGCCTCGTCTCTATATCCCTTCTATCAGATTAAAAAGCAAATTTCAAGAAAAAAATGCTTAATTCAAGCCAACATACCCAACGTCCATCTTAAATGAATTAGAAGAGTGTTAATTGTTTGTACCAACTCTTATTGTGATGGCGCAATAATTCGATTGTGATAGATTCACACGTTTTAAGGTCCACTGAGTCCCAAAAAATTTTTTTTAATGTCTCTCTGTCGTCAGTAGTTTAGTTTGCATAGACCCGCATCAACTCCTTCAAATTACACCCTTGTGTTTAGCACGATTATTTTCATTGTCCGTTTCTCTATTCCTATTTTTTTCTGGGTGCAGCAGCAGCATTTGAAGATCTATAGCGAATATTGCGCTAAATTAATAGAGATTTGCATTTAAACAATAGCGATTCAATTGAATTTAGTGTGACAGGTGTTTTTAGTCACTTCAACGCTAGTAGAATGTGTGCCAAATTGAATATTGCCTATTAAGTATCAGTAAATAAAAGCGTCTATTCTACTATAACGAATTCTTTTTACATTAAAAACATAAATCTAATTATGTCTGCAAATATACACGTTGTTTCAACTACATTGTCTCTAGCTTAACACAATTTTTACAGATAAATTTTATTAAACATTAGAAAGTCCTACAAATCTCTTTTACATCTTATTCTATCATTGGTGACGATGCTCTATTGTCAACAGTATCTCTCTACGATATTAGTTTTTGCTTCCGAGCTTACCGAAGGTAACGGAAGCTATGTGATCGTTCTGAAGAACGAAAATATTTTATATCTCCAATTTCAAAAATTCCAAGACAGAAATCCGTTTCAGACATCAGGGAACATTTTTGGTCCCGTGTCTGTCTGTCGGTCTGTCGTTCAATTTTTGCGAACCACCATATCTTAAAAACTACACGTCCAATTTCAATGAAATTTGGGTGGTAGGTCATAATTAGCCCATTGTTGGTCCCATACAAGTTTCAACCTTCTGCTCTTATTTGTTTATCCTCCACATGCTCACAAACATACATTTATTTACTGCCATATCTTTAAAAGTAACCATCTGATTTGTATGAAATTTTTATGGTTTGTCGAAAGTAGCCTGCAGATAACACCTGCCTAATTTCAACTTTCTGCGCACTTTAAATCGTGCTAAATTAATATGTCTTATACTATAAAGCCGCATGGCTAACTGACTCACTGACTGACATTAATGTTTACCCTCTTCCAGAAGAGCTAGAGACTTGAGGTTTACGCCATTCGACGCGCAACGTCCATATTGTGAACAAAAATAACTATACAAAGTTCACTTTTCCCCCTTCTTCCCCCCTTAAAAAATAATAATGAGCGACTTGATTTTTCAGCTGGTTTGGGGGCTTATTGCGGCTAAACGGTAAAGTCGTATTAGAAAATGGATAGCACAAGTGGTAACTGATTTTAAAAGATCTACAACTTTAGTCCTATGAGTTTTTGTCGTATCATCATCGGTTGTACCTTAGATTGTGATAATTTTGTTATTATTTGGTTTTATTTTTTTCCATTTTTGTCTTTGAATGGCCATAGTTTCTATAATAGTTGGCCGATTTTATTTCTGATTGCGGTGATTGAATCTCACACTAATGCTCTTTAAATTGAGTATATTTTATTTCATTAGTTCATCCTACTTGGTGAGAACATGAGAGTAAACTTTTTGCCGTGTGCCGTGTCACGTGGCCACTTTTTTTAGTTTTTAATATTGTGTCGTATATCATTTTAAAGGCCTTGATATGTACATTAAAGCTATTTTATTTGTTGATTTTTTAAAAATGTTGTACATGTACTTTAGTACCAATTTATAATTTTGTTGCAGGTTAAAGGGTTTAAATAATAATTTTTGATATTAAGTTTTTTATTTATATGTATTTATTAGATAAATGAATGCCCTTTTGTATTGATTGTTTTTTAAAAATATAATTTTGGTACCTCAGAGTACAGGGGTACAAATGTTAAAGTTAATCTTTTATAATATGATGTATATCGTTGAAAAGCTCTTGCATTGTAGATTAATTTTTGTTATATTCTATTTTGTGTTATTTTTAGTTTTGAGGCGGGTAAAACAAAAAAAAACTTTTTATACAGCGGTTTCTACGATTTGGTTGCAGTTTTATATTTGTTTATTAAATTAATTATATGTGCGCTAACTTTTGGTGCTTGTTGGAGGCTTTGTTTCTCCAACAAATGTTTAAATTTCTTCAACTTTATTAAATATTTACTGGAACAGTGCCACGCCGTTCCAACTTTTTGATTATTTTTATCGAGGTATTTTTCTTAATTCGGTCTTTTCTTTGCTATGAAGCTATGTGCCACATTAATTGGCAGAGTATCTTTATAATTTATTTTATAGGATTGAGATGATGCCTTTGTTTCTGTACCTCAGAGCCTACCTTATAAGAACCTTTTAAGAACAAAAATAGAGGGAGATTATTGTCCACATAGAATGTTATGCTCGTAAGAATGGTGAAAATGTGACACAATAATTTACCTGTAAGGGCTGTAAGTTAACAAATTTTATTCGAGATGTACTATGTTGAAAAGAAAATAGTAAAGCGTATTAATTCATCCTTTATTCGTAATATTAGTATTATTACATTAATAATTGAAATAATTAATAAGAGTAGTGTCTCGACGGCGACGGCGACACACCTCGAAATAATTTGTTATTGCTAAGGCAACCACATTTATTCCAATAAAAATAATGTTTGTTTTGATTTTTTGGTCTTCAAATAAATATAATTACTTATTTAATTAGATCTATAAATTAATTTACTTAATTTTTTTCTTTTAATTAATTATAAAATTAACCTCGTTATAGAACGTTGGCTCGTAATAATATAATCCAGGGCGTAACAGCCTACGAAGGGTTTGAACCTAAAAATGTTATAAATTAATAATAATTATTACTACTTACTAATACCATTATTATTGCTTCCGAGCTTACCGAAGGTAACGGAAGCTACGTGATCGTTCTGAAGAACGAAAAAATGTTAGAAAATGTTAATCTCCGCGATTTCAAAAATTCCAAGACAGAAATCTGTTTTAGACATCAGGGATCATTTTCGGTTCCGTGTCTGTATGTCGGTCTGTCATTCAATTTTTGCGAACCAACATATCTTTAAAACTACACGTCTAATTTTAATGAAATTTGGGTGGTAGGTCATAATTAGCCCATTGTTGGTCCCATATAAGTTTCAACCTTCTGCGTCTATTTGTTGCTCTTCCACATGCGCTCAAACATACATTTATTTACACCTATAGCTTCAAAAGTACTTATTCGATTTGAATGAAACTTTTATAGTTTATTGAAAGTTACCCGCAGATAGCCCCAGATTAATATGAACCGTCTGCGATCTTTAACTTTTGCTAAATTGATACTCTAATTCGTGTAAAAACTCAAAACAATTTTGAGATATTAAAAAAATACTCTGCCAATTTATGTGGCACATAGCTTCCTCGCAAAGAAAAGACCAAATTAAGAAAAATACCTCGATTAAAATAATCAAAAAGTTGGAACGGCGCGGCACTGTTTCAGTAAATATTTAATAAAGTTGAAGAAATTTAAACATTTGTTGGAGAAACAAAGCCTGCAACAAGCACCAACAGTTAGCGCACATAAAATTAATTAAATAAACAAATATAAAACTGCAACCAAATCGTAGAAACCGCTGTATAAACAGTTTTGTTTTTTTATTTTACCCCCCTCAAAACTAAAAATAACACAAAATAGAATATAACAAAAATTAATCTACTATGCAAGAGCTTTTCAACGATATACATAATATTATAAAAGATTAACTTTAACATTTGTACCCCTGTACTTTGAGGTACCAAAATTATATTTTTAAAATACAAACAATTCAAAAGGGCATTCATTTAACTAATAAATACATATAAATAAAAAACCTAATATCAAAAAAGTATTTAAACCCTTTAACCTGCAACAAAATTATAAATTGGTACTAAAGTACATGTACAACATTTTTAAAAAATCAACAAATAAAATAGCTTTAATGTACATATCAAGGCCTTTAAAATGATATACGACACAATATCAAAAACCAAAAAAAGTGGTCACGTGACACGGCGCACGGGAAAAAGTTTACTCGCATGTTCTCAGCAAGTAGGATGAACTAATGAAATAAAATATACTCAATTTAAAGAGCATTAGTGTGAGATTCAATCGCCTCAATCAGAAATAAAATCGGCCAACTATTATAGAAATCATGGCCATTCAAAGACAAAAAAATACCAAAACTATCACCATCTAAGGTACAACCGATGATGATACGACAAAAACTCATAGGACTAAAGTTGTAGATCTTTTAAAATTAGTTACCACTTGTGCTATCCATTTTCTAATACGACTTTACCGTTTAGCCGCAATAAGCCCCCAAACCAGCTTTAAATCAATTCACCCATTTTTATTTTTTTAAGGGGGGAAGAAGGGGGAAAATTGATTTTTGTATATTTATTTTTCTTCACAATATGGACGTTGCGCGTCGAATGGCGCAAACCACAAGTCTCTAGCTCTTCTGGAAGTGGGTAAACATTAATGTCAGTCAGTGAGTCAGTTAGCCATGCGGCTTTATAGTATAAGACATATTAATTTAGCACGTTTTAAAGTGCGCAGAAGGTTGAAATTAAGCAGGTGATATCTGCAGGCTACTTTCGACAAACCATAAAAATTTCATAAAAATCAGATGATTACTTTTAAAGATATGGCTGTAAATAAATGTATGTTTGTGAGCATGTGGATGACAAACAAATATGAGCAGAAGGTTGAAACTTATATGGGACCAACAATGGGCTACTTATGACCTACCACCCAAATTTCATTGAAATTGGAGCTGTAGTTTTTAAGATATGGTGGTTCGTAAAAATTGAACGACAGACCGACAGACAGACACGGAACCAAAAATGATCCCTGATGACTGAAACGGATTTCTGTCTTAGAATTTTTGAAATCGGAGACCTAAAATTTTTTCGTTCTTCAGAACGATCACATAGCTTCCGTTACCTTCGGTAAGCTCGGAAGCAAAAAGGGGGAAACTATTAAACTAATTAGACAATAATGGCTTGTAAAAGCATGAAATCAATAAAGTACGTGGATAGGATGCCAGGAAGCTATTTGCCACACCATTTTTATTTCTATTATTATTGGTATAAGTTATTACATTTCTTCACTTTACTTATAGCAAACGGTATTTCGCTAGTCGTCTATGGTCGCATACCTTTTAAACAACTAATCCTTTTGTTATAAATTACAGCTTAAGATTTAAAGTAGCAATTTATAATATTTCTTATTGAAATAGATTTTTTAAGTTTTATCCTACTTAAGATTTTTTTTTTGTTGGTAATGTGTTTTGTACAACAAATCCTCTTTTATTTTAATTTCTTTTTACACGTTAAAAAATCCTGAAGGTATATACTTTTTTGTTTCAGTTCTGACCTTGTTACTCTAAAGAGTTTTTGTATAAATAAAAAAAAAAAAATAGATACAACCTCTAGGGGTTCAACTACGAAAGACGACGGTACACTGGAAGGGAAGGGGTATACAAAACAAATAGAAAAGAAAAAAAAATAGGGGTATTGCCGTAAGACAAGGGTTATATTCCTTGTGATATCCGGATATGCTCAAGCCTTAGTTCTTCGTGATATTGTGTTATATTGTTAGAATAGGGTTGGACCTTGGCTGCCTCCCTAGGGATCCCCATCTCATTCTAATACCACCCTCTGGGCCTCCCTAATACTACTAAACTCTAATACGGCGCCGTTCTGTCCAGTCAATTCCATTCTCATCTTTACAGCCAACAGTACAGGGAATGATTCTGCTAGGAAACATTTCTCTAAGAGGATTACCACCTAGAACTATACTCTCCTTCAAGATGTCATCTAAAATTTTTTTAAAAGTAACTAAAGTACAGTGCAGTAGAAAACGTATCATCATTACTTTTTTTACCACAGATTGGTGAATCTTATTTTCTTTAGTCGGTATTTTATTGCTAGAATGGTTTACTCAATCGCAATAACTTGGATAACTTATCTTTTTATAGTTTTATGAGTTTTTTCTTCGAGTAATTTTCTTCCAATATATATATATATATATATATATAGATATTGTGAATCCGAACATTTCAAACCCATTACTCGAATCATTCTTTAGGTAGTTGCTCATGATGAGAGTTATTTGAAACTAAAATTTTCTCAAAATCATCTCAAGACTTATTAAACACTTCAAATCATCAAGAATTATTAAACTCTGGCTGTGAGTGTTTTGCGTTCGACTAAACTTCAAATACAAGCAGAATCCAGAAAATCATAAAAGAAACACTCTAACTTCTATCGTTCACCATTATTTGTTTGATGACCTAATATTCCTTCAGTCCTATAACCTCCTTTATCTCACCTTTTTTACGTTTTTCATATCGGATGGCCCTTAGAAAAACGCCAGCTGGGTTGATAGTTTTCTTTATTGTTAGAGCATTCTCTCTTTCTTTACTTGATTAAACCCTTCTCTTTTTAGTATGGTTAAAAACTACATTAAAAATGACCAAGTTTTTAGGATTTCATAACCTTTTCTGATTTAAGACTACATAACAAACTGTTCTATGTTATGTAATATATTGAAATACCTTGAATAATTATAATTACAAATGTTTAAACTTTTTTATGTTTGTTGTAGGAATTATTAGGTACGAATAAACCGGGTAACTTAATGTTGACAACTATTGGGAACAAGTAGACAACAGTTCTCATCTCTTATTCAGATATTTTGTCAATATTGTTGCGTTAACAATTGTAATTGTTGCCTTTATAGAATTAAATCAGTTTTTATCTCTAAACTTGGCAGATAATGTTAGTATTACTCTGTTTAATGGATGTGAAAGTACCACGGCTTGAGATAAGACTTCGCTACCCTTATCCTTCACTGCCAGCCTACTTGATTCTTCAATGACGTTGATCAGGAGTGGACTACGCATGATAAATACAAACCCTCTTTCAAACTAACTGCAATGCTAGCGTATCAAAACTTCCTTCCAATGTATTTATGACGTAGTCTTACCTATCTATTGATTTTTTAACAAATTACTATTTTAGTCTTAATTTTATGTAAACAATTACCTGCTCTGAATGAATACCCTCTAAAATTAAATATATTGTCACACAATTGTGAATAATGATGTAACTTGAAAATAATAATATTTTTTGTTATTTTCATGCCGCATAGTTGAAATATATATTACTAGTAATCTAACTATAGATTATATAAGCAATATGTTTTCTTATAATGCAAAATATTATTTATATTGCAAACAATAAGTGCTAGCAGAACTTTAAAAATCTGTCCAACAAACTTGAAAAAACTTTTTTATATACGAAATGACGCTGAGTTTAAATTCTGTAATATATAGTTTAATTAATATATTATGTAACGTATTTAAAAAATATGTATTAAATTGCCTACGAAACCATTGTCTCTACTAATAGCTCATACTTGGTCAATTTATTCCAAACATATATGCCAAATTTCACGAAACTAGCCAGTTCAGGCTCCATGCGTCTGTCCAGACTATAGACAAATATCTTTTTAGAAACAACGTTTTTTGGATTTAGGGGACCTGTAAATCCATCAGTCAAAAATATAATTTTCGCGCTATCTCAATACTTTCTCACTATAGACGGAGAGTCCAAAGATAGGGTATCCAAGAAAATGGATTTATATTTTTTTAAAAAAAATAAAACTTTGTACAAAACATTTTATCTCCAGAAGGGAGAAAAAGTTATGATTTTGAATTAGTTTAGAGGGACTAAAACAGGTCTTTTCATCCCTGAACTCAAAAAGTAGGGAGAAAACGTAAAAGTAGGGCAAAAAAGTAAAGATTGCAACTTAATTATTTTATAAATAGTAGAAAATGAATGGCAAATATAATGAAGTTGTTGAAATCAGGTTGGCGGCACTGCGCTTTTTTGATCATGTTTATCATTGATTCATTGTTTATAACCTTAACCTGCATCTAAATAACCTTCTATTTGAGTTTAATTCCAATTCTTATTTGATTTTAATATTGAATCTCTTATATCTGCTATTAAAAGTGCTAATAATTATTATTATTTATTAAAGTAATAAATAAAAACTGTGTATTTTCTTTTCTTCTTTAAGTAATGTGTATTTTCTTCCTACTGGAGATAAAATATTGTATACCTCGTGAGTAAAGTGCTATTATTCCCCTCGCGATAATTATCTCCCTCGGCTGCGCCTCGGGAGCTAATTAGAGTTATTCCCTCGGCTGCGCCTCGGGAGCTGATTAGAGTTATTCCCTCGGAGTCTAATTCCCTCGGCTTCGCCTCGGGATTTAGGGACTATGGTTCCTTCGGCTTCGCCTCAAGAACCAACTTTTTCGCTCAGGGAATAATGGCTTACTTTACTCTCTAGTTGCATAAATAACTATGGTTGTAGGATTTTGACCGTTGAGGAATTATTTTTTAAAAAACAACAATTTCTTGCACCTTTCATTCAGCATAATGGGCCAGTGTTATAGCTGCCCACTCCGTTCTATTATTCTTAATACTCATAGTTGTGTAGCATTTTAATTATATTTTTTATAACGCACACATTATATTTTATAAATCATAAAATCATTTTTTTAAATATTTTTATATAAAATTATGGTAAATAGCAAAAATATCAAATAAAGGATTTCTATATATATATTCATTATTAAGTTGACGTATATGCATAACTAGATTTCCGTCCTTTAGCGAAGGATTTGTGTTATTGAATTATAAAAAGTAGGTACTAAAAGTTGAAATGAAATTTCATTTCCCTGAAAATAAAATAACGGAATTCAATTTAAATGCAGATTTGATCGGCCTATATCACTAATTTAATTAAAAGCCTTTATTTTGTCATTTATCAATTTTATTTTAGTAAATATTTAATTTATATATATATATATATATATATATATATATATATATATATATATATATATATATATATATATATATATATATATATATATATATATATATATATATATATACATTATGACCAGGCATAACATTTAATATGACTAATATTTGAATGCAAATAATTATTAACAAATATTATATATATATATATATATATATATATATATATATATATATATATATATATATATATATATATATATATATATAATATATATATGTATATGTTTTGCTGTTAGACCTTTTATAATTTATTTGATTTTTCCCTCATTTTAGGGTTTCGAGTTTATCCTTGAAACCGTTAGGCTTTTGGAAGTTCGTCCTTCCATCCGTCGCGTCTTGGATCATGTCTCCCGACCTATTGTAGCTAGAGATTTGAAATGTATCTAGTATACTTTTAGTAACTTTTTTGCCTAAAAGCAGGAGAAACATTGCGAACTTTACAACTCAAAATTTCTTCAATCAGCGAGCAATAGCGAGCTGATCGCAACATTGTTTTTATAAATTTTGAGTGGGGTATCATTTTTAGGGTCCGTAGGTAAAACCAAGGGCCTTTATATTTTCCTGCGTGTGTCTGTCCGTCCGTCCTGTCGCCTGCTCTCACGGCTACACCTTTCGTCCGATCACTTTGGAATTTGGCATGTATGTGTCTTGTGCCTGCCCACATATTTTAAAAATATAGCGACTTAAAAAAAGAATTGTTTTAAAAAAAGTAGGGTAAAAAAACTTAAGGGTTAAATTTTTTTTTTCTTTTTACACCGTGAGGGGTATCATATAAAAGGGTACGTCAAGCTGATTACAAAAATATATAATTCTTTGGTTATAACTTTGATAGGGCGAGCGTAGGCAAGTTTGAAGTGGGTGTGAAACGTGCCCCCCCCCCCCCCCCCTCTATCTCGCTTATGTGAAGTGCAAAAAATCTGAAAAAATTCCTGAACATTCTTCGACCAAAAGTAAAGATACCACGTTTTGGAAATTTCGAAAAAAATATTATTTTATTTACAAAATAAGTTTTTTTTATAACTATGGTCTTTTCGATGTATTATATGGTTGTACTCCGGTTCAGTGGCGAAATAAATACTTTATCAGAAGTTTGTTTTTGTGTTTTGAGAATATCAGACCCATAGGATAGGTCAAAGTAAGCTTTTTAGCATTTTAAAAAACACCATCAATAGGTTACTACTTAAACTATAGAGGGTTGCCTACGGACCCTCGCTGTGTGCTGACTAGCACACACTTGACCTGTTTTTATAGTTATTGAAATGTTGATCACAAATATATATCGCTTTAATTTAAATCAAATTATAATTACTATTTACAAGGGGAGACAGACAGAGAAAAATAGACTTCAGCGCCGGGACTCGAACCAAGGACCTCCCCATATTTCCAGTACAGGTGCTCTAGCCAATTAAGCTACACTGAAGGATAACTTCATATGTCGATAACGATACCTAGTCCCGAATTAAGCTTTCTTTTTTTTAAGAATTAATGTTCTACAAGTCTAGAAGTCAACATTAACGACTAACGAACTAGACCGAGAAATAACGCTTGTAATTATAAAGTACCCAATTAGTACCGGTTCCTAGTAGGTACAATCAATTAGTCATATACAGAGTCCCGGCGCTAAAGTCTATTTTTCTCTGTCTGTCTCCCCTTGTAAATAGTAAATATAATTGATTTAAATTGAAATTTAAACGTTCCGTCGTAGTATAAATACCACCAAAAACTTAAAAATTGAATATATATCGCGTTTCCAAAATGGAGGCCATTTTACCCCCTTAAGAATTTAAGAAGTGCATGGCCTAAGATGCTAAAGGATAATATGCACATATTTGCTCCCTATAAGGGCAACTTTTATACATATTTACTTGACGGGATTTTTTATGATATCTGTCAAAATTGTTTGTTTTTTTCATAAATTATAGCATTAATGTAGCAATATAAAATGTGCGCAGACGGTTGAAATTAATATGACCTCAACTGTGGATTACTTTCGTTAAATCATCCAAATTTCTTAAATATTGGATGAGTACTGTTAAAGATGTATAAAATGATACATAAGTGTGTTTAAAAAAAACAAAATCGTTCTCATTTGAAAGAGAATGGAGGGAACAAATGGGCGCAGGTGGGGCCCACATTGGGTTAGTTTTGTCCTACTATTTAAATTTTATTATGATCAGCGAAAACGTTTTACGACAGACCGACCTGCAGACATGAAATCATAAATGTTCTCTGATGTCTGAAATAGATTTCTGTCCACTGATTTTTTAATCGGAGCCATAATATATTTCGCTATTTAGAATGATTACAATTTTTACGTTACTCTCGGTTAACTCGATAACAAGTAGAGTATTTTTTTTTTAAATTGTTTCAACCGAGTTTTAGTTGAACATTCATAGTAGTGAACAACATTTAACTTGTAATCATTGTCAGTTAACAGGCAGTCAAATTTACAAATGTTTTATATAATCACCACTTTTAAGCATTGTATTTTAATTTTTAATACTTACTGGTTTCAAGTCTTCAACGGTCCTAATTTAAACACACCTACAGTTTTAACTAAAAAGGGAAGCCCACGCATTTTGTCAGATAAAAGAAAATTTACCACCTACATATTAGGTGCTCATTCTTTAGACTCTGTGAGTCTATAAAGGTCTTAATGAAAACCTTTTTTTCACTAAATGAAAAATAATAATTTATGTCTTACGAAGAAAATAAAGTAGACACCTTATCTGTCTGTGGCTTGTCTTAAAATCTATTATACATATTGGACCTTGGGCATATTACCCTGTGGTTATAGTTCTTGTAGAAAAATAGTCTATCTATTAGTGTGCCGTATAAATTGAAAACAATGTTTATTAAACTTAATTATCCCTGTTTATAGATCTTTTAAACTTATGTGGGTAGATGCGATACACAATTGCGTCCAAATTGGCAGCAAGAGGCTGGTTATTATGGCGTAAGTTGTTACACTGTAACAATCTGCCCCATTACTTCGTGTTTGCAATAACTAGCCCTAAAAAATGTAAATTATTAAATAAACAGATACATCCGAGATTTTGTTTAACTTTACTTATAATACGAGTAAATAAAATAAGAAAAAAATGTATTATTTTTACTTGTCAAAACGGATATCATTATCTTATTTTGAGTAGTATTTTGGCATTTTCTTATTTTTATGAGTAGTATATGATTAATTATAAGAATATTATAGCAAACTGTTTAAAATTCTCCTATAAGCTATACCTATAGCTATATATTGTTTTGCAAAATATTAAGCTATTTTTTGCTGTCTCATATAACGAGAAAATATTGTGATGGCGCGAAAATTCGAGTTTGAGATTTTGATGGATTTACACGTTTTGAGGTCGTGCGGCCGTACCGGCTCGAGGGCAGTTTAGACTGTAGACGCAGACTCGAAGGAGAACGGGTGGTAAATATGTACTTGAACACCCACTTTATAATTGTCCGATTGACTTCGGGTTTTTTAAACTATTCCTTTTTACAATTTTACAATTTTTAATCTGCCACCATTTCGGTAAATTAAATACATAGTTTTTTTAAATACATATATATATATGTAATTCCCCATCCTTAAAAAACCCTTGGTTCCCAATATTTCCCGTATATACGTGAATGGATATTTATATAAATATATTTAATTAAAAACTATTTATTTTACGGAAACGGTGCCAGGTTAAAAGTTGTTAAATTGTAGAAAGGAACAGTTTGAAGAAAGTCCATCAGACAATTATAAGTAGTTGGGTGTTCAAGTGCATAGTTACCATTTTTTAATCAAATCAGTTATGTCGGATAGTACTGTTTACAGTTGAGGAACATGAAAAGTTGGTGGATATTGTTTCAAAATTTCCTGTCATTTCTTTTTCTTTAACGAGGTCGAGAATGTAGCTGAACTGCGTTGTTTTGCCTGAAATATCCCCGAAATTTCAGGCTTAATGATATCCCGAAATTTTTATTAAAGAAATTTAGGCCTAAAATAAGGTTAATGTTTTAATTAATTGTTAATTTCATCATAAGGTATTTTTAATTTTTAATTGATTTCTTTTTGATTGGTTAATTTCAATTAATTAATTTTAATTAATTATTTTAATTAGTTAATTTTAATTGATTGTTAATTATATGTTATATGTAATTGATATTTGTTATATAAAAAAAATGACTATAGCTAATAATTAAATAAACTTTTTGCAGGTTTGAAGATATCCCAATTAAGGGATGAAATATCACCTTTTTTATGTATAAAAAAGTGTTTTTATAACCCCTGAAGACCCAAGTTAAAATACAGCAAGGTTAATGTTGTTAAAGTCTGAATGAATGAGTGAACTGTCTTCTATGGCCTAAAGTCCTAAAGTAATGGTTAAATCAGTCTGTCCTTGTACAATCATAACTGTTATACCTTTGAGTGTGACATCTACAGGGTCGATGACTTCAGTCTTAGTTAACAAATTCGGGTGTTCTTAGGAGTGTTACAACTGGCATTTTGTTTATCTTTGCTATAATGAGAGCTGGTTTATCTGATAAATTTATTGATGGTATAGTTATTACTGTTGTGTTGCAATTGGGTGTTGTGAATTTATTATGTGTTAGTGGAAATTGTGTGCCTATCGACTTTGTTTGTGGTATTATTTGGGTATGTTTTATTGTGCTTGTTTGTGGTTGCATTTGTCGATGAGTCTTGTTTGTTGAGATAATTGGTGAGTCGGGGGAAATGAAATGTTTATTTGTTTCATCCCCCGTGTGTCTAGTTTAAAAGTTGTTTGAGTTGATTACATTCTACTGCCGTGTGGCCTGTTTTCCTTGCAAAATTTACAATATATTGTTTTTGTATATTTGTAACAATGTCGTGCCTCATGACCTGGTTTGTAGCATAATTGGCAGGTGGTATTTTGTGAGTGTGTTTCTGTGCGTCTTGGGGGTGTTAGGGACCTATTTCGTTATATAGGGAGATCTTCCCCTGTTATAAGAAATTGAGGGTGATTGTTCCCTTGAAATTCGAGGAGGACTGTATTGTGTATGTGATCTATATCTGTTATGGGAATTATAACTGGACGGCGAACTACCACTGGAAGAATTTGGTGATTTGTATTGTCTTCTAGGTTTGTTAGGGCATTCGCTGTCTCAGTGAAATAAATTTTGACAATATTAACATTTAAGCGGTGCTTGATAATGGTTATGTTAATAAGTGTTTAAATTGGGTGTTTTGTACTGTGGGGCTTTTATTTTGTTATGTTTTTCTGGTGATTGGGACCGTGGTGTGTTGGTGTGTTGTTGTGTTGGGCTTTTGGCCTTTAGCAGAGCATATTTATAAGGAAATTCATCGGGTTTTTCTGCAAAGAAGACTTGTTTGGGCTCCGGTTTTGTTGATCCCGGATCCAACCCTAATTCTTGGAGGCTGCAAGCCGTCCGAACAATGTCGTTGTATGACTTTGGTAACTTTGCTTTTACCAAGTCCCTGAATTTTTGGTTAATATTGTTTACAAACGTTTCCTGAGCCAGGTGATCTAAAATCAAGGAAAACGTTTCTAAAGGGTCAGTTCGAGCTGCTAGATTTAGTTTTGTCATTATGTGATTAATTTTGTCTGCCAAGGACTTAAGCGTGTTTTGTGGTTCGGGTTTGAGTTGAGTCAACTTTTTGAGAATGTTGTGAGGTTTCTGCTCCTGGTCTGAACTGAACCTTTTCAAAAATGCATTTTTGAGCTTTGTCCAAGTGAAATTAGGGTTGTTTGTATGATGTGTACACCTCTAGAGCTAAGATCGGACTCCCCGTGTGTCTCTGTGCTAGGGCTTAGTCTGGTAGATTCTTGGTGGGGGAAAGCACCAGTAGACAGAAATTCGAGCCATTGCTAGCCTAAGGTCTACACTGCTTTCTTAGAATATTCTAGACTTGGCTTCCCCGTTACAGAGGTACCTGACAAATTCAAGACATTTGGAACGTCCTTAAATAATTTCTAACAACTCTCAACACGCAAATTTCTTTACCAATATATTAACTGTAACAACTTACCCCAACATCTGTAACAACTTACCCCAATATCTATAACAACTTCCCCATAGTGGACAAGGTTGTTACAATTTAAGTTATCTTAGATCATAAGTCCCTTCGATAAGGGAAGTGAATATATTGTGACCATAAAACAATAATTGTGGCAGCCAACATTTGGCTTTAAAGGACTAATGTTCATTAGTACATAAAACTTATGACATAGCCAAAAAAATAAATAAAAGTATAACAACCAGCCTTGGTCTAACCAAGAAAAATAGATTTAAATTTTTAATGGGAGCCGCAGTTAACTCTACGAAGAGTCGTATTTACCCACCTGCTCTAATAACTCAACTTGTTTCTTGTTCTAATATAATGTCATGTGCTTCGTATATGTCAATGTAAAAACAGACATTACACTGCTAGACGGCGCAGAAGGCTTGAAATAATTGATAGAACAACTTATTTTAAATTATATTGATGCTATTTTGCCAAATAGCGTGAATGACATGATGATTTTACCCATTCGTCTTCTTACACTTTTTTCTCAAATAATCAAAAATTGTTAAAATAATTTTATAACTTCTATTTTGATATACTAGATGATGTCATTTAAAAGAGATATATTTCTTAAGAAATTGGCGTATGTTGTGTGTGGCGTATGTTTAAATACAGAGGAGAAACAAATCAACGAAGTGGACTTACTTGGACATGTTAAACAGATGCTCTGGAAGAAAAAAACATTTCCACAACTTCCCTCATTTCAGAGTAAAAAAAAAGAAAAAAGTAGAGTGACAGTGAAAAAATACTGAGTAAACTGACACTGTATCAGAGTCAAGAGGAATTTAAAAAAAATGAAGATAATTAAGCAGAAAATAATGAGTGTGTGTTTCTAAATAATCAAACAACTAGGAATTGAGTTATGTAAATCTATAAAATGTCTGCTAAAAATTTTCTCTGTTCAATGGAAAAGTCAGGTGATTTTTTTTACTAATTAGACAGAACTTTATGTGAGTAAAAAATAAAACTTCGTTGATTGTTTTTACACTGAATTTGACGGAGGTATTCAAACTGAATCACACTCACAAAATATATTTCAATTGAAGTGATGATGACTAACTATAGCGTTGAGACAGATCTGTTAATTGCTCTGACACAAAAGATCAACAATTATGAGATTATTGCGCTATAATTATGTAAGCTTCGTGTTAAGTGTTTACATTATTTAAGAAAATTTAAAATTCCTCCGCATGCGAATTGAGGCCTGGAATACGCTTTTTGAAAGCAATAAACTTTGTTTGTAAGTTTATGGAGATTACTTTTGCTCCTTATAAGTCACAAAATTTTCATATTACAAGTGACGTAAGAAGATAGATAACGATAGATAATAAAGGACGTGAAAACGCGTTCGATGAAGAACGAAATTAAAGTCTGTCTTGATTAAATTACGCTTTGGTTTGTGCAGTTTAACAGAACATTACTCTATTTTTTACTACGTTTTGATTAGCTTGCTTTCTTGTTTGTTTGTCCAGTACAAATCTTGCAACAATCGATTTTTAACTAACTTCCAGAGTAGCTAGACATTTGAAACTTTTAGAATAGCTCAGAACACGATGACAATGAAATATTTTAATACTTTTAGTCATCTTTCAGCAGAATTTAATTCGTTTTCAGCAAATTTTGCTGTATGGAAAGTTAGTTCGGAAAAAATCCGCAAGTTTTTTTATTTGTTTTGACTTGTCCCTTTTTTTTACAATCTTCATTTTGATGGGTTTTAAATTTGTGATTTTTTATTAAGAGATAAACATTGAATACAGCGAAAAAGGAAAAGTAAACAAAGAAATAAATTAATTGACGTGTGACAACCAGGTTTGTTTACACTTGTGTCCTAGGTATAGGTTTAATTTTTCTGCATCTGTACTTCTTCACTTAACATAACATCACACTTCACTTAACACTTCGTAAACATTTTTCTTTTTCTTCTCTTACAGTCCCTACACTGGGGCATATCAATGGCACGGTTTGAATTCAGTGTTGAAAAAAAAAAAAAAAAAAAAAATGTAACCCTTAAGTTTGTTTACCCTAATTTTTTTGAAAAATATATTTTTTTAAGTCGCTATATTTTTAAATATAGCGTATATATTTTTAAAATATGTGGGTAGGTACAAGACACATACATGCCAAATTTCAAAGCGATCGGACGAAAGGTGTAGCCGTGAGAGCAGGCGACAGGACGGACGGACAAACACACGCAGGAAAATATAAGGGTCCTTGGTTTTGCCTACGGACCCTAAAAACTACTTACCCCGATTTTGATGAAATTTAGTGAGAATGTCAAAATTACGCCACTGTTTGTCTCAAATAAATTTTAACCGTCTGCGCAAAATTTGATATTACATAAAAATAAATGTGACCACTCTAAAAATCGAAACCCATTTAAATTTCATGTAACCATTCGCCTAATATCGGTGGTGAAGAAGCTGTGTGCCACAAAATTTGGCTGACTATTTATATATTTATGCTCGAAAAAAAAGAATTTTGCAAAGAAATTTATGTCGAACACGAGTTATAAAGAATTATACTTTCTTATAACATTCGTAACTGTTCTTAGTATAGGATATTAATAATATACTGCCTTCCAAAAACGAAATTGTAAGGGATATAAGAACCCAAGAGGTTTGATCTTTTTTCCAAGTGATATTATCCTATGTAATGTAACTCCGAGAAATTTGTAGCTTTATAAAAATACAAAAATAAGGGGTAACAGAATCCCATATACCTACTATATTACAAATATGTAAAGAGCAATATTTGAATATTGTTACATTAATTCGAAGGTATGTATTTCTTTTTATCTACGATTAATATGAAATATAAGCATTGTATCTCTGATGCGTAGAAAGTGATTCTTTGCGTACTTGTTATTGCGCATGCACGTTTTATTATTCCTCTTTTTTCCGCCCTAGTGCGGTAAAAAAGAAGAATTCTTCACCTTAACGCCCGATTACCGAGTTTGTTTACATTTAACAAAACTAATTTGCTGTTTGTTTAATTAAATTGCTGTTAAAATAAAAAAACTGTTTATTTCGAGTTTTAGTGAAAAAAATTATTGATTTATGTCATTATGACGAAATTGAGGAGAATAATACGCCTCCCGAAATAATTAATCCGGCACAAAATACAACTAATGAATTAATGTCATCTTTATCAAAATAGAAGTACGAAATTACTTACAGAAAGTTTATTAAATATTTTTTCTGTATTTATTATTAAAATCCAACAATCGTAGATTAAGTACGGTACGCAATTCGTGCGAAAACTGCATTTTGCTTTGGTCGTGTGGTTTTACTACCCTCGCTGTCACTCGGGTGCAAACTCCACACCTTATGAAAATGCTATACTCTTTCCGCACTAGACGCGTAATGTACTATTACGTTCTTTAATATTAAATTGGTTAACATTTTGAATGTCAAATATTGATACGTTTGTAATAGAATAAAAATAATAAGTTAGTTCATTTAAAAAGATATACGAGTATGTATTGGATTTGTCTTTTATTTTTAAATCCTTTATATTAGTTTTAATTTTTTGGCTGGTTCTCGTCTGTCGTCAAAATCTTCGGTGGGCTAATGAAACCCTCTTCCAGCCATCCAATCGAGCTGAAACTTGGCACATAGACTCAATGCAAACGATAGATTGTAACAATACAAACTGCATTTACTCAAATTTTATGGTCACCCACCAACACTTATTTACTAACGACCTTTCTTGTAAAAACTATAAATGTGATTCTGAGTGTTATGAAAATTTTCAAAGCTTGTTTTTTATAAACAAAAAACTTGCCGATGACCAAAATGCATAAATGCTCGTGGGGCTCATGCTAGGTATTAGCGGCTATGTTACCTACTATCATGATCATGTGATCTTAGGAATTAAATGAAATCATTATAAATAGTTATTTTAAGGGAGCCATTTAAGGCTCCGGCTCCGGAGCGAGAGCTGCGAGGCTCCTTGTATTAAACGGCTCTCTAGAAATACGCTAATACTACCGATTTTGTTTTTATTTTGATTAATAGGGAAGCTGATATTTAGAAAATAAAGAATATTAACGAGATTGTACTGAATTCGGCAATACTTAAGAGAGCCGATGATATAAACAAAGCTAAATTTATTGATTTTTACGAGTGCGCCATTTCTTCTTGGTCGGGGTCTATATTAGTATTATAATAATATTTTATGTTTTTAATTTACTAATAATTTTTTTTTTCTTTTTTTCAGGTATGCAGTTTTGTTCTTATTGGTTTCGAGTTTGTAAGTTACAATTTGGATTTTTTTTTTTTTTTATTACATTATAATCAGTAATAATTTATAATAAGCTTAGTCAATTATAATGGCTGGTTGTACCTCTCTGTCCACATACACATTGACATTCGTCGGCATTCAATCGATTAAAAAAGTTTCACTAATAACTGAAGCCGCAAGATGCCGCCGGCACGTCCCCACAGCTTTTGTTTAGCGGCTTTCTTTGATGGATACCGACACTTTAGCGATTCCTGTTGGCATGTCGCGGCACAGTTGGCTCGTGCCGCGATCACGTCCACTCCAGTCCGGCTTTGCCGGTGGCATAGTGTGGACGAGGCTACGTACGTGCACAAATATCTCCGATTCCATAATAAAAACCAATTTTATTCATTAATAAACAGACGTGGAATGATAAAAATCAAAGCGTAAATATTATGTATTTGGTAATTTCCAAACCATAATGTTAATTATTATTTGAAAAAAGGTCTTCACGATCCCTTGGAATCCAATGCTTAATTAGTCCTGTTTACAAGATTTAACTTAATACAACCGATAGGTGCGATGCGGTATCGCCTTATATCAGATGCTAAAATAAGATAATAAACAGTGAGACATTTTCATGTAACGCTTTTTGGTAACGCTTGTACAACGCTTTTTAGTGTCGTTTTTTGTAACGCTTGTATAACGCTTTTTGGTGTCGTTTTTTAGTAACGCTTTTCGAGTTTATGTACGGTAAAGTAAAGACATGAAAATGTCAAAAAATTTGAGCGTGCAGATTCTTGCAATGTAAATTAAGAATTAAATCGAACATATGCTGTGCACGAAGGAAGAAAGTACTTTTCTTCTTTTCCAGTTTAAGAAGTAATCTTTTAGCTTCTTCACCCATATAGTATAACAAAAATAAAAAATAATAAAGTAAAAAATAAATTTTATGTGTGTAAGTTTATTAGGAATAAAATTTTAAGGGTTGTGGCGTTTGTCCGGTGCAAATCTGAACAGTAGAACAGAAGTTATAGTTGGGGGGGGGGGGGGGGGCGCTGGGGTGCGCGAGCGACTGCTGGTTCGCTAGCAAGTGAGAAGCGAAGAGAGTGAAACGTGGGGTAGGTAGCCGATTGGGAGGGGAAGGGAGGGTAGGCTCTACCGAGCGTGGTAGGGGGATATCCTTATACCGAATGCGGGCAGACTTGATACTTAATTGCCAACCTCCTATAACTTCCTAACTCCCAATTACACGTGTAACGCTTTGTGGTCTACATTTTTAGTAAAGCTTTTCGAGTTTATGTAGCACAGCCAATACATGAAAATGTCAATAGATTCTTTTCTACGACTACAAAATATCTGATGCTATAAAATAATTGTATTGAATCATATCGGACCTTTCTTATACCCTCTATAAACTCAATGTGTTGTCTCATCAAGGGACATCACATCGCATCTTAAGGGATAAAAAAATTACAACACACGAACACGAACGGGGTATTAGTGTATTTACTGTCATAATATATTCTTATTAAATACAATTTCTTATAAAATAATTATTAGATATATATGAATACTTTTATAAAGTACACATAAGTAAAAATAGACTGCCAATTACTGTGGCACATAGCTTCCTCGCATCCTATCATGTACTTTATTATTATATTAACATTAAAATTATTGTTATATTACTTTATTGTTATATTGTTTATTGTTTTAAAACTATTAATAGTTTTAGCGATCTTTAGCACATAGCGGTGTCGCTGTTGGTTTTAATAAAAAATTGTATTTGACATTTTTTTTGTCTCATTGAATAGATAAAGTAAGATTTGAAGTTCACGTTTACGCGAGCGTTGCCCGTGAACGCTTGGACGGATAACGTTGTCCTACGAAATCGGCCTCGGCATTGGTATAATGAACATATCTACCAAATTTCGTCAGAATCGGTAGACATTTACTCAAGTTATCGTCGCACGTTTCATAATTCGCGGACACACAGACCGACAGACAGACACGAAACCAAAAATGTTCCCTAATGTCTGAAACGGATTTCTGTCTTGGAATTTTTAAAATCGGAGGCATAAAAGTTTTTCGTTCTCAAAAGTGAACACAATGCTTCCGTTACCTTTAGTAAGCTCGAAAGAAATAAACCTAGTTGTTTTATAACTTATTAAACTAGGTCAATAAAGTAAACAACATTATCTCCGATAGGTACCAGGTTAGCCAGTAGCTACAAATAAATAGCTAACAAAATACAAATAAATACTTCATTAAAATTTATTTTTATATGCTTAAATTAAAGAATACTGGTACAATGCTTGGGACCTAAATACAGAGTTTTAATTCGATTCAGATTACAAATCATCTGGCGGATGCATAAGTCTATTTTTGTGAAAGTAATTTTTCGCAGGAGTCACTCGTATATTATTTTATCTACGATTGATAAGAAATATAAACATTATATCTTTGTTTAGATGCGTAGAAAGTGATTATTTACGTACTTGCATTCATTGCGCATGCGCGTCTCATAGAACTGAACAATTCCTCTTCTTTACCACACAGTGTGCGGTAAAGAAGAGGAATTTTTCAGCTTTACGCACGATTAGCAAGTTTGTTTACATTTAACAAAACTAATTTGCAGTTCTTTTATTAAAATAACTGTTTATATCGAGTTTTTAGTGAAAAACAATAAGTGAATCAAGTGACTTTGACGAAAATGTGGAGAATAATACTCCTCCAGAAATAATTAATTCGGCAAAAAATACAACTCAAGAATTAATCCCATCTTTATCAAGAGAGAGATACGAACTTACATACAGCAAGTTTATTTTTTTCTGTATTTATAATTTAAATCTAACAATCGTAGATAAAGTACGGTACGCAACTCGTGCGAAAACGGCATTTTGCATTGCTCGTGTGGTTTTACAACCCTCGCTGTCGCTCGGGTGCAAACTCCACACTCGCATGCAAAATGCTACTTTCCGCACTCAACGCGTAATGTACTATTATCTACGATTGATACGAAATATAATATAAACATTATATCCCTATTTAGATGCGTAGAAAGTGATTATTTACGTATTGTATTCATTGCGCATGCGCGTCTCATGGTTCTGAAGAATTCCTCTTCTTTACCACGCTAGCGCGGTAAAGAAGAGGAATTCTTCACATTACATTTAACAAAACTAATTTGCTATTCTTTTATTAAAGTAACTGTTTATATCGAGTTTTTAGTGAAAAACAATGAATGAATCAAGTGGCTTTGACGAAAATGTAGAGAATAATACTCCTCCAGAAATAATTAATTCGGCAAAAAATACAACTCAAGAATTAATCCCATCTTTATCAAGAGAGAGATACGAACTTACATACAGCAAGTTTATTTTTTTCTGTATTTATAATTTAAATCTAACAATCGTAGATAAAGTACGGTACGCAACTCGTGCGAAAACGGCATTTTGCATTGCTCGTGTGGTTTTACAACCCTCGCTGTCGCTCGGGTGCAAACTCCACACTCGCATGCAAAATGCTACTTTCCGCACTCAACGCGTAATGTACTATTATCTACGATTGATACGAAATATAATATAAACATTATATCCCTATTTAGATGCGTAGAAAGTGATTATTTACGTATTGTATTCATTGCGCATGCGCGTCTCATGGTTCTGAAGAATTCCTCTTCTTTACCACGCTAGCGCGGTAAAGAAGAGGAATTCTTCACATTACATTTAACAAAACTAATTTGCTATTCTTTTATTAAAGTAACTGTTTATATCGAGTTTTTAGTGAAAAACAATGAATGAATCAAGTGGCTTTGACGAAAATGTAGAGAATAATACTCCTCCAGAAATAATTAATTCGGCAAAAAATACAACTCAAGATTAATGCCATCTTTATCAAGAGAAGAGATACGAACTTTTATACAGCAAGTTTATTTTTTTCTGTATTTATTATTTAAATCTAACAATCGTAGATAAAGTACGGTACGCAACTCGCGGGAAAACTGCATTTTGCATTGCTCGTGTGGATTTTTACTACCCTCGCTGTCGCTCGGGTGCAAACTCCACACTCGCATGCAAAATGCTACTTTCCGCACTCAACGCGTAATGTACTATTATCTACGATTGATACGAAATATAATATAAACATTATATCCCTATTTAGATGCGTAGAAAGTGATTATTTACGTATTGTATTCATTGCGCATGCGCGTCTCATGGTTCTGAAGAATTCCTCTTCTTTACCACGCTAGCGCGGTAAAGAAGAGGAATTCTTCACATTACATTTAACAAAACTAATTTGCTATTCTTTTATTAAAGTAACTGTTTATATCGAGTATTTAGTGAAAAACAATGAATGAATCAAGTGGCTTTGACGAAAATGTAGAGAATAATACTCCTCCAGAAATAATTAATTCGGCAAAAAATTCAACTCAAGATTAATGCCATCTTTATCAAGAGAAGAGATACGAACTTTTATACAGCAAGTTTATTTTTTTCTGTATTTATTATTTAAATCTAACAATCGTAGATAAAGTACGGTACGCAACTCGCGGGAAAACTGCATTTTGCATTGCTCGTGTGGATTTTTACTACCCTCGCTGTCGCTCGGGTGCAAACTCCACACTCGCATGCAAAATGCTACTTTCCACACTCGACGCGTAATGTACTATTACTGCACCTGTTCCTGCATAAAAGTAAGTTTTAATAGGCCAAATAATCACGTGTGTACCCGAGCTTTTGTCTATTTTTCAGCTAAAATTTTTATATTTCTAATTTAATATATACATATATAAATATAATATACTATAATACTATAATATATAATATATAATATACTAGCTGGATACCCGTGCTTTGCTACGGGGTGTGTTATTTTCAATTTGATGTGAATATAAACTACCATCAAGAAACATTTAAATTATTTTACTAAGCGAGAATATCTAGATTCTATCCCTTCCACTTATTTCTATACCCCCCTCCCATTTGATAAGATAATTTGGTAATATCCCAAATTACTAATGGATTCCAACTACTGAAGAAAAATTCTTAAAAGATAACTTTTCGGGAAAAGCAGCTGTATATTCCTTCTGACTCTGTATATATAATGTACAATATTAACTAAATATAATGTATTATATTTAGTTTCATTTTTGTGAAAAAAAAAACACCGGCACCACGGCAACCAAATTATTTTATGATGACAACCGAAAAAAAGTAAAACGGGAGTCGCTTTCAAAAAGCCGAGAAGAACCGAGCGATTGTCAGATATTTTTAAATATATTTCTCTAAAAGGGTCAAGTCATTGTTTTAGCGACAATTAATGTACTCTGAAAGAGCTTTTCAGCAATATGCATCATGAAGGGGTTTCATTACTTTGTCATTTGTATACCCCGTACCCCTGTGTACCAAAGTTTCAATTACGTAATCTCTTGTAGGCAGTGACCTTGACCTTGTTTTGAAGGAAAAATGTGTAAATATTCGTCAAATTGGGATAAAACTGTAGATTTGTAAAAAAGACATACCCTCATACAGACACTCTTCTTTTTATATAAGATATATCTATATTATTTCATTTTACCCCCTCCTGAATGAAAATGTGACAAAACTGTTCATAACAACAATTGCTGTACTCTTAAAGAGCTTTTCAACGATATGCATCATGAAGGGTATCCATTACTTTGACATTTGTACCCCGTACCCCTGTGTACCAAAATAAAATTTCGCAAAATCCTCTCTTAGTGGGTGTCAATGATATGAACAGAGTATATCCTCAAAATTTCAAGTATCTCGGTCAAGCAGATTTTGCTGTGTTGATTCTATGTCAGTCAATCAGGACTTAGCCTCTTATATTTTATATATATATATATATATATATATATATATATATATATATATATATATAAAGGATATCTGAGAATATTGGTTGAATTGTAACATCTACGAAGGAAATGCTTCTGTTTTCGATCTTTATTTATAAGGGTTTAATCATGAACACACCATGTATATAATCCGAAAAGACGAGAAGCTATACATTTTATGAAAACCCCGGTGAATTTACCTAGAAATACATAGGACACAATGAGAGTCTATTCCTAGGAGGATAAGTAAACAAAAAGTTGCAATTGCTGAAACAGACTTTTCAAGAATATCTAGACATATATAGTCTAAGCACCACTAGATCGATGGGGATGATAGTCAAACTCTCCACCAAGAAGGAAATCAGTATTCATGGCTGTAATCGACAACTCCCTAAAGTGCTTAAGTGTTGAAGTACATCCTATATCCGGATGTTCTCAGTTTAGCTCGTTGGAGAAGTAGTTTTGACTTGATTATATAATCCATTGTAGGTCCAGGTTAGGGATGGCTCAATAGTATCATAAAAAACGCACCTGACAATCAAGCAAAAACTTTTGTAGATTACAACAGCTGGTGCAACTGTTTTCCTTAAGAGAAAGGTCTTCTTTATCATCCTTTGGCCATAGATTATTAATTTTATATTGTAATAGTTAGAGAAAAACTCAATGTTTTTGAAGCATAATAAACTTTTCTACTAAAATCTACGATTACAAAATTGTTCGATAATATAATTATAAAATTACAGTTTTGTGTGTACAATGACCAGAATTGGAAATTGTATATGGATACTTTTTAATTCATAACCACCAAACCCGGCAGTACTTATATATATTTAAGAACATTTGATTATTTATCGTGGCTAATAATAAATTGGAGTAATAAATTTAATAAATAGAATAAAATTGCAAGTCACAGGGTATTTTATTCTTAATCATAGAATGAATGAATGGCGTACCAGTCAATCACGCAAAATCTTTTGTAGATTACTATCACTACTACTATACTAGTATATATATATACTATAATATAATATATATATATATATATATATATATATATATATATATATATATATATATATATATATATATATATATATATATATATATAACAACCTTCCTCGACCGCTAGATCGTATCTAGGAACTGGAGACTAGACGTCACCTTAGTTTCGTTTTCCGCCGCCAGCTTCACCTGGCGTGTCGAGCGGCTGTCATCTCGCCCCTTTGTTTACTTTTCTCAGAGTCTGCAGGAAATATCTCTCGTTCTCTACTATTTTCTACACCTTTTATGCCGTTTTTTTTTTTTTTCTTAATTTTTTTTCCGGTGTTATTCTTCCCCTTACTCATGTAAGTTGCCTTATTTGCAATTTTTTTTTGTCACGGGTGATCGCGATCTCACTGGTGGTTCGTTTTTTATGTTCATTGCCTTTCTCTATGTATTTAGCTCTTTATTATATATGTATGTTTCAGTTTGCCTGATGATGGCAACATCATAAAGGTGGTGAAACATTAGCTGATGGAAGTTTTTCCTAACACCTTACCCTGACCGTTCCCCCGAGTTGAGTCGCAGGAGTTCTCTTCAATATATATATATATATATATATATATATATATATATATATATATATATATATATATATATATATATATATATATATATGTATATATATATGATATAAAAAAATACCGTCTATACTTGTACGATCTGAGGATCCGAGGAGCAAGTATCTTTTCATATCATAATTTACTAACGGTAATATTGATTTACTTCGATGTATACTCTTTTTGTTATTTTAATAACATAATTTATGTGCTTAGATCTATAAATGAATAGCATTTACCCTGACTTAACAATTGTCCAAATAATAGTAGTATCATGGCATAACTGTTATCGTGTATAGTTATTACAGTTTTATTTAATTAGATAAGTCCAGGGGTGTATAGTTATTACATGAAATGTTCACTTGTTATTTGAGATAACCAAAGAAAATATTGTAGTCTGTCTAGTGAACTTCACCGAATAGAACTAACGTAAAATTATAATATGTCTCTCGAATATATTTACACTGGTCGATATAATCCATTTGAGATGGGAAATAGAAATACATTATCGTCCTTTGATCGTGTATCCGCTTTGATGTTGCTCTACTCAAACATTTCTACTTTGACTCTATTTGTAAAAGAAAAATCGTGGGGCAAAACATATATCAGGCATTTCTTGCATTGTTTCTTCGAGATAAAGATTCCTATTTGTAAAATCATTTATAAAATGAAATGAAGGCTGCTTATTACTGACACTTTTATCATAAATGTCATCACACTCAATGTCAGAAATTTGATGAACAATTGATTTTACTGACATTGAAGCCGATTAAAGTGATTGAAACCGATATTGAACTTTTGGCTGTAAACAATGCCCAGTAGACACATTTATTATTAGTCTGAGCCTCATTAGCAATTTCAACGCCTTCCTAACTTTTGATTAGTCTTGGATATTATATTTTTGAACGTCGTTGAATTTTGGATTAGCTGTATTCACGCTTCTCTAACTTGTGATTAATCTGGGATATGTTTTGAAAAGTGATTAAATTTTAACTTCAATACAATATTTCCGTCTCTCTAAGTTGTAATTAGTCTGAAATATCATGTTTTGAAAAGTGATTAAATTTTGGCATCACTGGCTATATTCCCGTCTCTTTAAGTTTAATTTAGTCTGGAATATTATGTTTTTAATAGTGATTGCATTTTGGATTAGCTATATTCACGCCTCTCTAACTTTTGACTAATCTGGGATATTATGTTTTGGAAAGTGGTTAAATATTGGCCTCATTAGCAATATTCACGTCAATTTTGGATTAGTCTGGGATATTATGTTTTCGAAAAGTGATTGTATTTTACTGCGTTTTATTAGCTTGCTTTCTTGTTTGTTTGTTTGTCCAGTACAAATCTTCCAATCGACTTTTAACTTACATCCCGAGTAGCTAGATATTTGAAACTTTTAGAATAGCTCAAAACACGACGACACTGCATTATTTTATTACTGTTAGCCATCTTTCAGCAGAATTTAATTCGTTTTCAGCAAATTTTGCTGTATGGAAAGTTAGTTCGGAAAAAATCTGTTTTTTTATTTGTTTTGACATGACCCAGGGGTATCCAACTCCAGTATTCTAGAGGTGTAAGACCACTCGGGCAGATGGCGGTTAAAATTGTAAACTACTTATGATCTTTTGACATTCCTCGAATTCTAAAATATAAACAAATACTGGTTGTCAGACATTTATACTATTTTGTAAATAAACAAAAGAAAAAAGAATTCAGCCTCGGTAGCTGTATGAGATGCGTGATTGCTCCGAATGCGAAAGTTGCAGGGTTCGAATCTAGTTAACTGACAAATTAATTTATTCATTTATTTCTTTGAATTAAGAAGATCTAAATATTTTAGTTACAATATTAACCGCCAAATTCTCGAGCAGCGCTAGCAGTCTAATGCAGGTAGATAAAGAGGGGAGTTGGAAATCTTTCCGTTTTAGGATTCTATGATCGCTGACATGACCCATATTAACGATCTTCATTTGGACGGGTTTCAAATTTATGATTTTTATTTAGTAAACAGAAAAATTAAAAACTTAGTACCTATATAAAAAGTTCTTTTTATCTTGTAATTATTTACAATTAACTTAATACTAATGTATGCTTAAATAGACGCATTTTAGATTGTTTTAATCAAAATGTGAACTAGTTTTGAGAAAAAAATACTTTTTCCGTGGTAGGCTGTGAAATAGTAACTTTAGAGCCTAAAAAACATAGCTAAAATCCATTTTTTCATTACGTGGACTTAAAAAATCTTTTCATTACTCCTAGCTGTAAAGAAAAAATCTTTTACGTCCTAGGCACTAAAAGATTTTTTCTTTACGGCGGGTAGTTGTCAAAACTTCCGTTAGTAGTGCTGCAGTCTTTGTAGAAATGCTTCTAGTACGATAAAAATCCGCTAGATGTCAATGCGTTTTATTTATCTTTTCTTATAGTGTAACCTCTTTTTAAGGTTTCTTTTTTTAAGTCTTAAGTATGTACTAATATTTCTTATTATTATATATTGATTAGTGATTAATATTTAATGTTTTTTCATTGTCTGCTACCTCAGAAAAAATAGCATATGCTACGCGACTTTGAAGTGTTTTTTCTTTACCTTGGCAATATTTACTGTCTCGCTTCGCTCAACAGTAAATGTAATTGCCACGGTAAAGAAAAAACTCACTTCACAGCCTAGTAACATAATATACTATTTTTTAGATTTTCGGAGGGCTGTACCTGTACCTACTCAATTGTAGAGATAAAAACTATTTCTTAATTTTTCCTGAAAATGATTTTTTCTGGACATACATTCTAATTTTTCCGAATTGGCCCAGTAGTTTAGACTGCACGCGTTTGCAGCGAAATCCATAAAAATCTTAAAAATCTCGATTTTATTTTGAGATATAATAATTTTTTTATTCATATAATATGTATACTATACGTATATGAGGAAGTATACAATAAGTTATTCATATTATTATTTCGTGAAACCCAAAATCTCTGTTAACTGGCCTTGTAAATTAAACTTCTTACCAATATATTGCTTCCGAGCATTCCGAAGGTAACGGAAGGTATGTTGTGATCGTTCTTTAGAACGATCACAACATACACATTTTTAGTTCTCCGATATTAGACAGAAATCCGTTTAATACATCAGGGAACATTTTTGGTTCCGTGTCTGTCTGTCGGTCTATCGTTCATTTTTTGCGAACTAACATATCTTAAAAACTACACGTCCGATTTTAATGAAATTTGGATGGGAGGTCATAAATAGCTTATTGTTGGTCCCATATAAGTTTCAACCTTCTACGCTCATTTGTTTCTCTTCCACATGCGCACAAACATACATTTATTTACACCTATTGCATCAAATGAGTTTATCTGATTTGTATGAAACTTTTATAGTTTATCAAAAGTAGCCTGCAGATAGCGCTAGATTAATTTGAACCGTCTGCGCTCTTTAAATGTTGCTAAATAAAAATGTGCTAAAGTTATGTTGTTAAATGTTGCTTGATACTTTAATGTATGGAAAAAATCCAAACAACAAGAAACTTCCAACAAGGGAAACAATTAAACAAATTAGACAATAATGGCTTGTAAAAGTATAAACTCAATAAAAAATGAGAGGAAGCTATGTGCCACACCAATTGGCAGTATATTTTTGCTAAACTTTAATTTTTATTCTATATGGATTATTAAACTTTACAGCAACATTAAGTATATTTATTTAATTATTGGTCTTAGCATCTAGAATGAAAGCACAAACGAGCAACCACTCCTGTTTAATATTTTGTATGCGGTTTTGAGTGATTTAATATAAAATGTATGAATATGTAAAGGGTTTGGAAGTGCTTTAGAAAAACCCTCAAAATAACTATGTTGACTGGGGCTCAAAACTTTGAGGTTTTCATTTATCATCCTTACTTCCGTTACTTGATAGGAACAGGAAGGAGTATAATGACCCTAGAAGCTTTCCCATGCATTATGGAACATGAATAAATAAAACTCATAATTATTCATACCTGAATAGAATTTCACATAGTTTCTTTGTGGTTGCTAAATTAAAAACCACAACATTTAAATATATAACAAACCTTGTTGTTGTTTACTGACATCAGCATGTAGTTTTTATTTCCCCTGTAAAGCAACAACTCGAGAAGAAAATAGAATACGAGTATATTTAAGCAAAAACAAAAAAGACTAAGTTTGAAAAGATTTCAAGAGGGAGAAAATCTTTATATATGTATATATATATATAAATTAATACAATAATATATATATATATATATATATATATATATATATATATATATATATATATATATATATATATATATATATATTTACATATATATATATATATATATATATATATATATCTTCCTACCATTATGACGTCCATACATTAGGGATTTACCATCAATATGACGTCCGGGACAATATGAACTCCGTATACCGGACGTCACTTTACAACCCGTGTTAATTTCGTTCTAAAAGCTTCAAATAAGCTATGTTTGAAATCTGAGAGGGAAGTAATAATGGTCGAAAATTGAAAAAAAATGTATATTTTTAGTTTGACTTATTTCCTATAGGGGCGGTAGTGCTGTGGATGTATATCTAGAAATGTATATTTTTGTACAGTCGACGGATAATCGGAACTCCGCAGATCGGGCAACAATGCAAGGTTTTGCCGCCCAATACCCCACCTCCAACATTCAAACCCTTTACGCTTGTATCTCTGATAAGGTGTGAGTGAATCAACCTTCTAGACTTTTTTTCTTGCCAGTTCTATTCTAATAGTCCAGGCATTTGGTAGTTTTGACAGGAAAAAATTGCTGAAGAATTTTTCTTGACGGATCTTTACGTTTTTGAGGTGCTGAATCTGAAAATCTCATTATTGACGAGTTTCGGATTTGGCTTCACCATAATAAAATGGCGAAAATCATAAAAAATCGGAAGTTGTTTTAGTTTTTCGCTTATAACTCCGAAACGACGCATCCTAGAGAAAAATCCCTTTGATAAAAAAAAAAACTGATAAAATTTCCTAAACCACTAAAACCAGCTCTTTGGCTTTATTCGTTCTTCAACCAAAAGTAAAGATACCACTTTTTGGAAATTTCGAAAAAGATATTATTTTATTTTTTATTCACAAAATACGTTTTTTTTTCATAATTATGGTCTTTTCGATGTATTTATATGGTTGTAGTCCGGTTCAGTGGCAAAAAAATACTTTATCAGAAGTTTGTTTATGTGTTTTGAGAATATCAGACCCAGACCCATAGGATAGTTCAAAGTAAGCTTTTTAGCATTTTAAAAAACACCATCAATAGGGTACTACTTAAACAATACAGTGTGGCCTACGGACCCTCGCTGTGTGCTGACTAGCACACACTTGACCTGTTTATTTTATATTTGTAAGGTTTATTTTGTAAAAATTGTATATTGCCTTTGAACCAATGATACTCATTTATAGAGCTCGTATTTTTATATTTTGCACATTTTACTATTAAATTCATATGTTTGTGCATTAGATGCAATACTATACATTTCTTTGCATAGATGGTGATTTTATTTCCTTTTAAGCTTCTGCACAAAGTACAAAAAGAAACCTAGATAATATAACGGCTCTGGCTCTGTCTGTGCGTAGCTTGTTTCTATTAATAAACTACTATAGCTAGGAACGAAAAATTCGGCCCTCAGGTGCATCTCGGCATTTGTGTCAACTGGACACTTTTTCGATTTTTCACACTTAATACCTACTTAATATTTTCAAGATGCCGGCCAATAAGGCGGGTGACTAAAAATAAATGTTTTAGACACCATATTACATGTTATATATCAAATGTCTAAAACATTTTTTTTTTAGTCACCCGCCTTATTGGCCCGCCATCTTGAAAATATTAAGTGTAAAAAATCGAAAAAGTGTCCAGTTGACACAAATGCCGAGATGCACCTGAGTGCTGAATTTTTCGTTCCTAGCTATAGTAGTTTATTAATAGAAACAAACTACGCACAGACAGAGCTAGAGCTGTTATATTAGATTTCTCTTTGTACTTTGTGCAGAAGCTTAAAATGCATTTTGCAGCAATAGTAATATAATGTGCAAAACATAAAAATACTAGCTCTATAAATGAGTATCATTGGTTCAAAGGCAATATACAATTTTTACAAAATAAACCTTACAAATATAAAATAAACAGGTCAAGTGTGTGCTAGTCAGCACACAGCGAGGGTCCGTAGGCCACACTGTATTGTTTAAATACGATTTTTTTTTTTTTTTATGAACATTCATTTTAGTTAATACGTATGTTATTATCTTACTAGGCATCGCGTGGCTATATCATTGAAGCGAGCGTATGGTAATAAATATGAATTGAATATTGAAAAAATAGATAATCATGAATCATGATGAGTTGATAGATATATGGTATGATAGTAGTACAGCGGCTAGTAGTAAGGGAACAACCCTGCATTCTTACTATTCCTCTAACCACACAATCTTTAAACGTTTAGGTCGGCTTTAATAGTTTTAGCGATCTTTATTAATTCATAGCGGTGTCGCTGTTGGTTTTACTGAAAAATGTTATTTGAAAAAAATGTTTGTCTCATCGAATAGAATGGTAGAATCTTGGTGGTGGTGGTGGTGGTTGATGGTAGAATCTTTTCCCGTCCTGAAAATCCATGTGCACCATGTGCCCAAGCGTCTGTCTGAACGCTTGGGCAGACAAAGTTGTCCAACGAACTCGTCCTGAGCATTGGTAAAATAAACGTGTGTACCAAATTTAATAAAAATCGGTATATTATTACTCAAGTTATCGTCGTACGTTTCAGACACACAGACACAGAGCATATTTCGTTGAATGTAGGAAGCTCGCTACGCTCGCTTCAATTAATGTAACATAGTAATTAACTATGTTATATTAATAAAGATGATATGTTAGCAGTTTCATTTTTCTGCCGCCCTTAGATAAAATGTATGCAACAAGGCAGCAAAGGAAACATTTCTGCCTCATTTATTCATTGCCTGCCTCGGCTTCGCCTCGGCAGTCAAGTCGGTTAATTATCATATCCTGTCCTTACACTTAACTTAATCGTACAGAAGCTAGCGATTTGTCTGTGTCTAACGTTTACGTGTCCGACGATAACCTGAGTAAAAGTTGACCGATTTAGTTGAAATTTGGTATACATGATGCTTTTACTAATATTCGGGCTAAGTTCGTAAACGTGAGTTTCAAATTTAAAATTGGAATTTCAGGACGGGAAAAAATTCTATCATCACCTATTCGATGAGACAAACATTTTTTACACATAACATTTTTTAGTAAAACCAACAACGGCACCGCTATGAATTAATAAAGATCGCTAAAACTATTAAAGCTGGCCTAAACGTTTAAAATAGAGGAAACAACCTTTTTACCGATATCTTACGTTCTAAGGTAACGATTTTAATAAAACTTCATATACACCATCTAAATCTCAATGGAAACAGGCATGTAAAATTTCAACTTGATACATACAGTTTTTGCGCATCGAAGTGATACAATTTATATAATACATAATTGAAGTTTGAAGTGGAATGGCCGGGACGTGTAGAAGAGTTAAGGAATAGTAGAATTAACCCCTCTCCCCCACTGCACGACTCTCTATTACTTGCATATTCTTATAATATCAACTCATCATGATTAACTATCTAATATTTATTCCATTACGCTCGCTTAAATGATAGAGCCACGCGATGCCTAGTAATATTATTATTTGAGTACAAATAGTAGTAGTAATATAAAATCTGGGAAGAATGTGACGAAAAGTATAATTTGATTACGAGTTTTGTAGAGATCTTATCTAATCTGATGTGAATATGAGTTAGCTTTACTTGATAAGGAAATGTGTTCCTTAAACTTAACTAGTCATATCTACATACATCTCTGTCGATTGACTTTGCTTATTGCTTATATTATGTATTTAGCTTTCTCTTTTAAGAGTGATTGAACAAAGGGGAAATTAATAATTTATTTAAAATTATTTATTTATTAGCCTAATTAATAAAATAATTAAATATTACACGCATCAATTTAACGGTACTATATATTGGATTTAAATGTTTATTGCACTGTCATAAACACATAATAATTATAATCATATACCCGGTATTTGCAAAAATACCGGCCTTTTTCTTAAGGTTATGATAAAAATTAATTACTTAATATTAAACAAATTCTCAATATGTTGTGTAAAAGTAATAATGTGAACTTCACAAATTAGTATAAAAAAAAGCCGCCCCTTACACCGAGTTTTAATGGAAGAAAACGGGAACATGATTTATTCACGTATATATTTGGGCAGTGTTATGGATTTATTTTTGAATTGAAGCTATGTGATCGTTCCGAAGAACGAACATTTTTATGTCACCAATTTCGATTTCAAAAATTCCAATATAGAAATCCGTTGCACTCACCAGGAAACATTTCTGGTTCGAGTTTGTCCGTCAGTCTGTCCACAATTTTATCATTCATATAAAATAATTTTTACCTCCAGCGGGGAGAAAAATTTATCTTTCCTCCTTAGTTTATAGGGAGGGAAGTTACTCATTGCACCCGGTCGGGTTAGACAGGGAGTAGTGAAAAATAAGTAAGGGAGTAATCATGAAAGTTCATGATTCCCTCCAGTGTTGCCCTAGATAAAGCACAAGTAAATTAGGTTGGTATTAATACACATTTCATTTACTAACTTTTGTTTAATGTCGAAATCTATAATGTCATCTTCACACATGTCATGTAACCTCCACAGTTGCCACAGTGATTCATCAGTAAAAGAAACAAACAAGTTAAAAGTGGAAACATAATTTCTAAATGTAGATTAACTAATCCATATTTAAATACATCAGTTGTCAGCACCAATCAATATACACGACTCAGCTTCCAGCTGATTCTCCCATTTAATTTTAGCATTGAAATTCAAATAATTATTATTATCTATAATTTAACGTGATTAAACTTATTTAGAGAATTGTTAATATTATATCTAACTATATTTTTTGTTGAATATGGTAATTTAAAATTAAAATCGTTCCATATTTGTTTCTTCCTTCTGGAGGTAAAATCTTGTACGTACCTTGGGAGTAAAAATCACTTGCGCGATAATTAACTTAAAAATTCCAAGGCAGAAATCCGTTTCAGACATCAGGGAACAATTTTGGTCTCGTGTCTGTCTGTCAGTCGGTCTGTGAGTCCGCGAATTATGAAAAGTGTGACGATAACTTGAGTAAACGCTCGCGTAAAAGTGAACTTCAAATTTAAAATTGGAATTTTAGGTCGGGAAACAAATTTAACTTCATCTATTCAATGAGACAAACATTTTTTTCAAATACATTTTTTAGTAAAACCAACAGCGACACAGCTATGAAGTGATAAAGATCGCTAAAACTATTAATACTTTTTACACAACAAACAATATAACAATAAAGTAATATAACAATAATTTTATTAAAATTAACATTAAACATTAGCATTTAACATTGATTTTAATGTTAATATAACAATAAAGTACACGATAGGATGCGAGGAAGCTATGTGTTGCTTTCGAGCTTACCGAAGGTAACGGAAGCATTGTGTTCACTTTTGACAACGAAAAACTTTTATGCCTCCGATTTCAAAAATTCCAAGACAGAAATCCGTTTCAGACATCAGGGAACATTTTTGGTCTCGTGTCTGTCTGTCTGTCTGTCTGTCGGTCTGTGTGTCCGCGAATTATGAAACGTGCGAAGATAACTTGAGTAAATGTCGACCGATTTTGATGAAATTTGGTAGACATGTTCATTTTACCAATACCCAGGACGAGTTCGTTGGACAACGTTATCCGTCCAAGCTTTTACGAGCAACGCTCGCGTAAACGTGAACTTTAAATTTAAAATTGGAATTTTAGGTCGGGGATAAAATCTAACTTCATCTATTCAATGAGACAAACATTTTCTTCAAATACAATGTTTTAGTAAAACCAACAGTGACACCGCTTTGAAGTGTTAAAGATCGTTAAAACTATTAATAGTTTTTACAAAATAAACAATATAACAATAAAGTAATATAACAATAATTGTTATAGTACATGATAGGATGCGAGGAAGCTATGTGCCACACTAATTGGCAGTCTATTTTTTTATGTTTATATTAAGTTTTGATAAATTTACCCCTAATAGCAATGCATAAGAGTATAACACTATTTAAAACTGATGGCGGTGTAAGTACCCCCACGCGAGTGTTCTTGTGTACAAAAGGCGCGAGCGCTCGAAGGTTAAGTATACGACGGCTTAAAAATGAATTAAGATTTGGCAACACCGCTGGACGTCTTATTGGTGCAGTTTACTAAAAGTATATACAGTTGGACGTGATATTAACTTATTAGTGGACAGAATATACATATAGTGCCACATCGGCGGTAATTTAAAAAGTTGTCATAATGGTGTAGAAATATAAGCGGAGTTATGAGAAAATGTATATTGCTAATAAGCATATATATTAAAATTTTTTGCGATCAAAACTCAATATTAACCCGCAGTACCTTATAATTGAAAGCAAATTATTAAAAATGTTGTTATTTCATGAGGACGCCAAAATGTATGATTTGTAAAAAGACGTCTCAATACACAAAAATGTATATATATATATATATATATATATATATATATATATATATATATATATATATATATATATATATATATATATATATATATATAGTGTGTGTAAAATAGAACAGCACTGAAAAATAAACTAGAGAAACAGTAAAAATCTGAATGGGTTGTTTTAAAGCAAATTTGTCTGCTTAAAAAAAACTAGACTGCTTTTAAAGAAATGACAAATGGTAAGAGGAAAAGAAGAATTATGTAAATTATTCATTTCCGTATTATGAGTCTCTTTAAAATGACAGTTCTAATATTTGTCCTTGTTACCTAACAAATTTGTTTACTGCAGTAGCTATAATGTTAATTTCTTTTGACCGAGATTTTTTTTAACTATTTTACTTTATTTGATGGTAGTTTAGTGAACTAGTTAATCTAATTGAAGTGAGCTTCTTACACTCAACAAACTATACATCCTGGCTGTGTGTCAGAAACGTCTGACAATAACTTGAGTAACATTTGACAGATTATGGTGAAATTTGGTACACATGTTCAATTTACCATTGCCCAGGATGAGTTCGTTGGACAACGTTATTAAGCATTACGTGAAATTAAAATTTAAAATTGGAATTGATTCTACCTTCATTTATTCGATGAGACAAACATTTTTTCAAGTACATTTTTTTAGTAAATCCAACAGCGACACCGCTATGAAGTGATAAATATCGCTAAATTCATTAAATCGGATTTGAACGTCTAAAAAGAGAAAAAAAATACGTGTGGTGTCGCGGGACACCCGGTAGTAACAAAGTTCCTTAGGTTATTCATTAAATATGTATGATAAAATCACACTGCTAAGTACGTATACATTGCTAACTACTTATACATGGCGGAGTTAGAAAAGAGAAAAATTTAAAGTAACGAACTGTTTGTACCTAGCAAGAGTTAAGGAAAAATTAAAAGAAAATCATTATTTGTATCATTAAAGCAAGCGTCTTACTATATATATATATATATATATATATATATATATATATATATATATATTGAATATAAGAAAAAAGTTGATCATGATGAGTTTATAGTTAAAGAGTATGTTTGTTAAAGGATGTTGGATTGAAATAGGACTGTTTTCTACCTACCCGGCCTATTAATTTAAAATATTATAAAATATATCTCTTCCCTACTCTAAAGCTTCTGCTTGAATCCGGTTGAAATTTTACATGCCTGTTTCAATTGTACTTCAGATAATGTGTAAGAAGTTTTATTAAAATCGTTGTACGTTAGAACGGAAGATATCGGAAAAAACGTTGTTTTCTTTATTTTAAACGTTTGGGTCCACTTTAATAAATTTAGCGATCTTTATCACTTCATAACAGTGTCAGTGTTCGTTTTACTAAAAAATAATATTTAAAAAAGTTGTTTGTCTCATTAAATAGATGAAATTATAATTTTTTCTTGGATTAAATACGCAGTATAATAATAATATACCTAATATATTGAAATAAGCATCAGCACATATCAATTTTACTATTAACAAGACCGTGTATACGTACTTAGCACTGTGATTTTATAATTTATATTAATGAAAAATGTAAGGATCACATATTTTTTCTTTATTTATTTGCTATGTTACTTTCTTATATTATACATAGTAGGTTTATCTGCGAAGGTGATTTTTGTACAAATTAATCCCACTGTACCCCATTACCCTCATTCCTCATCCACTTATCTCCAACTATTACATTCATCATGATTAATAAATTCCTTAATATTCATTACTTATTGCAATATGCCCGCTTCAATGATAGAGCCACGCGATGCTTAGTATTCTTGAAGTCGTGTTGAAAAGACGTCCTAGTTTCTTTTTTTTTCGAGGGTAGTTTAGAGGAATAATTGATCTAATATTTTAGAAGCTTTTCTCGATGATAGTTTAAAACACTACTAACACCCTCGAATAAAAGAAACTAGGACGACTTTTCAACACAACTTCAAGAATATTTTATCACCTAGTTCAATAAACTACCACCAAGTATAGACTTTTCTTTATTTGATGGTAGTTTAGTGAACTAGTTGATCTAATATTCTTGAAGTTGTGTTGAAAATACGTCCTAGTTTCTTTTTTCGGTGGTATTTTAGAGGAATAATTGATCTAATATTCTAGAAGTTGTATTGAAAATATGACTAAGTTTTTTTTTTCTTTCGAGGGTAGTTTAGTCGAATTGTTGATTCAGTATTCTAGAAGTTAAAATACTTCCAATTTTTAGAAATAAAATGTTGATACAATAGAGTTTTGGTGATTTATATTTACTTAAACCCATTTGCCTGCCAGCTGACTCTATTGAGGGTTACATTCCTCCAGTTCCTGACACAAGTGTCTATATATCATTCTTAACTTCGTACAACCACTTGCTTCTAAAGTCTCTTTATTTTCTCAACTGCTTTCTATATAGAGAGTCGAAGCTATAGGCCATGATTTTTCTAATTTTCTGTTATCTTGTATCGAATCACATGCTCCATCTACCTCATTCTCATGCTCTTTACCAACTTATCTATATATCTAGGTATTCATCTATATCTCATTTATTGTGAGCTTTCCACTTATTAGTCTCTCTCACTGTTAATTTTATTTCTAATTATATTATTCTGCGAACGGCACAGTGTTTAAAATATCATTAGTCATTAGCATATTTTTTTGGAATTGCAACTAACTATTAGTCTTAGTGTTTTGTATAATAGCAATTTTGATGTCTTATAGAGGGCATGGGATCCAAAAAAGATCTTTGAAAAGGAAGAGCTTTAAAATTGTGAATACACCATTGATAATTATAGATATAATTATACAGACTTAAAAATTACATTTAGATTTTATTTACTTTCATTCTTTTGACGCGAATTAAATTTAATGTAAAATAAGGTTTTACTCATGCTTGACAGGAAGTAATGTGGGCGCCTTATATGCACATTTTAAATTTTATTTAAATTAGATAAGTAATTATAAACATATAAGTGTTACTAGAAATAAAATTAAGTGCATACGGAAGGGGAAGCACTACGAGTAGAAGCGGGTTAGAATTTATATGGAACCATCTCTGGACTAACTTTTTTTTAATAAAATCCAAATTTCAGCGAAAATAGGAAATAGTTTTCAAAATATACCCATGTATTGAGTCCACTCTGAAAAGCAACATTTTTTGTCTAGTGTCTGACTGTCCAATAGAAAGTATTGTGTCCATTCTGAAAAGCAACTTTTTTATCTAGTGTCTGTCTGTCCGTCAGCATTTTTGCAAACGGGTGTTAGCAAAAATGTTAATGGACAGAAAGACAGTAGACAAAAATGTTGCTCTTCAGAATGATCACAATGCTTCCTTCGATAAGCTCGAAAGCAATATTTCAACTTAAAAAATCATAATATAATTAGTTGTATAATTAATTTGTATACTTATCTAATTAGTTATTTAAGTAACTCATTTCTGATTTATCCCATTAAATCAGTTATCTAAAACAGCATTTTTAAAAAGGAATGAATGTATTAGATGTTTTTGTGTAATTAAAAAAACTACTTCTTCCTCCTAATTTCTTATTTTTCTATGTATAATGCCAAAGGTTATAAAAACAAGAACAAAAGATAAACAGATAAAATAAACAGGCCAATATCACAAATGATAAACGCTTTATTTATGTTTGTTAGGTTGTTAACCTTCAGTGGAAAGCTAGAGTGAAAACTTTCTTTGGCAGACAGCCTGATCACAGTTCAGAAAAAGTCATTTGCTGTCGTCTATTAAGCGTAAAGTCAAGAATTCTCTTCTAGACATAGAATTCTTATTCTAGACTCGAGTTAATTTTGTAATCATGATAAGCAATTTCGTTGTAATGTAAACCCTTGAAAATCTATGGCTTATTATTAATTTTATATTTAACAATATGTTCCTATACATATATAGGTGGCATGCCAGTCGAATAAAAAATAAATTAACGTAACAGTTAAGAAATTTAGTTGCTGAGGATCAGAGATTTCCTTCGATTTTTTTTTTTTTTTTTTTTTTTTTTTTGTAATGGGTGGAAGATTTTTTTCGAGGTGGCAGGAGGGGGTTAGTGCCGTTCTAACCTCTTCGAACCATCTATAAGACGGAACACCACCTCAAACCAATTTTGAATAAAAAAATAAACAAAGAATCCTCTCCCAGAAATAGTACATTACGCGTCGAGTGCGGAAAGTAGCATTTTGCATGCGAGTGTGGAGTTTGCACCCGAGCGATAGCGAGGGTGGTAAAACCACACGAGCAATGCAAAATGCCGTTTTCGCACGAGTTGCGTACCGTACTTTATCTACGATTGTTAGATTTAAATAATAAATACACTTACTCATATACAAATAATAAATATACTTTTGATAAAGATGGCATAAATTCATTAGTTGTATTTTTTGCCGAATTAATTATTTCTGGAGAAGTATTATTCTCCACATTTTCGTCAAAGTCACTTGATTCACTCATTGTTTTTCACTAAAAACTCGATATAAACAGTTACTTTAATAAAAGAACAGAAATTAGTTTTGTTAAATGTAAACAAACTTGCTAATCGAGCGTAAAGCTGAAAAATTCCTCTTCTTAACCGCACTAGTGTGGTAAAGAAGAGGAATTATTCAGAAGTATGAGACGCGCATGCGCAATGAATACAAGTACGTAAAGAATCACTTTCTACGCATCTAAACAGAGATATAATGTTTATATTTCGTATCAATCGTAGATAAATTTATTTTTTACCAATATCTCAGGAACTATAATTTTTCTTGGAAAACGAATTATATGATTCGATTCTAATTTAAATTGTATATATTTTTGAGGGGTTGCCCCCTTCTCCAAATATGAAGTTAAAATTAATTTCTGGATTTCGTCTCGGGGTATAATTTTTCTAGGGAACTTTTTTTTAGAGAACTACGAGCCCTATTTATTTTAAGCATATTTCACACTAGATAATAATTGACCGATGATTTATTTCCCTTATCTGTATCTACTTCTCAAATGTTATTTTTTGTTTTAAAAACATTTAAACTTGACCTTTTAGTTACATAAAGGAAATTACTAATAGTTTTACTACACGCTTAAGTATTGTAAAAACATATTTTAAATCTTAGTTGTATCGTATGATTATTTAAACACATTTTCATTTAGTTCTTTCTAACGGAAGCTATTTTATATCTTTCTCCTTTTTTTCTTCGTTCATTTGGATTTTTTTTAAACGTATATCCTTTGACTCAGTATTTGTTGCCTGTCTCTAAAAAGAAAGATGCGGTTTATGAGGAAAATGTTTTTCATTTATATTCTAGAACATCTGTTACATAAATGTCGGTAGACATACTTTTTCCCACCTTTTTTTTATCTCACAACATACGCCGCCACTCAACTAATCTCTCTCTATAAGAGAAACACAATTTATATTGTTAGGGAACTATTACTTCTCATATTATATTGTGAGTTTAACTTATTTACTAATTTTGTATTAAGAGAGGAACTAAAAAGAAGTTTTTATCGATTTCTTATTAAACAATAAAATTATTATTAGTGTTCATTTTCACATGTTCATGTAGTTCATAAAAAGAGAATGGCGGGAAAAAATATTTCTCGAAATCAGTTTCGACAATTTTCATTGAAAATTAAGAAATGTGAAAAATTAAGAAATTAAAAATGTTCCTCTTCTTTACCACGCTAGCGCGGTAAAGAAGAGGAATTCTTCAGCTTTACGCACGATTAGCGAGTTTATTTACATTTAACCAAACTAATTTGCAATTCTTTTATTAAAGTAACTGTTTATATCGAGTTTTTAGTGAAAAACAACGAGTGAATCAAGTGACTTTAACGAAAATGTGGAGAATAATACTCCTCCAGAAATTATTAATTCGGCAAAAAATACAACTCAAGAATTAATGCCATTTTTATCAAGAGAGAGATATGAACTTACATACAGGAAGTTTATTTTTTTCTGTATTTATGATTTAAATCTAAAAAGTACGGTACGCAACTCGCGGGAAAACGGCATTTTGCATTGCTCGTGTGGTTTTACTACCCTCGCTGTCGCTCGGGTGCAAACTCCACACTCGTATGCAAAATGCTACTTTCCACACTTAATGTACTATTATTAATTAAATTAGGTATTTAGATGAATGAAAACGTTTTGTTCGACCTGGTTAGACCTCTTTTTTTTAAAAAAAAGTAATAAATTTTGCTCTTTAAGATTTATAAACAATCTTTAAATATTATCGTGGTAGAAATAATTAAGTTAGTTGTTATTTTTAACTTGACCTATGAAGTTTCTTAAAAGCCAATCCTTGCTAACTAAAAATAAAATACTAGCGGCTAATTGGTTAGGAATTTCTTCTTAAAAGATAATATGATAAAAGATATGTTTTACTTTTTTATTAAAAGCTATGTGCGGGAGATTCTTGAGGCTATTAGTTATATGTTTCTTTCTTCTAGGGACTGATAACATTGCAAAAGCCCCTTGCACTGTATTCCATACATGTTACATGCCTTACTTATGATTCATCTGCTTTATAAGTAAGAAAAACATTAAAGTTCTTAGCACTAATTTGAGTTAAACTGAAATGTATCGGATGAAAATGGAGGTAATTTTTTAAACGCTTTGGATCATCGTGGTGTGTTGTAGTAATTAGGCTCTATAACATTATTCAAATGACAGCATTTATGAAGCCTGTCCAAATTAGAATTTCATTTAAGAGCTGATTTTCAGCCACTCCGTGCTATTATCACTCATGAGGTTCGGCTCTACTTGATCCTGGGAGGTGTACTCGCATATCGGATTCCAGCTATTAACTGGGAAGAATTGTAACTGTGTTGACCGATAATACATAAGATGCACTATGTATTTGTTTAACAGCAATGTTAAAATGAGCTCTAAATTGTCTGAAGAGTAATAATCTTAGGTGTGTAAAATGTTTATATGTACTTACTTATTTGAGGATTGCCAAAGATTGATCCACGCTTAGAGGTATTCAGCCAGGGCACGCTACTTCATCGAAGAATAGTTTTGATTTGTAAAGTTAAACTGGTGATTCTGAGTCAATCGCACTTTTTACATATATGTTGTAATCATTATTTTGGTATGCTCGTGTGTAGGATTTTTTGATCAATTTAGATTTAAAGTTTATCCAAAATAAGGCATCTCTTACTGAAAAACTGATTACATAGTTTGGAATCCAAAAAGAAACAACAACTCAAGAATTAATGCCATTTTTATCAAGAGAGAGATACGAACTTACATACAGGAAGTTTATTTTTTTTCTGTATTTATTATTTAAATCTAACAATCGTAGATAAAGTACGGTACGCAACTCGTGCGAAAACGGCATTTTGCATTGCTACCCTCGCTGTCGCTCGTGTGCAAACTCCACACTCGCATGCAAAATGCTACTTTCCGCACTCGACGCGTAAGGTACTATTAATTCGACTTCTAATTCTACTTTAATAAAACAGAATCACTTAAGACATCACTAATGTAAATCAAATTACCATTCTACTACTATTATTACTACATCAATAATTAATTTTATATTAAGAGAATAGATTACAATTGTCTATTTTCAGAAGATTAAAATTAAAAATGGTATGTAATTATTTTTTTAATTAATGTAAGAATTGGTTGTTCCAGTTATAAAACAGAAACAGACTGAAGATGAATTTAAAAAGAGTCGAAACGTTTAGAAATGGTTATGTATGCAACCTGCACTACATTTAAGCTCGGTGATATGATTCTGAATGTATATGTGTTCTCGGTGATATGAATTCACAGATGTACCGGTCTCGACTCCATTCTGTATCGCGCTCATGTATTTCGTCTTCCGTCTTTCGTCTTCGTTTCTTATACTTTATATTCATATTCATGACTCATGTCTTAAATAATGTCTCAGTGAACAGTTATGGCTGAGGTAGTTTGCTCAAATTGGCGGGGGAAAATAAATGAATTTGTTTGCAAAGTATATTAATAGTCAAGAAGGTCTTATCAGTTCAATAACGACAGATAATGATTCAGTTATCAAACAATTCACCAAGAAATTTAAATGCCTTTTCAGTCAGTAACAACGGTAAACCTATCGTCAATCATAAGGTTAACATTCTTCTACAAGATAAGTTCACGCCTGTCTTCCACAAGGCATACAATGTTCCGTATGCACTTCATTCGTCTGTGAATACTGAGCTTGAGCGATTAGAAGCAGAAGGCATTATCTCTAAAGTCAAATACAGTCAATGGGCCTCACCTATTGTGTGTGTGCCTAAGAAAAATGCATCTTTGAGAATTTGTGTCGATTTGAAGTCGACAGTTAATCCTCAGTTAAGGTTGATCACCATCCGATACCTAGACCAGAGGAAATATTCGATGAATTTGTAGGGTGTTCCGTTTTCTGCAGAATTGATTTGTCCAACGCTTATCAACAGCTCGAGGTTGATAAAGCCAGTAGAGAAGTGTTGATTATAAATACACCTAAAGGTCTCTATGTCAGTAACAGGTTAGTTTTTGGGTTAGCTTCTGCTCCTGCTATATTTCAATCGACAATAGAAACCATCATCAGTGGTCTCAGTGGTTGCAAGGCATATTTCGATGATATTCTGATCGGGGGTCAAAATATATCAGATTGTGAAATTAACTTAGAGTCAGTGTTAAAACGTCTAGATAGCCATAATGTGAAGATTAATGTTGAGAAAAGTGAGTTTTTTGTGCATACAATTGATTTTCTTGGTTTTACCTTAAGTTCACAGGGTAAGAGTCCATCGAAATCAAAGGTAGAGAAAATACTTGCTGCTCCTGCACCCGAGAATGTAACACAGCTTAAGTCATATTTGTCTATGCTCAATTATTACCGCAACTTTATTCCAATGTGTCCTACATTGTTAGAACCCTTACATAAGTTGCTAAGGAAGGAGGTTTCATGGAACTGGTCAGCAGATTGTGATGTCGCATTCACTAAGAGCAAAACTGCTATATCTGAGAAATCCTTACTAGTATTGTTCGATCCTTCCAAACCTGTTTTCTTAACAGTCGATTCTAGTGCTTACGGAGTTGGGGCTGTACTGAGTCACAACATCTATGGCATCGAGTGTCCTATTGCCTTTGAGTCTGCTACCTTAACTCCAGCTCAAAAGAATTATAGTCAGCTACATAAAGAGGGCCTAGCTGTTATTTTTGGATTGAGGAAGTTTCACAAATACCTGTTTGGTCTTAAATTTACAATTTATAGTGACCATCAACCTTTGAAAAGTCTGTTTTCTGAATCTAAAAAGTTACCTCAAATGGCGTCATCTAGAGTAGTCAGGTGGGCTGTAATATTATCAGCTTACAACTATACATTTGTTTATCGTAAAGGGTCTACCATTCCTCAAGCAGACGCGATGTCCAGATTGCCTAGCAGTATGTCTTTAGAGATTAATGATTGTAATTTTTTATATTTATCTACGCCCTTGGTTGCCTTAGAAGATGTTAGTCAAAAGACAAATCTTAAAAAAGACATCAAAAATAAGGGAATGGATGTTAAATAATTGGTCTGGTTATAGTCCTAAGAATTGGTCTTATTTTAAAAGCTTCTATAGTAAACGTCATCTGTTAACAGTCTCAGGCAATTGTATTTATGTTGGAAATAGAGTAGTTATACCTCGTTCATTGCAGAAGTCAGTATTGGCTGTTCTTCATTCGGGTCACCGAGGTATTGTTAGATCTAAGTTGTTGGATATGTGTGGTGGAGTAATATGGACCGTGATATAGAGAAGTATATTTCATTGTGTCATGTCTGTCAGTCACTTCAGAAAGCAAATTCTAGTAAACAAACTCGTCAGTCTTGGCCAGCGGCATCTTCAACCTGGGAAAGAATTGATTTGGATTTCTTTGATCTTAATAGGTCTCGTTTTTTGATCTTATGTGATTCCTACTCAAAATGGATAGAGTGTTTTGTCATGTCTTCTACTACAAGTCAAAGTCTGATATCAAAACTAGATGAAGTATTCGCTAGATTTTCTTTTCCTAAAACCATTGTATCAGACAATGGTCCTCCTTTTAACTTTAATTGTGTAAGAATCACAAAATTAAGTTCCTTCGCTCTTCCCCTTACAATCCTGAGTCAAACGGTCTCGCAGAACGTTCAGTGCAAACCTTCAAACGCATTATGATAAAATCATGTCTCCCAGTAGCTGACGAATTGAAGTCACTTACCCTTCAGCAGCGTTTGAATAACTGCTTATCTTCTTATAGATCTACCCCATCTTCAGTAACTGGTCTATCTCCAATGGCTATGATGTTGTCATTTCCATCACGGACCCCTATGTCCTTGTTATCTAGCCAGGATGAAAAGAAGAGTCCTTCTTCAGCTCCAATTAATGTTAAAACTTTTTATGAGGGTCAAACAGTTCTATTCAATCTTAAAAACAATAAAAGTTTTATCAAATGGATTCCTGCTGTGATTAAACAGAGGCTTAGTGCGACCACTTATCTGGTACAGTTGTCATCATGTATGGAAGTGAGGAAGGTACATGTAAGTCAACTTCGTCAGAGTGCTCTCAAAGATAGTACACTGTCATCAAGGAAGGGAACGTCTTCTGAGGATTATGTGTGGCTCAAGAAAGGTCTGCAGTCTCCTGGAAATTCTCCTAATTACAAAGTCGCTCAAAAAGGGTCTTCTCCGGCAAGTATACGAACAAGATCAGGAAGAGAAGTGAAGCCTATATTAAGATATTCTCCAAGATGAATTGTCAGTTATCAAGTCAAGTTTTTTTAATAATTTTAGAGTCAAGATATTTTTTTTAAGTTTGTAAGTCAAGCTTCTTTTAAGTTTTTAAGTCAAGTTTTTCCTTTAAAAATTTAATAAGTAATGTAACCAAGATTAGGATTTTGTTTTGTATAACATAAAGAGGGAGAAGCAGTGTTATGTATGCAACCTGCAATACATGTAAGCTCGGTGATATGATTCTGGGTTCGGGGAGGTTTTCGAATTCACAGATGTACCGGTCTCGACTCCATTCTGTATCGCGCTCATGTATTTCGTCTTCCGTCTTTCGTCTTCGTTTCTTATACTTTATATTCATGACTCATGTCTTAATTAATGTCTCAGTGAACAGTTATTGTACATTGTGCGTACCTACGGTAAAACATAACAGAAATTAATATTGCTTAAAGCATATATTTTATTTTTTCACACTCCTATAAAATTCCATCCTTTCTCCACCTATCAGAACTTTTTTAATAATATAGAAAGAAAGATTAATTAAAAGACATAAAATTAAAATTTCGCATTACTAAATATATGAGAAACTTTTGTTCGAGTTTGTCATTTGTTACTCCGCATCATTAATTCCTACTAAATTTATATTTTAAGCGCTTATGTGCTTTTCCTTTTTTGAGTGACATGGTAAATGTTCTTGTTTCACTTACTCTTCTTTATTATATTTTAAATTAAGAGACTTATTTTAATAGTCTTAGTTCAAGGTTTTGCATAATATTCTCTTGCCTTGTATGTAAATAGCGAAGTATGTCATTCGGAAAATGTCGACAAATAAGGCCAGTGTACCTTTGTCTATACTTCAAAGGGATTTTTCCGAGATACGGGCCTTTCTTTGTGGTAATAGCTGTGGCTTTAGACAGAGAAATACATCTGTTGATGTAAACAAAGATGAATATAATCAGACAAAATTTAAATTTAAAACCCATTTTACCTTAGCAAACATTTAATGTAAATATATTTGAGATATATTCTTCACTCATTAATGTAAATATTTTTCTTCTTTATTTGTCTTTTATTTGAATGAAAATCAGTTTAATAAATGCATATTATTACCTCTTAAGTTTCAACGCCAGTGTATTAGTTAGATTCTTAGGTATATTACGTATTATACTGTTACAAAAAAATTGCCATGGATATTTGTTGTTTTATGATTAACGTTCTTATGATTTTATCTATTTAATAATAATAATAATAATATATGTTTATTTCCACCAATATATTCTCATGTACATATTACTTTGTATTATAATTATTTTATTTCTTGGTGAGGGCCTTCAGTAGATATTTTTATCTAGAGCGAAGGCCCTAGATAAGAAGGATTTATATTTGTTTCCGAGATTACTGAAGCGTTTACGGAAGCAACGTGAAGATTCTTAAGAACGTTTCTTTCGTCTCCAAATTTAAAATTTCCTGAACCAAAATGCGTTCCACCTACGAGGGCAATTAAAAGGTAATTTGATTGTCAAGTGTCCGTAAGTCCATATTTTAAAAATTAATTCGATTTTAATGAAATATCTAGATGATATGTCAAAGTTAACCTCATTAGTCCAGCGTCCTTTTTTTACCAAATTAGCCTATTTATTCTTTAAAATGACTTCTTTACTTCTCTTAACCATAATAATAATAATAATACTTGTGGTGTCATGGGACACCCGGTAGGAACAAAGTTCCTTACATTTTTCAATAAATATAAGTTATAGAATCACACTTCTAAGTACGTATACGTTGCTAACTACTTATACATGGCGGAGTCAGAAAAGAGACAAAATTAAAAGTAACTAACTGTTTGTACCTAGCGGAGTTAAGGGAAAATTAAAAGAAAAACATTATATTGTTCATTAAAGCAAGCGTCTTACAATATATATGTTGTATTGAATATTGAGAAAAAAGTTAATCATGATGAGTTTATAGTTAAAGAGTATGTTTATAGTAGGCAGGAAATATAACTGTTTTCTACCTACCCGGCCTACTAATTTAAAATATTATAAATTATATTTCTTCCCTACCCTGAAACGTCTGCTTGTATCAGGTTGAAATTTTACATGCCTGTTTCAATTGTACTTTAGACGATGTGTAAGAAGTTTTATTAAAATGAACGTAAGATATCGGTAAAAACGTTCTTTTCTTTATTTTAAACGTTTATGTCCGTTTAAATAAATTTAGCGATCTTTATCACTTCATGGCAGTGTTGGTGTTCGTTTTACTTAAAAAAATCATTTTTAAAGCTGTTTGTCTCATTAATTAGATGAAGTTGGAATTTTTTCCCGTCCAAAAATTCCAATTTTAAATTTAAAGCTTACGTTTACGCGAGCGTTGCGCGTGAACACTTGGGCGAATAACGTTGTTCAGCGAACTCAAAAACATAAAAATACTTGTAACGTAAATACATAGATTTTCTCCGAGAGATTTACTTTATTAATTTATTTGTATACTTCTCTTAACCATTTGGTGTAAGGGATTTCCATTTTAGTTGAGCTTTGTACACTATTTGTGGGTCAATCTAAATTCGGCATCTGCTGTTCCCAGTACTTCAAAAGCAACCTGATATGCTTTCGTACAAGTGCAAACTATATTATATATTAGAGTAAAATATTGTATAAGAAGTGATAGAGCTGCTTTTGCTTAGCAAAGTTGGTAATAACAAAATAATAAAAATGTATATTATTTCTACAAGTATCAAGAAAAAAGAAAGTTATCATTTGAAAAGTTTATTTCTATAGCCATTCAATTCCTTGTCCCTAAGTTGGGTTGATGAGCTCTTGATTAACTCTCCTTCTGAAGTCTTTACATTGCCTACGACGAAGTTTATTCCAGGATAATTTTAACTCTGGAACAATATAAACGCAGAGAATTTATAATTAAAAAGTTTGTTGTAAGACTGTAGTGAGGCTGGACTCCCTTTTCTCTTTCTCTCTATCTGTCTCAATCTCTCTCTCTCTCTCCCCCCCCCCCCCCCCCTATCTCTTATATATATATATATATATATATATATATATATATATATATATATATATATATATATATATATATTTAATTCACTTGTTTGTTAAGAAAATAATATATATTCCAACAAAAACACTAATGTATAAAAATTAGCCGTCTCCCGTAAAAAGTTGTGAGATCATAGTTATAGTTTTAGCCAAGTCTCCCCCCATCCGAGTAAGTTCTGCTAGATCTAATTGTTTATCCTATGCAAGCAAATAATGTTTGTCTGACCCTCACCAACTCAAAAATTTTCTATCTCAAATCACTCCACGCTAAATATAAAAATACACTAAAAAGCCATTGATTGCGAGAAACATATTTCATACTATAAATTTTACGTTAACAGAATTTTAAAAAAGGATATAGAATTACTTGCAAATAGAACCATTGTGGTGAGTGCCCTCAAATTATTGTTTAAGTTATAAAATACCTCTTTTTTTTCTATTTCGGGGGGCTTTTACGCCCGAAGACGCAGACCACTTAAGTGGGTCCATTGAACAAACCCGCTTAGGGACCGAAATCTTCACACTCGTGTGAAGATATGGTCGTTAACCATGACTCCTCTCTTGGTTTTATTAAAACCAAGAGCGTCATCATCATAGTTTCCAGGCCGAAACCTGGTGGCGCCATTCTTTTGAGGAGCTTCCCATTTGTTTAAACAATGCTGGGTGGGACATCGAGCGGGGGGCCCGGTCCGGGAATCGAACCCAGAGCTGTGGTCCTAAGCGGTCACCCATCAACTTGCCTTATTACAAGGCAAGCTCTCTGTCTAGCCTCCGAGCCACCCTTTCCCCCTTAGAACATCAATTAAATCCTCTTTGAACATCAATTAAAAAAGTTAAAAATAAAATATTATAAAAGCCTTCATTTTGAAAAAAATAACAATACTTACTTGCAAGCTTCGAGTTTATTAAAAATTGTGTTTCATTACCTTTGGTTACTTCAATGCTATAACAAATTAAAACGTTTCACTTAGTTTCTGCGCAACCATACATCTGTAAAAACCTTCCAATTTTTTCGTTCTTCAGAACGATCACGTAGCTTCCGTTACCTTCTGTAAGCTCGGAAGCAAAATTTTATATCTCCGATTTCAAAAATTCCAAGACTGAAATCCGTTTCAGACATCAGGGAACATTTTTGGTCCCGTGTCTGACTGTCTGTCTGTCGCTCAATTTTTGCGAACCGCCATATCTTAAAAGCTATTTGTCCGATTTTAATGAAATTTAGTTAGTAGGTCATAATCAGCCCATTGTTGGTCTCATATATGTTTCAACCTTCTGCACATATTTGTTTATCTTCCACATGCTCACAAACATACATTTATTTACAGCTATATCTTTAAAAGTAATCATCTGATTTTTATGAAATGTTTATGGTTTGTCGAAAGTAGCCTGCTGCATTCGAAATAGCACCTGCCTAATTTCAACCGTCATGTCATTTCAATATGTCTATATAAAGACATGTAAAGCCGCAAGGCTAACTGACTCACTGACTGATATTAATGTTTACCCACTTCCAGAAGAGCTAGAGACTTGCGGTTTGCCATTCGGTTGTTGCCATTCGACGCGCAACGTCCATATTGTGAACCAAAATAATTATATAAAGTTCACTTTTCCCTCTCCTTCCCCTCTTAAAAAAATAAAATTGGCCGACTTGATTTTTAAGCTGTATTGAGGACTTATTGCGGCTAAACGGTAAGTCTTATTGGAAAACGAATCGAACCAGCGGTAATTGATTTTAAAAGATCTACAACTTTAGTCCTATGACTTTTTGTCGTATCATAATCGGTTATAATCATGGTGATAATTTTGTTATTTTTTTCCATTTTTGTCTTTGAATGGCCATAATTTCTATAATAGTTGGCCGATTTTATTTCTGATTTTATTTCTGATTTTTTTTTTTTTTTTTTTTTTTTTTTTTTTTTTTTGTCTTTGAAAGGCCATAGTTTCTATGAATGACCGATTTCATTTTTGATTGTGGCGCTTGAATCTCACACTAATGCTCTTTAAATTGATTATATTTTATTTCATTAGTTCATCCTATTTGCTGTGAACTTGAGAGTAATCTTTTTCCCGTGTGCCGTGTGATGTAACCACTTTTTTGGTTTTTGATATGGTGTATATCATTTGAAAGGCCTTGATATGTACATTTAAGCTATTTTATTGGTTTATTTTTTTTAAAAAATGTACACGTACTTTTAGTTCTATTTTTAATTTTGTTGTAGGTTAAAGGGTTTAAATCATTTTTTGTTATTAGGTTTTTTATTTATTTATTAATTTAATTAATGCGATTTTGTATTATTTGTTTTTTAAAAATATAATTTTGGTAGCTCAGAGTACAGGGGTACAAATGCCGAAGTTAATATTTTATAATATGATGTATATCGTTGAAAAGCTCTTGAATAGTAGATTCAATTTTGTTACGTTCTATTTTGTGTTATTTCTAGTTTTGAGGGAGTAAAATTGAAAAAAAAGTATCAACTTATTTATTTATTTATTTTTAGACAATAATGGTTTGTAAAAACATAAAATCAATAAAGTACGTGAATAGGATGCGAGGAAGCTATGTGCCACACCATTTGGCAGTCTATTTTTTCTTTCTTTTTATTGACTAACACAACCACATAATATATTACAATGTTATTAGTGTTATTGATACATTGTTATGTTGTTTTTGGGCAGTTCAAATAACAAGGAAAGGGTATAGTCCATTGACCAATCCTTTTGAATTATTTTGAGCTTATTTGAAAAATTTAGAATTTAAAATAATAAGCCAAGAATAATAACAACAATTTAAAAAATAAATAGGACGTTAAGTTAGGTGATAATTAATTATTAGTATATATATTACAAATTAAGCAAATCTCTAGGCCACTGCCTCCTAAGGTGGCTAGGTGGGATTTGGATCATCAAGATTTGGGATGGTTGGTTTGGGAAGAAAGGAGTTCTACAAAAGGATTGGAATGATTGGATAAGGACTGATGGAAGTTCTGGTATCGGGATATAGATAGACCACGGACAATAAAAGAGGTTGGATACATAAAAAGTAGCATCGGTAATTTTCCGGAGGATTTTGGATTGAAGGGAAAATTTGACGGGAATTGGAAGGCTAGGTCCTACGCCAAACCTCCAGACCGTAAGTCCATGCTGGTTTTAAAACTGTGTTGTAGATTAGTAGTTTATTGTTCAGAGTAATTTGAACCTACGATCTTGCAGATGAAGTAGCAACTTGTATCTAGTAAGAAGTAAGTATCTTAGTATAGCAGTAAGTAAAGGGAAGGATGGCCTTGAGTTTCAAAAGCAGCCCAGCGTGCTAAACTCGGTCAAAGGCTTGCGCCTCGTCCAGGAAGACAGCTGAACAAAACTTATTCTTCTCTAGGGTGGAGGCAATGACATCATAATGCGATGAAACTGTGGGATGGTGGAGTGGTGGGCACGAAAACCAAACTCATGGTCAAGTAGGAATAGTTCAAGTATGGGAAGGAGTCTACGGAGGAGCTTTTCTATGATTTTCCCTATTACAGGGAGGAGGCCTATAGGCTATAGGTCGATAGGATGTTGGAATATGAGGTGGATTGGATGTTTTAGGAATTATTATAATATGTGACGAATTTACATTGGGTAGGATTGTGAGTTATTTTAAGGACAGAGTGAAATATGTGTGTAGGGAAAAGGATACCTTTTTAGGAATATGTTTAGGGATTTCAGTGGTAATAAGGTCATAACCGGGAGCTTTTCGTGGTTGAAGGTGTTTAATACAGTAAAGGATATCCGAGGGATTAAAGGATTTGGGAGGCGGCATGGGCGCCCATATGGGGGGGCAAACAGGGGCGCTTGCCCCCCCTGGAATACTGATCCATTTTTTAAAAAAAACAAATGTAAGACTTTTTAAGTTCAATTTATAAATATTTAAAAAAAAAACCATTAGGGTAATAGCGAATATTATAATAATTCTTCGTATGTATAGTTGTAGTGTATGAAATTAGTACAAAAAAAAATATATATATAAAAAAGTAAGAAATTTATAGATAAAATATTGAAGCAAAGGAGCAAGTTATTATAGTATGAAACCGGATGAAACGTTTCATTCTTGCAGTATTCTTCTTGTCGAAGTTTATCAAATTGTATCGTCTCACCTCTCTCTCTTGATACCCTAAGGACACCCTATATTGCCATTATAACACTCTCTTATCAATTCTATCACTATCTACTAATCCATTTTTACTTTCAATTTTATACAAAATTACACGTTGAATGGAGTTTTTTGTTGGAGGGAGGGATGATGATACATGCGCACAGATACTAAATAAAAGTCAAAATAAGATCAGTCCTTTCTGTTCCGTCTTTGCCCCCACAAAGATTAAAATTGTTTATTCTCTTTTGGAAATCTCGGAACCTCTAACATTAAATTCAGTTTCTACTGTCCGTGGTTTGTTTATCAAAATGGATATTCGCAAATAGATAATGCCCTATTTTAATAAAACTTTTTTATTGTTACTTTAAAACCATTTATTTTTTTATTAGATTATAGAATATAAAAATGTTTAAGTTTGAAATCTATAATTAAATTGCGAATATGATAAAACAAATTAATATGTGTATACATATATATATATATATATATATATATATATATATATATATATATATATATATATATATATAAATTATTTTGGCCCCCCCCCTAAATTTTGGACTATGGGCGCCCATGGGAGGCGGAGATAGTTGGAGGGAAGCAAGGAAATCTTGTTTAATAAGGTTTACATGGTTGTGATCAATTATATCTGGATGTGGAGAGAAAAGGTTGTAAGGTGTTGAGCAAAGACTTCAACCATTTCAGTTTCAGTCTTTGCTCGAAATCCTTAAAATTCTAACATTCACCTTTCCATTCGTCTTTGAGTTTCTCTCTTATTTGTTTCACTATGGTCTCTTTCACTGATTTAAAAATCTTTTTAAATCTGGACTAAGGACGGACCTAAAAAATAAGCTGGGGGACAATGTATGTATGGAAAGCCTGGCATGACCTAAGGATCGAAGACATGGACATTGAATGAAAGCACACTCTACACTACATTTATAAATTTTAAAACATTTTCTGACTTGGCAATTACGCAGTACAAGGATACTAAGTTGTATACGATACCATACTGAATAACATTTTATTTTAAAAAGGTAAAAGAATAAGGGAAAAAATAATAGAAGTAATAGCAAAATGTTTAACCTCGTTTTGCTTCGTAATTTCCAAGTTAAAAAATGTTTTTAAATTTTAACGTTTAGTGAAGAGTGGTTTGGGGAAGAATATGCTCAAGTTGGTATGAGACGAGAATAAAGAGGGGGACTCAAACAAAATAATTTTCTTGTACTGACCTAACCTGACTGACATTGACATGAAAGTAGAACTTGCTTGGGCAGGGAGAGACTTGGCTAAATCTATGATCTCACAAATACTTTTACTTGAGGCGGCTCCATTTTAGTGTTTCGTTGGTAAAACCAAAAAAAGAAACCCTTATAGTTTGGTTCCTGTGTATGTCTGTCTGTCACTTTGTACAGTTCCAATAACTTTTGAATCAAAAGAGATACAAACATGAAACTTTGCAGTATTAATGATTGTTTTGACGCGCAAACAGGAAAAATATAGCTAACACAAAATTATCAGCTGTTCAAATCCAAAATGGTGAATAATTCATGTCCCGCGATTTTTTTTTTTTTTTAAATTTTGAGTGGGGTATCAAATGAAAGGTATTGAAAAGTCGATTACAAAAATATATAACACTTGTGGATAGAGTTTAATTTTTTATGCCACTTTGTCAAAGACATCAAAATTTTGCAAAAAAAAAAAAAAAAAAAAAAAAAAACCAACCACCCTACAACAAACGGCTACTCCTACAATTTAGAAATAATTCATGCAAATACCTTATTCTAGGGCGATGAAATTGTCCCGAAAAAAATTAAACTTTTCTTGTTGTCATTACCGATACAAAACATTGTCACCCAACAAGGGTGACCCTTTAAAGTTTTGTTTGATTTTCGGGGCCTTCCGCCTAAATTTGTTTATATTTTTATTATTTTCATATAGAGCAAGAAATAATAATATTAAAAAAAAAAAATGTTTTCCCAGAATTTAATAAGGTATATGCTTAATAATCTACGAACCCCTAAAAAGTACTTGGATACATGTACTTCCCTGTGATTTTTGGTACGAAGTTCCTTATGGCACGTTCTGGAACCCGGGAGTGAATCCAAAAAAAACGACCAAAATCACCGTCACAAAATAACCGTCAAAAAATAACCGTCACAAAATCACCGTCACAAAATAACCGTCACAAAATCACCGTCACAATATCACCGTCACGCAAAATCCGTCACGAAATCTACCGATGGCGATAAACTAGACGTTAGGGAGAGGAAATGGACGGACTCGATGGTAGCCGAAGAGGCGCGCCTCTTCGGCTACCATCGGGTAAGGCGGTAGCTTAATACTAGACGTTAGGGAGAGGAAATGGACGGACTCGATGGTAGCCGAAGAGGCGCGCCTCTTCGGCTACCATCGGGTAAGGCGGTAGCTTAATCGGCTACCTTCGGACCCGAGTCCTGTCATCGCATCATTCTGTCCTGTCACTTGCTCTATACATCTATCTACTAACATATATTTTTTTTTACTCTACCCCACCTACTACTGTGTTAATTGTTATTTATAAAAATCACAGGGAAGTACTTGCGTCCAAGTACTTTTTAGGGTTTTGTAGATGATTAAGCATACCCGTTATGTAATTAGGATTTTTTTTCTTCGATCCTAAGGGTCCCGGGTTCGATCCCCCGGGAGGTCACAATATTTTTTATGGGTAATAACGACAAGATAAATTACAATTTTTAGGAAATTTTCATCGCCCAACCATACGGTGTAACCATGAATCATTTCAAAATTTTAAGACCAGCCATTATATAAAATTTGGGGGGGGGATTTTTTTGGGGTATATTTTGACTTAAAAATTTAAAAAAGCAAATATATAGTTGTATCCTACTCTTCAGCAGCTTTCATTTGATACCCAACTCAAAATTTTTAAAAAAATAAAATTTTGGGCGCACTCTAAATTTTCGCGCACAAAATTGGTAATTTTTAAAACCTGGGAATGAACTCCCGGAAATATCATCGCCTCACTATAAGGTATTAGTATGAATTATTTCGAAATTTTAGCACCAGCCGATCTATAGTGGTTGGGGGGGGGGGGGAATTTTTTTGGGGTATATTTTTATTTTTTTCCCCTATAAGGAATGCAAATTTTAAAAAAGCATATATATATTTGTGTCCTACTCTTCAGCAGCTTTCATTTAATTTCCAACACGAAATTTTAAAAAAATAAAATTTTGGGTGCACTTTACTTTTTCGCGCCCAAAATTAACAATTTTTGAAAATTTGGGATGAACTCCCGGAATTTTCATCGCCCCACAATAAGATATTAGCATGAATTATTTCAAAATTTTAGCGCCAGCCGATCTATAGTGGTTGGGGGGGGGGGGAAATTTTTTTTTGGGTATATTTTGATTTATTTAACCAATAAGGAATGCAACATTTAAAAAATCATATATATATTTGTGTCCTACTCTTCAGCAGCTTTCATTTGATACCCTACTCAAAAATTAAAAAAAATATAAATTTTTGAGTTTACCACATTTTTTCGAATTGCGCATGCGCAAATCTAATTATGAACTTCTGTATATTTTTCCTGTGGTTGGGTCAAAAAGTTGCACCAGTGTTTCAAATTTCAGTACTTTCGCTTAAACGGTTCGGGCCCTATGAACCAAAGAGCGACGGACGGACGGACACATCACCCTCGGTATAAGGGTTTTGAGAAGTATCTACAAAACCCTAAAAATGACTTCATATTATTGTAATAATTATGAAATTACAATATTATTTTCTTTTAATTGATTAATTTATATTTATGTAATTTAATTTGTATGTTATATTATGCGTTTGAACCCCACAAATTGTAAATTATAAAAACCTTGGAATAAATTCATTTTTCCAACCTAAGAATTGTCACATCTGAATTAAATAAATGCAATATATAACTGAAATTAGAAGAAGATGACTGGACTTGATTGTGATGCAATAACTTTAAAAAAATAATACGAAAAAGTAAATGATTATGAGTGCGGATATAATATTTTATCAAATTGAATTTGGGTGTGAAGAGATTTTGACAACACCTGATTTTTTTTGTTTCTTTTTAATTGTAAATTGTCTCTTTATTATAATTATGATTATTAAAAGGACTTTGAGAGAATTATGGACCTCACTTAGAAACAATTTTTTTCCAGTATTTCCTATTTTTTTTCAGATCTCATAACATACTTGACATTATTTTCAGTTTTATACTGATTTTTCCAACTAAGAAAACTTAAGTTATTAAATGCTTTATTAAAACTTTTAATACTAAGATTGTGATCATGGTTCAGATGTGTCGGAAGTAAAAAGCCATTGGATGCTTGGGAACAAGCGAAACAATGTTTTTTGTTTTATATGACACTTGATGTGTTTGTTTAGACTTCGTTTATGAATATTTTTTTTTTTTTTATTGCAATGATGACAGGTGAATTTATTTTGTTGAATCGCATGAACACGTCTTATGTGTTTTTATAAATATGCCATTTCTGATAAAATTTTCTAACAACGTTTACAGAGAATAATCATTTTGCTTGAGTGTCAAAAATAATGATCAAAAACCAAAATGAACTAGAACCAAAAAATAAATTATATGTGTAATAGATTTATAATTGTAGAAAAACTTATCTTTTTTTAATTATGAATTTATATATGTATTCGAGAATATGTATATATATATTATATATATTTTTTAGATTAGTTAGTTAAACTAAATAAAACAAAAATTTAAAGAGGGTTCAAAACTATAAATGAAACGAAAAGTAAGAAAAAGAACCCAGCACAAACAAAAATAGACTGCCAATTGGTGTGGCACATAGCTTCCTCTCATCCTTACACACTTTATTGATTTTATACTTTTACAAGCCATTATTGTCTTATTTGTTTAATTGTTTAATTTGTTTGTCGTTTTTTAATCTGTCAAAATTGTTCTGATTTTGTTACATAAATTAAAGTATCAATTTAGCAAAAGTCGGAGACATAACATTTTTTCGTTCTTCAGAACGATCACACAGCTTCCGTTACCTTCGGTAAGCTCGAAAGCAATACCATACAAAAATGTAAAGTTTAAATCAATCAACACCAAGAATCAAGCAGAGAGTTTAAAAAAGTATTCCGGGTAACAATTATAATGAGGAAGCCAAGGGAGAATAAAGAACGAGGGAGAAATAACAGAGTGTCACAGAGATAAGGAAGGCTTTGAGACGTGCTCTACTCGGAGATCAAAAACTAGTTTGATTGTTAATGTAAATTGTTAGTGTTAGGTAGTAGGAAGTTAGATTTAAGGTTTATAAGCGTAGTGATAGTGCGCTGGGCTATAGGGCTAGAGTGGGGGAGATCCGAAAGAAGCCGAACTACATGTCACGGGTTCGGTTACCTTCGAGTCCGTTTTTTTCCTCTCCCTAACGTCTAGTATGGCGATAACTGGAGTAAAAGTTGACCGACTTAGTTGAAATTTGGTACACATGTTCATTTTACCAATGTTCGGGACAAGTTCGTTGGACAACGTTATCCGCCTAAGCGTTCACGCGCAACACTCGCGTAAACGTAAGCTTCGAATTTAAAATTAAAATTTTTAGACGGGAAAAATTCTAACTTCATCTATTTAATGAGACAAACAACTTTTATAAATATTTTTTTTTAGTAAAACCAACACCGACACTACTATGAAGTGATAAAGATCGCTAAATTTATTAAAGCGGACCAAACCGATTAAAATAAAGAAAACAACGATTTTACCGATATCTTACGTGCTAACGTAAAGATTTAAATGAAAATTTGTATACATCATCTACAGAACAATTGAAACAAGCATGTAACATTTCAACCTGATACAAGCAGAAGTTTTTGTGAGTTAATGATTTATATTTTTTATTTTAATATTTAATTGGAGTAATATGCCGACGGGGCCTGGGAGGACAGTTCTTTTTCGTTCTTCAACCATCTGCTTTAACTATAAATTTATCATTAACTTTTTTCTCAATATACAATACATTATTTATTGAAAGACGCTCGCTTCAAAGATAATAAACAGATTTTCATTTAATTTGGCCTTAACTCCGCTAGTACAAATAGTTAGTTACTTTTAATTTTGTCTCTTTTCTAATTCCACCATGTATACTTAGTTATTGCAGCGATTTTATAATTTATATTTAATGAAATGCGTAAGGAACTTCGTTCCTACCGGGTGTCCCACGACACCAAACGTATTTTTTATTTTACGTTTAACTCTACCTTAATACATAATTTCAAATTTATAGGGTTGCTGGAAATGCCTTAGAATTTTGATGAGTCAGCCAATAGATCAACAAAATAACGAATTTGTAGGCTTCCATATGTTGCATATACGTTTTAGTTGTTTTTATTTATCAGTTAATTGATAATAGCCAAAAATCTACAAAATCATTTCTCGAATTTTAACAGATAGAATAAAAGATTATTAGGTAGATATGAGTAAAACAATATTATTACTTTATATTTAGAAAATACTGCTAAATGACAAATCTATTCTGTAATAACGCAATAACGAACGATATCATAATTGCGTTATTTGACATAATAACCTTATGTAATCTGAGTGAAATAGTTGTTTTATTCTACGAAGTGTTGTCGAAGAATTTTCTATTTATATTTAACAACAAGGGGACCTCAGGGGGGTTAGATGGGGTTGGAAGACAGCTCAAAACTATTATACCTATAGGTATCTCATCTGATTAGCTCTTAGCTGAAACGTTTGGCTCTTTGCCCGTCTTTATTTTATTATGTAGAGGTATAATTACTCGTAATAGAATTACTTGAATACAGTGTAATATGTCTTTGTTTTCATCCAATAGTAATTAATTACAATTTGGAAAATGGTAAAATATTGACTTACTGATTTTCAGACTTATAAAGCGTTATTTAAAAGAGATTTAAGTAATATGTTTCTTGTACGTGAATTTAAAAACTAAATTGAAGGTAATAAGAGTGTTACCCAGTTATTTTTAAATTTAATGAGTTTAATTTTCTACTTAACAATATTGTGGCTTAAATCATTAAACAATGTTTAATTAAAATAAAAATTTGTTTTATTGGGATGAAAGTCATTGAACATTTAACAAAATATTTGCTGTTTACTTATGTTTTACTACAGTATCATGTACCTAGGTACCTTTGAAAAAGGATATTATAGTTGAGTAAAATTGTGGAACTACTTGTTTGCGCAAAATACAACTCGAGCTACGGGCGTTTACTAATAGTTAAAGGCGATCAAAAAACCGTACGTGATACTTTCGTTATTCTACAAGTAAATAGCATATAATAGCTAAACTGTGTCATGATTGTTTAATCAGAAAATTGTTTCTGGGTGTCTTAAGCCATTTGCACTATTATTAATATACCTTATTTAGTTTAAGAATTGGTGATTGTAACCAAAATAAGGTTGCTATTAAAAAACAGATTATTTATTTTAAAATATTATTCAAATATTTTCTGTTAGAATATAGCCACTATTGTAGAGAATCCCTAATCCTAATCAACATTATTAAATTAAATGATCCTAATAGTCTTATCATGAACAAATATAATCCTCAGAAATGTCAATAGAATTATTATCCTATAATACTACATTCTAGTGAGTGATGTGGTGCATAAAGGACTCACGTAGACCAGGAAACATTTTTCGGGGAAAACTTTTACATATTCTTGATGTACTATTAAGGGAATTTTTGTAATTATAGTAACATTATGCTTTTTTTACTCTTCAAGATCTTTAAAACGATGTATCATGTCATGCATGCTAAAAACTTTTTGAAGTCGCCCGCCATATTGGCTGCTATTTTGAAATAAGTTTGTTTTAAAAATAGAGATGTTACAAATGATGAGATACACATGTACGCCAGTCAATTATTACGCTAGTTATCGTTAGCTAAAATCCAGTATCGCTGATAACACTAATATAATATTTGGTGACGGCGGAAAGGTCGCTAAAATGCATATAGTATTACTAGGCTCCGCTCTGACAGGTATTATCGAAGAAAAAATTCCTCTCCCTGGAATTGTGTAGTAACTTTCCTAGGTAAATAACTATTCAATATAAGGAAACCTTACATATACTGGTGCTGCATTGAAGTATGAGATTTGCTGGTCACAACACTCGCTTTATACACATGCATATCTCTACAGCAACAAGAAAACCTTACTTTAATTTGGAATTTATTATATTGTTATTTTCTGTTTATTTTGTTGTTGTAATTTTTTTTATTATTTCTGTCTTTTGTTCATAAAACAAAAAAATGTATATACTTTACATGAAAAATATACTGATCGATAAAATGAGACAATTGGGGAATGCGAAAACAGAAAGGATTTGGTAAGGTTGGATGTATTCAATTTTATCTGTTCTAACAATACTATTTTTACATCACAAAGAGTAACCTTTATTTTCTCTCTATTTTTTTTTTTTTTTTTTTTTTCTCTTTTATTCTCTAACTATGTGTCTTCTGCCTTCTGAATTTTGTAAAAGTTAATCATCAAACCCCGTGAAAGCTATTTATATCAGTATGATATTGCAGAATGGAGAAGTGAAGGAGATTGTGAAAGAGTTGCGGAACAAAATTGAGAAGTTGTGGTTTAGTTTTTTCCTCCTCTTTTGTAAATGCAGTTGCTGTTAGTTTAAAAATGCTCTTGGTTGAAGCTAAAGGCAACAAAAGTTGCAGTGGTTTGATATTATTGTAGGAAGGATATACGAAGAAGAGCAAGAGAAATTCTGTTTCATCCTACGGGGTAACTTCTACCTCCTCGCTCCTCGATCAACAGGTTAGTATTCTGTAGCGTAGAGTTAGAAGGCCCTCCTCCGTCTACATCTTCCTTTAACCTTTTACTCTAACAGTAAACCTCTCTCAAACCACGAAATCCTAGCCGACCTGAATCCTAATTGGCTTGAATAAGAAATCACATTGGACTAAGGTTGAAAGGGAAGTCTTTTTACCTTTTCGTCTAAATAACAGGACTAATAAAAGCTTATCCCTTTTCGAATATTTTAAAAATGTAGGTAAAACTTTCAGTCACCAAGTATAACAACTAGGTCAGCTTATCCTATCACAATTATTTACAAGAAAGTACCATTTAATTGGGAAAGTATGTCTTAATAATGTGTTTGTTTCACAAGACTGTAAATTTATTAAGGTTTAATCGGGTTCGGTGGAATATCACATCCTTATTACATAGTTCACAACCATCATAACACCTTAATAGTACATTACGCGTCGAGTGCGGAAAGTAGCATTTTGCATGCGAGTGTGGAGTTTGCACCCGAGCGATAGCGAGGGTGGTAAAACCACACGAGCAATGCAAAATGCCGTTTTCGCACGAGTTGCGTACCGTACTTTATCTACGATTGTTAGATTTAAATAATAAATACAGAAACAAATAAACTTGCTGTATGCAAGTTCGTATCTCTCTCTTGATAAAGATGGCATTAATTCATTAGTTGTATTTTTTGCCGAATTAATTATTTCTGGAGGATTATTATTCTCCACGTTTTCGTCAAAGTCACTTGATTCACTCATTGTTTTTCACTAGAACCTCGATATAAACAGTTACTTTAATAAAAGAACACCAAATTAGTTAATGTAAACAAACTCACTAATCGTGCGTAAAGCTGAAGAATTCCTCTTCTTTACCGCACTAGCGTGGTAAAGAAGAGGAATTATTCAGAACTATGAGACGCGCATGCGCAATGAATACAAGTACGTAAATAATCACTTTCTACGCATCTAAACAAAGATATAATGTTTATATTTCGTATCAATCATAGATAAAAATAATAATTATATTTTATAAGTATTTATGGATATGATTTTGTTTGATAAATCTTCATTATTCAATAAGGATGTAGATAATAAATATTGGTTATTCTGTCCATAATTATTCAGAAGAACAACCTGCGATAGAATAACGTGGCCGTATAAACTTATGGTAGCCCCTGCAAGTTCACTTTTATTGCACATAGCGTCTAAAAATTAGATTTATTGACTTTTTGGAAGAAGAAAGGTATTCTTCAATATCATTGCTCAATTTTATTGATAGTTTGTTTGGACGGGTTGTTGTCTGTTTGCTTGCAGTTCAGGAAGTAGTAAAAATATATGTAGTTTATAAATATTTAAAGATCTCTTTAATTTAACTGTAAATATATTATTATTATTATTATTTATATGTATATTATTATTTTATGTATCAAGAAAAAAATAGGAAATGAGAGAAAGAAAGAAAGAAGGGGAGAAAATAGAAAAATTAAATACAATTGTTATTTATTTTTTTATTGTGTTATTCCGTTGATTTTTTTTTTTTTGTATAAGTTTATATTTATGTAGATGCTCGTATGTCTGTGTGTAGACAGCATACATAATGTAGATATATATATATATATATATATATATATATATATATATATATATATATATATATATATATATATATATATATATATATATATATATATATATATATATATATATATATCATTCCTTACAAATTATTTATTAATTTTTCTGTTAATATTGAGTTACTTGTTAATTGTTAATGAGTATAATGTAAATCTTATAAAGAGGCCAAATCTCGTTTACCGGCAGATGACCAAGGATTTCGTGTGTGATGTTTTATAATGTTTGTTAAATTAACTTATAGAAAGAAATAAACGCTTAACTAACTATCTAGTGTTTTACTTTATGTATCCTACGATTTTTCTAAACGTCAAATTTTCAACCCATTCACCAAATTTCTTGAACACCACACTTATTTACGCAAAGAAAAAATAAATTTCTAATTTTTATTGCTCTTTTGGTTTCAGGTGAGTTTTACTTGAATATCTTCTTTTTGTAAGTTAATTCATTATTTTATAATATAAGCGATACAATAAGTTTTACAGTTATAATACCGAAGGCCAATTTTCTAGCCAGAGACTCATGTTATCTTTTTTGTCTAGCTTGTAGACTTTGATTAACCCTAATTTAGGTTTCATAAGCTCAGTAGATTTTCAAATAATCTTTTTCCATTTTTCTAATCATATCCTAGCAGCTGATAGCAGTAATTATATCAACTTCTATTCATTAAATAAATAAACAGCGCTTTTCAACCTTGTCCATAAAAAAAAGCAAACATTTTTTTGAGAATTTGAAATAAGCTTAGATAAAATTTAAACACATTTAATTTAAATTAAGTCCTTTTGATTTTATGTATTTAATTTAAGAAAATTTAGATTAACTTCTTGGAAAAAATGGCTTTGGTAAATACATCATTTCGTCATATATTTTTTTTTTAATTCAGTTTTTTAAATTGACAAGCATATTTTTAAAATTGAATTTATTTTAAAATTACAATTATAATTTAAACTGAATGGCTGAAAACTCAGGAGATCTTAAGACTTATAAATTCATCTAATTCTTAAAATAGAATTTTTGTTTTATCAAAGAATTTTCTTTATTTACGAGATCATAGTTGTTATCTAGTTTGGATGTCTATTATACAGCTGTCTTTCTCTGATTGAATTTGTGGCATTATATTGATTGTTTAACTACAAGGCGGTTTAAGCTTAGATTTTGTGTCGAAGTTACTTTTAAGTCCAATTCAGTTGAGTTAAGACGAGAACAAAACTTTATCTTATCTACGAAGCTGTTGTTCGGCTTTCACATCCCTGATAATAAAACTTTTGGTTTGCCAGTTTCTTTTTGATTTCAAGGAATTGTTCGTGAGAAAACTTTTAAGATTTTCTTAGTTTAGTTAAGGTTTAGAGTTTAGAGTATACAAGGATTTGGGAGCAAAAGGATTCCCCAAGTTTACTCGTTTCTATTCAATAGTGCTACCTGAGTATTTGATGTCTTTGGCCAAACGGCGGTTAAAAAATAAGGTCAAAACGTCTGTTTCGTTCATCTGTATTGACAGTTTTTTTTATATTACCTTTGTTTAGACTTTACAAACTTATGTAAACTTCAAGCATTTTGGAGGTCATCCTTATGGATTCAAAGATATTGTCTATCCACGTAAAGAAGCAGTTTCATGTTTTACGTGGGGAGACGGTTTCTCTCCATTATAAAAACTTTTTTTTGTTTACATCAAGAGACATATTGGAATACATTTGAATGAACATTGCAAATTATTCTTGTAGTTAAATACATACCATATAAAAATATGCTGTACTTCAACGAAGCATATGGTTTGTAACAGTGTATGAAACAGGGTCGAAAATGTTAAAATGAGATTGGGTCGAAGTTTTTGCATAAAATATATCTTCCTACAACATTAATATAGGTTGGTGGAAGTACTACTGAAGAAAGAGCGTCATTAGATAGAAGACCTTATATTGAACACATTATATATAATATAATGAACACATTGCTTTAATTGATTTATGTATTAGGTAATATTAATTGTATAGGACCTACATTCAAACCATATGTTCGACCTCTTTAATTGATCATCATCAGAGCACTAATGTAGTTTGAACTGGTCTATATTAAACAATAACAGTAGCCGTTTTTTTAATAAACTACTCTGTGTTAAATGAGTTTTAGTACGTTGACAGCGCTGCATAGTCGAAAAAACTGGGGTTGGAAGCAAATGAGAGCTTAGGATTTAAAGGATCCAAAGTTAAATGGGTTTTAGTACGTTGACAGCGTGGCATAGTCGAGAAACTGGAGTTGGAAGCCATTGAGATCTTAGGATTTTGAAGATCCTGAACTCTCATTGGCTCCCTAGCCCTTTTTTTTATTTTTCTGCGCTTTCAACGCGCTAAAATGTATTTAACATAGGCAGTAATGAAAATCGTTTATAACGACATCGGTTACAACAGCGTTTCCCAACCTTTATGACGCCGCGACCCTATAAATTTCACCTTAACATTTTTTGCGACCCTACCGTGAATGTAGTATAACATTTATTAGTATGTAACGCAGAATAGAATATAAAATAAATCGCAGGAATAATATAAATTAAATAACAGCAACTGTTAAACCTCTTTGTGCTGCGATAACTCCTGAACGGGTCAGAAATAAGACATTGTCTATACCAACTTTTAGGCAGCCTTTATCGTGTAATCTCACCTCCAATGTGTATATAATATGTATATATTACACACATGTGTGTGTGTTTTGACAATAAGGAGCTCATAGCGTTCTGTAACGGGAAAGCCAAGACTAGTATTCTAAGAAAGCAGTGAAGGCATTGGTCAAGCAAGAGCTCGAATTTCTAGGGGCTAGGATCGCACTCCTCATGTGACTATGCCAGAGCTTAGTGTGATAAATTACTGGGGGTAGGGGGAAAGTACTACTAGCCAGAAAGTATCATTCCTTAAATTCATAAATTGAGTCGAGTTTATTTGTCTATGGTCTAAAATTGTAAAAAGGGAGAAATTTAATGTAAGGTTAAAGGTTACTATTGGATAATATTTCAACACACAAGCCTGCCCTTGCACCCTTTAGCTAATTGGGATGGGAGCATGGAGAGATTCCCATGCGAGAGAATCGTGCAAAACCACACAGCTTTACCTCTATGTTTCGCCCGCACACAATTCCCTTTCCATTATTCTCATATAATAACCTCCGTTGGGAGATAATATTATGCGCTTGAGTAGAAATCTCACCAATATTTGCATGTTAAACTATGTTAGTGAACATCTTTACAAGCATTCAGATGTATCAAATTAAATTAACAGAGCGAAGATAACAAAAATGATTTGGATAATATATTTCTAGTTGAATTATGATGTTTTTCTAATACTTAAGTTTTCATTCAAAGAAAATATATTTTGGATCCAATTAATGCGTAACTTTAATTACTTTAAAAATATTCTGCCTATTAGTGCGGACAAAAAGCTTTCTCGCGTTCTATTTTGTATACTTTAATGATTTTATACTTTTTTTTCGTTTTAGTCCCGTTCAACAGCCTAGGTCCTACAACGGGGGTTATCCGGCCACTTTACTCATCTATTCGATGGGATCATCAGTGTGAAACATGTCTAATGTTTCTGGGATTCGAACTCACAGCCAGGTTTAGACCTTGGTTTCAGAGTCGAGGGCGCTAAACTCTCGGCTACGCCGGCCCCTTCTTTAATACTATTAAAACTGATTATTGTCATATTTATCTCATTTTCCCCCGTTTTTTAAAAACGTAATTGTTTCGATTTTAACATTAATTAAAGTATCAATTTAGCAAAATTTAAGGAGCGCAGACGGTTGAAATTAATCTGAGGCCATCTGCAGGCAACATTCGACAAATCATCCAAATTTCATAAAAAAAAAATCAGATTAGTGCTTTTGATAATATACGTGTAAATAAATGTATATTTGTGCGCATGTGAAAGAGAAACAAATAGGCGCAGAAAACTTATATGGGACAAACAATGGGCTAATATGACCTACCATCCAAATTTCAATAAAATCAGAGGAGTAGTTATTAATATATGTTGGTTCGAAAAAAATTGAGCGACTGACCGACATACAGACACGGAACCAAAAATTTTCCCTGATATCTAAAACGGATTTCTGTCTTGGAATTTTTGAAATGGGAGACCTAAAATTTCGTTCTTCAGAACGATCTCATAGCTTCCGTTACCGGTAAGCTCGGAAGCAAAATCAAAACAATTTTGACAGTTATAAGTTATAAGAAACGGTGAAAAATTAAATATATTTGACAATAATAGGTTGTATTGCTTCCGAGCTTTCCGGTAACGGAAGCTACGTGATCGTTCGAAAGAACGAAAAAATGTTAGGTCTCCGATTTTAAAAATTCCAAGACAGAAATCCGTTTTAGACATCAGGGAACATTTTTGGTTCCGTTCCTGTCAGCCGCTCTATTTTTTCTAAGTATTTTTGAAGCCATAGGTGTAAATAAATGTATGTTTGTGCGCATGTGGAAGAGAAACAAATGAGCGCAGAAGGTTGAAAATTATATGGGACCAAAAATCAGCTAATTACGTATGACCTACCATCCAAATTTCATTGTAATCGGAGGTGTAGTTTTTAAGATATGATTGTTCGCCAAAAATTGAGCGACAGACAGACATTAAACCAAAAAGTTCCCTGATGTCTGAAACGGATTTCTGTCTTGGAATTTTTGAAATCGATTTCGAAAATCTAAAACATCGGTTGTGCATTTTTTATTTTTATTTTTTCTTCAGCAAACGCTGTTAAAATTAACACCTTTTTAATTTTTAATATATATTCAATTATTTGATGGATTTATAAGGTGTTGTGTATTTAAAAATAAAAACTAGTTGGTTTTCATTCTTTTATTGTGAGACGTTTCGACCCTCTAAGGTCATCTTCTCATCACATCATATTCACACTAAAATTGACAAAAAAATTAAAATTATTATTAATAACATAATTCCTTTTTTCTTTAATTATTTAACATTTTCTATAAAATTGGTCTTTGAACAATGCTATTAAATGTATCCATACATACATATACATACATACACGCACATACACATATATATATACATATATATATATATATATATATATATATATATACACATACACATACATACATACACATACATATATAAAAACAAAAAAAACAATTAAAACAGTTTTTTACTTACAATTTGTGTAGTCGTATTGAAAATTTTCATAAATATTAATTTATTAATAATTTAAATGAATATTAAAATAATTATTCTCCATAGGAGTCGTCAAAAAATACATATTAACAATCAACTAATTAAAAATATCAAATATATAAAATATTTATCACAATTCTGAAAACTATTAACATATATATGTATCTAGAAAAAATAATAACTGTATACAATGCATGATTTGAAATTAATATAACTTTGACTAAAAATTCTTGGTTCATATCATGAAATTTTATGCATAATTTATTATCGAGAACATTCATCTTGCTTTTATTTTAAATTTATTCCATTATTGAGTCTTTTTAATTACTATTTTTCTGGAAATATAATTTATACCTTATTGTGTGTGTTATATTAGTTAATATTTGTTTTGGGAAATTGTTAATTGCATTTAATTCTCTAAATTTTACCTGTAAAAATCTCATAAAATTGTAAAATTGTTTGGTGGTGCTATCTAGGAGAGACATAAGTGAACTACTATTTCAAAACGGTTTTTATTTAATTACTTAGGTTTTTTATTTTATTTTATTATTTTATATTATGTAAACCTATATATATATTTACATACACACACATACATAATATATTTTAATTTCTTGATTATTATTTAACTTCCTTACTTATTACATTATAATATATCTATGCCCACGACATATTCATACATGTACATATATGCATATTGCAAAATTAACTATTCTTTCTCTCACTTTATTTGTTTATTTATTTTATTTTATTTATTTATTTATTTATTTATTTATTTTATTTTATTTTATTTATTTTTATTTTTTATTTATTTATTTTTTTATTTATTTTTGTTGATACTTATTATTTTGATGATTCATTTAAATATTTTATAATTATTTATGCATATATATCTATTTTAAAACATTCATTCACTCATACACACTTCTTTTATTTTATATTAGATTAAAAATTATTTTATCCCTTTAATTACCTATATAATTTTGTTATGTTTGTTAATTTTTGAATTTTTTGAATATAGCATTGTAATTCTTATTTATATGGCCTGAATCTGTTTTATGGTTCAGGGTTTTCCCCATTGATTTAAATATATTAAACGACTCTAAAATGCGGCGTTTGTTAGTATTATTTTCATATCCCACAATTTTTGTGTTTTCAAACGCAAAATTATGCCCCGTATTACTGTGGTGGATACTTAAAGCTGTTTTGGTACTCTTGTTTTTTACGTCGTTTTTGTGTTGATATAGGCGATTTTTTAATTTTTGAGATGTTTCTCCTATATAAGATTTTTCGCAATTTAAGCAGTCGATTTTATATACTAAACCTGTTTTATTTTCTTTGTTAATTTGATCTTTCATATTAGTATATACTTTTCTTAATTTATCAATAGGTTTGTGGGCTAATTTAACTTGTTCACCGTCATTAAGTTTCATTATCCTCTGCAATTTTTCAGAGAGTCCTTTTATGTAAGTGAGGCTGTTGTAATATTTGGTTCTATTGTCATCTACGATTATTTGAGGTTGAATATTTTCTTTGTTCTTTATGTGTTTATACCACATTGATTTTATTATTTTTATTGGATATAAATTTTCTAATAGTTTTTTAAAAATTATTGTTTTTATTTCTTTGATATATATTTTGTCCGTAATTTTAATCGATCTTTGTATCATATTAGACATTGTATTTAAAATAGTGTGTTTTGGGTGGTTGGATTGATAATTTAGTATTCTATTACTTTTTAGTTCTTTTGAGTACCACTTAGTTGCTAAGCTTCCATCATTGTTTCTTAATATTGTCATGTCTAAATAGTTTAATTTATTATTATTTTCTATTTCGTAGGTAAATTGAATTTTATTATTTGTGTTATTAAAGCATTCTAAAGTTGCGTCTAAATTTTCTTTTTTAATGATTAGGATGAGGTCGTCTATATATTTATATATAATTTTCGGTTTGACTATTAATTTTTCTATGGATTTATTTATTATATTATTTAAGGTGATTCCACTTAAATTAACTGAAATTTTACTTCCCATTGAGAGTCCGTTAATTTGTCTGTAATATTCATTTTTGTATGAAAAATAATTATTCATACAACAAAATTTCAAGGTTTCCAGATATAATTGTTTGCTTTTTATGTTGGTGTACGGTTCTATTTTGTCCCAATTTTGGTTTAAGATTTTAAAAGTTTCATCTAACGGAATGTTTGTAAATAAAGAGGTCACATCTAAAGATATTAATATTTCATCTTCATTTATGGAAATGTCTTTGATATTATTCTTTAACTGTTCAGCGTTTTTTATATCATAAAGATTATTGTTATTTAAATGATTTAATGTAGGGTTCATTAATGCTGATAATTTTTCTAAGGGGGAGTTCCGACCATCGATAATAGGGCGGAGTGGATGATTATTTTTATGTAATTTTAATAACCCGTGTATCCTAGGTAGATTGCTATGTTCTATATTCAATTTAGTTTTTTCTTGTTGTGTTATGAATTTGAATTTTAATAATTTGGTTATTAATTTGTTATATTCCTTTTTAATATCACTTTCTGGATTATTTCTCATTTTCCTGTATGTATTTTTATCTTGTAATAGTTCATCCATTTTTTGTTCATAATCTACTTTATTTATTATTATAGTTTTATTACATTTATCTGTTTTAATTATTATTATTTGGGGGTTTTTATCAATAAATTTTTTTAAAATTTTAATATCTTGAATTATTTGTGTGTTGAATAAATTATTTTTATTTTTTATTGTTTTTTGAAAATTAGTTATCGCATTTATGAAATTATTTCTTAAAAAGTTTTTATGATTATCCGCTGAGTCTAAATTATTTAATATGAATTCGATATCTACTATTAATTTTAAAATTGAATTGTCTATGTTTAAAGGGGTTACGTGTAATCTCACCTCCAATGTGTATATAATATGTATATATTACACACATGTGTGTGTGTTTTGACAATAAGGAGCTCATAGCGTTCTGTAACGGGAAAGCCAAGACTAGTATTCTAAGAAAGCAGTGAAGGCATTGGTCAAGCAAGAGCTCGAATTTCTAGGGGCTAGGATCGCACTCCTCATGTGACTATGCCAGAGCTTAGTGTGATAAATTACTGGGGGTAGGGGGAAAGTACTACTAGCCAGAAAGTATCATTCCTTAAATTCATAAATTGAGTCGAGTTTATTTGTCTATGGTCTAAAATTGTAAAAAGGGAGAAATTTAATGTAAGGTTAAAGGTTACTATTGGATAATATTTCAACACACAAGCCTGCCCTTGCACCCTTTAGCTAATTGGGATGGGAGCATGGAGAGATTCCCATGCGAGAGAATCGTGCAAAACCACACAGCTTTACCTCTATGTTTCGCCCGCACACAATTCCCTTTCCATTATTCTCATATAATAACCTCCGTTGGGAGATAATATTATGCGCTTGAGTAGAAATCTCACCAATATTTGCATGTTAAACTATGTTAGTGAACATCTTTACAAGCATTCAGATGTATCAAATTAAATTAACAGAGCGAAGATAACAAAAATGATTTGGATAATATATTTCTAGTTGAATTATGATGTTTTTCTAATACTTAAGTTTTCATTCAAAGAAAATATATTTTGGATCCAATTAATGCGTAACTTTAATTACTTTAAAAATATTCTGCCTATTAGTGCGGACAAAAAGCTTTCTCGCGTTCTATTTTGTATACTTTAATGATTTTATACTTTTTTTTCGTTTTAGTCCCGTTCAACAGCCTAGGTCCTACAACGGGGGTTATCCGGCCACTTTACTCATCTATTCGATGGGATCATCAGTGTGAAACATGTCTAATGTTTCTGGGATTCGAACTCACAGCCAGGTTTAGACCTTGGTTTCAGAGTCGAGGGCGCTAAACTCTCGGCTACGCCGGCCCCTTCTTTAATACTATTAAAACTGATTATTGTCATATTTATCTCATTTTCCCCCGTTTTTTAAAAACGTAATTGTTTCGATTTTAACATTAATTAAAGTATCAATTTAGCAAAATTTAAGGAGCGCAGACGGTTGAAATTAATCTGAGGCCATCTGCAGGCAACATTCGACAAATCATCCAAATTTCATAAAAAAAAAATCAGATTAGTGCTTTTGATAATATACGTGTAAATAAATGTATATTTGTGCGCATGTGAAAGAGAAACAAATAGGCGCAGAAAACTTATATGGGACAAACAATGGGCTAATATGACCTACCATCCAAATTTCAATAAAATCAGAGGAGTAGTTATTAATATATGTTGGTTCGAAAAAAATTGAGCGACTGACCGACATACAGACACGGAACCAAAAATTTTCCCTGATATCTAAAACGGATTTCTGTCTTGGAATTTTTGAAATGGGAGACCTAAAATTTCGTTCTTCAGAACGATCTCATAGCTTCCGTTACCGGTAAGCTCGGAAGCAAAATCAAAACAATTTTGACAGTTATAAGTTATAAGAAACGGTGAAAAATTAAATATATTTGACAATAATAGGTTGTATTGCTTCCGAGCTTTCCGGTAACGGAAGCTACGTGATCGTTCGAAAGAACGAAAAAATGTTAGGTCTCCGATTTTAAAAATTCCAAGACAGAAATCCGTTTTAGACATCAGGGAACATTTTTGGTTCCGTTCCTGTCAGCCGCTCTATTTTTTCTAAGTATTTTTGAAGCCATAGGTGTAAATAAATGTATGTTTGTGCGCATGTGGAAGAGAAACAAATGAGCGCAGAAGGTTGAAAATTATATGGGACCAAAAATCAGCTAATTACGTATGACCTACCATCCAAATTTCATTGTAATCGGAGGTGTAGTTTTTAAGATATGATTGTTCGCCAAAAATTGAGCGACAGACAGACATTAAACCAAAAAGTTCCCTGATGTCTGAAACGGATTTCTGTCTTGGAATTTTTGAAATCGATTTCGAAAATCTAAAACATCGGTTGTGCATTTTTTATTTTTAAATTTGAAATGATATGTGAGTTGTGAATTTTTTATTTTAAATTTGAAATGATATGTGAGTTGTGAATTTATAAAATCGGAGACCTAAAAATGTTTCGTTCTTCAGAACGATCACGTAGCTTCCGTTACCTTCGGTAAGCTCGGAAGCAAAATCAAACAAGTTTGACAGATTAAAACAAAACGGGGGAAACAAACAAATTAGACAATAATGGTTTGCAAAAGCATAAAATCAATAAACTACATGATAGGATGCGAGGAAGCTATGTGCCACTCCAATTGGCAGTCTATTTTTGATTGTGAATAATTTGATTTGTTTTTATCTCTTTCTATAATTGAGTTTGTGACACTACAAGTCATTTAAGTTCTTAGTTAATAAATCAGCGTTTTGATTTTCTTTTATTATAATATTTCTATGAAGTCCTCTTTCAATTGAAATATAAAGACAAGTTTCTCCAGCTGAAATCAATTATTGTATTGTTTTCTTCGAATTAGTAGCTTGGTAAATTCTCTTTGAAATCCTAACAATATAGTTCCCTTATATATATTTAACACTGAATTTATTGTATTATTTCTAGCCAAAAAATATACCTTTTTCAGTATTTAATCGACCAGCTCTTTTTTCAAGCTTAAATTGTTTAATCTCTACCTACAAGTGGCTTATTAATACAACAAAGAAGAGAAGGGGATAAAAACAAGTAAAATACTTTTATTTTTATTTACCACCTTCTCTTATAATTTACCCTTTTTTGGTTGATCAGATTGATTTAAAATTTAATATTCCTCAATTATTCTCTAATTCTAAAGTGTCACATTTTAATATAAAATAATTTATTATTCCTTAATTCTTTAACAATAAAAGACACCTCTTTGTTTAATATAAAAGATTATATCCCTTAATTCTCTTTCTCGAAATAAACACTACAGAATGAAGAATATCAACACTTGCCCCTGGTCTCACACCTTCATGACTTATTTCATCTACAACACTAATTTTAAGCCGGCTATACACTTTGCGGTATACCTGACAGATAAACCGGAGCATGTATTCTATCATAACCGTGCAGTTATGTCTTAATTTTCGTCCTCTTCAATCGAAGCCTAATTATTAGGTGTAAACAGTCAAAATTAGGATTTAGTAGAGAACATCATGAAGGATTAAAATAAATTGTCTTTCCTTGTTTTTATTTTTAAAGGAGCTCTTGGCTTCTATATGGACATAATCAGTGCCGGAGTAGAAGGAGTAGAATTACATTAAAAACAATATTAATGTGCTGTGAGTCTACAAAAAAAAAAAAAAAAAATCTATAAGAAAACATTAAACGTGGATAAAAGAAACTAACTTTAAAAAGTTTAGACCCTATTTATTTTAATCCTTAAGTGTAAATATAAATAAAATGCATAAAATAATAGTTATAAAACTCTATTAAGATGCAATATATTTTTTATCTTTATGTAACTGAATAAATAAAAATTGTTATAAGAATTCGCCAAAAGGATATTAAAGAGTTTGTTTTTATTCTTGGTTGAACTGAAACTTGTTTCTTTTTATCATTCTTCGTTTTTTGCAACTTGATCTGTTAGCTTTATCCTGCCCTTTTCTTTATTTTTACTCAGATATTATTCTTCCTCGTAAATCTTTTAAACATTGCCGTCAGTAGGCATATTTTTCCCCCTTCTCATTTCTTTTTTTCTTTTAAAAAAAGTCGGCAAAATTTCCTTCGAGTTTTCTAAAATTCTCAATAATAATGTAAACATTTAATTTTCATACTGATCAGATTATCAGACATAGTTTAACGTTGTCAGTTCAAGGATGATTAGAATTCATATTTGCTGTCAATCCCGGTTGGATAAAATTAAGCTAATCCACAGAATTCGACGGGTTCTATACTTGTAAATATTATATTTTTGAATAACCTCTTATGTCTCTGCCGCCACTTTTTAGTTTTTTTAAGTCAATTAAACTGCCACAACTAGTGAAGGCACTATCGATATTGATTTTTTTTAAAGTATTAAACTGTTGTATAAATAAATATTAAGTGTATTGGTGTAAATCAGGGGCACAAGGCCGAAAGCCATGTAACTTAAATATATATATAAAATAGAGTTCAGACTTCCGACCACTTGAGAGGTTTAAGAGAGAGAGAGAAGGATGAGCGGTGAGCTCGATTCTTGAGTGTCAGTAAAACGTGATCGCTGCCATTGTGCTGAGGATAGAGACAAGTGTGTGGAGGGGAGGAGGTAAAGGGCTGCAAGGTTGGGATGAGAAAGGGAACAGATTCCTCCAAGATGTAGTCTAGGGTTTGTCCTCCTTATTGTTGATACATGGCACAAATTCTTCATTTTAAGCACAGAAGGACCAAGACAGTGATTGTTGGAGTTTTCTTGGAGTAAGCACATTCCTAACTTGGGTCAATTTCTTCTCTATAGTGTTCAGTAATTTACTTGCTGTTGTAGTAGAAGAAGTGGTGGTGTGGATGTATTCCGAGATTGCATCACAGATTTCTGGTCTGGTTTTATTAATCATCTGAAGGGTAGATACGCTTTTGTACAGTTCTCATTGTGACTCATTTGCTATTTTTGTCTTGATTACCTCCTTCTAGAAATTTAACAGTATTTGTGGTTCAATTCATTGCAAGGAAGGACTTAAAAATTAACTAGACAAAAAGAATTCTGATATCTGTCACATGCAGATAATACCTGTGGAGAGATGTCATAAAAAGCTGTTCTATGGTCAACCAAGAGGAGTTGTGGTTGTCCAAAAAGAAATGGGAAGAAGAAGTTTAAGAGGACCTCAAAACATTAGGAGTCCATGGCCTGTGCCATTGTGCTGAGGATAGGAACAATTGGAAAAGGAGTTGTTGAGCTGGCCAGAGCCTTCATGGGATGTAGCACCGTGGAGTATTATAAATACTAATTTATTATAAATAATTATTCTTGGATATTCGAGTCAAAATACACTAAAACATGTGCAATTTGTTGACATATCAAGCTGTTTAGACAAACTTGACACATAGAAAACCCTTTCTTGCTTAAAATTTATGCTTTACTATTGCCATACAAATTAGTTAAATTTTAGTATTAATCTATTTTTTTGCTATAATATTTATGCTAAACAATTCTGGCGAGATTTTTATTAAATTTATGTATTTAATGAACCTAAATAATAGTTTTATATAATTTTTCAAAAACAAAACTAGACTTTATCGAATAATTATCACAAATATACCTTCTCATAATTTTTATTTTACTTTTTACGTAATTACTACATTACATCATCTCTTTTAAGTAACTTTTTTTGGTACTTATTGTCTTAATTTCAAAAAAGTAGCTAAAATAAGAATCCCAATTATAACTATTAAGTATTTTTAATACTATTTTTAGTGTTAATGTTTAAAATGTTCAACTCATAATTCCAGTAGTTAAATATTATGAAAAATAATTATTTCACAAAATAAAACTTCAGACTTTCTTTTGTTACTTTTTATATTTTTACTGTAAGGATAAGGATGTTTATTTTCTAGAAGATTTCTTAATCAAATAAACCTTTTTGACAATGAAATGTCTCTCAGTAATTCTTTCTTTCTTTACATTTTTTCTTTCTGTTTAAAAAGTATTTTCTCATATTTACGTCTCGTTTTTCCTCTTGTATAATTCTGTTATAAGTTATACATTATACACCATTTACATTTTTACCTTTTTTATTTTCAAAATATATTCTTTAAAGTCATTCGGTAAAGAACGTAAACATATAAATTCTAACTAGGACATTTGAAAGATACGTGTTTTAATATTAGCTGCTTGGTCTAGAGTCTAGATTCTAGATGATAGTCCTGTGTCCAGGTTGTGTGATAATGTAGATGAAACCAATCTCGCCTTCACAGCAGCTGCCCTTTAATAACTCGGCTGAGTTAGAAAACTTTTATTTCTGCCCACTGAACAAATAATGTTGCTTTCTCTAAGCATGGTGCTCATTTTATATGGGACTATCAGCTTGCTTAGAGGTTAAACCATGTAAATTTTTAATGCACACAAGAATTTTCCAATGCGGAAATAATTCCTATAAAAGGTTTTTTCTTTTGTTTTAACGGCCTCATTTATGCCCCAATAAGACTATCCTAGGTTTTCCCCCTCGGTGTATCGAGGGAGGGGTAAAAATGTACCCCCTACGGTTTTTCGCTAATTCTTTGTATGCTGTGGACAACATTAAATTATGCGTCGAATGAGACCAAGAGCGAATTCTTTGGACCACCCGCTACTAAACTGCATTAAGTCAAAGTTGGGCCAATTTTCCTCATATTTTCTTTTCAACGTCAGTTTTACACATGTATCTTCGAAAGTAACCAGTTCATCGTAAAAGTATACCATATAACGTTTTAGAACATTAAATTCTGCGTCGAATGAAACTAAGAGCGAATTTTATGAACCATCCGTTACCAAACTGCTGCAAATCAAAGTTGGACCAATTTACTTCAGCGGAAATGGTTGGTTTCAACTTCAGGTTTTAAAAATTGTAAGTTGGTTCGATCAATAACTAGTGGTCAAATCAGTACCAGTGAGGCGATAAGTAGTAGTAATATTAAAGAGAAAATGGAAATGTTTTGTACGAGTAGTGAATGAACCTAGTTCAGTTATGTTACCAGCAATCATAATTAATAATTATAATTTTATATTTATAACTAATATCATAAAGAATTTTTAAACTTGTTTCAATGCCAATTTTGTTACCAATAGCATATAGGGATAACTCATTTTTTTTTGTATTTATTTTGTTGTTTTTAAAGATGGGTAAAGTTTGATAAAAACACAAGTAATTCTGTGATAACAACTTTTAAACATTATCTTTTCAACTGGAAAAGGGCTAGAGTATAGTCAATCGACCTTATCCTTATGAACCCAAGTCGCCAAACTTTTATAGTATAAAGTTAATGTCTTGGACCTTTTATCTCAAGACCTAAATCTTGGATCCTTATTGCAATCATCTTATTCTTTTCTTATTATATTAAAGTTCACACCCACACACAATTGTTGGTATCACAATATTTCTCTTCTTCTTCAAACGCAAGTTATATACCTAGCGTATACAACAGTATTGAACAGTTTTGTTATAATTTTAAGGCTTTAAGTACCAGTATAAAGTATGCACTCCCTGTTCACCCTACAAGGACTTCTATCCTAAACTTAAATTAAAATGAAAAAATCATTCTTCAGAACGATTACAATGCTTCCATTACCTTAGGTAAGCTCGGAAGAATCTTCCAGGGAGACCGCGCCACAGATTCACAAAATCTCTGACGTATCTCCTCCGGAAGATCTAGTTTTAAAAATATACTTGTTTTGCTATGAGCTACATATTTGTAGAATTCATTTAAAACAACAATGCTTTATTTTTTAGTATTTTAAATATAGGAGTTCAAAAGATTGTTTATACATTGTTTTCTTAACTCCAATTTTCGCTTCTTTTTTAAATTAATTTTTAGAGCTGGCTTACAATTGTGTATATACAGGGTCATCCAGAAGTTCGGAAACGGTTTAATATCTTCGGTTGTAATTGAGATATTTAGTTCCGGTTTGCGAGTATCTTTATCATTTATAGAAAGCGAATAAATTTTTGGTGGGTAATAATTGTTTCCTCCATATTGGTTTCCGCCATATTGGATTCAACTTTGAAATTTTAAATTGGGACTCATTGAGTTGTCTCGGAGCGATATCTAACTAAACTATTGAAAATAAGAATAAAGAGAAAAAAATTAAACTTTGAGTGTCCGCCATTTTGGAACCGGAGTAGATAGAAAGCTCGGGTTTGCGGCAAATGTTTTCTTTTTTAAGACCTTTTCGAAAATTTATCACTTTATGGGTGTCCCAATTTAAATTTTCAAAGTTGAATTCAATATGGCGGCAACCAGTATGAAGGAAAAAATTATTACCCACTAAAAAAGTAGTTTTTATAAATGATAAAGATACCCGCAAACCGGAACTTAATATCTCAATTATAACCGAAGATATTAAGCAGTTTTCGAAGTTTTGGATCACCCTGTACTATATAATATATAGTAAAGAAGTCATAAATTTCAATTTTTCTTCCTCAACTCAAAATTTCGACGGATTTAAACGTTTTATAGTCCTCTGAGTCCAAAATAGTGGTTTTAAAAAAAATGACCGTCAGTCGACTGTCTGTTTTCTGTAGTTTGTGCTGATACGTGGTGCTTAAACAACTAGGACGCTTTCCATGAAATTGTGCATACGACATCAGAAAAATCAGACCCCGAGGTAAAATCTTTAAATGAATTTTAGCTTTAAATTTGAAGGTGTTAAGGCTTAAAAATGTAAAAGAAAATTTCTTCTGTAACGTGTAGTTTTGAACCCTTTAGATATAATTCTAATCAATTATTTCCTCTTCTTGAAATTGACCTTAAATAGGGTTTTTAGAAAAATGTTTTTATGTAATAAATATAAAACAAACTTTTTCTTTTTTATATAATTCGCTATATTTCGCCCTCTCACATTGGGGCTTCTTCAGGCTATAACATTTAAGAACATATTTTGACAAATTAATAGCTTAATACATTATGTTCTTAAATGTTATAGCCTGAAGAAGCCCCAATGTGAGAGGGCGAAATATAGCGAATTATATAAAAAAGAAAAAGTTTGTTTTATATTTATTATATAAAAACCTTTTTCTAAAAACCCTATTTAAGGCCAATTTCAAGAAGAGGAAATAATTGATTACAAGTAAAAGAAAATATTTTTCAAAAACAGTCCCCGATTTAAAAAAAAAAAAAAAAAAAAAATAAATATATATATATATATATATATATATATATATATATATATATATATATATATATATATATATATATATATAAAATGTAGTCCATTAAAATATGAATCTATCCATTCAAGTCGTTTTCCGAGAATAATCTAATTTCCGAGATATTGATAAAAATACATTTTCTGAGATTTGAAAACGGAGTGTAAACAATCAATCTCACTTTTTAAATGTGATTAAAACTTTTTAAAGTGGATTTAAATTCAACATTTCTATGTTTTTGAAAGACGTACTGATTTTTTTTTCTTTTATTTTCATTTATTTGCTATGTTAATTTCTTATATTATGCATAGTATTCTATATTTCATTTCTATACTTATGGCCTAATAGGACCTACGAACTACAAAAGTTCGCTCATATTTAGTCCCTGCTTCATGTTTGCAATCCGTCTTAATAATTCTTCTTTTGGGATCCACTCTTAGATCCTACGCTGCAATGAATCTTTTTGTTTGCTTAGATTTTGCCAAGTCCAGCCTCGTTTCTATTGTCTTGTAGTTCGAGGCTTTTATTAAGTTTTTTCCCTGAATACCTTTACTATTGAGGGAAATTACTAAGATAATATCTTTCCGCGATATCTTTATTGAGGCGAAACCAGCATTCAAGGCCTCAAGTGGTCATCATCTGCGCCTGTCAGAGGGAAGAAGTCACATCATGTGACCATGAATACATGAGTAAAGTTCACAGCTCTGTCCAGCTATATACGCTGACTTCTGATTCCCCCTGACTCCGGAAGCCAATATTGATAACTGCAAGCATTTGAAACTCAGTTTCGCCTTTATAAAGTTATTGTAGAGGAGTATTATACTACTTTACATCAGCCTAGAACATCTCGACAGCTCAATTTTGTAAATGAACCCATACTAATCTTCGCAAACAGCGAATAGTAAATATTTACAACTGTTTCCATCCTTCTTGTCGTCTTCCATCTTTACCATCTTTTTAAGAGAACTGATTTTACTTCCTATTGAAGATTCTAAGCTACCTTCTGTAAGACGATATTGCTTTTCCATTTTGGGTAGAGTTAAACAAAAGCACTATTTGCTTTCCGGAGACTGGCTTTCACGTCTCACCTTGTTCCGCCCGTGATAGAAACAGTGTTGCCTAAATAGGTAAATTTTAACACACATATGTAGAAGATGCAGTGGTAAGTGTATAGCGATATCTGGAAAATAACAACCTAGATGATTAGAACCTGGAATAAATCCTGGATAATTAGAAATTTAGATTTAGGTTTAAATGAGTAAAATCTATGTCTAAAACTGTATTCCTTTATCGAATATCTTCCATTAATAGATATCCATTTACGTTACAGCCATATCAATTTTAACCGTTTGAGCGCATTTAATATTTAATAATAATTCTTACCCCTGTGAAAATCGAATAGGCAAAAACAACTGCACTTTCAATATCCCCAGTGATCATTCATTCGTACAATAATATGACTCGAGGAAGCTATGTGCCACACAAATTGAGACTATTATTATTTTTTTTTTTTGTGCTTTATGTGTAGAACTAGTTATATGAATATATTTGCGACCGAGTTTATTTTTTGAGTGATAGACCTACAGGCAGACTCGGAACTAAAAATGTTCCCTGATGTCTGAATCGGATATTTGTCTTAGAATATTTGAAATCAGAGACATAAAGAATTTATATTGCGATTATTCTACATTATAATATTTGATAGAGGTCGACCAAGAAGTCATGAACACGGGAGAAACGGAAAGCTTAACTTCGTTTAAAATCGGAACTTCCGAGTAGTGCCGAAGTCTGGTGACTAATATAATGATAGTGAAAAAAAAAATAGTTCCGAATTTATTTACTTCACATGAATGACAACCATCTAGAGAGCTGATCTTAAACCTATAAAAAGACAAATCTTTGTACAACGGATCTCGCCAACACCGAATCCAAACCGTGCCATTGATATGCCCCTATGTAGGGACTATAAGCGAAGAAAAAGAAAAATATATACAAGTAAAGAAGTACAGATGCAGAAAAATTAAACCGATACCTAGGACACAAGTTTAAACAAACCTGGTTGTTACACGTCTATTATTTTATTTCTTTGTTTCCTTTTCCTTTTTCGCTGTCATTCAATGTTAACCTCTTAATAAAAAATCACAAATTTGAAACCCATCAAAATGAAGATTGTAAATATGGGACATGTCAAAACAAATAAAATAACCTGCTGATTTTTTCCGAATTAACTTTTCATACAGCAAAATTTGCTGAAAACGATTTAAATTCTGCTGAAAGATGGCTAAAAGTATTAAAATATTGCATTGTCGTCGTGTTCTGAGCTATTCTAAAAGTTTCAAATCTTTAGCTTCTCGGGAAGTTAGTTAAATCGATTGCAAGACTTGTACTGGACAAACAAACAAGAAAGCAAGCTAATAAGAACGTAGTAAAAAGAGCGCGATTTGTTAAAGGAGTAATATAACTATCTTTTGTTGACAAACAAATTATGATTTCCACCCCTCCCACAGGCCTAGTGGCTTGTGGGATTTTATTTCTTCCCTCACATAGGTTGGTCAACCTGAGTGTCAAAAAACAATATTAATTGTAAAAAGAGTTAGAAGTCCATTCCTTAAACCTTGAAATAGGATTGTGTAATTATTATTTTTTTTAAATATTAAAATAAATAAATGAATGCAATACAGTTATTCCTATATTTGAGCTAATAGCGAAGTATTTTTGTTGATCCTATCATTTTTTATTTATATTCCTAATTAAAACTGATTTCACATGAAAATATCCGCGAGTAACTCAAAAGACTAAATGCTAGTTAAATTATTACAAAGAATGTTGTAATCTTTGGATGAGCTGGAAGGGGCTTGGAGGTAAGAAGCAAAGTAAATAACAAGGTGGCTCAAACCTTAGACATAACAAGTGGTGCTTGAGAAAGTTGTCAGAGAAAATTAAACTAATTAGACAGTTTCTAGGATGTAAGCCAACAACAATAAACCATGTAGGTTTGGGCTAGTGCTTGTAGAATGCTGATAATTAATGTACTTTTTAATATCATGTATTTAATTAATCTAATGAGCAATAAATATATTTACTATGGACAATTTATACGTTGAAATTACTAAAATGACTAACTTCTCTCAAGACCTCTTCCCTCTAAACTCTCTTCTCAAGTTTCAATATCTGTTATTGACTTTACTTAAATTTTTGTGAGAATAGTGGTAAAAGCTTGCCAAGATAAAGTTGCTTTATGATTATAAAATTGGGTTGAAATAAAGGAACAATTTAAATCTTAAATCTCTTGCAGACGACTCAAACAGATATGCTAGCTCGTTTCAATGATATACATATTGTGGAATGATAATAAATTCTATAGGGGTGCTGGCGCTTCTATTTAGAATAGAAAAGGAGTAACAGGTGGTAATTCATATTATTCAACAGGTACAAAGGATAAACATCGTGTACAGTTGCAAGTATGCATTTGATAATTGTGCACGTAGTGATTATATTATAAGAATTATAAGTTTTTTAAAATAAACATATTATTTCTTGGTTTAAGTATTATAAAATGTAGTAAATAATATTTCACTTGTATTGACATTATGTGTATTTAATAATTCAAGCATTTCAAAACAATCTTTATTTGTTTATTTGTTAAGACGGGTCTTGTGTCGTTCTACTGCTGGAAAGAACTTTTATCGATTTTAAATAATAAATATTTCCAGGTGTGTAGGAATTTCTTGAACCCTGGATGAAATTTCTATTCATATTCCTAACAAAGCAGTTCTGAGTAAATATGATATTCATAACAAGCCACCTTTTTTAGGGTCCGTAGGCAAAACCAAGGACCCTTATATTTCTGCGTGTGTCTGTCCGTCCGTCCTGTCGCCTGCTCTCATGGCTACACCTTTCGTCTGATCACTTTGAAATTTGGCATGTATGTCTCTTGTACCTACCCACACATTTTAAAAATATAGCGACTTAAAAAAATATTTTTAAAAAATATCAGGGTAAAAAAACTTAAGAGTTAACATTTTTTAATCATATGAAAGGGTACGTCGAGCTGATTACAAAAATATATAATTCTTTAGATATAACTTTGATAGGGCGAGCGTAGGCAAGTTTGAAGTTGGTTTGAAACGTGTCCCCCCCTTCTATCTCGCTTATGTGAAGTGCAAAAAATCTGGAAACATTCCTGAACATTCTTCGACCAAAAGTAAAGATACCACTTTTTGGAAATTTCGAAAAAAATATTATTTTATTTTTTATTGACAAATTACGTTTTTTTATAACTATGGTCTTTTCGATGTATTTATATGGTTGTAGTCCGGTTCAGTGGCAAAAAAAATACTTTATCAGAAGTTTGTTTATGTGTTTTGAGAATATCAGACCCATAGGATAGTTCAAAGTAAGCTTTTTAGCATTTTAAAAAACACCATCAATAGGTTACTACTTAAACCATACAGGGTTGCCTACGGACCCTCGCGGTGTGCTGACTAGCACACACTTGACCTGTTTATTTATGTTTAAACTCTTATCGGAATTGTTTTAATGTCAAATATTATAATAAGATGTATTCGATGAGTTTGATTCTTCAATAAAATTGAATTATCTCCATTCTTTGTTAAACGAATGAAATTCTGAGAATATTCATGACAAATATACTCAATATTGTTGCGCATAAATAGCTAAAAGCAGTAGCTTTGTTATTCCAGTTTATTATATAGGGTTCTATAAATAAAAACCGCAATTGTAATGGGCTAGATTGGATTGACGGCCTTTGTAGTTAAAAAGTCCTTAGGAACTAAGGTTTCTATCAAAACAGACGTAGATTCTATTTTTATTCTGGGAATTCTTATATTATTAAAAATCGATGGCCTTTATTATGAGCAATATCTTTAATGCCCCAGGTAAATTAAGGTCATTTTAAACTACATTACTTGATTTATGTTGACCTCTCTTGCCTGCCTTTTAAAATTAAAATAAAAACAGCAGATTAAATATAAGAACTCCTTTTTCATTTATTTTTACGACCAAGAAATGTAATATCTTACCAAGTCATTATTTCTTGTTTCCGAGCTTACAAAAGATGTCGAATACCTTCTGTTCCCTCCTTCAGTTCTGCGTAATATATTTAAATTTGAATGTATCTTGTTTAAAATAATATTGTAAGCCTGTGATAGACACTGATCTAATATAAGTACGATATAATAATGTTTTTTTATATATTTTCTTTTCTATTTATTAACTCCTTAGTTGACCTATTACGCCTGCAATATAATCTTGCCGAGACAATCTGAACTCAAGTATGTTCTTGCCTGGCTGATTCTCGACCCCGTTTTGTTATTTGTGAGTGAGTCATAGAAAGATGCGCATTGAAGGGTCACGATCAGAGTACGATAAGGAACGTTGTAAAAAAGGAGTATTTGCCCTTTCCATCACATTAAACAGCACTTATGACTCGTGTTGACTAATTGCTTAAGTCAACACAATTCTTTAGCAATTCGTTCTCTTCGCCACTCCAGCACGACCTTTTTCATAGTCTAGTCATTACTTAATCCTAGTACGATAATTATGTATGGCCAGGCGACGTATTTTTTCTGAAAATCATAGGCTCTGTAGACTTTTTAATTTTAGATGCCCAATACCCACGTAATCTTTCATTACATTCATTTGAGTTTCAGGACTTCACTTCAATTTATACAAAAAGTTTGTCACAACTTTCTACTGTATCTTTTTTTTCTCCGTAATATGGGGGGGGGGGGGGGTCATACAAATTTCTGTGACTTATGTGACCATGACAGTAACCGCTATTTAGGAACAAGCGTCGCTTTGTTTATATGGCAACGTTTTATTGACATCACTAATTTTCTTATCGGGGCCGCTAGATAACAGAGAAGACCTATGCATAACTGCGTGACTCACGCGGGCCACGGCGCGAGTGCACTCAGCATCCTCGCCTCGGTAAATGTCGAGAATATACTCCTGGAATTACAGATAATATCTGTGGTCGTATTTTAAGCTCGGTGGTTTTTTTAAAGGTCTTTTATGCAATGAGGTTGTGCTAAGTTAGGAAAGTAAAAAGGTAGACCGTTTTATAGAGTGTCTCGTTATTAGTAAGCTCTCAGCCCTACTAAACTACTTCAGAAAGGGTGGAAAACCCTTTTTAGACTATTTCCTTTCCTCCTCAGATATTAACAACTGTATTCCATCTCTTTTTTCGTTCTTAACATTTTTAAACGGAGTTTTTTTGTTTTTTTAAATAGAGCAAAGAAGAGAATTTTTAAGAACCTTATTTTCCGTCGCTTTTTCTCTGGATAAAAGTATATGATGAAAGCATGAGCACACAGTTATTTCACCCACTCTTCTTTATTTCACTTTGTTATGAGGTAGTGAATGGAAAGGATAACATGATTATCTTATGTCTCCAGAAAGGGGAAAGTATAAAGTCACAGATGAACGTCATGTTTACTTATATCTTTATATGTATATATATATATATATATATATATATATATATATATATATATATATATATATATATATATATATATATATATATATATATATACCATTTATTTTATTTTACCATTCTATTTTAAGTTGTAGTTGACAAAGTTTTAGTTGGTGCTTCTTTAGATTGTTACTCACCTGTTTTGTTTTAGAATATAAATGACTGACTTAATAACTATTAAGACAAAGGGATGTTTAGTCCAATGTACTTTCGGAAAAAGGAATATCACACTTGTGTTTTTATTATAAGGGGAGTAGCACTCTAAAGAAGAATATTCCGTACACTTTCATTAGATTGTTAGTTCCCTCTGGTTATTTTATAAGGGGAGTAAAAATCTAAAGAAGTGCTTTATGAACAATCTTAATTTGCGTGTATGATATTTTTATCTAACAAGTTATAGCCGAATTGTGCGTTACCCATTGTAGTTCTACTGAAGCCTCCTCTCTTTACTCAATGAATTAGCCCTGTTCTTTGAAAAAGAAAAATGTTTTTATTTTTAAATCCTGCGTAGAGATTTTTATGAAGGCCATCGAAACATAAGTTTTGTTTATTTTAAAGTACTTAGTAGGTACACGTTATTTACTGATGCAGTCATGGTTGTACCATTTATAAAGTACATAATGCATCATCTACGAGCTACTACCTCTATCAAGTTTTTTGTGTAAATCTCTCAAAATATAACTTTTGCGTCATCACATCATTTTCTCTTTATATAATAGTATTTGTAAAATTCAACAAAATAAATATTTTCGCAATTACCTTAAAATTCTATTAAGTCTGAAGGCAAAGTGCATAGTTATGCTTATATGGACATAACATTTAACATTATTCTGATTACGTTTCACATGTTTTTCATCCTCTTTTAATAATTTATAGCGAGACTTCCATCACGCTATTTCTTGTAACATTATAATTAATTTTAGTCTGATTAAAAAACTTTAGTCATTTTAATTTTTCAAAAGAAAATATAATTTGTTTACTTGCCTGTTTTCGTAAACAATTTTAATAGCCTAGTCTTTTCTCACGATATGAAGTTGTTGTTACCTATCATTTTAATGGAAAAATAGTATAATGGCAAAAGCTATTGTGAAGAAATATCGTCTTTTATTCTTAAAGTAACAGTAGTTATGGAATAAATTTCTGGTACTATGTTAGAAGTTTTCTTCTTCTAATTTACCACCCTAATTTACTTTCTTGTATAAAGAAAAATTATTGTGATAGCGCGAAAATTTGATTTTGGGATTTTTACGGAATTTCATCTTTTTAGGTTCCCTGAGTCCAAAAAAGTGGTTTTTAAAAAATGTCTGTCTGTTGTCTGTGCAGACGCGCGGAGCCTAAACTTCTGGGCTGATTATGACGAAATTTCGCATACATGATCAAAAAAATCATACCCCGAGGTGAAATTATAAATCATAAATCGAGAAATGAATTTTAGCCCCAAATATTGGAGGCGCTTTTCCTAGACATCTCTGAAAAAACGTTATAAAAAAATATATATATTTCTCGATAACGGTTCCGGCGATTTTAATTGAATAATTCTAAAATGTAGTGCTTTTAAATACGTATCTAACGATATAAGCCGTTTTCCCAGGAAAAATATAGTTCCTGAGAGAATAGCTTTAAACGCGGACGGAGAGAGGCGTGCCGGGTTCGATTCCCCGCTGAGGAGAAGTTATAAATAATGATAAAATGTTAAAAAGTAAAATGTAAAATATAAATTGTGATAAAATGTTCAATAGCAATTAAATGTACATACGACAAATCGAAAACTAATAAAAAGGTGGATTCACACCTACGGTCTCGGTCCAATCACGCTCAGGTCTCGGTCCAATCCATTCCCACAGTCCGGTCAAACCCGGATCAGTCGAAGGTAGAATCTCCTCTCTTCAACATGCCTTTTAGTAAATTAACGCTGCACAAAATAGCGCTACTTTTAGAGGAGGAGGAAAAAGTAGCGAGGGGAACCGAAAGATACGAGGGGAACCGGTTGACTGAAGGTGCGGATATGACTGTAGGCCCTTCTCACTTCGGTCCGGTCCGCTCCACTCCGGTGCTCGGGAAGCAACCTGGATTTGACCGGATCAAACCGAGACCGGAGCGTGAGCGGACCGATACCGGAGTGTGAGCGGACCGAGACCGGAGCGTGAGCGGACCGAGACCGGAGGTGTGAATGCTTCCATTTAAAAACATAGAAAGAGATTCTGATAGGAGCAGACCGGACCGACCAGATCGAACCGAGACCGTAAGTGTGAATTCATCTTAAATGGAATACACTGGGCTAAGTAATTAACTCGTATACGAAAAAGTTTGTGTGAGTAGTCTCGACTAATTTTTGCTTCCGAGCTTACCGAAGTGTGATCGATCTGAAGAATAAAAATTTAAGGAAATTTGTATGGTATGTCATGATTAGCTCAATGTTGGTCCCATATATAGGTTTCAATCTTCTGCGCCCATTTGTTTCTCTTCTACATGCGCACAAACATACATTTATTTACACCTATAGCTTTAAAAGTACTTATCTGATTTGTATGAAACTTTTATAGTCTATCGAAAGTTATTAATTTTAACCGTCTGCGCTTTTTAGCTTTTGCTAAATTGATGTAAAATCAAAACAATTTTGACAGATTAAAAAACGGGGGAAACAAACAAATAAGACTAAAGTACGCATCAAATAATAAAGTGCGTTATAGGATGTGAGGAAGATATGCACATAGGAAGCTATGCATGAATACCCAAAACTTATTGATGTGAAGCTTTTTAAGAAAATAAATAAAAACTATATGTGTGTAAATATAAGCTGCTTATCTACATGTATTATTTATTTCTAATGCTTGCTTACTAACTATGTGATCAATTATGACAAATGTATTTTCTATTTGTTATATCGTATTAAAGTTACCAAGCAATAATTATTAGCTTATTAGATCTGTATTGAATATTTATCATTATGGATGTTTAAACTTATCAACTTTGGTTTCAGTTTTTATTTACTATGATTGGAAGTTTTAAAAAACTATACCTGATATTTAGATTATGAAATTAATTGTTAATATAACATTATCATAAATTCAGAAAAAGCTTGGCTCAAATGCCTTGATAATTCCTGAAAGTAGACGGTGAAATTATTTTTTAACTGCCAAATAGCAAGTAACAATAAAAAGCACACCTCAGTATAATTTACATAATTGTTCTTGAAAATGAGTTTGCAAGAAATCATAGAACCCCCACTAATTGCAAAAGTATAAAGTAACAGTAATTTTCTCTAATTTAAAATATAAAGCTAGAAGAAACAAGTTTGTTTCTACTATCTATTAAAAAAAAATAAAAAAATCCTCTGCCGTTTTAACGGGAATCTAATTTCAGTATTCAATTATAAAGTTTTTTAAATGTCTTTTTTCTTGTTATAAAGTATATTCTAGGATTTAATTGGTTCATAAGTTGGATAAGATTCCTATGGATTTAATAAAAATTAAAGGAAATGAGGATTAGTCAAAGTAAAAATCTTTTTTTTTATATACCTTGGTATACCGTTTTCGTTTATTCAAGGAAGGATATAGTATATACAAATTTCTGAAACATCAATAAATTCACTGTAAGTATTTCTACAATTTTCATTTTTATTTTTTTATAATTCTCGCTATCCTCAAATTAAAGTCAAATTACTGTCAATACTCTACATTATTATTAGAGGAATTGTTGGGTTTTATGACTAAATATAAACTGGCTTTGCTTTTGTTTGATGTCTCTCCCCTCCCCCACACTTTGAAAAATAATTATTTTTAACAACCTTTTCTAAAATTTTTATTTTTTAGTCCATTTGAATAAGAATCTAACCGTGTAAAGTAGTTTTAATCTAAGTTCCCTGCAAAATAGCATTTATTGCAATGGGTGAGAGATATTTTCAATGCCTCGCTGTGGAGGATTTTTTTTATGGTAAATTTTGATAAAATTTTCAATAATAAATAAATTTAACTATGGAAACTTAACAACCAAGGGAAACATGGGACGAAGTATAATAATGTACATGTGTATGAAAGAGTTTGTAGTACGAATCTTTTCAGGCAAATTTTGTTTAATATTAAGTATATTCGTATGAGGTATAAAGATAGAAATAAATGTTCAGCAATGAAGGAAAAATTGCTATTTCTGGGTATTAAAAATCTATGATTTCTAAAAAGTTAAGTGGTTTATATTTGTATACTTTTTAACTGAGAATAGAAAAAAGAAAATCAGTTTAGCTGTATTTTTAATTCTTACTCTCAACATTAAATGATGAATATGAATATGAAACTTTAACTAAAAATTAATTTTTCAGTCTATATTTAGATATTAGCATTCGATTAACTGCAGTAGTTGCCCGGTCGTTTTCTCAGTTTAGTTTTATTTGTCATATTTAGGACATTAGTTAGAGTCAGTTCCGACGACCTCATAACTTCCACACTATTTAACTTATTCCGGATTTTCAACCGAATAGATTCATTCAAAATAGTTGGATAATGTTTTCCCTCTGTTTTAAAGTTTATTAGACAAAATGGCCAGGAAATTATCTTGTAGTTGTTTATTTGTTTACCTGAATTCACTAGTTTAACCTTTTTAATAGCTACGTTTAAATTGGGCTTATAATTATTCTTGACAAAGAACATTATGCTTTAAAAAGTCAACAAAATACATACATTACTATATTATCATTGCTTTATGTAGGTCATCCTCATAATAAATAAGGGTTCAGGAACCCAACCTAACTTCAAATTTAAGGGTGTTACGGAAGATCATGCACATTGTTTGTTTTCACCTTTAAATATGGAAAAACCATTGTTAAAAAATTTAAAAAATGTTTTGCTTCCATGCTTACAAACAATAACGGAATCAATGATCATTGGGATAATTTTGAGGAACGATTTTTGTTTATCATTAAATTTAAATATTCTCAAATTAATTGTGTTTTTAGGCTTAAGGAACATTCATGCTCTTATGTGTCAACATTTTTATGAAATTTACACACATATTTATGTTCCCATAATAAGTACGTCTGTCTTCTCTTTGTTTCCTTTCTTGCGTGGGCACATAACTTTTTCAACGCTTATTTTTTTCAATCAAGTAAGTATCTTGTTTGATCCTCTGGGATTTAATGGACTGTATATAATGGGTAGATATTCTATTTAGAGAAAAGGTTAAGAAATGTTATAAAAGGAAATGTTTAAGCAAAAGCAAACTGGCACTCGCTGTTCACGTTTGTAAGTTTCAGATATTTATAACTTGGGCCAAGCAAGTTACTACGGCCGATGCAGAGTCGGCAGGTAAATATATTTCATGACCTTTCTCCGTAGAAAAAGGTTTCTGTTACGTATACTATATCTCATTATACTTTATTTTATACTTATGTCTTATGTTACCAAACGTCTAGCGATATTATGCGAGATAGCTATATACATTAATTGGTAGATGTATTCATTTTATAATAAAAAGTATTAAAAATCTTATAAACTACCTGGGTTTTTTTATTAGAATTTCCCGTTTGTGACTTTTTTTCGAGACAGACGCCCCCAACTTCTTGGATGTTCCCAGAAAAGCTTGGGGCGCTCGGCAAAGTTTGATTAAATTTAATAAAATGGAACAGTAGTCTGAATTAATGAAAAAACTCAAATATTAGCATTGCCTTTTCTTGCAATAAACGGATCAATTTTCTTATTGAGTTTAATCTTCTGGGTAAATAGTCTTGAGGGCATCTAAGGGAATTAGGAATTACGACAAGAAGTACGTGGGTTCAAAATAAAGTCATAGTATTTTTTTTCTTTTTTTTTGCTTCTCTAACTTTTATTTTGCTTATCAATCCGTTTGCTATCAAACTTTTTTTTTACAATCTTCACTAATCAACTAAAAATATTTATTTTTGTTAAAATAATATTTATTGGAAATAAAAAATTTAAAGACAATCTTAAAAAATTTTATAAATCAATCTACTAAAAAAAAAAAGTTATGTTATTATCTTGTTGACGTCTATCTTAATCTAAAATGTTTCTTTCCTTGATTTGCCCTTCTCGCTGCCTGAATAGACTACACCCCTTAGTTATATCTTCACAACATCGTTTGAAAATGCTATTTATTTTCGTTTAATCAACTAACCAAATATTTATTATAATGTAAAAAAAAAAAAATATACTTCTCAAATCTCATGGTCAGTTTAATTATTGGCATGGGAAGAACGCGACGGAATATTTGTTTCCTTGCCAAATACAATGAGGATACTATACCTTGTTACACAACCATTGTATCTGTTAAAATATGAATCCAATATTATTTTATTTTTTTATTGCTATTAATATATTTTAATTATTTATTTTTTCTACAATAAAAATAGTTCATTGATATTAATAAATTTATGAGTTTAATGTACTGTTTGTTTTAGTGAACTATTTCTACTGTGAATCTTTTAAATATCTTATTGTTTTGTCTTTTATAATGTACTATGTTATATTATACTAGTAGTTAAGTACTAGGTTACTTTAATATAATGCACTATACTATATTATAGTAGTTAAAAGTACTACAAAAAAAAAAAAAATAAAACAAAGGAAGGATGAAGAAATAGAATGCTTGACTCATAAAATACATTTATCAGGTACATTTTTTTTTTTTTTTTTTTTTTATGAGAGAATTGTTTTTTCTACCTCTGATGGTCTGTTTATCTAAGTATATTTTTTTGTTCTACCTATGAAGGTTTAATTTTTTTAAGAGAGAATCATTTTTTCTACCTCTGAAGGTAAGACATGTCCTGTTTATAGTAAGATTATTGTTTCCTAGCTTACCGAAGGTAACGGAAGCATTGTGTTCACTTTTGAGGACGAAAAAATTGTATGTCTTTTTAAAAATTTCTAGACAGAAATCCGTTTCAGACATCAGAGATCAGAGTACATTCGCTGTGAACCCTTCAGTGTGTCTGAAACGTGTGACGACAACTTGATTTAAAGTAGACCGATTTTGATGAAATTTGGTAGACATTTTCATTTTACCAATGCCCAGGACGAGTTCGTTGGACAACGTTATCCACATCCACCCAAGCGTTCGCCTGGCGGATGAATTGAAACGTATATTAAACTTGGGTATTTAGTAAATTCTAAGTTTACTATTCACTTTACAGATGCACTATGTTATATTTACTACTTTACAAATTCACTATGATATATAACAACAATTTCATATTAATGAATCCTCATATTAATTTTATATTAATCCCATCCTCCCTAGATTCGTCAAATTGTTCAAATTTGAAGTTTTTTAATGCTTGACCTACAGCATTTGATTTATTATTACCCTGAGTTATGACACCTCCTCCCTGACCACTAGAACTATTATTAGGTAAATTTAAGATCATACCATCAACACTGACATAAGATTGATTATCGTCTGATTCTGAATCTCTTCCAACCTCCGAACTTCCTTTGCGTCTGCTTTGCCGGTTCTTTTCGCTATTCCGATTTGTTTTCACTCCTTCCACCACTCCTTTCTTCTTTCTACCCGGCATCCTCGTCGCCAAAATGTAGTATCTAGTATTATGTAACACTATAATAAAACTCTAAACTTGCATTTTGTAAGCTCGTTCAAAACAAGACTAATTTATATTTTTGACATAACATATTAAATCGACGTAAACAAACAGTAACTTAGTAACCATTAAATAATAATACACAACAATATTGAATATGTAAAGTGATTCCAGCGCTTTTGAGGTCGAATACCGAACTACTTCGATATTTTGTTGTCAAGTGATTATGATAACAGACCTAATACTCCTTTCAACTCTTCGTTATTAGGGTCCGTAGGCAAAACCAAGGACCCTTATATTTTCCTGCGTGTTTCTGTCCGTCCGTCCTCTCGCGTGCTCTCACGGCTACACCTTTCGTTCGATCACTTTGAAATTTGGCATGTATGTGTCTTGTACCTGACCACATATTTTAAAAATATAGCGACTTAAAAAAATATTTTTCAAAAAAATTAGGGTAAAAAAACTTAAAGGTTACATTTTATAAATTTTTTTTCGACACCAAAAATTCCTGAACATTGTTCGACCAAAAGTAAAGATACCACTTTTTGGAAATTTCGAAAAAAATATTATTTTATTTTTTATTGACAAAATACTTTTTTATAATTATGGTCTTTTCGATGTATTTATACGGTTGTAGTCCGGTTTAGTGGAAAAAAATACTTTATCAGAGTGTGTTTTGAGAAAATTAGACCCTTAGAATGGTTCAAAGTAAGCTTTTTAGCATTTTAAAAAAACACTGTTTATACACTTTACAGTTAAACACTATAGTGTGCCACACTGTATAGTGTGGCCTACGGACCCTCGCTGTGTGCTGACTAGCAAACACTTGACCTGTTTATTTAATTTTTAATCTAGTGTCGTTGAATACTTATAACTGTTTGTTATATAATATAACGTTACTTATTAAACATGTTTTATTAGTATTAGTTTTAAAGTATTTTAATAAGTGTATTATTAAAAAAAAAAAAAATCACATTTTTACAGCCGAAAAAACCCTTCACAAACGACAAGTCTAATACAAATTATTAATGTCAAAAAACTAAAATAATAATGGCGATATTCTGTTTTGATTTCTTCTTCGATTTTCGATACAAACCTGATTGATTAAAAAAACCTGAATTTTTGGGTTTTAGTATATCACTCACAAAATATCAACTATTTTGTAATTTTACAACAATAAAGCCTCGTTCACATGATGGCACTAATGTCGTGACATCTAATGCCGTGACACTGCTTGACACTCAGCGTCTTAGTTATAGTGCGTTTAGTGCCATGACATCTACTGTTCATATGACGACACTCGGCGACACTAATGTCGTGGCATTGAATGTCACAACATTTAGTGTCATCGTGTGAACGAGGCTTAAAAGTTACAGAATAACTTTTACAGGCTACGCGCTCAACATCATAATAAATTGTTTTATATTATAATCCCATGAAATGGAAAGTTTCAAAGTTACAAAAAAGACCCCCTGATAATTAAAAACTATTCAGAAACTTAAGTTACGCTTCTTATTGCGAACGTGTTCTTTAACCTTTTCAGTTAATTCAAGTGGTTAAACTAATCAATTAACAATTAATATTCATTTTATTTTAACATTAATGTATTCCTGCTAAAAATCAATTTTAGCCTTTTGAATATTTTCTTTTAAACCTCCTCTCTCGATCCCTTATTTTATTTTATGAGTTAATCCTTTAACTTTAAAAGTCAAATTTTTTAGCTAGGGGTTTTCAAAGTTTTTTATTTTATTCAATGAGCCTTGCTTTTCTTATTGCTATCATTAGAAGGTCTAGTTGAAATTAGTTAAAATAAAAAATAAAAAAATAGAATTAAAAGTTTTATAAATTTGTTTGAAAATATGAATACTCGCGCATTTCTTTATGTTCGTTTTTTGTACTACAAATTATTTCATAATATTAAAAAATTTCGAATACATTCTCATTTTTCTTGTAGATGTTCATTGTTCATTCGTAGATAACATTATTTATTCATATAAGTAGTTTTTTTCTTGATGGATATTTTAGGTGTAATTAAAATTGATTTGGGACTTTTTTAATTAATACAATTGTTAATATGTTTTTCATTTTTAGTAAGAAAAGATTTAATAAGAAGATAGACAAGGGTCGAATCGTCTCACAAATAAAGTTATGAAAATTAATTAAATTTGATTACTTTTAATTACACCAAAAATATCCATCAAGAAGAAACTACTTATACAAATTTAAAGAAGGTGTTTTAAGTTTAACAACTTTTATCAACAAGTTAAATAAAAGCGTGTAAAAAGAGTAGTAGTAAGGGAGTGGGGAGGCCAATCCCAGCAACTAGCCCGCATTTTGGTCCTTTTTGCTAACCCCTAAAACTCACACTCATGGAACTACATCAGCCTTACCCTCGATGCTCCTAGTTTGGGTTATCAAGTAGGGGATGTCTTGCCACTCTAATGTAACATGCTCCTCTTCCCCTATTTCTTCCGCTCCTAATGTGAAAAAGCGTAGTCTCCCATATTATTCACATACTCCCATGTAATGGTAAGCAGTCTCCTCTTCTTCGCCGCACATTGGATGAGTGGGGTCGTCTTCGATTAAGTTGACCATGTCGTTAAGACTCCAATCATGTTTTTCAGGTTGGGTCTACTCAGTCCTATTAGCTATCTGGTTTTACTTTTATCCAGGTTGGCAGTAGCCATTTTCGACTGCCTAAAACTCTTTGTTCTTATCCATGCCCTCTTTGCTTCTTCCTAGATCCACTTCATGATGGCTAACTCCGTGTGACCAATGAATTGCGAGTTCCGGCCCACATAATGGCATGGAAGCTCCTTTTTTCGCTTAGACAACTGCCTTCTCATTTCCTGGGATCCCTGTGTGGAAAGCAGTGGAATCTCCTTTCTTTCTACAAGTAGCTCTAATGCCTCTTGACACTCCGTACGTACACTACCGACTTAATTCTTGGAGTGCAGTGTGCTGGACGAGCTAGTTTCTATCTAAACATATTGCTATTACTTTTTGGCTGTTGCATCCTTAACCTCAGGCCTTAGATTTCTGCCTGAAAAGGAACTGTTAGTGTACCCTGTGAGAAGCTCTCTTGGTGCTTTTACAGTACAGTCCAGCTCCGGACATATTTTATTCGTTCTTAGAGCCATCTGTGTATGCCACAAGAGTCACCGGGTCAAATTTCCCCTAATTCCAATCTGGCTCGTGATGCGATTACTACAGTATATTTAAGAGGGTAACATTTCCATCTGCTCAAATTTTTCACTGCTTTGATATGACTGCTTTTATCTATAAAATATTGGATATGAAAAAGTTCCAATACTTTTTTCTTAAAAGAGAAAAAGAGGCTATTAAACTATGTTTCTAATTTTTTGAGAAAAGTTATTTAAAATATTTGGCACCATATACATCTAAACTCAGCACACATAACAAATTACTCATTTATAACACCATAATTAAGCCCATATGGTCATTCGGTATTAAACTCTGAAGTTGCACCAAGCATCCAACTGCTATCGTATCCAGTCCCTACAGTCCGAAATCCTAAGAAGTATAGTCCACGCTCCTTTTTACGTTTCTAACTTCACCCTTCACAACAACCTTAAAGTCCCCTTAGTCCATGACCTAGCCATATCTCGATACAAAACCTTCCAAGACTCCATATCCTAACACCTAATCCATTAATTTACAACCTGTCATTACCATTCATTCCCGGAAATCCTCCCCGACGTCTAAAGAGGCTGTGGCTACGTGATTTATTGAGCGATGCCTAGTTTTTAATATATGTAATAATTCATGCTAGTAACTGTGAGTACTGTTAATAATGGGCAGCTCCTCACTTCAACTCAATCATGGTCATTGTAAAAACATTCATCATTATTGCTTATAACATGAAATTATGAATTTGCAATCTTCTAATAAAAAGCAAAAAAAAAATGTTTTTCTTCCGTAAATTGATAAGACAGAAGGTTTACCTTAGGTTACCTCTAGTCAAATTATTTTAAACATGTTAATTTGTTAATTTTTGATTTGTGTTCGTCCGTCCTTTTTTGTTAATTTTTAATTATTATAACATTAAAAAGTGTTGACGATGATAAGGTGTTGACGAAGCCACTATGTGGTCAATATTAAATTTTTTTTTTTTCAATTGTTTTAACTTAATGATCCATACTTCTTAAGATAAGGTAAGAAATAAGTCCTTACCTTTATTTTTGTAATAATTTATTGTATTTTAAATCATGTAAAATAGTTATTTAAAGAACATTAATTTGTAATTAAGTTTTTTCGATGTTTTTAGGCATGAATATGCCCCGGAGTGGGGCGAAATATAGCCAAGTTTAAGAACGATTTCACCTTAGTTGAAATACTTATATACTACCCTTGATCGACCCACATAAAAAACGAAGATAAAAAAAAATATTTGGCTGGCATTAACTTTCAATACATTTTAGTAGGTTTAAAAAAAAATACAAAAATAAAAACTATGGAAAAAATTCCTAAAAGGGTATATTAGGGGGTCCCATGAGTTCGTTAACAATCATAATCGGCTGTATCAAGATTGTGGCTATTCAAAAGTTTTTTTTTTTAAAAAAGCAAATTAGCAAAGACATGCCTTGAGAGGTTGTTTTGGTGAAAAATTAGGAATTTTAAATTAGTATTTTTAATAATAAGTGTTGACTTGTAACAAAAATTTTTGTACTGACAATCATAGGATATCTATGGAAGTTTAAGGAAACTTATCAAAACAATTGACAATAGCCACCTAGGTTAGAGAAAATTTAACTTAAAAAACTAAAGGATGAAATAGTAATCTTCTAGTCAGCCTGAAGATGACCCAAAGAGGGGTCGAAATATCGCATAAGTGAGCTTCTATTTTTTTCCTTTTAGACCCTACTTACCAATAAGAGTTTTTTTTTGCTATAACGTTTTAATCATTTATTGTAATGGCTTAAATAATTGCGTTTGGACACCAAAAATGCATATAAAAAAATTACTCTAAACTCATAAGTATCTCGCCCAATCCGTTCTCTAGATTCTAGATAATATATTTGTAAGAATTTTTGGGGAGGGGAAACATTTTTTCTCACAGAATATGCGAACAAAAAAAATCCTTAATTCCCCGTTTTTTGTTTTTTTGACAAAGAATAACCTTTAGTTTTTAAAAAAGGTATAGTGTCGGAAACGCAATTTTCAAGGACATATGGCGCAAAGATTTATTTGTACAAAGCGTTCGTCTTTTTCATTTAACACCCCACATAATACATTTCTGTTAAAAAAATGTCAACCCCTTGTTTTGCAAAGCTGATTTTTTGGGGCTTTCCTATAATTTATCTGCTTTTAGGTTATTATTACTCATAACAAAAATCCTAAGTTTGAAATTTTTGTTAAAAGTGCAGGAATGTACTACGGTTCTTGTTTTCTCCCGCGGACTTGACTTCTCCAGGGAAAAGATATATTTTACAATAATAATAAATCCTTGGATTATCGACCTTACTTCCTTTTCTTGAGAAATTAAATTATCCTTGTTCTAAAATTAATTAAATAAATTAAACATTACCATAAAATGTTAGTAAATGTCAACACAATATGAATTGACTATTTTCTCAGACCCGTGGTTTTGTAAAAAATAAAATATTAAATCAATAAACAATATTAAGTAATTCTTTTAGAAAATAAATGTTAAAAATTCCAATCTTTATCCCTTTTTAAAAAAAATAACCTTTAACGAGGATGCTTGAATATAATGGTTCCTTTGTTCTTTTCTTTCCTATTACCCGTTGTTATAAAATTGGTTTAGTAGTACTGAGTTGATATTAATTGACTGCAAGAAACAAAGTATTATTATATTTCTGTGTCTATTTAAAGCCTTTCTGAAATAAAATAATTTTTTACTAATTAGAAATATTATTTAAGCGCGGAAATCTTAAAACACGGAAAGAAAAGTCCGCTTTTTTGTATGGCACAACTTCCTCGCGTCAAATTATCATGAATATGAAACAAAGTATGTATATTAATATAGATTTCAAAATATGATTGATTCTAAAATAATTGGTTTTGCGCATGAGAAAGCTATGTGTGAAGAAGGTTAATGATTGTAGGGTTATCCGTTGCCTAACCCTCATACACTTATGTAAATTTCATAATATTACATTTTTGTATTATAAAGTAATACATATTTTAAATATTAGAAGTCCAAAACAAGTAGAAATTTATTTTTGCAGTGTCCGACATCGTTTCTTTATATAAAATAAAATTATGGGTCTTTCTAGATAAATATGATACCGTTTAAGCTCGAGCCAAATGTATTATGTGTGTAGTGTATGAGTATCCCCAAGGGTAATGTATTTAAGGGACAAACTAACTTTATTTTCCGGGACTAGTACTTATAGAAATTTATATGCATAATCTCCAAAGCCGGCTCCAGATTATAATGCGAAGTTGGGCCCACGCCTTGTTGGCGAACATTGGCCAAAATTGACCATTGTTTTTGGAAATTTGTCAGAACTCCGTTAAATTTTATTCCAACCCAAGAAACTTTATGACGTGTTATGTTTTATCACCTCTAAACAGAAAAATCGTATAATGCCAACGTTGGCACAGATTGGTTTCAAATCTTCCATATACACGACAACCTTATAATCTAAGTTGGGGTTACTCATATTGGCCCAGCCATTGCCAAATCGTCTGGAGCCAGCTGCTGTCTCTTATGAATGGATATTTATTTGTGCAATTTCATTATTTCTAATCTTTACTTCTAACTGCGAAAATGTTATATTATACGGCTCCAGGCGATATGGCCAAGCTGAGCCAATTTTCTTGAGTCTGATAATGTACTAACATCTTTATTAGATTTAGCAACAAATGCATAAACATTTGGACCTAATCCATTGTACTTTTTAAACCAGAGTTATTTGTTTAAATTGATATTCTAGCTGCAAAATTTAACACGAATAGTTGTGAAATTAAAACTAGTTAAATAATATATAATAATATTTAAGTAAATAATTAGGTATTTAGTAAATTGTTAGAGTGTTATCTGAAATGATTCCACTGTAACTGGTGTTGCTGATACTTAATTGATTGTCTTAATTAAATTTGTATGGTTTGTTATCACTTACCTATATCAATTTAATTAAATGATTGGAGTGTTAAAAATAACATTGCGTAATGGACCATTCCGCACTGCAATCAAGGCTAATTCATTGGTGTTTCTCGCTTTTATAACATCTTAGGTACCTTAGGGAGCCTGCGTAATTATCCATTAATTAACTAAAAATAACTAGAAAGAACTGAGTTAGATATTGATATACGATTGCAGTATTTCATCAAAGCGTATGTCCTTGTTCTTTTGCACATATATTTCCTCTTTTGTATTTTATTGATGCTAATGCTTTTTCCCCGAAACGAATGAAAATGTTGCAAAACTGGGTGTCGGGACCTACACTGCCCCCATAACATAGAAAACCCTATCTCCTAAGAACAAAATTTTACAGGAAATAAGGAAAACAAATTTCTTCACCTGCATCAAAGTTTTGATGCTTTTAAAGGCTTTTATTGTGTATATGTTGTTGTTTTAATGCACAGAACTTTCTGGTAATGTTAATATAATTGATTTTTAATTGTTGAATAGAATAAATGAATTTAATATCACGTTTATAAACCTTAAATAATAGCATTGCATAAAACAAATCTTAGTGGATTTAGGGTGTTTTTAGTATTTATTTGTTACATAGGGCCTTCTTTTATCGAAAACAACCTCAAACTGGAGTTAAGGCCAATATAAATTTCAATAGAACTCATCACTGCATTGGTTTTAGGGCTTTCTAATAACATAAATAAGTGAATTTTTTAGACCGATTCGGAAACGCTAAAAAATTGCATTTAGAAAAAAGTTGGAGTTAGGGCCTTTTAACGAATGACGGCAGTACAGCTTTAGAAGAGAACTTACTCCAGCCTATGTATATTTGAAACTTTCACAAGTTACTTAATTATGTGGAATAAATATATTTATATTTATTTATTTATATTTAATTGACCCTCTGCTCCTCTAGACAAACTAATTTACGTATAACGTACAAAAGAACTGAATCAAAGATCTTTCGACTTCTTTTTAAACTTAACCGCATAAAAATGATTTCAAATCGCTTAAAAAAATTAAAATTAAATAAACCAAATCGATGGTCAATAATCACAATGATACCTTCTGTTAGCTCGAAATCAAAAATGATTTATTCTGTAACAAAGTATAGCTTTTATTCTGGCAAACTTATACAATTCAGTTGAACTAGAGTTGGTAAAAATAGACAATGCAGAGTATGGTGGGGTTTTAAGAGTTTAAAACCATAAATACTTCCTAGGAAGTAGAAGGCCGGACCCATCAGTCACTCTCTCGTTAACTCCTAGCATCTATTCTTAGCTCCCTCTAACACTTTTATTTATCTCTTTTCCTCTTTAGAACTCGTTTTGACTTACATGCCAAGCAATTAATCATATATTTAGTAATTAGGTAATAGCCTACTTTCATCTCTATTCCAGTCAAGAAGAAAAAAGCTGGGTTTTACTTTTTAATACACGTAGTATAGTGTAGAGAAATATTATTGTGAAGTTTGTTACACACAAATTGTATTCATTGTGGACACATTATTTTATTTATGTTCTGAGAAGCAAATTTTAAATCTTACTACCAGAATATGAGACGATACTAGTCCACTAAAATGCTTTTTGTAATTGTTATTTATATAATATAATTTTTATTTTTCTCTTTCTTTTTGTTAAATTAAAAATGTTTCTTATAAAAAAAAAGATGGAACAGGGCGTAAAAACATTTATTATTCTTTAAATTGGAATTATAATGTGTTGTAAAAACGTGAAGAGGAGTTTTTTCAGTGTGCTAAGAAATTCTATTTGAAACAAAGGGGTTTTTCACCAAATGCGAATTTCCCAATAAGGAAAAGTCAAATCCTTCTAAAGTTTTCTTTGGGAACGACCTTTAGGATTTTACTAAAAACTTAAAAGGATCTGAAGAAACCCTCAAAGAACATCTAAAAGTTTTCGACAAAAAGCATCAGGTTTTTTTTTTTATCGTGATAGAACCTGAAATAAAAGAAGATCTCCAAAAGAGAAAAAATTCTTTGTCTCGCTTTTCGAGTTATTTCGATGCGGTTCCTTTCAATTTCAAGCCATACTTGTTTCCCCCTTTTCTACCCCCTTTTTTATAAGTTTTCTCAAATAATAGGGTTCCTTTTTTTCCGGAGTAGAAGGAGACAAATACAAATAACTCTAATAAAAAACGAAAGAAAACAGAAATCTGTAAAATGTATAATAAAAACTTTTTCATTTGAAAGAATTGCTTTTTTGTGTGTTTGTGTGTCGAAAATGTGTCTCAAGAGGTTTTATATTTTATTGGTTGTGATATCTAAATATCCCCCTCCCCTCCAATTTCATATATAAAATTGAATTGAAGTAATAAAATATAATAAACAAAATACCGTTGAATTCGATTGAATTTATTCAACTTAATTCAATATAAGAAATTATTGGAATTTAATCATATTTACTATTGCTAGTCTGAGTATTGTTACCAGTGTGAGATAATCTAGTGTTTTTATCATATTATGTGAATAATGATTGGAATTCTGTATTATTGCTACCTGTGTGTAATGAGTGACGACAGAGCATTTGTACCGTATATTATATGTGTAATGATTGAAAGTATACATTGCTACTTTTGTTGTATAATCGTATAAGGTGTATAATGTATAATTATTGAAAAACTATATTGTTTACCTGATTTATGTGCTGATGTAGCGTTTGTATTGTGTTATGTGTGCAATGATTAAATCTGTATAATTTCATGTGTCTGATAACTTGATTAAATAAAAGTGCATAGAGACAAATAAATATAGAATGTGCTTTTCTTTTATAATACCTTGTACATCGTTTTTTTTTGCAATTTAATCTGGAAATTTAGGCTTAAAAGTAGACTTATTTTATCTATGAAAATTTACGATTTCTGAATTTGAAGAAATATTTCAGTCTCTTTTCTTAATACGGTAGTTGCTCGAGTAAATATTTAATAACTCTAGTTCTAGAAAAAAATAATAAATATTCAATTTAAAGTGCATTATTGTGAGGTTTAAGTATCCCAATTAGCAATTAAATCGGTCAACAATTGTGGACGCCATATGAGCTCAAAGTCAATTTAAAAAATATATATATATCAAATTTAGCTCTATTTAAATTTAAGGTAGAACCGATGGAGGTACGACAAAATGTCATAGGACCAAGTTGTAGATTTTTAAAATCAGTTACCGCTGGTGCAATCCCCGTTTAGCCGCAATAAGCCTCCAAAAGAACTTTAAAGTAGCATCCGCCATCTTTAATTGACCTCTGATAAAAAAATTAATCGATTTCGCTTAGCCAGGTTTGCGCCAATAAAGTTTGACTGGGCGATCGACTCACACACACATTCACGAAAAAAGTTTAGGCCGGATTCGGTTTTCGGAATATACAAAATGAAATAGTATCCAAAACAGTTTCAATTCTGACTAATGTACAGGTAAAGCTTTAATTTTATATATATATATATATATATATATATATATATATATATATATATATATATATATATATATATATATATATATATATATATATATATATATAGATTAGATGGAAAAGATAAAAGAAATATGGAATATAATTGTATTGGGAGATAAAGAAAGATAATAGATTGAAATAATAAGAAATAATATAGAAAGCATAACTGAGAATAATAATCATTGTTTAGAAGAAGGGATTTTAAAGGCAAGGTATGGAATGCGGTGGGTGTTCAAATGAACTATCAAATATCTGGTGTAGGTATGCGGACGAACGGGAAGTGTATGTTATACTATAACCTTTATGAACTAATATGGGTGAGGGTGAGGGTGTGAAATTTTAATTTCTGGTGAGTTTGTACATCTGAGTCTCGTTAATGGATTGTAGAGGGGGATCCAAAGTGCCCTGAGTTAATTCCAGTAATAAATTATTTTCTAAAATTCTTATATTCACGAATTTTTGATAGTTTAGTTTTTCATTGTCATTAAGATAGTTTATGTTAATTTAGTTCTTTATGTGATTAAGATTTCTCATATCTCAAATTTACGGTAGATATAAAAAAAATGATATCGACCAGTTAACTAAATTTAATTTATTTATTGAAAATATAAAATAGTAATATGTATACTGAAAACCTTCTTTTTAGGTAAACCATACATTTGAAGGGAAAAGGGTAAACACAAATTGATGTAAAAAGAAAATTATTGTATAAAAGGGGGAAGCCTTGTCATGGAAAATAAACCTAATGTGATGAAATATGATGTTGTATAGGGAAAAAATTGTTCTTGAGGGTGGAAGAGCGCTGTATATAGAGGAAGTGAGAATTCAGTCCACAGGGCATGATATATGACCCAAGTAAAATATAAGGGTGTAAACTCAGGAAATATTATCTCTACTTATTGCGATTATAGGTTGAGGGAAATTACTAGGTACTCCAGAGAATACTGTTGAGAATCTCTAAAGTAATCAACCGTGAATATCACTTACTTTTAAAAGAAATCAAATTACTTATATCTCACTTAAATTATTATAAACATAATTGTAATACACACTTATTCGGTCGCCGGATAAGCAAATTCTGAAAGTCCATCCACACTATGGGCGAGTACGGTCTGTAGACGTCAACTCTGACTTCCCGGCTATCCTCAGTCGTTTCAGGTTATTTCACTGTACAGATATTTCTATTTTATTTGCGCATGCGCATTGTGTTAACCGGAGCCGTATCGGTGGCATGAAATCCACACTATACATATACTAGGCACACTAGGCATATTTTTTATACTTCTATATTAACTGCAGAAAATTAAACAATTTTCACGTGATTCAGAGTACGTGAGAATCCCCCAGGGGGTCACAAAGTTTTTTAACGGTAATAACGAAAAGGTACATTAATTTTTTTCCAAAAATATTCATTGCTCGACCATAGGGTATAAGCGTGAATTATTTCAAAATTTTAAGAATAGCCGTTATAGAGTAGTTGGTGCGATTTATATACAATAAAAAAGAAAATAATTTTTTTATGTATATATTTTTGTTATCTACTCTTCAATACCTTTCAGTTGATACCCCACACAAAATTAAAAAAAAAAAATTATTTTCGAGTGACATGAACTACTCGCCACATTAAATTCCCAGTAAATCAGATCAAATTGCTAATCTTATTTTTTCTATGGCCCACCAGACCGCACATTTTGCATATTTTTATATATTTTTAGTAAGAGTGGAAATACGATTTTGGGGGGGGGGGGACACGCAAAATTTCGATGTTTTTGACAAAATTAAACACTTTCCCTAAGTGGTATATATTTTTGTAATCTACTCTTCAATACTTTTCATTTGATACCCCACTCAAGATTTAAAAAAAAAATATTTCGCATGACGTGAGTTATCCGCCATTTTGGATTTGAACAGCTGATAATTTTGAGTACGCTATATTTTTCCTGTGTGCGCGACAAAACGATCTTTAATGTTGGTAAAAAAAAAAATTCATGTTTTTATCTCTTGTTATTAAAATATTATTGGAACCGTACAAAGTGACAGACAGACACATGAACGAAACTATAAGGGTTTCTTTTTTTGGTTTTACTAACGAAACCCTAAAATACCCAAATCGGTCAGGCGATCGGCCAGCATTTGTCTGGGCTAAAAAAATGCTTAACTTGAATGTCATTGTTTAGTTATGACTTTTTTTAAACAACTTAATTCTTTATTTTACTTTATTTGTCCCCTCTAAAGTTTTTCGTTTCAACGCCATTAATATATTATTACGAGCAAGTCCGTGATGAACTGAGTTAATCATTAAGTTAATGAAGTTTAGAGCTTCAACTGGGTTTTATTTTTGTAAAAACAGAAAGACAATTCTTCTGTGAAAAAACTTAACTTCTGTTTTCATTTAATTAATTATTAAATTCGTCCCTCTCTTTTAGTATCGTGTAAATTTCATCAAATTGTTATAGCCTTTTTTTAAAAAAAGAATAAAACATTTAATAATAACTAAGCTCTTTTTTTCCTCCTTAGCTTTGTATAAATAATAGAATATAAATAAATATTAGCATAAATAATTTAAAATGTTGACAGGAAGTTTTCATTGTGTATCACCACTTTTTGTTAAATTTTAAATGCACAAATAAAAATTAAATACTATTTACTTTTGTTAATATATAATATATTTTAGATTGGACGTATATGATATTCTTAGTTTTAAAAAGTAAAGTTTATTAAGTGATTTTTATTTATTTTTTTAAGGGCGTGGCTTTTTTTCTAACATTTCAATATAAAATAAGAGAGGTTGTACTTGCTCTAAAGGTAACCTTTGACCTTTAATTCTGACCTTTTACTTTTGTATATTTTCGCATACTAATTTCTTGTTACTAAATTGATTACATTCAAAAACTAAATTTTTATTCCTTCATGTATGAGTATTTTATGATAAGGTTTTATCAAATGATTTATGTAATTATAATAATTGTCAAAGAGGTTTTTTTTTAAAAAAAAAATAGAGAAATTAAAAGCAGCTGTAAAACACAAGATTTTTTCTTTACTTTCTCATAGTAGTGTATATAGAGACCAAATATTGTTGTGACAGTAGTTTGATTTTGAGATTTTTATGGATTTATACGTTTTATAAAGTCCTCTTGAGTTCAAAATATGTGGTTTTTAGTTTGTGCAGATGCGTGGAGCCTTAACTACTGGACCGATTTCGATTAAATTTGGCATACATGTGAAGAAATTCATAGTCCTTGGCCAAATTTAAATTGTTTAATATTTATTTTCTATGAAAATTATAATACATAATGATATACATATTTAGTTTTAAAAGCCCTTTGTTAGGCCTATGCTCTTAATGGCGCTACATTACGATAACATTATTGAAGTAAGCGTAAGCGAGCTTTTTACATTCAACAAAATATGCATCCTAGCTGTTTGTCTGTCTGACTGTGTGTAACGTTTACGTGTCCGACGAGAACTTGAATCAAATTGAACGATTTGGTTTACGTGTTTCTTTCCCCAATGCTCAGGCTATGTTCGTTGGACAGCGTGATCCGTCCAAGAGTTCGCGTGCAATGCTCGCGTATACAAGAGGTTCAAATGTAAAATTAGAATTTCAGGACGGGAAAAGATTCTATCATCACCTATTCGATAAGACGAACATATTTTTCAAATAGCATTTTTTAGTAAAACCAAGAGCGATACCGCTAGGAAGTGATAAAGATTGTTAAAACTACTAAAGCGGCCCTAAACGTTTAAAATAGAGAAAACAACGTTTTACCAATGTCTTACGTTCTATCGTAAAGATTTTAATGAACATCGTCTAAAGTACAATTAAACAGGCATCTAAAATTTCAACTTGATAGAAACACAATTTTTTATGTAGTGAAGTGATACATTTTATAAAATTGGGAAAGGAGATGTGTGGTTGGTAGAATATTAAGAATGTAGGGTGTACCCCCACTACCAGACTCTCTATTACAAATATACTCTTTAACTATGAACTCATCATGATTATCTATTTTGTCAATATTTAATTCATATTGATTACTATACGCTCGCTTCAATAATAGAGCTACGCGATGCCTAGTTTATTCTTAGTATTAACCTTAATGAACCTTTTCAATGAAGGTGAAAGCATCAACAATCCACTGCGTGTATAAAGAAGCTCCTTTAAGTCCAGGTTTTTTTAAGGAAATCTTGACTGAGATTGTGTCAATTCTGAAGTTTAAAATCCAATTCTGGAGTAACTTTCAAGAGAGTTGATTGTGATGGGATTCATTTGCAAGAGTCATTTTAATGTTAAGCTTTTGACTCAACATATATGATGACCTCGGACAATATCACACGTATACATTCACGATTTACTCGTTATGCACTTTTTGCAGATAGGTATTGGACTCTAAGGTGGAAGCCTACGCTTTGGCATAAAATATTTTTTATTTAATTTAATATTTCTTAGAAGAAATAATATATCAATCTTTTGACAAGCCATATACATTTTTCAAAGTTAAAACTACCAATTTTTTAAACTAAGGGAGAAGCCTCATCTTTGATAATATTGTCTTTTTTATGATTGAATTTATCCGTCAGATTTTACAAATGCTTGAATGTTTACTGGTTGCTTTGCAAAAGTTTCAAGCTTATTTGGTACTTATTAAAGCTGAGAGATAGAAGTTGAGGATTAAGAAGTCGAAAGAAGGATTATTAAGTGTTTTTTTTATTATTCATTCAGCGCGTAATTTATTTGTTGCATTAATTTAATTCATTCTCAGTATTGCACTGGTTGCTTTGCAAGAGTTTCAAGCTTAAACTATTTGGTACTAATTAAAAAGCTAAGAGATAGAAGTTGAGGATTAAGAAGTCGAAAGAAGGTTTATTAAGTGTTTTTCAGAGGGTAATTTATTTTTTGTATATTAATTTACTTCATTCTCAAGAATAATGTTTTCCATTTATTTAGATTCTCTTAACTAACTCCCAGTATTATAATTAAATATGTATAATATTGTATTTTATTGCGATACAAGTATGCGTTATAAGATAGATATACATCATGATAATTCTATACTAACATTCGAAATGTCATTATACTTAAAATTACAAATCTTTAAGTAGAATTAAAATTAACATTGTGGATCTCGAAGTTGTTTGTAAAAGGAAAGAGAGTTAGCTTATGTAAAACCGGTTTGTACACCGAAAAAAAACTTGGTATACTGTTTTTAATTTCCTTCTCCTTTGTCAGTTAGTGTGGAAGACCTTAGGGATTTAGCATTTCCTTATTGAATTTAATCCCCTTCCCTTTTCTAAATGTTAAGCTTTGTTTTTGCCTTTAAACTAACCTAAAAAAAAAGGGAATAAAAAACAAATAAAAATCCTTAGGAGATCTCCCAAAGGTTCCCTGTTTTGAAACGATGAAGAAGAAGCCCTCTTTAATAATTTAACAGGTAACGGGCTTTTAACCTTCTTATTCTCGCGGCATTAATGTAAAGAGATACCTAAGGTAACGTAAAGATATCCTCAAAGGTTCTTTCTTTGAACGTCCCTTCTTCCTTCGGCTCTTTTTAATTTGGAACACTTGTTTTAAAAATGAGAAATTTCTTCCTTATCCAGGATAAGGAGGTCGATTCCTTTCAATTAATTGAAAAATAAGATTAGGTGCATTCAATAGGGAATTTAAAAGAAAAAAAAGTAACTAGGAATTCCCTTTACGGGTTAAAATTATAAAAATTCTTTGATTAAAATTAAAGGAAAATAAATTATGTTTATAGTCTAGGATAGATATAGTATTGAAAAAATAACAACTCTTAAAAGCTTGTTTGCTAATCGTCTTAAATATCTTTTAGCATTTCTGAGTAGACAAGTAGAATTCTTTCGTGCTTTTTCCTGTGTAACAGGTTGCCGAACACTTTTTAACCAAATCCGATTCCACCCTCTTTTTAAATATAGTTTACCTTCAATGATTTTTGTGTCTAATTAATAATTACTTTTATAAAATTAATTTTGTAGATGGATGGTAAGATCAACGTGTTTAATTTAAATTAAATATAAAGTATTGATTAATTGTTGTTATATTTTATCACAATACAATAGCATAAACACAACGTGAAAACAAATATAATATATATAAAGCCCCCATACACGGTCAAATTGTTTGCGCAAACATTTTGACCGTGTATGGGGCTGTTGTATGTTTGCGCAAACATGATGTTTGACGTGTACGACCTAAATTTGCCCTATACGTCAGGTTTGCGCAAAATGTTTGATCGTGTATGGGGGCCTTTAAATTTAAAATGAAGTAGGTATATAAGTGGATAACAATTTAAAATTATTACTATTACTATATAAAGTTATAAGATAATACAAAAAAGGTGATAATAAGATGCGTTATAAGATGATAGGTACAAAGAGAAAAAATGTACGACACAATTTATTTTATAGTATTATTCATTTATAGTATTATTCATATTATTTGCTTAGTCGATAAATCGGCACTTCTTTAGATTGTTACTATCCTTTTAAAAAATATAAGGGGAGTAACAATCTAAAGAAGGTGTACGGAATGTTCATCTTTAGACTGTTACTCCCCATATAAAAAGAGAAGTGCGGGATATTCCTTTGTCCCAAAGTACATTGGACTAAACGCCCCTATTTCTGAATAGTTATTTAGTCAAAGTCATTTTCATTCTAAAACAACATAGGGAAGTATCAATTAAAGAAGTACCCATAAATCCAATACTTTTTATTGATTCTCGGTGTATTCGATTTCTAGTAAAATTATTTGAAAAGCCTACAAATATGTATCTAAATAAATCCTTAAATTAATAATTAAATTTTTGTTAATTGTAATTTAATTATAAGGCTAATGTTTCCCGAGTGAAACTTTTTTTTTAACGCTAATTTTCAAAAAATAAGACAAAACTCTGATATTCCATACGTTGTCATTATCACCTTTGCTCCTGTATGAAACTGAAAATGACATTGAGCTAGAAGGTGATTTAAATTCACAATCCAATATTCATTAATTCATGTTATGGTGAAAATCACCTTTGAAAGGGTTTGCATATATAAATCAAAACCTTGGAGTACAAAGGGCTTGGAGGAACTCCTGACTTGACATTCAAAAATTCATTTGATGCATATGCGAAAAGCCTGTTACACGCTTGTTGGAATAAATTATTGGTTGTACATCAAGTGAAATATTAAATGTGTTGCCTAGCCCATCTTTCTCGCCATGGGGAGAACAAGGATGTTAAAATTTTACTTGAATTGCCGAGCTCAGTGGAAATTTCAGAATAAGCTATATTTTATTACTTCTTCAAAATGTCTATACTTTTTTTTACGTTTTATTGTAGCGACATTGAGTCCCCAGTAGCGTATTGCTTTCATAAGAGCTAGTCACGTTCTTCTCTCTGTTAGTATCTTGTATATATAAAAGCCAAATACTACTCACTCACTCATCCATCACAGTATCTCTAGAACGGTAATAGCTATTGAGAGATGATATTTTCGATGGAGGTCCCTCTTATACCTTAGGGTACTCGCTAAGAAACATTTTTACGATCCGCCATCTTCATACAAGATAATGGCCATTTGTATGCAGAATTCGGCATAAAGATATCTCCAGAACCAATTGCATTAGATTTTTTATTAGATTGTGTTTTTTTATGCCTCCGAATTCGACATGACAATATCAAGAACCAGTTGCAATCGATTTTATTATTTTTTATTATTTTTATTTTTTGTTATTTTATTATTAGTTTTTTTTTTCTCCGAATTCAAATATTCAAAGTAAAGTATCTGTTTCACACATAAGGAGATTTTTGTCTCATGCCTATCTGTTCAACATTTGTGCGAGCCGATATACTTGTATCTTAATATCTACAACGCTTTTATGATAGATCATAATTAGCTTATTGTTCGTCATAAATATAATTAACCTTCTGTGCCCATTGTTTCTCTTTTACTTGCGCAACGTTTGAAGTGAAACTTCTTTAGCCGCGGTATAGTGAATATGCTTGGATGGAACGACATCGTGAAACGAAGTTTGCGTTTCGAGACTCGTCCAAGTAAAATATTTTTGAAGTGAAATTAACGAATTGCAAGTATGTATTTGTTTTGAGACTCGTCTGTGATGATTTACCTGTAAAATATCTAAAAGGTTATTCTTCGACAAGTCTCGAGTCTCGAACCACTGACCCCTAAGATAACTGTCGGACGCGTAACCACTACACCACGGGAGTCGATAATTTTCTCAACGCAGAATTATAATTACGCAATAACCGTATTATTTTATACATTTTAATAATTAATATATGTATATAAATGTTGTTTTCATGCGATTTTACTTCATTATTCGCTAATATGTTTTGAAAATATTTTATTAATTTAAATTATGTTTCTTTGAGAAGTTTTGTGACTTTGGCGGCATTGTAAACTCTTGTTTATATATTTATAAACAATGTATGTTGCGTATTTACTGATAAATGATTTTTCCCAAATTTTAGTTCGAAGCGGTGTTGTATTATGTATTTATTATTGTTTATTTGGCTAAAATAATGCGTCTAGAACAGTTTGGCAGTGTTTATGTATGTTGCGTATTTAATAAATGATTTATATAATATGCATTACTTAAATAAAGTTTATTGAGCTGTTTCATTATTATTTAAATCTAAGTTATGACAATCTTTTTGTTTTCTTTATGTTGGAACCTACAAATCCTCATTTAAATGAACATAGCATAAAAGTAAAGCAATTTGATTTGATATACGAGTAAAATTGAGTTACGTGCTTCTTCTAGGCACAATTTTAACTCTGAACTATATATATGACATATTTATATAATTATATTATATTAATATGTAGGAGGGAACATAATATAAACTGTTTCTAGAACTTATGTTTCACTTCTAATGTGTGAGAGTGTCACAAATATATACATATATATATATATATATATATATATATATATATATATATATATATATATATATATATATATATATATATATATGTATATATGTATGTATTTTTTTTAGTAACACCTGTGCCACTAATAAAGACTGAGCTCACCCGCCTTTTTATGAAATTTTGATGGTTTGTCGGTAGTAGCCTACAGATAAATAAACCTACTGCGCACATGTTTATACTTTTATTTATGTAAAAAAAAAAAAAAATCACTTTTGACAAAATTAATAAAAGGGAAAGAATTAAATAAATTTAATAATAATGGGTCATAATAGTAAAACAGAGGAAAATATGTGCCACACTAATTGGCAGACTATTTTTAATTTATTTTCAATTCAATTTAAAAATATCCGATAGTGTTATAATAATAGACGCTCCAATATCTAATATGTTCGTTAGAATTTTAGAATCGTCTGATACTTTTACTTTTCTTACCCTTTCTAATCTGATATATATATATATATATATATATATATATATATATATATATATATATATATATATATATATATATATATATATATACACGTAAAAAGTTGAAGGGGGGTATTGTGATAGTATTCTACAATTGTATAAGATTCAGTGAGGCAAAGGGGAAACTTGGAAGCATATTGTATTATGACATTAGCTGGCACTCTGTCAAATTTTATTCTAACGTGTCTACACGTCCCCTTTGCCAAACTGTTCTAGACGCATTATTTTAGCCAAATAAACAATAATAAATACATAATACAACACCGATTCGAACTAAATTTTGGGGGAAATCATTTATCAGCCTAACGTCTCATCCCTTAATAGTTAATGGACAATTCTAAGTGAATCATAATAGATATTTATACTTAATTTTCTTTGGATCCAAGAGGCCGACAAAGATTTGTCTAGTCTTTATAAATTTGTTAGTTTTTTTTGTCTTTAATAAATATATTTAGAATTTTTCTTTTTTTACTTTAATTACTTATAATCTCTTGTCTGTTGACCAGACGTTAGGTTTTTACGAAAATATTTATATTAGAAGTGTATATTTAATTCTGATTTTAAAAGTATTTCATTCTTTTAGTGGTCGTGAAATTTATTTAAATCTACTAATCATACATTTTTACTTTCTCATATATATAAAGAGAAAGTATTGTGATGGCGCGAAAATTCGATTTTGAGATTTTGATGGATTTACACGTTTTATGAAAGTCCTCTGAGTAAAAAAAATAGCAGTTTTTAAAAAATTAAGTCGCGTGCGGAGCCTAAATTGCTGAGCCGATTTTGACGAAATTTGGAATACATGTTTAGGAAACTCATTCCTCTAGGTCCCCTAGGCGAAATCGAGAAATGAATTTTAGCGCTGCGTGATCAAAATTATTTCTCGAAAATAGGATACGATTTTGATAGTAAAATTCTAAAATGTAGTTCATTTAAATACGAATTTAGGAACTAGAAGAGGGAGGCCCTGGTTCAATGGTCCTAGGGAGGCCCTGGTTCGATTCCTCGCCGAGGATAAGTTTTTATTATAAATTTTGATAAAATATTCAATAATAATTAAGTGTACCTACGAAAACTCGAAAACTAATCATAGAAAACACTGGGCTAAGTAATTGTGAACTCGTATACGAGAAAGTTTGTCGGAGTCGTCCCGGACCGATTTTTATTCTTAGGGTGGTTTTACTATTAAAACGGTTATTTGAAAAATGCTTGTCAAAATAAATAGAAAAATAATTAGAATTAAATTAGTGAGGTACGGTATAATAAACACAACATAGTTTAACCAACTAGTTTCGTAAAACTTATTTACTTCATCAGGGTTTATAATATTGGTCATAGGTACTAGACTATACTAAACTGTAAATAAATTGATACTTCTTTAGATTTTTACTCCCTTATGTTTTTTTAGAATATAAATGGATATAATTATTTATAAATTCCTTTGCCTAAATAACTATTAAGACGGATGTTTAGTCCAATGTACTTTGGGACAAAAGAATATCACACTTTTGGTTTGACAAATCTTGTGGTACTTTTTTAGATTGTTACTCCCTTATGTTTTTTTTTTTTTATAATATAAATAACTTTGACTAACTAACTATTAAGACAAAGGGATGTTTAGTCCAATGTACTTTGGGACAAAGGAATATCACACTTTTGGTTTTATAAGGGAAGTAACAGTCTAAAGAAGAACATTCCGTTTACCGTTCTTTAGATTGCTACTCCCCTCTGTTTTGTTTTAAGGGAAGTAATAATTTAAAGAAGTGCCTATTTTGTAACATAAGAAGCTCTCTACGCTCTCTTTAAATTGTAGAATTCTTTATACTACTCTATAACTAATCTTGGTGTTTTTATTTCTTTTTTTTCAGTTGAAGTGAGAGATCAAAATTAGTTACCTTCACACGGTCGTACTACCCATCGGTAGCCACGCTTTAACCAAAGGTACCTTTAATTAAAACTACTAACATTTTATTTTAATTTATGAATTATTTTTATTAGTAAAAAAGTAATTATATTATGAACAATTAAAGATTAGAACTTTTTTAAAAAGAAAAGACGTAATTTTGTAGCGATATTTTATATTGAACAATTTTGTGAGATAAAATTAGATGTTCCTTAAGAATTAGATAAAATAAAGTATCAATTAAATTTGCATTAAAAGTAATTATTGTACCTGATGTCTCTTAAATGTCAGATCAAATCTTTTAAAAAATTACACATTTCAATGTTGTTTTTTTGAAGCATCGTCTGGTTAGCTGATTTATTTTTTATGTATGGTTAGTTTAATAGTGTTTTAATTAGACTTAATTTTTGTCTAAAATATTGAGCTCCTTATTATAAACCTAGGGTTACGTTCCAATATTTCTATTTAAGTTTAAAAAAAAATATCGTTACTAGAATAATAATATTCAAAGAGACTAATCGTTAGGAAAAGTTTATAATTTTGTTTTTAAAAATGTACTAGAGATATATGGTTATTATAGGAAAGTATTAATGGCCATATAAAGCGGAGAGTATTGCTTGATTCTTCAGACTTCATTTAGTTAAAATTAAATAGTGGTAAAAATTAAATGGTTGTATGTAGTCGTGGTATCAGCCTAAACATTCAGGGTGGGTCTATCCTTGTCCCGCTTTTCCCATAGGTCTTCTAATAGACTCAACAGGTGAGCTCATGCATATAAAAAAAATATTTTATATAATACATTTGTTATAGAAGGGTTTCCTCAGAAGTTTATCAATGAAAAATATTTTTTTTTAATTACTTATGACTTGTATTGACAAATAAAAAATACTTAAAATTTCTAGAAAGATTTTTTTCATAACTGAAATTTGAGAATAGAAAACGAAGAAAGGCTTTAAGTAGTGACCTATTTTTATGAACGACAATGATTTTTATAACCTTTATTTCTAGTAGAAAAATAAGGGACGAAATCAGTGTAAACGTTTTTGGTAGATGGCCCTTTTTCCTACCATGTTTAAGCTTCTTAACCAGAGCCCTTGTCAGACAGAAGTGACAACAAGATATTTCGCCCGACCTAAACATCTGCCCCTTCATTTCCCTTGCCTCTAAACCCTTTGCTTGACCTATTTTTTTTCGCCTGAAAGTTATGGCTAGCTACGTTCCTTTTTGTTATATTTTCTTATACTCTAAAATGTTACTCTGGAATCTCCTCTCTTATAACTTAGAGTAATGTATTTACTATTAAAATAATGCCTCTCTAATATCTTTATTGCTATCGTGACTGTACAAAATTTATATAAATGAGAGTTTCCTACTAAATTTAATAATGTATTTGTTATTTTATTATTTTGGATTGTGATTTTTATTATTCAGGCGTTAATCAAAAAAGGAGATACATATGGTATAAACATGACTTATTTAAATTTAAATATTTATATGTATTGTAATTTCTTAATTTTTTGTGAGTTAAAGTCTTTATCATTAGCAAAAGGTAAGTTAACATTTTTACAATTAATTTTTTATTCTTTTGAGATTATCTTATTTCATATTAGGTTTATATATAAGCTACATAATTGAAGGGATACTTACAATACATAAGACATAATAATAATTGTTTTTAATATTACTAATTACTGTTTAAAATGTTGGTGAAGATAGTGATTTTACGATTCACCGCTTTCTAGTCCTTGATTGCGTTAATTGTGGTTAAATACATAGTACAGTAGATGAAACAGAATTCATCGCAAAAGATCCATGTAAATTAAACATGTCAGAGTTAAATGAGATAAAATATCGTCATTCTTAACAGAAGAATCAAATCGACTGATTGTTGAGTAGGTTGGTTCATGTAAGCTGCTCTTTTCAGTGAAATTAGTCAACTGTGGTGAATGAGCCTTAGTCCCTTTTGCGCTGAGTAAAGAGTATACTGTGTAGTATGATGAGCGATTTTTTTTTTTTTTTTTTACTGTGACTCACCATACACACGTGCTGATCAATGGCTCTATCTAATTGCAATCTATTTTAGCATTTATGGTTAATGACTTATATGTCTTCTGCATCAGAAGTGACACTTGACGATGAGTGAAGGGTAAAGGTGAATTTGTAGTATGATAAGCTATGTGTAAATGTGTAACTTCACTGTGATTTACCTTAAGACTCACATACTATTCGATTGATCTATCTAAAATCATTCTATTTAGAATCGACGGTCGTATGTTAGTAACTTAAATGTCAGCTTCATTACAAGTGATCCTTTGTTTCTTTTGCGATGTGTAATGTGTAACTTGCTTTACTGTAAGACGTGCTGCTTTACTCATATAGTACATTAACGATGAGAACGTTCTGTTCTCTAATGAATTTCTTTTAGATCGAGTTCGGTGGTATGTCAATTATTACCTATAAATTCTCTGTTGCGCTCTCACACACCTTAGTTTAGTGGTTTTGATTATTTATTTATTTTTACTTTTCTCAAACTTATAAGTTTTCAGGGATGAAGTTAAAAAAAATACTATTTTTCCGTGGTAGGCTGTGAAATAGTAACTTTAGAGCCTAAAAAACATAGCTAAAATCCATTTTTTCATTACGCGGACTTAAAAAATCTTTTCATTACTCCTAGCTGTAAAGAAAAAATCTTTTACGTCCTAGGAACTAAATGATTTTTATTTTCCGGCGGGTAGTTGTCCAAACTTCCGTTAGTACCGCTACAGCCTTTGTAGAAATGCTTCTAGTACGATTAAAATCCGCTAGATGTCAATGCGTTTTATTTATCTTTTCTTATAGTGTAACCTCTTTTTAAGGTTTCTTTTTTTAAGTCTTAAGTATGTACTAATATTTGTTATTATTATATATTGATTAGTGATTAATATTTAATGTTTTTTCATTGTCTGCTACCTCGGAAAAAATAGCATATGCTACGCGACTGTGAAGTGTTTTTTCATTACCTTGGCAATATTTACTGTCTCGCTTCGCTCGACAGTAAATGTAATTGCCGCGGTAAAGAAAAAACTCACTTCACAGCCTAGTAACATAATATACTATTTTTTAAAACATTTTTGTTGAAGGCAAATTTTTGCCCATACATGGGCATCTTACGGCCTTTATCAGTGTAACATGGTAAATAATTGAGTCTTCTGAGTTTTGTATGAAATGGTTTGGGAGTGAGTAAATTACACTAAACACTTTCTCTAGTTATTAGAGTAACTCCTGAAGGCCTAGAAGTTTGAGAAAATTAGAAAAATAAGGGATCAACCGAAGAATAATTATATATATCATATCGTATATTTTTGTTGTATTTGATTGTTTTGGAGACCTGTAGTCACCCTTGATTATACTAATTGGACTATTTCATCGCCTAACTTGTTTCTTTCGCCTTATCGATTATTCCCACGGATCAACTCCTCTATACTGTTCATCTGGCTATGCAGAATTAATCTGGTTCCCTCCAATTATTTTCACACTGAACTTTCATATCGAATCAATGTCGATCGTTTGACATATCCGGACCCTTTGGCCTTTGGTCTCGGACCAAAATCTACCATTCGTTTTGTTATACAATTATTCAGAATCATTCATCACATATTCAAGAAATATATTCTATTTCTTGCCCCTAATTGTATACATATATTTTTACTTTACCTGAAATATAATTATATTTGAAAGATAAATTTAAACATTAAAAGAAAAAAAATTAGCTAACCCAACATAAGTTGGTTTACCATATACATATACAAAATCTACAATTGTAAAATTTACAATCAGCGAAATTCAAATGGATAAATAAAAATGTGACAATAACTTAGGAAAAATGAGACTGATTCATAGATTGGTCAAACAACCTTGAATCCCTAAATAACCTTAAGATAGAGTTTTTTGATGCCTTAGGACCTATACCGGAATAACATAAAAGTGGGGCAATCAAATTCTCTCATTTTTAATGAAATATAATCTCATAAACTCAAAAGGAAACAACTATATTTGAAAACCCTAATAAATTGTTGAATTTTCTTATGATTTTAATGGAAATATTACTGAAAAATAGCTTGGAGTATTGGGGCTTTAAATGAATTTATTGGTGGTTGAGAGGTAGAGAGAGAAAATTGCTAAATTTCTTTTGCGACCCAATCCTACCATAGCACCTGAGACCTGTCTCTGCAAATCATTCTTGACAGCTTTTCCAAACGCTTGAAGTGACAATGTCCTCTTGCATTATATAAAATTTGCATATTATAAATTTATATCGAATTTCATTAAAAATGCTATAAAAATTTAGGTTTGCCTTAGCCATTAATAATGTCTTCCATTCCCCTCCACCTGGTCTTTTGCTTTTTTAATATTAAATGAAAATTATCTGCCAATTAGTGTGACACATAGCTTCCTATTGCGTACTTTATTAATCTTATGCTTTTACAACCCATAACTGTCTAATTTATTTAATTTTTTTCTCTTTTTTTTTGTTTCCGAGCTTATGTCTCCGATTTCAAAAATTCTTAGACAGAAAACCGTTTCAGACAGAGAACATTTTTGGTTTCGTGTTTGTCGGTCAATTTTTGTGAACCAACATAAATTAAAAACTACACGTCTAATTTTAATTTATTTGGACGGTAGGTCATAATAATTAGCCCATTGTTGGTCCTATATAGATTCAACCTTCTGCGCCCATTTGTTCCACATGCGCACAAACATACATTTGTTTACACTAATATCTTCATAATTACTCATCTGGTTTTTTTTTTAAATTTGCATGGTTTGTTGAAAGTAGCCGCAGATAGCCCCAGATTAATTTTAACTGTTGTGCTCCTTAAATTTTTCTAAATTGATAGGTAATATAAATGTAAATAATCAAAACAATTTTTACAGATTTAAAAAACAAGGGGAAATTAAATAAATTTATCAATAATAGGTTTTAAAAGCATAAAATCAAGATTGTTTGCGAAGTAGAACGAGAGGAAGCTGCGTACCATAACTACTTGACAGATTAGTATCAATTTAGCAATATTGTTATTGTGCGCAGGCGGTTGAAACTAATTTTGGGCTACCTACGGGCTTCTTTAGACAGACCAATACATTTCTTAAAAATCAGATTAATACTTTTGAAAAAATTGTTTCTTTCTTCAGAACGATCACATAGCTTCCGATACTCGGAAGCAATTATAATATATTCGTAATTGAACGTATCTTAGAAATAAGTTTGAATTAAGTTACAGGAAAAATGGTTATTTATAACCTTAGTTGTTATTGACGAATAATTCAAATTTATTTATTTTCACTAAGATTTTAATCTTAATGATATTTCTTATCGAACGTGAGGTGACATTTGTTAAAGTCTCCAATATAATTTGACTCCGTAAACATTTATCTTACATCTAACTTATAGTGAGATATAATGCTCATAATATTTTAACAAATATTAATATTAATTTTTTTAAATAAAATAAATAAATGAAAATAATCAACAAAATTTAGGTATTTATTACTCCAAAATGTAATAAAAAAGTGTAGGTAGATACAAAATTTAAACTATCTTTTAAATCATTATTATTTAAATTTAATCATGGAATTTTGTTGCATATATATGGTATTCATGCACAGTTGCTGAACAACATCGCAAAACAGGAAGCTAACCAAAAGTGGCACATTTTAAAAGATGCCTTTTTATTATTTAAAAAAAAAAAATAATAATATTAGTACAAACATTAATTTCATAGTTAAATTTGATTTGTTGTAGCAACTTGTTTTATTTCTTAATCTTTTGGTTTGCAATATGCTCTTGTAAATATTTAGACCGCTATAGTCTTTAAATTCTCCCGGAGAATATTAAAAAATTATATTCCAGTTTATAACAATCACATTTTTTTAAAAAAAAACACATTTATTTTAATAATTCATTGATAAGTATTTATTTATTTACATAATATCACGCAATTATAATTTATTCGCAGTTACCTTTTTTAATTATATTAACAGAACCCACATTATTTTTAATTTTCTTCTTTTTTTTAATTTAAATAACCTCTAAAACAAAAATGTATTTAGAGAATAATTAAGAAAGAAAGAAAAATCAATTTGTCACTATTTGATAAATATGCCCAAACCAAAAAAATTGCAAAATTATTTAAGAGTTTAAAACCCATTGGATTAGGAAGGAAAAACAAATTGTTTTTCAAAATGTAAAAGCCATTTTACATAACAGCTCAGTACAAAACAGGAGGGCTGTTGTATACGAATAGAAAATTAATGACGAACAGAATAATGGCTTTAGATCAGGCTAGTGAGTGGAGATAGGTTAGACAGCCTTGCTGTTTGTCCTCTGTGATTTATTAGCTTCTGTTACAGAAAGGATGTGATTATGCTTAAATCTGTGGTCTTTATCATCTCAAACTTATACCACTTAAACCAACCTCGAGCGCATTATAGATTAGTTTGTTTCAGGATTAATTTCTAATTAATCCGGTTGAGTGTTGAGAAGAGATTATTAGATCCTGTTGGATCTTGTTAGACTTTTAATAATTAAACGACATTGTGCAAAAACATGGATTAGAGAACAATAGGAAGATTGAATTTCTGTGCAGTTATTTGTGAAGAGAAATCAAGGTCAAATGTTTCTACCAAAGGATAAGTGATTCTAAATCCTGGGTGTGATAAATGCATCTGACGAACGTAAGATAATATGCTAAATGTATTCGAATAGACTGCCAATTAGTGTGGCACATAGCTTCCTCGCATCCTGCCATGTAATTTATTAATTTTATGCTTTTAAAAGCCATTATTGTTTAATTTATTTAATTGTTTCCCCCGTTTATATAATCTCAAAATTATTTTGATTTTATACATGACTTAAAGTATCAATTTAGAAAAATGTAAAGAGCGCTGGCGGTTAAAATTAATCTGGGTCTATTTTCGGGCTGCTTTCGACAAACCGTCCATTTTTCATAAAAATCAGATGAGTACTTTTAAAGATATAAATGTATGTTAGTGTGCAAGAGAAAGCAACAGGCTCAGAAGGTTGAAACTTATATGGCGCCAACAATAGGCTATGACCTACCATCCAAATTTCAAATCGTAAGAATATTTTTTTAAGATATGTTGGTTGGCAAATTTTGAGCGGCAGACCCCCAGACTGACTGGGAACCAAAAATGTTCTCTGGTGTCTGAAACATATTTCTGTCTTGAAATTTTTGAAATCGGTGAACTGGTCAAACCAGTTAGGATCAATAGAAAGTGGAAAATGTACATTTGTTTTCGACGACAGTTGATCTAATTGAGGGTTGCTGAGGGATATTGGAGGTATAGAAGGAGTCCAACAAAAGGCCTAAAATACTTCCTTGTGGTAAAGCAGCTAGTATAGGTAGGACACATGGGTGAGTGAGAAGAGCCACTACTTACATACAATTTTTTACAAGCTTCTATTTAACTTTGAAATTTTGCATTCACGTTTAGTTTGGATGAAAATGCATTGTTAGCTAAGGGACGTCATTCTAAATTCAATATGGTGGAAAGCCCAAGATGGCGGACTAGTTATTTTTTAAGCACACTCATGATATGGGTATTAAATGAAAGGGTTTGCTGAGAAGAATACGAAAAATAAAATGTCTTCACTCTAAATCTAATATGGCGGATGGCCCAAGATAAAAGCTTGTTTTGAAAAATGTTTGTTTAATATTAATTTCCTATATGAGCAGTGGAGTTACTTGATTAAGAATACAAAAAGCACTCTCTATTAAAATAACTATTGTACAAAGCCAGATCTCAACTATAACTAGCCATCTTCAGTGCCGGTGAGGCGAGTCGAAATGAGTAAGAGAATAATCAGTATAGGTGTTAACACAAATAGCTCTGACCATACCCTTGAAGGTGTATCTGAGAGCATCTTCTGGAGTATGGTGGTCATGTCATGTTGTTTATCTTGTGTTTGTCATCTCAGTGCACCACACTCCTGAAGATTCTTTTAGTAGTGGAAACGAGATGTTGGACATCAAACGCTTCATAACGTGATAACCACGCAATACGTGGCACCGTTGGAATGCCAAGTCATTTATAACACGATAAATATTAAAGTTGTATTAGTTAATATGCGGTAAATGTTGAGAGGTGTCAGTTAGATTCCGGTTATTCGCCCACTACAATGAAATGTCATTATAGACATTATCTGTTCACAAAATATGTTTTGTGAAGTAGAAGATGTCTAGAATGTTATCACTGAATTTGAAGGATTCAATTCAAACTTTTGAATAAGGTATCGTTATCTTATCTGGGTAGCCCTTCTTGTTAATTTACAATTCCAAACACTTATAGATTGCAATAGGGATTGAATAATGTCTACAGAGAGAGAAAGTTGGAAGTATTGTGGGGGTGGATAATTAATTTTGACGATATTTTGGAGAGCTAATAATATATAAATATATGTATATAAAATTATCTACTTAAATTATAAAAAGCTTAAGTTGTCGATATTGGATTACATTAAAGAATTAATAAATACTGTATGTCGATAAACTGATTGACAAAGTAGTTCTTTTTAAATAAGTTGGTGAAACGAACAGTGAATATAAGAAAACTCAGCTTATACTACTTAGAAGTAATTAATCTCGTAATGAATCATACCCTACTAGTGATCATAATATAAATTTATTTTCCAACTAAATCTGATCGAGAAAAACTTAATTACATGGCAAGTTAGCTGGTCACATCTAAAATTGAACAAATTTAACAACTTAAGAAGGCTTACGAATTAAAAAGTATATGATAATACTCTAAACATTATCTGTGGTCTGTGGCATTAGAATTATCTAGAAAGTATGATATGAATTTTGGGGTAAATTATTATAATAGCATTTATTAACTAAATCTTTTTTAGATAGCCGCTAATCATTAAATATTATAGGACTATTACCTAACACTCACACCTACTCCATTTAAAATATTATAAAATATATCACTTCACTACACAAAAACTTCAGCTTGTATCAGTTTAAAATTTTACATGCCCGTTTCAATTGTACTTAAGACGCTGTGTATGAAGTTTTATTAAAATCGTTATATTAGAACCTAAGATATTTTCTATATTTTAAAGGTCTAAGTCCGCTTTAATAAATTTAGTGATCTTTAACACTTCATAGCGGTATCGGTGTTGGCTTTACTAAAAAAAAATATTTACAAAAGTTGTTTGTCTCATCTTCCGTCCTAAAATTCCAATTTTACATTTGAAGTTTACGTTTACGCGAGCGTTGTGCGCGAACGCTTGGGCGGAAGACGTTGTCCAACGAACTCTTCCTGGATATTGGTAAAATGAACATGTGTGCCAAATTTTACACAAGTTATCGCAATCGGTCGATTTCGTGACAGTCGGTTTAGTGTTTGTGACGGTCGTTTTTTCGGATTCACTTCCAGGCTCCAGACGCTGTAACGTGCCATAAGGAACTTCGTTCTAAAATCGAAATTTTTGGGTCAAAGTTCGCTATACTGAATCACCTTAAATTCTTGCTTTTATCTATTCTATTCTCTTGTATTTTGTTAAAATTACTTTTATAAACTCCTATTCTTTTGGTGTCACTAGCGTTCTAAACCATTAGTTTTAATCGTAAAATCCAAAGCGACGAGCCTTCTCGGTTCTCGGTTCGTCTATTTTTCACAAAGGCCCTTGATTACAGATAACTCTTCAGTTTTATCTTTCTAAATTTTTTAATATTCAAACCTATGTATAAAACCAACAATTTTCACAATTTTTTAAATATTTATCTCAGTGAAAAATAAATCTGACCTAAAAATTAATTATTTATTTGGCTGAAAGAACCGAACATAATGGTTTAAATTAACAATGGTTTTAATAAAAAAAACCCTTTGGAAGCCGGCAAACCGATTGGTTACAAAAGATTTGTCAAGAATTATGTTTGTTATTTCCTCAAAGAAACCTTTTTTTAGAAATTAAAGTTTATTTTTGAATCCTACTATATATTTAATATCATAACGTTGAGATTAATATCATTAAAAAACTAGGGCATGAACTAAAATATTTATGATCCTAATTGGGTCCAAAGTAATGCCGCTGTATGTTAAGTTTGCGCATTCCTTTTGATGATATTATAATATACAGATTTTATGATATTTTATAATAAGTCTTGAATTGTGGTTGAATATTAATATTAATGGTATCAATAAATTATTTTAAGTTTTATTTTAGGTTTATCAAGTAAAACAAGTGTACCTACTTTAATTTGCTTTATTAAACATTAAAACATAAAATAGTTTTACATCGTTAAAATAAAACCATCCTGTACTTTTTTAAGAAAGAAGAAAAAGAAGAAACAACTTGATCCAATTCAAGAGAGCCAGCGAGAAAATTTCTGTAAACTTTAAACGAAGTAATGGTTTTCTGAGTTTTCTTTTTCCTTCTTTCGAGAAGCATCTCGGCGAGTTTTTTTTAAAGGTTTATGTTAAGAAGAAATGGAAAGAGATAACTTGATAAGTTTGTGGCTTAGAGTAGAAAAAAATTCGCCTTGAGTTTAAGCTGTTTGTGGAGCAAGTGGTTGAATCTAATACTACTGTCAATATATACTAAGACATATATATATATATATATATATATATATATATATATATATATATATATATATATATATATATATATATTATATATATTAGATTCCCGTGAATCACTTCGGAGCGGTTATTTTTAATCTGTTGGTTATTTTCCTTAGCAACTCTACTCTACTTTATGGTACTCGAAACTTAGCACTTTGACGGCAGGGTCATGTTGAGTCCAAGCTTCAACGGAAACCCGAACTTCGTCTAACTTATAATTCCTAATATTGGCGTTTATGTGCAAATATTTAGAATTTAGACACATGCAACTTGTCAAACAACCTGTCAAGGTTTTTATTCCTCATCATTGTGTGTTTAAGAGGGATGAGGACAATATTAAATAAAAGAGTAGGGTTTGATTCAGCTGCCCGAACTTCCAGCAGTTCTTTGAATGATCATTTACTAGTTGGTCCCAAGTTGCAAAAAAACATGGTTGTCGCATTTCATTGAATTTTTGTCTTCATAAACATGTTTTTACTATGGATGTAGTAAAAATATTCAGACAAATTTTAATAGATGCTATAGATAGGATTTACTTACCTATTTTATGGCGCTTTGGTCCAGAAGAAGAAGCCATTGAGGAGAATGAGCTGCAAACTGTAACTTACGGGACAACACCACCCCCTTACTTAGCTATTCGTGCTTTGGGACAAGTTGCGGAAGATGAAGGCGCTGCCTTCCCATTGGCTGCTGCTGCTGTGCTCTAAGACAGGTATGTCAATGATTATGGTTATAGGCGCAAATTCATTGTCTGAAGTTTTAGTGCTTCGTCGTCAAGTCATTGCCTTACTAGGTAAAGGTGAGTTTAGCTTGGTAAAACTGCTGATCTTCTGGTTAAACTGAAGCTAGCTTCCACATTTAAAGGTTCTAGTGCATTTTATTCCACAAAAATCTTCAAGTCATATTTTGCAATGTGGATCGTTAAAATATTTTAAATATGATATATATTTATATCAATAATGTTAAATTATTTATATACTTTTGTGTGTTATGGAGATGAATCATGTAATTTACTTTTGTTTCCGCGAGATTGCTGAAGGTAACAGAAGCTATGTGATAGTTCTGAAGAACGAAAAATATTTAGGTCTCCGATTTCAATAATTCCAAGACAGAAATCCGTTTCAGACATCAGGGAATATTTTTGGTTCCGTGTCTGTCTGTCGGTATGTCGTTCAATTTTTTCGAACCAACATATCTTACAAACTACACGTCCAATTTTAATGAAATTTTTGGTGATAGGCCATAATTAGCCCATTGTTGGTCTCATTTGTTTCTTTTCCACATGCGCACAAACGTACATTAATTTACACCTATAGCTTCAAAAGTACTTATCTGATTGGTATGAAACTTTTATAGTTTATCAAAAGTAGCCCGCAGATAGCCCCAGATTACTATGAACCGTCTGCGCTCTTTAACTTTTGCTTAATTGATACTTTAATTCAAATAAAAAATCAAAACAATTTTGACAGATTAAAAAAAACAGAGGAAACCATTAAACAAATTAGACAATAATGGTTTGTAAAAGCATAAAATCAAAAAGTACGTGATAGCATGCGAGGAAACTATGTGCCACATCAATTGGCAGTCTATTTTAGTTTCGTTCTTTATATTAAATATAATTATTGTCGGGTTTTTATTTTTCACTGTCTTTAGTGCTTCAATTTACCTTACTTACTCTATGGCCCTGGCCGTTGCTTCTTGTATTGATGATCTTATTTACTGTATGTTACAGTTGCCCTCCCTCATGGTGGCAGCATAAAATAGTTCTCGAAAGTCGGCTTTAATCAATAATTGTGAAGTTTTTCTTATATCTGACCGTCTCCCTGTAGTAGAAGAGTTAGTAGAAGGAGTCTTACCTTACATATAAATATATCTCTTGTCGAGTGGAGTTGCCTGGTGTGTATATATATATGTATATATTCGGATGGTACTTATATAAATCAAACTTTATTAAATTCGATTATATCTCATCTATTTAAATTTTAAAGTTTGAAACCAACATCAATCATATTTTCTCTCATTAATAAATAATTTCATCTCTTCCACTTCCTTATTAGTTTAATTTATCTAAACTTATATTAGTAATAAATTAATATAAACTGGGTAAAGTTTATCTAATCTTAGTCCCTTGAACATTTCATCATGTAAATAATGCATAAAATGTATGAAGTCAACATTACTATGTAAATAACTCCTTTGAAACTGACTTTTAAAATGATTTATTACTTCTTTTGGCTGCAATTAATGTAACCCAGATACAATTGTGGAAAGTTTGAACCTCTTTTAACAAATGTATTCCTGATAATTAACTCTAAGATCATTTGAAATTTAGTGATTTGTATATAACCTTTCCAAAGTTGGTATTACTATTTAAGAATATTTAATATCGTGATCTCTCTCTCTCTCTCTCTCTCTCTCTCTCTCTCTCTCTCTCTCTCTCTCTCTCTCTTCTATGTATATATATATATATATATATATATATATATATATATATATATATATATATATATATATATATATATATATATATGTGTGTGTGTGTATGTGTTTATGTGTTGTGCATTCGAGATGCTGAAATGTCTTTCCTTCTAGCACGATTAGTGTTAAAGTACATTTAAAATTGATTAATTTTGCTTGAATAATGAATGCCCTTAAAATATTATTGATCAAAGTAATTACTTTAAAAATTTCCTAGTAAGTTACGTGTAAGGGTGTTCCCAACGTTATTTCATCACTTGAATTGTTTTCGAATTTTAAACTTTTGCGGTTCGTTTCGGGTTAGAACACGATTAAAAAAAAACTATTTACTTGCCTTTAATGTTATTTGAATTGGCATGAGTTAAAAGGAAAAACTTTTTAAATTAGATTTTAGCCTTTTCTTTATTAGTATGACACATTTTATTAGGGAATAAGAGTCATAGTTTGTCTGCTATTGAGAAACATCTCCGGAGATACTAAATTTACCTCTAGGCATTTTGCTGGTGCCCTCCATTCCTCTTCTAGGGTTCATTAAGCTAACAGAACTTAAAATAGCCGGAATCAAATAAAACTCGCCCTCCTTAGCAATTACGTTTATAGTCAACAGTATCCCGTGTCCCTCAGCTCCGCAATGTAATTTACATTCGACGTGAAAATAAACAGTGCTTAATTCCGAACAAAAACTCTTAGCGAGAAAACGGATAAAGTCAATATTTATTCACTTGTTTGCCAAGATGATTTCTTACTTAGTCGATACAATTGTTTCATTTATTTATTTACTGACAACTGACAGACTTGAATAAAAGATTCTAGTTCCTTTTTGATAACAATAAATCAAACTAATTTTGTGTATACTTTAAATTTCACCATGTAAATCTAAAATTACAGTTTTTTATAAATACTTCTATACCTAAAACTATTTAACAATCCAAAATAAATTACTAGTGCACTATTTTAAAATAACGTAATTCAATAACTATGTGGAATTACATAAATTGAGACTTGTATATTTAATGATGAAGCTTTCAGCCTTCATGAGGGAGAAAAAAAATCAGTGCCAATTGTGAAAGAAATAGAGTTATATCATTACAAATATGTATCAGCTGCGACTATGAAGGCTGAAAGCTGCTTTGTTAAATAAATAAGTTTGAATTTACGTGAAGATTATGTTATTCCTTATTATTTAATTATGTTATTCCTTTAGGATGGCCTCCATATACAATCACAACAATGTATATGTTTATCAGTTATGTCACGTAACTAGTACTAAGAATAAATGATTTTTGAAATGATAAGAATAAACTTATGTTTTGTATAAAATAAATAAGCTAGGGAGTACAGATACTGAGTTGCTCCTCCCAGCGTCCCAACATGTCCTTGTAATCTTTAGTAATAATGTTAGTGACCTGTTAAATTATTTTTATTTAGTTCTAATATTCTTTACAAAAAAAAAAAATAATTATAATAAATAAATAGTATACTTACTACATTTGACCGTAAATGCGATCGCCTTTCCGCTCGGATGCCAATTTTTTCTGCATTAATATTGCTTTTTATGTTGAATGAGTTGGGTGTGTGAGGGGTGAAATAAAAGTGTAGAACTACTTCATGAAATTGGCTGTATTTCGTTCCTTAAGGAACATCTTCAGGCCTGTTAACAAAGGTACTTTTTTATATAAATTATAGTTGGGCGACAGTAGCGACTGTCGCTGAGGATTCCTCCTCTTCTGAGTTTGCATGTTACCGTTTCCTAGCTGAGCGATTCTTAACATTCAAACTTAGCTCCGCGATAGTCGCTGGGTGACTATTGCTAAGCGTCTATCGCTGGAATCGCGCAAAAATGTGCAAAGATGACCTTTCACATTATAAGGTCTCGTTTTTAAGTCTAAAAAAGGTATTTAAATAATGTATTTCTGTCGTTTGTAGTCTGTGCAAACTCCTGGAGCCATAGCAGCTTGACCGCTTTCGAAACTTGGTATACTTGTTCAGAAAATTCATACCCCTAGGTAAATAAAAATGTAACTATTATATGTTTTAAAATATTTACAAAATAGGTAATTCAACAGCGCACAACTAATGTTTTTCTCCGTCATGTCTTACTTGATCTGAGAAAAAAAAAACAAAAAAAAAAAAAAAACTATTACGTTTTAGATCATTTAAGCACTTGGTTAAATTAGGTTCACTTAAAACCTCTTTGAGAAAGTCTGCAGCCTGTAGATGTGAAGGTATATCTTGTGCAATAGTGTTACTTAAATATTTTTGATAAATAAAGGATACCGGTCTTATTGTGTGGTTAGAGTGTTTTGAAGTACAACCATTTGTACCTAGAGGTACTACAGCTTAATTATCACAAAGAATCAGAATAGGTGGAGCTGTTAATAAACTGTGAGAGGTTAATTTTTTCATTAATTGTTTTAATGCAATGACAGCCTTAAGACTAGATGTTTTAATTAAAGAAGTGTACGTAGCGCCTAAACGATAATTTGTAAAATTTTGAGCCCGACGTTGAGCATCTAATCTAACTTTATATTTAATTTTGATACCTTGAAATGTTTTGTGAAGACTCATCTAGATCCAATTGTCTTTATTCCTTCAGGCAAGTCGATAACGTCCCAAGTATGATGATTCTTCAGTGTGTTCAGTTATTTTCACATGGCTTCCTCCATTGTTCTTTTCTCCGTGGATTCCGTAACTTGAATAAAGATAAAGTCGTGTCACTGTTATCATTGTATGGTAAATATGTTTTATCCAGTTCGTCGTCAGAAAATAAAATATTTTGGAAGTCAATAAGTTTGTGTGCGTTGCTCACAGACCTGCTGGTAGCATTTTCCTCCCTTTTACATCACTCCTTTATCTTTACTCTTTTCCAGGTCTGTTTAATCTTCAGTTAAAATTGGTTCTGGTCTTTAGTAATTTGACATTAGCTTCTAATATTAATGTCAGAATCTTTTTGAGTTTCAATAAGTGTCACATCTCTTTTTTAAGAAATTGTATCATTTGTGATATCGAACACTCTTTGCTTTTCTTTGTTTTGAATAATCAAGAAAATACCTGGCAGCATTTTAGAGTCTAATTTAAACCTCTTTTCCTTAGGGATCTAAATAGCAGGTACAATCAAAGGTCCTGGGATGCGACACATTACGTCTCCTTATATCTCATTCTTCAGGTGTTACTTTGTCCAGTGCTCTTGATGGCGTTCCATTTTTAAGCTAAATGGTGGTGCCAGCTGCTTCAGCTCAAAATCTTTTAGATAGTCAAGAGTCTATGAGAAGAGCTCGAACACCTTCAATAATAGTCCTGTAAGCTAGAACAGCCAACCCGTTACTCTGCAGTGAGAAACTACAAGGAAGGTCATGTGTTATTCTATTATTTTCTAACAGGTAGACACATCCTCATTCTGTATCGTTCCAAATTCTGTATCGTTATCTGACCTAAAGCGTTTAACCTTTCTGCCTATGTCATTTTGAACGTTCTTAGCCCATTTAATAAATTCAACTTATTTTATTTAAGGTAAGCCCTTATTTTGAATAAAATAAGTAAATATCAAATAGATTTAACTTATATCTGTGTATGGAAGGTAAAGGGCACTATCTCCATTTTTTATGAAATTGAGGTTTTAATAGTTTCCTATTCATTGTTTCCCCCTTTTTTAGAGGTACAAGGCACTATGTGCTAAAACTAAAACTCGCGGATTTAGCCAGTTGGAAAAGGCACTATGAACCAACATGCTGGGGAAAAGTGCACTATTTGGACATGTAGCTGTTTACCTCCAGAGAATTAAGAATAAGTTAGCACTATGTCCAGATAGTGCCCTATATCCACTCCACTTAGTAGAGTGAGAGAGCTACTAGTCTTATCAGTATGGCCTTGCGCCATACATCATTAAAAAATCATTAAAATAGCTCTCCCGAAAAATTTACAATTTGGCTCATAGTGCCCTTTACCTCCGATACACAATTTAGAACCAGCTTTAGATGCTTCAAAAGATTGAACCAATTCGATGTGGATTAATTCAATAGGATAGGTTGTTTGTTTATATGAAACTTCCTTGAAAGGGATTCTGGAGTATTTGGACTGTACACACTTCACATATGGCCTACTTGTGTAGTCTATTGCATACTATGTCATTCTATATTTATAATTAATGTGTCCTAAAAGTTAGTGCCAATCACTAATTTTCGGTTTTTTACTGTTCGGTGAGAATGCAAGATTTTTTATTTCATTTTTATTAAAACTGCCGATCTTTTCTGCTACAATGTTTTTAAAACCATCATCATTTGATATTATTACACATTCATTTTGGTTGAATGATACGTCAAAGTTATTTTGAGTTAGGTAGAAGATAAACAATAGATTTCCAGTTAAACCTGGTACATAGAGCACCTTATCTAAAAACATTTCATGGTTATTAATATCCTCAATGTATGCTTCCTTAACTAGTTTGCTTTTAATAGTATAGCCATTAGCATAGAGATATTTTTTTACCTATGGTGATGTATTGTCGATCATATCCTTCCTTGTCGTCATATCATAGTAGTCCCGCCACTATAAGACTATTTGTCATGACTCATGACTATCTGGATTTTTAGATGCAGTCTAGGCATGTTCATTTGAAGGAGGCTTCCTGAGACTAAAATTAGGCATCTTGTGATAAGAGTGGGGGTTACCTTTGCTTGTTTTCTTACAAGCATTATTTTTTTACTTTTTTTAGGGTTATGCCAACAATCTCTAGCGAAATGACCAGGTTCCTAACTTAAAAAAATTAAATTCTCCATGTATTATTTCTAGATGCTTTAAAGTCTAGATCGATAATTCGGCTCCGGTTGTTAAGTTTCTCCCTTTCTTCGACTAATTTTAACGATCTACAATGGTCGAGAGCAGTCGCTTCGGGTAGATTATCGAATTGGGTAAGAACTAGGTTATATTTACTCGTAACCCTCTTATCACCCTCTCAACTCAGAATCAGATAAATATTCCCGAATCAATTTTTCTTTATTATTTAATATGCACCTGGGCCTATAACCAATTGTTGGACTAATAAAAATAAGACTGTTGAATATTTTAAACGTTTAATATAAACATGTATAATAATTAAATAGCGCACAACTCTCATGTTTTTCTTCGACATGACCCATGATTTAAGAAGGGGGAGAGCATATACTGTATTGACAGTATACGGTTGCACTATACAAAAAAATCTAAATAAAGATTTAAAGTTACCTTAACAACTCCCCAAAAAACACTGAAAATAGGAACTTTTTTCTATAATTTTTATTAAAATATTCTCAAAACTACCACGTAAGTCTAGTTTCCGTGATATTAATGAAAATAATCTGATTTAGCTGAAAATCGAAAATTAAATGTAAGCAATTACTTATTGAACACTTTTTAAATATTTTTGATAATAATTTAATTATATAGATGATTTAAATATTAAATTTATATAAATTTAATCTGATAAATTTTAATTCATTATCACTTTTTGTATAAAAAAAAAGTTTTGTTCGATTATATCTGAATTTTATTTATTTCTCTAAATTCAAATAATATTTTAAACCTGTTGTTCTGTCATTAATAATTTTCTTAAATTAGTAATATAATTTAATCCTTCTTGTATTGTTATTTGTGCCTGATGATTTTTCCAGCGGGAAATTGAAAATAACCAAATAGCGTTATTTAGTTAGCTGTAACTAATAAACAAACGTCCTACATAATCTTGGAACAAGAATATAAATATTCAATTATGCATAAATAAAAACATGCAGTCTATTTTACCAAGATTGAATCTATATTAAAATTTATAAGATCCTTTTTATAAAATAATCAATTATCAATTATGCTGAAATTGATAAATCTTTTATACACTCAATTTATTTGGTAAAAATGAATACTATAAATTTAAGAGGATGACCTATGGTAACCCTTTGTGTATTTAGGGTGTTTGAAGTAGAAATTTCTTGAATTAATTTGAATAATCATTTTCTTTCTAAACCCATTTATTATTAGAGGCTCAAACTCTAATAAACAAGTGAATATGAAATAAATTCGTTATAAAAGTGAATTAATTATATTTTATATGTTGTCTTTAGATTTTATATAACCAAAAAATTGGGGATGCTTTCGAGAAGAATAAAATTTAACTGTAGTTTGTTTCTTGAGTATATTATTATAATAATAAGTAGGTACTTGTTTTAATTGTTATTCACCTTATAAAAGAAACAGAGGGGGTAAAATCTGAAAAAGGTGTACTGCATGTTCTTTTTTAGACTGTTACTCCCCTTATAAAACGAGAAGTGTGATATTCCTTTGTCACAAATTACATTGGTCTAAAAATCCCTTTGTCTCAATAGTTATTTAGTCAAAGTCATTTCTATTCCAAAAAACATAATATTGAGTTTATTGGAAAAATTATGTGTAGTTCTTTCTAACCTTATATAGAATTCCAATTATAATGAAATATATGGTGATTTAAATCAAATTATAATTATCATTAACTTCGGGAGACATACAGAGAAAAATAGACCCCAGCAACGGGTAAATTGAATTTAAAATATGGTGGTTCCTCATTTTATAAATGCAGCTAAGTAAAACTATTGGGTACTTTTATCTGATTAATTTAAATTGATGCATCAATAAATTTACTATTTTATGTTAAAGGTGGACTTTTATGGTCTATTTTTTATTATAATCCTTAAAGTAAAATTATTCATGTAGTATTGGGTAATCAGAAGAATCTTATTAGTATGTATAATAAAGTATAAGTCCATTAGAGATTTTCAGCTTTTACTGTATAATGGTATTTTAAAATTTTAGCTTTCGACCAAAAATAACATTAATTATTATTGCTAGTTGAAGGTATAGGAGAAGAGAATAAGTCTGAGTGAACAGAAAATAAACTATAGAGGAGGAAAAAGAAGAATTATGAGCAAAAGGGGTGTGAAAGGAAGAGGAAGAATAAGAAAGTTAACTCGAGAAGATAAAAGAAGTGATAACCAATGGAATGTGAATTATGGTGAAAGAAAGAGAAGAAATATGAGTATAAGGAAAGTGAAATAAAGAGGAAGAAAAAGAAGTGGCAATTGGGATGTAAAAAAATATTTGTATATCTGATTTTACAAAACTAAATTCTTATTTGAATTTGGTGAATGAGTTTTATACACAGAATTTAGACATATGCCGTGTTAAGGTTTGATTGGTTAGCTTGGTATTTATATTTGGTAGGTATATACTTGAAGATGGATTAGAAACGTAACATTTGGGTTAGTAATACATCTGAAATTATAAGTACAAAATAAGAGATGGCTTATAAATAATCGTATAATATTATCCAAGGTAAATGTAAAATTTATATTTCTTCATTTAGTTTTTTTTTTTTATATTAATGAGCTAACATTTTTGTCACTATAATTATTATTATTCACATTGTTAGTTACATTGTAATCATTATTATGATTGCATGTACAAAGTTTTCCTCTAAATGCTTAAATTGTTTGACGTGACACTTTTATAATTAACCGGTATGTATTTGACATATGTCTCTCAAATAAAAAATATTTAATTGTAAATGTAAATTTCATTTATGTTGACAGCTGTGTTAGATTCTGTTCAGCTCTAATAATTGTTATTTTGTAACTATTTCAAATCCGGGGTAATAACATGTAACAATTTTTAATAATTATGGTACATGTTCGTTCCCAATTTCTATCTCTATCTTTCTGAAAATGATTAATTCTAATTAAACATCACTTAAGTTAATAGGTTATTAACTCAGGAATAGTTACGTGCTATTGTTACTCCTACATATTCTTGCCCCTCGACACTTTTCTATTATAATCACTTTTTTTTTTTCTCTGCTATCATTTGCGATTCTGTACTCTCACTTCTTCTTTTTCCTTAATAGTTCTCTTCTATTACGCTCACCTCTTCTTTATCCTCCACTACCTTTTACTTTCCTGTACTCTTACTTCTTCTTTCTCCTTTATATTTCACTTCTATTACTCTCACCTCTTCTTTATCCTCCACTATCTTTTACTTTCCTGTACTCTTACTTCTTCTTTCTCTTTTATATTTCACTTCTATTACCTACTCTCACCTCTTCTTTATGCTCCACTATCTTTTACTTTCCTGTACTCTTACTTCTTCTTTCTCCTTTATATTTCACTTCTTTTACGCTCACCTCTATTTTATCCTCCACTATCTTTTACTTTCCTGTACTCTTACTTCTTCTTTCTCCTCACTTCTTTATTTTCATCCTTTATCGTCCAGCTACACTGATCTCTTTTATCAGAGCAGCAGACATACAAATTTAACAATTAAATAATGTTTAAATTAATAACTAAAAATTTAAATATAAAGAATAAACTTAGCTTAATAGTTTAACTTTTGTTACCAATACAAGCTGCCAATTGTAGTATCAAATCGCATAATCCTACAGCTCTTCCTTCTTGTTCTAATTTTTTTCACTTTCTCTGTTACTTACAATGGTTAACAATCTGGTTTAAAATAATGTCACTAGTAGAGATATTTCCTTTTATGTTAAAATAAAAATCAGTACAGTAAAAAATATCTAAAGTTAAAAAATAATGAAGCTGCTATAGAAACAAAATAGTATGTAAACATCACAAAATTGTAAGTAAAAATGTCATTGGAACGACATACTCGAACATTTTCTTTTGTACTGAATTTAAATCCAATAATATTTGATTTTGGTATAATATTTAATTTATTGTGGTCTCAGGGAGGTCTTTACATAAAAGGAATTGTTCAATAATAGATTTTTCATGAATAAATGGTACAAAAGTGACTACTTGTGGTGGGAGTGAACCGATTGAGCGCGAAAGTAACAAACTTAGAGTCGATTGAGCGCAGACCTTAAAAACTGTTGAGTGTTAACTGAGCGCAAGTACTTAAGACTTACTTTTTTTGATTAGTTACTTAGGTCAGTACAAATAAAATAAAAACGAACTCAATCAAATAAAAAGTCAACATTAATTATTTTAAATATTGTATTACATTTTACGTAATTGTCAAAGAAATATCTACAATAATAATAATAAAACATAATTAGGAATAGGCGGATAATTTCAAGGTAGCTCGTAGTACGAGACGTAGCACGCCTGGCTGAAGAAATGCGGAAGCGGTACCAGTCAGGATCTCCGTGGGCAGAATGATGGTTTTTAGTGCGGTAGAAATCCCACACTATCTGGCTGTTTCGCCACTGCTAGGTGCCTTTTGAAGGTTTTTCCATCAATAAAAAAAAAAAAAATAATAATAATAATAATATTAATAATAATAAAAATCACCTTATTCTCCATAATAATGCTACAAAGAACTAATTAATTTTAATGCAGATGTTTGACCGCTGCTGTACGTAAACAATAACTTTACTACTCTAGCAAGTGTTGTGGAGTATTTCTTCGTTCAATATATAAGTCTGCAGCAGATACTCCACAAAATCATAAACTTTTTTACTAGGTGGCATAGTTGGTAAAACGTCCAATATGAAGCACTGAGCAACTTCATCAAGACTTACAAAATGGAGGCTGAAATCTAGGTTTAACCATTTGCCTATAATGAGATCTTGGTTTTCTTTGTTCTTCTTATACTCTAGTTGTACTCTCTTTATAATCTTACTTATAGGCCAATTTAATATATAATAATAAACTATATTCCAGCTAACTGTCTTTACCTGTTTATTTACATATTATAATTCTTGCGCTCAATTGACTCTATGCATGCTGGACGCACCTCGCGCTGAATCATCTCTTATCAATAAAAATCTCGCGGCGAATCAACACTGTGCCTACAGAAGTTCTTGCGCTCAGTCGACTCTCATGATTTAATCCTTTTCCTTGTGGTTTATTATTTTTTTATTATGGATCCCTCGGCACACCTGGCCAGCCTCGCGGCACACAGTTTGGGAAACCCCGGCTTAGGGAAGCTTACATTGAGGAGCTTAGCCAGAGCCACATTCCTGATTTTATAAATATTTTCTTGTAATTAAAACAGCGAAAATCTTTTTGACCTGTTAAATAATGAAACATTTATAACATTAATTTCATGATTTCACAATATTATCTCGGAAATAATTTAGCTAAATAGTTTTAGGATTGAGTTGAAAGGCTTTGTGTCCCTGGCATATCTCTGCCTTTGACAACTACAAAATTAAATGGAGATTTTGCTGAATCATGAGGAAATTCGTCAGCGAATTGGTTTTAATATTCAAAATATTGATTTAAATGTCCAATACAAATAATAATATAAATTCAGAGGAGAGGGCGTAGTCGAATTATTATCGCATTTGCCTGAAAATAATGTGTTAACACCGACATAATCTAGTATAAAAGATAGCTAACCTTGTTAACCGTTGATTTCGTAGTTATTATCCGTTAAGTAACATTTAAAATTTACCTTCATCTTTATTGTGTCCAATCTTTCCGTTGGATCTTCCGCGCACATTACTGTTTGTATATTTTGATATGCGAAATGCCAAACGTTAATTTCTCCAGAGTAGAGTATTCAAAATTCTCCACGTACTCTAAACTTAAACATTCATCTATTGGTTGGCACTCACCTGGAACACTCTTATCCCACTTAAAAATTATTTTAAGTTTTGCTAAATTGTAAAGATATTTTAATAGTTTATTAGATATCGGGTTTTAGTTGATGCGTATTGTTTAGTCTAAGATCTATTAGCGAATTTTCAAACTTTTTAATGGCTTCAAACTTTTTGTAATGCGAATTTTTGAAAATTTTCTCCATGGAAATCCGTTTTAGACCATTCTGAATCGATTCCTAAAATTTAAATCCTTTTTTTATAAATGTATATATGTATGTATGTATGTATATATATATATCTATGTGTGTCACTCCTAACGATATCTCCCCTTAGGATACACTTAAAAATTTCAAACAAATTCTAAAATGTCAATAATATCAAAAGAAATTATGAGTTCGTTGGCCGGAATTTTTGGAGTTCATTTAAGGGTCAAATTTGACAATTTAGGGTCAAAAATAGCATTAAAACGTGTTTTTCCCATTTTACCCCCACTTATATGAAAATATGATAAAAGTGTACATAACAATAATTACTGTACTCTTTAAGAGCTTTCCAACGACATGTATTTTGAAGGGTAAATACAATTTTGACTTTTGTACCCCCCATACCCCTGTGTACCAATTTTTTTTTCACCCATCCAAATTCTAAACAAAAATTTTCCTATATTATCATAAGCCAATAATACGCAGATTTCTTTGAAAATTCGCTCATTAATCGTGGTGCATGACTGGACTTTTTTTAAATTATCTATTTTTATTAATTTATGGAGTGGCTTATCCCGACCATTTTATATTATATTGACTAAAAAAATATTTATTATTATATATTTCAAGCCTTGGACCTTGAAAAAGCTTGATTACATTATGTGTTTGGAGATTTTTAAATCGGTCCAAAAATTATATAATCCAATTCTGTGGGTGAAATTGTTCTCTTGCAAATCAATAGGTTTAAAAAGTCTAGTTTATTTTTGTTTTTTTAAAGGATTACTTTTGTTAAGTTAAATGAATTTTTTGAGATTTAGAAGGTAAAAAACTTAATAAGGAACTTATTATAACTGAAGATGAAAAAGACTAAGAATAAAAAATGTTTGTTCTGAAAGATAGTCCATAAGATAAGAAAAGCCTTTACACTAAGTCTCTGTCCTAGAACGAGCGTTCATCTCTACTTTAAAAACTCCACTCTTTTGGTTGAAGGAAAAAAGTTACTAATACCCTCTTTTATTACGATACTTAAGATCCCATTTATTTTTTTTCATCAAGTTTTTCCTTGATGATTTTGAAAGAAAAAAATGTAAAATGGTGCCTAAAAGCAAATTTATGTGTGCGATATCACTTTAGTTAAATTCATTAAAATTAATCATAACAGAGATATTATTCTCTAATGTTATATTATGGTAATAATTATTACATGTAACATGTACTTTCTAATTTTTCATAATAAATTAGGCAGTTACACTATCGTAAAGCGGATAAAGTTTAGAAAAATATTTTAAAATAGTTGATTTACCTTATATTTTTGTATATCTTAATTACAAGTTCAATTAATTGTATAAATTTATTTCCGCGGTCTGCGATTGTCATGGAGGAGGTTTTGGGTTAGATTCCTAACTCCACGGGTAATAATTATTTTTTATTACATTTATATATATAAAAATAAAGTTTTGTCTGTACATTCATCCGAATTGCAAAATTTTAGGATACTTTTTCATTTCATACATTCGGATCCGGCCTTAACTTATTTCGTGTATGTATGTACGTGTATGTGTGTGTCTGTCGCCACCACTCCGACTTTATAGGCGCTAAACACTATATAAGCTTAACTAAATGGATTATTTTTTTTTGCAGAAGTGTGCGAGTGTATGTTGCGCATGTTGTGGGCTTGGTTTCATCGAAAAATATTGTTTAGAACTAAAGTTACTAACAATTTTCTAAAAAAAAAAAACATTCATCAACAGACAATTTCGGTTATTGATTCGAATATAAAAAACAAAAAATTAATTAAAATTTAATAATTAAAATTAAAATTTCACCAATTTTACCTCTTTATAACACAAATAATTTCTGCTGAATTTAATTTTGATATCTGCCGCCTTGAATATATTTACGTTTATACTTTGAAATTTTAACTCTAAATAATTACGGAACTATTTCGCCAATTGACGTGAAATTCGCAACCTTAAACCTCTCTATAAAATAAATAATTTACCTATACATTTTAACTAAATATTTGCCACCATTTTGGTATTATTTGGTGAGAAAAGTTCTCGAGATGTTCTTTTTTTAAAATACCTTGTATGTGATTTTAATTTAAATATTCGATGAGGTGTCTAGAGGGGTAAAATAAAAAAACTGTTTTAGTTTTTTAAAACATAGGTTGATATTTCATCCCTATGTTGGGACATTCTCAAAACCTGAAATTTATAAATCCTTTAATTAGATCTTAATACATTTATTATATTTTTTTATAATATATTTTTTTTAAAAAAATGTAAATATAAATTTTAATTTGGGCTTCTATAAAATTAGTAAAAATATCGAGGCTTACATTATTAATTTTTAATCAGTTTAATATATTGATAAAAGAAAAATATTAGAAAATTATAAATGATTACCATATTTAGAGTTCATGCTGTTCCTTTGTTATAAAGATAAAAGTTAAAATTTAAAAATGTTTATATTTTTTTAGTTAAAAAAACTTATATGTGATAACTTATGAGGTGAAGATTAGGATTTTTTTTTATTGGTTATTTATCGTACTTAATAATGAAGTAGAGGATTATAATTATTATAATTAGCCTCTTAACTGCGATTCACAGGGTATTTTATTCTTAATAATGGAATGAATGGTATATAATATTTAGAACTAATTCTTTTCAATGGAAACGAAACTATTAAGGCGTTTCATTTTACCTCTTGGTACATGATGATAGCGAACCTAGCCATTCATGAACCCTCGTGCTATGCCTCTTGTCTTGTTCATTGCTTGGTAATTAGGTAAATTACCTGCCTCGGCTTCGCCTCAGCAGTTAGTTTTCATAGCCTGTCCTCGCCTCTTGCTCGGAGGCTAACTTGACCACTCCTCATTAAAATTCCATTTTTCTGCCTTGTTACATAAATTTTTTCGATAAAAATGTGAATATGCATTTTTATTCGAGCACTGCATTCGCACAATAGATTAGGTTTATATATTTATAGGGTCCGTCCCATATACGAGTATATCCCTCCGCTTGTCTGACTGTAACACCTGATCTCCGTAAGTACCCAACATTAATATTTGAAACTTTGCTGTTATGTTATATGTATTAACAACATGGGGTAGCTCCAAAATTTTTTTTACTGAAATGCGTCGTGTGGGATGTTAAATAAATAATGAGGACACCCTAAGTAAATATATATATAAAAAAAAAGTGTTTAAGAAATATCTCATAAGCTGAATATTTTGTGAAAAAAAATGCCTCTATAACTCAAAATCAAATAATATTTTAAACATTAATACTTATACTATTAAAAATGTTTTGACCTAAGATAACAATAATTTTAAATTAATTAACTACTACCAATTTAAAATTGTATTTTATTTATATTTAAATGTATAAATTTGTATGTCGTGCACAACTTGAGCTCAGACTTGAAATGAAACATCTCGCTTATCCCCGACCTAGATGCATCTCCTTTTGTAAACCACAGATTTTGACTAAAAGCTTTTTGTTAGTATGAAAAAAAGATTGGATACAGGTCTCCTGAATAGTATAAAATATTCATGACGTCAGTTACTTAGGTTCAGTATTCAGAATAGGTTCTCTTCTTTTCATTCTAGTTTGCTACATCACAATCGATTATAACCTTCTATTGGTAAAGAAAGATGACGGAAACATACTATTTTTTAATGTGTATTCCATTCACCCAATTGATAAGCGAAGAAATAAAATGTCAGAATATGCATCATATCTTTTGAAAGTTTTAACAGGTAGTTAATCTGCCAAGAAAATAAATATTTGCTCACTATAATATTATTAATTATTTTTTCTACTATAAGGGCAAGAAATTTTAAAAGGAGAAGATTTTAAAATAATTAGATAGATGTTATATTTTAAAACGACTGTAGAGTTCAGTTACATTGATCCTAAATCATAAATCCATAAACCATAAATCTTAAATTATAAATCATCATCCTAAAATCCTAAATGATAAATCATTTATAATTCAGGAAACCATTATCCAGTTTTTAGGTTTCTGAATGAAGTACGAAAAAAATTTTATATTTAACGGCTCTGTCAGTCCGTTGGCATGATTCAATTCATAAACTCCTATAGATAGGAAGATGAAATTCGGCACACAGGTGCATCTCGGCATTTGTGACAACTGTACACTTTTTGGAGTTTTCACACTTAATATTTCTAAGATGGCGGCCGATATGGCGGGCGACTAAAAACAAGTTTTTAGTCATCATGACATGATATTCATCAATTTAAAGGTCTTGAAGAGTAGAAAAAGAATATACATCTATTAAAATTTCACACTTAATAAGTTTAACTTAATCGTACAGAAACCGGCGATTATTGCCCCGCGTACTTACGTGAAGCGCGCAATACCTTTTTTTTAGTTTACTTAACATACTGCTGTACAACTACAGCAGTATGTTCTCCATAATAATAAGGATTATTTTTAATGCTTAAACATCTTTAACATGCTAGTTTGATGCTGCTTATATTTAAAGTTTATTTGTGTATACATTCAACGTATATGCAGAATTATTGTTTTGTGGTTAAAAGTTTCAGAATTTTCCCTCATATTGTAATCCCTGCTATTTTTGTTTTCAACCAACGAATTGTAGAATTTGATTCCTATCAATAGTTGATGAAACAATCCAACTAAAGTGGGAGAATGCATAACGGGTATTTTACCCCGAGTTGATTTTCTCTAGAATTCTCACAAGCTTAATAGTTTTGTCTAGAATGACTAATAGAATGTCGAGAAATTGAAGTGTAACACCCACCTTGTCCTATCTATCACAACAAGTTAATAATGTCCATCTAATTGTTATCAATAGAGACAGATTACAGTCTCATATCTATTTCAGGGATATATATTTGTCGAATCACATACCTAGTTAGTTTCCTAAAAAAGAAAAAGGTATATTCCATTGACCCTAGCTTGTTTTCTCTTTTGTCCGCAATTCTTTATTTAGTTCGATAACTATGAACTCTATTGTTAGTACGTCGACTTGAGAACTATTTTTTATGTCGCTGATTATCCGTTCATCCGCACATCTTGTTAGTACGTTAACTTCATATATTCCGCACTCTTTGATGGTAAATCAACTTGCGAAGCATCATGTTACAACCTCAAGTTGTAGTGGTTAAGTTCAAATGGTAAAAGAGTGGAAGTTATAACTAGAAATGTGGTCTTTACATTATTTATTTATTTAAAACTAATAGTGCAGTGCAATAAACAGAACCTGTACCTTCAGGAAATGTATAAGAGTTTTATATATATACTAGCTTTCACCCCGCGCTCCGCGCGGGGCTCATGCTAGGTATTAGTGGCTATGTTTTCTATAATCATGTAGGCCTAGCAATTAAATTAAATTCCTAAATAGTTTTGTTTCCAAAGCCTTCTAGGAATAAAATCAGGACTATATTACTCATCACTAATTCCATTATTAAGAATATAATACATAGTTTGGATTCTATCTATATATTTTAAAAATAGCCAATAGAAACTAAGTAATATAGTAATAACTAACAATGCTAATTAGACTGGGACTGCTTGGACTGCTTTAATTAGACTGGGAAGACATTGAACAATCATCAACAATGATGGTGCATTATTTAATTACCAGCCTCTTCATTCAATACGGCAGTTGCACCAGCAAGTATTTAATAACTCTAGTTCTAGAAACAATTAATAAAATAATAAATATTCGATTTAAAGAGCATTAGTGTGAGGTTTAAGCACTCCAATCAGAAATTAAATCGGTCAACAATTGCGGACGTAATAAGCGCTTAAAGTGAAATTAATTTTTAAAAAAATAAAATTTAGCTCTATTTAAGGTAGAACCGATGAAATTACGACAAAAAGTAATAGGACCAAATTAGTAGATCTTTTTAAATTATTTACCGCTGGCGCATTCAGCTTGTCGATACAACTTACCGTTTAGCCACAATAAGCCTCTAAAAAAACTTTAAAGTGCGTCCGCCATCTTTAATTTTTTAGCGGGGGGGAATATATTTTTTTAACTTTTCGGATTTTTTCAATGGGCTTAGGCCAATTTCCGATCAAACGCAAAAAACCGCAAGTCTCTAGGTGGTCTAGAAGTATATAATAATAGTAGTAAAGTAATAATATAATAGCGAGTCTGTGGGGTTTGTTTACGGCTGGTCAACCTATTTTTTTAGGTTATGTTTTATATACGTTTTTTTATAAAATTGTTAATAACTTTGGTTCTACTCAATATTTTTAGATGAAACCAAGCCTACAAATTGCGCAACATGTTTGCGCTCACCCCTGAAAAAAATGTAATCGATTTCATTTAGCCAGTTTTGCGCCTATAAAGTTTGACTGGGGCGACAGACACACATACATACACGAAAAAAGTTAAGGCCGGATTCGGTTTTTGGAATGTCTAAAATGAAAAAGTAGTCAAAAAATTTTCAATTCTGACCAATGTACAAACAAATCTTTAATTTTATATATATATATATATATATATATATATATATATATATATATATATATATATATATATATATATATATATCAGCAGAGTAATACCGTGTTTTTTTTGCACACTGCAATAGGCTACACAATTTGCGAGAGACACCAAGGGATGTGCCACGCAAGCGTGACACATAGGAACTGTTCCAACATCAGACATAACGTCATTAAGATGTTTGCTCGGCATTACGCTATGTCCTGCATCGTTTCGTCGCGTCCGACTTATCAGGGGCCCGACGATGCCCACCCAACTCTGGACCAATACTAGATCAAGAAGATCAGATATGGGACTTATCAGAGACGAGCGTGCTCTCATACCGCCATTCTTGCTTGGCTGGCAAAACACATCAGCAGAGTAATACCGTGTTTTTTTTGCACACTGCTTTAGGCTACACACGTGTCACGCTTGCGTGGCACATCCCTTGGTGTCTCTCGCAAATTGTGTAGCCTATTGCAGTGTGCAAAAAAAACACGGTATTACTCTGCTGATGTGTTTTGCCAGCCAAGCAAGAATGGCGGTATGAGAGCACGCTCGTCTCTGATAAGTCCCATTTCTGATCTTCTTGATCTAGTATTGGTCCAGAGTTGGGTGGGCATCGTCGGGCCCCTGATGAGTCGGACGCGACGAAACGATGCAGGACATAGCGTAATGCCGAGCCAACATCTTAATGACGTTATGTCTGATGTTGGAACAGTTCCTATGTGTCACGCTTGCGTGGCACATCCCTTGGTGTCTCTCGCAAATTGTGTATATATATATATATATATGTATATATATATATATATATATATATATATATATATATATATATATATATATATATATATATATATATATATATATATATATATATATATATATATATAAAATATTAACACGGGATTTCTAGATTTAAACATAGAAATATTATTACAGTAGTTTACGTTTAAGGTTGAAGTTGCAAAATATTAATAATTAAATTTCTATGAATGCATTTTGTTTTTAATTTAAAGTTTAAAATCACTATTATAGAATCCTTAGTTTTGTAGTACAGCTAAATAGTTATAAGTTTGTTTCAAAAGCTATTATGCTGTAATGGCTTAATCCAAAGCGTGGTATTAGCTAAGTTATTTTAATCTTAACAAATTCGTATTAGACCTTAGGCATTTGTTTAACGAGAAGTTAATAATTTAACATTTTGTTAGAACTGAGTCAACGCTACCGCTCTGCTCTATTGATAACCCTCTATAGATAGCGTTGTTAGAACTAGTAACACAAAACAACTTGTAACTAATGTGAAATGAAGTCATTAGACTGTTTGAGTACATTTGAGTAGTACAGTTTCAAGTACAGTTGAGAGTTTCTAATGAGTATGTAAATTAGATTACGAGATGAACTATTGTATAATAAGTTTGGCAGTTCATGCTAAATGTAATTCTCTGTTAAAGTTAGAATTGTTTTATTAATGTTAAACTATTCTTGTTTTGACGTAGGGAAAGTATATATTGAGAGCAGTTATTATAATCTCCTAGATCTTAATTTGAAGTATAAATTGTTCTAATTGGTCATTCGAGTATATTAATGACAATTTAATTTGTTTGAAATCTTGCTGGATTTGGGGATCGTAATAAATCTAATCGATTTTAGGTTACACGTCCGTTTAATTACAACTTAGTCAAGATAACTCTTAAAGTTTTACTTAGTATTAGTAAATCCCTTGTAATCTTGTTGGAAACACACCTAACTTAGTCTTACAAAACAAAGCTTAAGTGTTAATATTTAATGATTAAGACCTTGGTTGTTTTGCCAACGGTTGTTATTTAGGACACTACTGTCGTTTCCATTTGCTTTTAACCGATATGGTTAACTAAGAATAACACTAGTCACACTCACTTAGTAAATAAATAAGGTAATTAATTATATGTAAATATTTATGCATGTCTAATACAAATACTGACTGCATCACACATCACTATTTCTCTTAAAGTTACTCATCCTATCACCGTGAAATGTTGTAGGTAGGTTCCTATTAGCCCTTAGATACTCGCTATAAAATCATCGTTATATTATTTTTTTATTATATTTTATATCATTTGTTATATTATTCTTTTTACTTAATCATAAGATGATCTGCTAAGAAAGGTTTTGTTTAAATTCGGTCTCCATAAAGGGGAAATAGGGAATTGAGCCTATTACCAAATCCTCATAATTCGAAGTTGGAACGGGTTGGTGCTTAGGACCTAAGCACCTTTTGTTATACATCCATGGTTATAGAGATATAACCACTTACTATAAGAGATATTTATTTAGCCCAATTAAAGCTGTTAAAATCCCTTACTGCTAGAAAGTTGAAATTATTGATTAAACTAATTGTGTAAGTCGACAATATAATGCAGTATAATCATTAGATAATTTAGCTTATTGTAAGAGTATTCAGGTTTTTTTACGGTGGTTTATAGACTCATTAATTAATACATTTCCCATCTTAGTGAAGCATTTAAATATGGAAAAATTTAATTATATTGGTGATAATAGTCTTTTTAATTAGCTCTTTTAGTGTTCCCAAAAATACACTTACAAAAAAATAGACTAAATCAATAAAAATAAGTTGATAAATTTTAAAGGAATAAATTCTAAATTAGGTTAGCCGAAATCAAAACCCGAATTCGGGGTGTTCATATAAAAAGTTATACAAATTAAATTAATTTACATCGGAAAAAAATATGTTTCGAAAAAAAAAATTGTATGGGAAAAAAATTTGTATAAAAAAATTTATCTAGAGCCCCCTCTCTACCTCTTCTCCCCTCCTTCCCTCAAAATTTCGTAGAGCCTCTCCTCCCCTCATCATAAAAAAAATCACTCAACATTGGATGCGCTTATAACTCCATATAGGGGGGAGGGGATTCTGATTATTATATTATTCTCTCTAAAAATTAATGTAATTAATTTGTTAATATTGTGAAGAAAATACGAGTATATTTCATAGTAAGTTAGAGTGGGAGTAATTGAAATAAAGGTCGAGTGTCTTTTTTATTATATTTCCTGAGAGAAGTCAGTAGAGTACAAGTAAGTGTTGCGTAAACACGGTGGCAAGTTTTGAGTTCGAGAGACTCGAGAGGTCATGAATATATGATCCTGTGTAAGAAGTTCATATTCTATCTAGGAGCAAAGGCTTTGAGAATATTAGATAAACTCGAGTTGACAACTCTAGCCCTAGAGCTTGAGGCATTAAACAGCTCCCCTTTCAACAAGGTTTCCCTTGCAATTCTCTCTCACCTTTCCTTTTCTCAAATATCTTATTATATATACTAATTAGTCTTACTTTATGCAAGACATTATACTGTATTTTAATACCTGTCTGGAATAACTCTACATTATTAAATGTTACAAATAGAGTACCTACTAGTGATGCGGCGGATAAAGAACTCGCGAAGAAAAAAAATCATTTTGCTCTCATATTTGTTTTCAATATGGCTACCAGGAAAAATGTTTCTGGGAAAAACTTAAGTATCCTAATTGAACGAGCGTAGCGAGTACTTTATTTATGATACTTGGCATTTTAAAGTTACTTGCTTTTTAAAAGTTTGTGTTTGTTCCAATGATACATTTTTTGTTTGTCCCTTGATAACTGGCGTAAAAATTGACCGAATTGAACTAAAATCGGCATACTGCATCTCAGCGTTTGTGACAACTGTATAGTTATGGAAATTTCAAACTTAATATTTTCAAGATGGCGGACGAAAAATCATTTTCTTATTTTTAACTTGGCATGTTATGTATAGTTTTACAAGTTTTAAAGAGTATGTACCCATTATTACAATATTTTCATTTTTTTTCTCGGCATTTTGGAAAACAAATATGGCTACAATGAATGTTGAAAACAAATGTGGCATTTGTGAGAGTACATTTTTCTACGCGACTTTATTATGCACCGAATCACTAGTGTGCAACATGCTGTATATACATAAACTTTTTAACTCCTACATTTTGGCCCTATTTGTTTGCAACATGCTGGCAATGAATGGAAATTTTGTAATAATAGTTACACATTCCTTTCTTACTCTTCAATTCCTAAAAATTGATGTATAAAATGTTCTGACTAAAAACTTAATGTGTAGTCATCCACCATATTGGCCGCCATCTTACAAATATTAGGTGTGAAATTTCCAAAAACTATAAAATTTTACTTATGAGGCGCATAAGGAACTTGCGTAGATTGTGCTCTTATATATCGGCCATACTTGTTTTCAATTTGCCAACCAAAAATAATTTTTCGGGGAAAAACTTGCTACTTACTATCTTTAAAACGATATATTACATTGTCATGCAGACTTTGTTTTGTCATCCGCCATCTCAAGAATATTAAGTGTGAAATTTTAATAACTACACATTTGTTTCATACAATTCAAGACCTTTAAAACGATGTATAACATGTCATGCTGCCTAAAACAGTTTTTTATAGTCGTCCGCCATCTTGAAATTATTAAGTGAGAAATTTCCAAAAACTATGCAGATGTCGCAAATGCTGAAATTTACCTTTGCGCCGAATTTAGTCTTCCAAATTGATGAATTTTTCCGCCAGTTATCGTTAGGCAAGGACGCAAACGAACTTTTTAAAGCCGAAGTCTCTGAAATAAAGGACTCACTCTGCTTGTTTAATTATTTCACAAAATATAAAACCCTATAGCGGCCACATTAACTTAGTCGCTTTTTGGTCAATTATTGTTTTATAAAACCATATGCTGGAGATAATATAACACGTTTATTATTTCATTTACATGGTTTTTATTTATTTGTTGCTTTTCTATTGTTTTTATTTCCTGTGCAGTTTGAGAAGAGTTAACAGGTGTATTATTCACTGTTAAAGGATGGGCTAGGGGAGTGAAAGTGAATTGGTAAATTGATTATTGATTTGAAAACCCACGCTCATTAAGCTCCTAATTTCGCCTGGGCTCCGGCTCCTCCACAAGCCTTGTAACAATATCAGCTAACCCTCTACAGTCTACTCCTGGTTACTAATTTATCCCCCTTACCCTTATTCTGTAATCATTCAAAGCCCTGTCAAAATGTGGCACTCGAGGTGAGAAACGATAAGCCCCATTTACGGGATTTATCTTCTTGAAAGCAATAATTTTTTTTAATTATAATTACATGGAACTTATCACTTTTTGAAATCTCTTCAGATTAAATCCTTTTTTTACACTTTTTAATTGTGTATTACTTTTTTCATGTACCTGAAAAAAATTGATCTGATTCAAATAATCTTAATAGACACTTAGGAGGACGAAGTGATAATGCAAGGTAGCAGCATCTTCGTGGGCTAAGTTCGGGGTTAACACCCCCCCCCCCCCCCCACCAGATCTTACAACAGATATTATTACTTTTGTAAATGTTTAGAATGTGGGAAATGTATGGGCATAAGGAAAATAAAAGGAAAATAGTACACACTTTGTTGTTTGAGCCGGCACGGGCATGAATGCACTAACAGGGCTCCATTATTTTTCGTTGAAGGGCCGGATCTGGATAAGATGGTCCATAACAGGCCGGATGAATTAAGTAACTTTAAGTTATCGAACTTCATAATGTTCAGGAACTTATGAAGTTTAACTTATGACCTTTCTCTGGGGCCTAACGGGCATTTTTTTGGGATTGGTTGTTAATTATCTTGAAGAGTAAGCCCTGAATCGAAATATAACAATATTTCAAATTTGTAGTGCATAAAAATATATGTGCGGTTGATCCTTTTCCAAAAACGTTAATAATTTCAAGATAAAAAGAACTTTTTATATACTACGTTTTTAAATTTTCTGTTGAATCATGAGTAATTTTGATAATATAATTGTTATTGTTATTTAACCCTTATCATGGCAATCTATGAAAAAATACTGGAAAAAATTATTTTTTTGTTTTATTTAGCTATATTAGCCTCAAATAACACAAAAAAGGTTTTTTTTATTTTTTTGCTTGCTTGGCATAGCAATTGCTACATGTATCCCACAGGATACATTGCCATTAGTTCAGCAAACCATATGTGTATCCTATAAGATACAAAGGAGATTCCAGTCATAAAATATTTTCAAATAAAGCTAAATATATTTCTAAAAAACAAGGAAAGTATATATTTACTTAAGTGAAAAAATGCTAGTAATAATATATAATATATTTCTACCTTCTTTAAATTAAAAATTTTTACTTCCGAGCTTATCGAAGGTAACGAAAGCTCTGTGATCGTTCTGAAGAACGAAAATATTTTAAGTCTCAGATAAAAAAAAAAATCAAGACAGAAATGTTGTGTGATGTTTCAGACATTAGGGAAACTTTTGTGGTTGCGTGTCTGTCTGATGATCTGTCACTCAATTTTGCAAACCAACATATCCTAAAAACTACATGTCCAATTTTAGTGTCATCTGTATGGTAGGTCATAATTAGCTCATTGCTGGTCCCATATACGTTTCAACCTTCTGCGCTCATTTGTTTCTCTACCACGTGCGCACAAACATACATTTATTTTCCCCTATAGCTTTAAAAGAACTGTATGAAACTTTTACAGTTTATTGAAAGTAACCCGCAGATAGCCCCTGATAATTTGAACCATCTGCGCTCTTTAACTTTTGCTAAATTCATATGAAAATTCAAAACAATTTTGATAGATTAAAAAAACGGGAGAAACAACAAATTAGACAATTATAGCTTGTAAAAGCATAATATCATAAAGTACACGAGTGGATGCGAGGAAGCTATGAGCCACACCAATTGGCAGTCTATTTTACAACTTTTTATTGATAGAAAATACAGTTTTTTTAAATTTCAGTCTTTTAACGTAACGTAAAATATATCAAATTAATACATGAGGCAGAAATGTTTCCTTTGCTGCCTTGTTGCGTACAATATTTTATCTACTCACTCTATTTAGAGAAAGGAAAAAAGCTTAGGTAAAAATTGATGTAATGATGTAATAGATGTTACACGAACTTGTAAACACTGTACTTTTTCTGCCTAGACAGAGAAATATTTCCCTGACTGTTTCAATTACTTTCCTGTCTGTTTTTAATATTTTATTGACAAATCAGCCAAATAGTACTTTCAAGCCTAAATTTAATTTAGGCTGGATAATAATATAATAGCAACCTCAGGCCTTGACTTTGCTCATCGTTTTTTTTTTTTTAGCCGACACTGACGGTGAACGTTTTATTGGGCGTCCCAATTTTATTGATAGTGGCCCAAGTGCTCATGCTAAATATCCTCGAAATTCTTTCAAGCGCATGCATTTGTCTGTTCCATGTAGGATCCCAAAGTCTCGTTGATGTAAGAGCCATGCCTTGATGCCAAAGATCCAAAAGTTCCAAGATAATAGCCATATACCACCTGTGCGTTCTGAAGCTTGTCCTATATAAAGATATAAGCATATCTTGGAGATTAACCCCTCCAAAGTGCTTATTACAATCTCCAATAACGTTTGACATATAATTGGTACACGACCTTTATTTTTATTTTTATTTTTTTGTTGAGTATCTCAAAACTTGTGAGGATGGCTCAATTGCAGCAAACAAACTCACAATTGATACAGCCTTTGTGTCAAACCACTTGACAGCCTCAATTTTTTTTTTTAATATCACATTCAGTGTCAAAACTACTTTGCCCTTCTTTTTTGAGCTCTTAGTCGGTCCTTAATGTGCAGCCACTCTCAAGAATATTATGTTCAAATGCTCTAAACATAGCTGTAAGGCAAAATTCATCACCTTGACAATTATCTTTATCTTCCACAATCCATTAGAGGAATTACCCAGGTCCATAATCTTTAAGATTCTGCTTTTATAAACATTATTTACTATTATCTACATCTAAAAATAAAATTAAATAAATTATATATTTAAAATAACAGTGTCAAGAAGATGGCAATGTATCTTATAAGATACATACATGATTCTAGGAGTTTATGCCTATGTATCCTATAAGATACAAACATACTTTTCAGAACTCTTGGCAATGTATCCTATAAGATACATAATATTTAACTTGCAATAAAGCTGTTATAAAATAATAAAATTAAAATTAAACATTATAATAGTGTTTATTTATCTTAACTCTGAGTGACTTGAATGAATCAGCACAATATTTTATAGATGACTCTCCCAAAATAAATCGAGAAAAAACTGTCACGCCGTCTTGTCACAAGACGGTGTGAGACTGATGACTAATAACTACCTTAGTGCCTATGTTTTACCACTAGAGATCTCTAGTCTTCAGAAGACCTTAAGCATTGTATACCACAACATGCAAAGTCATTAGATGGGTTAAAATAATAATACCTTTTTTTTAATAAAATCGACAAACTAATGTATCTCAACAGATACATTGCCAAGAAAAGGGATAATATATAATATATAATGTTAGTGAAAAAAAAAATAGTTCCAAATTTATTTACTTCACATAAATGACAACCATCTAGAGAGCTAATCTTAAACCTATAAAAGGACAAATCTTCCCCGACACCAAATCTAAAGCGATTTGGTTTTGGGTGCCATCGATATATTTGAAATAATATAAATAATATAATCGATAAATAATATAATCGATATTTCCTGTTTTGCTGTCATTCAATGTTTATCTATCACAAATTTGAAACCCGTCAAAATGAAGATTGCGTAAATATTGGACATGGCAAAACAAATAAAATAACTTGTGGATTTTTTCCGAACTAACTTTCCGTTCAGCAAAATTTGCTGAAAACCAATTAAATTCTTCTGAAAAATGGCTAAAAGTATTAAAATAATGCATTGTCATCGTGTTCTGAGCTATGCTAAAAGTTTCAAATGTCTAGCTATTCGGGAAGTTAGTTAGAAAACGATTGCCAGATTTGTACCGGACAAGCAAACAAACAAACAAACAAACAAGAAAGCAAGCTAATAAAAACGTTGTAAAATTGGCCTAAATATATTGCACGTTAAATTTAGCTATATGTTTTACGTGTTAATAAATAGACTAATGAAAATTATTAGGTACCTATTTTCTATACTTTGGATTTTAATTTCATGGTTTTACTATTATAAATTAAGTATAATAGTGAATAATTGCATTTTGAAGTTGCTCCTTCATCTATTCTAACTTGTAATTCTGTTATTTATTCGATGAATACATCGAAATATTCTCACTTTTTGTGAGATACAAAACATTTTTAATCACTTTATAACCCCCTTTCTGATAATCTAGAGAGCTGAAACGTTCCCATATTATGTACTTTCCGTCGATAATGCAATATATATATTTATATTTTTATGTAAAAAAAAAAAAATACTTGACAAAAATTAGTTACTTTTATTTTTAAGTATAAAAATAAAAGTGTATTTATATTACTGAAAAATATTGTGAGTTGATCTGTTTCTTGGTAGATAAAGTTGTCAGTTATAGAAAGATTAAATATAATTCCATATTTTTATATAGAGTGACTATTTTTCTTAATGGGTATTTATCCTTTACCACCATTATAAACTATTTGTGCGATTCATTCTATTTATGTCAAGTGTTATTTGAAGAAGTTTTATATATTTTTTTCTTTTATTAGTTCTTACATTCAGCGTGTCCATTGAGCCACAGAAGAGGAATTTAATAAAGTTCCTTTAGATATTCGGTATAAAGACATTCCCTTCTCTCATAATATAGAACTTGAATTTCTATGAACCTGATCTTTTTGAGCTTTTAATAATTGAAAAACTTTTCAAGCCAAATATATGTCTCTGTACATCAAAAGTATGTACAGAGAAAACCTAATCAAAATTATTAATGTATACATATAATATTATTTATATTCATTCATTCCTCTGTCTCTTGGATTTATTTTTAGAACTTGCATATTTCTACTACTATTCGTATGTGTTTCTAATAAAAGCTGATTTTCCTACATGGCTTAATTTTATACAAATCCTTCACGTGTGTATGTTATATTAACTGATCTGCTTAATGAAATCTATATTAACTTTATAGAAGCTTATTTTCAAATATACAGAGGGAAGTATTATATGAAGGTTAGGTTGATAATAATGTACAGAGAAAGGTTTGACTTTTGTAGCTAAGCATATTTATTCATCTTTAGGCAAAATTAATTTAGCTGAATATTAGTAAAGACCATTACTTATTACTTTACAAGTTATTAGTTACTTAGTTTAAGCTTATTATTATTAAAATCTATGCTTTGCATGTACCTTAGCGTGGTTTTAAAAATCGATTTGACAAACACGGGCAATACTTGGTGAAACGGCTTATATTGTTAGATTCGTATTTAAATGGACTAAATTTTATAATTTTTAATCAAAATCGTCGAATCCGTTTTCAAGAAAAAATAATTTTCCACGTTTTTTCAGAGTTTATGGGGGGTAGCGCGACAAGTTTGGAGCTAAAATTTATTTCTCGATTTCGCCTCGGGGTATGATTTTTCCAAACATGTATGCCAAATTTTGTCATAATCGGTCCTGTAGTTTAGGCTCCAAGCGTCTACACAGAAGACAGACAGTCATTTTTTAAAAACCACTTTTTTGACTCGAGAGACCTTTAAATGTGCAAATCATCACAATACTTTCTCTTTATATGAGAAAATAAAAATTAAATTCCTAGGATTGCTAGAAGTGCCTTCGAATATGGATGAGTCAGGCAGTCTTTGAGAGTCAGAATAACAAAACTTTATATATTTTAAACTAATAAGGGTAGAGGTGTGACATATTTATTTCTGATTCAGGTTTTAATGTACTCTAATTTAAAAATAAATTCATGTATCTAAGTATCATAAATAGGAGGGTTTTAGAGTTCTGGTAAAATATGTACATACATATGCTCAAAGACATTTTTTATCCTAATATTTATTTACCCAACCACGCAGCAATTTGTTTTTTCCCGGAATTTATCTCAGTATTCAACTGTTACCTTTCCTGTAGAAAAGTTGCATTCTGAAAAGGGAATCATATGAGATATTTCCGAGGAATGCTACATTTTTAGGCCTATATTGATAAGAGATTTTTTTTATTATCAAATAAATTCTATTTACTTTTAGCTCAACCTGTATAAAGAAAAATATTAAAATAATCGTCCTTCATTTCTTCCTTCGTTATCTTCTTAAGCTTCGTTTACATTCAACCCACTTCTGTGGAAGCGTGCTTGAAAGTGAGCATGAAATAGATTAGCGAGTATGTATACAGGTTACTCTGCCCATGCTCCTGCCACTCGCACTGCCCAGTGTTCCCGTCATTGGGTATTTTTCGTGCGATAGTCAAAGGAAAGGTAGCGCGAGTGGCATGGAGTGTTTACACTCTGCTCTTCTACTGACTAGCCTTAACCCATTTCGCTGAATATTTTAAAAAATAGACTGCCAATTGGTGTGGCACATAGCTTCCTCGCATCCTATCCACGTAATGTATTGGTTTTATGTTTTTTTTACAAGCCATTATTGTCTTAATTTGTTTATTTGTTTTCCCGTTTTTTAATCTGCCAAAATTGTTTTAATTTTTTACATGAATTAAAGTATCAATTTAGCCAAAGTTAAAGATCGCAAACGGTTCAAATAATTTTGGGATATCTGCGGATTACTTTCGAGAAACTACCTATAAAAGTTTCATACAAATCAGATAAGTACTTTCGAAGCTATAGGTGTAAACAGATGTATGTTTGTGCGCATGTGGAAGAGGAACAAATAAGCGCAGAAGGTTGAAACTTATATGGGACCAACAATGGGCTAATTATGACCTACCTACCATGTTGGTTCGCAAAAATCGAACGACAGACCGACAGACAGACACGGAACCAAAAATGTTCCCTGATGTCTGAAACGGATTTCTGTCTTGGAATTTTTGAAATCGGAGACCTAAAATATTTTTGTTCTTCGAAACGATCACATAGCTTCCGTTACCTTCGGTAGGCTCGGAGGCAACCTCTTTATAAGCCAAACATTCCCACTGCATTGCGTTTTTATATCTGCAGCCATTTTGAAACTATCGACATTTGAATCTTTAACGCTGTATAATTTTGGAACTATATCGGCATTATCAACAAATAAAGTATCGATAAAATAGTTTAATATAAAGTGCAAAATGCAACAATTCGCTGAAGCTGCACCTTCTTTGACGTCCTCCATTGCCCGAGGTAGAATAGGAAGTAAATCAAGCGATAATGCTAACACTCCCTGCCTTTGTTGCTGGCTGATGTATTTTGGTGAGTAAATGCAGCAACGCGATAAGCAATAGTATTGCCTGAATTTAATCGAGGCATTTTATTTGACAACAAATATAATATTTTTTAATATTGTCATTACTTATTTAGCTAAAAGTATATAGCTATAAAGTGTGGGGAAAAAAACTCAAAAACCTGTTAGTCTAAACTTTATGTTAGTGACGTATTTTTTGCTCTAGGTATCGTTGTAGGGGCCATGTATTTAGAAAGGAGAAAATACCAAACTGCACGAAAGCCTTGCGGGTCCTGTTTTCAGCTGAAAATGGACTTTTTTAAAAGTATGAGCCACTATTATATCTACAGTCTGTAATGTACTGACGCGTGAAGCACTAACTGCTGGACCGATTTCGATTAGATTTAATTTATCTGTTCAGAGAAATGTGGGCTCTAGTCCAAAACAATCTTGAAAACAGTTCCGACAAAATGTTCACAAAAAGATTCTAAAATGTAGTCCATTTTACAAATTTAACTCGTTTTTCCGCGAAAATTGAGTTTCTGATATATTAGTGAAACTAAACCTAATTTTTTATTTTTTAAAGAAAACTTTATTATAACAGATGATTACTTGCAGTTAAGCTAAACAATTAGAATTGGCGAATTCCCGTTTGAGCAGACTCAAGTGACGGGAAGACAAACACGGCTGGATAAATAATGAGAACTATAAACCAAGGATATTTAAAGCCGACGAATTTTCCTTGGGAAAGGAGTAGAGATTGGAGATGGCAGTCCAGGGCCCTGGCTAGGATGGTCATTACTTGCTGTTGAGTCTTGAGGTTTATTTTCAGGATAAAAACGAACATTATAAGCATTAACCAAAAATAATAATATAAATATACAGTTATATTATGTGACCTAAAAAATGTTAAAGGGTTATGGGTTCCTTATACAATTATAATTATAGAATGTTTAGACATAGGTTTACATTTTGAAAAGTTTTTAATATAAGCTCATTTAGGTAAAAGTCGAAAAGGAAACGTAATCAATCACAATTGTTTCCCGTAGTAAAATTTAAATATTGACGGATAACTTCTCTCCAAAACAACTTAGTCTTAGCACTTATAAAAGTAACACGTATACCAAATTTCAACTAAATCGGTCAACTTTTACTCAAACCATCTTTAGGCCTCTTTCACACGAGGCAACTTAGTTGATTCAACTAGTTGACTGGTTGACTCTCAACTAGTTGACTGCCCGTGGGAAGACTTTTTCAGGCCTCTTTCACACGAGGCAACTTTGTTGATTCAACTTCTCTTCCCAACGGAGATTCAGTTCGATTTTTGCACCCGAAAAAGCAGGAGTACGTGTACTTCTTGTGCTTGCTCTTCTGCAAGAAGAAGAGAAAAAAAAAATGCTTGCATACGAGTCTGCAAGACAGTGAGACATTCTCATGTAACGCTTTTTGGTGTCGTTTTTTTTTTTATTTCTTTTATTGATAAAAATTCTGAAGAATACCTCTACATAATTTTATATATGGATAATTAGGTATCTTAAAAGTAGTATCTAATAGCTTTCCTTTAATAAGAATATAAAAATAAACATTTGACATTACTTGTACAATGCGCAAAAATAATTATTTTATTTTAACTAGATGCGCCATATATACGAATATTTAGTGATTTTTTGTTTCTAAAATTTGACGGAAAAGTTAGGTGCGTATTATACACGAATATTTAAGGTCAAACTTAGCCGAATATTTAGTCAAAATATAGCCTGCGTATTATACTCGGGTGCGTATAAATATAACCTGCGAATTATACTCAGGTGCGTATTTTAGATTTTACGGTATGTAAATAATAAAAATATGTTAAATATGTAAGGTATTCAGTTTATTATTTATCATATTCTTAAAGTTTATTATAAATTCAATTCGTAAACATTATATTAATAATTGGCAATATGAAATATGTATTAATGATAATGTAGTGCATAAAATAGAATGTGCTTTAAAATATCTAATAAAAGCGATCTAATTATTTTTAATTTCGTAAAAGATAAATTAGTTATTTAAGATAAGTCTTTATGTTGGTTCATAATAATTAAAGAGGACTAGATAGTAAAGACAATGCAATTTACGAATTATTGTTCCACGTAATAAGCAATCTTTTAACCTATTATCGTATATCGTATTAAACGAAATATGTATAAGTAAAGGGGGTTAAAAGAAGTGCGTGTTTAGTTGTAGAGATGCCAGTGTAAAGTAATCGTAGAACTATAGAAAGTAGAATCCATATCAAACAAGTCCAGTTGACTCGTGTGAAAGGCCTAATGCCTTGTAGTGTCTTTTTAGTTGAATCAACTAGTTAGGATGAGAACGTGAGCGGCACATGTGCCTGGCCTCCTAGTTGCCTGGGCGGACGAGTTGACTCGTGTGAAGGGGTTCGGGCGATTCCTTAACATTTGCTACCCGGCTACACTCCTTTTCAACCGCCAGTCAACTAGTTGAATCAACTAAGTTGCCTCGTGTGAAAGAGGCCTTACACGTTTCTGACTGACAGACAGGATGCCATAGCTCTTGATCTTTTAATGCTGCAAACTTTGTTTCTTACTATTGGCTTATGACCAGAGACCTTCAAATGCCTTTTTGCCATGGCGCCATACTAAAATGCCACATTTTGCCTATTTTTTGCTTAAAAGCCACATTTTGCCGATTTTCAGTAAAATGCCACACTTTGTGCCACATTTTGCCTTATTTGGGCCAAGTTCTGAGAAAAAATTGAAATATTCTAAGGGGTTCTGCTACAACCTATATAACCAAGTAAGATTAAGATACGCCCTTGCAGGGCAGGATTCCACGGTGCTGAAGTGACGTAAGGGATTCCTATCTTAGGATAGTGACTCACTTCGTCATCCAAGCTACCAATGAGAATAGAATGTAACCTGCCACACGAGGTGGCGCCACCCACCGGGTGCCTGGTCGACCGTCCCACGGTCTAGCTGCCACCTGCAGGTGGCGCCACCCGGTCAGCCCAATGTTTTCAATTAAACCTGTCAGATGTTGCCACTGCCACTCAGTCCCCACTCCTTCAATCAAATCAAGAGGAAATCAAATCTGGGGCTAACTGCATCCCTCATTTAAGTGTCTTTACTGGTCAAACTGTTCTTCAATATTCTTCGTTGAAAGTTCCACGCGACATTCGGCAAAAATTGTTACTGTCCTCTTTGATACGGGGTACACTGTATGAAACAAACTAGTATTCTTTTTGCCTGAAATTATTCAATGAACCCAAAAACGCCTTTTTTTCTTCTTCTTTCACGAACATAATGATATGCATGCACAGCTCCGTTTCTCGACTGCCTTAAAAAAGTAAAAACTCGGGTGGCACAAGACAGGGGTCGGAAGCAAGTGGCATCAACAAGGTGGCGCCACCCAGGTGGTGAAGTGTGTCACTACCCTAAGGATTAAGAGCCATTAGCTCTAGCTCATCACTGGTCAATGTGGGTCATTGTAGGGTGTTGAAGATACCTGTAAATGGTAATAAAGTAGTTAATATGACTCAAGTTGCACAATTTAATATCCTTTTACAATGGAAAGGGGGGGGGGGGGGAGGGGTTGGAAAGTTGAAAATAAATGCCACATTAGCTAAAATAATTGCCACATTTGGCCAAAATAAGTGCCATATTGCCACACTTTTTAGTGCCACATTTCGTAAAAATAAATGCTACATTTTGAAGGTCTCTGCTTATGACCTAACAAAATATAAAAAAAATTAGAGCTACTTGGCCCATTTGTATGGTTGAGCCCTTTTATGTGTCTTAATTTGACAGGATACAACCTAATTGAATTTGTTTGATAATAAATTAAATAAATTTATGGGATTCAAAAGTACTTTGTTAAGAAAAGGTTTGTTGCGTTTGCCAGACAGAATTTCCTCATATCTTATTTTTAAATATAATTTACAATGTTGTATCTCATGCTATATATAAGTTGTTTTTTGTTTGATTATTTGTATAGAATATTGAAGAAGTCCCTTTTTATTTTTTGTTTTACCGGAAGTGCTTTATAATGGTACTTGAAGATATGAAGTAGCTTCTGTTTTGTCGATACAAACCCTTTAAAATTGTTTTATAAAAAGGTTTCTTTGACCTTTTTCTACTAAGAGACCTGTCCGGTTAGAGTAGACAATGAAGAAGAAACCAACTATAAGAATGCTTCAAAGTAGTCTCTTGTTTCCATCGTCTTCATCGTTGGAGGAAAAGAGAATGAAGGGAGGAAATATAAAGCATCAATTGTGTTAAAAGCATCGACCAGAAAGTGTAGGCAACAGGGTTTCAAGACCATACAAAAAAGACGTATTGGTTCTTCAGCCGTTAAAAGTATTGGGAAGAAATTCCTCTGAGACATATATACATATATATATATACATTATATATATATATATATATATATATATATATATATATATATATATATATATATATATATATATATATATATATATATATATATATATTTGATGCGAAAGAAAGGAATTGACTAATGAAAATACTGAGATAGTGATGAGAAAAAATAGAAGGTAGTGAAGAAATAAGAGAAAATCACCTGATGTCACGCAATAGAAAAACATGAAAAGAGGAAAAAATGTCACTTTATAAATATAACAAAGAACAAATTGTATTCTTGTCGGAACCAGATATGAATTCGAAATGAGGAAAGCACAACTGTCATCTAGTTTATCGATGCCTAACTCTAACCAGCTTTAAAATAAAAGTACATTGAATGGTGTCAAAATATTGAGAGAATATAAATATACTAACGAGACCATCAGTTGAGCAAAAGGACATTGACTACTGACTTATTATTACTGACTACTGACTACTGGCTTATTACTACTGACTGTTTATTATGTACTTCGTTATTTCAGCTCAAAAGAGTATTCAATTATAACACATATTAATTTACATTTTTAGATGTTAACTCACACCAGGAACTTATTTTTAGAAATTTAATTGGCAAAATAGAAAATGATAAAAAGTTTGTTGTGATTATTATTTATTTACCTGCATTTACTAATATCCATATATTCAAAACTTGCCTTCACTAGTGCTTGGAATCAGTATCTAGGTTTCGTATTAACGTGTAGGCCATGCGGTAAAATGAAACGCCTTAATCGTTTTGTTTCCAAAGCTTTCATAGAAAAAAAATTGGACCCTAATATACTGCGTTATTCGTATTATCTATCTATATACATGTTGATGTAAAAAGAATGACCCATTTTCAAAATTAATTTATAAAAATCGTAGAAGTAGTGAGACATGTTTAAGACATGTTTAAAGCAATTAAGTTATAAGCAGCAAGCTGAGTAGGGCAGCAGTGTAGCGGGCAGTTAAGTTGTAAGTATAGCTTAATTTCTCTAAACAAGTTAACAATTTTTATAATTTAATGTTGGAAATGGATCATTCTTTTTGAATCTCGCTGTATATAAAATTAATGTTTTGTCTGTTCATTGATTATAATTGTAAAATTTTTCATTTTATACATTCCAAAAACCGAATCCGGTCTTAACTTTTTTTACTTTCTCATATAAAGAGAAAGTATTGTGATGGCGCAAAAATTCGATTTTGAGATTTTGATGGATTTACACGTTTTGAGGTCCCCTGAATCCAAAAAAGTGGTTTTTAAAAAGGTCTGTCTGTCTGTCGTCTGTCTGTCGTCGGTCGTCTGTCGTCTGTCGTCTGGGCAGACGCCTGGAGCCTAAACTACTGGGCCGATTTTGACGAAATTTGGCATACATGTTCAGAAAAATCATACCCCGAGGCGAAATCGAGAAATGAATTTTAGCTCTAAATTTGGGGGCGCTGCCCCCCAAAAACTCTGAAAAAACATGAAAAAAAATTATTTCTTGAAAACGGTTCCGACGATTTTGATTAAAAAATTCTAAAATGTAGTCCATTTGAATACGAATCCAATGATATAAGCCGTTTTCCCGGGAAAAATCTAGTTCCTGAGAAATTAGCTTAAAACGCGGATGGAGAGAGCCCGGGTTCGATTCCCCGCCCAGGAGAAGTTATTTTTATGAAATGTTGAATAATATTTAAATGTACATTTGAAAACTAATAAATGGAAAATACTGGGTTAAGTAATTATAAACTCGTGTATGAGAAAGTTTGTCTGAGTTGTCTCGGACCGATTTTTTCAAGTACGTGTGTCTGTTGCCACCAGTCCGACTTTATAGGTGCAAAACGAAATCGATTAATTTGTTCGCGGAGGTGTGCGCCAATATGTTGCGCATATTGTAGGCTAGGTTTCATCGAAAAATATTGAGTAGAACCAAAGTTTTAACAATTTGATAAAATTATCCCAATTTTTATAACATTGTCGGATATTCATTTTAACATCTAAACAAAAATGACTTATTACCCATACAGATTTTAAGCCAAATATATTTATTGTGATATTATTATATTATTATATTGAAAGTAGCATTTTGCATGCGAGTGTGGAGTTTGCACCCGAGCGATAGCGAGGGTGGTAAAACCACACTAGCAATGCAAAATGCCGTTTTCGCACGAGTTGCGTACCGTACTTTATCTACGATTGTTAGATTTAAATAATAAATACAGAAAAAAATAAACTTGCTGTATGTAAGTTCGTATCTCTCTCTTGATAAAGATGGCATTAATTCATTAGTTGTATTTTTTTGCCGAATTAATTATTTCTGGAGGAGTATTATTCTCCACATTTTCGTCAAAGTCACTTGATTCACTCATTGTTTTTCACAAATAACTCGATATAAACAGTTACTTTAATAAAAGAACAGCCAATTAGTTTTGTTAAATGTAAACAAACTCGCTAATCGTGCGTAAAACTGAAGAATTCCTCTTCTTTACCGCGCTAGCGTGGTAAAGAAGAGTAATTATTCAGAACTATGAGACGCGCATGCGCAATGAATACAAGTACGTAAATAATCACTTTCTACGCATCTAAACAAAGATATAATGTTTATATTTCGTATCAATCTTAGATAAAAGCATTGTTTTCACCAAAAAAACCCGAAACCGAGATTTCAACGGAATTATCTGTTTTGGGTGTTTTTAAAATAATTTGAGTGGTTTTTAGCTGGATGTCTGTGTCACGCACAACTTCCTCAGTTTTTAAGCTAGACTTAAACTTAGTACAATAATCAGTCCCTACTTAGTTGTGCCGCCCGTAAAATCATACATTTTTTACGTGAATCATAATTTCATTGACCTATTTTGCTAAATCAACGAAGATTTCAAACATCCTTAAAACATTATAACATATCCCTATTGCGCTGAAGTGAACACTAATCATACATCTTTATAAGAAAGACATCTATTAAATTTCGTTTCGATATCTGCCGCTATTTTGAAATGATCGAGTTTTGAAACTTTAACCCTAAATGATTTCAGAACTATTTCGCCAAATCAACAAATGAAGTATCGATATGAACTGTTTAGCATAAAGAACTAAATGCAATTATCCCAATCAAAATAAATTCAATAGTTCAAATTTTATGTGTTTATTTTTTTTTTTTTTAATTATTTTGATTTGGGAAAGAGTTTGTATACATTTTGAAATATTTAATATCCACAAAAAAACCTAACCGTGAAAAAAGGGCCAAGTTCCAGACCCTCTCCCAAAATAGTCAGCCTATCAAAGTAGTGATATCTACTTTTTGGCCAAGTCTGCTCTTTTTTTTAGTATATAACCTCACTTCACTCCTACTTTCATGAGCAGGACTGATCTTTTCTTTTTATTGCTTAACACTTGGCCAGTTTCTGAATGAGGCATTAAGCCAACTTGGCCGCAATGTAGATATCACTACCTTGAAAGGATTTTTGTGGGTAAGTGTCATGAACTTTTTTTCTCTTCTTCTAAGTTCTTTCTTTCCCATAACTCACGTAACTGTTATGTGATTAACATTATACTGATGTCTTATGCCTCATTCAGAAACTAGCCAAGTGTTAAGCAATAAAAAGAAAAGATCAGTCTTGCTCATAAAAGTAGGAGTGAAGTGAGGTTATATAAAAAAAAAAACAGACTTGGTCAAAATGTAGATATCACTACTTTGATAGGCTGACTATTTTGGGAGAGGGACTGGAACTTGGCCCTTTTTCCACGGTTAGTTATTTTTTGTGGATGTCATTCCTTTTTGCTGGCTTTAGCATCGAGGACTTCGTCTTTGATTTTTACGAGGCACAGGATGGTTTTGAAATTTGTAAATGTAGAAAGATTATGTAGGCACAGAAAAGTGAGTAAAAGGATAAGGTTTTACTCACAAAATGAAAAACTGACATCAGATTAATTGTCAAAACAATACCCGACCGGGAGGATTTGTATATAATACAAATCGGTACAAATGTACACATACCAGTTTTTAAAAAAATAAACAAATGACGCCGCAGCCTTAAAGTACAAATCGAGGCCTTTCAAATCATAATAATATGCAAGGCATATAACAAACTTTTAAAAAGGTGGTCACGTGACACGGCACTCGGGAAAAGGTTTGCTCATTTTCTTAGTAAATAAGATGAATTTTTAAAATAATAAATACCCGATTTAAAGAGCATTAATGTGAGATTTTAGCCATCCAATCAGAAATAAAATCGGTTAATAATTGCGGATGCTATGAGAGATCAAAGCCAATAATTAAAAAATATTAATCGAACCTGGTTCCAACTAATAGTCCAGGAGATAGCGTGCAAAAAAGTCTCTGACTAACATCAAGCTAGAATATTGTATATAAGTAAATCTTTTGGTGTCTTTTATGAATATGTGGTAGGCTAAGTTCGTCTACGAGACATAACTTGGCAATAGGCATTTTAAAAAAACAAAGCGGTGGAGAGCGGGCATGTCCCACCTTTTTTGGTGGACAATGTGATATGCATGATCCTGAGTACGAAGTTATTGATGGTATTGTGTCACTTAATAGGTGACCTATTTAATTTGGAGTAATATTTGACTAACTAACCTAGTAAGTGACACACTACCATCATGAAAATCACATTGTCCATCTAAAAGGGCGGGACATGGCCGCTCTCCACCGGTTTGTTTTTTTTTCAAATGCCTATTGCCAAGCTATGTCCCGCAGACAAACTTTTTAAATGAAAAATTTTAACTTTTTAAGTGTACCAAATTTCAATGAGTGTCGAGTGTCCAAATTGATGATGAGTGAATGAGTAAGTGAGTAACAAATATAAAATTTTAAACTCTCCCCTGTTGTAAAGGCTAAATATTAAGGGCTACTTTTTTTCACAGTGACCTAAGCTACTTATGTTTCAAATTTCAAACGCCCATCTTAAGAGGAAGCAGAGATATGAGGGTGAGAAAAACCGGGTGAATTGGATTAAGTAAAGATGCACACTACATGCTTACTGGAACTTTTATTTTATCAGCCGTCTAGTTGGTTGTCATTTATAAGTTTATGCTTGGTGAGGAAAAGTTTCGGACTCTCCACGTCCCATTTTTATTACATAACTTTGCGGCATAAAGGGCCCTGAGAAATAGAGGAATTGGGTGAAATGTATATTTACACCATTAAATGTCTATTATGCCATATTAGGTACAATATATAGTTTTTATTAAAAAAATTCTAATTATAATGAATATTTAGATTTTTAATAACAATGCTTTTTTTTATAAAATAGATATTTGTACTATCATGTAATCATCGGTAATTTGGGTAAACCTAATTTTGTAATTATAGCTTATAATTAAGTCTTAATTAAAATGTATAGATAACATTGTTAAATTATAATGTAACTAAAAATAAAATAAATGAGTCTTTTTCGCCTATTGTTTATTATTTGTTATTTAATTAATTTAGTTATTTTTATGTTTATATATACATCACATTTTTTTTCTGGTGTTAATTACGTTTATTGTAGTTATTAGGAGTATTTTGTTAGGATATGTTAAGATCTTTTGTTGGAGTGTAGAATGTCTTGTTAGTTTTCAGTTCTGCTCATAGATAGCTCCACTGTCAACTTTCTGCCCTGTGCTTTTTTCAATATCATTTCTTTACACTACATTTCTGGAATCTAAAATAATTCTGTTTATAACATTCGAATATGTTATAGGTCTTACTAAGACAATAGCATCTAAGCATCGTGTGTCTCTATTTTTTAAGCATGTTAAATAAATGAGAAACATTGGAATCAATTTGTCAGAAATAATAATTATTACGAGATAGTAATAGTAATAGATAGTCATGTATTGGCTTGATATTATCGATGTAGTACTGTAGTACTCCTTATTTCCTTATAAATATAGTAAAATAGAATAATTGGCTGTAGATATAGAAGGTATAAGTCCCGCTTCATGTATGATTTCTGTAAAATCTGCTTCTAAGGAACGAGAACGAACGGGAGGGGTAACCAATTAAATATTTGCCTCATGGATCCTAATTTACCAATAATTTAGTTTATTAATTTAGTACTCCTTTTTTAAGCTACTCTGTCATGGATAATCTTTAAATGTTTTGCGTCTATATGGTTCCTTCTTATGTCATCCTCTTACACTAGGCAGACGAGATGCCTACTAGTCCATCCCTTTGCCTTTCTATTACTTAGGAGTTGAAGTTCTTCTGTCAGATCTCTATCGTAGCTTAGTCCTTTCATGGCTTCTTCAACATTTTTTACAATCTTTTGCTGCGTCAAATTTAAATCTCTGTCCGAAACACCTTCACAGGCTATTTCTCTTTCACATTCCTACTCGTCTCACCAGTACTGAAGATGAACAATAGTGCTTTACTTCAATTATTGTACAGTACGGTTACTAAGATGTATAAATTTAGCAACCGTTAAATTATGAATTATCCTTAAAATTAGTGAGGTACGGTTTAAATAAAAAAAAAAACAAAAAAACTACATAGTTTGACCAACTAGTTTCGTGTAATTTGTACACATCATCAGGGTATAACTACAGATAATAGACAAAATATACTGAATTTAAAGTATATACATGTTGACGTCAGGAATAGGACTGGATCAGTCCTATTCCCAGTTCCTATCCAGTTTTTATTTTGTTACGATAGTTTATCTCTTAGGTACATACATATTTGTTATTAGTTTTTGTTGGAAGTTGCATTAGGTTACATCTGTAGATAGTTATCATTTAGGTTTACTATATTCACAAAATAATATGTCGGAAATCTATTTTAATCTTTCTCTTGTTATTTTAAGTGTCTAATCACTTAGTATTATATTCATACACCTACACAACTATATGTACCTTTAAACTACTCACCTCCGTATACCTCTATTCTATATCCAATTTGATGAAAACTGTTTTTAGAACGAATTTCCTTAAGTCACGTTACAGCGTCTAGAGCCCGGGAGTGAATCCGAAAAAACGACCTCCACGAAACCGACCGTCACGAAATCGACTGTTGACGATAACTTGAGTATAAGTTGACCGATTTAGTAAAAATTTGGTACACATGTTCATTTTACCAATGCCCAGGACGAGTTCGTTGGACAACTCAACAATCGTCCTAAAATTCTAATTTTTATTTGAAGCTCAAACACAAATTTTTGTCGTATGTTTCCCTTCCACATACCCACAAATATACATTTATTTACACCAATATCTTCGAAAGTATTTATCTGATTTTTATGAAATGTGGATGGTTTGTCAAAAGTATAGCCCGTAGATATCATGAGATTAATTTCAATTTCGTCTGCGTTCTTTAAATTTTATTAAATTAATACTTAAAAAAAAATCAAATCAATTTTGAAAATTTTAAAAAACGGGGGGGGGGGGCTTAAATAAATTTTACAATTATAGGTTGTAAAATCATAAAAGTATACAAAATAGGACGTGAGGAAGCTATGTGCCATACTAATTATCAGTCTATTTTATTTAAATTATTATTATAGTTGACATTTCCAAAATAAATATTTGTTGGCCTTGCCAATAACATATAATAAAGTATGAAAATTAATGAACAATTGGTGAAAGTAAAGCCTGGTGCCAGACTGCGGTTTGTTTAGGATGAGATAGAATGATAGGGTGGAAGTTGGGGGAGGTGAGGTCATGTGGGTTAGTATTTAAATGGTTTGTAGGCGCTGGCTTGGCCCCAAGCCCTTGGTACGACCTGCGCACAAGACTAAGTCGATACAACTGAGGTCCCTTACCGTGCCACCAGTGTTGATCAGGCCAGTGTAAACAAGGGCTACGTAGTACCAGTCGTGATTCATTTATTTTTAGCAACATATTCAACCTTATTTTATTGAAACCTTAAAGGATAAAAGTGTAAAGAAGTGAAATGAGGATGGCCAAGTGGTAAATATATTTTATTTTTATAGAAAAAGTATAATTTATAATAAATATAAAAAATGTATACAAACTATTCAATTACTATCTTATTTTAAAACAAATATGTAATTTTGTTTACAACGAAATCCAACCTTATATTAAAAAGTTCTAAAAGGTATAAGCCTTAACTTAAAATTCCTAAATTATTTCTTGAAGGTTTGTGAGCATTATGACGTAATATGACGTATATAATGCAGATACTACAACTTATCAACACAAAGCTTTCCATGGTTTATTAATATGTTGTAATTAATAATTTTATTACTATTATTTTTTTTTATAAGTAATTATTTAGAATAGGCAAATGGTGTCATATTTTGACTTTTTATGTTTCTTTTTAGAGTTGATACTAAACATACATTAGGCACTTACAAATAATAATAAAAATACATATTTTTGTAGTGACAAAAGACATTTTATTCATAAAATAAACTATAGATTATAACTAGAGAGATTTATGATTTACTTGATTATATATGTATATATTTTTGCTTCCGAGCTTACCGAAGGTAACGGAAGCATTGTGTTCACTTTTGAAAACGAAAAACTTTTATGCCTCCGATTTTAAAAATTCCAAGACAGAAATCCGTTTCAGACATCAAGGAACATTTTTGGTCTCGTGTCTGTCTGTCTGTCTGTCTGTCTGTCTGTCTGTCTGTCTGTCGGTCTGTGTGTCCGCGAATTATGAAACGTGCGACGATAACTTAAGTAAATGTCTACCGATTTTGATGAAATTTGGTAGACATGTTCATTTTACCAATGCCCAGGACGAGTTCGTTGGACAACGTTATCCGTCCAAGCGTTCACGAGCAACTCTTGCGTAAACCTGAACTTCAAATTTAAAATTGGAATTTTAGGTCGGGGAAAAAATCTTACTCCATCTATTCAATGAGACAAACATTTTTTTCAAATACAATTTTTTAGTAAAACCAACAGCGACACCGCTATGAAGTGTTAAAGATCGCTAAAGCTATTAATAGTTTTTACCCAATAAACAATATAACAATAATTTTAATGTTAATTTAACAATTAAGTACATGATAGGATGCGAGGAAGCTATGTGCCACACTAATTGGCAGTCTATTTTATTTGTTTTTTATCTATAAGTATTTATATTTTTGTTTTTAATTATCGAATGAGAAATATATTGAGGAAATATGATAATATTGTGTTGTAGAAACGCGAAATAATATAAAAATACGTAAAGAATTAATTACTATTATTTATACAATAATTAACATAAATTAGCATTGTAGGAACGTGAAGTATTATAAGATAAAAATACGCAAGTATAATATAAAGTGTAAATGTATTGTATTATTTGGGCAATCAAAATGTAAATTATTATTACTTAGAATATATATATATATATATATATATATATATATATATATATATATATATATATATATATATATATATATATATATATATGACTTATTCTTCTAATTAATTTCAAAATAATTATTATTTCTGATATTTTGAGGATAATAAGCAATAGACTGGTGATAATAGACTTGGTCTATTTTACAAAACGTTTTCTAAAATTATTTTAACCCCTAAGTTCACGTTTAATATTCTTTAATAATCCTAACTTCATTATTACCCTATAAATTTATAGGAGTATTAACGTCACACAGAACTTAATTATGGAAGAAAAGAATAAGCCGAAGGTGTTTTTTGCTGGATTAAATTATATTAGTGTTTCCTTGTACTCATTCTTAGTTAAAATTTAAAATTATTTAGTTAAATGTAAAACGTAATGTTATAATATAATCAGTCAAAATTAATAATTTTGCTCCTGATATTATTAAGAAATATGGATCGTATAATATTATTTTTATATAATTTACTTTTTCACATCTTTTTCTTTAGAGGAAACATTGGAACTTAATTTGAGTAAATTTAGATTTTTTTTTTTTAAATATTGTTTATATCTTATATTAACTATATAGATGTAAACTAATTAAACATTTAGTCAATAAATATATTATGTTAATATATTCATGTTTATATACTTATAATTTAACTTAATTTATCAAATAACACTTTTCTACTGAGATTTATTTGAACATATACTCATTGTGAATCAAATTTACTTAATAAAAAGTTTGTAGAGTAATGATGTAATGTTTTAGACAATAAAACTGTGAACTACAGATCAGTTTTTACATCTTTATTTAGACTAAAGTAAAAAAAAAATAATGTTAACGGATAATTGATGAATTTTATTTTTCGTGTTTTATTCACTATTTAAAAATAGACCATTTATTGACACAAGATATATCTAAATATTAGTCAATAATCCAGTTATAGTAATTTTGGGTTTTGAGTTTTATTTATTTTTGAGTTAGAAAAATATATTTTCTGTATTTTAATCAGCATTAGAGTATTTTAATCGGTCTTAAGGGCAATTGAAATACATTTTACTTTCTCGTTTCTTAATGCTATATTTCGCCTCCCTTTGAGGCATCTTTAGGCCTAAAAAAATGATCAATGTGATGCTAAAGATAGCCCTACTATAAGGAATATAATGGTAAGGAAATGGTGAATGAATAAAATGAAAAAATAATAAATGATAATTTAATAATATATGAAAAAATTACATAAAATAGTGAATGAATAAAATGGTAAAGAATATAAAGGTAAAATTGATCACCAGTACCCTAAAGACCGTTGATTGTAAGTCTAAAGCTGATTAAACTTATTATTTATATAAAGCTGTCTGAGGCGATTTTTATTAAATCATTATGAACAATATTTTATTAATATAACATATTTCAGCTTAAAATGTGTTTTAGATGGTTCAGTTGTGAAAATTTCTATTTATTGCTATTTTTATTTATTTTTAACATTATATTTTTGAAACTTGGGTTATGCCTTATGGTTAAGACTCTAACCCCTAAATTCAGTTCACTTAAAGCAGACAATCTATCATTTTAGTAACAGTATCTCTGCAAATGCTAATGTCTCACAACTGCTGTTTATGATCTCAAGGTTTTGGTTTATGTCACCTTCTGTGTATGTATTATATATGTGTATACATTCAGTTTACTAATACTTAGAGTATTACTAATACATAGAGTTTACTTGTATAAGTTGCTTTTATGTGCTCAAGCAGTTTTTGTCCTGTAACAAAATAATATCTAACATATAGTGAAATATGACAGTAAATAAACAACCTATTTAAACCTACATTTTAATATGTTCCTTCTTAATACATTCCGATGGTAATTGCAAAATCTGATCGTAATCCCTTGCTGAAAGTTACTACAATATCTTTTTGTTTGTTTAATGAACACTACTTCTTCTTGACGAAAAATTTAAAATAAAAATCTTTTATATTGAAATCTATCGCAGTGAACAACTTTCTATATACAATCCTTGTGTAATTTTCCCCTACTTGCTTAAAAGTTTTTCGTTTTTCTTTAAACGTTGCACAGTTTATCTTATGCAATGTTTATTAAACATAATGTTAAGCTTTAACTAATATTTTGAACAAAGGGTCAGTTTTGTGTGATATTGCACAATAATGATTGGAATTTCCTGCTAAAAGGGACCATTTTTCCTTTGAATCTTGATATCTGGAATTACATATTTGAATTTTATAGCCAATTCCTTTGAAATTTAAGCTTGCTTCGTCAAAAAAAAAAGTTAATTAACTTCTTGGTAGATTTAGATATAGTTGGTACCTTTCCCTAACTCATAGAAGACTATTCATATTCAGAATAGTGGTTATGATCCTGTAGTTTTTGTTTAGAGTATCATTGACCCTCTCTTAAAGAGTTACTTATTGACTATGTCATTATTGACAGATAAGTTAATTTTGGCAGGTAAACATTTATAAAGTAAATGGCAAAACATGTTTGCTCCCTTCTTAAATAAAACTTTGTTAAAACTTATTATCCCCTCCAGAACTCAAAATAATTAATTATTTCTAGAAAGGATCAAGAAACATCAACAAAACATAACATAAAGTCAGTGTGAATGTGACGAACTATATTAAAAATAGACTTACTAACATTTATTATGCAGGGTGTAGTGAAATTATTATTCTTTTCTTTCATCTTTTTTTGTCAACACTGTTGATTTTGTTTTCCTTTTTTTTGTTGTTGTTGTCGACTTCTCAGTTCTCATTCTTTAAAAATATAATAACTCCTATTAAATTATGTTTGTGTATTTTAAGTATTCATACGCTAAAAGGGCCGGGTTTCCATTGGAAAATAACTTAAATCAATTCCTTGAAACCCTGTTGCGTACAATAAAGTTATATTTGTGGAATGGACTCTCTTCTTTGATCATAATCTTTCGTTTTATTCTCTATTCAATCCTCTTTTATTTTCTAGTTTTTAGGAATCTTTGCTCTATAGTGTTTTTCCAAATTTTATTTTTTATTTTTGTGCCTCGTTTTCACGTTTTAACCAGGGCCAGTTATATTTTCCCTTTGTTAATCTATATCCCGACCTAGTGTATTCGAGATGTAAAGGCCATTGACATTTATTTAAATTAAAAAAAAGTTGTATTTTTTTCTTTAAAACTTGTTTTAATATATTTATTAATATTTGGTGAAGTTTATTATAGGTGATTTACCTTTAATAACTGATTTTTCACTATGCAATTACCCATATTTTCAAAGAAATGCCAACCTTTAAACATGAAAATTAAATAAGTTTTATGATTCATTCATTCAATACACATTTCAATCCTCTAAAACTCGATTCATTAATAAATAAATTATAAGAATTGATCCATCATAAGTAAACACACTGTCTAACATTATAATTTGACTGTCAATAATTAATTATTCATTTAAATTTGTAGAAGAAATTTTCTCTTTTACTGTCATTTAATTTTGTTTATTTATTTACTGCCCTATTTCAACCACTCTGACTTCGTAATTAATAATGACAAATTAGAATGGGTCAAACAAGTATGTCATTACATACTGGTAACACTCGCGTTGATAATTATTTATTTAAATTTGTGAGTATAAACTTAAAAAGCAATTTCCTCATGATTCTATTATAAATGATGAAATAGTAACTAATCTGTCATTTTAATTGGTTTACTAATAAACCAATCATAATGGTCCAAACTAGTATGTCATCATTATTTTCACTAATTATAACTCGAGTGAATAAGGAATTATTAATTTAAAGTTATTAGAAGAATAAGTATAAGTGATTTGTTCGAATCATTTTAATATTATTATAACTGAACTAATAATGACGTGTTACATTAATCAGGCTTAATGTAACTAATAAGCCAATTTGAGCGGTCTGAAACAGTTTACTGACCATTATTACCCATCTACCCTAATGATAATTCGAGTCATAGTTATGATAAAATAATCTTAGGAACAATTGCTTTCAATGGACATTATATATTCACCATTTATAATAAACACAAGCTATCTAATACGTCAAATAACAAATAAATTTATGAGTGTTATTCTTGACATACACACACAATTAAGTAATTTATGTTTTTAATCGTTCTCTTATCATAAATCCTACTCATACATGTGTTTTAGCTTAAATATTCTCTCATTTATTCATTTACATCATCGATTTTTAGATAAATTCTGCAATCTATACTATAATAAATAAACTTGTTATTTTTAAGGTTTATTTCCTTTTTTCTAAAACTAAATAGTACAAATCTCAATGCAAAATTTCGAATACATACATCTATTGAAAATAATTGAATTATTTAATAATACGTCAATTTCAATTGTTACTTTTGAATATATATATATATATATATATATATATATATATATATATATATATATATATATATATATATATTTTAAATAAAGTAATTTAATTAGTCATGAACCAATATTAACCATATAAAACCTTATTATCTTAATGCACACGGTTGTCTTTTTGTGGTAACTTATCCAATTTGATAAATTGACTTCCAGAAACTAATATTTCAACTATCTCGGTCATTTTTCACTTTAATCTCTTTTAAAAATGGAATAGATCATATCTCTTTTTTTCTTAAAAGAGGTCAGTCAAATAAGGTATTATTAAATTTTTGTCTGCAAGACATTATTTAGACATTATTGTGGCAACCTATTACTGTGAAATATATTTGATTAAATATGAATGCTATTAAAAGAGGGATGCGTTAAAAGTGGTTACCTAATGGATTAGCACACTAATCTATTATATATATGTTTTATTTTTTTAAGTCTTAAAAAATAAGCCACTTTTAGCAGATTATCACACTCATTCTGTCAAAAGTATCAAGGTAAGAAATGTACACTTAAAATGTATTTTCTTATAGAGTTAAAGTAAAATATGTATATTTACTTTAAGGACATTGTTTAACGTTCGTATGCAGGGACGGATGAGGCACCGGAAAAACGTGAAATTTCACGAAGCACCACCAAGTCGGTTATAAAAAAGAAATATTCGTCCGAAAAATGGAACAAATCTTTTTGTTATCAATATGCTATTGCATCAGTGTAAAAAAATGTGTTAGCGACGTTTCAAACAGCAATAGATAGTCATAAAGACAAATGGCACCAAGCGTCTTTATGCTGTATAGGGTATAGGTGCTCCTTCTGCCGCTCCTACTGTAAGAGAAAGGCTCCGGGGTGCCTATAGAAATATGAATTAATAATAATAATAATAGTTATTAAAAGAATAATGCGACAATCAGACGGCAGAAGGTGGGTATCCGTAAGCAAATCCCCAAAAATGCGATTTTCTGGATCACTTTTGATTTTTCTCTTCCTTTGATTTTTTTTTTCTGTGAAAGCAAGGGCAGGTATTCTAGCATGACAATTTCATAGTTCTTTATATCTTCGAATCGACTGGCAACATTTACCACTTTTTTTATTGTACCTTTAGTTATCACATTATAAAATAAAATATGAAACAAATTGTGATATTTTTACCATTATTTTACTCATATTTGAACATTTGCACTTAATGTGACAAAGAATGACTTTTGACGTAGGGGGCACCCTAATTTCTAGGGGGGTGATAATGTGGCTCCGAGTGGTTTTTTTCCGTGCCGGACGCTACCTCCCCATCCAAGTTCGTATGTGTTCTTTCTAAAAAAAAATAGAGTCGATTTTAATTTAAGCCAAATAAAATTGGTTTATTTGTCACTCTAAAAACCTTTTTATACTTCACGTTTTGTATAAAATTACAAAAGAAGTGTTTGTCGTTTATATTCACGCTTAGCTTTCTTTTCCTATTTAGAAATATAAAAGTGTTTGAATATTCGATATTGTACATTGAATAAAGACTTTGTTGGGACAAAGTTGTGATAACTGCCAAGTTCCTGCAGTATAAGAATTTGGCAGGTGGCAAGTTACTATTTTGGTTTTAACTATTATCATTAACAATTTTATGAACTAAAACTAAAAAAATGTATAGGATAGGAATTTTTGTTATTTTTAAACTTCGACATTGAGATGCAGAAAATAAAATCTTAATCACGTAAAAAAAAACCTTTTCTAATGTTGCAATATAAATAAATGAATACTGTTAAAATCTTCTCAGTTAGACTTTTCTTTAGTTAGTATAAAAACACTCCTGCCTTCCTATAACGTTAAATGCATTTGTAAACAACAACAATCCGCTCAGCTGATACTGTTGTTGTCTGCTTTTTATTTCAAATACTAAGCCAAGAATAATGATAGCGACTAACGCTATCAATCGCTATCTTTTTGTTTTAATCTAAGCTTTTTTCAGGGTCAGAGAAAATTCTTTTAACTTTACCGTTAAAATTTAAGAAGTACAATTAATGTGTTAGTTAAATTCATTTAGACTGCATAATAATAAGGATTTAAAAACAAAAAAAAAATAAGGATTGAAATAATTTTAGAAGCGTTTAATAATTTAAAATGTGCATAAAGTAGCAAAAATCTTGCAATGTGTAGTTTATATTTTATAAAAAACACTATACATTATTTGATCTAAATAGATTCTAAGAAACTGTCTCTTCAAGTAAAATGATTCTTGACTATAATCATCAATAATAATCTATTATAGTAGCTTTCGGCTTTATAGAAGCCATCATCAGAACCAAGAATAAAAGAACTATTGAATAGATATTGTCTTTTGTTAGTCTTCAACATAGTACAGACTTTCCCTTATCACATTCATTTATTATTGTATCTCTAGTTTTTCCTTAATTGGCACTGATGATGGCATAAAAAAGGCCGAAAGCTGATATAAACAATAATTATTTTACGTGGAGAGATAATTTCTTTATCCATAATTCGAATAATTTTCTTTCTTATACCTTCCATGATTTTATACAAATGTTCATCTAATTAGCTTTTATAGGTGGGTGTATATTAATAGCTAATTTAATTCGTATCTATTCGATTTTAGGGAATTTTTAAGTTATTTTAAATTAATCTATTCTATTAAATTTGCTTATAATACTGTACAGTGTAATACTATTTTTATTTTATATTTTAATATAGGGATATAATTTGTAAAATGTTACCCGAAAATTGCATGCACACTTGACCCACATTTTGCAAAAACGTGAATTTGTTCGTTTTAATTTTATAAGGGGGGGTGTTCTGACTTCGTTAACATAAATAAATAAATAATGTTAAGAGTTTAGCTAAACTTTTATTTCAAGATAAATTTAATGTATAATTATTCTCATCATACTCGTAGTCATTAGATTACTTTTTTTTACTTGTTCCTAAACATACAGAATTTGAAATATTACAAGTGAATAGATAAAAAAAATTGTTGTATCCTAATCTGTATTCATTCAGTATATCCTTATAAATATTCAATTTTATTTCGTAGAAAACCTTTATTCATAATACTAAGAAATTGTACGTTTAATCTATAACAGTCTTATTTAAAGAAAAAATAAATACTATAGTGATGTATATATTCTTTATTAATGAATGTACTATTACCATCATTGCATGTCCTTAAATTGAATAATTAACACGCGAAAGTAAGTTTGATTTCTTAAAACGAAAAATACGGCGGGATAGCTTGCGATGACACAAAAGCTTTATAGATTTTACAAATAATTTGTTGTTTTGACTGAGATTTTGTGGTACCACTTCATAATTATGACTAGAGAGGTTGGTAGAAAGTAACACAACAATAATGTTTCCGCAATTTTATATTAAAACTCACAAATGACGTATAATATCATCTTCAGTGTCATGTTAAATTAATAAATGTGAATTCTGTATTTAATTCACTCTTACTAAGAATTATGTAATTAGAAAATAAACTAGATTATATTAGACATAATTGCTTACTTTGTTAAGTCACAACATTAGTTCAAAATGTTTAATATATATATATATATATATATATATATATATATATATATATATATATATATATATATATATATATATATATATATATATATATATATATTTATATATATATATATATATATATATATATATATATATATATATATATATATATATATATATTATAACAGGTAAAAGAAGATAATAGAATTTCCGTGACGAGTAACGCTTGTGGCCGGTAATTCCTCAGCAATGAGTTCCGCCGCATTGCGGATATTGTTAGGGGAAGAAAAAAGTAGGAAATGCTTTTGCTTTTTAATAAATGAGATCTTTTAAAATATTTATTAAGGCCTTTTTCCTGACTTAGATTTTAGATTTTTTTTACAAAAAATATGTTTTCTTATTTCTTGTATTAAAATCTATCAATATGCACAAACTTCATTAAATGAAAGTCGATACCTCTACCTTTTTGTCGTACCAGAAAAGTATTATTTATTATATCTACCTTGCGTGTGTGTGTTGTAATAACCTACTTTAAAAGTATCTTTTAAAAAATTCCACCAGTTGGTAATATTGCTCGAATCTATTATTTATGTTTAGGTGCATATTTATCATCTTAGGAGCTCGTGGACTTTTTATTATCGTCGTAGAATCAGCTGAATAATTCCTCTTAAAGTGATAAAGCATAATACGAACGAAATTTTATATAATATATATATATATATATAAAATGCAAACACGATCGCGAATATTTAACAAATATAATGATAAACCAAGGGATCGGTCACAAAACAAAACAACACCTCACAACATTGTGACCAATCCCTGGGTTTATCATATATATATATATATATATATATATATATATATATATATATTATATATTAAAATATAATAGCCTAGAATTGATATCGATCAAAATTGTCAATATTGTTATTGCAAATAGAACTTTAACCACTTCTTTTCACTTGATGCCGACAAAGACATGTACATCTTATGATTATAATAAGAAAGCTATTCCACTAAATCACTTTAAAATGGCTTTACTCCTTTACTTTTTACAAACTTATACAGGTTTTGTATTGTTAAGAATGTTATTGTTCTTCTTTTGATAGGTTATGTCTCATGTTCGAACTGATATGAAGTATTAAGACATTTTTAAATAGTGTTTTAATCCATGCCTAAAGAATTTATATAATAAAATGTGAATCAAATAGAAATGGAGGCTGACAATAAGTGTTTTCATCTGTCCTAAACTATACTTGTTTAAGTATATAATCCAACATTAATATGACGCTTAAGTGTTTATCATCTACTCATTCTACGTAATAAAGCTACTTGTAGTGTTGCCTATTTAATACTTTCAAATGGATGCTAGATGAGTTGCGTTTCTTTGCACTGCATAGTTTAAAATGTTAATATTTTCAGGTGTCTAAATCGATTGATGTCAAAAAGCTACTTTTTTGCACACTATTAAAATGTGTTATAAATGATAAAGTAAAGTATACATGATTAATGATAAAGTCTCTTGCAGATAATTTATAGTATTTTTGTTAATTTACTAGACTCGATGTCGTATGTATTATACAAGGGTTAATATGAGGCGTTCAAAACCAGAACGGGCCATCCCTCTAGAGTCCTGACCTGAGATACCTTTGCGGGCCAAGATACATGGCCCTTTCTGGTTGTAGATTTACAACTCTTTAAGCAGCTGGAACCAACCCAACACATGCTGCTATCTGTAGAGAAATAAGATAACTTAATATAGACCACTATGACACTCAAATATAAGCTAAGACCAAGTGTAAGGACCACTCAGCCTGTTTTTTGGGTTGGTCCATTCAGATTTTGAACGCCTCATATAAACTGATAAAGAGTAATCAACATTTTCTTTGATGTTCACAAAAATTTGAGATTGCCAGAAAATGTTAGAAAACTAGACATCACTAATACTAGATCTTGCAGAAGTCATAATCACGAATGAAATCGTAACTCGGTTTGTTCTTCCGATCCAACTATCGTGTAGCATCATTGAAAATCAAATAATAATATAATTTGGTGCGTAGGCTTCCGCGGGTAGATTCGTCATAAACAGCACACCCACCCCTGAAGATGCTTCCAGTAGTAGAAGCTAAACGTCGGACTTCAACGCCTTCGTGACGCGGATTTCACCGAAAAACCAAGCTGTTTAGGAATAATATAATTTGTATTAATTTACCCAATACACGTATTCTTCATTACTATTTAAAATCGGACATTTATATCAATGCTCTTCATTCCCTCACAGTTCATTACTTATCAATATACATGAGATATTCTGGTTATTAATAGAATGTAAATGGAAAATCTTTGGTAATTCTTTGATAACAGAGTTACAGGCTGTGTTTGTTTTATATAAGGATATAATTTGCATCTGACACTTGTAGCTTCTTTATTGAGAGACTGACTCTATTCTAGCTGTATTCTAGAGCCTGGTAATGCAAAGCTCTTTTCCAGGAAGCTGATATTATGGTTATACGCAAAGTTAGCTTACTTGAGACTTCTTTTTCTCTTTAAAATTTTAAAATAAATATCAATAGAATAAATCTGGTTTTTTTTTTTTTTAGTTTAATACACTTTAGGGCTTTAGAACTTTGTGACTATATATCTAAATATGTTGCTCTTTAAGTATAATATACTGAGTGGAAAATGCTGTAAAATCCAAAATTAATCAGCTATACAATTTCGAACGAAGTTTTGGTTGTAATTTTACTTGCGAACGGAAAGCCACATTAAACTTGTATAATTAGGTTGTGACAAGAGTATTGCATAGTTTTTTAAAACTTAGATTAACTATATATAGGTATGAAGTTGGTGAGCGCTGGTCTATGGTTTCGTTATTTGGAAAAATATAAATTTCGTTACTTAAATTAAGATAAATATTATATTCGTGGAATAAGATTATAATTGCATTTTATAGTGCAATAAAAATAGATTTTGTATATGTAAAAATGTATACATAAATCCTAATTTGTGAAAAATGTAGATTTTGGCTATAAAAACCAGAACCGATAAGGTTATAGAACTAAACGAATTATGATCCCCTTTTTCTGAGGGTAAAAAGGGCAATTTTGGGGGTTGCCTTTAACTATCTTGAAACGTAACCCTTTAATCAAAATACAACAAGAGTTTAAATTTATATACTCCAAAAAGTATATGCTATATAAAGTGATTCTTCGTTTGATTTGAATACTTAAATGAGGAAGGAGTATGTTAAAAACGGAAGAGTATTAATAAATTAAAATTTAATTACGAGTTTTGTTTCTCACATCATTTTTTTTTATACTAACTGGATAATTTATTTTCACGGCTACGGCACTGATTGTTATAAATAAGTAAATATTTATGTGTGAAGATCCAAACCTTAGAAATAGCCTAACCACGAGACTCTCCACGTTAGGGTTTAATTTAAACGAACGCTGGTTTTAATATTAAAGTTATGAAAAATAATTCAGTTATATATCATAGAACCTACCTCATATCAACTTGTACTTACGTATGTATTTTAAAACTCCTATCGCTATGATGAGTGCCAGGTTGAAAAAGTGTAAACTAAAATTGAGATATTACGCCGTCAGAATGGCCTGCCTTTAACATTTAAATAAATCGCTATGGCCAACTTAAATATCGCTAAGTGAACTTTAAATTTATATAATAAATCGTTGTAAATGCCATAAGAAGTTTTAAATCTATTAGTTTCCAAATCGACTCAGAAACTAATTCCATTAATTTTACTTAAAGTTTTATTTCTATCATCAATTTTACGTTTTAGATTGAGACTTTCTTAATGGTTCTAATTTACTCTAGTGTTAGAAAATACCATATGATCTAAGAACGTTGTAAGACGAAGTTTGTAGATTAGAGAAAAATTGAGTTCAGCAGAGTTCTAAATTTTTATGTCACGTTCCCTCGTTATCCTTATCCAGTTTTCGGACGCTACCCTTTAAATAAAATTAGGCTACCTAACTCTATCACACGTCTCTAGCATGACATAAACACCTTCATAATCGTGCTTAAATTGAACTTAAAACATGTCTATTTTAAAGGAGTATAAAAAACCAGACTCCTATAAATTATGTGAGAGTGTAATTAGAATGTCACTTTCTTGGGTCATCGTATATATACCTTAGCCATAACTATAGAATCTAGAGCCACCACTATAAAAAGGGTAAAATGTTAATACTGCGCGGGTCTAGTTTTTTTAAAACATGTTCGGCTAGAAACTGGACCTGCAGTGCACAGTTATGTGTGGTTTTAGCATTTTCCCCCTTTCTATAGTTGTGGACCACGGACCTGGACCCTTTACACGAATTAACAACCAAAATTTATAGTTGGGGTTTATTATACAATGTACAGCGTGGGCCGCCCGCGGACCTGGACCTATACGGCGTAGACTTCGCTGTAGAGTAGAGTAGAGCAACCTCTAGCGCCCTTTCCCCACTTCGTGACTTATCTACTTATGTTACGGACTACATCCGGTTCTACTAGACCAATTTTCCTTTAAAACTTCTATTATGATTATATTATACGTCTCTATAATCACCTTAACTATTGGCGATAAATTATTACACGATTTTATTAGGTACGTTTAACTTGCCAGTCAGTGGTCTGGTAGACCAAATTTTGTAATCTATATTTTCCACAATTTAAAATCAGTTCTGAAATTTATTTGCCGATAGTTAAAAATAGACTGCCAATTGGTGTGGCAAATAGCTTCCTCGCATCCTATCCACGTACTTTATTGATTTCATGCTTTTACAAGCTATTATTGTCTAATTGGTATAATTGCTTCCCCCGTTTTTTTTTAATATGTCAAAATTGTTTTGAGTTTTTACACGAATTAAAATATCAATTTAGCAAAAGTTAAAGAGCGCAGACGGTTCATATTAATCTGGGGCCATCTGAGGGTAACTTTCGATTGACTATAAAAGTTTCATTTAAATCGAATAAGTACTTTTGAAGCCATAGGTGTATAAATGTATGTTTGTGCGCATGTGAAAGAGCAACAAATAGGCGCAGAAGGTTGAAACTTATATGGGACCAACAATGAGCTAATTATGACCTACCACCAAAATTTCATTAAAATTGGACGTGTAGTTTTTAAGATATGTTGGTTCGCAAAAATTAAACGACAGACAGACACGGAACCGGAAATGATCCCTGATGTCTGAAACGGATTTCTGTCTTGGAATTTTTGAAATCAGAGACCTAACATTTTTTTGTTCTTCAGTCTTCAGAACGATCACATAGCTTCCGTTACCTTCAGTAAGCTCAGATGCAAAAATGCAGATTTATATGGAGAGATTTCGGCTATATTATTTGAAATGAAAATTAAATTTTAGAAATTTAACACTTATAGCTAAAAAATAGAAAATAATATTATGTTTTAACATTTTTTTGTGTGTTCTGTAGAAGCGTATTCTTATTTTTTTAAAAAATATAATATTATTTTTTCTTTTTTGTTATTTTAGTCTATGGTGTGTTTGGTTTATTAAAATTATGGTTTTGAATCTTTCCTAATTTTTTCTTTTAACTTATTATTATTATTATTATTATTAACCGGGCTAAATTAATATATGAAATGCAATGTGTACGTTTTTACAAAAAATAAAAATACTACATCCTAAATAAGTGGTACCACTCTCATTATTAAACAAATAATCTTATTACAGTAAAATGAAAATATATATGTAATTTCGATTGATAACTGACTGATAAGTAACTTGGACTACCTAAAGTTAACATAAGTTTAAATAACATTTGGAAATTCCATTACTCAAATGTTCAGATCTAACTTTTTTAACTTTGTGATTTAAATCGGTAACTAAAGTTATTGTGGTTTGAACATGTTTTGGCGGTTCTAACCAACCTAAAGTTCTGTGCTTTTGAAGGGCTAAATAATTTTCATTGCTCTAACTTCTAACTTACGTTTCCACATTGACTTTTAGATGCAAACCTATTTCGTTAAAGTTTGGACAGCAAATATTTTCTTTGAACGCTGATATAAAACTTAATATAATATCATAATTAACATTTTTTTAAGAAACATTTTAAGAAAAGTAAAATTTTCATTTTTCTATTGTCTTATTCTATTTGTATTTTACAATGTCTATTCAAAAATCTTCTGATTGGTATTTTATTTACTCATTCTAATTCTAAAAGTTGTAGGTGTTAGTTTATTATTTAAAAAAAAAAAAAATCATAAATATACTGATTTAAACTACTTGTAGGTATATTTTTATTATCAGCCTTCGTCTATTAATACCTTTATAAAAATAAATCATCTGATCAGTCACCAATATACTGATATAAGCTATTTTTAGATGTATTTTGACTATCTCTCCTTGTCTGATAACATAAAGTATATAAAAATAAGTCATCTGATGATTCACTAATATACTGATTTAAACTACTTTTAGGTGTTTGTATTTTCTTTCATCCCCTAATAATATTCCATATTTTGTCATTAAAGTTATTATGTGATATTGATGTGGCACTCTATTTGACTTTTATTTACTATTAACTTTACACGTATTTTATCCATTTCTTAGTTAGATAGACTATAGAGCTAGATGTAACTTAGACATAGATGTATAGACATACATTTTATTTAAAACGAATGAGGGCATAATATATTAATACTCTTAATAAATAATATATCAATTAAAGGTATTTAATATAAAATAAAATTTATAGTTAAATTTTGTACAATTTTTTTTCTCGGTTTTGTTGTTATGTAATTTTAATAATTGTTAATGCAATAATAATTTGTAGTGTATAAAAAATAGTAATACTGCCTATTACCCTTTATTATTATGATAAGAAGAAGTCGTTAATAACATCAGTAAATAAGACTTAATACCTCCTATAAGAAGTTAATTACATACAAGATGATAAGACTATATAAATGGTAATGAAAGGGTGTGGCCAGAATTCTAAATCGAAGAAATCTCAGCAAACGAAGATTAAGTAAGGCCACAATACCATGCAATGATAAAACTGAAAGCTTCACATAAAAAAAAAATTTACTAGAAAATAAAGAGGAGTCTGATAAATTTTAAGTGTATTCAGATGTGATAAAAAAAAATTGTGATCAATTTTGACAATTATTAAAAGAATCAATATTTTTTATCAATATATTTTTAAATTTTTGCTCATGATCCTAATTTTTAAAGATGTCTCATGATCATAATTTTCACCTCAGGTTGTCAGTAGGCACTCATCTCAAGGTATGAGGCCGGGTTTCTATTGGGCAGCAGATAGGTAAAGCCTGTCCCTAAAAGCTTTTGAAGGACTTGGGCTAAGTAAGGGCTAAATCTTACTTGGACTAAGCCAAATTAATATTTAAATAGACTTCCACCGGAAGATCTTATAACTTATAACATTGTAATACAAACCGCGCAAGTCCACGGTTATTCTATAAATATTTATCATTCAAATCTAACAGTTGATTAAAATCTAAAGCATCATTAATATTAATCATGAAAGAGATGTAGTTCAATAACCAAACAACGTCTTCACACAAAAAATTATAATTAACAATAATTGACCGGTTTCAGAACAGCCAAAACCGGTCAATTGTTAATTACATTTACTTTTTTGTGTAAAGATGTTGTTTCGTTATTAAACTAAACCTCTTTCATGATATCACACATTGAAGAAAAACAGACCGGTTTTAGAACAGCCAAAACTGGTCATTTGTTAATAAATATTTTTTTGTGTAAAGATGTTTGGTTATTGAACTACACCTCTTTCATATCACATGAAGAAAAACAGAGTCGAGTATGTTAATATTAGAATTTATTTTAATTTAAATATTAGAATAATTAATTTAATATAAATTAGAATTTATGTTATTATAAGTTTGGATTCTTAAAGGGTAGGAAGAAGAAGAAAACTAGTGTTGTTTCATGTTAGATGGCAACGTTTCGGCTAATCTAGCCATTTTCGAGCCTAAAAATCGTATTCATTTATTTAAAACATGACATGCATACGAATAATTAATTGACATCGTTACGGAAAACACAATAATTACCTCTATCCTATAAATAAAACTTCTGTGATAACAATCATTCTACAGGGTACACTTAGCTTTCATATACATTAGAATGTATTTTCGTCTAAAGGATTATTAATATTAGGTAATATTAAAATGTATTTACGCGTGAATGCATTTTTTTTTTACCTGTTACTAAATTAGTTTAATTAGTTCAAGTGCTTATGGATTATTGAAAATAGCTGCGAGTAATTAAGATTACAAAGAAACTACTTAAGAAAAAATATTTGAATACCTATGACATGTACTCTGTGTTGTATACCGTGTTAATTTTAATATTAAATGCCAAAACAAAAACGTCTCTTACTCATTACAATTAGTTTATATAGTTCTGACAATTTGTTTAATCTTAAGTTAGTTAATTTAAACAAAGGTTTTTTACTAGAACTTCAAGTACTAAAATGATACATTTTTATCGAAATCATAATGGCAAATCTATTCATACTGTAAGAAATAATTTCATTCGGGAGTAAGGTGGGGGGTACACTTATTCGGCCGGGAATATACAGCGCACATTTCTATCCACTGGTCAAATCACTCGTCCGCTACTGGTACGAGTGGTTTGAACTGACTACTGATGTCATAACCTGAGTAGTCGCGGTCGAATGCTCTCAAAAGAGCCAGGTCCAGCTTGCTCTTAAGATAATTTCTAGCCTTGGCTTCCTCGTTCAAATTGTGCTCACTTTAAATGTCAGGGACTGATTCTAGCTTACTTTCAACATTTTTACTGAACTTTCTCGAGGTTAACAACCTAACTCGTAGGATTCGATTGGAACGCATCCAGATTTTCATGTTTTCCTTTTCTTGTGCAGAATGTTGTTTATTTTGGCATTGAACCCTTTCTCTTTTCTTTAAAGTGCGAAAAATCATCACTATAAAGAATAATCTGATTACACATTTATTTAAAGTGAAAAAAATAAAATTTTAGAGTGAGTTATTAATAGTAATAGGTGTTTTGAAATTCCTCTTTTAGTTTTTATTTCATTTGATGTCATTGTTATTAAAATAGTTTGGAATTATTTATTTAACTATATTCTTTTAAATAGAGTTTTTTATGAAATATGATCTCTTGCTTTGTATGCAACTATTTCAATTATAATACAAATTTCACTTAAATATTGTGTTAGCAACTTCTCGTCAGCTAGGTTTTTAACTTGTAGCATTTACTTATCTCTCTTAATTCTGAAGCAGTATCATAGTTTTGTAATTCATACTTGGTCTTTTGATATATTATTCTTTCTCTGATCACGGACACATTTCTGAATATTATTGTATTAAGAATATAATGTATAAAAAGGTCTTAGAATGTTAGAGCGACATCTAGTAAAATAAATCAAATAAATGTATTACGTTTCATTTTGATTACTTATAACTGTAGACCTCGCGTGACAATTTCCAATATTTTAAATAACCGGCTGCTTACGAGGAGTTAGAGCCTTTTTTCTATCCTCTCGAATGCAATGTCTAAAATATTACTTATTACATCCAGTAATAAGTATAAATGGTATTATACATTTATAGTAAACCATAATATTATAGTATCAGTACAGTGCTTTTTGTATTCAGTAGTGGTTGTTGCCTTCAGTAGACCTTTTAAGGAGATCAATAAGCCTAAAATTATTAAAGAAACAAATATAAATTGTTATTTACCTTCGGGTTTATGAGTTCACATTTGAGGTGTTTGAATAGATACAATATTTCTAAGGGGAAATGATAAAAGGTTGTTACATGGGGGAGGTTCTCTTATCTTGGATAGTTAGCAAAAATCTACTTTTACTAATAAAATTGATAGTAGCTGGTGAAGGCAAGGAGCTTGTTGAATTTGCGTTGCCAAGCTCCGCTCTAGCTGATTATTATTATCACAGGAATAATTTCCTCTCTCCTTGGAATCGAGCTGAGGGCAATTGCCTGAAGTACACAAGCGCCAAAGTTAAGGTAACCTTACCTTGTTATGTGTTATTATAATTATTAGACCTAGTTTTAATTATATTGTTTAATGATGAAAAACAAACATTGTTGCCTTTCAACTTTTCATGAGCGATCTGTAAAAAAGTACCAAAAAAAAAATAATAATAATAATACAATGAACATCAATTTATAGTTTAATTCTAGTTTCATAAATAGATGCAGTGCGAGTGAAATAAAAACAAGACGTGAGAATGTAACACGCGTTTCAATTAACCCTTAAAGTCTATTATTAAATTCAATATTAAAACTCTTATTTAGAAGAGGAATGGGAAATATCTTAAGAAATGCGGAAATGAAAAATGCCTTTTGTTGTTGGAATGATAATTAGCGGTTTAGGTTGAACGACCCTCGACCGAAAAATGGAGTCAGAAGTCATGAACCGATCGATGTAAACCAAAAGATGTCGCCTCGTGTAAATTCTTAGGGGGTCTATATTATTCTTAGGACTTTGCCTTTCTTGTCTCTCCTTTCTCCCTCTCACCCACTTAACCCATCTTCAAGTGTTTCCATCTTGAAATGATCCATCGTAACACTTCAAATTACAGCCTCTCTTCCGAAGACATACTTGAACCGCGCTCCGTCGCATTTAACACAAACCCTTTTCACCCTTATTTAATTTAAGTATTTCTATTTATTCGTTGTCTTTGACTTTTTAATTTATTAAACCAACAAAAACAGTTTAAACTTTCTCATCCCACTTTATAATTTTCTTTCTTTTTTTTGTCTATTGCTTTATTTTGTGAACGTTAAAAAAAAGTCTTCTCTTTCTTGCTGCGTTTATGTTTTGAATGCTCACATGACCATTACGCTTTTACCAAATTTACAAAGTTAATTTTAAAAACTGCGCTGTTACATGAATTTAGGGTGCAAACTGTGCAAAAGAAAACACTCCAATTTTAGTGAAAGCAATTTCTTGTTATCGTGACATGCATTAAGCGTAACTCCAACTAGGCCATATTTTTTTCGGTTTTAGACGTAGAAAGTTATCTAATTTGATTCTTAATGGTATCTCCTAAAAAAGAAGAGTTGTAGCGTTTACACAACATATAAAATATGCTGGAAAAACATTTTCACAAATGAGCCCGATACTCTGAAGATCATTTTTAAAGCAGACTCAGAGTACTAACGAGGGAGTTGTTTTAGTTTTTTAAATTAGTCTCAACCTCGAGCTTGTCTCTAGATTATTAACCGGCTGTTACGGCATTGTAATGAAGCTTTTTGCTACTTTTAATAATTATTATCACTACTAAAAACGAGTCTACAAACTTATTGGAAAAGTTAAGAATAAAATTATTATTTAGCGCTTTTTTATATTAGTTTTTTGTGGTACTATAAATCATTAGTATGGCAAAATAGTATTAGCTACGTTTATATGATGTATTTTAAAACGATCTCAATACGGCTACTCGGTATTGAGTTGAATTGAAAATTTTTTAAAATCAGCTGATGAAAGCCGCTCTGAAAGGTTATTTTGTACGGTCAATGTGTCAGGTAACACAGGGGAGAAACATATAACTGCAAATATGTTGTAATACGATATCAATACAGTCAAATGTTTTTATTCAACTGAAGGTGTGTTCAGTACGATACACTGTATCAGAGTTTTGGTGTATCGGCCTTGGGATGAACTAGATTAACACTGTATCAGAGTTTTGGTGTATCGGCCTTGGGATGAACTAGATTAAAAACTATGGTGCGTTCACATGGAAAGATGTATTCAGTTCATTTCAGTACAACATGTAAACGTAGATATTATTTTACAATTGTTAATTTCAAAGGTTGTTCACAAGACAAAGTACTAACATTACATAATATATTTCAAAGTTCAGAGACTATCGTGGTTGGAATCATAACGAAGTTTTAGGTGTTTCCTTGGTGACCGCACCTAAGGCTGTGTGTACTGACGTCTCAGTGTTTCACATTCATAGTGTTAGTTTAAGTTGGCAATCCCTCTTCATAACTCAATACTGATCAATTTAACCACTTTTATTTAATCTGTCTTCATCAGTTAACTGATATTGATAATTTAATGGATTACCAAGTTTAATTTTGTCGAGCTAACAAGAATCAACCTGTTTTTTATGAATTGGCACCACTAATAATTTGATCGAGCTATATAAAAAAAAAAAAAAAAATCATGTATATTAATGTTTACATTTTAAGAGGTAAACATGTTTAAAATTTCTTTTATTTCTTTTATTACTTTATTTAGTCTAATTAAAAATTTGGAGAGATACCACGTGAGAAAATAAGTCTTGATTATTTATAATACCTAAAACGTAAAATTGCTCTGCAATTTTTTAGCTATGAATATTATCTAGTTTCCTTGTCTTTTCTTTACTCAGTGATAATTAGTAAGGAGACTGCAGTAAATTTACTCATCCTATATTCTATGGAATATAAAATACGAAACTTCGATAGTGTAATGGATGATGTTGAGTAATTTTATCTTCTCTGTACCCTCAAGAAACTCAACTGCAGCCACAGTTCATGGTGGGTATGAATGAGCCCTTGACTTACCTTTTTACTCAAGTGACTAAATGGTTAATTGTAGCTGCTGTTTTTGGAGACCTATTCCTCAATTAATCCTAGTCATACTTTCTGTATCTTAACTTTTATGTAACTATGTTTTAGTTGTCAATATATTTTCTTATTGAACCGTTAAAAGTATTCTTTTTCTGCTTCAATATTATACTAAAAGTATCATGAGGTTATGAAATTACTAGTCAAAGGAAGACTTAACTCTTTATTGAAGTTCATCTTGTCGTGTCTATTAAGTTACTTCAAACCCGAAGTGTTAATTATTCAAGTTTCATTTCTCAGCTTATGAGACTTGTTAATTAAACTTTGAGATTTCCTTCTAACTACTAATTACTTAATGTGTCTTGGACAATATAAATAATTATTATACTGTGTTCCCTTGATGAATACGAACTTAGATTAGATTAATTTGTATTAATATTAAAGTTTTGTACTAAAATATTATATCCTTTATAAATTATTTTTAAGTTTCTCCTATCATAATATCAAATATATCTGAGATCTGTTAATAGAAGCACGTTTATTATTTATCCATTATAATTATTAAGTGCTAATGTGATTTATGTATATATTTAAAAAAAATCTTCTGTGGTACCACACCGTTTATCAGCTGGGAAGATGTCATGGATATATCAAAAGAAGGGCAGGAATAGCCCTTCTTTCCTGACCCAACACAGTAGATCGTTGACATTTAATTTAACAAATGTCTCTCGGAATATTTATTACCTTACCCTCGTCACTCACTCTGGTTAACAATGTTTTCTGACCCCGATTTAAAATAAGAAAAAATCACCTTCAATCGCGATGTCAATCTGTTCCGTCTTAAGCGGCTTTCACACCTAAGATGCATCCTGCGTCGTTGCATCCTGGATGTAAACGCTTTCACACAATATGCATCATGCATATTGCATTTTGAGCCGTTTTTATTTTAACACTGCGTAGATCATGTTGGTACGTAAGCAATGATTAAATGGTGTAATAATTGTTATTTTCAGTCATCGTTAAATAAGTAATCGTTAAAAATAATATATACCTTGAATAATATAGATACCTTAAATCCATTATTCTTATGTTTAATTTTAGAATAAGAATAGGGGTATTTGAACTATTGTACTGCACTTAAACAAATAAACTGGAATGTGAATAAATTGACAGCTTGCGTGAAATGATACTCATCCAATCACCAAATGAACTGTGTGAGTCCATATTACCTTTAATTCTATATTCGTGTCGAGAATACATTCTTCTTTACCAAGTTTGAACATTTATAATCATGAATAATTATCACTGCATTTTTTTTAATACTTTCACTTATTCAAATATGTTGCTTCATCTAGTTTTTTTATGCCATGTCGTGATGTCTAGCACGTAGCGCTTCATCCTTTTATCGGCTTTAATCTCCTGTGCAATCTTCCTCCATTCTTCTAATGTTCATCGCTATCAGGTCTTCTTTCACATTGTCCTCCATCCAGTCTGTGGGCCGCTCTACTTATCTTCTAATTAACAGTCTTTCCTCTTTTGATTTTTTGATTGCGGGTATCCTTTAACTCAGGTGTTCGCGTTGAATGGCCAAACCCATCTTATCCTCTTGAGATGTTACCATAATCTGAGATTTTATCATTATACGTCTTGTCCATTGTGGAATTGTTGTAACTTTTCGTTTCTCTGTCTCCTTCTACTACTGGTCCATATATTCGTCAGGAAATGCGTCTCTCGAAAGAAATAAGAGATTTGAATTGTTAGTCATTATTGCATTAGTTATATTGATTCTCTGCTGTTAATTTACAACTGGTCTCACTAATATTTTGTATATTTTCTGTTTTGTAGTTTTTGGATGTATTAAGAAACAAAATACTTACTTTTATACTCTGATGGTAGTATGCTTGTAGTAGTAGTGATTAGACGGGTAGGACCAACCACTTGTTCGAACCTAGTAATCAGGTCACATTGGGCCCATTTTACTAACCCTGTGGTGGAGATTTCCAGCCACTTCCCTTATCATACCAGTATATGTTACCGCCGAAGCGGGTATGGATTGGTCATTAGTGAGTTATTTAAATTAGAACATCATGGCATGGGATCAAACCCATGACCTTGATTCGCCTCGATTCTTTGATAGCTGGGCGAGTGCATAGAGCACCTCGGACACGCTGGCTTAAGTATGGTAGTTTTACTTATAGTATCTTATGACCAAAGCCTAGTAAATCTAACCTTTTACTTAAATCGGAATATGTATGCATAGGATAATCCTCCTTCTGAGTGGCGATGTTCGTTATTTAAGTTACAGTAATTATATTTTAGTAATGTTTCAAGCTCAAGGCATTTCTCTTGATGACTTTGTCTATTTTAGGTTTACGATGCGAATTTGATTATGATAAAATTATGGACATTGAGTAATGCTCTCTTATAATGGGGTTGAACAGTCATTATTTAGAAATTTTAAATAAGTAAAGCTATTCTGGACCGCCTTTCTTGTAGAGGTAAAAGTCTTCTTTACTTTACTTTAGCCCAACACCTGTCCGTGGTTGTTCAGCCATTTGACGTCGAGCTTAAAACAACTTAATATCATAATAAATAAAATAAACTTTAAAAGAAATAACTTCACTGTTACAATATAAGATAGACCGAAGAAGGTTTAACAGCATGTAGAAAAGGTATTTTCAGAATGAACTATATTCATTATTTATTTATATAAATATTCTTTTAATTATGAAGAGTTTAATGAATTAATGTTAAAATGATAAATAATTCATATTAAATACTTTTTTTTTAGCTATTTCGTGCTTTAAATAATCTAAAATTATTCAGAGACAAATATATATGAATGTAATAGAAATAATTTTATCTTTAAAATTTTCATTTGTAATAAGTGTAATTCTGCATTTAATATGAATAAATTCGCCGAAATAAAAATGTTAAATTATAATAACGTATTTTATTTATTGTAACAAAAACAATTATGCAAAAAGAAAAAAAGGTTTAACTATATTCATTCATTCAAAACGTGAATTAACTTCGCTACATTAAATATATCTTAAAACTGCTGAAATTTCGGGATTTCTCTCTTTTTTTCTGAGTTAAATTTTTCTCCCTTTCTTTTTTTAAGTTTAATTAATAGCATACTGGGTTCTAGGATATCCGGAACGTTTACCATTGTATGACTCAAATCCCGCGAGGGTTTTCGTTTAGGTAATATTAATGAAGCCAGACAAACCATTTTGAAGGTGGTGTAGAGAAATGGGGCGCAATTTGTTTTTTGGTTGTTTTTTTTTAAAAAAAAAAAAAAAGAGAAAAGTCCTTTTTATTATTTAAAACCATCCGAGACTGTGAGAGATTGACTGAGATTAATTGTATCTCATGCATTTTGAATTAACGGAAATACAAGCTTCATTAATTAAAAAGTTATAATATATATTCACTAAAGGTTTTATTCATAGTTTTCATTTATTCCTTATCGTTTATTTCATCAGGACTAATTATAATTTATTTATTTCCTTTTCTCAGTGACATTTAACCATTTATTTCCACCTTTAGTACATTTGGCATAAAGTTTTGGATACACAAAAATTTTGTTTGAACTTTTTTGTGGAGCTTCTTTTTTGTTTTTTATTTTAAACCCATTCTACTAATTTAAAAAGTAATACCTACATTGAATATTATTAAATATAATTTAATTGTTTATTTTTACTACTATGATAAACTATTTTTTTCATTTTATACTTTACTCCAAAGGATAGAACCGTTGCGATATTTTTAGGCAAAATTATTTTTTATTCTAGTTTTGTAAACTTGAAAAAGAGAAACAAAACCAGAAGAAATGGTCGTCTACTTATAGCAACGAACCATCGGAAGAGAGTTATCTACCATAGTGAAATCCTGGGTGATAAATAATTTGAGATATAAATGTGGATGCGTTTCTCCCCGATTGTGAATGAATAGACAAACAACTTTTTATCCCTTTGTTTTAAATTCGTGTTGTTCATTCTACAATACAATGCATCCACGCGATGAATTGTTGAATATCTTACTCTTAATAGTTAAATATAAATACTCTTTTTGTCCTGTTTAATAAAGTAACGCTTAGACACGAGATTTTTATTATTCAAGAAAAAAAAAATATGTCCGGTTCTGTTAATTATGACCCATACTTTTTTTTTTAATCACGCAACCATAATGTAACGGTGTTAAGGGCTATATTATGTTTGTATTTTAGAGTGAAATATGATGGTGTATAAAATATTAAGGTTTAATATTACTTGATGAAATTACTGAATACCAGTAATGTCTAACAAAAGAGGTCATAAGCAAAATGAAAATTATTATTTTTCTTTTTATGTGGAGATTTCCGCAATTGGTGTTTTGAAGAAGTTCTTAGATTTCGCTGGGGACCGTGTGATTGGATATCCATAAAGCTTGCCTTCAGTTTTGAAGGAAATCTCAGGATACTAAGCCCTATCGGGGGTGGTACCACAGAAAACCGAGACGCTTTAGCAATTGATATGATAATGCTATTTACTTTGGTCTAGGTTTATATCCTATACACAATACATCAAAATTGATCTAGAATATATAACATTTATTTTTCTCAATACCCTGAAAAGAGTTTTAATGAATAATTTATTCATCTCGAGTATGTCTCTACTCTTGGAATAAAGTTGGTTAAAAAAGGTAACTATAACCAAACCTTTTAGTTCTAAAAGCAACTCCCCCAATTGCTCCGATTTCCAAGAGGTAATAGGGGGTAAGCTAAAGGTTCTTTTTACTCACTATATTTTTTTCCTGTCAGGTACCTTGCTAATGCTCCGGAAACTCCATTAACTAACTTGTCCTTTCCTAAGGGTTGACAGAGTTAGCGTGTTGATTGATTAGCACTTTCCATCCAACTGTCTCATTTAATGTCGAGGGTCCCCAATAAATGGGACTGTGAACGACTCTGCGAACCTTCCCATTTTTTTACCTCCATGGTGTATCAACAATTGTACAGCTTTTGTGTTCTAAAGTAAACGATCGAACTATAAATGATTTTAAGCTTAAATGTTTTCACCCAATCATTCTGTCATTCTGTGTTATTATCGCAATTTTGGACAAATGGTCTATCTTAAATTACAAAATGGGATTTAGTTTGTGCCTTTCTGTTTCCTTGTTTTATAAATCGTGTTACTGTTTTTTTTTTTTTTTCTTTTTTAAATAAATAGAAGATACTTAGATATTTTGAAAGTTACCAGCTTAACAATAATTGTTAAATTTTCACACTTAATTTGAAGTAAAATCTATCAGCTATCGGATTTAGTATTTCAATTTTTTTAACCCAATTTATTATTACTTTTATTGATCTATTGCAATAATTTAGATTAGCTTAAACGAAACTGTAATAATAATAATTTGAAAGATATATAAAATATAATGTTTAAAACAAGGTAGGAATAGCTAATCAATCATATTCTCTGATAAGGAGTGTTTAATTTGTAACTTTCTGATAAGGATTGTATTAATTTGATTTCTTTAAGAAGCGTAGAACATAATTTGTTTGTGATATCACTTGATGTTTAATTATCTTTTGTTTGACTCTTTTTTACTAATTAGTTAGTCCGTCTGCAGGTAACATGTTTTACCGATCGACAAATTGTTGACAATTAGAGGTCAGTGATTTTTATGTATCTACTGTCACTGTAATAATTAGGTTCCATTTAAAGACGTCAATAGGTTTATCCTGTAATGACCTAATAAGCTGTTAAACGGGACTAAAACTACAACCAATACCAATAGTGCTTACTATGAAGACCACACTGGAAAAAAGAAAGATATGTATTATTCGATGCTAGATATTTTTTAATAATGACTGTAGAATGAATGAATCGTTGACGTGAACTTATGGATGTGTATCCTCAATGCTTTTATACTTAAACGAGGCCTTAGGCCCCTGGCAACGGGCATAATTTTTATATTTAGAAAAAAAGTTAATTTATATAGATAAGTTATTATATCTATTTGAAAACCTATTTATTAAAATCAATTATTTCTATTAAATGTGGTTGCCTTAGCTTAGCAAAAACAAATCATGGTGCGTTGTTGTCGGGACACTATAAATGGTTGTTGAGGTGTTCGTTCTTATTCGATACAAGATAGGTCTTACACTGAGGAATTTTGCTCCAAAACAATGTCTCGAGACAATTTTTTGGGACATGGTTTCAAAACAGTTTGTTCCTGTACCATATTCTGCATACAACTGGAGCTGAAATCAACCAGTACAACATGGCTTCACTAGCAGCAGTTGACGCCTCCATATAAACGTTCCTTTTAATTGATCAGGAGAAAATGAAAAGAAGGAAAAGATGGTGGGCAAGAAAGCATTTTGTTGCCAGATATATGCACTCAAGAAATATGTTGGATGTTTTTAACCTGGAGAACGGCCCGGATTTCCGCCAATTTGAGGATTGTACTCTACACTTTTAATTAAAGAGTTTTCTCAGCGCTTCACATGGCAGAAGACACTTAGACGACTATAAAACTTGTTCGAACTATCTCGGAACAAGCGAATGTTGCGCAAAATTGTATCATGCTTTCCATTTGATTAGAAAACAATATAAGGTGTTACTGAACAGTATAGAAACATTTCAGATACAGGGATCTTTGTAGCGGGATTGTTTCGAAACGTTTTTGAACATTTTCTATGCTATGTTTTGGAACAAAATTTCTCAGTGTATACTAAGCCTTTAGGTCTAACACTTCAATTAATTGATTGTTGGTGCAAGATATGTTATAATTTTAACTCCCACCTAAATAAGCCATTTCTCGTTTAGGTGAAATGATTCTAAAAAAACTATTATGTAACAACTCTCGGTTAAATCAAAACCAGCTTAATAACTAAAAGGTAATGTTTGACTGCAATATTGCACCATACTATATGTGAAAAGCACATAAAAATAAAAAAATAAAAATAAGGAAAGCATATTTCTTATATATTCTTTTCAGAGAAATATGCTTTCTTTTTTTTTTTTTTTAAGTTACTTTTATCGCAACAGCGATAACAGTAACTTATTTTTTACTAGCATAATGCAACCAAGTATGGTTTTTATTTAAGTTTTACCCTCAAAATATAAAAGTCGCAGCGAAGAATACATGTATGTATTTTAAATCATATCCGAACAGTTAGCATCATGAATTATGGTTTTAATATTTCTAACAATTTTGTCTCCTATTATAATGAATGTTAATATTCCTCAAGAGATATCGTTTTAATGTACATATTATACATTATATTTCACTTCCGAGTTACTACACGATCGTTATCTTACACTATTGAATATCCTTTTTTATCGGTATATAAATTTCAAATGAAACTATAAATCATAAATTTATGGTTTTTTTTATTTTTAAAAATCATTTAGTTATAACTAACTTATAGGTCAGCATGAAATAGTAAATTTTGTTTAGAAGATATTAATGTTCTATTTTAAAATACGTTTTCCATACTTCTTTTTAAGCATACTATTATTCTGGCAACCAAATCCCTTATTGAACATTTATATCATTCTTACTGACTTTTAAAAATATAATTAATTATTTATGACAACATATTTATACTCGTATGTTTTGTTGTTAATCTTACAATAATTTTATTGTTTTTTTTTTTTTACTTCTTTATTATCTCCGTTTAGATTTAGATGATGGTTTTAGTCTTAGAAAGTTATTATAATAATATTAAGTTATTGTTTTATACGTACTTTTTATTGTAGAAATCCTATAATATTAAGTGTATAGAAAAGTAATTTTGGTTGTTATTTCCTATTATAGTTCGCTTTCTAAAGAAGTCGTAATAGTTTCTCATTAGTTCAGGAATAGCGTTGCTAGAAGCCATATTTTTTTATGATCAAAGCAGCTTTCGGCCTTATAAAAACCAGTAAATCAGTAACGAGATTAAAAGAACTATTGAAAAGACATTGTGTCTTACTTTAGTCTCCAGCATAGTATAGAGTTACCCCTATCATATTGTTTTATTATTGCGCAGCTCTAGATGTTCTATAAACGGCACTGATGATGACCTTACATAGGTTATAAGCTGCTTGGATGAATTAAAGAAGTTATTTTACTGGGAGATACAGTTTATTTGAATCTATTATCTTCAGTTTGTAATAAATTATTTGTTTTCCTTTGCTAAAGACAGGTGATACATTTTTAAAATAACCCATTATCATTATCTTTTGATAAGTCATTGTTAAGCACTTTTATTGGTTTGGGAAATATGGAGGAAAGGGTTTACATTTTAATGATTATTTACTTCCTAGACCTGACAAGAAGGTTTTGCTCTCTTTATTGTAAGCTAGCAATTATTAAAGGATTTTAACCCTTGCTCTCTAGAGATTGTAATGAGACAAAATAAGGACATCATTATACAAAATCAACACACTGAAAAACAAAATTATTAAGATATTATAGTCGAATTATAGATATTTTATTTCATGGGATCTGTAGGTCATAAAGGTTTAAAACAGGTCTCTGGAATGAAAATTTAAAAGTTTTAACACTATCAAAAACCTGGGTTTGATTCAAATAAAGGTGAGGTAAGTAGAATATTTGCACTGGTTGCTTACATTTACTTAGTCGGATCTTCTTCTATCTTGCTGTGTAGGTGTTGACTAAAACATTTTCTAATTCTGCTCCCTCTGTGGACAAAGAGCAGGTACGTTGTAGGGACATTCCTCTTTGATCCAGGGTAGATGTATTGTTGACCATCCATGTTGTCCTATCTTTCTCCCTCTGGGCTTTTTCCTTTTGTACCTGGATTTAAGGATTTTCGAGGTAGCCAAACATTACTTATCCTATTTTAGATGTCGGAACCATTCACTAGTGTACCATTAGCTAGTGCTAACCCATATATTTAAAAATATACCTTTAAACTTTAAATAAGTCTTTCCACAAATGGTTTATTCCCGTAAAACGCTTTCTGTGTATTAATTAGTATTATTTGTACCTTTAACAAGTAAAAGAAAAAAATATACTATTACCAAAAATGAAAAGGCCCCTTAACTCGAACTAACTAGCGAATAAGGAGTTAGATAATAATAATTTAGTTAGCTCATAATGGTGCTTTTATAATTTATTGTCAAAGCTTTGTGTTATCAAAAGCATTATTATAGTAACAGTAGTTACTATATAGTTATAGAACAGTATTAGTTATATCCGAACAATGGTTCTGTTTAATCCATTCCCTTACTGCTAGTCTAACCATCCATTCTAGTGCTTATTGTATCTGTTATGCCTATTCTCATTCACGAATTATTGAAACTGTCTCGAGTTCACCGTTTTAGCTTTTCCATGGGTCTTGTATACATACTTTGCATTTTACAATTTGATTAGTGTTTTCATATTCATTTATTTTTGGATTTCAAGTGGGTCAAAAAACAAGGATAGACCACTTAAAAAGATGCAGAATATGTTTATATAGACTATACATTGTCCATTAATGGTTAATTTTGTTTCCTAGCTTATCGAAAGTAGCTAAAGAATTGTGATCATACTGGAGATCGAAATTTTTCCTAGACAGCAATCCTTTGCCAACATCAGGGAATATTTTTGACCTTCTATCTGTCATTAGGTCTATTTCCAACACGACAAAAGTAGCCCACTAAAGTTCCTATATTATTTCAACCTTCTCCTCACATTTATTATTGATCTGAAATTTAATATTAAAAGGCTGGAAATCGAAATAGGTCCAAACCAAACTTTCACTTCCTAGTGGGTTCATATTCTTCTATGTTCATTTGATCATTAATTCAAAGATAGGACGAGAGGAAGCTATGAACCGTACTAATTGTCAAGACTTTATTAAATTTACTTCTCTGTTGCAATGTTTTTACGATAAATAAAAAAAAATTGACTGCCAATTAGTGTGGCACATAGCTTCCTCGCATCCTATCATATACTATAACAATTATTGTTATATTACTTTATTGTATTATTGTTTATTTTGTAAAAACTATTAATAGTTTTAGCGATCTTTAACATTTCATAGCGGTGTCGCTGTTGGTTTCACTAAAAAATTGTATTGCTTTTTTTTAGTTGTTTGTCTCATTGAATAGACGAAGTTTGATTTTTTTCCCGACTCAAAATTCCAATTTTAAATTTGAAGTTCACGTTTACGCGAGCGTTGCGCGTGAACGCTTGGACGGATAACGTTGTCCAACGAACTCGTCCTGAGCATTGCTAAAATGAACATGTCTACCAAATTTCATCAAAATCGGTCGACATTTACTCAAGTTATCGTCGCACGTTTCATAATTCGCGGACACACGGACAGACAGACAGACTGACAGACAGACAGACACGAGACCAAAAATGTTCCCTGATGTCTGAAACGGATTTCTGTCTTGGAATTTTTGAAATCGGAGGCATAAAAGTTTTTCGTTCTCAAAAGTGAACACAATGCTTCCGTCACCTTCGGTAAGCTCGGAAGCAAAAACTTTCCATTTTGAAAAGTATTTTTCATGCGGATTTAAAATTCGATATTTTTATTTCAATATTAAAATCTGAGTTAAATTTCTTATTGTCTAATAATCGCACAAAAGTAAAATATGAAATTGTATTTAAACTATTGTGAATCACAATTCCACATAAAATAGTGGGGATTAGGTTAAACTGAGTTTAAGTAGATTTACTTAACTTCTAGTTAATTTACTCTAAACTTTATACAACACTTCCTTAATTCAGGCAGAAGGAAAACTAATAGAATTACTCGCGTTCTTTCCTTTGTTTGTAATTTTAACTTTATTATTAGAGTTAAGTTTATTGAAAAATCTTTAGTGGAGGAAAATTTACTTATTTTATTGTGTAGTTTATTAACCCTAATTTGGAGAGCTGTTATTTGAATTTATTCTGCAATAAGTTTTACCAGTCTAAAATGAAGTTTTTTGTTTAATTTATAAGTTTTTTTTATTTATTTTATTTTACTGTTGAACTGCCTTATAAACCTAGTTATTTAGATTTTCTAAAAAAAAAACTTTTTGAATAAACCTCCAAGTAAGTTTCTTCCGACATATTTGTGAACTTTCTTATAGTTAATACAAAGTCGAAGAGCAAAATTGACTCATTGTAAAGATTTAACAATTCTCAAATCTTTAATAATAAATCCGTAAAAAATTATATTTCCTTTCAGGACTAAACTAAATATTATTTTTATGAAAAAGCATTTTTCTTTCCTAAGTTTAATGGTTTATTGTCTTTGGCACAGATTTATAAATATAAGGCTTTTCTTTTTTATTATACTTTTGTTTGACTTTTGGAAAAGAGTGGTTGGTATTTATTTAATGGAGTTGGATAATGGATTCAAAAGCTTGGCGAGTAAGTGAGGTTTTTTTGAGTCAATAGACAAGAGTTTAAGGGTAAATCAATGCGAAGACTCCATTCAGTTCTCTACTTCAGTCTATCCCGGAATAAATTGCCCCGTGACACACCAACCCAGTTACAATAAATTGCTTTATAATGGAGATTCCCAGACCTTTCCCCGTTAAATATTGGGGAAAATTAGATTTAAAACAAAATAAAACTTTATTTTTTTGTAGTGTAATAAATTTTGGAGTAGAGTTTATTTAATCAAATACAACTAGAATTTTAATTTTTTTTATTTCCCTTTTTTATTGAAAAACTTATTTATTTAATTTTACATGAATTTTATTTCAATATTACTAATTATTCTACAATGTATTTCAAAACAACTGTCGGAAAATGAAGGGTGTGATTCCTTGGCTAATTCTTAGAAACAAAAAGTCCTATTAACGTGGATCCGCAAACGTACCGTTTTCGTGATTATTTTTTGTTAATTCTGTTGAAGAACTCAAACATCACATTATTGCATCCTGCATTCACAGCACTACTAATAATAACTATACAGGGTGTTTCAAAACAACTGTCGGAAAATGAAGGGTGTGAGTCCTTGGCTAATTCTTAGAAAAAAGTCCTATTAACAAGGTTCCGCAAACGCCTGTTTTCGGAATTACTTTTCGTTAATTCTGTTGAAGAACTAAAAAATCGCATTATTGCATCCTGCATACACAACACTCCACACATTTTCGAACGGGTACGTCAGTCACTAAGACGTAGATTCCTAAGTTTAATTGTTTATTGTTTTGTTTCGCCTGCATTAACGTAGGAAGAGGCCATTTTCAACAATTGTAATTTTTCTTGTTTGTATGTTATTGCTTAGTTTTGTGTAATAATTTTTTTCATAATAAAATCCCGTTTTTCTCTAAAATGGTTCATGTCAGAGTAAACACCTGCAGTAATAATATGTAGGTATATGAGAACGCTTTTTCTTACTCTTTATTCAACCTTACTTAAATGGATTATTTCTATTTGTAGAAAGTACAGAATCCACGTTTTTTTGTCGAAATGCCAGCAAATTAAATGAACCGTCAGTCTAAACCGAACATAGAGTTAGATAGTTTTGTTTGGTACGACATAAAGTTGCAAACTTCTTGTCTGTTGTCAGAGCTTTGTGTTATCAAAGCATTGTTATGGAACGGTATTAGTTTTATCCAAACAATGGTTCTGTTTAATCCATACTGCTAGTCTGACCATCTATTCTAGTGCTTAGTGTATCTTTTATGCCTTTTCTCATTCACGAATTATTGCACCATTATTCCTTTATCTCGCGTATATCGATTTAGCTTTTTTACAAACCTTGTACTTTGCATTCGTCGATTTGATCATTGTTTTCATATTCTTCTCTAATCATTTAATTTTTTTGGATATCAAGTATGTCAAAAAACAAGGACTGACCACTTAAAAATGTGCAGAATACGTTTATACTGACTGTAAATTGTCCATTCATAGTGTTTTGTTTTCGAGCTTATAAATAGTGACGGAAGCATTCATTCAGGAAAAAAAAGTTTTTGCCTCTAAAGTTACAATTTCCTTAACAAAAATACGTTTCAGATATTAGGGAGCATTTTTGGCCTCGAGTCTGTCTCTCTGGCAATGTGAATACCGATATTTTAAAAACTTCTTATTAAATTGTAATCAAATTTGGATTGTACTCGTATATCAATGGTATCCCACAGATGGTTACATGTTAATTCCAAACTAATTCCTAAACTTCTTCCTATCATAACTGCATTAGCTTTCTTTTAAAAAGATTCTTACCTTATACTTAATATATTTGATTTGTTAATTATGTTTTAATTAATGTATTAAAAAAAAAAAAAAAAAAAAAAAAAAAAAAAAAAAAAAAACATTAATTAAAACATAATTAACAATTATTGATAATTTACAATCCATTATTGTCTAATCTCTTTAACTGTTTCCCCCATTTTTTAATTTGTTAAAATTGTTTTGATTTTTTGCATGAATTAAAGTATCAATTTTAGCAAATGTTTAAGAGCGCAGACGGTTCAAATTAATCTGGGGCTATCTGGGGGTTACTTTCGATAAACTATAAAAGTTTCGTACAAATCAGATAAGTACTTTTGAAGCTATAGGTGTAAACAAGTGTATGTTTGTGTGGATGTAGAAGAGAAAAAAATGAGCATAGATGGTTGCAACTTATATGGGACCAACAATTAGCTAATTATGACCTACCATCTAAATTTCATTAAAATCGGACGTGTAGTTTTTAAGATATGTTGGATCGCAAAAATTGAGCGACAGACAGACACGGAACCAAAAATGTTCCCTGATGTCAGAAACGGATTTTTGTCTTGGAATTTTTAAATTTTGTAATCGGAGACCTAAACTTTTTTCTTTCTTCAGAACGATCACGTAGCTTCCGTTACCTTTCCGGTAAGCTCGGAAGCAAAATATGTTTATTTTAATGTGATTGAAGGCTTTAATCAAGCTGCTTTGAATATGAAAAAATGGTTTTCGGAGTTTGTTTAGTTTACCTCTGTCAAGGTTAGTCTGGACAAGGCAGGCCCTTATCGATCTGAATCAAGCTCAATTACCTGTGAAGAGATGAAGCAGTGGAGCGAAACCCGCCTTGATAGAAGGGCTTAGATATAAAAAAAAATATAACGAAGGACTTCAATGCCATCAACAGAAGCGGGAGAATAGACGAGTTGTGCATCCTTACCGTTATCGTCATTAAGAGCAGCACAACCTGTCCCTCTTAATAACATGCTTATACATTAATGTTCTCGACATGTTTTCAATCTGTTTACAGCTTCCCTTTGTAAATGTTCTCTTTAATAATGGACTACGTGCCTCATGCAATATGGAATGGCAGTTAAAAGAGAGAAATATTATTTTTCGTTTTGTTTATACATTAAGGATAAATCGATAATGTAGTAAAGAAAAATTACGTTTTACTTTAAATAAAAATGGCTTTAAACATCTGTTTGAGGTAATACTTTTAAATAAATAACTTCTCTCTATTGTTAATTTAGACTGACTTTAGGAATCTAATCAATACAATACTCTATATAGGATTTGAGTTTAAATAGATTATTAGTATGACACATTTTCGACAAAAAAAAGTACTTTGACGCTGAACAAAAAAGTACCTATGAACATGGACCCGGAACAGCTTCGTTTTCGAGATATTCGCAAAAATCATTAATACACCATTTTTGGACGTTTATCCTTACAATTCTCATATACTACGCTTTTTACCTTAATACTTCTTGATGCAAATCTTGTAGAGAGTCGAATTACACAAATTTTAGCTCTCTACAACATAATCTTTTAAAATTGAGCTTTGTTGGAGATCACCTTAATGGATTGACTAACAAAGTGACAGTTTGAAATTTTGAGATTTCGCTGAAAATCAGGGGGTTGTCGAACAGCGCTGGGCAGTGTGTCATTCAACGAAAAATTATATTCTTTACAAGGTTTCCTTCAAGGAGTATTACGGTAAAAAGCGTAGTATATTTTGCGTGAATGCTTTGATGAAATGAAAATAAATATATACTCGAAGGACTTTCATTCCCAATAAACCCTTCAGCCTACTGTAATATTCTTACAAGTCCAAAAAAATAATCTCTTCTTTTTTAAAAGTAATTAATATTAACCTACTGAACTCATACTGGTTTTCTCATTTTTTTTTCAATAGTTCTAAGAAGTTGTGAATAAATCATTATTCATGTTAATAACTAATGTTTATAAACCCAGCCTTGAATTTTATAAAATTAAGCCTTGAAAACCTTGAAAAATGCTTGAATTTTAAAATTTAATATTGCTGGACACCCTGAAAAATAGACTGCCAATTAGTATGGCACATAACTTCCTTGCATCCAATCATGTACTTTATTGTTATATTAACGTTATATTACTTTATAGTTTTATTGTTTATTATGTAAAAACTATAAATAGTTTTTAGCGATCTTTAACACTTCATAGCGGCGTCGCTGTTGGTTTACTAAAAAAAATGTATTTGAAAACAATGTTTGTTTCATTAAATAGATGAAGTTTGATTTTTTCCCCGACCTAAAATTCTAATTTTAAATTAGAAGGTTACGTTTACGCGACCGTTGCGCGTGAACGCTTGAACGGATAACGTTGCCCAACGAACTCGCCCTGGGCATTGGTAAAATGAACATGTCTTCCAAATTTCATCAAAATCGTTCGACATTTACTCAAGTTATCGTCGCACGTTTCATTATTCGTTGACACACAGACCGACTGACAGACAGACAGACAGACAGACACGAGACCAAAAATGTTCCCTGATGTCTGAAACGCATTTCTGTGTTGGAATTTTTAAAATCGGAGACATAAAACTTTTTCGTTCTCAAAAGTGACAACGCTTCCGTTACCTTCGGTAAGCTCGGAAGCAATATGTTAGTTTGATGCACTAGATCAGTGTTTCCCAAACGTTTTTAGCCCGCGGCACACTATACAAAAAAAACAATAGCCGCGGTACACCTATTACCTAATGCAGGGCCGCCGAGAGCCATCCTGGGCCCCATGTCGATTGATCTACTGGGTCTCCCACTTACCAGGGGTATAGAATTTTTGAAAAATTACATCTGGAAATTATTTTTTTCGCTATTTTGGATTTTAACCATCTGAAACGGTTACCATGATTTTTATGGCAACACTAATTTAATAAATACTCGATAGAATGACACTAGACGCTGTTTATTTTAGTTTTTATTAATTCGAACTATGGCTTCATTCAATAGCCGCTCTCTGCAGATGATACACTGAGGTTTAGCTATCTCTTCATTTGATGTTGAAGTAAATCCAAAAAAAAAAATACGTTTCACGATATTTCCCGCAGTCAACTTTGAATCTCTGTTCAACTAACCCGTGTGCTTACTGTACTTTTACTGAAAGGCATTATTTTGTTCTAAATAGTTGGAATTTCCTAATTTTAGATTTCATGGCACACGTGGCCCAGCCTCGTGGCACACTGTTTAGAAAACCCTGCACTAGATGAATTCATTGTGTAGAGAAGGTTGAAAATAATATAGGATCATGTGTGGGCTAACCCTCAGATACAGTTTTTAATTTCATAAAATCGGAGGAGTAGTTTTAAAAAATAGGCTTTCGCAAATGTGTTGAGGGACAACAGACCGACAAACAGACACGAAGATAAACATTTTCCGTGATATCTGAAAAGGGTTTTAGACTGTGGTAATTTTGAATGAAATCATCCTTCAAAATGCTGCCTTTATCTTTGGTAAGCTCTGAAGCAAAATTGACATAAAAAACTAAAATAAACAAAATTCGTTATAACGAATAAAAATAACTACTAATTTGTTAAATCTATAAATAATCTTTGGACAATGTGGCACACTTTAATTAATAGATTTGTTCGGTAACCTACCAGATAAAACGTTAACAGATAAACAAATCATTTCCTGACAGAATGTAATTTCGTTTTAATGCGAGTATCTCTTGTCACACCTAAAATTTCAAACAATTTAAAATATAATGTGAATTCTTTCTGTAGCTTGAACACCTATTAATGCCAAATTGCTATTCTATCGATTGAGACTCCCTATCACCCAAAACTTTGAATTTTTTACGCATTTAGGGAAATACCAATATTTTATCTGACTTTGCAAAATAGATTTAAAGATAATTTTTGAACATTTATTCAGATTTATTTGTCACATTACTTTGTAAGTTATTTTTAAAATGTCGAATTCATAGTACAACCAAAAATTAATTACAAATATATATTTTTTTTTTCCTACGCCGGTTTTTTAGGAATAATTATTATAATATCATATTTAATTTATTAATTTATGATGAAATCCATATAACTCGTGACTCGTGACTGAGTAATCTCGATATCTCAGGATTCACTGGACTTATGACCATGCAATTTTGTAGGTAGTTCCTTATAGCCTCCAGGTTCTTGGTGCATTTCTTGGAAAGAAAACAATTAAAACTGTTGCGTTGATGTAGGAAAAATTTGTCTTAGAATTTGGGTGGTACGGGGTACTAAAGTCAAAATAGTATATCCCCTTCAAGATGTATGTCGTTGGAAAGCTCTTTAAGAATACAGTAATTGTTGTTATGTTCACGTTTGTCATATTTTCATTTAAGAGGGGGGTAAAATGGAGAAAACACGTTGTTATACTATTTTTGACTCTAAATTGTCAAACTTGACCCCTAAATGGACTCCAAAAATTCTTCCCAACGAACTCATCCTTTCTTTTGATATTATTGACATTTTATAATTTGTTTGGATTTTTAAAGTGCATCCTAGGGTGAGATATCGTCTAGAGTGACACATACACATATATAACATACATACATAAAAAAAGTGTTAACATTCAGGAATCGATTAAGAATGGTCTAAAATTTATTTCCATGGAGAAAATTTAAAAAAAAATTCGCATTACAAAATTTTTGAAGCCATTGCAATAGCTTAATTTTCTTCGAAAATTCGCTAAAACAACGATTTAGATGTATTAAAAATAAGACACTACATAGCGAAGCAATGTCATCCAACTAGTTTTGTATAAATGTAAATTCATTTTTACGTTTATAAAATTGACTGCAAATTAGTGTGGCCCATAGCTTCCTCTCATCCTATCACGTACTTTACTGAATTTATGCTTTTACAAGCCATTATTGTCTAATTTGTTTAATTGTTTCCCCCGTTTCTTTAAAGTCAAAATTGTTTTGATTTTTTTTCATGAATTAAAGTATCAATTAAGCAAAAGTTAAAGAGCGTAGACGGGTGAAATTAATCTGGTCCTATCTGCGATCTACTTTCGACAAACTATCCAAATTGCATAAATATCAGATGAGTACTTTTGAAAATGTGGATGTAAATAAATATATATTTCTGCGCATGTTCAAGTGAAACAAATGGGTGCAGAAGGTTGGAACTTATATGAGACTAACAATCTGCTAATTGTGACCTACCATCCAAATTTAATTAAAATCGGACGTGTAGTTCTTAAGATATGTTGGCTCGCAAAAAATGACCGACAGGCCGACAGACAGACAGCCATGGAATTAAAAAATGTCCCTGATCTCTGAAATAAATTTCTGTCTTGGAATTTTTTAAATCGGAGACCTAAAACTAAAAAATGTTCGTTCTTCAGAACGATTACATAGTTTCCTTTACCTTCGGTAAGCTCGGAAGCAATAACTAATTTAAATAAATGATTGTTTCATTTATTTTCGTTCGTTTAAAGTTTAACTTATAAATAATTAGGAGTTTATTCGTGTTTTGTATGTTAATGTCGCCAAGTTAGAGGTACCCTTGGTCAAAATGAAAAGGCCACACCACGCTAACACAATGAATCACTGTAAGGTAAAAATCAATAGGTTAGAGGAGAACAATTGAAGCACGAAATAATACAATCACTCACAACTCTCTACAATATTATCTTTAAGAATAATATGATAATATTTCCTAACGTCACAAGAATCTTTCCAAACCATTTTCTGTGAAATTGTTCTTCCGTTTTGTCAAAACTGCATCTATTATCTTATTTCTATTGAATGGATCTTTGTTCAATGTTAGATGAAACATGATTGTAACTTTCTCTTGTTCATTGTTCGAAATTGAAATTAGTAATTATGACATCTTAATTAAGTGGTTCTCTTATTTTCGGAAATTCATTAGAGAATAGCTTGATATAAATTTAAGTTTAACTAATGTAAACTTAGAAATAAACTTAAATGAAGTATTCAATAAACATGTTTATCGTATAATTTATTAGTTACAACCATCAAGATACTAGTATATTTACTTAACATTTCTTCACTTAAAGTTACCTAGTTGTACAAAGCTACATTTCAAACATTGTGTTCATCTTCAGTGTCTGTGAGTTTTGTACCCTGTGAAACTAGCGAAGGAATAAGTATTACCTTTATGATTTTTTCTCGAAAATAAGCAACATATTTCTGTAATGATATGCCCACCATACTACTCTGCAACTGTGTAGTTTTTGGCAAAATTGGGCTTAATCTCTGGCAACGATCTTCAATGAATGAAGACAAAAAAAAAAGTATTTGATAAAGCTAAACTCAGTGCAGAAATTGTGTCTCGTTTACAGCAATTTTTTTTATCTTTCAATTCAAATTTAGTCTCATGTCGAGAGCCGTGGCTGTGTGGATTAAATTATTTACCACATCTGCTCGGCCATCAACGAAGGGCGGCATAAGGTCGTGGGTTCGATCCTTCGCCGTGATGCTCTAATTTATATGGCTAACTAATGATAATATCATTCTCGCTTCGGCGGTACATTGTACAGTGGTATGATGGGTAAAGTGGCTGGAACTCTCTACCACGGGGATAGTTAAATAGGCCTAAAAAGATTGCCTAAATGCTTGGTTCGAACAAGTGGTTCGTCCTACCCGTCTAGTACTATAGGACCTTACTACTACTAGTCTCATCTCACCGTCATTGATGGTGGGGTAATTTTTGTTAAAAATTGGTTATTATTTTCAATACAGAGACGTCTTGCTTTATTTCTGATCACGAACTCGCTCCACTGTTCTTCTATACAAAGACGTTTAGCTTTTTTCCCAATCAATGACTCGTTTCACTGTTCTTCTATACAACATACTACGACGTTTACCTTTTTCCTAATCAAAGACTAGCTTTTTCCAGGATATAGCGTGCAAAAAAGTGTCGACTAACATCAAGCTAGAATTTTGTGTATAAGAAAATATTTTGGTGCCTTTTAAGAATATGTGGTCGGCTAAGTTCGCCTGCAGGAGATTGCTTGGCAATAGGCATATGAAAAATTAAAAAAAAAAACGGTAGAGAGCGGCCATGTCCCTCCCTTGTGATTTTCATGATCCTGAGTGCGAAATTAGTTAGTAGACCAAATATAAATTAGATTGTAGTTTGTAACTTAATAGGTTAGTTAGTGAAATATTACTCCAAATCAAAGAAGTCACCTATTAAGTGACAAACTACCATCAAATTGATATTTGGTCTACTAACTAATTTCGTTCTCAGGATGATGAAAATTACATTGTCCACCAAAATGGGAGGGACATGGCCGCTCTCCACTGGTTTGTTTTTTTCAAATGCTATGTCCCGTAGACGAACTTAGCCGACCACATATTCTTAAAAGGCACCAAAAGATTAATTTATACACAAAATTCTAGCCTGATGTTAGGCAGACACTTTTTTGCACGTTATCTCTTGGACTATCAATGTTTTTTTGTATTAAGAAATTATTTTTTTCTTAATACAGACTTTTTCTTTTTAACTGTTCTTTTTAACAATATAATTCGAATACGTACAAAAAGTTGTTTAAAGTTTAAAATATTAGAGCACAGCGTGATTACTTTAACTAATGATTTTCAAAATATTAGAATGTAGTCTTTAATTTTCTAAAATAACAGAAGTAAAATAAACACGCAATAATTAACCTTGAACTAAATTCATGTCAGAAACGTGTTATTATTTACAATCCTAATAGTCTTTGACTTTTACACCGAATCGATTATTTTTAACTTCAAAACTTGCATTTAACGATTTCGTGCAATCTAATTTTAGTTTTTATTATGATGGATAGATATTTTGAAAGCATAATCTATCATCTTGGATTTAATTATCACACATTATCTGTTATCTGTCATCAAACATTAAGATAGATTATAAAGATATAGAAAATGTATAAAGTGTAAAAAGCAATCTTAAAACTTCGTAAGGGGTTACAATATAAACAACGTTTTGTATAATATTTATTTTTATTATATTTTCTTTTTTAATTAAATATTGATTTGAATTATTTTTATCAATAATATTAAAGGAATTTTAATAAAATCAAAACCTATATTGTAATACAGATTTCATGTTTACTCGATTATAATAGTGTGTTTGTAGTTTAAAATTATAACAGTTATGTGTGTTAGTAAAGGTTCAGCAGTGTTGCCATTTAGTTAATTGGTTCAGTATCTTTTAGCCTAATAGCCTCTTTCTTGCTCAGCTATATTGGTTGGGAACCCTGCAACGATATTTAATTATAATATAGAATAGAGGTGAGAGCTAATCCAGCTGAGTGCCTTTTATGACTAAGATCAACACCGCCCCCAGTCATTAATGGAATGTCCTTTTTTTTCTTCGCATGATCATTATACATTATTTTTGGTCATTTACTTTGAGTTAATATTTTCTTACTTCTTCATGAACTTTCATATATTAATAAATGAGCTGTTATTTTCCAAGGTGGCGGCCAAAAAACGCATTTTGCATAGTTGGATTTTTCTAGACTTTTAGTAGGCCAAACAGACAACATCAAAGAACTAAAAAAATCAAACTCCGTTTTTGTGGGAATTAGTTCTTCCTAACACATATTTTTTGCCTATTTCTCCTCTACTACTGGTCCCGTTCTGGTTTTCCCTGCCTTCTGGTCCTGGTGCCGTTCTGGTTTTCCCTGCCTTCTGGTCCTGGTGCCGTTCTGGGTTTCCCTGCCTTCTGAAATTACTTGAAATTACTTCTTTACTTGAACCAATCTTAAAATTTCAAATAGAATATTATTGAACAAGTGTAAATGAGTTATCATTTGTTGTCATCATTGTCTTAAGATTTTAAACGTTTGTTTGTGAGTTTTAACGATAACTGGTGTAATAGTTGGCACAAAGGTGCATCTTAGCATTATGGGACAACTGTATTGGTTTTGGAAATTTCACATTAGTTTCTGAGATATTAATAAAAATAAATTAGTTGTTAAAGTGAAAACCGAAACTTAAATAACCTGTTAAATCTTTTAAAAGTTTGTGAGTTGGCTTGTTTTGTGTTTGTCTAACGATAACTGACATGATTATTGACAGTTAAACAAAATGTTCAATAAGTGCGATTCCTACTTCATTAAAATTGTTTATAAATGTTTTATTTATAGACACATGTTTACGTTGTGCCTTTCCACATAGTCTGTACAATTCTTGATACCAATTTAGTTCACTCTTTGGATTTTAATTGTAATTAAAATGGATTGTGTCTCCACTGAACTCTTAGAGAGATTTCAAGATTTTTCTTTTATTACTAAAGGTTTTTTTTCAGTATTTAATTTTGGTTTTTATTGAAATATAAAATCAGGATTTTAATCTATAACTGACAAAAATTGTGTCAGCCGTCGCGGTTATACAATTAGTTAAATTAAAGTTTTTTGATTTAATATTAATTTTGTTTTTTATTATTTTAATTTTTAGGTGAAAGTTTTATTAATTATATTATTATTGGTTATTGATTTATATATGAAAATTATTAATAAATTTGGATTATTGACCCTGACGAAACATTTACTAAAATTAAATATTTGGATTCCAAGACTACGAAAGTATTGTGATCATCTAAATAATGACATTAGTTTGTCTCCAAAATCAGGTGAACGCTCATATTTTGAAAACTTGTTGTCCAATTTTATTGGCATTTCATATTTTTGTCAAAGATAGCCTACAAGTGACACCATATTCATTTTATCATTCCTTACACATTGGTATCATTCGCGTATTCCTAGAACAATTTTTTTAAAAAATGTATCATAAACGTAATCAAAGATTTAAAACACACACCCGAAAAAAAACTAACGTTAAAAAATAATAAATTTAAAATTCATATATACTAATAGATGAATTAAGAATAATATAAGTAAAAAATAAAATATTCCACTCAAATTAACAACTATAGTTTTAGTTTTTTCTTTTTTGTGATCGCTCTAAGTTAAAAAAGTTATGTTTAAAATGCTTTAATGTTAAACAATGTTTTTAATGCTTAGAAATGCTGCTTAGATATGTTTATCATGTATTAAGACTGCTTCAATTACAAACTTAAACATTTTCTCTTTAAATTACAATCATCCTGATGGAAAGCTTTGTGTAATTTTGTAATGTCTAATACATTTTTTATATTTTATAAGGAATTTTTACTTCTCATACATAATTGTTAACATTCTATGTCCACAGGACGTGAACTATCATGTTTCCTATTTGATCTACAAGTAGACATATGTACGGAATATGTACAGATTAATATTGAATATCAGGTAGTCAGCGAATAAAAATACAAATTAGATTTGAGAATAATGTGAAGTATTTGTTCTCTCCTTCCAAATTTGTTTAGACTTCTATATTAAAGGTAATTATTTTTTGACATATTATTTATAAGTTGCTATTTTCTTTTAATTTAATTATTTCTATGCCTACTTTTAAGTTTTAATCCAAATAAATTTTTATAGCTACTACATTTATATAGCTAAATTTTAACCTTGCTAGATTTTATAATTTCAAATTTCAAGCTTATTTTTTTAAATTCACACATAGGGAAAGTATTTAATAAATACCAAATAACTGAAAATCTAAATTCGTATTATTTATTTTTATTCATAAGCTTAATTTCTTTTATTGTAACCACTCTTAAATTTGAATTTCTAATAAAAAGCTTATAGCTTAAAGTGCTTATAAATTGACTTTCTGTGGTTCAAAGACATCTTAAGACTATGCGACGAATTAATGCTATGATAAACAATTTATTGCTCTTAATAATTATGATAAAAATCTGTTAATTTATACCGTATTGCATCGAATATAAGACGCATCCCGATTTTCAAACTAAAAATTTGGAAAAAACATTAATGCATCGAATACAAGACGCTCCCTGTTTTAAAGGGAAAATCTTTCGTTCTCTTTTTTTAACAACTTGTTCAGACCTCAAATTTAGACAGTCTACCAATGATATTGGAAAATTAAATCTTTATTTAGATGTAAGGTGCATTCAAATCTTTATTTAGATGTAAGGTGCATTCAAATCTTTATTTAGAGGTAAGGTGCATTCAAATCTTTATTTAGATGTAAGATGCGTTCAAATCTTTATTTAGATGTAAGGTGCATTCAAATATTTATTTAGATGTATGGTGCATTTGAATCTTTATTTAGATGTAAGACAAACGCCATACTGGCAGAGAAATAGCAAGATTAGATTTTGAAAATAAAATTTTGGATCTATCACGAAATAAATGGAATCCCTTTCACTCAAAATCTCATCAGAAATTGAACACGTTAAAGTTCCTGAAACTTGATGAAATATGTGGGCCCGACAATGATATCCCGGCAAAATTCAGAAAATATGAAATAAAAAGTAAAAACAATATGTCAGCGGTACTCTTGAAAGAGAAATCCGTAGAATAAAGGTTGTTAGATTTGTTACAATTGAATCTTCCTTCTTTCTTTTACTGATTATAAGACGAACCTCGAATATAGACGCATTTCGATTTTCGCGATACAAAAACGGGAAAAAAGTGCGTCATATATCCGATGCAATACCTTTTCCTAGTATTATATATTATACGGGTGAAATGAAGTGGTACAATAAGTATAAGATCTTTTATGCTATAATGAAATATTAAGAAGAAACGATTTTAGTTCTATAATATTATATATATATATATATATATATATATATATATATTTTAGTTATATATATATATATATATTTTAGTTATATATATATATATATATATATATATATATATATATATATATATATATATATATATATATATATATATATATATATATATTGTGATGGCGCAAAAATTGAATTTTGATACTTCGATTGATTCACAATATAGTATTTTTTTTATTATACGCAGCCTAAACTATGGGCCCGATTTTGTATTTTGTTCAGAAAACTTATATCCCAGGGCGTTTAGTTAATACAATTTAACTCTTAATGTTGGGCACTGCCCCCTCTAAAAACTATTTTGGCTTAAAACATGTAAAATGTAGTCAAATTGAACTACATATATAAGTCGTTTCCCCATAAAAAATATTGATTATCATTCAGCCTGGTTTACACGTTCCAAGTATACTTGGGTTTGGTTTTCCAAGTCACTTTGATCAAATCCACTTGGTCCAAGTGTTTGTGGAACTTTCAAGTAAAGTTTACATGATCAAAGTAAACTTGGTCCAAGTAATGGAATTTTTTATGCACTATAAAGTAGAGGTTAGGATAGATTGTGTGAAATGTTTTTCCCTCTGAAATTTTCCAGTTAAATTGTGCTTATTAAGTTTTAAAACAGTGGTGGTATATCACCTTCTGATTAACAAAACCCAGCTCAACCTTCTGTCATATTTTGACAGCTCAATCTCATAATTTGTCAGGTGGGCGTAATTTTTGTTTTTATCAAAGTCTACTTAGATGGAACCCATCCAAATCAACTTGGATGTCCAAGTTGACTATGACGCACTGTTTACACGATCAAAATAGCGTCAAAGAAGAGTCAAAACTGACGGTCCAAGTATTTGGATCATGTAAACCCGGAATAAATCTTATTTATTTGAAAACAAAATGTAAATAATCACCTGTTTTCAATTTGGTTAAATCACCTGTTTTTCACATGTATTCAGTCACCTGTTTTATACCCATTTTAATGTTGTTTTTTTTTATAATAAATTAATTAAATTAGATATATTACTATGAGAAAGTTTTGTTCGATTTTGTCAAACCGATTTATTAAGTGTATTATTATAATTAACACCATTACAGAACACTTAATATAATTATAGAACTAAATTCGCTTTTCTTTACACATTTTGTCTTAATTTCAAAGATCTTTACAATAAGCTGTTTCTTAAGAGTTCGTCGCCATAAATCATTTATCGCCAGTGTTTCTTATTTAAGTGAAATCTATTATTTAACTGAAGCTTTGCTTCGCTGACCTTAATTTTCAGCTGTTAAAAAGCCCTTTATTTAGGTTAATATCTAGTTTTAATTAAATTCTAATGGCTTTCTTACTTAGCTGAATCCCGATGCAAATAACTTATTTTAATATTAAAACTAAATAAATTAAAGAACGATAAAATAATTTAATTCAAATTGAAAGAAATATTATAACTCAATTTTACTTTTGTACTTGTTACTCAAATTACATTTTGATAGAGTAAAGAAAACATATTCTCTTCAGCCTCTGTGCACTTTTTAAAACTCCTTACATGTTAAAGTTTGAAATATAAAAACTTTTGCACTACACGAAAAACTTTAACTCTTTTTAGCTCCTTTAACTTTTTACCAGGACCTTTTAGAAGAACTTTTTTTTATACCTTGTGATGTTGTTAACTTAGTTTCATTTTATCCTTTATATACACAAGTACATATTATTATTATATATATATATATATATATATATATATATATATATATATATATATATATATATATTCATAGTTTCACTGCTTAATTGTTAGTTTAATAATATTCCACTTGACTCTGTTACATTTTGAATCTGGTTTTAACACTTTGTTAGGCGATTTAAACATATTTAAATTTTTAAAAAATCAAGTGAATTGGAACATAGATTTCATTTCTTTAATAAATAAGACAAATCTAAGCTTTAATACATATTTCTGTTATTTATTTTATATTTATTTAATATTACCTTTTATATTTGCTAATTAAATTAAAATGATAAACTAATACATTTTTTATTAAATATATTTTTTATAAATATTGATGACTAACTATCAATATAATATATATTTTACATTTATTAAAATATATGTTTCTCATATATATTTAAAATGCTATTTTCTGTTCATTTATGAACATGATTATGTAAAAAATTAAAAAAAATGAATAATTATTACACATAAAATTATTCATTCTTGGAATATTTAATCACTGATTATTTTTGTACCATAAAATATTTCTATTGTCATATAATATTACATCATATTTTTTGTCTAAATAACATTTTAGAAAAAAATAAATAAATAAATAAACTAATGAAAAATAGAATTATTTGAATCGTTAAAATTATTAATAATTCTTTGTATATTATATTCTTATACATATATACTTATACATATACTTCTAAAATGGGGCTTCCATTTAATTTCCAAGGAGAAAAATAGGGCCAAATTAACAAATGAAGGGAGATTGAGCCCAATGTGAACTTAAGAATTTTTGTTAACTGATAAATGTTTCTTTTTTGCAAATTATATTTAATCCTTGGAAGCATCTAGATGTTTTCGCTTAGCTAAAGAAGTGTAACGTTTCTTGACTATAGTTTCTAAACCTATTAAATTAAAAAAATACATTAATAATTACACCATTTGCAGCCAAGCACGGGGATCCAGCTATTATTGTGATTCTTATGAAGTATACGATTCTTAAAGTATACATACTTAAATTTAATTAAATGTATGAACATAAAAAAATTACAATTTTTACGTATTTCGTAATAAAAGTTTATTGCATTACATTATAATTATAAGAAATATACTTTAACTGTGTCGTTTTAAATAAATTAAAAAGTGATGTAATATTATACAATATTTTTTTTAATAATATTTGCAATCGTTTTTAGTACTTTTTCTCTCTCTCTCTCTCTAATTTTTTTTATATATCTAGATTTAGACAAGAAGATTATTTGGTAGATTCCTAGCTTGAGCTTTCTGCACCGTCAGTAGAAATCACCTTATTCAAAAACAAACTTTATACCCTGCTTTACCAAAAAACAAAACAAAACAAATTAAATAATCTGCCACCTTCTGTCACCCTTCACCCACTTTTGAAATGGTAATTTTTGTATCTTTTTTTTACTTTGTTATGTGTTTGAGTTGTTATAATGTCACGGGGTTTTTATTTTATTTTATAAGAGCCTGGTTAATTTTTATGAATACTTAAAACATTATTTTTCATCGTTTCGTTTTATGTTTTTTTTTTTATAATTATACTATATTATAGTATTGCATTTTTTATTTTAATATAGTCCTAATGTTATAAAAGAAACAGCCTTTTTAAAAGTCAATTACCACTGCTATTTTTTAAAAGTTTAATTTTTAAACTTTTTATTTTATTTTAATTTAATTTTTAAATAAAATAAACAATTTTATATAAAATATTATTTGCATTTAAATTATATTATGGTTGTGTGTTCGTAATAGTACTAAATTTAAATGAAGGTTAATGTTTTATTTTTGGTGTTTTAATTTTGTCTTTTATATTCATATTCAAATTATACTTTTTGAATAATAAAAAAAGATTAACTTATAATTTTAACACACTTTTTTTATTAGAATTTTTCATTTTATACTTGTCATTTTATTAGAATTAATATTATAAATAAAATATTTACGATACGTTTAGTTATTACAGCAGTGGTTAGATAGAAGCTTGGTTAACCCTAAAAAGAAACAAATATAGGTATAGCTAGAAAGCTATACATAGCTAGTAATATTCAACATTCATGTTAAGTTTCGTTGTTTGCAATGGTTAGATGAAGTAGAAGATGAACAATAATTAACAACTATTTAGCTAGAAATACTTAAATACGTTTAGTTGTTAGCATTGGTTAGATAGAAGCTTGATTTACCCAAAAAATAAACAAATATAGAAAGCTAGTTAGCTAGAAACATTCATGTTATATTTAGTTGTTTGCCGTGGTTAGATGGAAATTTGGTGATAATGGAGATAAACAATTATAGACAGCTTTTAAACGTTAAATCTAATTTTAGGCTTATTTTTTTTATAAGTAGCGAGCTTTTTAACAGTATCAGCCCTAACTTAGTGCGTATGCATCCATGGGTTGCCTCTTGAAGTCCGACGTTTCGCTTCCACTACTGGAAGTATCTTCAGGAGTGTGGTGCATAGTGATGAGTGATGACAGACGACAAAGTATATCAGTATATCTTGTGTTTGCTTCGAGTCAACATCACGTTGCACCACACCCCTGAAGATGATTCCAGCAATGGAAGCGAAACGTCAAACTTCAGCTCCTTCGTGATGCGGATTTTACAGGAAAACCAAGTTATTTAGTATTAGCCCTAGTTCAAAAATTCGCTTATAATGTGATTATGATGTGATTGGTGTGTTTCCTTACAGAGTGTGACTAACGTACCTTATAAATCCTTCAACATAAAAAGGACAAATAAACCCGAAACTAACCAGAGAAAGAAATAATAAGGTCAATGAACACGAAGTACGTGGCAATTTCATCTTTAAGGGTCGTATTGGGTTTGGGGAAGAAGAACCACGCCCATTCATCCCCTTTATATACACCCTTTATACGATGTATCATACACTGAAAAACCAATTTCTTTCTAGTATTAACTCAACCAAGTAATTAAACTTACCCTTCACACTGGGTTATATTTTTTAATATAAATCAGCCTTATTCTTATTATTAGAAGCATGAACAATCTTTTTCTACGGTTATATTTTGATAAAATATTCGAGAAAGTTTATGTTACTTCTTTCCTGTCATGTACATTTATAGTTTAGGTATAAAACATATCTTTTAAAAGAAGGCCTTAGGTCTTTTTTCTTAACCTTAGCTCTTTCCTTTTCGAAGTGCTTTTATTTGACCTAGAGCCTTTGGAAGTGTATTAACTTAAGTGCTGCGAGTTGAAAAAGTTTGACATGCTTGCCCTAAAATTATCCGTACGAAGTATAGAAATTTATAATATTCTTACTTGAGAGATAGTGTCCTTAAAATTTATTTTTATTGGTATATATGTATAACTTATTTTCTCTGATGTAAGTTATAATAATTGTGGCTCTTTAAATATATTTCTACTCAATTTTGTACGTAATTATTTTCTTATAGATTTGAAGTATTTTTGTGTGGTTTTTGACGTTTAAAACAAATATAAGGCTTATAAAATGAAAACCCTGTTTATTTATGATTTTTTTTATGCAAAGAGAACTTTATATAATTCATTTGTCAATGAACACTGACACACATTGTGCGTTGATCAATGTTTTATTTTATATTTTACACTATTTTACATTTGTATGTTGTCAACAATATTTAGTCATAGTGGTACTTAATAACTGTATATTTTACAAACTGTATACGATTCATTTTCCATTCGTAATTTAGATAGAGAAATGTTATGGAAGGATAAATTCATAAATTAACTAACGCCAAAAGGGTTAGGTACATTATTTTTAGAAATATAACTGTGATGAGCTGGTGATCTATAGTGTTAAGTAGATGTTTTTTAATGCATAGAGTACACAATAGGTGGGCCACCAACAGGTGTAAAACGCATAGTAAAGTGTAATCGGATGCGTATGTTTGGATTTCCTACCGAACCACTAGCACGGATGATGTGGTGGCTGAAGTCATTTTAAGATGAACAAGGGTTGTGTCTTTAAACGATTTTCTCGACCTACTAGGTTCTAAGCATATTTCCTTATTCCTTCCACAAAGGCTTAAGATGAGACAAGAACAGATCTTACAGGCAGTCTTCCTAACATTCCGCGTAGTGTGCCAAAAAAATGGAGGTTCCCACACAATGGAATGTTATGTACTTGGACACTTGCCCCTGTATCATTCAAGGGAGAGAGGAATTTTGTCTATGACACTACTTATCAAGTGGAGCCTGTCAACTCTTTTTAGTAATCTTCACGCCTTTACCACAAAAAGCTAAATATCGCAAAAATTATTGTGCCGGAAGGTTGAACGACAACAACAACAACAACAAGAGCTGGTTACAACAATTGAACGTCGAATGGGTTTTTTATATAATGTATCGAATTATGTATTTATAAATACATAAGGTCTGTTTCATGGACTGTACACTGCAAAGTGTATCTTCCAAGAATAAAAGCATGCGCAATGGATAAAAGCCGTTCCAGCCCGACTTGTGACAGTGTTTCGTACCGTCCTCCAAACTGTTCCAACTGAACTGTTTACTGTAAGGTCCAAACGATCCTCCGACAATAAATAGTAATGGTTTGTATGACATGCGCAATTATGCAATGCAAATCGTCAAAAATATGAACAAGAAGGTTCCCTATATGTTATAGGTTTCCAAATGTTTTAATACCGTGCAAATAGTCACAAACCCGTTCCAATCTGACGGTGTTTTATTACAGTACAATGTTAGCGCATTCGCATATAACCTGTCTTAAACGATCCGCGGAACGATGCAAAGCGGTACAAATATGTGGGGTTGGATCAAACCTATTGTAAATAAACCTGGCACCTTGCCTATAAAATATCAAAAACAAATGAGGAAATGATTAAAATATTATAAAATAAAAACAATTGTTAAACCTGCACTTATTCAATTATAACCTTCCGGGAAAAAAATATTCGCGGCATTTATCTTCTCGTCCTTCATCAGCTATCATATCACTGTTCTCAGCAAAAGTTGAGTTTTGTCAAATGTCCAAGGTGTGAGAACCTCCTTTGCTTATGGGATCATTGCAATTGTATACCAGTGGCTTACATTCCGCATCCAAACTTATCCATAGTCCATAGGAATTCCAATTTTTTTTTATTTTCCTAACTTTATCTGCCAGTCTCGGTAAAGCGGATCTCGGGTATTATTTCCTAAGAAATTTATTTTAGGACAACTCAAGTGGATTGTGCAGAACATATATCATTATCGATTAGTTGAACATTCCTCTTGTTAAGAATAAGAACTTCTACTCGAATAATTTATTTTTTGTTTAAAAATACGACCGTGTAATAATATACAGTTATTCATTTGAAATACATTTAGAAATTAGTTTAAATCAATTTTAATCTTTAAAATTGAAGCAAGTTCCAAAATTCTGCACAAAATAACTGATTATTAGTCCGGTTTCGGCTGTTCTAAAGCAGCCTTCTTCAAATTATCTAGTGGTTACTGAATGAATTTGAAAGTACAAGTGATAGAGAACAGCCGAAACCGGTCAATTGTGCATTGATATTTTTTGTATGAAGACTTTCTATGGTTATTGAACGAGACCTCTTTCATGATGAGTAGTTTTTCACACATTGGAGAAAAACGCAGCCGGTGATTATATGTTTTACATGTAAGAGTTTTTTTTGGTTGACAGTCTATCTTATTGTAATATTAATATTGATTTGTATCAGGTGACTATATAAATCTAAATAATTTTATCATGATTTTTTAGAAGTACATTGTGAAGAACAAGAAAAGATCTCTTTGCATGTTTTATGTATAAATTAATTTATTAAAGTAGAAATATAGATTATCTTTGGTAGGACTAACTCACTTCTACTTCCTTTCCCCTTGCTCCATTAATAAATAAATTAAATTAAATTGTATATTTATTAAATGAAACAGTGCATAATCTGATGGGATTATATTTTACTCAACAACTATTTTAGTAATGGGAGTTTTACATTGCATAGGTCATGGGGTTCAAGGGCTTTTATATCTTGCCTTTTAACGTAAAGCATTCAATCGATCTCTAACGTTTCATAAAGAAACATGTTTCTGCCATTTATTTAAAGAGGAACTACATTGGGACAAAATTCCTTCTCCAGCCATATTTGATATTAGTTAATATTAGTTTTTGGTGTATAAACTTTATTTGGTCTACGAAGAAAATAAACAATTTTGACGTGTGATTTGTTTTATATTCCATGTATTCATTTGTAAAAAAATTGTATGGTTGTTTTTTACGCCTACTGACACCTTATAATTCTTCAAAGTTTTGAGTTAATATCGGCTGATCCCTTTTTAATTCTGTATACAAGTTATTTTGTGACATTTTTTGCAATTCCTAATAATTTTTTACATTATAATTTAAGCATTTCAACCATAAATTGTGTTAAACTTTTTAATGGATGAAACATGACACACAAATTTCGTTCTTACGAAATAAAATTAGATTTTAGTTACATATAGCAGGATATAAAACGAAAAGAGAATTGTAATGTACTTAGAAATATAAGTCTTTGTCTCTAGAGTCTAGAACATCTTAAACTAACAATATTAATATTAGAGTTGCAAAAGAAGTGTGACTTTCAATCATATCTCTGGATTGTTTATCCTTGTTCAGTCAGTCAATCAGAAGAAGTAATTTTTTTTTAAGTGATGTCCAGAAGAATTCATTAACTTAAAAAATAATATATATGTCTTTAGAAATCAATATACTGATTCCTATGTAGCATAGATTATGTATATATTTTTTTTTTTTTACCTTTCCCTAGTTGGCCACCATTTTTGAAATACTTTTGTAATAATAATACTTTTTTTTTAATTGTTTAATTCGTAGTCTGTATTTTCTAAATATACCTCTTTTAATTAACCAATTTGTTTTACTATTAAAAGTATTACTGTGCCCCATTTACCCCCTTCTTTTTATTTCTTTGTAAATATTTCTTCTTAAATTAATTCTTTTAAATAAATATCTTCAATTATGTAGCTTACAATTTTTGATTGTGGAATCCCCTATCTTTGAATCAAATTGCGGGATGCTCACTACACACCAGTATTTTGGATGAAGAGATCAGGGAATATTGTTGAACCTTTTTTTTGTTAACATATTTAATAAGTTCTTTGTTTTAGATGCACGCGATGGGCTTGCACTCTGCGCTGGCGGTAAAACGCCAGCGCAAGAGGCGCGAGGAGCAAAAGAAAGCGAAGGAGAGAAGATACAGCACGCAAAGCACGGAATCGGGACTTGGGGAATCGAGATCTTCATTTGCCAGTCCGAGGAACAGCATAGGGTCTTTGGACAAGAAGAAACGGAAGGGAAGAAGGAAGATTGTCAGTACCAAGGTTACGAGTACCGACAGCAAGGTGGCCAGCAGTGTGGGGATGCTTCACGTTGGTGTTGTCTTCATAGTGTTGGGGTTGTTTTTAATGGGAGCCGGGATGATGCCAGATGACATAGACACGTGGGAGTATAAGAGCATGGAAAGGGTATATGAGTTCATATTGGCTGCTTCTGTATGCCTCTTTATAGGAATTCTTTTGACATGTATCAACAAGATCATTACTAACAAAGAAGAGAAAGATTTAAACGCTTTTATCGAGAAACAATTGACTAGATCTAAGTCCGGCCACCGACTGGTAAGAGATTCGGAGACAGGTTCCCTTGTACCTCCACGTAATGCTAATAATAGAAGATCGATGCCTGAATCCATGGAATTTGAGAACGAGATTCCTAATGGACAACCTCACTTGCATACCCCTAAATCACCTCCTCCGATCTCTGTCACCACTCCGAGATCCGATCTAGAAAGAATACTTGAGGAGGAAATATCAGAGAAAGAAAACAACGCCAAGTACGAGACCAAAAATAACGAGGAAAATAATAAACTTATGTCCAATGGACACTATTACGATAACTTGCCCATTTATGATAACTGAACTGTTATGGCAATTTCCTCCAGCACAATTACTGGACCAAATTATTTGAAGAGGTACTTATAATATCTTTAAAACTTTACGTCCTATATTAATTATTGTAAATGATATCACAAAGTGATTAAAGCTAAGCTATCCATTCCGCTGTATGTCGATATTTTTCCACGAGTTTTCGAATTTTTATGCTTCATATCCATTGTTAAAACCAAATTTGACGTAAAATCCAAGCGATCTTTTTCTAAGGGAACCTCCCTTTTCCCTAAATATGGAAAGAATTGAGCTTATTTTCAGAGGAACGTATTTATCAAGGGTCTCCTTCTAGTTTTGGACTCGAACCAACTATACCCTCCCATTTGTTGTAAAAATCTGGAAATATTTACATTAAGAACCTTTACATTAACTGAACGAATGAGCCAGTCTACAGTCTACGACCGTAAAAATCAAATGTATCGTAAAATTGTGTGAGTTAATATAAATTTCCCACTACTATTTACCTTTCTTAATTTTTTCAAATAAATTTATTAAATTAAAATATTTTGTAGATATCAATATTTTCCAATACCTTGTAACAACTTTTTACATTAGTATTTAGGTATTATCCGTTGTCTTGACTCGGAGTAGAGATTATAAAATTACCATAATTAGCCTAAACTGTAGGACAAGAACCAAATTTTGAGAAACTGCTCCAAAGTATGTAATAAAATTATACATTAAAGATGTCAAGACAATTACTATATGTAAAATGGTGTATTTACTGATTGTTGCGTTTTATTCATTTCCAATATATAAATACTCTTTTTCCAAACCCTTTACTACTGCGTACATCATATGTACGTCTTTTTCTATTCTATGCCATTTTTAGAAACTTTTATATATCATCATTCGTTTAAAAGCTAAAGCTATGGTTGCCAGAGAAGCTTGTTGCAACTTATTTAATTACTTTTAAATTTTATATTCAGATCATAAATTAATAGTCGATGCAATGATTGGTGACTATTGATAATTAATGCAACTAGAACCCACGAATGATTTTTTTATTCTCTACATTTTTGTATTAATATTTGAAAAGTTTGGTTTAACTCTTTAACTATTTTATCAAGGTCTTTTTCACCAAACCATCAAATTGACAAGCTTTCCTTTAAAAAACATATCTACTTAATTTGCAAAATAATTAATTATTATTATTTTATTTTTTCATCAAAATAATAAAATTTGACTTTTTATTAATTAATACTTATTTTACGAATGATTATATATATTCTGTAATATGCTATCCCATCTATGTATATAATCAAGTGCCAAAAAAAATTATTAAGACATTATTTTTGTCTTCTGAAATTCGTCCAATCTGATATAAAAAACACATTATATTATGCGAAGAAGTACAATCATTGTTATTTTATTCTAAATAAAAACAAAGAAAATATTTTTAGCTTGTATGTTAAAAATAATAAATAAGTAATTTCTTATATATTATTAAATATGGATTGATTTGCAGGTTTACTTCTGTTACCATTATTCAAAGATAAGCATATATTTGTTGCATCATATGCATATGCCTATATACATATATTTGCATTATTACTTTTAATTAGATTTTTTTTAATAGTTTAAATTTATTGTATTTGTGTTTAAAAATGTATTTAATTTAATAAGGATTTTATCTATATTGTACTTTTCACTTTCTTATATAAGTAGGTATATAACCCTCAGAGAGAAAGTATTGTGCTTGAGGTTTCGTTGTAATTACATGTTTTAATATCCAAAAAAGTGGTTTTGGTAAATTTTATTTTTGTCGTTTGTGCAGTCTTATAGAAGCCTAAAATACAAAACCGATTAAGATTCTACTTGTTGTTCTCATTTAGAAAGAATCGTACTCTTGACGTATTGTTTTTTTAATTTTGGTTGTAAATTAGATTAATTTTTTTTCATAAGAATTTAGTTTTTGATTTTAAACTCTTTTGAATGTAGGGTATATCATATGGTTACGCTTTCATACTGAAAACTTCTTTAAAAGCTATTAAATACAGACGTGTGAACTTAAAATAGAAGCAATCTTATTACGATTTCAGATTATATTGAAGAACCTTCCCTAGAGAGGCAAATGTCTGATACATATCTTTCATAACGAGAACTTCATCGGAAACCATTTAAGTTTTTTGATCATATCTCCCACTACATAAAGCTACGTACTCACGGGATAGAAAACTAGCTTATAGCTTTTACTAAAGGTATAATAAACTAGCATACATGTTCACATGAGCTCTAGTTATAGTCAGCTATAAGCAAAATATTACTATATTATAGTTGAACTAAACGCTATACAGAAATATTACTATGGACAGTGGCCACGCGAGGAGGAATCGAAACTAGATGTGTAGTAATTTTGTAGGGTTGCTATAGTTAAATGCTGAAATTTTAATATTTATTACTCTCACATTTGTTGTTTAAATTAATGCCTGAATAAACCTACTTGCGGCTAAGGAAATTGAACGTAGAAAAACCGCCAGAGCTATCAACTATATACTATCCATTCTTGTTGGTATAGCTGCAAGGTTTCTTGTAATTTATAAAGAAGGTGTTCACACGGGGATAATTTTCTACAATAATATAGCTAATAAAATTGCGTATACTTCAACAATATGAATAGTTTTGAACTATACGAAACGGTTAGCTATAGTCACACTATAGCAGAACTATACGCTAGTTTTCTATCCCGTGTGTGAGTTGCTTTAAGCTACATTCACACGGGACAGAACTAGAGCTCACATGAACATACATGCTAGTTTACATTACCTAGTAAAAACTTTAAGCTTGTTTTCTATACCGTGTGTACGTAGCTTAAAATATAAGACTTTCTTATTAACTTTTTTAAATGTGTTTCAATTTTATAATTAAATGTATAATTTGTGAAAATGTGAAATGTGTATTCGTTTTGTTGTTGTAATCGTAAAAAATTTATTGATTTAAGGTGCTTTCGAATAAATAGGAGGTCGATATATTAAAATAATTTCCTCAAACTTATTTGCCCTTTTTGGTTTTTACTTTTATAAAATTGTTGGTCCATTTAAAATAATTTTTCCATTAGTCGTTTTTCCCCTGAAAAATTTACTTGTTGTGAAAAAAATGTAAAGAAGGAAGATCGGGGTTCGATTTCCTGCCGTGTCGGATTGTTTTCAGTAAAAAAATAAAAATAATAATACTAAATTTTTTTATATTTTTTTAAACTATTTTTCTATTTTTTAACGATAGCATTAATAATTAACATAATGTTTTTTTTACTTTAATTATGTTTGCTTAAAAACTAAAGACATGTCATTTGTTTTTTTTTCAGTTAATAAATTAATAGGATACAATAGGTTTTTTTCTTGTGTCGGCCAATTTAATGTACATTAAGCTTTCATGTATTTCTAAGGCCTTTTATAATATTTTGTATTATTACTTCAAATATAATCAGTGATTTAAATTCGACAAAAGAAAATTATTAACAAATGTTATAATTATGTGATAAGTGCGATTATTCAGTCATAATATTGATTTTTTTAAAATTAATTTTCTGTCATACTTTATGCTTCTTTTCATCTTAAAGAATATTCTTTCATCTCTTTTAGACTCGAAGTATAAGTCGTATTGGCTACTGTATGAGTGCGCCACTTAATAGTCTTAAATACTTAATGCTCTTGAGTAGAGTGAGTAGTAAGTCACCTCCTATCACTTTGGTGATAAAGCATGATATAAAATTCTGTTCAGTTTATATTTTTGTATATGAGGTCTTTTAGGGCTTAATGGTGACTGCTATTATCACTTTATGATGTTATTATACACTTCAAATGGCCTTAGGGTGAAGTTGAAAGTCAGGTCTGCTAGCTTGATAAAACCCAGTTTGGGTGAGATAATGTCATATATGACTGATGTACTAAAGATGTCTTTATGAATTATAAACCAGTGGTAACAAAAAGATAATAGCCTTATCGACAATATCCTTCTGAATTCTACGAAAGGAAATAATATGTGAAAGATGGGTAAATGGATAAATAATAATTTATCAGGCTCAAAAGATTTAAAGAGCTTTTATATTTGAATATAATACCTATCACTCTTGTCGATCAATTCCTGTTTCATATTCTATGTAAGGAATGTCTTGTTTAATCGTAGAGTAAGCTACATTACTGAAATGTATGTTTTTGCTTCGTTTAGTTGAAACAAGTTTTAGGAGGACTTGGTTTCAGACTAGAAAGGAAGTGAATAGACTTGAATTTATGTCGTTAAATGTTAGCTTAAATATAATATGAAGAATATAAATAGTCTCTCCAAGTAATCAGTTTATTATAAATAACAAAGCAGATTTCAGCCTTCATAGGGTCATTATCGATGCTTGATCTGCAACGCTCATTAAGGCTCGACTTGCCGGATACATTGTAGATATGGGAGCGCCTATGGAGGTCATCTTAATGAACAATGTAAATAAGTTCTATGAACAAGGTTTTAAGTTCTATCAAATTGAGATGAAAGACTTGTTGATACAAGCCTTTTTGAGTAGGGAAAAAATTAGAATTTTCTGTTACACTAAAATTCCATTTTGGTGCTATTCCTACTAGAATAATTATTTTATGAGACTAGATACAATCCAACGATTAGTTAAGAAGCTGAATGCTGATTAATCGGATTTGTCAGGAGATGTTGTATTGATCTGATGATGATAAATAGTGTTAAAAGGCCTTCACAAAAGTACTGCTGCATTTGGCTGGTGTAATACTTTTATGTGAATTTTATCAGATCAATACAACATCTACTGACAAATCCGATTAATCAGCATTCAGCTTCTTAACTAATCGTTGGATTATATCTATTCTCATAAAATAATTATTCTTGTAGGAATAGCACCAAAATGGAATTTTAGTGTAACAGAAAATTCTAATCTTTCCCTACTCAAAAGGGCTTGTATCAACAAGTCTTTCATCTCAATTTGATAGAACTTAAAACCTTGTTCATAGAACTTATTTACATTGTTCATTAAGATGACCTCCATAGAAGCTCCCATATCTACAATTTATCCGGCAAGTCGAACCTCAATGTGCGTTGCAGATCAAGCACTGATGATGACCTTATAAAGGCTGAAAGCTGCTTTATTTAAAAAATGCTGATTATTCGGATTTGTCAGTAGATGTTGTATTGATCTGATGAAGATAAATAGTGTTAAAAGGCCTTCACAAAAGTACTGCTGCATTTGGCTGATGTAATACTTTCATGTGAATTCTAATCGTTAATTGATAATGAAGGTGCTCTACAATAGATTATGGAGGTGTTATGCAATAGATGATGGTGTAATACAATAGATAATGAAGGCGTTTTACAATATATAATGAAAGTGTTTTACAATAGAAATAATTAAATAGATGAGTTTTACAATAGAAGATGTAAGTGTCTTAAAATTGATGATGGAGGTGTTTTATATATGAAGAGTTTTAATTCATAAAGGTATAAGTACCAAAAATCAGTTTCTTAAAAAAAAGAATGACACTTAAACCCAAAGAAGCAATATTGGATTAGAGCTGCTGCTATCTCGTGATATTTTTATCAAATAAACAGTTCTAGTTTGGCACATTGTCCTTTTAGATTATTACTTGATTGAGCCTAATTGTGTTGCTACTATTAACTCAAAGTTATATTTTTCGGCAATTACACCCTCATGAATTACAACTCTTCTAACATAAATAAGAATGTGGTTTCGACGTTAGATTAACGCGTTATCTTTTGGGATAATTCCAGTCCTTCACGTCCGGCTGCAGTTTTTCGGTGTGAATTTTAGCTTAGTTTTTGTGGAAATGTTTACAACTTAAAACGTATTGTGCTGTGGTAATAATGTGGTCTTGTTATGGAAATTATTAAATATTTTTTATAAACTTTTTCTAAAATTTAATCCTTGCAGAATACTTGAATACTTTTACATGGATTTGATTAACATTAAATAGGTAAAGCATAAAGTAAGTGCTTTCAGCATTAGAATTACCCTATTACGTATTAAATATTGTTTTAGCTCTCCAATCAAATTTTTTATATATAACTTTTTATATATTTATATTTAAATTATCATTTAACCGTTTTAGATACTTTTTTTTTAAAACTAGCTGAACTTATGAGGTTTTATAAACTTGTTTAGCAGTTTATAAAATGAAAACATCGGGATTTGCAGTATATCAGTAATATGACGAGGAAAAAGATTATTATGATGTAGGTAGTGTCTGGTTGAAATTGTTTTAATGGGACTTAATAATGAGTCTGAATGGATTTAGGGTTAGTTGGTAACATAATTATAACATAAGTAGTCGAGTGATTAAAAAAATCAAACCCTAATTTTAATAATTTATTAATTCGAACCTTTTTGTACTTTTAAAAATGTCTTCTCAAAGAAAATCATAGTTACTCTAAGTCTATTGACTTTTTGGTTATGATTATTTAAACAAATTTTATTAAATCATTACAATTATCTTGTTTTATAATTAATGTATCGTTGACCTTTATATATATTATGTAGTTAGTGTTAAATTAAATTTCTTATTAATTTTATTTATACGTTTTTGTTAAGTTTTAGTTATGTATTGATAGTTTTAGTGTTATTAACTCACGCTGCTTAAATTTTAAATTAAGCTTAAGTTTAAACTTTTATTTTAATTTGTTATAAGCTTTGTTTGAAAGTATGTCTCTAAACTTAAATTTTAAAAATTGTTCTAGATTATTTACTTGTTAAAAAAAGGAAAATCTGATAGTTCTTATATTTACTGACTAGACGTTTTATGGCATGTAATCATGCAATTAATGGTTTTTGTTCTCTGTGTCTATAACACAACTAAATAAGTCTAACGATAATACAAATCCAAGATTAATTACTTGTTTATGAAATAAGAAAAGCTGATAGTTCTTATATTTACTGACCAGACGTTTTATTGCATGTAATATGCAATGAATGGTTTGTGCACTTGGTTTGATTTGTGTCTATAACACAACTAAGTTCTTATATTTACTGCCCAGACGTTTTATTGCATGTAATCATGCAATTAATGGTTTTTGTACTCTGTGTCTATAACACAACTAAATAAGTCTAACGATAATATAAATCCAAGATTAATTACTTGTTTAAAAAATAAGAAAAGCTGGTAGTTCTTATATTTACTGACCAGACGTTTTATTGCATGTAATCATGCTATTAATGGCTTTTGTGCTATGTGCCTATTACGCAACTAAATCTAACGATAATATAAAACCAAGATTATTTACTTGTTTAAAAAAAAGAAAAGCTGATAGTTCTAATATGAACTGACCAGACGTTTTATTGCAAATAATCATGCAATTAATGGTTTGTGTACTCCGTTTCATTTGTGAACACGATGGTTTCTTTTGTTTAACTATATTATCAATCCATCGATATCTATTATTATCGTAAGAATAACTGGATACAACTTTTTCAGAAAATGATTTTATAGTAGTACGGGCTGTTCATTATTGCTATTAATTCTAATAGCCTTAGAAAAACTTGGAATCTCCATTTAATAAAAATTTATCTATCAATACCTTATCATTTGATGAGGGCAAGTAGGTCATTAAAACAGCTGATTAGAACCATTATATAAATTTAAAAATACCACTAATGGACTTCCATTCTTTGTGCATTCAGCTACAGAACATAATACCAATTTTATTCTCGTGACCTTTTTATCTAATGCAATAAGATCTTGTATGTAGATAATAAGATGAAAATTTAAGTGAACTTCATGAAAGAAAAAGGAGATAATTTTGGTTAATGATATGATTATTGTTAAAATTATTACTGCAATAGAAATTAAGATTAAAAAAAAGTGTTTTTAATGAATTTTTGATCTGAGATGTTTCATAGTTGTGAAATTATCTTTGACGAACCAAAGAAAAATCTTAGCAACAAGTTTGCGATAGATCTTAGTTATTTGAGTTAAACTTATTTAGCAGAAAGTAAGAACAAAATTAGATTTCGAGGCCTACACCTCTTCGGTTAACAGATCATGATTTATAGGTTTCAGATCATTATTTAGAGGTTGAATTAGAGTTTTCATGCAACTTCATGTAGGGTGATACGTGGTCATTTACTGAAGCAGTTTCGATTTAGTTGTCTGCAGATTGTGAGAGATCATATCGGTGAATCGGTGATTTTTCAGATGATCTTTGGTAGGTCTAAATGAGCTCCCATCAGAGCTGAATTCTATTTGTCTAATTGGTTTAAATGATTGAATTATCAATTAGATGTTTATTGTATATTGATAGGAGGGATCTTAGACTCTAAGAGTTAAACTTTATGTCACAGAAATTTCATTTATAATGATTGGGAAACAAAAACCATTCAAATATATTTTGGCTTTTCATAAAGAATACTTAAAAATTTTCATTTTCAATTATCGCAAACTAAAGACTTAAGAATATAATCCTGTATCAAAACCCAATCCTGAAGAGCCTTAAATATATTATTTTATTGTATACTTAAAATAAATATTATTATTATCAATTATCTATGTGACGTTTTAATTAGATTAAGGAATCGAAAGACATACGTTTATTTGGGCACATTTAATATATTCTTATAAAAAATAAAAATATAAATACATAACTTCGCTCACATTCCTTTTTGATTTTTGACTGTTTGAACGAATTTTTGCATTCAATGCTTATGGTTAATTTTATTTTTGAGGATAATTTATTTCCAATGCAATTTATTTTATATTTAAATAAAAAAATAAGTAGGTAAAAATAATTTCTTTTTACATTGATGGGTTTATTTTTTATTTTTTTTATATTATATAATATTTAAATAATGAACTTAAAAAATAAACTTATATATTTCTAATATGTTTTTATAAAATTTAAAATACGTTAATCATATTATTATAATATTATAAATACATTGTTTTAAAAATGGTATAATAATCTAAAATAAATTATATATCTACGAGTAATACAGACCACGCCCACCGAGTTATATGATAAGGAACGTTTTATTATAGCTCATTGTTTATAATTTTGTTTTTATCTTTTATTTTATTTTATTATTGAGGTCATAAAATATAATGATCTAATTGTGGAGATTATTTTAAGTTTTTAGCCATATTTTTACAAGACTAAATTACTTTTTAAAATAATTTTAGAGCAGTATTGTTTATGACAACTATTTTTTCGAATTACATATTTGAATATTAAAACTATATTTTTATTAGTAATAATGATACGCTAAACTGTCCAGTGACTTAATTAATTACTTTGAGGTCAATAAATTAGATTTTTTATTTTAATTGAATATTAATAATGTGTAATATTGTATTGTTCTTTTTATAAGTTAGTGGTGTCAGTAAGATAAAATGTGAAATTTATTTTCATACATATGTTCTTTTTATATTTTACGTCTAATTTTAGTTTAGTAAAGATAATGTATTCCTAAATTTTATAAAGATCTCAATCCTATTTTTTTTTTTTTTTTTCATCATTTAGCTTTTAATTTAGCATACCTAGCACAAAGAAAGTGATTTTATTGTGTGAGAATGATTTTTTTATATATAGAAAACAACAGATATAAGTAATTTCATTTTTCTCCTTTGATAAAACAAAAAAAGTTTTCTAAATGTTTAATGGTTTTCTAAAGAACTAATAAAAGTGGTCACTTTTTTTAAATTAAATAACTTAAAAGTTATCAAATTTTAAATATTAATAAGAAACAAATAAACTTGAATGTACATTATTTGTTCATATTATGTATTGTTATAATATCTTATATTTTTCTTTCTCTTATTAAATGTGTAAAATTAATTTTTTTTTTTACTGTTATTTTTTCATATGCTAGTAATTAAATCACAGGTTTAAAAATAAGAAGTAATGTTACTTTTTTTATGTAATTTTTTGTACTATTTAATTATGATGTGTGTATTATTTTTAAGATATCTTTTTTAGTAGTTCAGGTTTTATGATTTAGTAAAATATTATTCTTATATTAAAGTAATTTTACAATTGTTTCCTTCTTATCTTAGGATTGCATAACTATAGTTTATTACTATCTCTTTACTTCCAGTATTTTTATGCTTAATTTTGTTGATACTTTCTGTTTTTAGATTATTTATATAAGAATATGTAATATTAGTTGATTTTTAACTCGCAATTTAGGGAACTTCCTTATTTTTTAATAAACTTTAATACTACACGTTTACGAACATAAACACTCAAATACAAATAGTGTTTGATAAAAGTATGTTGTGATAAAAGTATATGGTTAAAAGAAACTCTAAACTTCTTGTTCTATGTATAACTTTCAAGTTCAGTTAAGATTTGCAGTATGTCAATTTCAGTTAAGATTTACGGTATGTTTTCTAGTAAAATTATCTATTTCCAAGAAGGACTTAAGCAAGAAAACAGTCCGGACTAAAAAGTAGATTATATTTCCAGGTTAACATAGTAATGATATATATATATATATATATATATATATATATATATATATATATATATATATATATATATATATATATATATATATATATACAAAAACAAACTAGTACACTTCTGGATTGATCTTAAACTCTTCTTTAAAACGAACACTTATAAACTATATTTATTTTGACAGTGACTTGATTTTGTTCAATCTAAACTGATCATTTACTACTTCAAAATAGTCAGGTACATGAAACCTGAGAGTAAGCTACTTGATGTTTATCTTAATTGATCATTCAATCAATTTAATTCAGTCTATAACTACCATATTATAGTGCTATAATGTAATTTGAAAGTTGGCCTAAGTAGATACATGAATACATTGTTTAATCTGAACTATTTTACTCCAGAACATACCATTAATTTTAAAGAAAGTCTCATGTAATTAAAAAGTTAGCTTAAGTTTTTAAAGATGTTCTGCAATCTCAACTGATAAGTTCTACTTCAAAAGAAACAATTCCTGTTGTAGACAGTCTTAAACAAATTAAAAGTTAGTCTAGGCACTTGAGGATGGTCGTCAATGTTATAATTGATAGATTCCATTTCGAAACTTGCCATCCATGTTACAAAACAAATACATGTGGACAAGTCTTCAATCGAATTGTTTACTTTTTTCAAGATTCATTCTACTCTATATTTAAACAGTATTTTACCAACTACTTGAGCTGTTTATACATATATACTTCTTACTAAATATTTTAACACTAAACTTTTTTCTAAAACTTTCACTTGTGTGTCTGTCTAATTGTCTAAACAAATAAAAATATTGGATTGAAAACAATGATGACAAAACAAACAAATAGTCTATTTTTCAAAAATATTTAAGTTACGATTTTAATAAAGAAATATTGTGGCACTCTTTATATAGAGGTTTTTAACATATATAAATTGACATTTAAAGCTAAACGAGAAATCAGCAAACTGCATTAAACAATGTTATCTTCAAAGCTACCACCAAGGAATGTGCATATTGATAACGTATTGAGAAGGAAAGATAAATGGTCGAGAATTTTGTGTGGAAGTTGAAATTGTTTGAAATATTATAGGAATGTCGATATTGTTTGTGGAAATGAGATATAAAGGTTTTTTATTAGTTATTTTTTAATAAAATAGAGTGGGATTTTAGGAAGAAGACAGGAATTTTGAGTTATAGATAACTATCTGTTATGACGAACATACGAGTAGATTAAAATGTTACAAGGTGGAAAGGTCATTTTCAAATAATAAATCTCTACAAGGTATCACATTGCCATATATCTTCTTTTAATAAATATTACTTAATATAGATTAATATACTATATTGGTTTGACATATTTAAGTTTTGAAATGATATAAACATTTAATCTTATATGTATTACATTAACATTTTATATGTATAACATTAAGATCTTATATACATAAAATTAACATCTTATATGCATAACATTAACATGTTATATGTATATAACATCAACATCTTGTATGCACAACGTTAACATCTTATATGTATTACATTAAATACTTTGATAGATAAATTGGAGGCCCTACAAAAGAAGGAATAAAAAAGTTGTTTATTCCAAACAGTAATACGCTTATATTTGATGTTATTTGGACAAAGCCTTTAATTGCAAAATTGTAATCTTTAGTATCGGTAAAGAAATAATTGTGAAAGAGGAAAAGCTTTTGTAATAATTAGGATTAAGATTTGCAACCTTAAAAATCAGATTAAAGCTCACATCAAAGATATTTGCTTATTAGTTTTTAATCGATTTTTTGAAGAATTCCCCTAGAGAAAGGTAAGCTTAAGGGTAAAAATCATACCAATCTTGGTTCCACGTTTGCCATCGTCATATTACCCGTGTCATTTTAAAGTGACTGTTAAGATTGAAATAAACGGTGAAATTTTATTTTTTTCTGCTTTAATTACTTCACTGACTCTTTCTCTTCCTCAATTCATTGTTTCAGACAACTCTGAAGATGATACTATTTGCGGTGTAATGGCTTTGTACAATAAAATTAATGTTTGGTGGATATACGTTCTTCATTCCTAAACAAGTGACCTTTCATTCACGTGTAATATCCAAATAAAAAAATATTTAAATCAATAGGATAGTTTTGAGAAATAGACTACTTCTTAAAAAATGACTAAATTAAAGAAATAAATAAAAATGATAAATTGTACGGAATTTTAAACAAAAATATTAAATGAATTTAGCTGTATCACTTTATCTATTGTGATATTATGAATGCTTCAAGCTTTTCTTGCTTATTTCCTTATAAGACTGAACTGAATTCTTTCAGAATGATGTGTTAAAAAATATAATAATTAATAAGTTAATATTTGCTAATAAAAAAAAAATTAATAAATAAAGGATACTCATAAAATATGCACAAGCCTTTAGATAATAAATTAAAAAATTAAAATATAAAAAAATAAATATTTAAGATAAGGAATCTTTTTTACACGAAAACATTTTTTCACTGAGCACGTTTAAATATAATATTTACCTTTTACTTAAATCAATTTTCACAAATATTATACTATTTAATATATTTATTAAAAATCCCTCTTATTATAAAACTTTTTTTGTATTTTTAAACTTATTGAAAAAAAAACAAAAAAAACGTATTGCTGTTTTTTAAAATAAACAAAAATTGTACTTAATACTGTACTTAAACTTGTACTTAAATTACTTTATTAACCCTTTTTGTAAACTAAATATGCTCACAAATGTTATGATTATTTGTAAACTTTTTTTTGTTAATATTTTTTTAATTTTATATGGAAAGATAACAAGGTTTTTTATTTTAATAACATTTAAAAAATGCTAGCGTGGGATGGATATGTTTTTTTTTTGTTCTTTTTAATTACAAATGAAATATGCTTTAAATATTTTACTATACCTAAAAAAGAGGAAATAAAGACGAACAAAACAATTTTGTAAATGTCATTTGATTGTATAAACTTATTTGAATAAACTTATACAAAACTGTCTTTTTTTTATTTTCTTGTTTTAAATCCACACTCTGATTTTACTTGAAGAGGTTTTTTATGTGGACTTGTAGAATGTATAAGAAGAGTGAAGGAGATTTGATGAAATAAAAGTCCGTGTGTGTGGTTTACTTTTTTATTTCATACAAAGCTTTCACTCGGGGAGCCTGAGCTTCATCAGTGATCTACAACGATAAGAACGAAAATGATGGAATTGAAAATTTTTTAGTAATTGAAAATAGATTTTTAGTGCTACTTTATTAAATTTATTATATTCATATAATTTTCAATTCTATCATTTTCGTTCTTATATCGTTGTAGATCACTGATGAAGCTCAGGCTCCCTGAGGGAAAGCTATGTATGAAATAAAAAAGTAAACCACACACATGGACATTCCAACAAATCTCCTTCACTTTTCTTAGATTTTACTGTTCATACAAACCCAGTCTTAATTCACCAACGGATTAAAACCGAGTATTTTTCAAATGATTAATTATTAGGGGGAGGTCCGTTTCCTTGGACAGTTAATGCAAGGGTTTTATCTGTCCGATTTTCTCGGCCATTTATGCTCTAGGTATATTTCCTTTCCCTTTCACATTTATGCTTAATATGTAAGAAGAACAGATCTTACAGGTGGTCTTACTTTCATCCCGCTCTATTTTAGCAATATTCCCGCTTTCGCCAGCTATCATATAAGTGGTATCGTTATCAGTGAGTGTTGATTTTCCAAGTGTCCAAGGGTAAGGGAACGTACGTTCCCCTCCTACCATTTAAACCTACTTGGAGGTTTGCATATTTCAAACCTACTAAAGGATATTGCTAACATTCACAACGAATGATATTCTAAAGTAAAATCGTATAAAACCCATTTCGATTACTTAGAAGTAATAGAACTTTCAAGGTATAGCCTGTTAGAGTATATTATATCATTTAATTATTTTTGTTGTTTACTAATGACGTTACGACCAAGGTGTCAAAGTTATCAGTTTGTTTTTATGTGCACGGGATTACACGTTTAATATAAATTTGATGCAATTTATTTTTATGAATGTATCATTAAAATAAAACCTTTAAGAGTCAATACGTAGCAGGTTATGGGCCCAGCACGCTTTCGTTATTTGTTTCAGATTAATCTTTGTTCCATCCCGTCATTCTATAAGTTTACTCCAATTTATTTCATAGCCGCGTGGTTAGTGTACTTTCCTGAAACCAAGCTCATTGCCAATATACTTTGCAATGGTTCAAATCCCAGGGAAGTAAGACATATTTTACACTGCTGATGTTTCCCACTGAAGTTATGAAGAGGCTGATGCTCTCCTGTCCTGTATTAAAAGAAAGACGAAGCCGGGTTGGCTCAGTGGACACCCAGCACTACTCCGTAGTTTGTCTTTTGGTTGAAAATCTGAGTTTATGAGCTCAATCTCAGTTCAACTCCCAGGTAAAAAAAAAATAAAAAGAAAAAGATAGTTTTTATAATAAATCCGTGAAATCTATTCTATGCTGGTAATATTGAAACGCTATTTTTTACTTTGTAATTCTATGATCCATCCTTACTTCAACGTGAAAATAAATTCCCTATGCTATTATTTCCAAACCCTTTATAGGGCAAGTCAAAAAAAATTTTTTTTTTTTTCGTTAACGCTCAGTGTCCACTCAAGGGGACACCTAGAAAGACCTTGGTTTAGTTTGTATCAGCTGTTTTATAGTCTGATTTTGTATTGATGATTATTGCGTCGATATAAAGACATATCGATAGTGTTTTTGTTTGAAAACATGTCGTATTTTTATATTTGTCACTTCTAGAACTATATATACATATATAGTAGCTATACATATCAATATATATGACTTGCCCATTCAGGGTACCTCAAGGGTGTCTAATATTCTATACTTCAATAATTAATCTCGAGAGTTATATTTTATGATTTAATCTGAAAAGCTATTAAGAGGGGTTTGGTTTTTTTCAACCCACGCTAAAAACATCGGCGTAGGTAGTAAACGAATATTTTCTTGGGAGGTAAAAATCGACTCTATTAAACAAACCCAAAGTAAGTCGGATATTAAGTAAGTGCTATGAATACAACTTTGGTCCTTAACCTTTTATTATGTAACTTAGGTTTTTATTTTCTCTTAAAGTTCTTTGCTTTTAAGTGTATTTTATAGAATATAAACTTTAGTAAAAGAAAAACAAAATATATATTATGTATAAAGGTTTTAGTTCTTATATCGACTCACGGAATAAGAACGATGTTGTTTTGTGGAAGTTTCGTTACTTTTCTTTTGAGGACTTCCTGTTGTTGTTAAGTTTAATTTAGCTATAAATCAATATATGTAGTTAATGTAATGTGTTTCTGTGAAAGTTCGTTTTTGAAGAAATAAAGGTAAACATCTTGAATGGAACACTAGAAACAGAGACGGAACTAGACCTGCTGAGGCCCGTGTGCAAGATTTTTTTTTAGGCCCCCCCCCCCCCCCCTTAGTCCAGCCGCCTTATACTTTGCACCTTAGAAAAATGCCGAATTTAACGAAACTTTGGGATGTTGTTAGTGGGTGTCGATAGTAGTGCTACACCCAATTTTTTGAACAAAAACCCTGTGCTAACTAGGGGGGGGGGGGGGGGGGCTAAAAAACCACAAATTTTGCACTTGTTTCAGTTTTTTCGAAATATTTTAAAAAACGGTTGATTTTAGCGGAAAACTGTGGTAATAATTTGTAGAGGATTAAATTACCTTCAAATTACCTGCAATAGATCTTAGAGATATTGAGTGGATCATGTTAGGTGGGACACTCTTTATAGGCATATTTATAAGAAATATTTATTTATAAGAAAGTTATATTTCGACAGAACATATAACATAGGGATAATACAAATCATTAACTGTCTAAAATACCCAATTGTATAAAAATCAGGTCATGTTAAAATTAAAATTGTTATATTAATAATATTATCTTAACAAGCATTAAACATCAACTGTCTCAAATAATAATAATAATAATTATTATTATTATATGGAAAAGAACACGACATAATAATTATAATAAATAACCTTTATTTATTATTTATTTATTTGTATTTTATTTAATTATTTTTAAAACTGGCCGGGCTGAAGTGAGGCCCCCCTTACCCCGAGGCCCGTGTGCGGCTGACCCCATGCACACGGCTAGTTCCGGCACTGACTAGAAACTCCTTACTACTTGTATATTCGTCAAAGCTGCTTTCAACTTTTATAAGATTATTATCTGTGCCGATTGTGGAAGAATTAATAGTGAATGGTTAGTCTAATTTTATGTGAGGTCAACGTGAGACTCACATTATAGTCTTAAGTTTGATTTAGACTCACCTTTTACTAATGTAGAGTCTCGATAATCCGAGTTGGATGGGACCGGCACTAACTCGGATTACCAATAAACTCGATTATTGGGTATTTAGGAACAATGTGAATTCTTTAAATAATACTTACATTTATATTTAATTTTCATTAGGGTTTGAAAATAATTTCATCGCATTCTGTTTCAAATCACAAAACTCACTGTTACATACCTAACGCCCGTGTAATTGTTTTCAGTGTCACACCATTACCTATACACGCAACAAAGCATCTACTTTCATAGCAAACGGAAGATTCGGTATGTTTTCGTTCACTCATTATTAAAACGTTACGCGATGCTTTCGGTTAAAGATCTAAAAACTGAAGAAGAAGAAACAAATTAATAGACTTCCCTGAATTTGAATGTAAACACAGCTGCTCAGATAGGAAAGTAATTCCATGAAATCGTATGGAACCATCTTTACTAGCACTAGTACTGTTCTGTCCTGTCCTTATTGTGTTTAATTCAGAGAACCCGCTCCCCCTCCTTCTTTCCTAGAACTCTTGCGAGACTCGGATTATTGGAAACTCGGATTATCGGAGCTCGGATTATCGAGACTCTACGTAATATTGTAACTCCTATTCTTCGCAATCGGCACTGATAATAGATGATGGCCTTATAATGACTAAAGAAGAAACAAGTATTATTTTCCATGGAGAATTATCACCTCCATAGACGTTTCAACATTTTATTTTGTCTTTACATTATTTATTTTGGTAAGTTGAGCTAAAAATGAGTCAAATTGTTTTCGGAGGCTGTGAAAAATTTACTAGCCTTAGAACATGGTAATAGGTTTAATTGTAATATAATATTACTTTATTTTTATCTATTAATCTTTACAAATATACTGGGCTTATAAAAAGATGACGCAATTTATCTAAAGAGAAAAACAAAACCGAAAAGTTTATAGATTAATAGAATATTTTCTTCTGGAGGAATATTTTATGCACATTTATCACTTGTCACAGACTGATTCAAATCCTCACATATAGATATAAGTTAAAGTAGGTAGGTGCGCATCTATAACATTATATAGTATGAGTATGACTGTTAAGTTTGAATCAGCAATTAAAAGAACCTTGCTATATAAATATTGAGGGTCCTAAATACTCTCATGATATTTTGGGTCCTAAATCATTGAAGATATTTTGGGTCCTAAATCATTGAAGATATTTTGGGTCCTAAATCATTCAAGATATTTTGGGTCCTAAATTATTCAAGATATTTTCAACTATCCAAAAATAAACATGTTTCACGTTCACGTATCATCTGCGTTTTGTTCAAAGCATCTGCGTTTTGAGCCCTTAAACCCTTTCGCCTGGGAATTTGATATTGTTTAGTTAACCGACTTTGTTAATATTTAATGAAATGATTCTACTGTATCTAATCCCGGAAGTCTATCTACTACCTTTAACCTGTGTACTGGATAGTTAATATAGTTTGGTTTAAAAAAAAAATTAAAGTAATTGTTTGACAACATATAGGCATGATTAACGACATATTAAATTAAATTAATAAAAACTCTTTGCTGTATTTTTGTAAAGATATTATGACTTATTGTCTAGTTGCTTAAGTCAATCAGTTAATTTTGTCTATAACCTCTTTGCTTGATAAACCGTCTTTATTTTTTTTTATTAATTGGTAATTGATTGAGTACATATTAAAGCCATAATTTTAGCATACATTGATAATAAAACGTCTTTGTTGATTTTTAGTAAAGAGGTTATACTATATCTAGCCGAAATAGTACATTATGCATCTAGTCCGGAAAGTAGCATTTTGCATGCGAGTGTGGAGTTTGCACCCGAGCGACAGCGAGGGTGGTAAAACCACACGTCAAAGCAAAATGAAGTTTCGCACGAGTTGCATACTGTACTTTATCTACGATTGTTGGATTTTAATAATAAATACAGCAAAAAAATAAATAAACTTCCTGTATGTAAGTTCGTATTTCTCTTATGATAAAGTTGACATTAATTCATTAGTTGTATTTGTGGCGAACAAATTATTTCGGAAGGCGTATTAAGGTCCATTTACACACATCAGTGACAGTGACAGTGACGGCACAGTGCCGTGACCGGCCCGTGATTTCTCCACCGTGAAGTTGTTTACACTCATTGTTTTTGTCACTAAAAACTCGATATAAACAGTTACTTTAATTAAACAAACAGCAAATTAGTTTTGTTAAATGTAAACAAACTCGCTAATCGTGCTTTAAGGTGAAGAATTCTTTTTTTTTACCGCACTAGGGCGGAAGAAAAGAGGAATTATGAAACGCGCATGCACAATCAATACATCCACAAAAAGAATCACTTTCTAGCATCTATACAGAGATATAATTTTTATATTTCGTATCAATGGTAGATCAAAGTCTATTCGTTCAAAGAATTCTTTTTAAGGTAATAATATTAGGATGAGATTTTCCATGCAGTTGTTGGGTATTGTTTTAGCTTTTATTTTTTTCTAAATTGTCAAGATGGGTTCATATGAGGTCAAGTGTTAGACCACTAGGGTAGTGCACTTGACCCCATCAGAACCGATAGGCAAGTAAAGAAGTGCTCTCCCCTACTGACACGTCTGTTTAGATCAAGGCCAAAACACACACTTGGAATTAGACACATTCCTTTATATGTTTGTTTTACCATGTCTATGAGACATGTAGTTCTTAAGTTCTGTTACAAAGATTACAATTTTAAAGAAAACCATCATTAATTTGTGGGTGGGTTAATTTATACTTTATACTCTACTACACTTCGTAGCACAACAGCCGTAGACTAGACGTAGTTACAACTATGAAGTTATAGGTTACATGTGGTTAGAGCGTTGACTTACATCAGCCATATAATCTATTTAACAAGACCGTTTAGTAGTTTCATAACGATTACAAAAATGCGAAGGTGGAATGAATCAGCTTGCATGTATTCTTGTAATCAGTTATTAGGAACAAAATGTTCGGTAAGAGAAAGGATTATTAGCAGATCATTTACTAAGTTAAAAACAACTTATCATGTTGCCTTTAATGCTGTATAGCCCCAAATTCTGTAAGAACCCAAATTTGTTTTTGATTTTATAGAAGTCAGCCATTTAACCTTTCCTTACTTTTATTTTCTACCTCTTCCAATAAGAAACTATGTGCTTATATCAACAGAAAATGTGGAGTGTATCTATCGTTGTTTTCCATTTTATTTCATCGGTCCACCCTGACCTTATCATGTCATCAGTTTTCTCCAAACGGCTTATTTAGGTGACCCTTTTCATCAACTGTCCCATCTCAAAAATAAATTAGTTCTCTCTAATCAATAGAACAATAAACTTACTATGGCTGATGTGAAGTAGTAAATTATTGCCTTTATTAAAGCGTTGGAGAGATGAAGCCTGATTCTACTCGAATCCATGTCTCCAGCTCTGATTTGGACCTTCTACGATTTAAAGCAGTCCATTCTCCAGAATGGACTGAGGTAACATCACCTCAGTCCTAAAGTGTGCCAGAATAGTACTAACTAAATTAAATAAATTTTGATAACTCTTTGGCCTAATTTAAACAATAGCTTATTTTGTTAATTCTTGCATTATTCATATTTTTTATTTCCTTTTTGGACAAGTTATCAATATCAGTGATATGTCTCAAGGTGGTTATTAAATGCTGTCTTTCTAATTGTTTGTAGTCTTGTTTACATATTATACTACAATAATACACATAAATATGGCTAATAAAGGAAGTCTATTAATAATTTAACTATACCCTATTATTCTCCATTTGCTATGCTACAATGATAAACTAACTCCGTGGTACAACCTGTTGAGGGCCTTTCTGGACTTTTATGTCATATATATATTTATCTATTTAATCCAGTTATTTTTAATCTTGGATTTACATAAACACATCTCTAGTTTAAATCACTATTTATTAATTAGTATATATTATTCGTTATTATATAGTTATTAGATACTATAGTCATAAATGATACGAATAACAGAATATACCTTTCCCGGGTTTCCAAGACAAACCACAGGCTGTTTGCGAATGCTCAAGGAGTTTGCTCAAAAAGCGTCCACACCAGACGCGCACAAACAGCAATCATCCTTTGATGTAACGACTCTACCCGAAGCGCCCGCGAACACAAACAAGCATTCGTTCGTGCGCGCGGTGCCGTCCACACCGGCCGCGCATCCCTGTTTGCAAATGTTTACAAACACGATGCGCGTCCAGTGTGGACGCGGCTTAATGGATGACATGGGATTTGTGAGTCTCTTCATTAGGTGTATAAACTTTACAATTGATGTACCCATCCAGTTAATCGCTACTTTAAATAAGCAACAGCTCTTTTATATGGTGTTTCTGGGTGAACACCGAGCATGGGGCCCCTTGTCCGACTCGAACCCGGAACGTCCTGCTTGACCAACGAACGCAATAGCAATTGAGCTACCGCGTACCCTCTACTATGATACATTGGTATCAATTTCATGGTAAATATGTATCTCTTTTTTTTATTCTTACGCATTCTAATAATAGGCCAGTACAAATAAGCAAAAAAGGGGGGAAAAATTAAATACTAAACTTTCTTTACACCATCGTTTAGAAGGGGTTTAGGGAAGCATTTTCCATATTATCATATCGAGTGCCACCGCTTGCTTCCCCCACCACCCCCTATTGAAGACCCAAATTTGGCCTATTCACTGTAACGCCAATATCTCCGGAACAAAGAGTGATAACGATGTGCGGTGTTTTTTAAAGTCTTCTATACACTGTCCTCTTTAATTTGATACCCATATCAATATGCTTTTCGCAGTCAAAGTGTACCAAAAGTTATAAAATATGGTAAAAAATCGACATTTCTTTATTCTACTCTGAACAATTTTGATAATAACTTTTTTCCACGGGGTCGGCACTAAAAATGTGGTTAAATAAAACGTGTAGATTATTTTATTACCTTTAATTCGATGTATAATATGTCATAGCAACTCTAATGCAAGAGGGGGAAAAAAGCGGAAATAGCGGATGCGTGTAGTATGGAAAGCTGCTAATAGTGTTGACTGTGAACTCTATTTAGTCCAGGAAAATAAGGAATAATAGGGTAAATAATTATTTATAAAGTATTGAAACTTTGCGAAAAAAACTCTTAAGGGTGTAGTAGTAAGAAACAGTAAAGTTCCCACCTCTTGAGGGCGGGGGGGGGGGGATTGGCCCCCTCCCTCCTCCATAAAATCTAAAAAAAATCTTTTTTTAACCTTTTCTCGCAAAACAGTTTATTTTTTTGAAGAGAAATGTTTTTGACAAAAATATTTTCCCATAATTCTGCATAAAAAAGGTCCTATGCATGTTTAAAGTGAGAAAAACCGAGATATTGTAGTTGCAAAAAGATAAAAAATTGTAAACCGCATTTCTGCGAACCAACATATCTTAAAAACTACTCTTCCGATTTTAATGAAATTTAAATCGTAGGTCACCATTAGGCAATTGATGGTCCCAAATAAGTTTCAACCTTATTTACACCTATATCTTCAAAAGTACTAAAATTTTAAACTTTGCACATCAACATTCAACATCACATCATCATTCAACATCACACAACACACAACAACAACATCCATCCCGACATTCAACATTCATTTTTTTTTTTTTAATTTTAACAACATTCATTTTTGTGCCTATATTAATTATTTGAATATTTTTCCGTTCATGTTATTGTTACTAACTTGTTTTTACTACGCCTACAGCAACTTCTAATTGCTGTAAATGTTATTATATATCTCTCCGTCATTGTTGTTATCGATGTGTATGGTCCTACTTAAACCACTTTTAAATTTTATTGTGACCTTTAACCGCATGTAGTACTAACTGTGAAGCATGCTATAATTTGATAAAAAAAAAAACCCGACACTGACACTGACCACACCACAACCACAACTACAACCTCAACCACAACCATAACCACAACCACAACCACAACCATCACCACAATCACAACCATCACCACAAACAAAACCACAACCATAACAAATACCACTACCACAAAAAATACCACAACCACAACTACTACAAATACGCCAACAACAACAAATACCACAACAACATCCACAACCACAACCACAACAAATACCACAACCACAAAAAATACCACAACCTAAACTACAACAAATACCACAACAACAAATACCACAACAACAAATACCACAACCACACAACTACAACAAATACCACAACAACAAATACCACAACAACAACCACAACCAATACCACACCACAACCATCAACACAACCACACCACAACCACAACCACAACCACAACAAATACCACAACCACAACCACAACAAATACAAATACCACAACCACAACCACAACAAATACCACAACCACAACCACAACAAATACCACAACCACAACCACAACAAATACAAATACCACAACCACAACCACAACAAATACAAATACAAATACCACAACCACAACCACATCCACAACAAATACCACAACCAAAACAAATACAAATACCACAACCACAACAAATACCACAACCAAATACCACACCACAACCACAACCACAACCACAACCACAACCACTATCACAACAAATACAAATACCACAACCACAACCATCACACAACTACAACAAAAACCACAACCACAACCACAACAATGAACACAACCACAACCATCAACACAACCACAACCATCAACACAACCACAACAAATACCACACTACAACCACAACCACAACAACAACCACAACAAATACAAATACCACAACCACAACCACAACAAATACAAATACCACAACCACAACCACAACCATCAACACAACCACAACAAATACCACAACCACAACAAATACAAATACCACAACCACAACCATCACACAACTACAACAAAAACCACAACCACAACCACAGCCACAACAAATACAAATACCACAACCACAACCACAACAAATACAAATACCACAACCACAACCACAACCATCAACACAACCACAACAAATACCACAACCACAACAAATACAAATACCAAAACCACAACCATCAACACAACCACAACAAATACCACAACCACAACAAATACAAATACAAAAACCACAACCACAACCATCACACAACTACAACAAAAACCACAACCACAACCACAACAAATACAAATACCACAACAACAATTGGATGTGGATGTGGTTGTGGATGTGGTTGTGGTTGTGGTTGTGGTTGTGGTTGAGGTTGTGGTTGTGGTTGTGGTTGTGGTTGTGGATGTGGTTTTGGTTGTGGATGTGGTTGTGGTTGTGGTTGTGGTTGTGGTTGAGGTTGTGGTTGTGGTTATGGTTGTGGTTGTGGATGTGGTAGTGGCTGTGGTTGTGGTTGTGGTTGTGGTTGCGGTTGTGGATGTGGTATTTGTATTTGTTGTGGTTGTGGTTGTGATTGTGGTTGTGGTTGTGGTATTTGTTGTGGCCTAGGACATATAGGACCTAGGACCTATAGGTCCTATAGGTCCTATAGGTCCTAGGACCTAAATGCCTATAGTTGCTATAGGTCCTAGGTCCAATAGGTCCTATCTCCCAGGTCCATTAGTTCCTTTAGGTCCTATTGGTCCATTAGGTCCTTTAGGTCCTTTAGGTCCTATAGGTCCTTTTGGTCCTCTAGGTCCTATAGGTCCTTTAGGTCCCAGGATCTATAGGTCTTGGGTAATAGGACCTATAGGTATTAGGTCCTATGACCTATGGGTCCTAGGTCGTAGGTCATATAGGTCGTAGGTCCTATAGGTCCTAGGTCGCAACCACAACCATCGTTGTGGTTGTGGTTGTGGTTGAGGTTGTGGTTGTGGTTGTGGTTGTGGTTGTGGCTATAGGTCCTAGGTCACAACCACAACCATCGTTGTGGTTGTGGTTGTGGTTGAGGTTGTGGTTGTGGTTGTGGTTGTGGTTGTGGTTGTGGATGTGGTTGTGGTTGTGGCTGTGGTTGTCGTTGTGGTAGTGGTTGTGGTTGTGGTTGCGGTTGTGGATGTGGTTGTGGTATTTGTATTTGTTGTGGTTGTGATTGTGGTTGTGGTTGTGGTATTTGTTGTGGCCTAGGACATATAGGACCTAGGACCTATAGGTCCTAGGACCTAAATGCCTATAGTTGCTATAGGTCCTAGGTCCAATAGGTCCTATGTCCCAGGTCCATTAGTTCCTTTAGGTCCTATTGGTCCATTAGGTCCTTTAGGTCCTATAGGTCCTTTTGGTCCTCTAGGTCCTATAGGTCCTTTAGGTCCCAGGATCTATAGGTCTTGGGTAATAGGACCTATAGGTATTAGGTCCTATGACCTATGGGTCCTAGGTCGTAGGTCATATAGGTCGTAGGTCCTATAGGTCCTAGGTCGCAACCACAACCATCGTTGTGGTTGTGGTTGTGGTTGAGGTTGTGGTTGTGGTTGTGGTTGTGGTTGTGGCTATAGGTCCTAGGTCACAACCACAACCATCGTTGTGGTTGTGGTTGTGGTTGAGGTTGTGGTTGTGGTTGTGGTTGTGGATGTGGTTGTGGTTGTGGCTGTGGTTGTGGTTGTCGTTGTGGTAGTGGTTGTGGTTGTGGTTGCGGTTGTGGATGTGGTTGTGGTATTTGTATTTGTTGTGGTTGTGGTTGTGATTGTGGTTGTGGTTGTGGTATTTGTTGTGGCCTAGGACATATAGGACCTAGGACCTATAGGTCCTAGGACCTAAATGCCTATAGTTGCTATAGGTCCTAGGTCCAATAGGTCCTATGTCCCAGGTCCATTAGTTCCTTTAGGTCCTATAGGTCCATTAGGTCCTTTAGGTCCTTTTGGTCCTCTAGGTCCTATAGGTCCTTTAGGTCCCAGGACCTATAGGTCTTGGGTAATAGGACCTATAGGTATTAGGTCCTATGACCTATGGGTCCTAGGTCGTAGGTCATATAGGTCCTAGGTCGTAGGTCCTAGGTCGTATGTCCTATAGGTCCTAGGTAATACAGGAACAGACCTATAGGACCTAGGTCCTATAAATCCTAGGTCCTATAGGTCCTAGGTCCATTAGGTCCTTTAGGTCCTATAGGTCCTTTAGGTCCTATATGTACTTTTGGTCCTTTAGGTCCTTTTGGTCCTTTAGGTCCTATAGGTCGTTTTGGTCCTATAGGTCGTTTTGGTCCTTTTGGTCCTGTAGGTCCTATAGGTCCTTTAGGTCATATAGGTCCTTTTGGTCCTTTAGGTCCTATAGGTCCTTTAGGTCCTAGGACCTATAGGTTTTAGGTCCTTAGACCTATGAGGTCGTAGGTCCTTTAGGTCCTAGGTCGTTGGTCCTATAGGTCCTAGGTCGTAGGTCCTATAGGTCGTAGGTCCTATAGGTCCTAGGTCGTAGGTCCTATAGGTCCTAGGTAATATAGGACCTTAGACCTATAGGTACTAGGACCTATTGGTCCTTGGACCTATAGGACCTATAGGTCCTAGGACCTATAGGACCTATAGGTCCGAGGTCCTAGGTCCTATAGGTCCTTTTGGTCCTTTAGGTCCTATAGGTCCTTTAGGTCCTAGGACCTATAGGTTTTTGGGACCTATGAGGTCGTAGGTCCTAGGTCGTTGGTCCTATAGGTCCTAGGTCGTAGGTCCTATAGGTCCTAGGTCGTAGGTCCTATAGGTCCTAGGTAATATAGGACCTTAGACCTATAGGTCCTAGGACCTATAGGTCCTAGGTCCTATAGGACCTATGGGTCCTAGGTCCTATAGGACCTATAGGTCCTAGGTAATTTGTTTTTCCTTTTCCTCACTAAGTAACCCTTAAGTGAGGGACCTTATTTCTACCTGCTTCCAATTATATTGATTACAGGATTTCACAAACTCTAGATTTGCTGTAATAATTGATTTACATACTAATACATGATGGATAAAATTACAATATATATCTTGCTGTCAAGATTTATTTCATAATTCAATTCTATTTCCGTATTTCTTAATAATTTTATTATTATTATTATTATTTTTATATAGGCCCTAGGTGACCTATAGGTCCTCGGTCCTAGGTCTTAGGACCTATAGGTCGTAGGTCTTAGGTCCTAGGTCCTAGGTCTTAGGTCCTAGGTCGAAGGTCCTAGGTCCTAGATCCAAGGTCCTAGACCCTAGGTCCTAGGCCTGTGGTTGTGGTTGTGGTTGTGGTGATGGTTGTGGTTGTGGTGATGGTTGTGGTTGTGGTGATGGTTGTGGTTGTGGTTTTGGTGATGGTTGTGGTCTAAGGTCCTATATTACCCAAGACCTATAGGCCTAGGTCCTAGGATGGTGGTTTTAGTATTTTGTGGTTATGGTTGTAGTATTTGTTGTGGTTGTGGTTTTGGCTGTGGTTGTTGTTGTGGTTGTGGTGGTGGTGGTTGTGGTTGTGGTGATGGTTGTGGTGATAGTTGTGGTTGCGGTTATTGTATTTGTTGTGGTTGTGGTGATGGTAGTGGGTGTGGTTGTGGGTGTGGTGATGTTTGTGGTTGTGGAATGATTGTGGTGGTGGGTGTAATTGTGGTTATTGTATTTGTTGTGTTTGTGGTGAAGGTTGTGGTTGTGGTTGTGGTTGTGGTGATGGTTGTGGTTGTGGTTATGGTTGAGGTTGTGGTGATAGTCGTTCTTCTAAGAAAAATCTAGTTCCTGAGGAGCTATAAAAACAAAAATATCGGGCTTGATTCACCGCCGGGTAAGAACTATTTAATAGTAAATGTTCTTATAAGAAAAAAGTAACCACAAAAATCCGAAACAAATGACAAATGGAAATTACTGGACTAATTAATTATCTACTTGTATATAATACCATGTCATATAACTTTATAAAATTCGTCATTAAAGAATGATGACTATATCATTTGTTACTATTAATAATGTAACGGGGAAGCCAAGTCTAGAATATTCTAGGAAAGCAGTGTAGACCTTAGGCCAGCAAAGGCTCGAATTTCTGTCTAGTGGTGCTTTCCCCCACCAAGAATCTAACAGACTAAGCCCTAGCATAGAGTCACACGGGGAGTCCGATCTTAGCTCTGGAGGTGTACACATCATACAACAATCACTCACACACGTTCATATACAAATAAATATATATATCAAACATTTATTATCTACTTTATTCCACTCACCAAATCCCCGTTACAATAAAGTTGGGAGTAAAGATTTAAAATTATGAAAAGAAACGAAACAAAAAATGACCTACAAGGACCTAAACATTTAGGTTTTCATAGATTTGGGTTAATTCCTTTAAAGAAACAAAAGAAACATTATACCTACCTAATAGCTGCTACTATACATTCACTTTAGACTTATTGACCTACAATTTTCAGTCTTAAATTACTCCTATAATATTGTGTGTATATATATATATATATATATATATATATATATATATATATATATATATATATATATATATATATATATATATATATATATATATATATATATATATATATATATATATATATATATATATATATATATATATTGTGGTTGTTGTAGTTGTTGTTGTGGTTGTAGGTGTGGTTGTGGTTGATGTTGTGGTTGTGGTTGTGGTGATGTTGTAGTTGTGGTTGTGGTGTGGTTGTGGTGATGGTTGTGGTTGTGCTGATGGTTGAGGTCCTAGGTCCTAGGTCCTGGTTGAGGTCCTAGGTCCTAGGTCCTAGGCCTGTGGTTGTGGATGTGGTGATGGTTGTGGTTATGGTGATGGTTGTGGTTGAGGTGATGGTTGTGGTTGTGGTGATGGTATTTGTTGTGGTTATGGTGATGGTTGTGGTTGTGGTGATGGTATTTGTTGTGGTTATGGTGATGGTTGTGGTTGTTTTTGTGGTGATGGATGTGGTTTTGGTGTGGTTGTGGTATTGGTTGTGGTTGTGGTGTGGTTGTGGTGATGGTTGTGGTTGTGGTATTTGTTGTGGTTATGGTGATGGTTAAGGTTGTGGTTGTGGTTAAGGTTGTGGTTGTGGTGATGGTTGTGGTTGTGGTGATGGTTGTGGTCTAAGGTCCTATATTACCCAAGATCTATAGGTCCTAGGTCCTATGGGTCCTAGGTAATATAGGTCCTAGGCGACCTATTATAGGTGACTACTATAGGTCAGAGTTGAAAAAAGAAATGTCGAAATTATACATCGAATTATAGGTAATAAAGCTACACGTTTTATTTCACCACATTTTTAGTGCCGACCCCGTGGAAAAAAGTTATTATCAAAATTGTTCAGAGTAGAAAAAAGAAATGTCGATTTTTTACCATATTTTATTAATTTTTGGTACATTTTTACTGCAAAAAGCATATTGATATGGGTATCAAAATTAAAGAGGACAGTGTATAGAAGACTTTAAAAAACACCCCACGTCGTTATCACTCTTTGTTCCGGAGATATTGGCGTTACAGTGAATAGGCCAAATTTGGGTCATCAATAGGGGGTGGTGGGGGAAGCAAGTGGTGGCACTCGATATGATAATATGGAAAATGCTTCTCTAAACACATTCTAAACGATGGCGTAAAGAAAGTTTAGTATTTAATTTTTCCCCCCTTTAGGCCCTTTTTATGTCTATTTGTACTGGGCTATAACACTGTTATAATTGGATTGGTTTTGCTTCCAGCGAAGATGATCGGGGCGATGCCTGCAGTGGCGGTAAGGCACGAGAGGCGGCGACAGGAGAAGAGGAACAAGCGACCCAGCATGCTGTTCCTTCAGTCACCTCACAGTAGATCAGCCACACCCAGCCCCCTGCAGAGCCCGCCCCCTCAGCCACCGGGTGATAACACTCCGCCGCCCGAAATTTACATCTGTGCTAAGGTAAACCGATTTTTAACAATTGCACTCTAAAAAAAATTGGAAATCTTGTCACTCAGCTCTATTTTGCATTGGATAACGAGTGGGAGTGCACTTAATATATTCTTATTATAGTTTGAAAGGTAACCAATGCATACCTATCGACCATACTATCAGTATCAGAACTTTTAGAAAAACTTTTTATATTGTTATTGATATAAGTTGTTTTTTATTTGTAATAATTTTCGTCTTAATTTACAGTTATCAGTCTTAAATGCTGTTGTCATCTCGTTGCTGTTAAGCGCTGTGCTACTCATCGTGGGTTTAGTTCAACTAAAGGTAAATAATCACATATCACTATTTTAATGATGTAGTATATCACAGTAGGTATATTTAACGAATTGTTCTGCTACTCCGTAGCAGAACTATTTGGAGAAAAAAAAAATGTTTGTTTAAATTTATACCAAGAAAGGTTGCCAGAAATAAAATTTCTTTGAAAGTAACTACATATAAAATTGTTATATCATACGTTAAAGTAACGCTTATATAAGTTAAGTAACGCCAAAAAAAGTTTAAATAAAAAAAGCTTAACGTACAGGGTTCTTTTTTCTTAGCGACTTGGACTTAGAAAGAAATCGAAAGTGGCGTTCTATTAGCAAATCATATTTTTTGTATCACTCATGGTAGCGGATCGAATCAGAAAAAAATATTTGTGTTAAAAATTACACGGTAAGCTAATAATGAAAAAAATACAATTTGCTTCCCCAGGGGCAGGATTATATTGTAAATATGTTTAATATTGATTAAACATACTAATAAAACTTTTCTTTTATTTAATCTCTTATTCCCAGTTGATTAAAGTTGAAATTAATTAATAATTGTAAAACCCAAATTAAAATTATTTTGATGTTCTTTAGCCCAGTACAAATAGACATAAAAAGGGCCTAAAGGGGGGAAAAATTAAATACTAAACTTTCTTTACGCCATCGTTTAGAAGGTGTTTAGAGAAGCATTTTCCATATTATCATATCGAGTGCCACCACTTGCTTCCCCCACCACCCCCTATTGATGACCCAAATTTGGCCTATTCACTGTAACACCAATATCTCCGGAACAAAGAGTGATAACGACGTGGGGTGTTTTTTAAAGTCTTCTATACACTGTCCTCTTTAATTTGATACCCATATCAATATGCTTTTTGCAGTAAAAATGTACCAAAAATTAATAAAATATGGTAAAAAATCGACATTTCTTTTTTCTACTCTGAACAATTTTGATAATAACTTTTTTCCACGGGGTCGGCACTAAAAATGTGGTGAAATAAAACGTGTAGCTTATTTTATTACCTATAATTCGATGTATAATATGTCATAGCAACTCTAATGCAGGAGGGGTAAAAAAGCGGAAATAGCAGATGCGTGTAGTAAGAAAAGCTGCTAATAGAGTCAACTGTGAACTCTATTTAGTCCAGGAAAATAAGGAATAATCATCATCATCATCATCACTACAGCTCTCGAAGAGCCTGGGCCTGCAACACTTCGCTCCTCCAGAGTTCCCGCTGTTGTGCAACAGCCCTCCACCTCCTCACTCCTATCCTCCTCAGATCGTTCTCCACCTGATCTAGCCATCTCAGTCTTGGACGCCCTCTAAGTCTTTTTCCGCCAGGTTTACCATCATACAACTTTTTAGCCGCCCTATTCTCTGGCATTCTCTCAACGTGACCTAGCCATCGCAGCCTATTTTTAATCTCAGCCACCAGGTCCGGTTTGCCGTAGAGAATATGTAGCTCATCATTGTGCCTAAGTCTCCATCTTCCATCCTCGTTCACTGGGCCAAAGATTCTTCTCAATAGTTTTCTCTCCCCACGCCGTAAGCAGCTTTCATCAGAGTTGGTAAGAGTCCAGGCCTCTGATCCATATAATACAACAGGCCGGATGACAGTTAGATAAACTTTGATCTTCAAGTCTCGACTTAAGAGTCTACTTTTTAGTATCCTCATCAAGGAGAAGTAGCACCTATTTCCTGCCGTTAGTCTAGCTCTTACTTCCTCCGATACGGTGTTGTCATTAGTGATTTGGGTTCCTAAATATTTGAAGTTGTTAGTTGACTTAAATAAATCACCTCCTAACAACTCATCTTCCAGAGGTTCTCTTCCTTCTCTGCGAGTCATTAGCATATATTCTGTTTTATTTTTGTTAATATTTAGTCCCAGATCAGCAGCTTCTTGCTTCAATGGCATGTAAGCCTCCTCCAAGGCTCTTTTAGATCTTGCCAAGAGTCCAACGTCATCTGCATACGCAAGACATTGGGTTTGCCGGTTAAACAAGGTTCCTCCTGGGTTGCCAGGTATTTTCCTGACAGCTCTTTCCAGCACAAGGTTAAAAAGAGTTGCACTCTTAAGGGTGTAGTAGTAAGAAACAAAAAAAAAATAAGTTGCCCACACTTAGGGAGGGGGGGGGGGTCCCCCTCCCTCCTCCTTAAAGTCTAAAATTTACATTTTTTTAACTTTTCTCGCAAAACAGTTAATTTTTTTTAAGAAAAATGTTTTATCAAAAATATTTTTTCCATAATTCTGCACAAAAAAGGTCCTATGCATGTTTAAAGTGAGACAAACCGTTTTCGAGAAATTGCTGTTAAATAAATGTATGTGTGCATGTGGAAGATAAAAATAATAGGCGCAGAAGCTTGAAACTTATTTGGGACCAAAATTTGCCTAATGTGACCTACCATTTAAATTTCATTAAAATCGGAAGTGTAGTTTTTAAGATATGATGGTTCGCAAAAATGCGGGTTGGTAATTTTTATGTTTTTCTAAGTAAATACCCACACCAAAGACCAAAAACATATTAATTAAATAGATAACATACTGTTAAGTAACATAACAAGGGATATAAATAACAATTTAACAAGAACATACGCATTGTTATCCGGGATTACAGTTTGGCATTTTGATTTCTACTAATTCCTAAAAAATATTCCCTTAAATTTCATCGGTTATATTAATCCCGCAAATTTTGCTCGGAGAAAATTCTTATTAACGCCGGCGCCGCTGGTTAGACTTGTTTAGTAATTTTTTTCTATAAAGCCTATATTGTTTTGAGGCTGATAATTATAGCTCAGTACAAATAGACAGAAAAGGGCCTAAAGGGGGGAAAAATTAAATACTAAACTTTCTTTACACCATCGTTTAGAAGGTGTTTAGGGAAGCATTTTCCATATTATCATATCGAGTGCCACCGCTTGCTTCCCCCACCACCCCCTATTTTAGACCCAAATATGGCCTATTCACTGTAACGCCAATATCTCCGGAACAAAGAGTGATAACAATGTGCGGTGTTTTTTAAAGTCTTCTATACACTGTCCTCTTTAATTTGATACCCATATCAATATGCTTTTTGCAGTAAAAATGTACCAAAAATTAATAAAATATGGTAAAAAATCGACATTTCTTTTTTCTACTCTGAACAATTTTGATAATAACTTTTTTCCACGGGGTCGGCACTAAAAATGTGGTGAAATAAAACGTGTAGCATATTTTATTACCTATAATTCGAATATAATTTCGAAATTTCTTTTTTCAACTCTGACCTATAGGTCACCTATAATAGGTCACCTAGGACCTATATTACCTAGGACCTATAGGTCCTAGGTAATATAGGTCCTAGGTCCACAACCATCACCACAACCACAACCACAACCACAACCTCAACCACAACCACAACCTTAACCATCACCATAACCACAACAAATACCACAACCACAACCACACCACAACCACAACCAATACCACAACCAATACCACAACCACACCAAAACCACAACCATCACCACAAAAACAACCACAACCATCAACATAACCACAACAAATACCATCACCACAACCATCACCTCAACCACAACCATCACCATAACCACAACCATCACCATAACCACAACAAATACCATCACCACAACCATCACCACAACCACAACCATCACCACAACCAGAACCATCACCATAACCACAACAAATACCATTACCACAACCATCACCACAACCACAACCATCACCACATCCACAACCACAACCACAGGCCTAGGACCTAGGACCTCAACCAGGACCTAGGACCTAGGACCTCAACCATCAGCACAACCACAACCATCACCACAACCACACCACAACCACAACCATCACTACAACCACAACCACAACTACAACCATCACCACAACCACAACCACAATATATATATATAAATATATATATATATATATATATATATATATATATATATATATATACAATATTATAGGAGTAATTTAAGACTGAAAATTGTAGGTCAATAAGTCTAAAGTGAATGTAAAGTAGCAGCTATTAGGTATAATGTTTCTTTTGTTTTTTTAAAGGAATTAACCCAAATCTATGAAAACCTAAATGTTTAGGTACTTGTAGGTCATTTTTTGTTTCGTTTCTCTTCATAATTTTAAATCTTTACTCCCAACTTTATTAATAGTAACAAATGATATAGTCATCATTCTTTAATGACGAATTTTATAAAGTTATATGACATGGTATTATATACGAGTAGATAATTAATTAGTCCAGTAATTTCCATTTGTCATTTGTTTCGGATTTTTGTGGTTACTTTTTTATTATAAGAACATTTACTATTAAATAATTCTTACCCGGCGGTGAATCAAGCCCGATATTTTTGTTTTTATAGCTCCTCAGGAACTAGACTTTTCTTAGAAGAACGACTATCACCACAACCTCAACCATAACCACAACCACAACCATCACCACAACCACAACCATCACTACAACCACAACCACAACCACAACCTTCACCACAACCACAACAAATACAATAACCACAACCACACCCACCACCACAATCATTCCACAACCACAACCACAACCACAACCACTACCATCACCACAACCACAACAAATACAATAACCGCAACCACAAGAAATACCACAACCACAACTATCACCACAACCATCACCACAACCACAACCACCACCACAACCACAACAACAACCACAGCCAAAACCACAACCACAACAAATACTACAACCATAACCACAAAATACTAAAACCACCATCCTAGGACCTAGGACCTATAGGTCTTGGGTAATATAGGACCTTAGACCACAACCATCCTCAAAACCACAACCACAACCATCACCACAACCACAACCATCACCACAACCACAACAACAACCACAGACCTAGGGTCTAGGGCCTTGGACCTAGGACCTTCGACCTAGGACCTAGGACCTATAGGTCTAAGGACCTATATTACCTAGGACCTATAGGACCCACAACCTAGGACCTGTAGGACCTATAGGTCCTAGGACCTGTAGGACCTAGGATTTATAGGACCTATAGGACCAAGGATTTATAGGACCTAGGTCCTATAGGACCTAGGATTTATAGGACATAGGTCCTATAGGTCTAAGTTCCTATATAACCTAGGACCTATAGGACCTACGACCTAGGACCTATATGACCTACGACCTAGGACCCATGGGTCTTAGGTCCTAGGACCTACAGGACCTTAAGGAACTAACCTACAGGACCTTAAGGTAGTGGTTGTGAACCACAACCACAACCACAACAAATACCACTACCACAACCACAACCAAACCACAACCACAACCACAACCACAAGCCGAACCACAACCACACCACACCACAACCACAACCACAACCACAACCACACATCAACCACAACCACAACCACACACCAACACAACTACAACCACTACCACAACCACAACCACAACCACACCCACACCACAACCACAACCACAACCACACCACAACCACAACCACAACCACACCACAAACACAACCACAACCACAAACACAACCACAACAAATACCACAACCACAACCACAACCACACACACAACCATAACCACAACAAATACCACAACCACAACTATTAGGTCCTTAAGTTCCTGTAGGTCCTTTTGGTCCTCTAGGTCCTATAGGTCCTTTAGGTCCTAGGACCTATAGGTCTTGGGTAATAGGACCTAAAGGTTTTAGGTCCTAAGACCTATGGGTCTTAGGTCGTAGGTCATATAAGTCCTAGGTCGTAGGTCCTATAGGTCCTAGGTAATATAGGAACTTAGACCTATAGGACCTAGGTCTATGGAGGATTTGTTGTGGTTGTGGTTGTGGTTTTGGCTGTGGTTGTTGTTGTGATTGTGATGGTGGTTGTGGTTGTGGTGATGGTTGTGGTTGTGGTTGTGGTTGTGGTATTTGTTGGGTTGTGGTTGTGGTTTTGGTTGAGGTTGTGGTTGTGTTTGTGGTTGAGGTTGTGGTTGTGGTATTTGTTGTGGTTGTGGTTGTAGTTGTGGTTGTGGTTGTGGTATTTGTTGTGGTTGTGGTTGTGGTATTTGTTGTGGTTGTGGTGGTGGACCTACGACCTAGGACCTATATGACCTACGACCTAGGACCCATAGGTCTTAGGACCTAAAGGACCTATAGGACCTAGAGGACCAAAAGGACCTAATGGTTGTGATATTTGTTGTGGTTGTGGTATTTGTTGTGGTTGTGGTATTTGTTGTGGTTGTGGTTGTGGTTGGTTGTGGTTGTTGTTGTGGTTGTTGTTGTGGTTGTGGTTGTGGTTGGGGTTGTGGTTGTGGTTGTGGTTGTGGTATTTGTTGTGGTTGTGGTTGTGGTTGTAATATTTGTTGTATATTTGGCCCCGTGGAAAAAAGTTATTATCAAAATTGTTTAGAGTAGAAAAAAGAAATGTCGATTTTTTACCATATTTTATAACTTTTGGTAGGAAATTTTGACGACATTTTGACGACATTATACACTCATAAACGAGTTCATAACACATACCTTAACATTTTGTATTTACTTGTTTTCGTAGGTCAATTTAATTATTATTGAATATTTTATCCAAATGTATCACCTACCCCTACACCTATGCCTACCCCTACACCTACACCTCACCTTCACATATACCTACTTCTACACCTACACCTACTCCTACACATACCCTTACACACCCACCTACCCCTACACCTACACTCATAAACGAGTTCATAACACATAGCCCAGCATTTTGTATTTACTAGTTTTTGTAGGTAAATATTATTATTATTGAAGTATCCGTATCAGTATCCCTATCAGTATCCGACGACATGACTATATGAACGACGACATAATGACAACATGATGACGACATGACGACATTATTACGACATTATGACGACACTATGACGACACGATGAAGACACCATGATGACGATGACGACACGACTAGGACATTATGACGACATGACGACGACATTATGACGACATTAGGACGACATTATGCCGACATTATTTCGACACTATGACGACATTATGACGACATGACTATATGAACGACGACATAATGAAAACATGATGACGACATGACTATATGAACGACGACATGATGAAAACACGACATTATGACGACATTATGACGACACGATGAAGACACCATGATGACCATGACGACACGACTAGGACATTATGACGACATGACGACGACATTATGACGACACTATGACGACATTATGACGACATGACTATATGAACGACGACATAATGAAAACATGGTGACGACATGACGGCATGACTATTTGAACGACGACATGATGAAAACACGACATTATGACGACACTATGACGACATTATGACGACACTATGACGGCACTATAAAGACACGATGATGACAACACGACGAGGACATTATGACGACATGACGCCGAAATTATGACGACATTATGACGACAATATGACGACACTGTGACGACACTATGACGGCACTATAAAGACACGATGATGACAACACGACGAGAACATTATGACGACATGACGCCGAAATTATGACGACAATATGACGACACTGTGACGACACTATGACGACACTATGACGACATTATAACGACATTATGACGGCACTATGACGACATTATGACGACATGACTATATGAACGACGACATTATGACGACAGATGTAGTCATAGTGTCGTCATAGTGTCCAAATACCACAACCACAACAAATACCACAACCACAACTAATACCACAACCACAACAACAACAAATACCACAACCACAACTACAACAAATACCACAACCAAACTACAACAAATACCACAACCACAACCACTACCACAACAAATACCACAACCACAACATATACAAATACCACAACCACACCACATCAGCAACCACAACCACAACCACAACAAATACCACAACCACAACAAATACCACAACCACAACAAATACCACAACCACAACAAATACCACAACCACAACAAATACCACAACCACAACAAATACCACAACCACAACCACAACAAATACCACAACCAAACCACAACAAATACCACAACCACAACCACAACCATTACTACAACCACAACAAATACCACACCACAACCACACCAAATACCACAACCACAACAAATACCACAACCACAACAAATACCACAACCACAACAAATACCACAACAAATACCACAACCACAACCACACCACAACCACAACCACAACCACAACAAATACCACAACAACAAATACCACAACCACAACAAATACCACAACCTCAACAAATACCACAACCACAACCACAACAACAACCACAACCACAACAACAACCATAACCACAACCACAACCACAACAAATACCACAACCACAACAAATACCACAACCACAACAAATACCACAACCACAACAAATACAAATACCACAACCACACCACCACCGCAACCACAACCACAACCACAACAAATACTACAACCACAATAAATACCACAACCACAACAAATACCACAACCACAACAACAACCACAACCACAACAACAACCATAACCACAACCACAACCACAACCACAACAAATACCACAACCACAACAAATACCACAACCACAACAAATACAAATACCACAACCACACCACCATCGCAACCACAACCACAACCACAACAAATACACAACCACAATAAATACCACAACCACAACCACAACAAATACCACAACCACAATAAATACCACAACCACAACAAATACCAAAACCACACCACAACCACAACTACAACAACAACAACAACCATAACCACAACCACAACCACCACAAATACCACAACCACAACCACAACAAATACCACAACCAGAACAAATACCACAACCACAACCACAACAAATACCACAACCACAACCACAAAAATACCACAACCACAACTACAACAAATACCACAACCACAAAAATACAACATTACAACCACAACCATCACCACAACCACAACCATCACACAACTATCACCACAACCACATCCATTACACTACTATCACCACAACTACAAGCTACTACTCTAGCTATTGGCGAGCTGCTTAAGGGCTTCAAGTAGAGTCTTGAATCTCTCTCTACCAACTCGATTTTGACAGCTTGTGAGCGTTTATTCCTCATAAAAAAAAAAATTAAAAAATAATTTAAAAAATAATTAATAGAAAAAAAAAACAATAATACAAATAATGAAACACCACCCCCTATTGAAGACCCAAATTTGGCCTATTCACTGTAACGCCAATATCTCCGGAACAAAGAGTGATAACGATGTGCGGTGTTTTTTAAAGTCTTCTATACACTGTCCTCTTTAATTTAATACCCATAAAGTGGTCCACTTAAAAAAAAATTACGAAAAATAGAAAAATGTAGAAGAATAGAATAAAGATTTTACGATATTAACGAGCGGGAGGGCTAATTAAATATAACTGACAACAAATTAAACATGTAGTATGTAAAAAAGATTTTAATAAGCTTTGATTTAATCTTATCTTTAGATGATTATCTAAGGTAGATAAGAATTCCAGGTGTCCCCTAGTGTTTTTAGACATAGTGTTTTTATCACTTTCTACCTGGTAGAAGTCCTACTGTTCTATTACCTTCTCACTTATTTCTCAACTTTTACTCTGTCACTTATTTCCATATTTGCATTTTCATCCCTCTTATCTCCCTTACTACACACCCCTCCGATTTATTTTTTTTATTTAAAACTCAAAAACACAGAATGATTTTGCGGTTCCGTTTACAGTTCATACTAATATTTCTGCTGCAATTATTTCTTACTGCTTCCCGTTATTTTAATTTAATATAATATTATAATAAATATAATATTATATTTATTTATTTCACTTTTTTTAAATTTTTAGTTTAAGCTACTTGCAAAAGATTGCTAAACAAAAAATGTATAAGGAATCTGCCGGCTTCACCGGCGCCTCGTCCTAGGCTGCGCCACATGCGGCCGCATGTCTCGCATGGCCCTTGCGCCGGCCCTGTCAGTATCAGTATCCGTATCAATGTCAGTATCCCGTATCAGTATCAGTATCTCGTATCAGTATCCAGTATCCGTATCAGCACCCGCAGTATCCCTATCAGTATCCTGTTGTATCCGTATCAGTATCCCGTATCAGTTTCCCGTATTAGTATCCGTATCAGTTTCCCGTATTAGTATCCGTATCAGTATCCCGTAGTATCAGTATCAGTATCCGTATCAGTATGTCGTATCAGTATCAGTATCCGTATTAGTACCAGTATCCGTATCAGTATCTCATATCAGTATCCGTATTAATATCCCGTAGTACCTGTATCAGTATCTGTATCACTATCAGTATACGTATCAGTATCCATTATCAGTATACCTTATCCCGTATCCGTATCAGAATCCGTATCAGTATCCGTATCAGTATCCGTATCAGTATTCATATAAGTATCCGTATCAGTATCCCGTATCAGTATCTGTATGTCTCCCGTGGTATCCATCATTATCTCAGTGGGGTATCAGTATCCCGTAGTATCCATCTGAATCTGAATCTGAATCTGAATCTAAATCTGAAACCGAATAAGAATGGGAATCGGAATCTGAATCGGACTAGGAATCAAAATCGGAGTTGGAATCTGAATAGGAATCGGAATCTTATTCTGAATAGGAATCAGAATCTGAATCTGAATCGGAATCTGAATAGGAATCGGAATCAAATTCTGAATCTTAATCAGAATCGAAATCTGAATCTGAATCAGAGATAACGACGACGACGACGACGACATGATGACGAAGCCTGCCGACGACATGATGACGACACGATGATGACGATTACATGATGACGTTATGATGACATGATGACGACACGATGCCGCCGTGATGACGACACGATGATGACACGATGATGACGATAACGACACGACTAGGACATTATTTCGACACTATGACGACATTATGACGACATGACTATATAAACGACGACATAATGAAAACATGATGACGACATGACTATATGAACGACGACATGATGAAAACACGACATTATGACGACATTATGACGTCACTATAACGACATTATGACGACACGATGAAGACACCATGATGACGATGACGACACGACTAGGACATTATGACGACATGACGACGACATTATGACGACACTATGAAGACATTATGACGACATGACTATATGAACGACGACATAATGAAAACATGATGACGACATGACGACATGACTATATGAACGACGACATAATTACAACATTATGACGACATGTCGACACTATGACGACACTATGACGTCACTATGACGACACTATGACGACACTATGACGACACTATGACGACACTATGACGACACTATGACGACACTATGACGACACTATGACGACACTATGACGACACTATGACGACACTATGACGACACTATGACGACACTATGACGACACTATGACGACACATAGACGACACATAGACGACACATAGACGACACTATGACGACACATAGACGACACTATGACGACACTATGACGACACTATGACGACACTATGACGACACTATGACGACACTATGACGACACTATGACGACACTATGACGACACTATGACGACACTATGACGACACGATAGTGTCCGATTCAGATTCCGATTCCCATTCTTATTCGGTTTCAGATTTAGATTCAGATTCAGATGGATACTACGGGATACTGATACCCCACTGAGATAATGATGGATACCACGGGAGACATACAGATACTGATACGGGATACTGATACGGATACTTATATGAATACTGATACGGATACTGATACGGATACTGATACGGATACTGATACGGATACTGATACGGATTCTGATACGGATACGGGATAAGGTATACTGATAATGGATACTGATACGTATACTGATAGTGATACAGATACTGATACAGGTACTACGGGATATTAATACGGATACTGATATGAGATACTGATACGGATACTGGTACTAATACGGATACTGATACTGATACGACATACTGATACGGATACTGATACTGATACTACGGGATACTGATACGGATACTAATACGGGAAACTGATACGGATACTAATACGGGAAACTGATACGGGATACTGATACGGATACAACAGGATACTGATAGGGATACTGCGGGTGCTGATACGGATACTGGATACTGATACGAGATACTGATACTGATACGGGATACGACATCTGTCGTCATAGTGTCGTCATAGTGTCGTCATAGTGTCGACATGTCGTCACAATGTTGTAATTATGCCGTCGTTCATATAGTCATGTCGTCATGTCGTCATCATGTCGTCATGTCGTCATCATGTTTTCATTATGTCGTCATAGTGTCGTCATAGTGTCGTCTATGTGTCGTCTATGTGTCGTCTATGTGTCGTCTATGTGTCGTCTATGTGTCGTCATAGTGTCGTCGTAGTGTCGTCATAGTGTCGTCATAGTGTCGTCATAGTGTCGTCATAGTGTCGACATGTCGTCATAATGTTGTAATTATGTCGTCGTTCATATAGTCATGTCGTCATGTCGTCATCATGTTTTCATTATGTCGTCGTTCATATAGTCATGTCGTCATAATGTCTTCATAGTGTCGTCATAATGTCGTCGTCATGTCGTCATAATGTCCTAGTCGTGTCGTCATCGTCATCATGGTGTCTTCATCGTGTCGTCATAATGTCGTTATAGTGACGTCATAATGTCGTGTTTTCATCATGTCGTCGTTCATATAGTCATGTCGTCATCATGTTTACATTATGTCGTCGTTTATATAGTCATGTCGTCATAATGTCGTCATAGTGTCGAAATAATGTCCTAGTCGTGTCGTTATCGTCATCATCGTGTCATCATCGTGTCGTCATCACGGCGGCATCGTGTCGTCATGTCATCATAACGTCATCATGTAATCGTCATCATCGTGTCGTCATCATGTCGTCGGCAGGCTTCGTCATCATGTCGTCGTCGTCGTCGTCGTTATCTCTGATTCAGATTCAGATTTCGATTCAGATTAAGATTCAGAATTTGATTCCGATTCCTATTCAGATTCCGATTCAGATTCAGATTCTGATTCCTATTCAGAATAAGATTCCGATTCCTATTCAGATTCCAACTCCGATTTTGATTGCTAGTCCGATTCAGATTCCGATTCCCATTCTTATTCGGTTTCAGATTTAGATTCAGATTCAGATTCAGATTCAGATGGATACTACGGGATACTGATACCCCACTGAGATAATGATGGATACCACGGGAGACATACAGATACTGATACGGGATACTGATACGGATACTTATATGAATACTGATACGGATACTGATACGGATACTGATACGGATTCTGATACGGATACGGGATAAGGTATACTGATAATGGATACTGATACGTATACTGATAGTGATACAGATACTGATACAGGTACTACGGGATATTAATACGGATACTGATATGAGATACTGATACGGATACTGGTACTAATACGGATACTGATACTGATACGGATACTGATACTGATACTACGGGATACTGATACGGATACTAATACGGGAAACTGATACGGATACTAATACGGAAAACTGATACGGGATACTGATACGGATACAACAGGATACTGATAGGGATACTGCGGGTGCTGATACGGATACTGGATACTGATACGAGATACTGATACTGATACGGGATACTGACTGATGTTGTTCATATAGTCATGTCGTCATAATGTCGTCATAGTGTCGTCATAATGTCGTCGTCATGTCGTCATAATGTCCTAGTCGTGTCGTCATCGTCATCATGGTGTCTTCATCGTGTCGTCATAATGTCGTCATAGTGACGTCATAATGTCGTCATAATGTCGTGTTTTCATCATGTCGTCGTTCATATAGTCATGTCGTCATGTCGTCATCATGTTTTCATTATGTCGTCGTTCATATAGTCATGTCATCATAATGTCGTCATAGTGTCGAAATAATGTCGTCATAGTGTCGTCATAGTGTCGTCATAGTGTCGACATGTCGTCATAATGTTGTAATTATGTCGTCGTTCATATAGTCATGTCGTCATGTCGTCATCATGTTTTCATTATGTCGTCGTTCATATAGTCATGTCGTCATAATGTCGTCATAGTGTCGTCATAATGTCGTCGTCATGTCGTCATAATGTCCTAGTCGTGTCGTCATCGTCATCATGGTGTCTTCATCGTGTCGTCATAGTGACGTCATAATGTCGTCATAATGTCGTGTTTTCATCATGTCGTCGTTCATATAGTCATGTCGTCATGTCGTCATCATGTTTTCATTATGTCGTCGTTCATATAGTCATGTCGTCATAATGTCGTCATAGTGTCGAAATAATGTCGGCATAATGTCGTCATAATGTCGTCCTAATGTCGTCATAATGTCGTCGTCATGTCGTCATAATGTCCTAGTCGTGTCGTTATCGTCATCATCGTGTCATCATCGTGTCGTCATCACGGCGGCATCGTGTCGTCATCATGTCATAATAACGTCATCATGTAATCGTCATCATCGTGTCGTCATCATGTCGTCGGCAGGCTTCGTCATCATGTCGTCGTCGTCGTTATCTCTGATTCAGATTCAGATTTCGATTCTGATTTAGATTCAGAATTTGATTCCGATTCCGATTCAGATTCAGATTCTGATTCCTATTCAGAATAAGATTCCGATTCCTATTCAGATTCCAACTCCGATTTTGATTCCTAGTCCGATTCAGATTCCGATTCCCATTCTTATTCGGTTTCAGATTTAGATTCAGATTCAGATGGATACTACGGGATACTGATACCCCACTGAGATAATGATGGATACCACGGGAGACATACAGATACTGATACGGGATACTGATACGGATACTTATATGAATACTGATACGGATACTGATACGGATACTGATACGGATACTGATACGGATACTGATACGGATTCTGATACGGATACGGGATAAGGTATACTGATAATGGATACTGATACGTATACTGATAGTGATACAGATACTGATACAGGTACTACGGGATATTAATACGGATACTGATATGAGATACTGATACGGATACTGGTACTAATACGGATACTGATACTGATACGACATACTGATACGGATACTGATACTGATACTACGGGATACTGATACGGATACTAATACGGGAAACTGATACGGATACTAATACGGGAAACTGATACGGGATACTGATACGGATACAACAGGATACTGATAGGGATACTGCGGGTGCTGATACGGATACTGGATACTGATACGAGATACTGATACTGATACGGGATACGACATCTGTCGTCATAGTGTCGTCATAGTGTCGTCATAGTGTCGACATGTCGTCACAATGTTGTAATTATGCCGTCGTTCATATAGTCATGTCGTCATGTCGTCATCATGTTTTCATTATGTCGTCGTTCATATAGTCATGTCGTCATAATGTCGTCATAGTGTCGTCATAATGTCGTCGTCATAATGTCCTAGTCGTGTCGTCATCGTCATCATGGTGTCTTCATCGTGTCGTCATAATGTCGTCATAGTGACGTCATAATGTCGTCATAATGTCGTCATAATGTCGTGTTTTCATCATGTCGTCGTTCATATAGTCATGTCGTCATGTCGTCATCATGTTTTCATTATGTCGTCGTTCATATAGTCATGTCATCATAATGTCGTCATAGTGTCGAAATAATGTCGTCATAGTGTCGTCATAGTGTCGTCATAGTGTCGACATGTCGTCATAATGTTGTAATTATGTCGTCGTTCATATAGTCATGTCGTCATGTCGTCATCATGTTTTCATTATGTCGTCGTTCATATAGTCATGTCATCATAATGTCGTCATAGTGTCGAAATAATGTCGTCATAGTGTCGTCATAATGTCGTGTTTTCATCATGTCGTCGTTCATATAGTCATGTCGTCATGTCGTCATCATGTTTTCATTATGTCGTCGTTCATATAGTCATGTCATCATAATGTCGTCATAGTGTCGAAATAATGTCGTCATAGTGTCGTCATAGTGTCGTCATAGTGTCGTCATAGTGTCGACATGTCGTCATAATGTTGTAATTATGTCGTCGTTCATATAGTCATGTCGTCATGTCGTCATCATGTTTTCATTATGTCGTCGTTCATATAGTCATGTCATCATAATGTCGTCATAGTGTCGAAATAATGTCGTCATAGTGTCGTCATAGTGTCGTCATAGTGTCGTCATAGTGTCGACATGTCGTCATAATGTTGTAATTATGTCGTCGTTCATATAGTCATGTCGTCATGTCGTCATCATGTTTTCATTATGTCGTCGTTCATATAGTCATGTCGTCATAATGTCGTCATAGTGTCGTCATAATGTCGTCGTCATGTCGTCATAATGTCCTAGTCGTGTCGTCATCGTCATCATGGTGTCTTCATCGTGTCGTCATAATGTCGTCATAGTGACGTCATAATGTCGTCATAATGTCGTGTTTTCATCATGTCGTCGTTCATATAGTCATGTCGTCATGTCGTCATCATGTTTTCATTATGTCGTCGTTCATATAGTCATGTCGTCATAATGTCGTCATAGTGTCGAAATAATGTCGGCATAATGTCGTCATAATGTCGTCCTAATGTCGTCATAATGTCGTCGTCATGTCGTCATAATGTCCTAGTCGTGTCGTTATCGTCATCATCGTGTCATCATCGTGTCGTCATCACGGCGGCATCGTGTCGTCATCATGTCATCATAACGTCATCATGTAATCGTCATCATCGTGTCGTCATCATGTCGTCGGCAGGCTTCGTCATCATGTCGTCGTCGTCGTCGTCGTTATCTCTGATTCAGATTCAGATTTCGATTCTGATTTAGATTCAGAATTTGATTCCGATTCCGATTCAGATTCAGATTCTGATTCCTATTTAGAATAAGATTCCGATTCCTATTCAGATTCCAACTCCGATTTTGATTCCTAGTCCGATTCAGATTCCGATTCCCATTCTTATTCGGTTTCAGATTTAGATTCAGATTCAGATGGATACTACGGGATACTGATACCCCACTGAGATAATGATGGATACCACGGGAGACATACAGATACTGATACGGGATACTGATACGGATACTTATATGAATACTGATACGGATACTGATACGGATTCTGATACGGATACGGGATAAGGTATACTGATAATGGATACTGATACGTATACTGATAGTGATACAGATACTGATACAGGTACTACGGGATATTAATACGGATACTGATATGAGATACTGATACGGATACTGGTACTAATACGGATACTGATACTGATACGACATACTGATACGGATACTGATACTGATACTACGGGATACTGATACGGATACTAATACGGGAAACTGATACGGATACTAATACGGGAAACTGATACGGGATACTGATACGGATACAACAGGATACTGATAGGGATACTGCGGGTGCTGATACGGATACTGGATACTGATACGAGATACTGATACTGATACGGGATACTGACATTGATACGGATACTGATACTGACAGGGCCGGCGCAAGGGCCATGCGAGACATGCGGCCGCATGTGGCGCAGCCTAGGACGAGGCGCCGGTGAAGCCGGCAGATTCCTTATACATTTTTTGTTTAGCAATCTTTTGCAAGTAGCTTAAACTAAAAATTTAAAAAAAGTGAAATAAATAAATATAATATTATATTTATTATAATATTATATTAAATTAAAATAACGGGAAGCAGTAAGAAATAATTGCAGCAGAAATATTAGTATGAACTGTAAACGGAACCGCAAAATCATTCTGTGTTTTTGAGTTTTAAATAAAAAAAATAAATCGGAGGGGTGTGTAGTAAGGGAGATAAGAGGGATGAAAATGCAGATATGGAAATAAGTGACAGAGTAAAAGTTGAGAAATAAGTGAGAAGGTAATAGAACAGTAGGACTTCTACCAGGTAGAAAGTGATAAAAACACTATGTCTAAAAACACTAGGGGACACCTGGAATTCTTATCTACCTTAGATAATCATCTAAAGATAAGATTAAATCAAAGCTTATTAAAATCTTTTTTACATACTACATGTTTAATTTGTTGTCAGTTATATTTAATTAGCCCTCCCGCTCGTTAATATCGTAAAATCTTTATTCTATTCTTCTACATTTTTCTATTTTTCGTAATTTTTTTTTAAGTGGACCACTTTATGGGTATTAAATTAAAGAGGACAGTGTATAGAAGACTTTAAAAAACACCGCACATCGTTATCACTCTTTGTTCCGGAGATATTGGCGTTACAGTGAATAGGCCAAATTTGGGTCTTCAATAGGGGGTGGTGTTTCATTATTTGTATTATTGTTTTTTTTTTCTATTAATTATTTTTTAAATTATTTTTTAATTTTTTTTTTTATGAGGAATAAACGCTCACAAGCTGTCAAAATCGAGTTGGTAGAGAGAGATTCAAGACTCTACTTGAAGCCCTTAAGCAGCTCGCCAATAGCTAGAGTAGTAGCTTGTAGTTGTGGTGATAGTAGTGTAATGGATGTGGTTGTGGTGATAGTTGTGTGATGGTTGTGGTTGTGGTGATGGTTGTGGTTGTAATGTTGTATTTTTGTGGTTGTGGTATTTGTTGTAGTTGTGGTTGTGGTATTTTTTTGGTTGTGGTTGTGGTATTTGTTGTGGTTGTGGTTGTGGTATTTGTTCTGGTTGTGGTATTTGTTGTGGTTGTGGTTGTGGTATTTGTGGTGGTTGTGGTTATGGTTGTTGTTGTTGTTGTAGTTGTGGTTGTGGTTGTGGTTGTTGTTGTGGTTGTGGTTGTGGTATTTGTTGTGGTTGTGGTTGTGGTATTTATTGTGGTTGTGGTATTTGTTGTGGTTGTGGTTGTGGTTGCGGTGGTGGTGTGGTTGTGGTATTTGTATTTGTTGTGGTATTTGTATTTGTTGTGGTTGTGGTATTTGTTGTGGTTGTGGTATTTGTTGTGGTTGTGGTTATGGTTGTTGTTGTGGTTGTGGTTGTTGTTGTGGTTGTGGTATTTGTTGTGGTTGTGGAATTTATTGTGGTTGTGGTATTTGTTGTGGTTGTGGTTGTGGTTGCGGTGGTGGTGTGGTTGTGGTATTTGTATTTGTTGTGGTTGTGGTATTTGTTGTGGTTGTGGTATTTGTTGTGGTTGTGGTTATGGTTGTTGTTGTGGTTGTGGTTGTTGTTGTGGTTGTGGTATTTGTTGAGGTTGTGGTATTTGTTGTGGTTGTGGTATTTGTTGTGGTTGTGGTTGTGGTATTTGTTGTTGTGGTATTTGTTGTGGTTGTGGTTGTGGTTGTGGTTGTGGTATTTGTTGTGGTTGTGGTTGTGGTATTTGTTGTGGTTGTGGTATTTGTTGTGGTTGTGGTATTTGTTGTGGTTGTGGTATTTGGTGTGGTTGTGGTTGTGGTGTGGTATTTGTTGTGGTTGTAGTAATGGTTGTGGTTGTGGTATTTGTTGTGGTTTGGTTGTGGTATTTGTTGTGGTTTGGTTGTGGTATTTGTTGTGGTTGTGGTTGTGGTTGTGGTATTTGTTGTGGTTGTGGTATTTGTTGTGGTTGTGGTATTTGTTGTGGTTGTGGTTGTGGTTGCGGTTGTGGTGTGGTTGTGGTATTTGTATATGTTGTGGTTGTGGTATTTGTTGTGGTAGTGGTTGTGGTTGTGGTTGTGGTATTTGTTGTGGTTGTGGTTGTGGTATTTGTTGTAGTTGTGGTTGTGGTATTTGTTGTAGTTGTGGTTGTGGTATTTGTTGTGGTTGTGGTTGTGGTATTTGTTTGGTTGTGGTATTTGTTGTGGTTGTGGTATTTGTTGTGGTTGTGGTTTTAGTATTTGTTGTGGTATTTGTTGTGGTTGTGGTTGTAGTATTTGTTGTTGTTGTGTTTGTGGTTGAGGTTGTGGTTGTTGTTGTGGTTGTGGTTGTTGTTGTAATTGTGGTAGTGGTTGTGGTTGTAATATTTGTTGTGTATTTGACCCCGTGGAAAAAACTTGACCCCTGGTTGTGGTGATGGTTGTGGTGATAGTTGTGGTTGTGGTTGTGGTATTTGTTGTGGTTGTGGTTGTGGTATTTGTTGTGGTTGTGGTTGTGGTATTTGTTGTGGTTGTGGTTGTAGTTGTGGTTGTGGTTGTGGTTGTGGTATTTGTTGTGGTTGTGGTGGTGGACCTACGACCTAGGACCTATATGACCTTCGACCTAGGACCCATAGGTCTTAGGACCTAAAACCTATAGGTCCTATTACCCAATACCTATAGGTCCTAGGACCTAAAGGACCTATATACTAATACGGGAAACTGATACGGATACTAATACGGGAAACTGATACGGGATACTGATACGGATACAACAGGATACTGATAGGGATACTGCGGGTGCTGATACGGATACTGATACGGATACTGGATACTGATACGAGATACTGATACTGATACGGGATACTGACATTGATACGGATACTGATACTGACAGGGCCGGCGCAAGGGCCATGCGAGACATGCGGCCGCATGTGGCGCAGCCTATGACGAGGCGTCGGTGAAGCCGGCAGATTCCTTATACATTTTTTGTTTAGCAATCTTTTGCAAGTAGCTTAAACTAAAAATTTAAAAAATGGAGACAAACAAAAAGAAACAATAGGCCTAATAGATATATTGTCTTTATGCACTTTGGGTGTGCCGTAAAATCGTTGAGCTAGGGGATTCATGGTACCTAAGGTTCTGAGTATTGAATTTCTCTAGGAATAAGCTGGTGGTATTTTTGAGTGCATCGCGTACTTTCTGCTGAAATATACTGTGGGCGTCTTTGTCCAGCAATTTGAAACCATTATTATCCAGAAAATTAGAAACTTTATCGTGGTACTTGTTTTTTTCATAACTTTGTGCAATTACCCTTGTCAGCCTTAAGAATAATAAAATCATTTTCTTTAATCTTTCCTTTTATGGTGTTTATTATTCTGTTATTAGTTGAGTTATTATAAATACTATTTTTCTTTTCTTTTCTCCGAGAAAGAAAATTCTTAATAATTCTAGCTGATTTTGCAGTCATGATTATCTGAAATATACTGTTGGGGTCTTTGTACAGCAATTAAAAACTTTTTCAATTTACGTGGAGAGACTGTTTGTGTTATTCCTTTAAGACTTAAGATGACCTCCATAGACGCTCCCAGATCTAGAATAGATATTAGGATTGTCTTTTCAACGGAGTTATATATTATGTTGCTGCCGAAATTTTAGCAGAATATGTGTCTGGCTGCAAAAAGTATTTGAAAGTTACGTGTACTTAAATGTTTTAATTTTATTTGTTGCTTTATCTTTCTTTATAATTGATATTTTACAGCCTGGAGCAGATGCTTCCCATCACCGGTACATTCTCCTGGGTACTGGTGCATTCTTCCTGTTAGTAGGAGTTGTTCTTGGTGTGGCCCGATGTTGCCTTCTACCATGGCAGCGATCTAGAGGCATCGAAACAGGAGCCCTCCCTCTACCACCTCCTGAAGAGCCTGCAACTCCTTCTCAGATAAAAAATCAAAGGAATAAGAGGCATAGTATAGCTGTAGTGCCCAATTGTCAGGTTTGTTTTTCTTTAACGCATTTTCACTGTTATTATTTAATGTTTAATTTTAATGTATAAATAAACAATGTATACTGTAATTGGTGATTTGATTGTGGGATAAATTAAGGGTTTTTTGTTGTTTTAATCAGGCCCGTTTTAGATTTTCATTGCGCCCCGGGCACCCCGTCACAATGCAACCCCCCCCCCCCCCCCTTTAATAAATATTTTATAAATTGATTTACTAAAAATATTACTTATTTATAATGTACTTATACAAATAATATGTTTAATACAATAATATAGTATTATAATAGCTATTCAATTGTATATGGTAAATATTGTACTTATACAAAAAATAGGTCCCCTGAGTCCAAAACAATGGTTTTAAAAAAATGTCTATCTGTCGTCTGTGTAGACACGTGGAGCCTAAACTACTGGGCCGATTTTGCGTTATGTCACTTTGCGTGCATGGCAACAGTAAACTGTTCAGCTTTTCATTACGCATTGCAGACCTATTCACCGATTTTATTCTGTTAAGAGCTGACAAGCTCCTCTTCGCCGAGCACTTGGTTACTGTGAGAGTTAGGTATATGCTAAGTTTATGTATAAGGGATATTTGGTTTACTTTAACCACATTCCCAATTTATATTTTTTACCCTTGCAAATTTAGCCGTGCCCCCCCCCCCCCCCCCCCCTTTTAACCTTTTGAGTTGCGCCCCCAAACCTCTTGCGCCTCTGGGCACGTGCCCATCGTGCCCCTATAGTTAAATCGGCCCTGGTTTTAATCAGCTACTTCATACATCTATTCCATGAGACTATTAGAGAAGTACCATGTATCATCTGGAAATCGAAAGATACATATTGGTTTTGTTCCTTTGTCTAAATAACTATTAAGAAAAAGGGATATAGGGGGGGGGGGGGGGGGGGGGGGCTTAAGTAAAAAAGTACCAATTCAGCCAGAGATGAATCTATCAGGTTGTTGAAGAGTAGATCTTCTTGTATATGGAGATTGTGCTGGATCAGGGGTTGGTCGGCTTGTAGGTGCTTGTCGTTGTTGATCTTTTGGTTGATTTTGGTCCTCGTGAAAGTTATCTACCTGGTTGACCTACTAAGAATTTCGGATGAATCTGATCTAAATACCGCTTCCAGGTGTGTATAGTACATATGTAATATTTCCAAAACGCTCATCCACTGTATTTTATCCACTTCTCCTTAGCTGATCTAAAATACGAAAAAAATGCTCTCTCGTCTAACCACAACTCATTGCAGCGTCCCACTCGAAAATTATCTTCCTGACGTCTCACAGTGTTCGTCGCTACTTCAGATGTTGATGGGTGCAGCAAGTCAAGTTTGCAGTAGAGTTGTCTTCCTAGTACAGCTTCCCCCTGGTATACGAGAAAAGTTAATTCTTTATAGTTGAAGATGGTTAAAATCTTCTGTATGACTTCGTTGACTAGAAGTTGTTGGTAAGCATCCCTTAAGTCTAATTTACTAAATAAAAAAAACACATCCAACTTTGATCAATCTTAGAAAGTGGATACTTGATACATTCTGAATGAAATTAATCTGCCTTACTGGATGGTTGACGTAATCAGTTATACACGTTTCTTCGGATCTCATAGGCATGTCTAGAAAATACTTCTTATAATCGTGGTATGATATTAAGGAGTGATATGAACCTGTACCCACCTCAAAATTAATAGGATTTTCATTTTTCAGTTTTCATAATTTATTTTAGCATCATTTTACACTAATCTTGTAACGCAAGGGGTACTGTTATCCTTAATTTCACTTGGGGAATCGTCATCAGAGTCCTGTAATATTTGTTTTTATTTGTCTTATTTGTTTGGTAGAATTTTGGTTTTGCATACTGCAAGCTTCGCATGAATCTTGTTTACCACTAACTGATGTGGCAATTACATTACTGAACTTTTATGGATTACCCATATTTAATGAAAACACCTCTGGCTCATTTATTATAGCCACTTGGCCAACGTTCCAATTTTTACAGGGCTAATTATTTTATGCTTGCTGGAGTGGTGCAGTCAAAAAAGTACGTTCTTCCATTAAAAGAACTTGGATTAAAAAAGTTTAGCACGTTCTTTTAACATAGCTTCTTTTGACTGGGCTAATTGTAACATGCTCATTAGAGAGGTGGAGTCATAAGAACCATCTTCTTCCATTAAAAGATTTTGGATTGGGCCTGGCACTAGCCCTGTGACGAACAAATCTCTCATAGCCATACATAATTCTGTTTTGAAACCGCAGGTAACGGCTAACGTTTTAACCTTGGCTGCCCAATTCGCCACTGCTTCATTGTGCCTGCATACGTTTTATAAAACGAGTTCGTAAAAATATCCATACCTTTTCTCGGGTATATTAAACCCGCAATACGTGTATCTAGCCCAGCAAGACTTGTCAATTTGTATCGTAGCAAGGCACAGGAGGTAGTTTAATTTTCACGAAATTTTCTCAAACCCAACAAAATCCCCATTTTATTTTTGTCCAATTTTTTTATATTTGCACGGCAAATTCATTGATATTCCTTAATATTTCCTTAATATTTCTCAAAATAAACACACAAAGAAAGGCCAAAACATCGCTAATTTTTTCTTGCTTAATGAACAGCTTTCGCAACACCATTTCCTTGTTTTTTCTTGGCCTTAAACGTCTATTAGAAGGAAGGCATCATAGTTTTCTAGTTTAAAAAGCCTTCCCTATACCTAAATAAACAACAATTTGATCGTCAATTAGCTCTTTAATTCTGAAGAAATAAGTGTATATTGAAACTTTCTATCTTTGTACAATTTCAGTTAGTTTTTATAATCATAAGAAAACTAGGATGTCCTCTTAGTAATATATATGTTTTAGGGCAAAGTACAAACAAGGAAATGGTGTTACGAAGACTGTTTAGTTGTTTTTATTAAAAAAAAAAAAAAAATAATTGAATAAAAAAATAATCGTAAAACTCGAGCTTCCTCCTGTGGCTTGCTATATTCCGGATGCAAATTGCATTTTTCACTGAGCTAGATAGGCGTATTGCGGGTTTAATATTACCGAGAAATTTTTGACAAATTCATGGAAATCAAACTATCTGATGTATATGTTTCTATAATCCAGATACCAAATGAAAATGTATGCTGTGCTTGCTTCGAGTAATGGACGTTATTAGCTACTTATTTAAAGGAGCCTGAAGAAAAAATGTTGCAGGGAGTTCTTTAAGCCGTAAGCTCTTAGTCGTCAGTCACACGTCACTTCTTTAAGCTAATAAGCAGTTTGTGTGAATTTCTATAAAAAAAATTATTATAATAGCTAAATGGAAATTTACAAAGATAGAAAGTTTCAATACACACTTATTTTGTCAGAATTAAAGAGGTTTTTGACGATCAAATTGTTTTGTTTTTTTTAGGTATAGGGAAGGCTTTTTAAACCAGAAAACTACGATGCCTTCCTTCTAATAAACATTTTAGGGCCAAGAGCAAACAAGGAAATGCTGTTCTTTAAGCAAAACAAAATAAGCGATGTTTAGTTCTTTCTTTGTGTGTTTATTTTGAAAAATATTAAGGAAAAGCAATGCATTTTTTTTGCCGCGCAAATATAAAAAATTGGACAAAAATAAAAAGCAGATTTTGTCAGGTTTGAGAAAATTTCGTAAAAATTAAATTACCTTTGGCTTGCTATATTCCAGTTATAAATTGAATTTTTTTACTGTGCTAGATTTGCGTATTGTGGGTTTAATATAACCGAGAAATTTTAAGGGAATTTTAGCTCATGCTTAAAGAACTAACCCTGCAACATTTTTTTTTTTTTCGATCCTTTAAATAAGTTGCTAATAACGTCCATAATTCAAAGCAAACACAGCATAAATTTTCAATTTGTATCTGGATTATAGAAACACATATGAGGTAGTTTGATTTCCACGAATTCGTAAGAAAAAAGTCCCTTAAAATTTCTCTGTTATATTATAATAAACCCGCAATAGACCTATCTAGCTCAGTAAAAAATTCAAATTGTATCCGGAATATAGCAAGCCATAGGAGGTAGTTCAAATTTTACGATTTTTTTTTTTTTTAAATAAGTCAATTTATATCCGGAATGTAGCAAGGCCTAGGAGGTAGTTTTATTTTTACTAAATTTTCTTTTTAAATTAGAAACAAGGATGCATTCTCTCTAATAGAAGTTTCAAAAATGGACAAAAACTAAAACGCATATTTTGTTGGGTTAACAGAAAAAAATCTAATTATCTCCTGTGCCTTTCTACATTCCAGATACAAATTGTCAATTTTTGCCAGGCTAGATACAAGTATTGCGGGTTTAATATAACCAAGGAAATTTAAGGGAATTTTTTTAAGAATTCGTGAAATTCGAATTACCTTCTTGTGGTAGTGGTAATTATTTAATGTAAAAAATAGTTTTTCTGCCAAAAATGTACAAAAAAACTTGAATTTTTATGGTTATGGTTGGTGGTAATTGATTTTTTTTTTTTTTTTTGGTCCTTGTAAACTGTGTTAAGACTATTCTTCTAACATTTAAAAGAACACTATTATTGCTATTTTGAGGAATATCAAACCACTTTAATAAAACATAGTCAGTTTCATAAAATTGTAATTGTTGTGTTAAAATAGTAATAAGTATACCTGTTACAACAGTTCTATTGGGGCTTGTGCTACGTAAAGCTGAAAGGTGGTGTTTATCGGTAATATAGTTATACCTACCATCTTATCATGATTGCTTATTGCCTTCCCTCTTGTTATTCCTATTTAGAATTATTATATTTCTATAGAGACATCGATAACCAAATTACAAACCTTTTTCAGGTAACATTTGATAGTAAACACAAGCCTTTGCGTGCAATGTCCGCATGAATATCGGACAAGCAGTGAAATTTCTTAACCAAATAATCAACTTAATGAGGCAAGCAATTTTCTTAAATAAACTTTTTACATAACCCCTTGATTTATTTTGTTTTAAACTTTACTAAATCTGTTACTCACAAATGAATAATTTTGTTCTCTTCACTAAAGTTTTTTTTTTTAATTATTGTGTTAATTTTACAATTTTTCTAACTATTAGTGCTTGTCTATAAAATTGGATGTCTATGCACATGTCTAAACATTTTTTAAAAAGTTGTGGAGAGGAATGGTTGTTATAACATAGTCAGTATTATATAAGTTAGAATTTCACTGCATTTCAATCTTTACTCAAATAATTTGTAAAGAGTCAAAGGCAGCGATCTGTCAATTACACTCAATCCCTTAGGTGAATAAGTGTAACTGGCAACCCTTCATAAAGAGCTGTTTCTTCAATGTGAACAGTTATAATACATTGAATTATAACAGGCTAATATTTTACTGTGGTGACTTCTTGTCTTGATTTCGCTTAGACTAATAGAGTTCTACATACTTCTGCATGAGATAAGTTTTAATCAAAACTGGTCCAGCAATCAACGTTTTTTCACTTGTGTGGTACTATCACTTTTATATGCATACAAGTAAATATATATTAGTAGTACCAACTGGGTTTGGCTGACTGTAGTCATTCAATCTAGATGTCCTTCTTCAATGAACGTATTAATTTTATTTTTATATGGCATTTAATATAATATGGCTACCACCTTGAATTTGATTAAAATACTATCTTCTTTTTCTATCTAAAGGCTAACTTACTAACTTTAAGAAAAGTTAAAAAATAACTCTTGCTATTACGGAGACTATGTAATGGATCAAAAAGGTTTAAGCCATAGGCTGCAGTTACAGTGAATGGGCATTAGAATGAAATAGTTTGTTCATATTTGAAGCTGAACACTCAAATACATTGAATCATGAGAGTGACTTTGGCTGCAGCTAATCGCCCTTATATGCTAGAACACTTATGATCAAGTTGGTCATTCAAACTGTTTTGATTTGTCATGCTTTTTCTGATGACCATCTGTTACAATTAGAATATTGTTTACTGTTTTTTGAACTTATTAAGTACAATGCACGTCAAAATGCAAACATGAAAATTTGTGTGCTTTGAGTTACTGTCTTTAATACCCTTATATATTTAAATGTCGACATTTAAATATATAAAATACTCATAAATTTTTTTTAAATTCCTTCAAAGGCCTTGAAATAACATTTGGTACTTTCCTTTAACATCCCTTGCAGCCAAATATCCATTGACATGTTCTGTTTTTCACCTTAATAATTTTAATAAAGGACTTTCAAGAAAATAAAGACCATCTCTGACTTCCGTCTTCACTTGTAGTCAGAATGCACACACTCTAAAGCCACTAAGTTTTGACAATTAAAATCAGTTCTATTCGGCTTAACAATTTTAGTCCGAATACCCTTCCACTATAATCGAAGTGTTATGTGTAATGAGCCATGTACTTTTATTCCAAATTTAATCGTTTAATTATTCAGTGTGTAGTGTGGATCCTTAAGGGTAATACAAAAACTCTCATTTAGGAGGCAATGTTTCATCACAACAAGCCATTTTTAAGCCTAAAAATAAAACTTTATTTAGAAGTGCGCATAATACATTGCTTTTAGAAGTTTACTTGACTAGTATTCAGAAAGTACCTGTAATTCACAACCACGAACGAACCGCGAACGACCGTGAACGATCTTCACTAAATCTTATTTTTCTGAATACTAGTCAAGTAAACTTCTTAAAGCAATGTATTATGGCGCTGCTATAAATAAAGTTTTATTTCTAGGCTTGAAAATGGCTTGTTGAGCCATAACGTTGAAACCTAAATGAGTTTTTTTTATTACCCTTAAGGATCCACACTACACGCTTTAATAGTTTACTTTCAAGGGAATTGTTCTCACTTTTTTTTTTTTCAATATGACCTTCATCTTTTATGAGTGTGGTGTAAGTATTTACATTAATATAAACACTGACTTTAACCAGGCCAAATAGGTGGCCTTGGGCAAGACCTTAAACTTAACAATAGTGTCTAATATTGCATCAAACTTATCTCAATAATTTCATTACTTGTCCCAAGAAACCTGTTGATTGTTTACTTATATCTTTCAATATTTATGTTCTAGATTCAGCAAGAGCCGCTTTTGAAGTATAAAAGAGGCAGTATAGCAGTTTCTGCAGTCAGTGGTAATAATATCATATCAGTGCCGAGACCTACATCCTCATCCCCCAACATACCACAAGCTCCGCTAAATCAAACAATGGAACAGGACAACCCTGCATAAACCACCATTTCTCTCATCAATAACATACAAAACACAAAGCCATCGGCGAATTCCTATCTACAAATTGTTCATAATTTTATACTTAACAAATAAGCTGAGCAAGTTTTAAGCGTTTTAAAGGAAAGAAAGTCGTTGATGTGTTGGCTTAAATTATCACTTGTAAAAGAGTAAACTTTATGACAACGATGGGATTGTAACTGTTATTTTTGGTTGGATGATATCCATTAGGAGGCAAAATTGCGCTTTTGTTATCTTTAAAATTTTGCTCCATGAATAAAAAAGAACAGTGGGTGAAGATTACATTTTTCGTTGGAGTGCAAAACCGCCAAGCCTTGTACTCCACTTGAATAGATTAAATGTGATCATATTGTTGGCATTGCTAGCTGCAACTTTAAAGTATGATATCCATGTTTATTTTCGGATAGGTAGTTCTTAAAAGAAGTAGAAATGTCCAAATAGGAATAAAGAATTTTGGGGTGATCAGGATCACTCCCTTACTTGTGTATAACAAGGAAGTGATCGGCAATATTAGTTCTTTAGCTGTCATTTTTGTTTGAAAATATTGCAGGATTAATAATATCTCATTGTTTTTGTTGTCTCTAAATCAAGAGGCCATAATGCTCCTAAATACAGCATGATAGAATAAGATCCTACACAAAAAAATATCTTTGCATATTAAAAAATGACTCAAAATGGATTTTCATCTAGGGATCTAAAAAAAAAAAATAGTCATGATAAATATAAAAAAAGAGTTCAATATATTTAAATTCAAATAAATTTAGAGTTAATATTGCTTATTGTTAAATATTTTAACTAATTACATTAATTTTTATTATTACTTATAATTTCTTGAATCATAAAAGTTTTCAGAAGACATCTAGGGTACTTAATAATTATCAGATGACTTATTTATAAATGGATGAGGCTTAGGTTTTTATTAATTTTGATCGAGGCACTGACAACATGCAGCCACATAATCTATTGAAATATTTGTTTGTAACTGGCCTGTCTTCAAATTTGATTCTTATTTATTATACAAGTTTGTCCAGAGACTCAATTTTCCTTCCTCAGACCACTATATATTTTTTTTTTTCTTTTTTATTTTCCCTAAAATACAATTACCCAACAAAAAACAAAATAATCAACATGATAGCATTAATTTTTAACTACCTTAAGCACAAAAAAATTATTATCAAAGATTTCATATGTAAGAATTATTTTTTAAAAATGTGTTAGTGCCTTCAATTTTCTCTATTGCTACTCAGTCAGGAATGATATTAGCTTTATTTCTCTATAACATTCAGCTCATAATCACATTTTGCATTACTTCTTTACTTTATTAAACTTCTGATCATTTTTGAATCATCATACCTTCATTTTTCAGCCTTTTAATGGTTTGTGATGTTGTCTTTTATTATGATTTAAATTAGAGCAAAACTCATACCATGTAATAACAAGGGTTATATTCTGTAATATTATTATTAATGATTATTGAAATATTTTTTGTTATTAAGTTTATTGTTAGAAAATTGTGCATATTTTTATTTATTTTTAAATAATAATAATTAAAAAGTGAAGAACAACCATGATACATATCACGAAAAAAATGTTTAAAAAATATTCCTCATGTAGTATTTTGGCCCAAATTTAGTCTTTATCATAAATGTTAGATCATGGAATGAGATGGATATCAGATTTACCTTATAGTATGAAACCATGGTGTTTCAGATATGATACAGCCAGATTTGGACTGAAGCCCTGAAATTCTTGGGTAAATTAGAACATTTGATTGGAGTTTAGTGACCCCTTAATATTATTATTAATATTTTTTAATTCCAAGAAGATACAAAGCATCCCGCCAACCAACCCTCCATCCCTCTCAACCAATCTGCCAGTGGCTAGTTGCCTAGTCCTTTTTTTAATGAGAATTATTTAAATAACTAATGGGTAATATACTAGGGGGGGGGGGATGCAAAGCAAGTAGACGAGGAGATAGCGTACATAAACGTGACTTACTAACATAATAATATAAAATCATACATCATCAACATAATAACATAGAATCTACTCTATGAGTTAATATTTTGTGTCCCCCCAAGAATAAGTGGTCGGTGAAGTTTGTCGGCGGGACTTACCTTGTCGGACTTCAAGAGGTGATTCCGAAACACCATTTTTTCCCATTTCCTCTCAGCCCCAGAACACCTTTTTTTTAGGGTATCAAAGAAATTTTCTCCCTATTGTGCCTTATTACTAGCGTCCTTGGTATGAGAACCAAAAAAACTTACTTGATTTGCAATCAGCTTTTCAACCCTGACAAAATGAAATATCTTTTGCCACCTTTTTATTTTTCGGCTATTTTTAATAAATTTCATAGCCAAAAATGTAAAAAGTGGCTAAGTCTCATTTTGTCATTTTGTTTTGGCTAAATGTTTCATTTAGTCTAGCTTGAAGAGCATCTGGCCCCACAACGCCTTTTTGGATGATACAGAAGAATCGCCATGATCCCTAACATTTTGATAGATATCTCAACCTTGAAATACGTGTCACAGTCTTGATGTCTATCAACTAATGTTATAGAATCACCTTAACTTTAATAACTAATGTAGTAAAACCTATTTTCATTATACTGTATCATGTTCAAATTTTATTTCTAGTCAATTTTTGTTTTAAAAAATGCTGTTTTTCTAAATGTTAACATGTAGGGCAAAAATTAAAAAGCCTTAGTGTAATTATTTTTTGGTTCTGAATTTATTCAAAATAACTACTTAAGGACTTACTAATTTAACAAAATATTTTTCATATCTACATTTTCCTTAGGACAGTAAAAGTGCCAAGAAAAATGGAATGATCCTTAGTCATCGTCATCAGTCTTGATATCTATTCACTAAAGTTACAGAATCGCCCTTCTGGAAAAATTTAGCCATTACCTCAGTGAGACAATACATCGTTAGTCATGTGCTTCATTGATAGTTCCTTGATTAATACAGTACTATATAAAAACAGTTTATACAGACAAGGAAGAGACACCCTAACCTGAATCATCCAATATATGTATAAGGTGTCTCTGAACAAACCCCCACCACTTCGGGATCTTATAAGAAATTTGAAGCTGAACAAAAATTTCATATGAACATGGGTCTGGAACTACTTTGTGAGATTTTTGAGAACAAAAAACAAACAATATAAAGCATCATTTTTAGATTTTCATCCTTAAAATTCTCAAAAACTACAATTTTTACTATTAAAAACCTTGTAGAGCATCACAGTCTGTGCTGAATAAGACCAATCCCAGCCCTGTAAAACAAAACCTCGATTTTTCACAAAATTTCAAAGTTCTACGACCCTGTTACTTCATTAATATGTCATTATCAGTCCATGGGCCTTTAAAAGTTCCTACATCTGATAAGAAGCACATTTGTAACAAGAATCCATTCAGCTTGCTGGCTTTCAGTCTCCTTTTGGAAATTTTCACTTTCCGTTAACCCTACAAATCTGTCTAGAGACAACTTTATAAATCTTCTTTAACCCAACTTGTGCTTTCTGAAGTTTGTCATGTAATCTTTATCGGAGTAACTCTCTCATGACTTGTGCCATCTCCTAATATTGACTTATCTGTCTGGATATTTGTTATGTACTCTTTATTGTTCTAGTCTATCTGGAGACTTGTCATGACTCATTTATCCAAATAGTCTATCACCTCATTAACTAATCTGTTTTAAGACTGTTATCATGTCTTATATGTATATAGTCTCAAATTTGGACTCTTCTTTATCTGATTTGTCTATCTGGAAATGTGAAATGTCTGCTTGATCGTTCTAATGGGTCTGGAGAGACTTGTTTATAGATCAAATTTATCAAACTAGTCTCCTTTAGTAGACTATAGTCTTCTTTAGAATAAAAATTAGGAACTGATGATGATATATTAATAGGTAATAAATGCTATAACTCTTAACTTAATCTTGAAGACTGTATTCACTATCGATAAATAAACTGCCTCAAATATTTTGTTTTAACAAATAGGCTTTATCAACCCTTGTTTTACATCAAAAAATTAAATTATCAAAATAATTAAATGGTATGATTTGGAAATGCTTCTTATAAAATAAATAAGTGTAAATAAATTTATTGATATATCAATTTTTATAAATATATTATATTCTATAATATAGCGCACTCTATAGAAAATTTTATAAGCTTTTGTATATAATTTATATAATTATTGTTGATAATCATTATAAAAAAAAAATAAAAAAATCTTTGACTGAAATAAATCATTAACTTGTTTCTAAATAAAGTAGACACATAAAATTTTCTTATTAGATGAGAAATAAAGTATATAACGCATAAAAAAAGCAGATCAGTGAAGTTTATCCTAATCCTAATGAAGTTTATCCCAATCCTAATATTGATAGTCAATTTTGAAGGGGGCATGCAAAAGGTGATTGAATATATTTTGCTAATATTCATTTCAATTTACTTAGACTATTTTGAGAAATTTTATTGTATTAGGGAGTATACAACTGTCTTTAACTATTCTATGCAATGTAACGATGTTAGTTTTTTTTAAAAAAAACTAAAATCTCAAATTTAAAAAAAAAAATATATATATATATAAATATAAAAGAAATTAAAAAAGGCTAACATTTTTATTATTCTTCAAATTAAGCCAGATAAAATAAAAATTAAACTGCTTTAATAAATTGAGGAAATGAAGAGACTAAATAAAGAAACCTTCATCTGGCCAAAGAATTGTTATTAGCTAGCTAGTGTGTAAGACTAACTGAGTAGTCGTAATATACTAGGTATAAAATGATAATTATTATAAAAAAAAATTAATAATTTCATCTTCCATATTTGCCAAAAAAATGTTAAGATAAACAACATTTTTTTTTTTTTTATTATTATAAATTGAATAATATTCAGTTGTCCATCTACTAATGTGCTAATTGTTCAATATGCGAGTTTAAATTTTAAAAAATTAGGTGTTTTCTAGAATAAAAATAAGTGTACATCATTTATTTATAACTTTTTTATTTTTTTCAGGGGTATGCTTAAACAATTCATGCGTCCTGTAATTTTGAGTGGTATTTTTTAATTTTATAAATTATTATTAATTTTGATTATTGGGATGTTAATGGGATGTCATTTTTCTAAAAAAAAATAAACAGTTTTAGAGTAATATTATACTTAAATAAAATGTCATATAAGAGAAGAATGCTAAAACTAAAGACGACTTTTAAAAAGAAAGAAATAGGGTTATTCTATTTAAATTGACCATTTCAGCATCCTGGATTCCTCAATTTCATTGAGAGAAAAAAAAACACCAAATTATTTTGAATGAATCATTTATTAAATGCTTCTAAACTATCCTGCTGTTAATTGTCTTTTTATTTTATTTATTCATTTTTTTCCAATACCCTACCCTACCATTAGAGAATGTAACTTATGAAAGAGGTACTGTACCAAACATTTTTACTTTAAAAGTAATTTACTAACTGCTACATTATTATCAACAGAACTACAGACCTCATTCTTATAGCGGCTCACTGATTTATAAGAAACTGACTGTTAATCTATATCCAGAGCCTTAAAAATATAGATATTGTTTGGAAAATGAATAAAAATATTCTTTATCTATGATTGATACAAAATATAAACATTGTATCGCTGTTTAGATGCATAGAAAGTGATTCTTTACGTAATTGTATTTATTTTAGCATGTGTGTTTAATAATTCCTCTTTTTTTCTGCCCTACTGCGGTAAAAAAGAATTCTTCACCTTAAAACACGATTAGCGAGTTTGTTTACATTTAACAAAACTAATTTGCTGTTTGTGTAATTAAAGTAACTGTTTATATCGAGTTTTTAGTGAAAAACAATGATTGATTTATGTCATTATGATGAAAATGAGGAGAATAATACGCCTCCTGAAATAATTAATTTGGCACAAAATACAACTAATGAGAATTAATGACATCTTTATCAAAAGAGAAATACGAACTTACATACAGGAAGTTTATTAAATATTTTTTTCTGAATTTATTATTAACAATAGTAGATAAAGTACAGTACGCAACTCGTGGGAAAACTGCATTTTGCTTTTTTTTGTGGTATAACTACCCTCGCTGTCGCTCGGGTGCAAACTCCACACTTGCATGCAAAATGCTACTTTCCGCACTAGGGGGGTAATGTAATATTGTTACAACCTTAGTTAATAACTAGTCAACAACCACTTGCTAGTTGACTGATGAAGAGCAACCTAATATCAAGTACCTCCTTCAAGTACCTTGAAGAAGTTAGGAGGCAATGATTTTTTAAATCCTAACCCCCTCCACGTTCTTTACAACCATTGTGTGAAACATTTTGAATGACATTAAAAAACTATTTAATTTTTCTAGCTTGTACTCATTTAAATTATTTTCTGAAATTGTGTAATATATAGTGTTACATAACACTAAAAAATTGCTACCTTATCCTACTGTAAATATCCATCAGAGATATCAAGGTGCATATGATGTGGTGGGGACAGATAATGTCCGATTTAAATGAGAATGACCCATTTATAAATTTTTATTAATTTTACAAATAAGATTTAACGCATTTTTCATCCCACTGTAATGATTAATGCCACTCAAAAACAAACTAATATTAGACAAATTAAATAGATAACAGCCTTACTTGTATAAAATGATGAGAGAAAAAAAACTGTGATATTCAACTGCATGTGTTACTTATAACCAAGTATAAACTTAAATAAAATAAAAACTTATACATATACTATAAATATAAATATATATATAAACTATTCCACTCTGCACTATTCCTTGAACCAATTATATAAAGACACTTTTTTTATATACTATTTGTTGATTTTATATTGACTATATTACATTATGTGTATGAAATATACAATTAAAAAAAATGCTTACAGAAATAAATAAATAAACAAATAAATAAATATATATATATATATATATATATATATATATATATATATATATATATATATATATATATATATATATATATATAAATACATAAATTACATAAATAAACTTTAATTAAATATAGTTATAGGCTAAACTTATAAGTAAGGGTGTATAAATAAATATAGTATACAATTATGTTAAAAGTTGAAAAAAAAATTAAAATGTGACTATACATTTTTTGTTAAGCTAAAAAAATTATTTAAATTATTTATATAATTATATTAGAATGTTTATATGACTTTTTTGATTTATATAGCCAGCTGTTGTTATCTAAAAAAAAAAAAAAAAAAAAAAAAAAAATACTATAATGCATTTTACTGGATTATTACGAATGTAATACATATTTATTATACTTATACATATTTTATAAAAAACGTGTTAGATAAAAAAAAAAAAAACACTTTTTGAGGCTATACACTTTTATAACCTACTCAAAAAGTCTGGACTTTTTGAGTCTCTAAAATATGTCTTGATTATTAATTATCACATGAGACTCTATCAGTAAGATTCAGAACTTATCTTTTTTAACAGAATCAGACAAGACATTTTAAAATTAAGTTATCTTCATTAAATAGCATAACATTAAATTATTATAATCAATCAAAATGTGTTTTTTTTTTTATGATGTCTTACATAATGTATTGTTATAAATATTTACTTCAACGAGATTGAACTATTGATGAAGATTTAATACTTATTTCTATTGAAACACTAATAAATTATGACCTATACTTTATTGAGTAACAACAAATCTGTACTTTAATCTAGACTTATCTTTTACCTGAAGGTATATAGGTTGTTCATTTGTTTCTTTAAATTTCATGTTCATTAAGCTATATCATAATATATATACCATATCTATTGTTATTGGTTATTTTCCTCACTCCACGCTTCTTAGGATGTATAAATAAATATTTCCTGGCATATTATTATATTATTGGAAGATTAGTCCCTATTACCATGAAAAATATAAAGGAAATGATTGGACTTACAAATAGAGTTATAGATATTATTCCCTATATCTGCTACAGTAAAGATGGGGCTAGAAAGCTAAGAAGGTAATTGCAATAATAAAAAATTTCATTAGAATTCCTACTATTAAAAACACTTTTTCATAACACCTCGAATTCATTATTTTATTTTTTCTTGTCACTTACTCTATCCAAAAACCTCTAAGGGTCCAATAAAAATGTTATCTGTTTTTCTTTTTTGGCAGGGGATATGAAACGTTTTTATAATCAATTGATTAAGGTATTTTTTTGAAATGAAGTAAAGAAAAGAAAAAATCATCTTGCTTTGATATATTTTATTTCCCCTGTAACTTTTTAGGTCCAAAAAAGTTCATTTGTATTTAATATTAGTCAAGACACAACACCCCCATAAGAGGTTTAAGCCTGCCAAAGCCAAAGGGCGTATAAAAACATAATATGATGACTAGGGAAACATGCCTTTCTATCAGCTTTAAAGTTATATCTATTTCCATTTTTTTTAAACTTTTCTTTAACATCCTGATACACATCCGTCCTGGACACATTAGGTCATTAAAGGACAAAGAAATCACTTTTTACATCTCAATATAATATGATCAGTGTAACATTTATTTCATCTCTCTGGGAAAATTTAAACTAAATATTATATTGGTGTTTGAAGCTTGGTTTTTTAGAAGAGTCAGAAGTATTATCCGCTGGGAGTATGGTGATAATTTCAAATAATGAGTCAACTAATTTAAATAATTGATTTGCGACCTTTCATAAATAAATAAACGTTCCTATGTGGCAGCGTAAAAGCTTATTTCTCACAGGATAAGTTTGTAGTTTTATTGCTGAAGGATTATGTACAGAAGTTTACTTTGACTTGACTTTAAGTCCTGTAAATTCCTTAGGTGGAACATAGGGCAGCAACAAGATTCCACCATGTCCCTGTCTCGGGCAACCACCTTTATCTTCCTTATCTTGTCAACAGCTTTCCTAGGTCAACGAGATCCATGGCAATTCCAATCCAGGGCCTGGTTTACTAAACAGCTTTCCTCTCTCCTAAGTGCAGCTCTTGGAGATGACGTTGGATAAGCCACAGCTTATCCAATGCCACTTCCTCTAATTTCTTTCCGGGTTGATAGGTCGTAGACCAATTATCCTCTATAGCTCTTAGTTAGATATCCTACAAGCTTACATTAACAATCTGAAATATTCTTATTACAGCAATATTATTGTAATATCTTCATAACATTTTTAAAAAAAATTATAATTGGAAACATTTAACAAGTGTTAACATTGTTAGTTGCTAGAGAAATGAATTAGCTAACTTTTTTAATCTGTCCAAAAAATAACTAAAAACGTTTATCTATATTTTATATTATTAAAATTTTATTACAACAATTTATGTTGGTACAAACAGACTATAACTATGCAGGTTCTAGAGACATATATACTATCTATCTTAAGAAATAATCGATATATAAAGCACAATTTCATTATACATACATTTATTAATATATATATATATATGGAAAAAAAAATATGATGCATTTATAAATATATATTATGTATATCTATAATTTATAAAATCTCTCTCTTTCTCATACGCATCTATATTTGTTATATTAAAAAAAAATATATAAATATATAATATGCTATTTATATATAAAAAAATAAGGGTCCAAAAATATGTTTTTGTACTATACAAAAAAGTAAAATAAAAAATGTATTTTTGAATTCAATATTCGCCAGGGTTATACATTATTTTAATCTATTTATTATTTGTCTATGTGCTATTTTGGAATTAAATACATGGAATTTGTATCTTATTTTATAGTTTTCAAAAATGTGTTTTTGTTTTTTATTATTAAAAAATGTATTGTTAATGTAAAAAAAAATTATAGGTTTTATGGAAATTGGAATCTAATTTATCAGAATAATTTAACTTACTGTTAAATAAAATGAATGGAAAGAAAGCTTGCTAAATTAATGGCAAATCTTACTGGTAAATATTTGTTTTTTAAAAATATTAAGTTTGAGTTAAACTAAATTCTATATCAATTTTATTTGTTACTTATAAATTAGTACTTATAGAAACTTGATTAAAGAGTAAGAAATAAAGACTAAGTAAATGCATACAGCTGTCTACTGACTTTTCATTGGGTGAATCTGATAATTCCTTTTTTCATTAAAAACATTAAAAACTGTGAATTTTCAATACAAAACTTATTCTTAAAGAACCCTTTTAAAGCTCGGACGCATATGATTTATTTTTTAAGCCCTGGTGCAGCTTAATGTGCAGGAGATGAAAAAATTTTTAGTCGGAGTTAAAATTAAATAATAATTTAACTAAAATTTTAATTTTTACTACTAAAGATTTTTAATTATAAATATTTAATAATTACAGTTATTAAACTGAACACTTAAAAAGTAAAAATAAACACCAGAGCGAAGCAAGCTGAAGATAAGATTATTCAAAAGCCGTGTGTACTATGCCAACATTATTATTATTATAGCCTGTGATCTTCATGCATACTGTTCCGTCCTCTTGTAGTTCCCTGCTTGATGTCTGACTTGCATGCAGGCCTTCCACTAGATGTGGAGAACTATGCCAACATAAAGCTTTTTAAATCCTGTGTGCTCTCAAAATCAACAAACCTTCATTGTTGTTGTTTCTTTACAAAACTCTTACTGGACCAGAAGTATGTTACAGTGAAAATTGAAAAAATAATAATTAGGAAGATTTTATAAGCAGTGAGGGAGAGGCTCAAGGGTGGAGAATAATAATGTGATAATATAGAAATTGATTAATTCCTATACAACAAGGACATTGTTAAATTTATAAAAAGCATTGGTTCAAGGTGGCTAGGCCATGTTTTACAAATGGAAAACAACAGAAATGTAAGAAATATCACGGACGCCCGAAAAAGGATAGGAAGACCCAGAAGCAGATTAAATAAAGCCGAGGTCCTGCAGACTCTTGGTATCTCTGCAGCCAAAGATAGAGTTAGATTGTAGGCAAATTTTTGAAAAGCCAAGATCCAACCGGGACTATGGAGCCAGAGAAAGTAAACTAAAAGTAATTAATTTTTCTGACCATAAATCTTAAAAGATAAGTGATTTCATCTATTTTGTGGTAATCATTATATTCTGTACTCTAAACCTTGATATTTCAAAAAAGAGGCTTATTATAGAATAAACTAATATGGTTCCGAAAACTCAAGCTTACAGTGGACTCAATTTGACAAGTCTGTTCTCTTTTACAGCCATATTGTAGAAATAGCTGTCAGCTTTTTTTTATACCTTATCCTGTTATTGTCTGAATATTATGAATTTTAGATAGGTAGTACTTTTTTCCTATGTTAAATTATATCCTTGATGGACCTGAAACTTTTTTGTTACAGGTAACAATTATTATCTTTATTATACTTGTTAAATTCAACGGCCTATATTTTTATTCTTATAAATAGACTATAGCATTATTCATATATCCTTTACAATTTTTAAATACATGTATGTATTAAATACTTATTTTTACTCTTTGTATCTATTTGAATACCCTGGTGATAACCAATGTTATAAATATTATAAAGTTAAAAATTATTTATTTTATTCTAGCTGCAGTATAAGCAAAAATGAATATATTTAAGAGACGAGTACCTAGAAAATATGGTCTTATTTTATGGATTGGTTAAGCAAATAAAGAATTGATTAATAAATGTAATACATTAAGCAAAATTATGTATAGCAACAAACAACAATTGGCTCTTTGTATTTAAAATTTTAAATACACTCTTCTGAACTTATTTTATTTGGCCATTTATTATTGCTAAATAAAGCTTACTGTGCCATACTTTTTTGAACAAAAAGAATTGATTTTTGTCATCGAAACAAAATTTTCATTTAAGTTCAAGTGTGTTCTTTGGTAGTTTTTGAAAAGATTTACAGACGTAAAGTGTTCCATATGTATAAATAAAGGCCATTTTTTGTACATAAATTTATCTATATTTTAATAATATAGTAGATTAACAGCAGCTGTTTGTAATTTATAAAACAAGTGATGTATACATAAAAAATAAATATTCATATTTATGTTTAAGGGGGAAAAAACTGTTAGATAAGATGTAACTGTTACACAAAAAAGTAAGCAAAAAGAAGATAAAAATAATAAAAATTTATCAAGATTGCTTGATCAATGTGCAAGATATGAATTTAACTATTCTTATTGGTAATATTTGTAGTCACAGCAATGCTTAAAAAAAAATCAACTGCATGCATGCAGAACTTAATGTACTCTTATATACTAAGCATTGAATCATAAATATCTCTCAGACAAAAATAATTGTTTATGTTTGATGTTCACTGTTTATTGGTATATTAAACGTATTTTATACATATGAATGACGAAAAAAACAAACCAAAAAACTATTGTATTATTGATATAATACAACAAATGAATTTAAAAATACATATTACAATTAATTTTATTAATGTTTCTCTCTTACCTTTATTTCCCCTTAAGTTTTTGTAATGCAGTTGTCTTTTTTGCCTTAAGACAAGAAATGTGGATAAATTTAGATCAGTGCCCAGGACACTTCTCAAAGTCTTAACCCTTAAATGCTAATGGTAATTGGATGGCTGGTATTACTAAACCTTCGTCGATTCGACTAACATATGCTGAAAATACATTTTTTGGGGTTGAAACTACACTTTTATAAAGAGGAAACTATTAAGAACTCATTATTAAATCTTTTAGTGAGATGTACAAACATTTGATGACAAATAACTTAGTAGGAACATCTGAATAATCTGAAATTAAGTGAACATTAATGCACCAGGTCCCATGCCCCAGGCCAAAAGCCCAAGGCCTTTTGCTAAGTGCTCCAGGCCCACAATTATCGGCCACTGGTCTCTGGCCCAAGGCCAATAACCCTAGGCCCATTGCCCCTTACCCCTAGGCCAATTGCCCCTTACCCCTAGGCCAATTACCCCTTACCCCAGGCCCATTTTCCCAGGCTATAGGCTTATTCGACGACCAATTAATTCCCTACGTTTATTACTAAACGTTAGTCGAATCGACGAAGTAGCTCTGACAGGAATTTGCCAGAAAATGAGTGTATGCTCAAAAGGACTACTACCGCTGCACTAGCAGGTGTGTTACTAACCAGTGCAAGCACTGCAGAAGGATGGGGTACCCATCACCATCCCATACCAGCGTAAAAGGTTAAAGTTCAAACTGTGCTCGTCGATTTGACTACCATTAGCATTCCAGGGTTAATAAAAAAAGCATTATAAAACATTTATGAACCAGCATGCAACATTTCAACATGTTGGTTACCAGGGTGGTTAAGGCTCTTGTAGGGGGGATTAGATAGGTCCCTGGCACACCCACTCTACAACCCTCTAATCTACTCATTATCTTTAACTGTGATACTCATCATGATTAACTATTTTCTTAATATTCAAAATATCTTGCTTATCTTAGAGCCATGTGATGCCTAGAAATGAATATTTTAAGGAGTGTAATGTTTATGGTGAGGTAGGTTAATGGGAGTCTGAATAGCAAGGGAAGAAACGAATGTTGTGCTAATAAGATTTTTCAAAAAAAAAATGTATTTACAAAATATAAACTAATCCTTTATAAATATATCTAGGAATTAACAAATAAGTAATATGAAATTGATTTCTTGTAGATCAGAAGTAGAAAATGTGTGACAAAAAGAAAAAAAAAAAAAAAATCTTGGGTTTAAAGTTACCAATTCGGCGTGATATCATGATGCCTGAAAAAAAGTAAATAACATCAATCAATGGTTAATTTTAGAAACATTTTTTTTTATAATTTATATGGTATAATATTACCATCCAAGAGTATAAGTGTAGTGGACGATAGTTGGTGTGACTTTCAGAAGGTTAGAGTGAAAATATAGGTCCAAGATGTAGAGGTGATATATTTATTGGTTCAAAACTTTCGCTAAGGGATCCTATACATCATCAGAGGTCGAGAGCTACAAAGAGAAAATATATACAAAGATATAAATCAAATATGGTATTAATACTGTTAGACTTAGAGATATTCTGAGCATACGTACTAGTAATTTCATTTGTTTATTGAAGTAAGTGCAGCGAATTTTCTACTTGCGTTCTATTTGAAAGAAACCTCTTTAACAAATATTTTACGTTTAATGTATAAATTTTAATAAAACTCCACATACATCATCTAATATACTATTGAAACAGGCATGTAAAATTCCTACTTGATACAAGCAGACTTTTTGTGAAATTTATAATAATAGTTAAAAAGGATCTGCAAGGAAGTTAATGTAGGGTAATGTAAGGTTAGCTAGACAACCTGGCACCCCCACTCCACTTACCTACTCCTCTTTCATATTTTTATATCTTCAACTGAACTACTGTCTTAAATATTAAATAGTTATTGTAGTACACCCGCTACAATGTTAGAGTTACACACTACCTAGGTGTCACTCAAGCTTATTAAGCTAAAAATTGCCCTCAGTGATAATACACGTTCATTTTATTTATAGTTGTCAATAATAGGGGGGGGGGGGGTGGAAGGGCGGTCCCACAGGGGGGGGGGGGGGGGGGGTAATGGGGTATTACCCGCCTCCCAGCATTTTTTGGAAAAATGAAAAAAAAACACCAGATGACTTGGAGGGAACAGATAACGAAGTTATTTCTAAATAATACCTAGTATATTTTGTAGTATTGTCTAATACTAAAGAAAAAAAAAAACAAGGGGACAATGCCAAATGTGTGTGTAAAAGGTGCTGGGTGATAGGGAGTGGAGCATTCGGGTACTTTGATAGGGGTATCAGACCGACTCGAGATGGCAACACCGAATTCCGATAGTTAAGGAGTTATACCATCATAACATTTGATATAATATGCAACTTGTGTTTGTATTAACCCCCTCTATATCTCAATCTTAATTTATTTTAGTTCTAACTTTGACTTCTCACTTTTCAGACCTATTTTTTGCCTACAACATATAGTTATTTTACATATTTCTTTGTGATAAAATTATTTTCTCTATTGCTAATATACATAGTTAATTTCTGTTCCACTACGCGATAGTTAATTGTGTTTATAAATGATGGATAAACAAGGATTATTTTGTTATATTTCTATAATGTGATTAGCAGAGACGGGAAAAAGTCATAAACGTCATAGTCATATGATTTTGTCATAAAATAGCCTTTTTACGCATAAACGTCATAAAATAAGGGTTTCTTGGAATAAACTGTAGTGATTGACAAATGTCAATCAATTTGAAATGATTTTTGATTGAATTGTTTTTTAAAATTTGATAGATTAAAATCATTATTAATTTTTTTATATAAAAAATAAGTGAACATTAAATATCTTCATATATCTGTGAACATAGTTATTGTTATTACCTAGCTTCCACACAACAGAGGTTATGGGCAACCATCAATAATAAAAAGGTAATACTATTTATAATATAACTATTAACAAAATTAAAGATATATAATAATCTATCAAAATGTCAAATATTTATCAAATAGACAAATTAAACAAATCCAACTACGAAACTTGGAAAATACAAATAAAAATGATCCTAATCCACAGCGAACTTTGGAATTACACTAACGGACAAATAAAAAAGAATGATGGCACAGGTGACAATAGTAATACAGAATGGGTCAACAAAGACGAAAAAGCATTAGCCACCATTATACTTTCTATATCACCATCATGCCTACATCATGTAAAAAACTGCCAAACATCCAAAGAAGCATGGGATATCTTAGAAAAAACTTACAAACCAACTGGTCCAAGTAAGAAAGTTCAGCTAACACGACAATTACTTAACTTACACAAAAAACAAAATCAAGATATGGAAGAACATATTAAATCATTTTTTGAGATACTAGACCAATTAAATGACTTAAAATGCGCTCCAACCAACGATTTTGCCACAATCTTACTATTATCGACCTTACCTGAAGATTATGAAATATTTAAATGTTCTATTGAATGTAGGGATGAACTACCAACTCTAGAAACACTAAAAATTAAAATTTTAGAAGAATCAGAAAAAAGAAAATCTTCAACATCAAGAAATGAAAATTTTTCTCTAACTTCAAAATTTAAAGGTAACCAAAATAAAAACAAAAAATTACAATCATGTACAATTTGTAAAAAATCCAACCATTCAACAGAAAATTGCTATTTCAAGAAAAAGAAAAACAACACATCCTTATGTATACAAAATGATTCTGTCTTAACAAGTCTAGAAACAAATAAAAATATTTCCGATTTCATACTCGACAGTGGTGCAACATCACATATGTGCAACAATAAAGATCTATTTATTAATTATAATGATTTACACATGGATGAAAAAGTACGTATGGCAGATGGTAGCCTTGTTGAAATTAAAGGAAAAGGAACTGTGAAAATCCAAACAACAATTGAAAACCAAATTGAAGAAATTGAATTAAAAGACACATTATACATACCAAATCTTAAAACAAACCTAATATCTATAAGTAAAAGTACTAAAAACCCAAATGTAATAAGTAAATTTTACAAAAATAATGCCTACATTATAAAGAATAATAAAATCATTATCAAGGCAAAAGAAAATAAAAATTTATATTTTGTCGAAAGAATAAATAATAATAACAATTCTAGAAATATTCAAACAAACAAAATAAAACCATCGAATCAAGGATTACAAATTAACGAAAAGAAAATGAACAATGAATCAAAAAATAAAACAAATGAACTAAATAACATTTGGCACTCAAGATTCGGACACCTAAATAAAAATCAAATTGATGAAATGATAAAGAAAAAATTAATTCATGGATTACCAAATTTAAAATTAAAAGAATTTGATAAAAATTGTGAAATATGCATTGAAGGAAAAATGCATAAAATTCCATTTCAAAAATATAAAGAATCAAATAAAAAAGAAAATATTTTGGAACTGATACATACAGATATTTGTGGTCCAATGCCCGTAGAATCTGGAAGAGGTGCAAGATACTTCACAACTTTCATTGACGACAAATCAAGGAAAACTTTCACATATTTTCTTAACAACAAAAGTGACATCTTTGAAACATTCAAAACATTTAAAAATTTTGTAGAGAAACAAACCGGTAAATCAATTAAAACAATAAGATCTGACAATGCATCTGAATACTGCAGTCGGACATTTAATTCATATTTGAAAAACCATGGTATAAAACATGAATTAACTGCAGAATACACACCTCAACAAAATGGAGTTGCTGAGAGAGAAAATAGAACACTAGTAGAAATGGCTAGATGTCTATTAATCCAATCAGGGCTACCTGAGCATATGTGGGCGGAAATGATAAATACAGCCACATATCTCAGAAATAGGTGCTTGACAAGATCAATAGAAAAAACTCCAGAAGAGGAATGGTCTGGCAAGAAACCTACTGCTTCTCATCTTAGAGTGATAGGGAGCATTGTATATGCATTAAATAAAAGACCAAATAAGAAAAAATTTGAACCTAAGAGTCAACAATATATTCTACTTGGATATTCTGAGGAAGCAAAAGCCTACAGACTGTGGAATCCTAAAACTGACAAAATTATAAAAAGTAGAGATGTAAAAGTTATCGAAAATGTTATGTACAAAGATAGATATACCAATGAACCTAAAAATGAGGAAAAAACTATATTTGATTTCAGTGAATTATTTAAAAATAAATCATTAAATAATAATAAAACTGAACAAGAAAAAATAACAATTATAGAAGAACCTATTATAGAAAAACCTATTATAGAAGAACCGATTATAGAAAACCCCATTAAAGAAGAAGAAAACGAAGAAGAAGAATCTGATATAAACTTTATTGAACTTAACTCAGAAAATGAAAATTCAGATTCCGATAATAATAAAGAAGAAGAATTTAGTCTTAAAGCTGGTCCAGGACGACCAAGAAAACAAAGAACAGGAAAAAGGGGAAGACCCAAGAAAATAAAAAATATAAAAATTATAAAGAAAAAACCTGAAACTATAAAAGTGAAAGATGCACTATCAGGAAATGAAAGTAAAGATTGGAAAACCGCGATGGACAATGAATATAATTCATTAATTAAAAAGAAAACCTGGAAACTGGTTGATTTACCACCAGGGAAAAAAGCTATTGGTTGTAAATGGATCTTAACAAAAAAGTATACTGCAGATGGAAAATTTGAAAAATTTAAAGCCCGACTAGTAGCAAAAGGATACGTCCAAAGATATGGTATCGATTTTACTGAAACATACTCCCCAGTAGTAAGGTTTAACTCCTTTAGACTTATACTAGCCTTGGCGGTAGAAAATGATCTACACATTGACCAAATCGATGTGAAGACAGCCTACCTCAATGGAAACCTTAGTGAAGAACTCTACATGGAACAACCTGAATACTACAAACAAGATAATAAAGTATGTCTTCTGAAAAAATCTTTGTACGGATTAAAACAAGCAGGAAGAGAATGGAACATCAAACTAGATGAGCAATTAAAAACAATAAATTTTGTACAAAGCAAACAAGATCCCTGTATATATAAACTTACAGATGCAGAAAATTATGTCTTAATGGCAATATATGTTGACGACATAATTCTAGCATCAAATAACAAAACATTATTAAAGAATACTAAAGAAAAAATTTCAAAACTTTTCGAAATAAAAGACTTAGGAAATCTTAATAGTTTCTTAGGAATATCAATCTCTAAAGAAGGCGATATACTAAAAATTAATCAAGAAAAATACGCTAAAGAAATATTGAAAAAGTATGGAATGGAGGATTGCCGTCCAATATCTCTACCTTTGGATACAAATAGTTCACTAGAAAAAATACCAAAAGACGAAGATCTCGCTCAACCAGTAGATCAAAACAATTACCAAAGCTTGATTGGTTCGTTGCTATATTTGTCAACAGCAACTAGACCAGATCTAGCATACGCTGTAAATAAACTCAGCCAGTTTAATAAAGACCCTAGGAAACAACACTGGGATGCAGCCAAGAGACTTCTCAGATACCTCAGGGCAACAACAAATTTTGAACTTGTATTCCGAAAAACTGGGAAAAAGTTAGTAGGATACTCAGACGCAGATTGGGCAGGAGATTTAGAGGACAGAAAATCCCGAACAGGCTACACTTTCATACTGGCAGGGGGGGCTATATCTTGGGAATCCAAGAAACAGAAACTAGTTTCTCTCTCCAGTATGGAAGCGGAGTACGTCGCTTTAAGCGAGGCTGCTCGGGAGGTTCTGAATCTAAAATTTCTGTTAGATGAAATTGGATTTAGTCATCTTGTGAAAAATCCAATCAAAATATTTTGCGACAGCCAAAGTGCTCTATCTTTAGCAAAAAATCCAGTTTACCATAAAAGAAGTAAACACATTGAAATTAAATACCACCATGTGAGAGATCTGGTTCGATCAAAATTGATTGAGCTAGAGTATATCGGCACTGGAGAGATGACCGCAGATATTTTAACCAAGCCAGTTGAAAGACTGAAACTTGAAAAATTCTCAAAGGGCTTGGGTTTGGAGAAAAAACTCCCACCAAATGGAGATTAAGAAAAACAAATCCTATCAAATGGGGGCGTTTGTAGTGATTGACAAATGTCAATCAATTTGAAATGATTTTTGATTGAATTGTTTTTTAAAATTTGATAGATTAAAATCATTATTAATTTTTTTATATAAAAAATAAGTGAACATTAAATATCTTCATATATCTGTGAACATAGTTATTGTTATTACCTAGCTTCCACACAACATAAACGTCATAGAATGGCCTTTTTTTGCCAAATGTTTAGCAAAAAAGGTCTTTTTTTGTTAAAGCAAATTTTTAAATTGAACATTCGTGGTCCGGTTCCAGGTAAAAGTGCAGTTCGAACAAAAAACCCTTACACCAGCTTAGTAAAGAGCCTAGTCTCTTAATTCCCTAACTACTTTCGGACTTAACTAATGCGCTTATGCATACCTACAACCAAAGAGGCCGAGAGGCACCGACGGTCATCCCTAATTCCAAACTAGAGCTCCTGATCGGCTCCTTCTTGGAACAACTATCAACAACTCCTCCAATTTGAATCCAGGAAGTTCGAGATAAATTCTCCAATCAGCCAACAACCCAATAAAAACCCATTGGTTTGGGCAGTCTCCTGATAGGCTGTTCCAGAACTATAGATTTTGTATTGTATATTCATGGTAAGGGAGTAGAATTTTTAATTGCTCATTTGATTTCTTACTCGTGATTCTTGATAAATTGATTAATTTTACTTGTGTAACTAGTTTCTTGATTTCTCTACCCCATGGTTGTGCATTTAACATGCTTCAGCCATGGGCTTCATCGGGCTGTGGAAGCTGTGCGGGATGAATTCCCGGCTGTCAACAAACTGATTTCGTCAGTGAAGAAAGTTTTTTCTTAAAGCCCCAACGAGAGTAGACATGTTTCAGAGCATTTTACCAACCACTCGTTTCTAATTTAACTCTGGAGCATATAGAACAACACATGATTATTTTTGCTTCCGAGTTTACCGAAGGTGACGGAAGTATTGTGTTCACTTTTGAAGACGAAAACATTTGATGTCTCCGATTTTAAAAATTCCAAGACAGAAATCCATTTCAGACATCAGAGAACATTTTTGATTCCGTGTATGTCTGTCTATCGGTCTGTGTGTCCGCGTCCCCTGAAACGTATGACGATAACTTGAGTAAAAGTAGACCAATTTTGATGAAATTTGGTACACATATTAATTTTACCAATACCCAGGACAAGTTCGTTGGTTCGTTGGACAACGTTATCCGCCAAAGCGTTCGCCTGCAATGCTCGCGTTAACGTGAACTTCAAATTTAAAATTGGAATTTTAGGTCGGGAAGAAAATCTAACTTCATCTATTTATTGAGCTATGAAGAGTTAAAGATCGCTAAAACTATTAATAGTTTTTATTATGGAGAGAACGCGAGGAGGGAGATAGACAAGGGGAATAGGAGGTGGCTTGGTCCCTCAGCTCTCTCTTTGACCTACCTCTTTAATAGCATAGTGAGCCTATGGACCTCGAGACCAGGCTTTATTGATGGGAAATTAAATAAATGAGACAATAATGGATTTTAAAAGCCTAAAATCATTAAAGTATACGCGAGGAAGCTATGTGCCACTCTAATTGGAAGTGTATTTACAATGTTGAAGCATTCTGCTAATTATTATTATTTATTGTAAATATAATTCTGTATTTATGAAGTATTGGAATCTTTATTTTGAATGTTTACCCTCCAAAATAACGAAACGCTTCATATAAAGACTAAATTTTCACAGTGAAATAAACGTCATACTTTTGGCTAAAACGTCATAAAACAACCGATTTTCTAAAATAGAGATCATAAAACAGGAGAATAAAAGTCATAGAATAAAGGTCATGAAATGGAAAAATAAAAGTCATAAACGTCCCGTCTCTGGTGATTAGCTAATTCTTTTTTTTTAAAAAAAAAGTATTCATAGTGTCCCATGTCCAATGTTCATATTGTCCGTGTCTCCAATTATAGAGTTCTTTGACATTAAATTACTTTTTAATATTAAATATGCATCTAAAAACTCGGCCCTTCGGGCCACACAAGGCGCTCTGCCCCTTGACCCCCACTGGGGGAGACCTCCAGATCCCCAGGATTTTGTAACTCTTCCGCGTCACACATCCGCATTCCTAAAAAAAGTGACACTTTTTTGGTAATTAGGTCAAGGCTAAAGCATGTTCCATGCTAAAATTTGTATTTCACAATTGTTTGTTTCTTATTATTGTGTAGCTATATTAAGTAACAATTTTTTAAAAGACCTACTGTCCCCTTTCTGGTTTTAGAAGGTGGGAGGGGGGTACATAAAGGACTATTTTTATTTTGCGGAGCGTATGCAATACTTCAAGTTTATAGGGAGGGCAGGGAGGTTGCTAATTTGTTGATTACCCCCCCCCCCCCCCCCACATCGTGAAGCTAGGACCGCCCTTGGGGGAGGGGATTCTATATAATTTAAAAGGCAAAATTTAAAAGGATTTTTGATTTGTACTCAGCACTCCAAATATCTTTGGTAGCAATAACACAGTGATGAGTTCCGGAAAACTAATTGTTTTAAGAATATGAGAAAGTTAATTCTTTGCATACAAACCTCTTAAGTAATTTCATGTCATAGAAATGTTTTTAAAAAATGTATTGTAATTCATAGAAATATTTGAATTACTGATCTTTTGAAATTATACCATCGGTTACCAATATAAAATATACATGCAACCAAAAATATACCACCTTCACACCTTTGATGTTAATTTCCGACAAAACCTGTATAGATATTAAATGAAGGAATAAATTCTTCAAAGAATTATTCTTTAAAATATTTTTTTTGCAGAAATTGCAATCAAAGAAAGCTCTATATTTCATTTTAACATATTCAAACAGGACAACCAACATAAATATCATATAAGAGCGAATGCTTTAAACAATTTGTATTTTGCAATCGCTATAAATAAACATTTGCAAATGTTTCTAACTAAGTAAGAACAGTTTAAATGATGGGTGCTAGGGTTTGTTTAATTTTGAATTAGAGATCATGATGGCAGAATTACTGCAATAATTAAAGCTACAATAGGATTAAAGTTATTGGGTTTACATGAAGCATTTTCTCTAATCTCCCTTATGTTTACATTTGATATCCTTGGATTATTTATTTGTACTCTAAGATGAAAGAAATATGGTATAGTGATTTAAATCAAATGATAGAAGTTTTCAAGAAACACTATATTAAATGGGATTAAAAGATACATTGGACAATGTATGTCTATGATAATAGTGCACAAAATGAAGTATGCCTTATTTTAAGATAGATTTATCAAAGAAACCCAACATTTTAAGTTAAGAATATTTTGTTTAAAAGTAGGTATTTTAATTCTACTGTGTAGTCTAAAACATATGCCAACTGTGACACTCTCCTAGTCAAAACATTGTTTTGACATGAACAAGTCACCTCAGAGTAGATTTCCTGTTTAAATTTTTCATGTTTTTATATTTTAATCTTGTGTTAATTATCAAAAATATAATTGATTTATTTCTAAGCCTCCACAAAGTAATTACCAAGTGATCTTAAATTTTTGTTTTAAAATCAATTATTACTTTCCCCCAGGATATTATTGCATGATCCAATGCATTACAGTTAAATCAAATAATAATAAAGGTATAAGTATATTTACGCAGTAGTTGACCACACAGGAGTTTCGTCTCTATTAATTGATTCCTCTGATTGAGTCCTGGAATAAAATAATTAATTAATGTTGTCGATAAGTAATAAGAAACTAACTCTACTTATAGGGGGGTCCGGTGTAATAGTGGTGTTTAAGTCACTAGTCCTGTCTGCTTAGTCAACAATACACAAGAAACTTCTGGTATGCATTTCCTGAATGAAGGGTATGAATGAGACCATGGGTTCGATCCCACATATTGGCACTCTGATTTACATGGCTAACTATTGATCACAGTGTATTCGCTTTGGCAGTTCATTGGTGTGTGAAGTGGCTGCTCTCTATACGGGATTAGGGATTAGTAAATATGGGCCCAAATAAGGGCCTGATGGCTAGGTTTAAACAAGTTGTTCATCGTCCCTGTTCAACTACTAACAAAGTCTACTTAAACAACACAACATAAGCCGGAAATAACAGATTTTTCAAATACAGTCTGACCCGTACAACGAAATTGATAGTTCCAGAAAAAAAAAATGCTATATATAAATTTTTTGATATAGAATTTTTTTAAGAGAAAAAAATGAGTAGTCCTGAATGAAAGAGGAAGATTTTATCCCGCACCATTTTCACCCATAGCAGAACTGCTTCATCTAGATCTTCATACTTACAACCTCTAGATATTTTATATTTTAAATCTCCACATGTTTTGTATAGTTTAAATATTGGATCCAGGTTTTTCAAAATTCTAGGCGCTGAACTTAGAGTGATTTCATATTAATGGTATGCTTCTTTGTTCTTCATTCCTTTACCTATATCTTTTAATCTTTTTTTTTTCTAAAAATGGTAATGATTTACATTTGTACAGTGAGTAAATTACGCTATAAAAAGTCAAGAGACTAAGAGATATCCCTATTCTATGCAAAAATGATACTGATTTCACATAAACTAATGGCGGTAGATTACGAAAAATTATTAGAGTCCTAGAGCAAGATACTCCTAAAAATTGATCTAAGAAAATGCAAAGACACCGCCAATTTGTTCGTTGTAGAGAAATTATTTTCATTCTAGAATTAATTTTATATGGAGAATTCGTGGAGACGTGTTTTAGTTGTAATAGTTTTAGTTGGACGACTGTAATTATTGTAATAGATATTGCTTCCATTATTTAATCAGTAAAATATTTTCAAAAAATTACCTTATAGTGTGTCCCTGCTCATTCCGTAAAATATCAACCAGCTTTAAACTGAGTGGGGTAATACACACAAATATCATTAGGCACCATAATGTTGTAAACCAAAACCCATTCTGCAGAAAGAAACAAAAAATCAAATGAAGGCGAATATAAAAATTAATATAACAAAATTCAACTTCACAGACTCTAATCAAGACTTTGTTCTATTTTTTTTCTATTTAACCAATACGAACTTTGCTAATTTAAATAAAAAATAAGGAGATATTGGTCCAAAACAGGTAATTGGTCATTAGATTTAAAAAACACTCAGCACTAAGCAACAGTTAATAAGTAATTATGTACTAATGAATTTAGAAAAAAACCTTACCAAAGGGTCAACAATTTTCATACAGAAATAATTTCTTGTATAATCATATATGTTATAAAATGGCCGACAAGTTGCAGTATTTCCTGATATAGAACCGTGAAGAAAATCTATATATTGCTCAATATATCCAAATAGACTGGCTGAATAACTTTCTACAAACTGCAAAAGAAATCAAAACACATAATTATTTCAATATTATGTGAAAATAATAATTGAACTATTTTCAGTTTGTTATGCAAATGACCTTGTTAGATGCCAACCATAAAATGGGAATTACATTGGTTCATTTAGAATTTTTTTTGAGAGCATAATGTAAGTTACCTGTTGTGCGATATTGTTTCCCTTGCTTGTTATGAAATACTGGATGGTTCTCAAATGAGAGATGGATTGATTCACTTGTCGTACAAGTGGTCCGATCTTGAGCTCAAGAGCAGTTAAATGATAGATTAAATTCTCCTGAAAACAATATCGGATTTAATTTATATTAAGGACTTTTTAGTGAAATTTTGAAGTTCAGATCATATTTCAAGATAATACTTATACGAACAGACAAATTTATTCATATATTACGAGGGATGGCCATTAAGTAAGGTTTCCAACACTCTAGCTTAAGGTGACAACGTCGGACGAGAGATGTCGCAACACTGCCGTAATCCCCCTCTTTCAAAATGAACCATTGCTGAATCCTCTGAAACTTTTAGTTTGCCAACTAGAACTGTTTGAAATGGATCTCCCGATTTCCGTACCTGCCAAGTGCGTCTTATGGATTCTTGCAGCAATAGACATTCCGCCTATTGAAATTCACAGACAGCTTCGCAAATTTTATCACAGGGCCGGAAAAATACGTATTTATGATGAAAAGTGAAGTGAGACACCAACAACATCCGTCACAGAAGAGATAGTGGCAAAAGTCTATGAATTGGTGCCACAAGATCGACGTGTAACTACTCATGATTTTTGTTTATTGCTTTCTAACATTTCTAAAGTTTCCATTCAGACCATTTTGAATGACAAATTGATGTTCTGGGGCATGTTGACAAAAGGTGTGTAGCTACTGCATGACAACGCCCGTCCTCATGTAGCAAACTCCACAAACAACCTTCCACCTTACAATCCAGACTTGGTACCTAGTGATTACCATCTTTTCATCTCCCTTAAAGAACACTTGGGTGGCAAACGTTTTGATAATGATGAAAAAGTCAAGGAAGAGGTGCAAAGCTGGCTTAGTGACCTAGGGACATTTCTTTGACACTGGTATTTAAAAGTTGCCTGAAAGACCCCAAAAGTGCTTGGATTGGGAGGGCAATTATGTTGAGAGATAGTTGATAGTTGTCCTACAAAATAAAATGATTTTTATTTTTAAGACATGTGTTTTCAATTTTTTTTAAAAAATGTGGAGACCTTACTTATTGACCAACCCTAATAGTCCCCCTTCTCTTACGGGTCCATGGGCAAACCTTCTATAGTAATCTATCCACTAAGCAGGCTGATAGTCACAAAAAAGTGAATACCTTTCTTTGCGAAAGTAACTTTAGTTCTTCAGTAGGCGAAATGGCTAAGCCAAAGATTTACCACCTCAGCCAAGTTATTGCAGGACAACAGGAAGTGTGACGTCACTTATGTAAAAAAGTGTGTGTTTTTAGGTTAGCTGGCTCATAACATTGGATATACGACTGTGTTTTATCAGTGCTATTTTATTCTATTATTATTTTTTAATCAATTATTTGTTTTATCATCTATAATGTATACATTTATTGGCTTATTAATGATGTTACTGATATATGATAAGGTTAAAAACAGTTAAAAAAGCTTTTAATAGAGTAAAAAGAGCACATCTGTAAGTAAGTTTATTTTACATCTTATTTGAGTTATTTGTGAGAATTATTTGTTTTATCATCTATAATGTATACATTTGTTGGCTTATTAATGATGTTACTAATATATAATAAGGTTAAAAACAGTTAAATAGAATAAAAAGAGGAAAAAACTATAAAATGCTTACAGAACAATAGTAAACAATGGTTTATTATGAGCCAGAAAAGATAACCTGACGAAAAATCGTGGAGGGCGCATGACGTCACAGCAACCTTTGTCACTTTTACGTAACCTCTCTGACGCGACGTATTAGGTGAGAGGGGTTCAATACAAATCATATTTGAAATGAATGTTTATTTAACAACAAAGAAAAAAAATACGCTCATCTAAACAAAATGATTAATCTGTAAATAAAAAAGTACCTTCTGATTTTGGAGAGGTTGTATATGGCTGAGAACTAGGCGACGTCCTCTAGAAGCAAGGGTTTCAAGGTGTGAGGCAATATTTAGATCATTCATTTGACTCGCAACATTTTCCAGGTGATCGGCGAACCCTCCCATATCGACTGATAACACTGGACCACCCAACTGATAACAAAGGAAACTATAATTTTAACTTCTACCAAGAAAATTCAGTGTACCAAATGAACTTTATTAATTCTTATTTTGGTATTTTTTTTAACTTTAGTTGGCTATCTTGCTCTTTGATAGCTTTTTTTTATATGATTCAATTCTGTGATACAATTTTTCAAAAAGAATTAAGATGAGCTACAGACATTGTGGCTAGACTAATACACCCATAAGACTCAGAATTTGTACAGCACAATGATTGGCGAACGCTCCCAAGATTCTTCGATCTTCAAATGGCTCCTAGAAAATAGTTTTCACTACACAAAATTGAAGTTTCTTTAATTATCAAAGCTCTGGAAATAGGTATTCATGTACACAACACTAACTTAACAATTGTGGCCTTTCCTTTCTTTCTAATTTATAATAATTAGAGTGGTAAAGACAGTTTTTATTTATGTTTGCAAGGTAATAGCGCTTGTTGTCTCATGTGTCATTACAAAGTGTACCTTAAAAATGAAAATACCAAATTTTTCACTATAAGCAATATTTTTGTATATAACGTACCATGACTCTAAAGTTAGTCAAGTTGATGGTAAGATCATCCATAAGGTTGTTAAGCCTAACATGAAGTTCAGGGGTAAGAACATGGAGATCTCTCAAGTCTACATTCAAATAAGCCAGCTTATCTCTTAATCCTTTCCAGTTAGTAAGATTAGACTTGGTGCTAACGTTAAAAACACGACTCAGTTCGAATGTGGAGTATGTTGGAGCATCCATTTTACAGTTCCTAAAACAAAAGACTCAACTAAACTTAAACCAAAATTATAGTACTTTTTTAAAAAATAAAACTTGAAAGAAACATAGTAGAGTGGTGATTATTTGGACAAAACAAGTAAAACTTACAAAAGTTTCTTTCATCCTCTTCTCCTTAACATCAAGCTAGAATTTTGTGTTGAGTTAATTCTTTGATGTTCTCCGAGAATATGCTTGGCCATAAGCTGTTTTTAAAAACAGGCCGGCAGAGAGTGGCCATGTCCCATGCACTTTAGGGGCCAATGTGATTTTCATGATCCTGAGTACATAATTAGTTAGTAGACCAAAAATCAAGTTGATGTTAGATTGTCACTCGATAGGTGACTTTTTGATTTGGAGAACTATTTGAATGAATAAACTAACAAGTGACAAACTAAAATCAACTTTTTTTATCTACAAACTAATGTTGTACTCAGGATCATGAAAATCACATCGTCCGCCAAGATGTGTGAGACATGGTCGCTCTCCAGCAAGTATGAAAAATAAAATCAAACAAGTTGTTTTTACAATATGGTAGTTCGAAAAAATGTTTAACGACAGACCCAAAATGTACCATGATGTCTGAAGGAATTTTTCAATTTGGAGACATAAAAAATATTTTGTTCTTCAGAATGATCACAATATTGTGTTACCTTCGGTAAGCTCGGAAGCAAAATAAATTAAAGAAAACTTACTCAAGAACTTGTCCAATTAGCAAATTAGAGGGAGAATCATAGAGGAACTCTGAGACCAAAGATGGTTTGTCTAAAATATCTGATAAGGCTGAGTACTGTGGAGTCTGATGAAGAGCTCTGCAGGCTAATAAGTGACCATGGCCACCAACTAGGAAGAATATAACTGCTACTGACCAAAGAAGTAATGACATTATGCAAACACACACTAACATCCTGAAATATAACATTAAACATTAGACTAAAATATATAAGCAACAAATAAAGATTAACTTACATAATTATTAATATAAATTTTCAGTAGTAAGAACCACAATTAAACCATTATTTTTTAAAACAAGAATGTGAGCTCTTGTCATTATTATAAAAGGAGACATTGATGAATAAACAGAAACATATTCATAAGACTAGAAATATTAAAATCATATCATATTATATCATCATATTAAAATTATCTCTTGCAATACTATTGAATTTATCCTTTATTTGTGTTTCCTCTCTCGAATAAATAGATGAAATGCTGGTCTTTAGAGACAAGTTTTTAGATTTTTTGTCGGAGAGCATACATTTCTGTGCATCAAAGGATAATAATAATTATTATACACCTTTTTACTGTATCACGCTGGCAGATAATTTTGATGATATATTGCAACTCCTTTATATAATCAATATAAAAATGTATTTTTTCAAGATAAATGCTCAATTTTCTGTTTTTACTGAATAGAAAATACCTCTTCTATACTTGCAAAACTGTGACAAACCTCTAATCAGATTTATAGATACAGCAATTAAAGTTAACAATTGAACATTGAATATCTTCTTATTTTGTTCACTCTACTCACATCGCTGATTGCGTCTCCATGATGCTCAATAGGATACCCTACCTAGTACACTACATTATACACAGAACTACATTATACACTTTGTCAGCTATTATAAACAAAACAAATTATACACAAGGTACTCTCTCAGGTTCAGCTACATTTTGTTTCTCCTTTATTCTCTTCCATTTACATAAAATATTATTGACATTATAAAACATTAAAATATGTTTTTTAAACCCTATAATATATTTATTATACATAGTAAGAATTCTTATTTCTAAGAAAGTTATTTTTTAGCATTTTTACCTTTCAAGGCCTAAACTCATTTTAAATACAATATTTATTATGTAATAACACATAATAATATTGTATTTAACACTTGTGATCACCTCTTATAATTTAGGAGGTCGTAAGATCAGATTTTTTCTGTTGATATCTACATAATTTCATTTGAAACAAGAATAAAGGCAAAAGTATTTTTAAGTCGAATAATAATTTCCCAAAAATAGACTACAATGATGACATATGATTTAGTGGTGTAATTAATGTAGAGTTAAACAGTTATTACATAACAATTGTGATGACAGATGGTTTGTACGCTGCACAGCAACCCCAGCAAAGTGTAAAAAGCATCAACAACCAGGCAAAGAGGACAAACAGACCGGTACCTGAAAAAAAATATACAAGAAAACTCTATTAGCATACAGCTGATAGAGCGACATGCCAAGCCCGTCACATCTATTACATATTATAGTTGTAAAAGCCCTTAGTAGGCCCAGTTCGAGCCCTCGGATTAATATTATGTTAGCTTATTGTAGGATGGTAATAGAAGCCACTTCCCCCCATCAGGGGCGGATTGGGAGGTAGCGTCGGCACAGGAAAACATACCAACCGGCGTAATATTATCTAATGAGAACCCCCCTCCCGAAATCAGGGGCCCCTCTCCCTTAAAACTCATTCTTTGTCACCTGTAATATAAGTAAAAATGTTCAAATTTTCATAAAATAATGGTAAAAAAAACACAATTTATATGATTGTCGCGTAGTTATTCTTTTAATCACTATTATTATTACATATAACTATAAGGGCCCTGGTACCTCACTCATACAGCAGGAGCGGCAGACGGAGCACTTATTACAGCATAAGATGCTTGGTACTTTTTGTCTTTATGACCCTTATATTGTTATATTGCTGTCTGAAAAGTAGCTTACACATTTATTAAGAAGTGAAAATTGTGCTATTGTATCACTGGCGCCACACTAATGCAATAACACATTGATATGAGAAAGTTTTGTTATATTTGTCGGACCAATGTTTCTTTTTTATAAGAACGGCTTGGCGGTGCTTCAGGAAATTTCCCGTCTTCCTGGTGCCCCCCATCAATCGCTGCAGTGATAGAAGGTAAAGTAACTCCACAAGGAATTAGTCCTAGAAAGTTGGTATTTTTATAAGGAGAGATTACATTTTTTGTAGTTTTAGGGATTTTTTAGTAGAGTGATTTTGTAGAACTTACTCTTTGTACGTGAAACTCAGAGAGCAAAATTGATCAGGTTATTTTGAAAAACTTTATTAGCTAATGTAAGTATTGGATTGCCGAAACGGGTTTGTATTTAGGTAGATATACTAAAAATAGAATAGCAAACCTATTTAAATATTGAACATTGAACAAAAAGATAATTTACTTATCTTATGTATCTATTACATTCGAGAAAGTACCACAAAACTCATTTTAACTACTAACTTTATTATATGAATCATTAGCATATAATTCAAAGGTCAAATCCTGGTTAAATGATTATTAGAACATTAAAAAAAAAAAAATCCAAATGGATGTATAGTTTTTGTTGAGATTTTTTTCTTAATACTAAATGCTTGAACAAGCGCCCATCTTTTCTTTTTCCACTACATATTTAGATGTATTTTAAAATATAAGCAGTATTTATCTTAAAAAAATTTAAATAAAGAACAACGGGAGGGAGAGAGAGAACAAAGGTTGGCAAGTATTCAACTTTTTGCCACTGTGTAGAAAGCCATTCTCCAAAACATTACTTCATTCTTAGAAAACACTTCAACCTGATTTAAAAACATAATACTTTAAAGATAAAATAGATTAAAATAAAAGTAAAGCATTTGATTCCTAAAAAGAGAACCGGTAAATACAATACAAAACAATAAAACTAGACAAATTATTTATTTTAATCTATATCAAATTAATAAAAGAGTAAACTTATAAAAACGATTAATGTACAATAATCGGCATCATATTTCTTTCTTCCTGATAATTAAATATATTTAATTATTTGGCATCATATTTCTTTCTTCCTGATAATTAAATATATTTAATTATTTTTAAGAAATCTAGAGCATCTTGTTTTTTTTTCTATTTTATAAATTCTAAAATCTAACAATTTGTCTCTTTATAAAACGAATCATTTTCTTAAACAAAGTTGCTTGTTATTGCAAATTATGTCAAAGTTAGGCCTATAAACATAAAGAAGTTCTATCCAAATCTACTGCATAGTGCTCTCATGATCCAACACTTCTTAATGTGATAAAATTGGGGAAACTTGTATATTTTTTTGAAAGAATCATATGATAATAGAGAACAAATGCTGTCATAGCCTGCACTAATCTATTGTCTGCGAAGATGGGAAAGAAATATATATTGAGAAGAACCCTAGGAGGATTTGAGTGAGGCACTGGGGGACAGTAGCCCAGGATAGATAAGAATGGAGATAAATTTTACTTGTTTATATTAAATGCATAATAAATTAGGCATTTAAAAAAACTTTCCTAATTCCTAAACAACCAAACTTAATAAAATTTTAAATTCAATAATCATCTACAATATATGAAAAAAATAAAATAAATGATACAGGTAAACAAGAAAAGCTTGCAGAGTATATATAATTGTACCTAAGCCTATGTACCATCTGGTATCGTCCCAAGGGGTGTATTCAACGATCCTTGGTATGAATTTTCCAAGCTTTTGTTCCAATTTTTCTCTTGTTCGGTAACTGAAATCGTCAAATTGCTTTGAAGCCTCTCTCAGAGCTGATTTATCTTCAGCCAGTTGTCTAAGAACACCTAAAAAGAAAAAAGAAAAGAAATAACATAATGAATCCGGATTATTACTGTGGGATAAATACTAAATTATAATAGGAATGAAAGGGTTAATATCAATAGTAAGAAAAAAAAATTGTCAAGTTTGCTCTATTTGTCCCTTCTTTTTTAATGTGTGTCGATTTAGGATAACTTAAAATAATTTAATCCAAATTATTAATCTTCATATGGCTTTATTTCGTCCCCCTCCGGGACATAATTATGCCTAACATCTTAAAGCCTAGTTCACACCAGTAGACACGTTGCGAGACATTTCTGTAGACGGTCTCATAGACCGTCTACAGAAATGTCTATAGACATCTTCTGAGACCGTCTATAGTCTAGGTCTAGCGTCCACACTTGTAGACACGTTGCGCAACATGCCTAACGTTGCACCATGTCTACCATTTAGAATGGAAAACCATAGACATGTGATTTTGGTCTAGCAACGAGACCGTAAACGCCGTTTGTCTCAGCCGATGTCTATAGACAAATCGCTAGACATGTCTCTGAGACCAAAATCGCGCAACATGCCTACTAGTGTGGACAAGGCTTAAGAAATGTTTATAAAAACTTTTTATACATTGAAGATACATTTATTTTTATGTACAGCTTAAACTTTATATATATTTTTTTAAATAAAAATTACAGTCTAGTTTCCAGCCAAATATAAGCTGGATCAAAAGGATTCCACTGTCAAAAAAAAACAGGATTTTTTAACAGTTTAACCTGGTTTTTTCAACGTGTGAGCCCAGGTTCTATAGTTGGGGATTATATCCCACCCCTTATTTTTATAATTGATTCGGTCATGCCTGATGATTCCCTAACCGAGGCTATAATTTGTTATTTCTTGTTAAAATGAATGTGTAATTTACTAGTTAAAAAATAAATTGTTTATAAATAAATAAATTATTATTATTATTATTTTGTTTTTGTTTTAGTCCCAACAGTTTTTTTTTTTTAGTTCAACAGTCTAGGTCATTACAGGACGGGGGTTATCCAGTCACTTTACTCATCTACGATGAAATCATCAGTGTGAAACATGTCTCACCTTTCTCGGATTCGAACTCACAGCCGGGGTTTGGACCTTGGTTTCAGATGATGATTTTATTTGGTAAAAAGTAAAATTTGACATTGATTTATTGGGGTCATTAAAATTTCAATAATATTGATGATTAGTACCACAGTATATGTGACCTAAACACACACTAGGATACTTAGGAAGGGACGCACAATTTATAAACTAATAAAGTCAAGTTCTTGTGCTTAACTTCTGTCATTGGCTGAGCAGCCTTAAGGCATGCTGCACTCTAGGAAACTAGAGTGCAGACAGCTTAATGATAAATAAATAGAACAAGAATAATTGAAATACAGACCACTAGTTATTGTAACATAAAACTTAGTTTCTTGCAACCTATAAAACTAGAGTTTTGTGGTTGCATAAAACTTTAATTTCACGTTTCTTCTGTGTCTGCCTTGCCTTAGAATCTATTTTTTACTTTTTTTGCGTTTTCTTTTCAATTAAAACTGGAAAGAAAATCAATAAGTTATCCATACTTTTCTGTGTATCAGTAAAGGTAAAAGACACTTCTTCACCAATGTATATTTAAAAAAAAAAGAAAAAAAAGTTTGTTCTATTTGTCCCTTATATTCGATCTTCTTTTTGGGTTCTTTGAACATGTAGGGTTTGTAGCGCTAGGGTTCTCTTCAAGCGACACAATTACAAGCACTGACGCAGTTTTTGTGAAGTTTTAGAATTTTCCCCGTTCTATAATTGTGGCCCCAAGCTGTACAATATTTCAAACATCTACAATTATTAGCTTACATGCAATTTGAGTGCTATATTTAAGTGCTTCTTCCCCCAATAAAACAAAAAAGAAATATTGCAAAAATAAACTTTTTTGACTTAACTAATAAAAAAAATTAAAATCCCCAGAGAATAATTGTTAGTTTTTTGTTTTAAAATTTATTATATTGTTCATAAAATACTTTGTCTAGATGTCCTTGATTCCTTTTCAATTTTTTGAGGAAGGCCAGTAAAAATAGCAGTTGCTTCCATTGCAGAGCCAGTGAGATTATCAGCCATTGCAACTCTCAACTGAGATAGAAAACTGCTTGTAATAATCTGGAAGTGTAAAAGTAAGTTTTGTTAGTATGGAAAAAAGCAAGCAATATCATAGTAATTAGCATGTATAACTAATAATAGTCCAGGAGATAGCGTGCAAAAAAGTGTCTGACTAACATCAAGCTAGAATTTTGTATACAAGTCAATCTTTTAGCGCCTTTTAAGAATATGTGGTCGGCTAAGTTCGTCTGCGGGACATAGCTTGGCAATAGGCGTTTGAAAAAAACAAACCGGTGGAGAGCGGCCATGTCTCACCAATTATGGTGGACAATGTGATTTTCATGATCCTGAGTACAGAATTAGTTAGTAGACCGAAAATCAAGTGGATGTTATTTTCCCACTTGATAGGTTAGTTATTCAAATATTACTAAAAATCAACGTGTTCACCTGTTAAGAGACAAACTAACATCAACTTGATTAATTCTGTACTCAGGATCATGAAAATCACATTGTCCACCATAATTGGTGAGACATGGCTGCTCTCCACCGGTTTGTTTTTTTCAAACCCCTATTGCCAAGCTATGTCCCGCAGACGAACTTAGCCGATCACATATTCTTAAAAGGCGCTAAAAGATTGACTTGTATACAAAATTCTAGCTTGATGTTAGTCACACACTTTTTTGCACGCTATCTCCTGGACTATAATGTGTGTTGACTAATAAAATAAAAAGTTTCTAAATAATAAGAAGTATAAACAATCTTAGATATCCAGTAAAGACATCGTATTGTAGAACAAGAATTCTATTTTGCTTCTACGACAAAACAGGATTCTATAAATCTAAGAGCCTGTGGAGGTATGATACAGGCCTTTTAATAGAATTAAGCATCCGAGCTCTACTAGGTAAACTATGGGGATAAATACAGACTATTTGATTAATCCTCAAACAATGAACACAATAATTATTTAATATTTTATGTAACTTATTTATTGGTTTCAGTATGACAATAAAAATAATACAGTATTAAATAAATCGGTCCGAGACAACTCAGACAAACTTTCTCATATACAAGTTCATAATTACTTAGCCCAGTGTTTTCCATTTATTAGTTTTCGAATGTACATTTCATTTTTATTGCCTATTTCCTCAAAATTTATCATAAAAGTAACTTCTCCTGGGCGGCGAATCGAACCCAGGCTCTCTCCATCCGTGTTCTAAGCTATTTTCTCAGGAACTAGATTTTTCCCGGGAAAACGGCTTATATCGTTAGATTCTTATTTAAATTAACTACATTTTAGAATTTTTTAATCCAAATCGTCGGAAAAATTTTTTGAGAATTTTTTTTCCCCTCAGTTTTGGAGGATAGCGCCCCCAAATTTGGAGCTAAAATTTATTTCTCGATTTCACCTCGGGTATGATTTTTCTGAACATGTATGCCAAATTTCGTCAAAATCGGCCCAGTAGTTTAGGCTCCAGGCGCCTGCACAGACGACCGACAGATATTTTTTAAAAACCACTTTTTTGGACTCAGGGGACCTCAAAACATGTAAATCCATCAAAATCTCAAAATCAAATTTTCGCACCATCACAATACTTCCTCTTTATATGAGAAAGTAAAAAGCGTATATTAAAAAACCTCAATTAGTATTGAATATGGTTTTGTGATGACCAACCCCATAAAATCTGAGTGAACAAGACAGGCCTGTCGGGCCTGTTACCAGGAGCCTCGGGCCAATAGCTGGTAACTTGGGACTTGGGGCATGGGGCAGAGGGCCTACAACTTGTGGCCTAAACCTTGGGACTTTGAATGGACGAACTTAACTGTAAATAGAATAACTTAATGGCATTAGGAAAAGATTTTTTTTTATGTTTTTCAGTTTCGGACTTACTCTGTAAATAATACTCAACCAGAGGATGTAGGGGCAGAGCCCCAGCCAAGATACGAAGTGCCTAGTTTAGTTACACTATACCAAGCTTTAACTAAGAGAAAAAACAATCTACTTTTTCCAGGAATGCTTTGAGTAGTATATAATCATCATTGACAAGCATCGGGCTTTGACTCAATACTTCAAATATCAACAGGTATAAATGAGTCTTTTATTATTTAACAATCCAAATTTACTCTTTTTTGGTTTGATGGTTTCTCATCTTCACCACTATAAGTTTGGCTGAGGACATTTTTAGAAGCCAAAAATATCGCTTCAAATCATGACGGTCTTCACTGGATAACCAAAAATTGGTATGTAACTCTGGCCGCGAAAAAACCTACTCACCAGATTACTGTGTGAGTAGTAACTAGAGATTTTAACTCCTGGATCCCATTCATCCTGTAATAACCCAAGACAACCATTTGTTTATAAATTGGCGTTGCATTTTTGATTTTTTTTTAATTAAAATTAAATATAAAAATAGAACTAAACATTCTATAAATTTAACAGCAGAAAAAATATATTTTTATATTAAATAAAATTACAAACCGGAGATGGTGAGAATCTTATCTGCAAAGCATGAGTTGTTATTGTATCACAGAGTTGCCTATCCTGAGGTAGACAATGCCTTACTGTAGTTTCAACCTAGAATACAACATTTTTTACATTAATATCGATCAAGCTTCTCAATTGATTAATTTATTGGCCTGCATAAAGAATTCCACAAGTTAGTAGCTCCTTAGAAGTCTAATGACAGAAAAGTATTAAATATGAAAAGTTTTATAGCCAACTTATGTGCAAGAAGATAAATGAATGAAGTGGAGGAGCTAAAATTCCTAAACAGTATATTTGAGTTGTTAAGTGGCCTTTTATAACATTTTGGATCATAAAACAAAAAATGCTCTTTTTTCTGTGTTTTGCTTACAATTTAAAAAAATTGCACTTTTTGAGAAAAGTAGTACATACCTATGCAAAAGTAAACTACATTAAGTAACCTACAATTTGTGCTTAAGTTGAAGCTTTGAATTATTAAGAGCATGTTGATATTTTAAAAATTGGATAAACAGCTGTTTTTATTTTATTTTTTTCGCTTATAAGTAGGGCTCGGATTTGAGCATACTTGCATATTTTTTTCCTGAATAGTACTCATTGAAAGAAGCCTTTTGGTGGTATTTTCACCTTTCTGGGACCTACAGAATTTAAATTTATCGAGCATATAAATGCATAAAACGGCTGTTTTCAGAAAAGCATATAAATGCATATTCTTGTGGTTTTTTTTATCTAAATACTTAGTTTTTATTCAAATTCTCCCCCCCCCCCCATTCGGGCCCTGACCCCCACAAAGAATGAAGGGCGTGATGTCATGCTTGACTTTCATAAAAGCCTACATGACCTGATTTTCGTTTCACTGTCCTCTCTATAGTTTTAAACAGTGTTTTTCGAACATATTCTGCATTTTGAACAGCATATTATGGGTTTTTTTGAGCATATCTATCGAGCATAAAACAGGTGGTTTTCAAGCATATCTGGAGATTTTATCGAGAATATCGATCCGAGCCCTACTTACAAGTGTAGAACTATGCAAAGAAACAAACTGCCTATGATTTATATCTGGAAAGATTTTTTCCTAAGACAAACGGTGCAGGCAGTGGCGTAAATAGCGCCCCCGCCAACCCCGCGGCGCGGGGGGGCGCCTGCTCTAGGGGGCGCCGAAAAATGAATAAACAATAATATTTATATTTAATAATAAAAATTAATAGAAACTCTATGTGGGCGGAATTATTTTAGTAAAATTATTTTTGGGAGATGAAAATAAATGAGAGATAAACAAATAATAGAATTTAAACAGGGTGAGAATGATATGAGATGTTATGGTTTAGAGTAGATTGCTCAGTTTGGTTTTCTAGTTGTGTCACTATACCTATAATAATATGGGTAAGTATAAGTATATCGGAATCCCTTCTTCATTTTCGAATGGCAGGAGATCAAAGTGTTGATTACAACTACAATTTTTCTTATCTAATCCGGTTTTAGCTGTACTAGATAAGGAAATCTGTTCCAAACTTCAACAGGTTATACTTCCATCTCTTTCTCTACCGCTTGTCTTTGCTATATAATAATATAATATGTATTTCTCTTTCTTTCTTAACCCCCCTTACTTCTTCTTCCCTATCACAACCTCTTTTTATTTAGTTTCTAACTCTTTTCTTACCTAGCTAATTTTACCTCCCTTTAGAGTTGTTATCTTTTCTACCCTTCCCTTTTTAAGAATTGTTATCTATTAATCACATTTATCAAGTTCAGTTCTGTTCAGTTATAGCTCTCGTGCAGGGTGGTTGTGTCATTTGCTGTGAATTTTAACTTTCCTTTCGCTAGAAAGCTCTACTATTTTTTATTTCTTATTCTACGTTGTTATTTTGTGCGTAAAATTAAATTATTTTGGTGAAGAATTTATTTGGAAAGGGTGAGTGCATTTTTCAGACTATCATAGTATAGCCGTCAGGACTCTAGAGGAGCCCCGTCACGTCTATTTGTTAATCGTCATCTTCCTCCTCCTCCAGTAGCAAACACTTTTTTCTTTTGCTTCCGAGCTTACCGAAGGTAACTGAAGCTATTGTGATCGTTCTGAAGAACGAACAAATTTTATGTCTCAGATTTCAAAAATTCTAAGACAGAAATCCGTTTTAGATAACAGGAAACATTTTTGTTTTCGTGTCTGTCGCTAATACTCATCCAATTTGAATGAAATTCGGATGGTGGGTCATGATTTAACTTATTATTGGTCCCAGTTAAGTTGAAACCGTTTAACCGAAAAAGTTTTTTGGATAGTTTGCCGAAAGTAGCCCGCATATAATCCCAGATTAATTTCAACTGTTAGCGCTCATTAAATTTTGCTAAATTGGTACTTTATTTAATGTTAAATTAATCAAAACAATTTTGATTAATTAAAAATCGATAGGGGGGAAAATTAAATAAATTCAACAATAATAAGTTTTAAAAGCCTAAAATCATTAAAGAATACAAAATAGGACGTGGGGAAGCTTTGTGCCACACTAATTGACAGATAGATGGGCAAAGTTGTATATTGTCTTTTAGTTTCTTAATTAGGTATTTAGTGGCTTTATGTGCATCTGTATATGTGTATAAGATATTCCAGTTCAAGTCTTCAAGCAAGGAACAAGGTTGTTGATTTGTTTTCATCAATTTATATTATTATTTTACTACTTTTATCAAGGAATAAAAATAAAATAATTACTGTAATAGTACTGTACTCGAGTACACGAGCATTTAAAAAAATAGAAAATAATAATCTGTTTGCAAATTAAATAAATTGCAAAATAAATTATTTTTACAAAAAGAAGTAGGGGGGGGGGGCGGGGGTAAATTTTTGCTATAGGAGGCGCATTTTCAAAAGCTGCGGGGGGGCGCCGGATTTCTTAGTTACGCCACTGGGTGCAGGAGCTAGAGCAAGTTGAAATTTTGCTTATATTTTTTAGATGTAGAGGCTAAGCTCACTCATTCCTCTTTGTGATCAAAGTAATGTTCAGTGATACAATGGCGCCTAAATGAAAGAGTTACAGTTGTGGGAGAGGATATAGATCTTCTGGTCACCATGGTAGGATTGCATACCCCTTCTAACATATATTTTTTGAAGCCAGGGAAATGAAAAGTTCCTTCAACGTTGTACCATCTGCCAAATGTAGTTGACAGATATGTTACTAACCACAAAATAAGATTATTTTTAGATACCGTGAGTGGTTGTGACACAATGTTAGCTCTGTACAATCAGGGTAAAGTTAAATTTATAAAAACTCTTCAGAAGAATCAAGATCTTGTACCTTCAATCAAGGTGTTTACAGACCCTGCAGCTGCTCTAGACCCTGCAATGCAAGGGAACCATTTCACCTTGCATTTTATGGATCTGGTAATGACTTGAGGTACAAGGCAGTATGCATCATCGGCTTATAAAGTAAAATCTAATCTTGCCACTCTTCCCCTTACTGTAGCTGCATACGACAGCATTCGCTGAGAGTGTACCACCAAGTTCAGCTGTGGCTGGGTACAGAAAAAATAACCAGAAATATTGGGATGAAATATAAATTAATAAGAATAGCCTGATGCCAATAACCACCTTGAAATCTCCTTCACCCAGCAGACTTTTGGCGCCGATTTTCTGTAGAGCAGGACTGTACTGTTCTAAACTGAGCAAACCCTGCGAAGGAAGCTGCGACAACACAGAAAAACATTACGCTGATAATGAAAATGATGTGGACGATCCTGATGATCAACCTCCGACCCAAGCTAAAGCTGCTACGATACAAGATATTTTCATTCATGCTGCATACATATACAAAAATTATTCATTCTTAAGTATCATGCTTATCCTTTTTTTATCTATCAGATGAGCAGCCTGGACCTACATCTGTCAAGCATTGCAAACCTTATGACAATGATGAGCAGCCCGGATCTTTTAGTGCCAAGCGACTTAGACAACATTGAATCATTATGAGTTGCTTGATGCTTAGCCGCGATGTCAATATACACAAACGTTTAATGCGCTCTAGAGCCTATACCATTTGTCTGAGGAAAAAAACTTATAAGAGACATAAATCATAGGCAATCTATTTCTTTGTCATGGTCCACTTTTTTCTAATAGTGTATAGTATTACAGTTATAATAAGCAAAAAATCTAGAATAAAACCAGTTATTTAACTGATTTTGAAATTTTTGTCAAATTTTAACATGCTCTAGCACCTAAACCGTTCTTATCTATAAACTGATAAAGAAAATCACAACTGCATTTTTTTCCCTGCCAAAATACCATTTGACTGGACTAACATATATACAAAAAATTACCTGTGTCTTAAGCTCAGCTAATCGTTCAGTTGTAGAATTGGCAAGCAGTTCTATTTCAGCAGCTTCTTTGATAAGATTTTCCGTTTGAGCACAAACACCTCTTACCCCTTAAAATAGGAAAAACAAATTATATTTATAATAAATGATATTTTTAGCAACTATTAACTAGCTCCTACCTGGTATAAAATTGGAGTTTTAAGTAATGACGCTTTGTTAGTAGATTTTATGTTTAGGCTGCAATACTTGCTATCAACTTGTACGAAATTTTTCAAATTAAAGAAGCATTAGGAACAAGTCATTACCTTTATTTAAACACAGTAAGGAAACAAAAAAAAAAATCCCTAATTCTTTATTCCAAAATAATAAAAACTCTTCGGAGGTCAAAGGCTTGTTCTGAAGTTTTTATTAAAAAATTCTAAAGAAGAAATGCTATCTTAGTGTGCTGAGCAGGGATGCAGGAAAATTTTTCCGCACAATTGGACCAATTCAGACTGAAGAAAATAATGTAAAAGTCTTTTCACTTAGAACACTAGTCAAGTGATGAAGCACGAATTTATTCATTGTTGCTGAAAAAGATATTGCAAATATAACTTTTTTTTTTTTTTTTTTTTTTTTTTTTTTTTCTTTTTTTTAAATAAAGGTGTGTTAAATGTAACATAATTTATTTTCACCATCCATTTTTCCACCCTTTCTCTAAGTACCCTTCCACAGACCTTCAAATTCTAAACAGTAATCAACAATTCACTAAAAATAATAAAATAGTAGAAATCTACCTGCTGCCATTTCTAAAAGAGAATCCAGTGCCACATTGATCCCAGTCTCTTTAACTATCTCAGCTTGTATTGGTCGTCCAAGCAAATTCTCAATATCTGAAACAAATTGTAGTATCTTTCAAAAATTGCTTCAATTTAGCAAAAAGGTGTCTTCTTGACTTACCTTAAAATAAATCTTTGGCAAGAAAAACTGAATAAATGTTAACAAATTAGAAATGAAAGGGTATCTATCTAAAAGGGGAGAAAAATTGAAGAAGAACGAACTGTCCTATTTTTAAACCATTTCTCATTATTATCTATTTATTAACAATAAAATACAGTTTTATTCTAAGAAGAGTATAAATAATAAGAAGAGTATTTACGAGAATCAATTATTATTAGGTATTATTATTTTTATTTTTTTTAAATGATTTTGTGGAATTTTAAAACACCTGGTTATTACCGTTTGTCACGGGATAACTGTTATTATTAGAATAAAAGGTATAGAAAGGGAATAAAGCTTAAAATAAATAAATATAATATTCAGGGGTAAATGCAAATGCAATACAGTGAATAAGGATATAATCAATTAACTTGGAGAAGGTGGAATTAGAAGTAGAAGGTTATTTAATTCGGTGAACTATAAATAGAAGGCTATTAATTCGGCGAACTTGGAATTAGAAGGACAATTGATTCGGTAACGGTAGAATTAGAGGATTAGTTAACTCTGTGATAATGGAGTTAGAAGGTTTAATTACTCGGCGATGGTGGTAAAAAATTAGGAATATGAAATATTGGTAAACAAGGAGGGTGATGCAGAAAATTGTACTAAGAAATGGACGCCAATTACATATTTTAAATAACTAATTAGGAGTCTCAGATTGGTAAGCTTACAAATAAACATAGCGATGCAACTAGTCTAACAGTGTATGTATGTTAAAGACAAATTCATAGAGCTCCTTTTTATGACATAAACAGCTTTTGAGAAAGGATATTCCAGTAAGCCATTTTGATTCAAGATGGTGGCGATATATGTATTTGAAACCAACTCCTCTCACTAACATATACTACATTTCCATGAGGAGTTTTCACAACAATTTTGAAAACTATAAACTCCCAGAATAGTTATTGTTAATTCAGGTTATATCTCTGCTCATCATACCTACTGCACATGTCTCAATTTTGTTTCAATTTAATACCCGTTTCCATGCAATAGTTTCAATATAAAAGTTTGCTGTTGTGACCTTGAACTCAAAACGATTTGAAATCACTGTTTCCATGTGGTTTTGAAAACTCATGAAACGTAATTATTATCACTACTTCTTTGAAACACCGAAATAAAGTTAGTATACTTATTTGGTAAAAAAAATATATATATATATATATATATAAACAAAATTGATGGCCCCAAAAATTAAAGGGTCCCTGGTTTGATCCCCCGGAGGTATCAATGACAAAAAAGCAAATTAAATTTTTTCGGGAAATTTTCATCGTCCTTAAGTACACCTAAGGTATTTGCATAAATTATTTCAAAATTTTAGGATTAGCCGTTAAAAGGTGGTTGGGGGGCGGGGCGGTATTTTTTGGTATATTTTAAATCATAAAACCAATAAGGAATGCAATTTTTAAAAAATTATATACAGGGTGTGCCAGCTAAAATGGAACAGCGAAATATCTCCGGAATCATGATAGATAGAAATCTAGTACAAAAAATCGGTCCGAGACAACTCAGACAAACTTTCTCATATACGAGTTCATTATTACTTAGCCCAGTGTTTTCCATTTATTAGTTTTCGTATGTACATTTAATGATTATTGAAAATTTCATCAAAATGTATCATATAAATAACTTCTCCCGGGCGGGGAATCGAACCCGGGCTCTCTCCGTCCGCGTTTTAAGCTATTTTCTCAGGAACTATATTTTTCCCAGGAAAACGGCCTATATCGTTATATTCGTATTTAAATAGACTACATTTAAGAATTTTTTACTCAAAACCGTCGGAACCATTTTCGAGAAATAATTTTTTTTTTCACAGTTTTTGGGGGTAGCGCCCCAAAATTTGGAGCTAAAATTATTTACTCGATTTCACCTCGGGGTATGATTTTTCTGAACATGTATGCCAAATTTCGTCAAAATCGGCCCAGTAGTTTAGGCTCCAGGTCTGCACAGACGTCGGACAGCCATTTTTTAAAAACCACTTTTTTGGACTCAAGGGACCTCAAAACATGTAAATCCATCAAAATCTCAAAATCGAATACATATTAAATTTTTATCTTCTCTATATTTTTCCTATGTGGGGGTCAAAAAGTTTCACCAATATTTTAAAATTTCAACTTTTTAGCGTAAACGGTTCGAGAGATATGAACTAAAGAGCGACAGACGGACACACATCACCCTCAGCATAAGGGTTTCGAGAAGGATCTACGAAACCCTAAAAGCTGGAGGAATTGAGCAAATTAGCATACCTGAGAATCGAATAGAAGAAATTATTTTATCATTAAATAATAAAAAAAAATCCCGAAAAAAAAACCGAAAATGAATTAATGAAATCCCGTTTATTATAACTAACAAATTAAACTCGAAACTTTTATTAACGTTCTATTCCCTCTTTAAAAATATCTACGGTTAATTTTCTAATACCTACCGTGTTGCTTAAAACAAACGAAATGAAACCTGTAAAACGAACAAAGTAAAACTGATTTTATCGACAGTGTTTTATAAGTAAATAAATGAAGGTAAGTTAATTTAGGATTACCTAACTCTGAGGTTGTTGAAAAAATAAGAAAAGTTATTTAAATATTGAAAATGTCTTTTGGTAAGTTTTAACATTCGAACAATACAAAACAAACTTTTCCAAGAATAGACCTGTAAGTATTTCTTCAGTCATCATTCAACTCTGACACTGAGAGTTTAAATCAGAAAGTTACTATAAAAAAAAAGGTTTTGTAAAGAGAAATTAAACGTAATATAAACGCATAACAAGTACAAGTAATATACATTACTTAAGCACCTATTTTCAACCATAGGTTGAACTATTCAACCTATGGTTTAAGATAAACGATCATGAGAATTTTAAAAATTTCAAATTAGACTGTGAAATGTCTGCCATGCGGATGCGGACTCTCAACATCGATCATTTGAATACGAGCACTAAATTTCATCAAGCATAGTCGTTACAAACTATCCATCGTGCCGAACTCAGTCAACCGCGAACGAACTCGCTGATCTACGCGCTTATTACCAAAACCTTTCAATAAATCAGTCGACTCCCATATATTCTCAATCCTAATTCTAGATTTGTCACTACCAAGAAGATTTATCATGATAGTAATAACTTTAGATATAAACAGACGTATGACAGTAATAAATCACGAAATTGTAATTGATTATTCAATATTTTTTTAATCTGAAATAATTCTAAACAATTAACCAGAGAATTGAAACATCCTTTTGTCAACATAGAGTACAAAACCGCCCAAAGACGTTCTTGTAAATTGATTATTCAACTATTTTCTTTTATCTGATCAACAAAAATGTGAAATATAATTAACCCTAAAAGACCAAACCACTCCAAAAAATAATTAATATAAATTAGGGACAAGGAGATAAGAAAACTCATAATTAATGAAGCAACTAAATAATAAATAAATAATATATATTTTGCTTCCGAGCTTACCGAAAGTAACGGAAGTTATGTGATCGTTCTAAGTTCTAAAGAACAAAAAAATTGTAGGTCTCCGATTTCAAAAATTCCAAGACAGAAATCCGTTTCAGACATCAGGGAACATTTTTGATTCCGTGTCTGCCTGTCGGTTTGTCGTTCAATTTTTGGGAACCAACGTATCATAAAAACTACACGTCCAATTTTAATTAAATTTGGATGGTAGGTCATAATTAGCCCATTGTTGGTCCCACATACGTTTCAACATTCTGCACCTATTTGTTTCTCTTCCACAAGCGCACAAAAATACTTTTATTTACACCTATAGCTTTAAAAGTACCTATCTGATTTGTATGAAACTTCTACACCTTATCGAAAGTAACCCGCAGCCGCAGGTAGCCCAAGATTAATTTGAACCGTCTGCGCTCTTTAACTTTTGCTAAATTGATGCTTTAATTCATGTAAAAAATTAAAACAATTTTGACAGATTAAAATAACGGGGGAAAAATTAAACAAATTAGACAATAATGGCTTGTAAAAGCATAAATGGATAGGATGCGAGGAAGCTATGTGCCACACCAATTAGCAGTCTATTTTTATTTATTTCTTCATCTCATCTTCCACCCGCGGCTACAGGTATGTTGACGCCATTCCACGAACAAAACTTCAATCCTGCATTTCGACCTTCACTCTTTACTACCAGAAAAAAAACATAAATAAATATGGAGAAACATTGGATGTGGAGTCACAAAAATCGGTGCCTTTAGAGTTCAATAAAGTCTTATTATTACAATACTCTTTTGCAGTAGGATTGGCCTCTTCGCTTTTTACTTATAAAACATTAGTGGACGCGAGGAAGTTAGACCATTATAGAAATAGGTTCAGAGATAAAGAAAGAAAACTAAGCACCAAAACGTCTATTGTTTGTTTTTATCTTATATCTTTGCTTTAGAGTTACAGAAGGAAAGTTAAATCTTTTTCTTAAGGAACAAAACCGTTTACTTTTAATCGAGGCTACTTAAAAGTTTATTTGTGAAAGACCAGACAAGATTGTTTTTTTTTAAATAAATATTTAATATATAGTAGCCCTAAAGAGAGCCCACATTGAATGATTTGGACTCAAGGAAAGCATTTGAGGGATGCATAAAATTAAATTAGGTGTTTTAAATTGTGAAAAAATTAATCTTCTTTGAGGACTCTTAATCTAATTCTTGAGGATTTTTTCATTTAAAAAGCATGTGGAATTATTTCTCAAGCAAACATGGGTAGAGATAATTTAATAAGAACGATTCTTTTAATTTGATAAGAACAAATTAAGAACTTTCTTATTCCACCTTGATTTGGCAAGATATTTATAGCCAATCTAAAATTAAAATACTTTCTCTTTATGCTATGAGAAAGTAAAACTACAATACAGGGTATTTCCAAACAAGTGTCCGGAAAATGAAATGTGTGATTCCTTGGCTAATTTTAAGAAAAAAAGGTCCTACCAACAAAGGTGGTGCGTTTGCGGACCCAACCCAGTTTTCGAGATACAGGGTATCAAAATAAAGTTTTTTTCTGTTTTTTGAGAATATCTCAGGAACTGTTTGGGACACAAAACTCAGCTTTTGTACACATAGACTTACACATGCTAATTCTAGAGCTCTTAATTTAATTGTTTTCGTATGCCAGTGACGGAGGTTTTAGGGTTGCGTAAGGTTTTTTTGGCCCCTAATTTCTATGACACGGGGAAATTGGCATTCTGAAAGCACATCTAAATGTGCTTTCAGAAAAAAAGTACTTCAGGTAAAAAGCTCTAACGCGAACTGTTTTAGAGGAAAACGGCATTTTATGATGAAAAAAGTAGCAACATATTTTGATGTTAATAAAATCATTTGATTTTGATCAAGTCATCTATTTAATAATGTTTTGACATTCATATTATTGACAGTTGCCGTTTAGTTAACAAAAGGAGTCAATATCGTGGGCTCAAAAAGTAGCTAATATTAATGATACGATATGTACAAAAGCTGAGTTTTATCTCAAACGGTTCCTGGTATATCACCAAAAAAAAAATTGACACCCTGTATCTCGAAAACGGTTTGCCGGACCCATGTTAATAGGAACGTTTTTCCTTAGAATTAGCCAAGAATCAAACGCTTAATTTTCCGACACATGTTTCGAAACATATGATAAAACGAATTTTCGTGATCTAGGTGATTTTTTAATGACTATAATTATCTTCGTCATTCATCTAGAGGCAGTGATAACCCACAGTTTATTGGTTTATTGTACCTCGAATATTTTTAAAAACAGTAATACGAACATCAACATTTGAAGGAACCTGTTTCAGTGGTTTACACATGCAGTAAATCTCCCCGAATTGTTGTCAACGATAACGCGTTAGTGGAGCTGGAGTTGGATGCTTTTTTAAAGGGTAGAATACCAGAAGGCCTTCTTGCAGACCTTCAGCGCACTGTATACATACATATATTTCGAGGTAAATCTGGTCATGCTGATATAAAATAAAATAGTAGAATATAAAACTTGCCAGAATTGAAGGTAGGCGAATAAAGAAAAATCGGGGAAAGGATAAGAGGTATAAAAATATGTAGAGACTCAAGCTTGACTATCTAATACCGCATTTTCCGAGCAGCCGGTTTTTTTTACACGTGTTAACGGGCCTACTGCTCCGGCAGAAACGTAAACTGAAGCACGGCGTATTTGTGTTTTCCCACTAAAATAAAACGCGGGCACATTAACTATTCAATCTACCTAAGCTGTAATAAGTTGATTATATAAAAATATTTTTAAAACCAAACTTTTATTCGTATTCTGCTCAGCAAACCCTTTCATTTGATACTCATATCATGGGCGTGCTTAAAAAATAACTAGTCCGCCATCTGGGGCTGCCCGCCATATTGGATTTAGAATGACTTTACTTAGCTAGCCATACATTGTCATCCAAACTAAAAGAGTATGCAAAATTTGATCCGAATATACATACATACAAACATTGCAAGTTAAATAAAAGCTTTTAAAAAAGAGTGTTCGTATTACCGAGTGCAGCAACTTCACTGCATGAATACGCTTTGGAGAAAATAAGAGGAAACTATTTGGATTTCTAGTGAATATCCTGGACGACGAAGAAGTACTTGTCTTTTTGAAAATTTTAGTAAAAACACTGTTTTCGAAGATGTGGTGTTTCTATGAAAGATTCGTTTATTCATTCAACGCCGTGCAAAAACCCCGCTGTTAGGAAACCTGCTAGCTTATAGGCTACATATGAAAAACATAACCTTTGTACTTACAGTCAGCGGCACTAACTTTAGCCGGAAAACGTTTGTATATTTATTAAATATATCTCATATAGCTTCAAGTGGTAATTATTTTATAACTATATAAATTATTTGTCTGTTTTATTGAGTAAACTGCAAAGTAAGTAAATTGAAAATTCAATTTAGTTCTAACAGAAAGTAAGTTTATCAATTTTGTAAAATGTTTCATTATTGGTGCGTGTTGTTGTAGCAATTCTATTACCGATAGATAAGTGTAAAGGGTCTGAGAGGATAATGATGCACTGAATAATTCAGCAAGACACCTTCATTGCAAAGGCTATCCTCAGACACTGTATCCACTAAACCGTACAATAGTCTTCATCCGTCTACGTCGTCCTTTATAGACGTTTCTAAATCTTTCATTTTTACAATACATTTAGTCTAACAGGTTTAAGACCTCAATTATTTTAGAACAGGTGTAGAAGATGTATTTAAGATATTTATATGAAAACCACTTGTTAAACGTAAGTACCTGTGTTAGCCGTGTACCTACGTAGCTAACCCAGTAATTAATAAAACATGTAATTTAATATTAAAAAAAAACTCAAACAGGAAACTGGATCAGGAACTGCCATATAAAACCAAATAATACAGTCGAAGCATAAATGAATCAAGGTTTATATTAAGAGTTTTATGCTTCGAAAATAAATCCAGAATCCAACAGTCTTGTGGAAGAACAAACAAAGTTGAATTTAACTTTTATTATTATATATTTTTATGAATTAAGTAGATATAAAAATACTAATTATAAAGGAGCATACAACGAAAGTTGTTAAAACTTTTTTGTTTTTTTTGCATCATAATAAAGAATAACCTTTTATAAAAAGTAAATGAAAATTCCCATTTACTCTTCAACTTCGCAAAAAAAACAGGGGATTTTGAAAAAAAAAAGTAAGAAAATACTTCGAAATGATAAATTACATTATAAAATGGAAATTTAAAATTTAGCTTCCTTTTATGACAAAAACAACTTCAGTAAAAAGATGCTTCTTAATTATGTTTTTCCAGTAGTTAAAATCAATTACTAATTAAGAATTATTTTATCCAAGGGGAGGCGTGTAAAAATAAGGGAGAAGAGTTTAGGAATCTCAAAATTAAATGTTTTTCGAGCTTAATCTATAAACGGAAATCCAGATCTATATAAAATTATATAAAAAACAAAATACCATTGAATGATAAAACTATAACTATTATTGACTATAAGATATAATTACATCAGACTGAAAACGATATCTCAGGAATTACAGACCTATGACCATGCAATTTTGTAGGTAGGTTTTTCTTAGGCCTAAGGTTTCGTTAAGAAATCTTTTTTCCGATCTTAAATCATAGTTGCGGTAATTTATAAGCGAAAAAAACCTTGAATTTGGAAGTTTGCTTCTTTATACGACTTAATTGATTTATTATGGATGAAGTTGTACAACTATCGCTAACAGTCATAAAATAAATTGGATTTTTATAATAATAACATCAAATGCTTAGAATTACGTTATCAATTAATTCTGTAAATATAAAAGTAAATGCTATTCAGTTTGAACATGAAGTTTTAGTCTACAGTAAAAAATGGAATCTTAGTAATAGTTCTAAATATTAGTATAAATTAATTATAAATAGTAAAGCGATAGATAAACAATATTGCATAATTCAAAGAGAATTAACTTAAATTATGTTTTTATGAACTGTACTGAAAGAAAAAAGTGATAAAAAAAATTAAATAAAGATTCCCGATCCTAGAACTGAATTATTGAACCCAATAACTTATCTGAGATAAAGAGGTCCGAAATATAATTCATAGACGATTTTGAAGACAAATATAAAAAGATCTAAAGGAAAGAACAATAAAACATCTTTAGTATATAGGAAGCAGCCGGCACATGGGGGCTTAGAATCCTCCGCATAACTGCCCTTAAAAATCCTCTCTCTCCAGCGCGAACCTTTTCGATGTAATTCTACAGTTATATGACCCTACCACTCGAGTCTATAAATCTAAATTTAATCAAAGTCATATTTCATCTGGAAACAACGAAAAAGGTAATTAAATCTAGCAAAAGTATTTATTGTAAGATATTTTAGACGAGTTGAACTTAATAAATAGAAGATATAGTAAGATATTCATTTTTTTAAAAATGCAATTTAGGCTTTAATTAAAATGTTAAATTATAGCATTGTAGATTTTACAGGCTGTCTTCAAGAGTATAAAATTATATTTTTTTGTAATTGTATTGTCATAATTTTAAATTTGAAGTTGAATCAAACATTTTAAGAACTCATCAAACACATATATGTCGTCGCTCTCCTTATTCATAATGAGTTAAAAAGTTAACAACACACTACAGGGTGCGCCACAAAAAACGGATGGATTTAGATCAGCTGTTACTCATTAAGGGTGGGGGTAGAAGGATGAGCCTGTGACCGATGTGTAGGTAGAACAATTCAGTTTGAGTTGGCTACCATAGAGAAGCTCTCCACACACAAAGAGTAACTGTTTGGTGCACTTTAACTGAATTTGGTGTATAAGGTCCTTATTTCTTCGAGAACGATGATGTTGAAATGTTACAAAACTTCGTTTCAAGGCTAGAACAACTTGTTGATGCCAATAAAATCTGGTTTAAACAGGATGGTGCTGGTGCTACTGCTAGATAGTCGATGGATGTTTTGAGAGAGCTCTTTTGAAACCACGTCGTTTCATCAAGGGGAAACATTCAACATTCTATGGCCTGCACGGTCGCCATACCTCGCACCGTGCAACTTCTACGGGAGCATTTGAGGAGCTTAAAATGGAAATACGAGAAGTTAGAGTGTTCCGAAAATTCAGAAAACGCAACGCCTTACCCACTGAATCCACGGAGATGGCCACCATATGGATTATGTTGTGTTCCGTACATAAACTTGACTTCAACAGATTCTTTAAATACTTAATTTGATCAATGAGATTAAATTTGATTAATTTTTCAAATTTATGGCGCACCCTGTACTAAAAGAGAGTAAATCTTGGCAAGTTTCAACTTAAATTAGGTAACTATCCAACGAGCAAAAACACGTACGAATGAATAAGATCGACCAAAACACATCAATTCCATCTTAACATAACTTCGACCGTTAATTCTACCAACTTAAAATGAAATGGCTCAAAGGAATTGATTTAAATTCAGATCCAACCCAATATTTTATAAAAACATACTAGAGTTTCTTGTTTGACAATCATATTGCACGACAAATGTATCCTATTTCTCTTCAAAACTTACTTAATAATTCGTCAGCTTAAGCATAGCATTCAAGTCCCTATGTTTATTTAACGACATAACTTTAACTAACTTTCAAATCGCGATTCATGAGACAATACTGTTTTTGGTTACAGCTAATAGCTCACTCCTGCAGTTAACTGCTTCACTCCCCCCAAAAAGTGGCTGATAATCGGCTCTCGAATAATAACTATGATAGAGAAGACTAAAACTCTCCAGGGACTTAAGTCCAGTCTCCAAATAAATTTCACTTCGAAACACGCTTAGTCAAGATTGATTTTGATGCATTTTTGTTTCTCTTTCTTTTGACTCCTAGATTAAAGTTAAAGTTACTTATACTTTTTCTCCCTACTTTTTGAGTTCAGGGATGAAAAGACCTTTTTTAGTCCCTCTAAACTAATTCAAAATCATAACTTTTTTTTCCCTACTGGAGATAAAAAATATTTACCGCAATTTTGAACCTCTTAAACTTTATTTTAGGAGCAAAAAGGAAGAAAACAAAACAAATTCATTAAAATTATTCTTGAAAAACCGAGGTAAACCCAATTTTAGGCTTTGCAGACTGAACTATTATAATTGTAAGTAAATAAATGCATAGTTTGTAATCCTAGTCCAGGAGATAGCGAGCAAAAAAGTATCTGACTAAAATCAAGCTAAAATTTTGTGTATGAGTAAATATTTTTGTATCTTTTAAGAATATGTGGTCGGATAAGTTCGTCTGCGGGACATAGCTTGGCAATAGGTATTTGATAAAACAAACCGGTGGAGAGCAGCCATATCCCGCTCTTTTTAGCGGACAATGTGATTTTCATGATCCTGAGTACGAACGAGTTAGTAGACTAAAAATCAATTTGACGGAAGTTTGCCACTTAATAGGTTAGTTAGTTATTTATTACTCCAAATCAAAGAGGTCACCTATTAAGTGTCAAACGACCATCAACTTGAGTTTTGGTCTACTAAGTTCGTACAAAGGATCATGAAAATCACATTATACACCAAAAAGAGCGGGACATGGTTGCTCTCCCCCAGTTTTTTTGTTTTCCAAATACCTATTGCCAAGCTATGTCCCGCAGACGAACTTAGCCGACTAAATATTCTTAAAAGGTACCATAAGATTTACTTATACACAAAATTCTAGCTTGATGTTAGTCAGACACTTTTTTGCACGCCATCTCCTGGACTATCCGTTAAATCATCAACATTTTAACTGTAGATTTGTTGATAATAATAATATATATGTAAGTAATATGTCATCTTTCAGACTGTCAGCAACTCCTATTTAAAGCAATTAAGTTTTGTAAGGTTGTAAATGTAATAAGCAAGATTTTTTAATAAATAATTCAGGTCACCTTCGTCGGTTGTTTTAAATGAAGTTAAAGGTAAAACAAAAAAAAATATATATATATACGTTTTAGTAACGGAGATGAAATTAAAATATTCTCTCTTAAGAGTATCGTTATTTTGAATTTGCAGGATTCATGCTGGGTACTGTTTTAAAATCATTGTTTATAATTCTCTCGAGACACTTAAATCTTCAAGGTAGAGGCTAGAATTTTACTGCGCCTTGCTTTCAGGTTAATGTGGGGTGAGTTTCATTTAAATACAAATTATTAAGTCTACTCAGCAAGCTTTCAACCTTCACTAGAATAATTTGGAAATCCTCATAATTTTATTTTTAACACAACATAATTTATTTTTCTACTACGACACTACGACTATATTATACATTTTCAAAATGAGCTTCAATCTTCTTGAAATTCGTCAAAGCCAACAAAAAATAAAATATAGTAAGAAGGTACGTTATATAAAACGTTAGGAACATGCACGATCAATCAGCAAAGCTATAAAAAAGAAAAAGAAAATAAATAAAAATGAAAGATACAAAATATTTAGGAACAATGATAACATACGGTTTACATTATTAACTATAACGAGCACTACTATGGAGCCACAAGAAAAGAGGGAGGATGGAAAAAAGGTTAATGTAAATGTACATTAAATATGGGACAGGAAGAGTTTTTTCTTAGGTCACATCTTGGGTCACAGCACAAATAAGATGAGGTACAGGAGAAAGATCCTTAATGTAAACAAAAGCAAAAAATGTCTTGCCCCTGCAAGACCGCTTGAGGTTAAGTAAAGGCTCTATTTACAGGTGGAAACCCTTGGGGGTCTATGGAAATTAAAAGGGGTCTATAGTATTCCAGGGATCTATTGGGGGTCTTTGATAAATTTAAGATTGATTATTCCAAGAATCTAAAAGAAAAAATTTCCTATCGTTCTACAACGAAAATTAAATAATTTCTTAAGCCGCCAACTTTAGTAAATAATGCTGGTGGATAAGAAGCCTCTTACAATATTTCTTTGTTAATTGTAAAAGCCGGATATCCACATACGACTGGTGAAAAATTAATATCGCCCACCAGCAATAAAAGAGGTAATAAAAACAGTTACGAAAATGAACCCTAAAATGAAGTATTCCGCACTGTAATTACTGTGGAGTAATTACAGTGCGGAATACTTTGTCGTAATCAATCACACTAACGTCGTATGATTGAAATGTCAGAAGATACTAAAAAAAATCCTAAATTTGTGAATTGAAAATTAGTAAATATTTTGTGCAGTTTGGTGAATCCACTTTTTGTAGAAACAGCATTTTGATGTTATACCTATGTTTGATATTATAAATCCAGATAAAGAGAAATTACAGAAGAATGTCTTTCGGCGAAGTACACAAATGTACACTACAGGTGAATATATATATTTGTTTTGATTTTTTTTTTAAATTTACACTGAACACTTAAAACAATTAAAAGAGATATAATATGTTAGCTATAGTGACTTTACAATGATAGGTAATTTCAGGCCAAATGTTAAAAAAAAAGAATCAATATATCACACAATGACCACATTAATAAAAATCTAACTATTGTCCTATTACAGTATCTATACATCTGAAATCAAATTTATATCTGTTATCTGAAATCTTATACAAGACAATTTATTCAAATTTGTTGTCCAAGTTCTTAGCACAATTGTTATCTTTTAGGATTTTTAAGTGCAATATTTAAAATTCTGCTAACGTTTATGCTGAATATTAATGGAAAAATGCAGGGGGTCGATGAAGAAAATCTTTTTTTTAAAGGGGTCGGTGAAGGAAAAAGGTTGGGAACCCCTGATTTACAACAAGGATATTTGTCACCGCCATAGCGGTTATTCTGCTTATGTAGATGCTATGCTAGTATCTAGCATAGCATGTTATCTTTACTTGTTTATTTTTATTTATCTACTTTATATTTTAATTTAATTTATTGTCAGATTATATCAGTAATTTAGTTTTTCTTGATATTTTTTCGTTTAGTGTGTAAAGGACAAATTTTCTTAGACGTAGGGAATATTTTTGTAGACAGAAATAAAATTCTCTTCAGTCAAGAATTCGTTTTTACTTAGAGCATAGTTACTTCGCTACTGCGGCGACAGTCTAAGAAAATTTTTGAAGAATAAAAAAAAAAAAAAAATATAATAATAGAATAAAAGTAAAGCATGTCATTAGTTGGTGGATCTTCAATTAGAACGAGAAGACAAGAGGCTAAAGTTAAAAATTTACAAGGTATGAAATCTATTATTGATTTAATCAGCTCCAAGCAAGAAGAGTATGAAAAGTTAAAAGAGAGTAATGCAGTTATTGGAGTGCTTAGCGCTGCATTAAGTGAAATAAAAATGTTGTACGATGATTTAGAATTATATATTAACCAGTTTATTACAAATTATCCGGACGCGGAGGAGGAATCGATAGGACCTATTTTTGATGCGAAATTAAAACTGAAGGAATGGTTTAAAAATGAGACTGCCGAGTTGAAAGTTAGTTCGGGCAAATCTCAAACGGCAGAGGAAAATCAAGCTAGATCGTTGCCAAGTCGATCGGGTAACTCTATCCGATCCAAGATGTCAGGGACTTCGCGCAGAAGTAATTTGACAAGGAGATTAGCGGCTCAATTAGAAGCATTAGAACATGAAAAAATGTTAAATAAGAAGAAATTTGAGATAGAGACGGAAGCGGAAGAAACTAGATTAGAGATAGAAAAAACTAGACTAGTAAAAGAAGTCTTAGATAACCCTGACGTCGGATCGGAAGAAATAGAAGAAGTTTTACAAAATATTAGAAGTGTTCCACGTTCTTCACTCGTTAACAAATTATCTATAAAGCTAATTAGTACACCAAGATCAGTTACGTCTCAAATTTCAGAAAGATCTCAAGAACTACCTTTAGTAACACCAAATTCTAATCAAAAAGCAAGCCACCATTCCACACTATGTCCAGAAGAAATGCCTCAGCCACCATTTCATCAACCAGTTCTGCAATCAAATCATCCTGTTCCAGTAAACCCAATAGATTGTCCTGAAGAAATCCCTCAGCAACTAGATGTAGCTCTACAACCTCAATCTTTACTGTCTCAGTCTCAACCATCTTTACCACGACCCTCTCAAAGAGAGTCAGATGCATCAACTACCCTAGTTGATACAAATAATATGGTGTCCCTGGGTAATCCTATTTCCAATTCATTTATATTAATGTCTAAGATTCAACTTTTGAATTCTCTTGTTCCGTTTATTTTTAAAGGTGATAACGTTGATTTCCCTATTTTTAGGGACCAAATAAAAACCTTTTTAGAGGATGGTATTTTACCCGATCATGAGAGAAGGATATTTTTATCAAGGTTTCTTGGGGGAGAAGCCTTGAAAGTATTCCAAGAAAATTTTGGGTTAAGCTATTTAGAAAGTGTAAAACTTTTAGAAAAACGATTTGGTAATCCAGCAGCCGTAACCGAAGCTTGGACCAATAAGCTCGTAGATGGTCCAATCTTTAGTTATAATGACAGCAAAGGGATACAAGAATACGCAGAGGCCCTTACTACGGCCAGCCGAGTCTTGTCTCCCGAGGCTAGAAATGAGATAAGTACTAAAGTATGTTTAAAGAAAATGGTTGCTAGGTTACCAAGTAAATACTTACAAGGGTGGGTAAAATTAATCGCACCAAAATTAGGTAAAGAATCTATCAGTGATTTGGCATCTTATGTCACAAGTATAACTGAACACTTAAATCATCCGGTTTATAGTGTTCAATCTAACAAAGGTTCTTACAAAACTAGTAATACTTTTCAGGCTAAACGTAATGGTAATAATTTTTCAGCAACGGGGCGCCGTAACGTGTCCTTGCCAAATGAAAATAATAGTTCAATTTCTAATGAGAAGAATAAAGGTTTAGTATGGAAATGTTTTTATTGCAAAGGCAACCATTCAATGGAAAATTGCACAGAAATTCAAAACCAAAGCTCAGAAACTATTAAAGATTTTATTTATAAAGAAAGGCTTTGCTTTAGATGTTTACTTAAGGGACATAGGAGCAGAGATTGTAGAAGACCGGCTAGATGCAGTGTGGCTGATTGTGGAAGGAAGCATCCTACGAGTATCCATAAGATATATAAGACCCCTCTTGTAGAAAATAAAGAAATAATTAAAGAAAGTTCGGCGAAGTCGATAAGAAAGGAATCGTCGAATATGAGACAGGTAGCTACAAAATATAAAGGTACAACATCTTTTATTATTCCGGTTAAAGTTCAAAATCCAAAAAATCCAAGTAGAAATAAATTAGTTTATGCCTTATTAGACGACGGGAGCGACGCATGCTTTATTGCAGACAGCTTAAAATCTGAGCTTGAATTAAGTGGAATACCAACTAAATTAGAACTAAGCACAATTAATCAAAAAACTGAGGAGTACACTGAAAGAATTTTAGACGTGGCAGTTTCTAGTTTTGACGGTAAAGTAAGTTTTAATTTACCTTCCAATACCTTTACCAGGGATTTTATTCCTGCATCTGTAGAGGAAATTCCAACACCAGAAATAGCTGAACAGTTTGATCATCTTAAAATATTAAAGAATTACTTGCATCCATTAATGAAAGATTGTGAAATTAGATTATTAATAGGTAACAATTGTCCGAGGGCATTGTGTCCTATTGATGTTATTAAAGGTGAAGGGAACGAGCCATATGGCCTTAAAACAGAATTAGGTTGGGGTATCATAGGGCCTCGGCCAATAGAACAAACTTCTTTTATTGGACATAAAGTCAGAAATATTACTGTTAAAGAAGTGATAAATATGTTTAGTTTAGATCTACCTTCAGATGATAAAGCCCACGGGTTAGGGCTTTCTGTGAACGATAGGCGTTTCATAGAACAAATAGAGAAGGGTCTGGTCCAAAAGGACAGTCGTTATGAAATGCCTCTACCTTTAAAAAATCCTGTTATTAATTTACCTTTAAATAAATTTTTAGTGGAGAAGAGACTGAAATCATTAGAAAGAAAATTTAGAGATGAGAAATTTAGATTAGATTACCTGGCATTTATGGAAGATTATTTTGAAAAGAATCATGCTGAAGAAGTGATAGAAGAGGATGGAGTTAAAGGAAGAGTATGGTATCTGCCACATCATGGTGTGTATCACCCCAAGAAACATAAATTACGTGTAGTATTTGATTGCTCAGCCGTGTATCAAGGTATATCTTTAAATTCTGTTTTAATTTCAAGTCCAGATTTAACAAGTTCATTAATAGGAGTTTTAATAAGATTTAGACAAGAAAAAATTGCATTTGTTGGTGATTTAGAGGCTATGTTCATGCAAGTAGTTGTCCCTGAGAAGGATAGGAATTTACTTAGATTTTTATGGTGGGAAAAGGGAGATACCACTAAAACACCCAAAATATATAGAATGACCAGGCACTTATTTGGTGCAGCTTCGTCGCCAGGTTGTGCAAATTATGCTCTTAGGAGAACAGCGGACGATCATGGTCATGAAGTATCAGAACGTGCCTCTAAATTTATTTACAGAAATTTTTATATGGATGACGGATGTGGATCAGTAGAATCAGCAAAAGATGCAATCGAATTTATTCAGGAACTTCAAAATTTGTGTAGTAGAGGAGGATTTAGGTTTCACAAATTATATTCATCAAGTCCCGAAGTTATAAAAAGGATCAAGCCGGAAGATCGTGCTTCTGGTTTAAAAGAGTTTGACAATAATGAAGCATTACCCTTGGAGAGAGCCTTAGGTATAGCATGGTGTGTCGAAAGGGACGAGTTTGAATTCAAAGTAGTTGTAGAATCTAGACCGTTTACAAGGAGAGGGATACTAGCAACCATTTGTTCCGTTTATGACCCACTGGGATTCCTTGCACCTTTTGTGATGGTGGGTAAGGTTATCCTGCAAGACCTATGTAGAGAGGATAGAGATAAAAAGATAGGATGGGATGATCCTATTCCAGAAAAAACAAAACTTAAGTGGGAAAAATGGTTGAGAGAATTATCCTCTTTAGCTGATAATAAAATTAAAACTCCTAGATGTTACAAGCCAGTTGACTGTAAGTCAATAGAATGTATAGAGATGCACCATTTCGCCGATGCATCACTTTCAGGTTACGGCCATGCCACCTATCTTAGATTTCTTTACAATGAAGGACAGGTTCATTGTTCGTTTATGTTCGGGAAAGCAAGAGTAAGACCTCTAAAAGAAATAACTGTACCTAGACTGGAACTAACCGCAGCAGTATCAGTAGCCAAGGCTAGTGAAGCACTCAAAGGTGAATTAGACTATAAGGTAAAACGATATTTCTGGACTGACAGTAAGGTAGTGTTAGGCTATATTAGGAACGAAACGAAAAGGTTTCATTTGTTCGTGGCCAACAGATTACAGTCAATCAGGGACTGTTCTGAGGTTAGTGATTGGCACTACGTACAGTCTAAATTAAATCCGGCAGATTACGCATCTAGAGGTTTAACTCCATCAGATTTACTTGCTTCTAGGTGGTTACAAGGCCCAGAGTTTTTATGGCAGATTGCGTTACCAATAGAAGAGGATTCATTTAAAGTTCATCCAGAGGACCCCGAGATCAAAAAAATTACAAAAAGTAGAAGTATCGCAGTTAAAGAAAAGGAAAAGTTTGTAGAAAGGTTAAATTATTTTTCATCTTGGTCAAGGCTTCGTCGGGCAGTAGCTGTGGCAATCAGGTATATAAATATTTTAAAAACTAGAATAAATAAAAGAAAAACAAAAGAAAATATGGAAACCGATTTATTTACAAAATTAATTAAATTTAAGACGAACCAAGACTTACAAAAGGACGTTTACTCATATAGAGAAGAAAATCCGGTTCAAGCAGAAGAAATTAAGAAGGTAGAAATTTTAGTTTTAAAATCAGTTCAACACGTTTGTTTAGAAGAAGAAATAAAATTACTGGACAAAAATAGAAAGGCTTCATGTTTGGTACGACTAAATCCTATTATAGACAAGAATGGACTAATTAGAGTTGGTGGTAGAGTGAAACATTCGCCATTTTCAGAAAACGAAGTCCACCCAATCATCCTACCTAAAAAAAGTCATATAACCGAACTTATAATTAGATATTATCATAATAAAGTATTCCATCAGGGTAGAGGGTTGACTCTAGGAGAAATTAGACTCAAAGGTTATATAGGTTAGGGAGGTAGCTCTGAAGTAGCAAGGTACATTCAGAAATGTGTAACGTGTAAAAGACTCAGAGGTGCTTTCCAATGGCAAAAAATGTCGGATCTACCACCAGAAAGAGTTACTCCAGCACCACCATTCTCATATACATCTGCAGATGTATTTGGTCCTTTTTATATTAAACAAAGGAGGTCTCAGGTTAAAAGGTACGGGATAATTTTTACTTGTTTATCAAGTAGAGGAGTTTATATAGATATACTTGATACATTAGATACAGACTCGTTCATTAACAGTTTACGAAGGTTCATTTGCCGTAGAGGACCAATTAAGCTGCTGAAAACCGACGCGGGGACAAGTTTTGTGGGGGGGAAGGAGGAGCTGCGAAAGGCAGCATTAAATATACAACAATTTAAATTAGAAAATTTTTTGGCCGAACAAGATAGTAAATTTGAATTCAATATTGGAACGCCGAAAGCGAGTCATGCCCAAGGCGCAGTGGAGAGACAAATAGGGTCTGTCCGCCGCATCTTGGACTACCTATTAGCCACGCATAAAGGATTACTGAATGAGGATTGTCTACGAACACTACTCACTGAATGTGAAGCTATAATAAATAGTCGGCCTCTGACAGCTATTACTGAGGACAGTGAGCTGTCACCATTGACACCAAACCATCTCATCCAACTAAAAGGACCGGTTCCAACTGTCTCAGGCACTTTCGCAGACGAGAGTTACTCTAAAAGGAGATGGAGGCAGGTGCAGTGTCTAGCGGAAGCATTTTGGGGCAGGTGGAGGCGGGACTATTTACAAACCCTTCAATCACGGGTAAAATGGACCATTCCTAAACGAAATCTTAGGGTGGGGGATATAGTTATTTGTAAGGATGAAATGACCCCTAGGAATTCCTGGCCCCTAGCTAGGGTAGTTGATGTATCGCCTGGCAAAGATGGGTTAGTGAGGTCGGTGAGACTTAGATTTGCTAGTGGCAGTGATAAGAACAGACCAGCCAAGGCATTAGTGCTCCTGGTTGAAGCACCAGAGGCACTATCCTAGGCCGGTAGTGTCACCGCCATAGCGGTTATTCTGCTTATGTAGATGCTATGCTAGTATCTAGCATAGCATGTTATCTTTACTTGTTTATTTTTATTTATCTACTTTATATTTTAATTTAATTTATTGTCAGATTATATCAGTAATTTAGTTTTTCTTGATATTTTTTCGTTTAGTGTGTAAAGGACAAATTTTCTTAGACGTAGGGAATATTTTTGTAGACAGAAATAAAATTCTCTTCAGTCAAGAATTCGTTTTTACTTAGAGCATAGTTACTTCGCTACTGCGGCGACAATATTTGATATAAGAGTATTCAATTAAAGGTAAGATAAGTATCCCAGCCACATAAACAGTAAATAATGGGTGCGTAATTATCTGTATTGGCAAAAGATATCATGGTTCATACAAAGAAAAACATCGGTCCGAGACACCTCAGACAAACTTTCTCATACACGAGTTCATAATTACTTAGCCCAGTGTTTTCCATTTATTAGTTGTCCTAAATACATTTAATTATTATTGAATTATTATTTGAATTATTCGGGGTATGATTTTTCTGAACATGTATCCCAAATTTCGCAAAAATCGGCCCAGTAGCTTAGGCTCCAGGCGTCTGCACAGACGACAGACAGACATTTTTTAAAAACCACTTTTTTGACTCAGGGGACCTCAAAACGTGTAAATCTATCAAAATCGTATTTTCGCGCCATCATAATACTTTCTCGTTATATGAGAAAGTAAAAATGATAGATTACATATTATGTGATTAGTTAAGTCGTCTACTAGTTAGTACTAGTCGTCTACTAGTCTAGTCGTACTAGTTAGTAGTCTACTAGTCTAGTATTATGTGATTAGTCTAAAGTCTACTAAGTTTAAATAGCTTCACATACATGGATAACTCCCTATTATGTGGATTGTGGATAACTCCGAGACAAACATGTGAAAAAAGACTATGATATTTAGTCGTAATTCTAAAATTATAGTGCATACATTATATATATATATATATATATATATATATATATATATATATATATATATATATATTGTGTATATATATATATATATATATATATATATATATATATATATATATATATATATATATATATAGTATATATATATTTAAAAGTAAACACGCACACACTCAAAAGATTATACCAGTATCTGTCAATCCAGCTCCCGTGGCTCTATAATTCTGCATTTTATTTAAAAATAAAAAAAAGATCAATAGGATGTACTTGGATGACTTTGGGTGTGCTTTGATATTCATTCATAGTATTTGAAAAAAAGAAAGAAAAATAAAAGAAGAAGAGTAAACAAAGGAAAAAGCCCTGGAGATATTTTCAATCATTGAATCTAATCTTGGTAAGGCAGAAACCGTTCTGCTGGAAACAGGTTGAAAGATATAACAATCCTGCTTTAGATTATACATTCTAGAAGGAGACTTACAAAAATATGTTTTATTGTGGCTGCTGTGATAAACGTCACATGCCATTTGTTTTTGTCTTTTGTATACCTAGTTTAGGATTTTTGTTATTATAATTTAAATTGTTAATTGTTTATAATATGGTTTCGTGGTTTGGTTTTATAGTTTCGAAGAGAAGCCAAGAAACTTAATTTACCTCTCTTCAAGAATAAGAAGCTAGTACCAATTAGATCAAGAAGAAGGAAGAAAAGATCATTTACAGTTTAAGTGAATTTTATAGTTGTTATATTGATAGTGAAAATAAAATTGATTAAAACGTTTCTTGGCTTTAGTTATTTGCTGCCGTGACATTTACTCTTGATTATTTTTAGAAATAATTAATCACCCAACACTAAACTTTTTTTTACTGATACAAGTGAAATGATTTAATAATGCCGAAGGCCCCAACTGTCAATCGCTTCTTACTGCGACTCCAAAATAAAAATAAATTGCTCTAATTGCTTACCGCTTATCGAAATTTATAATTATAATAAATAAATATGTAAATGCTTCTAAAAATGCATGTCTCTATCATGGACACAAAACATTTCAAATCAATTGATCAACATTAAGTACAAGTTCAGTAGAACCCCGGAAATCCGAAAACTCCAATATACCGAATAACTTTTGGGGCAAAAAAACCATATTACGCTGATGGCTTTGAGCTGCCGCTACGTGTTTCTTAAATCCCTCAGTTGTATATAATGTATTTCCAGCAATACACTTTATACCTGCCCATATTTCTATGGCACCGATCCTTCAATGTTCTAATTTATTCATAAATTAAAAATTCTTATGTTAAAAAAAGAGATTAAGATTCATAAATCTCTTTATTCTAAATATCTTTTTTTTAACATAAATACCGGGTATTCCTCGTACTGGAACATATAGTAATATACCTGTTAACTATACCAGGAACAATTGTATAAATAAATAAAAATAGACAAAAAAAAGCGGAAGCCCCAATAATCCGAACAGGCCAAGTCTCAATTAGATCGGGATTTCCAGGTTATTTATTTCTCTGCCAGTATTGCGTCTGTCTTACATCTAAAATAAAGATTCATTGCGCTTTACATCTAAAGAAAGGTTCAATATTCCAACAATATCCATGGTAGACAGCCTAACTTTACTCAACAAGGTTTTAAATTAGAGAACGAAAGAGTTTTCCTTTGAAACAGGGTGTATCTTATATTCGATGCATTATTGTTGTTTCCAAATTATTTGTTCGAAAATCGGGATGCGCCTTATATTCGATGCAATACGGTATATACTAAATTATTTTAGTTTGGCAGTTTGGTTTTATAGTTTAGAAAAGAAGTCAAGAAACCTCTCAGAATAAGAATTAGAAGGAAGGCGATGCATATAAAGTTTATAGTTGTTGTATATCGTGAAATAAATTTGAGTGAAAGGTTTTTTGGCTTTAGCTATTGCTGCAGTAAGAATTAGAAAAATTCTATACACATCCAGAAAAACATTTTTTTCTTCCAGGAAGAAATTATTTACAGTATGATTGTAAAATTTTTGAAATGTTAAGCCACGATGGATGTACAAGAGGGATTTTTTTTGCATAATTTTACAAATATTTGTAAAAAGTACGAGGTAGAGGCGATCCTATGGAGGTAATGGGTAGATTCTAATTTATCTTTTCCTTCCTTTTGTTTTCAAGTTAATTACTAAACTGTTTTCCTTTTATACATCCTCCTATGCATTCTACCTAAAAAAAATAAATTGCGAAAGAAATGGAAAGAAGAAAAAGAAAATAATAATATTAATAAATCCGGGATTATAAGATTAGAGAAGGCAAATCTCCAGACGGCTAAAGGAACAGGGCTCTTTTTTAATTATTTCTGAATAGGAAGGATTAACTTTATTAAAATAAAATATATATTTTAATTATTATAAAATATAACAAAGGTACTCAAATAGCTTAATATAAATAAACATAGTACTTTTATTTTAAATCATAGATTAGGATTGTTCAGAAATTATGACCTGATTTTACTACCGGATCTAGATAGATCTAGAAGAAGACACTAAAAGTAATAAGTTAAGACATAAGCTGAATAATAAATAGGACTTATGATTGCCTTTTTATATATTTTTAAGGGAATGAATGGGTTAAGTTGTTTTATAGGATTAACATTTGAATATTGCAAAGAAATAAGACTAGTTCTATATACTCACTATCAAGATCCTGTGAGAAAGTTTTGAGTAGCTGTTGACTGGAGTCAGTAAGGATGTAGTTGATTTGAGCTCGGGTGTTCTCTATAAATGTAAGTGTATCTTGAAGTGCAGCTCTGGCTCCTGGAGTTGCTCCCCTGAATCCTTCCGAAGCTTGATCATTTGTCACCAAAACTCCTGATAGGGCTAATCTGAAATATTATTATCATTTTTATTAATGACAGAGTTAAATGGTCTTTTGTTATATTGTTTAAAATAGCCATCAACGAAATAAAATGATGTTACCAACAAATCACATAATGTTTAAAAAGACTGAACAGTCCAGACCAGGAGAAATTTCTGAACGTGTGTAGAAGCGGCCTTGAGGCCACCTGTGGACTGCAGTTACCGAAATCCCAAAACAAGAAAAATTGTTTACCTTGAGGCCCAAAACCACCTTATCCTTCTTGAACCTTGGTTGAGGAAATGGAGGATAAAAATTAATGAGCAGAAAAGTGTCCATGTCACTTTTACTCTCAGACATTCAACTTGTCCTCCAGTCATCCTCAACCAAGCAGTGATCCCACAATCCTCTTCCGTAAGATATCTAGGACTACACCTTGATCGACGATTGACTTGGGCTCAACACACCTTTTTTTCTTATCAATAAAGTTTAACAGAATCGGTCGTGCCGCAACTGAAATGGTGACCGCAGATCTAGGTTAGAGGTGGTTACCGGGCCTCCCACTCGGTATTCATACAATTTCACCAAATAAATGGGTAGCTGCTTATGTAAGTAGTGGGATAAGTCTAAAATAAGCTTAATACAACTGATAGAGCGACACACTAACCCCGTGTCGTCCATTACATTGAAGCATAGTTGTATCAGGTGTTTGGCATGCCTAGACTTTCCACGGCTGATGCGCCACGTATTTTGTAGTTAGTATGCCTAGAAGAGTAATTAATAGTAGAGGCTTTAGGAGATCCTACCTTATTTGGACTTCTAAACATCAATACATTTTTTCTGTATTACTTTCTTATTTTTTTAATTTAAAGGAGACAGGGTTTTTTTTTTTTTTTTTTGGTTTTTTAGATATTTATAAAAAAAAAACAAATATTTACGTCAGCGTCCTTAATTTTTTGTCTTGCCTAACCTAATGAGTAGTATGCAAATTCCCCAAATTATTGTGATTTAAGAAAACTTTTATCAATTTTTTTAAAAATCTTACAAGGTGTTCCACTTCAAAATTTGAGATAATGTTATTTTTATTAGCATGCCGAATGTCAAACTTTCTGACTTAGTTCCGCCAATATTTCCTACGTTGACAAGACTAACAGCGTTATCAGGGATGAGGGATGGTGTTACCACTCAACTTCAATCACTACACTAATTACACTAACGCTAATCAAGATATCAGTAATTTAAATTGAAACTTATGCACTTTTAATTAATTAAATACTTAAAGGAAGGGAGAGATGATAAAATGGGTTATCATTAGGGTAGTCTATCAATAGCAACTCTATTGAACGATGTCAATTATTTTAAAGACAAAATATAATACTAAGCTATGCACGGCAGATATTTTTATTAATAGGGTAAACGTAGTAGGTATATAATTTTTATCAACCCTTTTCCCTCTTTTAAAAGAAATATGTATAAACATTTTTTTAAATATATATATTCTACCAGATCGTAACTCAATTTAAAAAAGAATTAAAGTAAAAAAAATTCCTCAGAGGAATTTCGCTAGCTAAGTGTACGAGGTTGGAATAGGAAGGGGAAAAGTTGATTTATATTCCATGATTTTTTATTTATGCTTCACAATAAATAAGAGAAGATGTGGGAGAGAGTTAGGAGTTTTAAGCCGCTAACTATTATTCAGTTGGGTTGTGAAGTGGGGTCTGAGATGAAGCAGAGGATGGAGGGTGGCCCAGGAGAGGTTATATCGCGTTGGCTGCGACAAAATGCTAATACTTCCCTCGAGACAATTACCAGAGACGATCCAACCAGTATGAGTTTGTACCCCGTTTGGGGATCTCATACCCTCTCCCCTTTTTACAAAATCTAGGTCAAGGTAATTAGGAAAGATTGAAGGTCGAAGCAATCCTCGATTTTTATCTAGTACTAAATCCATATTTGAAGACAGGGGATCTATTGATAATTACTCTTTTTGTCGTAGCAAAGTAAAAAGTTCATATAAAAAAACCACTTAACACTTAAGTAAGGTAGTTAAAAAAAAAATGAAACTACAGAATAAGGCAATTTGTAAGCCGGGCAAAGTGACACGATTTAATACTTTTGTAGACACATTTTATGGGCAGTAAAATAAGAAGTGATCTTAAGAAGCACGTATTAAATGGGGTCTTAACATTCTATAATTAAGAGAAATAAGGTAAAATTGAATGCGATAATTTTTAAATAAATACACTGTACATAATTGATGTCGACCTAAATTGCATGCCTATCATCTTTCTTATACGTTTTATAATTACTTTTTCGATTCTTATTATGAAATAAATTTTAAGATAAGAGTGCTTGCGGCTGTTAAATGCATAAGTAATTTTTATGAGTGCGTTTTAGAGTTAGTAGGAAAACAAACGTAAGAATATTCCCACCAAAAAATAAATAGTCTGCAAATCAGAGTGACACATAGGTTCCTCACGAACTCATTCTTAGACCTCGTTCGATTCCCAGTATTTTTATTCAATATTTGACACGTGCCGTGCAGACGATTGGAATTATTATGGGAAGATAGTAAGTAAATAGTGCCCTACGAACCACATTTCGTAAAATTCGGACGATTGATTTTTAAGATATTCTTTTGTTTGTTGGGTGTTAGACAACTCATTTATACGTTTTTAAGATATAATTGTGCGCAAAAAAGGTTAAACGACAGACAAAAATCCCTTGAAATATCTATTAAGGGATTTATCATCAATAAACACTTAAGGGTTATAAAAATTTTAATTTGTAATTTTGCAGAATGTTAGTGGGATAGAAAGAGATTAACTGGCAGATCAGCTGGATTCCGAATGTATCATCTTCTGACCCGAATGTTAGAGGGATATAGAGAAGTTAACTGGCAGATCAGCTAGTTTTTCTACACTTAACACCTTTTGTCCTATCCTAGAGTAGAAATATTTCGCTGCATTGAGAGAACTACTCTAGATCTAGAAAAGTATTTATTAAGAGAACTTCAAAGACAAAGAAGCTGGGAAATTGCTCCCAAAATGACAGAGGACCATGTTACAAAGTTTACCAGGACAGTATTAACCCTAAACAAGCGATGGCCTTTCACGAGGTGTATTGTAAGCGGTCGCAGCCGTCTAAATATACATTCCCAGCTAATTACAGGATCTCTGAAATCGCACCTACCGGCTGTGTTGAGAGCCTATTGCTCATGTACTAAGCTACTGCACAGCGTTTGGATTCTTTAGATGGCCTTACTATATAAATGTCAATGGTTTTCTTAGACTTTATATCTGAGCTGCTCAGATATAAAGTAAAAAACAAAAACAAAACTGTCTCAGACCTGAGCCAGTTTTGAAGTTTTTTTACTGCTTCGGAAATAGGATCTGGGAGGGTTGGTCTGGTTTGTTCATGTTAATTGAACTGTTAATGTACTTGTAGTAGAAGGAATGCTAGCTGATCTCGGGTACATAAATCATCATTATCTAATGGATACACATATACCTACTTTATATTCACAATCTTAACTCAAAAAAGTACTGCAATCTGCTAATATGAAATTCAAAAGCAACTTGTATCACATTATTTAATTGAATAATTAAAATATATGGGTGTTATCTCACAATACATTCTTATCATTATGAACGTTTAAGATTGTTTTTTCTTGCATTCCCTAAAGCAGGAGAGATAGCCAAGTCTCTTGCCAAAAAAATCAATGGCTAAATGATCCGAGAAGCTAAGGAAAATGTAAATAGTTTGAATGTGAAGTGTAATCTTCCCAAGGATCCTTACAGGCAATGAGAAACAGATATCTTAGCACGAGTGTTTGCATCTAAAGATCCTTACCTTACCATGTCTCCAACTACAACTACCATCATCCCGTTCATTTCCACACCATAGAGTCTAAAAAGACCCATCCTGTTCAAGAGATTGTTTAAGACGAACAATCCAAGCTTTCCTGTAGCCCTATTATAATAAAGAGCACTTGACAAAAAAAACATCAAAGAATTTTATACGCAGATTTATTTAAAGAATATAAGAAGAAATAAATTGTTAACTGAGAGAACAAGAATAGTGATAAAAATAAAAAGTATTATTATTTTAATGAGAACCTTAGTTAATGATGCGTTAGTTTTCAAGATTTAAAGTAAGAATAACCATTTCGATTTGAAGCTAAATACTAAATAATAGATAATAATGGATGTGAAAGCCAACGTTTGCAGGGGCAATGAAATCAGTGACCGTGGAATATTAGAATCAGATCTTAAAAGATATTAAGCAATAAACCACTCGACTCAAAACATTAAATATTATGAATGCTATCGATAGATAATTTATAATCTCTAGTGACTAATAAGTCACTATAAACTTGATGTATACACATACATCTGTATTGCTTATATCATTTACTAAATTAAGTTGCAATATTAAATAATTTTTTTAAAAAATCTAAGAGACTACATTTTTAAATTTATAGCACCTACTTCTTTCTATCCCGCATGCGCATTTAAGTTTTTTTTATTAACCCCTGTATTTTCAAAAGTACTGATTTTTGAAGTAATTTGAATGGTGTGTAGTCCAAGTGATCATAAAACTTATGTATGTGCGGGAATAAAAAAAACAAATAGACTGCCAATTAGTGAATAGAATAGAATAGAATAAAATAGCGTTTATTGTTTTAAACCTACGTTTGTACAATTGAGTTCAGTCTAACAAGTTATGTGTATTTCTTTACATTAAGTAATTATTGATATGCGCAACCTTTAAACATTTAACTTTAAATAGATGTAATATAAAAATCAACAATAACTACATAATAAATAAATAAATAAATAGAGCGTAAATAATTTAACAACAATTTAAAAAACATCAATTAAAAACAAGGGGGCATGAAAAAGTCAGACTTAGCTCTACGTAGTAGACTTTAGCGGCCACCACGGCTGTCCTACTTTTAAAGTCTTCTACTGTCCTCAGATGGAGGCCGGAAGAGTAAAATGTAACCCTTTTTTTACGTCCTAAAATTCCAATTTTAATTTTGAACCGCACGTTTACGTGGCGTTGCGCGCGGACACTTAAGCAGACAACGTTGTCCAACGAACTCGTCCTAAGCATTGGTAAAATGAACATGTGTACAAAATTTCATCAAAATCGGTAAACTTTTATTCAAGTTATCTTCGTACGTTTCAGACACACAGACATGGATCATATTTCGTTAAATGTAGGAAGCTTGCTACGCTCGCTTCGATTACATTATGAAACATACACATATGTCGTGGATGAACGAAGAAATCACATTAAAGAAAATTAACACTTGAATCCTGATCCTTCAATATTAAATCCTTATCCCTTGATACTGTTTTACTCTGACAGAATTGAATCAGCTTATCACTATATAGTCTTGTACTGTATAAAAATGTGTAATTTACTCGGAGTGTTCTATATATAGTGATTACCCGATGTCATTGAACTTTATTTTGAGAATATAATATCAAGAATATGTATATGTGCAACGATAGAAATAGTTTTAAGTATAATCAACACGTGACATCTCATCTCTTGATAAATTTAGAGAAGAAAAAGAAGAAACAAACAAATATTGAGTAATTTAATAAAGAGAAAATACGTACGTACAATAGAAGTATGAGAAGAGCATCGAGTGAAATGTAAATAGTTGTTTTCTTGCAGTGTTGTGCCCATGTTTTGTACTTCGGAGGTTCAGGTGAGAGACAGAGTCGAGCTAAGCAGGTTACGGTCGGGCAGAGACTTAGTATTATACCAAGAACAAGAATGCTGATAACTCCACCTTCGCCTTCGATTACCTATAACAATAACACTTCTTTCTTTGAAACTATGTCATTACAGGACAAAAAGCCTTTAGGCTTTGAGGCTGTTCAAAAGGGAACTAATCTATGAAATGGCCACTTTATCTCTTGAAGTCTGAAAGGAAGTAGAACTACACATGTTTCAAAAAAGAAAAAAAAAGAATGTTTCAACCATAAGCTTTAGAGTTTACATCGGTATTTAGAGGATTCAAAATGTTTTTAAGCCTCCATGAAAACCAGCAGGTAATTTAACTACAGGAATAACAAAATTAAAAACTTTAGATCATAGTTTAAATGATGTTTAGATAAAACTAAATATTACTACGTTTCCATGAGTTTTGAAAACTGTTTTGAAATTCAATTTTTAAGTTTTTGGTAGTTTTCATATTACGGAAAGTTTAAATTTAAATTTAATTCAAATTATAATTATTATTAACTTCGGGAAACAGACAGAAAAATACACTCCAGCGCCGGGATTTGAACCACGGGTCTCCTATATTTCCAGTACAGGTGCTCTTACCAACTAAGCTACGCAGGAGAATGATTTTTCACTGCCGTAATCGATAACTAGTCCCGAATCCAAGCTTTCAATATTCATACACATACAGGAGACCCGTGGTTCAAATCCCGGCGCAGGAGTGTATTTTTCTCTGTCTGTTTCCCGAAGTTAATAATAATTATAATTTGATTTAAATTAAAATTTAAACTTTCCGTAGTATGAAAACTACCAAAAACTTAAAAATTGAATTTCGAATTGATTGTACAAGGTACAGGTACTAATTGAGTACTTTATAATTATAAGCGTTAATTCTCGGTTTAGTTCTAATGTCATAAATATTGATTTTATAAATGTGTATGAATATTGAAAGCTTGGATTCGGGACTAGTTATCGATTACGGAAGTGAAAACTCATTCTCCTGCTTTGCTTAGTTGGTAAGAGCATCTGTACTGGAAATACAGGAGACCCGTGGTTCAAATCCCGGCGCTGGAGTGTATTTTTCTCTGTCTGTTTCCCGAAGTTAATAATAATTATAATTTGATTTAAAACTGTTTTGGTTTAAAACCAAAAGTAAGTAAGTACCGAAGTAATTTATTGATTTAAATATATTATTACAAAACAAAATTTTACAAATTTCAATTGTATTATACAAATACTTAAATACAAATATACAAAAAACAGGGTTTTTTTATAGCATAAAAAATAGGTATTAAACTAATACAAATAAAATTTATAAAATTATAAATGCAAGTTAATATAAACAAAGAAAGACATTTTTTTTGGGGGGGGGGGTTTAGTCCCGTTCAACAGCTTAGGTCACTACAGGACGGGGGTTACCCGGCAGTTACTCTATACTATCTACTAGATGAGATCATCAGTGTGAAACATGTCTCACCTCTCTGGGATTCGAAATCACAGCCGGGATTTGGACCTTGGTTTCAGAGTCAATTGTTTTGTATATGTAACAACGCATTTATGTTTGGAGATTAAAGAAGCCTCAAATTGCCTCCTAGAAGGAAAACATTGAAACAGGAGGCTCGAAGTGTTACCATGAGGAGTTTTCACAACAATTTTGAAAACTTTTAACTCCCAGAGTAGTGAGTTAAGTGAGGTTTATCTCTACTTAGCCTACCTACTGCGCATGTCTCAATTCTGTTTTCAATTCAGTACCCGTTTCCATGCTATTTTTTCAAAACAGTTTCAATACAAAACCAAAAATTAGCTGTAGTGACCTTTAACTCAAAACATTTTGAAATCACCGTTTCCATGAGGTTTTGAACACCAAAACCGTTTTCAAAACAGTTAAGAAAACTCAAGGAAACGTATTATATATTTATTGCTAAATAAGTGTACAGCATCAGTGTACCATACTAAGTAAATTATACTTGTTACAACTGCCAATAATTTTTTTTTTTACTATCCAACATATTCTGTGTATCTTGTTTTAGCATTATCGACAAGAAAATAAATTGCTTTTTTTACCCAAGAGTTCTGCATCAGAATAATCGCAGAGAAGAGAAAAAGAAAATAACAATATTTATATACGTTTTGTCTGTTCAATGTATACGATTTTAACTTATTTTACTGTTAATACGATTTATTGAACAACTTGAAATAATCCAAAAATGATTCAAAGCATCAGTGTCTGCTTGGTGGAAACCGTCGTTGGATAGAATAAATCACGTGTTATGAGCAAAAATATATATTAAAATATTTTTTTCTTTTACATTCACTGCAATGTTCAAAGTCTTAAGGCTTCTTAAACAAATGTTTCTAATCTCTAATGCAAAATCCTAGACACAAACCCCTTACACACTTATAATGTTTCGGTCAGTGACCGATCTGTTAAGTGAAGCTGTAAAATACAAATGCCATAGTGAAACCAAAGATTTACTGGAGCTAAATCCCCTGTTTCTTTCAAAAAAATTAGTAAGCTTAGTTCTTATTAACAAAACAAAAATAATTTGTGTTGCAACGAATAAATTATATTCATACGTTATACGTTATATTAGTAATTCTTTACTGAGAAAAACTTTCCTTATTCGGATCAATATAAGCGGGATTTGGCCGATATTAAGCCGATCGTTTCATGGAACAAACGGGGGACATATTTGGGGACTGTATTTGGTCAAGCGATCTTCTAAAAGCATGGTGAACAAAAAATGTACTACGGGTGAAGTTGGATAAAAAAAATTGTGTCATTTGGCTCAATTTTATACCCTCGTTTAAAATCTTTCAAGCTAATATCCCCCGCTTTATTATGTTCTGATCAATAGCACCGGGAAAATCGGCCCGAACTTCCAAACTTCCTCTTAACAGCTAAATGCATCATAACTTTATAAATGAATTGTCATTTAATAAAATATTGATGATATAATCAATTCAGCAAAATTTGATGTATAAATGTTCAAAATCAATCACGCTAAAAAAGGGTCATAACCGAAAGGATAGTGAACTCTCATCTCGTTTGATATCTATGTCCAAACACTGACCACATACATTAGATGTATAAATGTTCAAGACCAATTACACTAAAAAAGGTCATAACCGAAAGGATAGTGAACTCTCATCTCGTTTGATATCTATGTCCAAACACTGACCATATACATAAGATGTATACATTTTTAAGATCAATAATGCTAAAGATCATAACCGAATGGTTAGGGGACCCTCATCCTCATCTCGTTTAATATCTATGTCAAAACACTGACCACATAATGTGAGTTCGGATCCTATGGAGGTAATAGCTGTTTTTCATTGATGATCGTAGATAAATAAAGTGAGCTGTTTCACAACCTTGTAATGAACTTACGCAAGCTCCAGTAATAGAATTTGGAGGAAAAAACACTTATTCGAACCTAGCAATTAGGTAACTTATTTGAGCCAAGTTATATTTCATTATATATTGTTTTGCTGAAGAATTCATTGTAAAAGGTTACATTGTAAGGTTATGAAATAAAAATAAAAACAATACTTGATAAATTATAAATAACTTGTTAATACAAAGAAGTTATTTTATTTTTTTAAACATTTTACGGCTTATTTGTGTAAGTTAACATCAGTATGAAGTTAAATATAGTAATTAAATTACTTTCACAGACTTGCACAAAACTCTATAATTACTTGAATACAATATGAAAACAAGCAACAACCATGTAAATTACTTATTCATTATCTGGAGTTGTAATATAACAAAAACAAATAACACAACTTCATACTTTACTGGTAGAGCCTGTATTATTATAATAATTTTAATTTTTAATTCTTTCTACATTTATTTCTTTGCTAAAACCAAGCCTTAAAAAATAAGTAAAAAAAAAAAATTATATATATATATATAAATATAAATATATATTTTACAGTCTGTCGAAATATTATTTGTATTTGTAAAAACAGAAAGACCCCGATAATTTGGTTAAGGCCCCTATAATTTATTTTGTATTAGTTATTTATTATTTAATAATTTATTTATCCTCTTAACTTAAAAACATGTACTAGAGTTTCTGTGCATTATCAACCTAGATTCTTTTCAAGGTTTGATTGAAAGTAAAACTCGGTGAAAATATATCAGGTAAATTAAAGGGTAAAATTAATTATTTGGTTTAATTATGATATTTTAAATCTAATAGATATCAGTTTAAAGCTCTTTCATTAGTCGGATGTACTACAGTGGGTAAATGTATGCATTAAAGTGATAGGTATCTGTTACATATAACTCATAGCAGAACTAGACTTCACAAATCTAAGGTTTGCTTATTAAAAAATGAACTTATGAAAAAACGCACGAACGATAAATTCTATTATTTCTTAACTTAGTTTTATTTTAATCGAGTAATTGAAATTCATGAATATTAAATAAATTTATGAACTTGATAAAAGTCTAATTTAGAATTTCATGCATTTGCAGTTAATCATGGCTGTTAGTACAGATAGGAGTGGCGAAAGTTCCGCAGGCCCCCAAGCTACGAAATGGCCTCCAGAGTCGTGCATTAACCATAATATACGGACCTCTAAACAACCATATAAGACGCAGATAGAGAGTCTAAAAAGAAATGTCATTAATTGGTAAGTTTTTAAAAATCTAAATAATTAATAATGTTATGCAAAATTCATTAAGAAACGCTGAGACATAGTACACTAACAATTCTGAGAAAAAAACAGTATTCATTGTTTTGCGCACTCCTTCTATATAGGTGTGGGTTGCCGGTCATTTAAAATATTTTGATTTAATTTTGATACTTAGGGGCTCCAATAAAGGCAAATTATTGAATGTGACCAGACTGATTCTAAGCTTTATCGGCATTTGGTCTGAAGGCGGAGCATCACTTATAACGAGATTTTTTTGTATCATGTCTCTCTCAGCATACTTGCTTATCGGAATGATATCTTTCTGGTATCACACTACTGAAGACATTATAACTTACGGAGTGACACTTGGTATGACAATCGCAGGTTTTCACAATATAGTCAAGACTTTATGGTGAGTACTTTTTAAATATATTAACTTTTTAGTTAGTTCTTCCGGTGTTAACCATGCATCAACCGGAACCGGTCTGTGTTTTGCTTATGGAGTCAGTTAAGTCAACTGAGTAGAAGCCATCAACTAAAGCTGTCACCGTGAATTCTTAAAGAAGATTCTTGAAATACTATAAGATCTTATACACCTATAACTGAGGAGTTTCTAAATAGGATTCTAGGGAGCAGAACACAATTGCGGGTCCCTCTGGCAGCTTATTCTTTTTGAAGGCGCTAGTGACTGCTTCTGAAGCCAGACTTAGCTTTCTTTCATTCACAAAAGTTCTTTGTGATCTCTTCGGGAAGCAAGCGTCGAAGTTGGTAACAGTAGTTTGGTTCAGCAATATCAAGTAAGGTTGACCAATTTCTTGTCATTATCTCCTTCCAGAGTGGGATGGCTGAGATCCATTCGCGTACTCCTCCAAGGGTCTTCCACCTTCCCTCACTCCCTCAGCATCAACCTTCTCTTCTAATTATAGTTACAATTTTATGGTACCATTTATTTTTAATTTATTATTTTTAATAGCCCAGCTAAATAACCTTGTAGACTACAACCGTCTATAGTTAGAAGATTACTTGTTGCTTAAGGTGCACAAAGTCGGGTTTTTTTATTACTGCGGAACCATGTTTATTTTACTTTTTTTAATACTATATATTACTCAAGATTTCCTGCTGTTCAATTAAGCAACATTCATTATTTTCCAATCAATATAATTTTTTCCTTCCTATTATAAAGAGAAAGTATTGTGAAGGCGCGAAAATTCTATTTTGAAGGAATTACACATTTTAAGGTCCCGAGTCCATAAAATTGGATTTTAAAAATGTCTGACTGCCGTCTGTGCAGATGCGTGGAGCCTAAACTACTGGGCCGATTTTGACGAAATTTGGCATACGCATAGTCAGAAAAATCATACCCCGATGCGAAATCGAGACATTAATTTTAACCCCAAATTTAGGAGCACCCCAAAAAAAATGAAAAAATTTATAAGCCGTTTTTATTGATAAGCCGTTTTCCCGGGAATAATCTAGTTCCTGAGAAAGTAGCTTTAAACGCGAACGAAGAGAGGCCGGGTTCGATTCCCCACCAAGGAGAAGTTATTTTTAAGATATATTTTGATAAAATTTTCAATAACAATTAAATGTGCCAATAAAAACTAATAAATGGAAAACACCGGGTAAAGTAATTATGAACCAGTAAATGAGAAAGTTTGTATGAGTTGTCTCGGACCGATTTTCTTTCTTTATTTCACTCCTGCTGTTGAAATTCAAAAGATCAAGTAATTTAATAAATCAATTAAACAATAATGCTAGAATTTATATTTTCATATGCAAATATGGTTCTAGGCAATTCTATTTCTGGCAGCTTAGAAAAGCCAGACTAAAATGTATGGATTTTTGTTTATTATCAGGTGTTTTTTAAATTCAGAGAAGATAGGCTGGCTGGTAAATGAACTTGAGAGAATAACAATAGAAAATGTATCCAAAGAGAATACACATCGACAGGAATTCACAAAAGCTGTTAAAATTTCAAAAGTTCTCTCTATTTCCCTGATTGTCATGATGGTCCTCATATGTTCAATGGAAACACTGTACTGTTTACTTCTCGGTAATAATGAACACAGACTCATGTTCAATCTCTACAGCTTCATTGATCCTACCAGGTTATTTATTCTATATATTCCTATATTCTGAAGTATTCGATTATTTTTTCCTATACTGTATCACACATGTGATTCTTGTATTTATCTAACATTATTCAAGTACCGTGTATATTGATGATATCTTGATTGTTCTGCAGGTATTATTACCAGGCGCTATTTTTTCAATTTTTTTACTGGATCTGGCCCATACCTATTTTTATAACGACATTAAATTTGCTTATGTCCTTTACCATGCTTACTGTTGCTAATCTTTCAGTCCTGGAAACTAATTTTGGAGCTGCTCCTTTAAACATAAGTCACTCTATAGACCTTCATAATGACATAATAAGGTTGGAGTTTTCATTTTTATTTGCTTATTACAAATAATATAACATTGGAACACGCAATAGTAATAAAGTTTACAACAAAAATCGACCTAAGATACATAATGTAGTCAGAACTTAATCAGATAAACATGCAAGTGTTAATATGTAGTATTAATTGGGATTGTATGGTATTTATTCTTAACTAGATTTCATCCCTTACTCCGCGCGAGGCTTGTGCTAGAAATGATTAGTGACCATTGTCACCCAGATTTTTTACATACATGTATAACATCAACTATGACTATAACATTGACTATGTTTCCTACTATCATATTGACCAAACCAGAAGCTATGTGATCGTTCTGTAGAACGAACATTTTTCATGTCTCTAATTTCAAAATTCAGACACTATACTCTTTTTAGGGTTTTGTAGATTCTTCTCAAAACCCTTATGCCGAGGGTGATGTGTCCGTCTGTCCGTCGCTCTTTGGTTCATAGGGCCCGAACCGTTTAAGCTAAAGAGCTGAAATTTGAAATACTGGTGTAACTTTTTGACCCAACCACAGGAAAAATATACAGAAATTCAAAATTAAATATGCGCATGCGCAATTCGCAAAAATGTTATAAACTCAAAAATTTATATTTTTTTTAATTTTCGAGTGGGGTATCAAATGAAAGCTGCTGAAGAGTAGGACGCAAATATATATAAGCTTTTGTAAATTTTGCATTCCTTAATGGGTAAAAAAATCAAAATATACCCAAAAAAACAATTCCCCCCCCCCCCCCAGCCACTATACTTCGGCTGGTCCTCAAAAATTTCGAAATAATTCATGCTAATGCCTTATTGTGGGGCGATGAAAATTCCGGGAGTTTGAGGCATCGAAAGAGTCTTGAGGTCAACTGGCACCAGAAAAACTTTAAATGGGGGGGGGGGGGGGGGAGTATTCTGCAGCGTGAATTAAATTAAATACTTCAAGAGGTGATTCTACTCCTAAAAAAACTTTTTCTCAAAACGTTCTGGAGTTCTCATTTGTTTATTTTTTTTAAATATTTTAATTTTAAAAAACAAACTATTACGACTGAATATTTTTGATATGCACCATTTTAAAGGGGTTTTACTTTAATTTGCCCGTAGTATATATAGAGAGAGAGAGAGAAAGTATTGTAATTCGCGAAAATTCGATTTTGATGGATTTACATGTTTTAAGGTCCACTGAGTCCAAAATGAAGTTTTAAATAATCTTAAATTTTAAATAAGTATAAATTTTAAATTTAAGCTAAGTTGTTGCATTTTGTCAGCTTTAAAAAACCTAAAGCTCCCAAAACAAAATGTTTATATTATAGTTAACGATACTCATTGAATAATACCTTTGGAATATAAATATATATCATTAGGGTCAGACAATGTAATTAGCAATCCATCGACAATGTCATCAATGTCATTTATTATATATATATATATATGTGTGTGTGTGTGTGTGTGTGTATATATATATATATATATATATATATATATATATATATATATATATATATATATATATATATATATATATATATATATATATATATATACATATATACATACATATTTATACAGTGTCCCGGATCGACGCATGAATAGGTGAAAAATACTAAAATTTTTTGAATTAAAATTTCAACTTCTGGGGTTCAGCCCTGCTTGGATAGAAACTAATTTATGTCATAATTTAAGTTTCGAAAAATCAAGTATGTCTTGGAAATTTACATAATAGTTATTTTTCCCACTAGTAAAGTGCTTCTTCTCTAGGAGATACGACAAAATGGTATTAGAAAAAGTTGTTCAGAGAGAAAAACTGAGTGAGAATGCAAAATTTGAAAACTCTCTGCTTACATTGATATATTGCATTATTTACCACTCCATAGTATGTCTATTGTGGTGTTAAAAATAGTAAAAAATAATAATTTTAGTGGTGTTTTCTGTGCCATAAAATTGGTTTAAAATTTCGAAAATACCTCTATAAATATTATTATGTTAGTACAAAATTAAATTTAATCGTGAATTATTTGTGTTTTGTTATTGTTATTATTCTTATTTCTTATAATAAATATTTAAAGTTCTTAACGGACGATTAAAAGTAAACTAAATTTTTTTGCACTTGCATAATTTATCAATTTTGTAAGAACTTTTCCTCACGAAATTTTTGAATATCTTCAACAATTGAAAAAATATTAAATAATGCAATATGTCAAAGTAGGCGAAGCGTTTTAAAATGTTGTATTCTTACTCAGTTTTTCTCTCTGAACAATTTTTTCTAATACCATTTTGTCATATCTCCTAGAGAAGAAGCACTTTACTAGTGGGAAAAATAATTATTATATATATTTCCAAGACATACTTGATTTTTCGAAACTTAAATTATGACATAAATTAGTTTCTCTCCAAGCAGGGCTGAACCCTGGAAGTTGAAATTTTAATTAAAAAAATTTTAGTATTTTTCACCTATTCATGCGTCGATCCGGGGACACACTGTATATATATATATATATATTATATATATATATATATATATATATATATATATATATATATATATATATATATATATATATTATATATATATATATATATATATATATATATATATATATATATATATATATATATATATATATATATATATATATATATATATAACAAAAAAAATTAAAAAATAATAGTGAACATTTTTAGATTTGTCAGAGTTTTGAATGAAGTATTGAGACCTGTTCTTATATCTGAACTGACTGCAGGTTCAATGCTTACTTGTATCTGCACCTATTCGTGTGTTAAGGTTATTATAACATTTTTATTTAAATATTTTGTATTATGTAATTCAATCTAGACATTTTAACAATAATTATTTTAACCGATAGTTAATGATTTATTTATTTATTGAACAAATTAAATTAATTATTTTGTATTCATAAATTGGTTTGTGTGTTGTAGAGTACAACAATGCAGCAAAAATGTATTACTTATTCGCTACTGTTATGTCAGTTTGTTATACCTTGGTTTATTTGCCGTTGCGGAAGTATTCTAGAAGAAAAGGTAACTTTAACAATATTTTTTATCTATTTAAGAGATGTAACCACCTTAAGTTAGCATTAATTACGACTTATTTACACCCTTTTAATTTGCTTCATGTTTGTTCGGGAAAAATCTTGTGAACTAAATTTGATCAACTTCCCGACTTCCTATAAAGCGCATTATTTGTGATACTGATTATGTATTTCTGATGAGAATACAGTAATCAGCCATCGATTGACCAAATTATATTAATACCTATTAGCAGTTAATTTTAGATACATTTTGGCTGTAAAGTTTATTTTATTTTAAATAAACAAAACCAGTGACCGGTGGTAAGTGAGGTTATTTTCGTTTAAATTATTTAATTTTATAAGGCAAAGATTTCGCTGTAGGGTAGAGCAGGCTCGATTGGAAGCCTGTTACACTCACCTTGGGACCTCAACCACCAAAGCACCCCTCCCCTAGCCACATCTACGTATCTCCAGTTCAACCGGACAGTATTATATTATAAATCTTTACAAGTATCACCACAACTAATTTCTACGCAGCAATACCCGCTTTTATTAGGTCCCCAGAGGCAAAATCATAAATCACTCTGAAATTTAGCAGAGAGACATGCCCGTTTTTATTAATAAATAAATCCGTTTTAAATAAATAAATTTCCAAAATTGTAATAAGAAATTCAAGAATTCAACATCGACCACTGACGGCTTGGTGAAGTTAGGATAGGTTACAAGATTTGATGTGTTAAAGGCTAAAAAGTAGAAAATAATATAAATTCAATAATTAAATTAAAATAAATTACGATTTCAATAATGAAATTCAAATAAATTATAAATTCAATAATGTTTAATTTTTGGTTCTCTTTCCTATAATACCAATCCAAAAAAATATTTAAATAAAAATAAAAACCCGCTTTTATGAAACATGCACTAAGCTCGACAAAAGGGATTTTTTAACAGCCACATTACTACAAGCGATCACAGTTGTTGCGTGTATTTATTTTATTTTGTTAAATATAATATTATATATTATTTTTTTGGATTAGTATTACAGGAAAGAGAACACAAAACATAAACATTATGATTTGAATTGTTTGTACTTTAGAGCGCAAAGTTAACCGATGCAGTTTACTCTAGTCGCTGGATTGAGCTGAAACCTAAACAAAGGAAGGAAATAATCATACTAATGATCGCTACTAATCGGCCTTTACAGATAAAACTAAGCAGGACTCACATTGTCAACTTTGCTTATTACACCAGTGTAAGTTCAGATACCAATTTCTCTGATATACGATTGACTTTATTAAGGGCGATCCTGTATATAAGACCCTTAAAAGACAAATTCAGAACTCTTTGTTTATTGTATCGTTAAAGTTTCAAAACGGGATTCACTTCTTCTCTCAAGAGATCTTTTGTTCTCATTTTAGTTGATGGATTCAATCTTTTATTTATATATCTATTTTATTTTGTTTTAAAAAATCTATTCCCAAGAAAGCCCCTAGATGTAGATCTATGTTTAAATTGGCAGTCTGATAAGCCTCCCTAACGCCGGATCCCCACGTACCTAGCCACTTTAAATATAAGTACATAGTTAAATTTAACTATTTAAAGTTATTCGAAGCCCTTAACACACCGACCTGGATCATCGTCTCCAGCAGGTTCGCCATTTTTATTACTCGCTTATTTGTTAAAGGACGTACCTACAGTGAAGAAAAGCTGACTAAACTCAACTCAACCGGTAGCTATCTAGATAATAGATTTATTTACAGGGATCTATCTTCCTATCTAAATTCATTAAAGATTAACCTAAACTACACAGATCATTTTAACAGCTCTCCCTCCTATTTTTAACCGGCTATTTGAAGATTGAATGCAACCAGATAATTTTATCAACCTATCAATTCAACACTAGTCAAAAAGTATATTTAATAAATAATAATACTTTTGTTTTAATGTTTCAGTATATTCAACTGTCCTATTCATTTTTTACTCTGGCTCTTAGTCTGGATTCAAAAAACAAATAAATAATAAGTATTGTTATTTTATTAATAGTGTAGATAATAAATAGAGAAACATTTAAAATTGATTTCTTTTAAAATCCTATTAATATTTCATTGTTGATATTCTCTTGAGTCTAAAAAAAGAGATATAGATGTCATGCGCAATGTGATCACCTAATGTGTGCATTCAAAGTTTGCAGTTAAGTTTGTACGTTGTTTATAATTTTAATAAAACAGAATAGAGTGAGAGAGAGAGAAAACAGGTCATTAGTGTATTTTTGATGAACCTAATTTTTTATTGCATTTATTAATATTACCTTCAGTGAAAATGTAGTTCCTGAAATGCTCCCATTCATGTAGCTCTTAATTAAATCTGTAACAAAAATAAACAATAATTAATAATATTTGTTCTATTTGTCCCTTTTATTATTAGTATTCTGTTGCCTGTGGGTCGTTTAAGGGTAAATTAAGAATAAGATCACAAATGTTCAATATTTGTCACGACCCACAAGCAACAGAAGACCAGCAATAATTAAGTTTAATAAAATTCCAATCTGTAACCACATTTTGACCACAGCCCTAGACCTAATGAAGGACATTATCAGGACACTGGCACACCTCTAAAAAATCCAATAAATTTGTTATGAAAAAAATTAGGCTAAAGTAACAATATTTATAAACAGCCATATTTAATCTCTTGATTGATACTTGGCTATTTTAAAATAAAATGGTGGACCAGTCCCGATACCAGCTAAAAAACTCTTAAAAGGTTTCTAACTAGGGATCGCGTGGCTCTATCACTAAAGCGAGCGTATAATAACTATGTATTGAATATTGAGAGAATAGATAATCATGATGGTATTAACAAAAGATAGGTAAAGAGTAATGATGACGATCGTAATCTAAGAGAATCTAGTAGCGGGGACGTACCCTGCATTCTTACTACTCCATTAAATACACGCTTCGGACATATCTTTTTTAACTATTATAAAACGTCGTTTAACTCCTTCGTGTCGCGGATTTCACCGGAAAACAAGCTGTTTATTATAAAATGTATCACTTCACCAACAAAAAAACTTCTGCTTGAATGAAGTTTTTATTCATTTCTACTTTAGACGATGTACATACAGTTTTATAAAAAAAAAAGTTGTTTTCTCTATTTTAAACGTTTAGGTCCGCTTTAATGGTATTAACGATCTTTACCACTTCACAGCGGTGTTGCTGTAGGTTTTAATAAAAAAATTTCCGTCTTATCAAATAGGTGATGATAGAATCTTTTACCGTCCTGAAATTCCAATTTTACATTTGAAGCTTGAACGTTTACGCGAGCGTTGCGCGAGAGCTCTTCGATGGATAACGAACGCTGTCCAACGAGATTAGCCTAAGAATTAGTGAAAGGAATATGTATACTACATTTCAACCAAATCGGAAACTTACTCAAGTCATCGTCAGACACGTAACGTAACGTTACAGACAGACAGACAGAGAGGATGCATAATTTGTTGAATGTAAGAAGCTCACTACAATAAATTTGGTACTTACCAGTCTTGTTGCACTACGTTAAGCAACACAATAAAGAATGATAAATGTTATAAGCATAATGTGCCCCTTTTTTAAATTCGCATAAAAATACTGTATATTGATTATATATATTACAATATTGATTGTGGAAGGAAATTTTCAAAATAGTAAATGAGTTAGTGTTATATATAAATAATAGATGTATCTTAGTGAGAAACTCAGTTAAGTATATACATTATATGTTATAAATAAACATCACTGACTCGACTTTTTACATTTTTTTTTTTTTTTTTTTTTTTTCGGCATTTAAGATGAACTTTTCTTAGAGATAAAGTTAAATTAAAAACGGTTTTGTAGATGATTATTCATAATTCATACGACTATGCCTCCATTATTTTAAGATAATGCAGTATTTAATTTAATCTCTTGAAATTTAAAACACTACTTATTTCCCACGTTTGCTTTATTTAGTCTATATTTAAGAATTAATAACATTTAAGTATTTAATGAATAAGTCTGAAGACTTTCCATAAAGTAAAGAGGTTTTAGTTAAAAATAAAACATTTTACTGTTGCATAAATAATTCGTTCTTTAGGGTTTTGTAGATACTTCTCAAAACCCTTATACCGAGGGTGATTTGTCCGTCCTTCGCTCTTTGGTTCATAGGGCCCGAACCGTTTAAGCGAAAGTACTGAAATTTGAAACACTGGTGCAACTTTTTGACCCAACCACAGGAAAAATATACAGAAGTTCATAATTAGATTTGCGCATGCGCAATTCGAAAAAATGAGGTAAACTCAAAAATTTATATTTTTTAAAATTTTTGAGTAGGGTATCAAATGAAAGCTGCTGAAGAGTAGGACACAAATATATATATGATTTTTTAAATGTTGCATTCCTTATTGGTTAAATAAATCAAAATATACCCAAACAAATTCCCCCCCCCCCCCCCCCAACTATAGATACAAATTTTCCCACTATAGATCGGCTGGCGCTAAAATTTTGAAATAATTCATGCTAATATCTTATTGTGGGGCGATGAAAATTCCGGGAGTTCATCCCAAATTTTCAAAAATTGTTCATTTTGGGCGCAAAAAAGTGAAGTGCGCCCAAAATTTTATTATTTTTAAATTTTGAGTTGGGTATTAAATGAAAGCTGCTGAAGAGTAGGACACAAATATATATATGCTTTTTTAAAATTTGCATTCCTTATAGGGGAAAAAAATCAAAATATTCCCAAAAAAATCCCCCCCCCCAACCACTATAGATCGGCTGGTGCTAAAATTTTGAAATAATTCATACTAATACCTTATAGTGGGGCGATGATATTTCCGGGAGTTCATTCCCAAGTTTTAAAACTTACCAATTGTGTGCGCGAAAATTTGGAGTGCGCCCAAAATTGTATTTTTTAAAAATTTTGAATTGGGTATCAAATGAAAGGTGCTGAAGAGTAGGATACAAATATATACTTGCTTTTTTAAATTTTTAATTCTTTATTGGTTTTATAAGTCAAAATATACCCCCAAAAAAATTTTATATAATGGCTGGTCTTAAAATTTTGAAATGATTCATGGTTACACCGTATGGTTGGGCGATGAAAATTTCCTAAAAAATGTAATTTATCTTGTCGTTATTACCTATAAAAAACATTGTGACCTCCCGGGGTATTGAACCCGGGACCCTTAGGATCGAAGAAAAAAAATCATAATTACATAACGGGTATGCTTAATCATCTACAAAACCCTAAAAAGTACTTGGACGCAAGTACTTCCCTGTGATTTTTTTTTAAACTTCTTGGATTTCTTTCAATATTTGAACAGTAGAAGGAAGATTTTAGGTTTATAGTAAACCTTTATTTTAACTAGTTCAGAAGTAAACAAAAATACACTGCCAATTAGTGTGGCACATAGCTTCCTCACATCCTATTATGTATTGTTTTATTACTTTATTGTTATATTGCTTATTGTGTAAGAACAATTAACATTTTTTAGAATCTTTAACACTTTATAGGGGTGTCGCTGTAGGTCTTACTAAAAAATTGTATTTGTAAAAAATGTTCGTCTCATTGAATAGATAAGGTATGATTTTTTTCCCGACCGAAAATTCCAATTTTAAATTTGAAGTTCACGTTTACGCGAGCGTTGCGCGTGAACGCTTGGACGGATAACGTTGTCCAACGATCTCGACCTGAGCATTGGTAAACATTTCTACCAAATTTCATCAAAATCGGGCAACATTTACTCAAGTTATCGTCGCACGTTTCATAATTCGCGGACACACAGACCGACAGACAGACAGACAGACACGGAACCAAAAATGTTCCCTGTGAAACGGATTTCTGTCTTGGAATTTTTAAAATCGGAGGCATAAAAGTTTTTCGTTCTCAAAAGTGAACACAATGCTTCCGGTACCTTCGGTAAGCTCGGAAGCAAAAGGTAGAAATAGCATAATGAAAGTTTAAGAATATGATAAGTAGAGATAATCATTACTATTAATGAACACGAGGAACACAAAACCCACGAACTTAAGAATAAGTGTCATCTATTTATTTCATGCCATTAAGAAAAGGAAAAACGAAACAACAAAAAGGAAAGGAAGTGAGAAAACAGAAAGAATAGAAAGAAAAGAAAGATAAAAATTATAAAGTAAATAACAAGGAAATAGAAATAAAAGAAATACAGAAAGAAGGAAGAAAGGAAGAAAACAGAAAGAAAAAAGAAAGAAAGGAAGAAACCAGGAAGAAATTAAAGAATGAAGAAGAAAAGAAGGAAAGAAAAAGAAAGAATAAAGATGAAATGAAGGAAGCAAAATGAAAGAAAAAAAGTAAAGAAGAAATAAAATGACACTTTTATTATAGTAAACAAACTAAACACTAAATATAGACTGATATTCCTATAATGACATCAAAAGTCGAGTAACGATAAAAAGGTATACAATAAAAGGGTTTTATCTCCAGTAGGGAGAAAAAGTTATGATTTTGTATTTGTTTAGATGGACTAAAGTAAGTCTTTTCTTCCCTGAACTCAAAAAGTAGGGCGAAAAAGTAAGGATTGCCAACTTAATTATTTTATAAATAGTAGAAAATTAATGGCTAATGTAATGAAGTTGTTGAAATCAAGTTGGCGACACTGCTTTTTCGACCTTCTTTATCATTGTTTATAACCTTTATCTAAATAACCTTCTATTTTAGTTTCATTCCAATTCTTATTTGCTTTTAATATTAAATCTCTTATATCTGATATTAAAAGTGCTAATAATTATTGGTATTTATTAAAATAATAAATAAAAAGTGTGCAATGGACGAAAATGTGTATTATCTCCCTACTGGAGATAAAATATTGTATGTACCTCGTGTGTAAAATGCCAGTATTCTCCTCGTGATAATTATCTCCCTCGGCTGCGCCTCGGGATTTAGGGACCATGGTTCCTTCGGCTTCGCCTCCAGAACCAACTTTTTCGCTCAGGGATTAATGGCTTACTTTACTCCCTAGGTGCATAAATAACTATTTTTTTTAACTATAACGTAAATAAAAAAGAGCTTAGAAGGGGTAAAAGAAGCATAGTGAAGAAATTACACTATTTTACTTTGTTACCCACCTTTTTACTTTCTCAATAAAGAGAAAGTATTGTGATGGCGCGAAAATTCGATTTTGAGATTTTGATAGATTTACACGTTTTGAGGTCCCCTGAGTCCAAAAAAGTGGTTTTTAAAAAATGTCTGTCCGTCGTCTGTCGTCTGTCTGTGCAGACGCCTGGAGTCTAAACTACTGGGCCGATTTTGACGAAATTTGGCATACATGTTCAGAAAAATCATACCCCGAGGCGAAATCGAGAAATGAATTTTAGCTCCAAATTTGGGGGCGCTATCCCCCAAAAACCCTGAAAAAACGTGAAAAAAAAATATTTCTCGAAAACGGTTCCGACGATTTTGATTAAAAAATTCTAAAATGTAGTCCATTTAAATACGGATCCAACGATATAAGCCGTTTTCCCGGGAAAAATCTAGTTCCTGAGAAATAAGCTTAAAACGCGGACGGAGAAAGCCCGGGTTCGATTCCCCGCCCAGGAGATGTTATTTTTATGATAAATTTTGATAAAATGTTCAATAATAATTAAATTTACATACGAAAACATAATAAATGGAAAACACTGGGCCAAATAATTATGACCTCGTATATGAGAAAGTTTGTCTGAGTTGTCTCGGACCGATTTTTTATTTCGAAATTATACACATGTGTATTCACAAAAGTGTGATATATTCCATTATCCTAAAGTACATTGGACTAAATATCCCTTTGTCTAAATAGTTATTAACTTTGTTACCATCAAGATTTTATGGATATCAATAAAATAACAAATGGATATCAACAAGGTAGGTAACAAATTAAAAGTCTTATGACCTTTTTTACTTTATTACTCAACACTTTCTTTTCTGTTATGGTGGGTAACAATGTAAGAGAGTACCGAATCAATATGAGCTAGAATTAGTAAGATCGTATAACTAGTTAGTACTAGCAGGTTAGTACGAATCCCCTGTACATAGGTCAATTAGTCCCTGTAATTATAGGTCATAATAGTTTAGGTCCATTTTACAAGTCACGTGGTTGAGAGTTCCAGCCATTTCACACGTAATGCCTCTATAAAGTGAACTACCGAAGCGACAATGATGTGATCATTAATGAGCAGAGACCTTCAAATGCCTTTTTGCCATGGCGCCATACTAAAATGCCACATTTTGCCTATTTTTCAGTAAAAAGCCACATTTTGCCGATTTTCGGTAAAATGCCACACTTAGTGCCACATTTTGCCTTATTTGGGCTAAGTTCTGAGAAAAAAAATTGAAATATTCTAATATTCTAAGGGGTTCTGCTACAACCCATAAAACCAGGTAAGATACGCCCTTGCAGGGCAGGATTCCAAGGTGCTGAGGATTCCCCAAGTGACATGGATTCCTATCTTAGGGTAGTGACACACTTCGTCTCGGGTAGAAGTTCTAAGGTTAAAAAAAATCAAGTTTAAAGCCGCGTGTAGCAAATAATCTGGGGAAAGACGCAGGTAGTGTTGTGTTCAATACCAATTACCCTTAAAAGGTATAAGTAGCATACTTAGAGGATAACCATTGGCACATTCGTAGTAATATTGAATGGTTTAGGGATTAACTCCTCATTTAGAAACATAGTGTTATATTTTGGGTTTTTTGCTAACGGTGCCTTCCCTCTTCCAGTCTCTGGTGTACCTGAGTCAGATACTTGACCAATATCATTCCACCTCTCTGGTTGTTGACAGTTATTGTGTTCTTATAGTTTTCGAACTTTCCCAGTGATTTTAAACTTTGTTTGTGTATTAAATTTTTGACCATGCCAAAGAATAGAAGTAACCGAAAAGTTGAAAAATAAATGCCACATTAGCTAAAATAAATGCCACATTTGGCCAAAATAAGTGCCATATTGCCACATTTTTTAGTGCCACATTTCATAAAAATAAATGCTACATTTTGAAGGTCTCTGTTAATGAGCCATACATCAGAGCATCACGGCTAGGGATCGAACCTACGACCTCGTCCTGCCCTTGATTCATTGTTGGCCGAGAAAACGTGGTAAGTAATTTAATCCATACGGTCACGCTAGTTCCCTTAATAGTGGCTAATATTTGGTGATAGTTAGTGCTGCTAGAAGCGGAAAAGGGAATTAATTAAGTCTAATCCAAATTTCGCTTGCAGTAAGTGTACACAAACATTCATACTCATTTATATAAATGAATAATTATTCAAGATCTTAATTCCTATAATCTTAAATTATTAATTAACGGTATTAGAATGAGGCTATATAGCCAAGACAGCAAGCCAAACCTGGGCATGGCCTAACTGCACTAGTAGTAAAAAATAATTAAATTATAATGGGGAAAAGGTAATTTTATACTAGGATTTTATTTTTAAAAATTTTCATACCAGGTATTTTTATATTCCGGTCATGAAATGGAGACACGTGATCTTTTTAATGAAATAATATTATATTAAAAGAAAAAACAGCTTTGATAATGTCACAAAATGTGAAATTTCCGAACAATATATGAAGGTTATTCTAAACTTTAAAGGTGACGTATTTTAATTATTTAGATGTTTCCCTTATAAACATCTGGATAAATTCAATATCCGTCATGACTAAAATCATCGTTACAATAATACATAATAGACTTTTATTATTCAAAATATTTAATCAGCAAGGTCTCTAAAATACTTAATAATAAAACTATCTAAAAATCCAACCATACACATTTTATTATACTTTCACACACAAAAAAAACCTAACATTCAAACCCAATATTCACCCCCCCCCCCCCCCCCAATATTCAAAACCTTTTGCTATATATGGTTTAAAAATTATCTTTAAACAACTAATATTTATAACGTGTGAGCAAAATAACAAAGGGTCTTAATAATTAAATATTATTTATTTTTATATTATAAATAAAAGGAAAGGTTTGTTTGTGTGTCAGCAAAAATCTTAAAAACCAATTATCTAAAAATGTCGACACCTCTATTATGTATTCCGATGTTCATAGGACTATATAAAGACGAACAATTATTTATGAAAATGGTTAATAATTGATAAATAAAATTTTATTAAAAAAAAAAAAATTTTAAAAACAAGCTTTTAAGAAGAATACGAATGTATTCTTCTTAGAAAACTTTCATTTGATACCCATTTAATGGGCGTGCTTAAAAAATAACTAGTCCACCACCTTGGGCTGTCCACCATATTGGATTTAGAATGACGTCACTTAGCTAATCATGTATTGTCGTCCAACGTGTAAGCAAAATTTCAATTCACTAGGTTGAGGATATGTAATTGCTTTAAAATTCAGTTGCAAGATTTGGCCCGAAGATACATACATACATACAAACATTGCAAGTTCAATAAAAGCTTGTAAAATACGCTCCGGCGGTGCACTTCTCATTCGAAAAAACCCTCTAGACTCCAGGCAGAAATACATATACCGACGAAAATACCCTATATATTTCTACTAAGGGCGTTATAGACTTTCATTGTGGCACTGGTACTTTTAAAGTAAAAGTTTTTGCGCGATTATTTGTGTAAAATGTATCTAAATTGCAAATTACCACATAAATGACCTCAAATGTTGGCATTAGGTGAATCTAGCGTACAATTAGGAATGCACGAGGTATAAGCGAATGAAATGGAATAAAGAATCAAATTTCATTTTAAGGGAATCTAAACTAATTAAATTAACTGAAAAGATCACTGAATGACGCAATCAATTGCATTTTGCCACTAGGCATACGTTGTATCAAAATTAATATAGCGGCAGCATTATATCATAATTTTGTGCATGCAGTATATATTTTATTTATTTAATATTCGAAACCCCAAAAGAAAAAATTACCTGCATGGAATGCTCAAACAAAAAAATAATGGTATGCTCGCTGCTTCAAGGTGCACTGCACAATTATCGAAAACAGGAACAATATATGTTTAAAAATATACATAAATACATTAAAACATGAACTCATAAACATTTAGGATAATATTAATAATATTAATTGGTAACTAATTTCTGTATCACAAATTTACGTTTAATATGGCAGCTTGCGTCTAATAATATGGTACCTCACTCAATAAAAGAAATTTGTTGCCAAGGAGATATTTGAGGTATTTAAAGAAACCAGCTGAATGTACTGACGGGCGATGTCTCATTATATCGTTAAGGATGATAAAGGAGATTAAAATGTTATAAAATATAATCACAATTTTCTACAATAAAGGTAGGTAATTTATTATTATGATGTTAGACTATATTTTTTTTAAAAAAAGCAATAGTTAATCCCATGAGAAATATTGGTGTGAAAAAATAAAAATCACTTAAGAAGAAAGTCGACGTTTACAAGAGGCGTTTTGTAGCTAGTATTATTTCCATTTTTCCGAATAAGATTTTGTCGAGGGGATTCATGCGAAAACACGGGGATAAATCATAGCCAAGGGTTATAAAAAAGCAGGAGGCAAAGGGCGGCCAATGCAAATAAAACTCTATAGTACCGGCAATGATTTAGAGTTTGGATTTTCTTTCAACACTTGGGGAGCCTCGAACCCATGCCTGGCCATCCAATTGCATCCAATATTCCACACCCTATTCTTTTTATTACATGTCGATAAAGAATAATTCCCCTAGGTCAAACAATAGAACAAATTATAATTACAAGTATTCAAATTTTAAATGGGGGAATTGAATTTCCATTATTATTTAGAAGTGTAGGTAATTCTTCTAGTAGTGTATATTCTTAAAATGCCAATTTTAGAATTTTAATTTGTAATTGATCAAATTATTAAAAATACTGAAATTGAATAAAATATTTTCCATGCATTCTTTAACGAAGATAAATTCCAATTTTACTAAATAATTTTTAATCTACTATTATTTAGCTTCGAATATTTTTTTCTGCATTCAATTTCAATAATATGATAGATTCGTAATAGCTTCTAAACATTCCAAAGATAAAATCGTCTGCCAATTAGTGTGGGACAGAGCTTCCCCGTGTTGTATTTCGTATACTATAATGATTTGATATTTTTAAAACCTAATTTTCCCCCATTTTTAATATCTGTCAAAATTGTTTTGATTGTTTACATGAATTAAAATATCAATTTAGCAAAATTTAAAGAGCGTAGACGGTATCTGCTGAAAGTAGACCTTCAACAAACCATCAAAATACTTCTATAAATTTTAAGATATATAAGACTTTTAAAGAGGGTGTAAATAAATCTATCTTTGTGCGCATGTGAAAGAGAAACATATGGGTGCAGAAGGTTGAAACATATTTGGGACCAACAATGGGCTAAGTATGTCCTAGCATCCAAATTTCAAAAGAAAAAATATGAGGTGTAGTTTTTAAGATATGTTTGTTCACAAAAATTGAACCAAAAATGTTTCCTGATGTCTGAAACTGAAATAGATTTCTGTCTTGGAATTTTTGAAATCGGAGACAAAAAATGTTCGTTCTTCGGAACGACCACATAGCTTCCGTTACCTTCGGTAAGCTCGGAAGTAATAATAGCATACAAATTAGAATGGGATACTATTCATGGTATAGCCATAAGTAAATGTATCCCTTTATATAAATAATATACCTTAACATATGTATAAATTTGTAAAAAGTAGGATATTTTTAACTTTTTGATCTAAAATATGTTTAGATAATATTTTAACATCATTATCACTCATCACTTAACACCTTTCATTTCTGATTCAAAGAAAAACGTTCGTTATACTCACTTTTGTTTGATATGTTTAGACATATCCGTTTATAAAGGATTAAAATATGGCAAGTAGCGGAAATTGAACGTCAACGAACACTAAACTTTATTCATTGGTCGGAGTTGTATTCGTAAGTGCTCTCGTTAGAGGTGAACGGCTTAATTTATATTTATTATGTTTATTATAGACGTATGTATTTGATAATTGAGCTATTTTTGATAATTGAGACATAATAGCATATGTTTGCTTCTCATACCGACCAAAGTAGAACTACAGACATAACCCTTAACATGCCCACATCAATCTGCAAACTCAAAATAAAACATTTTAAGAAGGCCAACTGATCTGTCTGCTAATACTAGGATAGACTTTCCGGTATAATGCAAGGGATAGTATGCAATAACTTCGAAGCTAGACATTATATTACACGTTACCAATTGAAACGGGCCGATGATTGGTGATATGTTGCTTTATAAAATGAGACACGTGATTAACTTGGTACTACTAAATATATTTATACTATTCGCTAAGACGGCAGGACACAGAGTAAACTCTGGTCGGCTCTGTTGACAGGTCACCCGGCGCGGCGCGGCGGGTGCTATAAACCCCGTGTTAACACTTCCTCCTAGACCGATACATATATTCCCTCCCCCCCCCCTCCGGGAAAATTATGTGAAACACATTTTTTGGAGAGTGACGTAGGATTATGTGAGAGGTCGAGGCTGCTGGAAGGCCCGTGGCGTATTTACTAGTCGTTATTACTAGTGGAAGAAGCGTGCGTATTTACTAGTAAGAGAAGGTGTGCTTGGGAAAATATTGTCTGGATTTGAATTATTATATTGTTAGAAGTGTTATTTATTAAGTGTGTGTACCTGCCCAACACAAAACTAGACTTTTTTTTATTTTTTGATCAAGACATTCTTTATTTGTTTCGATCTTGAAGTCCCGCAGTTTCAATACTAAATGGACAAAGGGAGATCTAATACTCAACTTAACTATTATACATAATATCTCATCTCTCGGTACATCGAAAACATATTATTTATGGTGTTTTTCTTATTTAGAGATGATCTTATCTCTTAAATAACGTTATTCATAATTAAATGAGATCTCACATCTTATGAAGAGAATAAATTAAACATATTCCGACAATCTTTTCAAATTACTGATTAAAAAGCCTTGTGGTTCAGAAATATTCAAAATTCAAGTTAAAACCAAGTTCCATTTGGTATAAAATTACAAGTAAAACAGACAACACTTGCATAGAAATTACTAGAGACAATAATATTCAACAACAATATTTTACAAGCCTCACATATGTCCAAGGCTTATCTGAGAAAATTCATAAAATAATGAAACAAAATGATTGCGATCATATTAAAATTGCACATAAACCAATTGACAAAATGGGTTCTCTTTACAACAATATGAAAGACAAAATCAACATAGAAAACAAAAAAGATCTAATCTATAAAATAGACTGTAAAAATTGTGATAAATCCTATATAGGAGAAACATCACAACAATTAAAAAATAGGAAATACCACCACATGAATGATGTAAAAAACAGAAATACGAAAACAGGACTTTCTATCCACTCAAGTAACACAGGTCATTCATTTGATTTTGACAAAAATACTATATTGGGTTATGAATCCAACACTAAAAAAAGACGCATCTTAGAAGCTTTCCATGTACTTAAAAACTTAGAAAAAACTGTGAACCACAAAACAGACGCAGGTAATATTAATAAAAATTATAATCTTATTTTTAAAAAATTTAAGGATAATAAAATAATAACTTAGAATTATTCATATATACTAGGGTATAGTCTTTTCCAATTACCTATATATATATATATATATATATATATATATATAATAATAATAATAATAATAAAAATAATAACAATAACAATAACAATAATAATAATAACCTAACCCAATTTAATTTACATAATGAAATACTTCTTAATTAGCCTATTAGGACAAATGATCTAATTAAAGTTAATAACCACAAACATTTATAATTAATTCTTTTGTACAATATATTATTAATTTTTCATAATAAATAATCATCTAATTGAGACAGATATTAATGATAATTAATTTTTTTAGGGTATTTGCATAATAATAATGTCAAAGAAAAGAACATAGACAATAATAAATAAGTGGATATGATATGCTGGGAATTTTTAATTCACTTATGATTAGTACTCCTCCCCTCTACTAGATAGCGCTCCCATCGATCTCACAGTTGGGTTTATTTAGTAGTCTCTATTATATGTTTAATTAATTATATTATAACATTAGTTTTTATCATTTCTCGTAGATATGTTAAGTATTTTAACAAATTGCCTTTAAAAGGTTAATTATAAGAATCAAGGTAAATTATATGTCTAATTTATGAGTTTATTGAAGTGAATGTTCTCGCTAATAAATTGTAAGGTTATTTCATATACACTTTTAATCCAATTTATTATCAATGCCATGGTGATTCTCTTTTAAAAATTTTTGGTTTAATAAGCCATGTTAACGTAATATGTTATTTGTTATATTTTAATTTTATATAAATTTAACTAATTATTAATTAATTGTAAATTCGTTATGTATTATGATTATGAGCCTGTTTATATATTTTTTTGTTTTTTTAAATTTTAACTTCATTAAGACTGATATGTGTTTGACGAAGAAAATGTAATTGTTAACAATCGATTTTTTAAATATGACTTTCTCTTATGGAGATAAAGAAGTATGTGATTTCAGTACCAACATGTAAATGTAAGTTCAAACAGTGTTAATTCATTTTGTATAGTTAATAGTTTTGTTTAATCTTTATAATTCCGTACTCTATGATTTTTAAATTAAGACGTTATTGGTTTTTAATTGTTAATTATGGTAATTTCAGAAATAAAGCTGTGACTGAGGATGACCTTGAAAATAAGGGTCGAAACGTCTCACTAAAATTATTTAATTGTAATTTTTTACACCTAAGTGGTCCATCACACATCCCTTAAATGTTAACATTTAATAGCAAAAATATAATCTGACTTTCCTGTTATACAAATTGCTGTTTTAAATGTGTTAGGTAGTAGAATAAATAGATTGGCATTGGTCGCTTCTAGAACATTGATACAACTACTCCAGACTAAGTTACATTAAGAAGCTGGAGCGAACAACAATGTCTTTCAAATAAATTAAAGTACCCATAAAAGGAAAAACCAAACAAAAAATTGCAATTTTCCAGAATATATATGGTTTCAAAAGTTTAAAATTCTATTCATTCCTGGTTGACCTCTTTAAATGTTTTACTTTTTCATTCAAAAGACTGCAAAACTTTAAATTGTTCCGTATATAATGAATTTTTTTTATACAGATAGAGGTAAACTAGAAAAATAAATAATGCATTAGGTTATCCAAGGGGTATAAAACTGTTTTGCTCGGAAGTTGTGCTCGTATAAGTTTAAGTGTATTCGTTTGAAAACGAGAGCTATGGAGAAGTAGAGTTGTTTGGTAGGTTCTGAAATAGAGGAAAGGACTTAAAGGGAGTGAGAGTGGAGTTGAGGCAAGTAGGAGACAAAGTCCTATGGACAAGGCAACTTGGCAACTTTGACTTGATAAACTCTTCACTAATCGAAGAGCTTCTCGTCCCGATTTTAAGTGATTTTACTTTACTTTTCAACAGAAATTTTCTTTTCTGTGAATGGAAATAAAGTGTTTTCCAGCGAAAACTCTCCTTAAAATTAAATTGAGCGAAAACTGTGTTAGGTTTCCAAGATTGTTCTAAGAAAGTGCTTTGTCGAGAGCATTGTTGGGGCAATCTAATAAAGTTTTTACCTACATGGAAAGTCTTTAAATTAAACTTTGCTTATTCCTAACAACCATGAAAAATATAATGTAAGAATTCGGAAATTAAGAAGGAGTCACCGATGATGGTATAGGTGGAGGCGGAGGCACTGATGTAAGTGACGATTAACCTTCATCCACTCGCGCCTACCAAATCATGAACTGTGGCATAACATTACAAATACATTTTTTGGCCAAAAATCTTAATTAAAATATAAAATTAAATGTGCATTTAGTTACATTGTGTTGATAAATGTTGTCGTTATTGATCGCGCCAGGCGGCAAGTTGGCCGCTGCCGCTGTAAGACATTAGATAGGTTGTTACTGTACTGAGCTAAAGGGTGGAGTCGTCTTATCAGAAGACAGGCATAGTCTATTGGAGGGGATAGTAATATAAAGAATACAAACCTCTCCCACCCCTCTCATGACGCACTGAGAGAAAATGGCCTGGAAAATAAACAAAGCCGGCCAATTTGCCATCCACGCAAGCGGATAAAGGAAAGGTATTGTAGGTGTTTCATTTATTTCATACACCTATTTTCCTGTTTGGTGTGGCTTACATCAAAGCGAACGGAAGAAGCAATTCTTCTTCGTAGGAGACTAGACATGCTGAAAATGAAATAAAAAAGACCACGAGTTGAAGAAATACGGTGCATTTTTACGATCTGTTTGACTAATCCAGTCCACGGCTGACTGTCGGCGGCGATCATTCCACTTTCTGTTTGACCGGGTTCTTCTGTTTGACATATTGATGCAAAGATCTAATGGTTTATACAGATGTAGGTGTAGGCGACAAAGGATTAGATAAATAAGTGAAAGGGTATTGGAATTGGAGGATTTTTAAGGTGTAAGGAAATATAGTTTAGATAAATGATCAGGAGAAACTGAGTTACTAGGCGGTTTTTCTCGTAGTTTTAAGATTTTCCCAAGTTAGCATTTCCTGTAACATTAGGCACTATTGTTCCCTTTATAAACCATTGAAATTACTGTGAATTTACAGGAGATCTTAACCATTTCGTACACCAACTCTACCATTTCATCTTTAGTTTAAATTAATTAGTTCATCTTAACGATAAATTAAATGAGCAAAGTTCTATTAAAATTATTACGGTGAAACAGCTTTAGGTTGACCGAATTCGTAACTCTTAAATTTAATCCATATTATTAATTTTACTAAGAAGTCGAACCATAGCGTAAGCCTTTGAAGTGCCAAAAAAAAAAATAAATAAATAAAGCAGGTTAGATAAATGATTTGGTACTAACAAGAGACCTTCGATAGAAATGTTAGTCTAATTTTTCTCTACTAATAAAAGTCGTTAATATTACAGATGGGTAGACTGGTTAACAAAATAGAAAATGTCTATTTTGTTGGCATAACCCTCTCAAATTTTAACATAATCATAGTGCTCATTTTTAAACAACGACTGAAAAGTTTAACTGTTTATGCTTAACTAATATAACATCAAAAGAAGACTTAAAAGGTAAGCAATACGATAACTTTCCACTTTTATCCTAGAAGTAATCATAATTCGACTTTCTGCAGAACTAAGAGTTACAAAAGTGTTGTTGCATTTATAAATTTGAAATTATACATTGTATTCAGACAAACTTAGTCTAATAAGAATAAAGAAAGACGTTTTTCCATTAGTAACTTTACAGTGGAAAGCCGGAATTTTTACTAGCGGTTATCTTCAGTGGGGGTAAGATGAGTCGAAATGCATAAGAGGAAAAATCAGTGTAGAAGTTAAGACAGAGGTTGAAACCTTACTTGAGAGTGTTTTAACTCTGGTTTTTTTCTCTTACGTATTTGCACTCGTCTCACCGGCACTGAAGATGACTGGTTAGTAGAGAAACGTCTTTCTTTGTTCTTTAAGTGACTCCACTGCTCATCTAGAAAAAATAATTCTATATGGAAGAGGACGGATAGCTTTAAATGAATATATATATATATATATATATATATATATATATATATATATATATATATATATATATATATAAGTAGGGTATAAAGATATGTTCTGGCTCAAGGGCTAATGTGCACCTCTATTAAGGTCGATGACCGGCCCCTCTCGTTCGTATACTAACCCCATGTCGCCTCTGCTTTTCCTGGGTCACCCCTTGATCTACCTGACCCCCTCCCATGAGCGTTGTTGTTTTTATTCAAATTTGGCGCCTTCCCCCTCCCCTCCTACTTTTCGTATTTGTTATTTCTGAATTTGCCGGGTTACCCCTCTCTTACGTCTTGTGTCGGCCATGCTGGATTCTGAATTTTCGTATTTATTATTTTTGAATTTGCCGGGTTACCCCCCTCCTAGACTACCAAGTACGTCATATACTTAAAATATTTTCAATTTGAATATAGCGCCCTCGCCTCTGAACCTGGGACCTGTAAACGTTAAAAATGTATATCTGGGATTTGAACCCCGACTTCCCAGGTGTCGAGCTAACACGCTATCGATTTAGACATTTGACCGCTTGGAAAAAACTGTACAAATGTATCTATAAGACAGAACTGAGGTCGACATTTCATAATATACTCTTTCTCTTTCCTACACCTTATAAGGAGTAGAGAGAGAGGGAAGTAGAGCGAAGACCAGGCCCGGCTAACGGAAACGGCACGTGTTTTTTAGCATAGTATTATTTTTTGCTGACTCTACAAGCTTAGGTTATATATCCGTAATTTTCTCGCATAATAATTTTATCAAATCAAATCAAATATATATAGTTTCTTTCTCACGCTAGCATATTATTTAATCGGTCTTCTCTTTTTTATTTTCTTTCGCATTTTAACACACAGAAATATTTTTTCTTTGTCTTAGCTAATACAAACATCTGTTTTTTGTTTTTAACTTATTCATTTCAATTAAAAACTGTTCCCGGTCAATGTTTTGTAGTTGAGTTTTAACAATTTTTAATTCAAAAACCTGTTCCCGGTCACATATACCACACGCACACACACACATACAAATATATACATATGGCGCCAACCCAAATTTGGAACCATATATCATTAAATAGGATATTTTAATTTGAATTTGAAAATTGACCCGCGCAAAATTAAAGAATAATTATTATAAATTATTCAATAATAAATAAATAAATTTAATTTAATTTAACTTTATTGTTATAAATTTTTCAGGTTCGCATATTTATATTTAACCAGAGTGATCACGCTGTGGTTTTATTCTTAACTTAGATTCCAACACCTAAAAAATTACTCACACATGATTTACAAACAAATTCCCAGACTATTTAATATTACCTGTATTATAAAACAAGTATGCCTATATATATGTGTTTGCACATGTGGTGTAAATTTATTTCTGACTTGACATATGTTTAAAACAAAAGATGCTTAATTTAATAGTCATTCCCGTAATAATTCTAACAAAGTAGTCCACAATTATAAAATGTAACATAAAGTAGTACATATTTTAATCAGTTTAATCAACTACATAGTAAATTATCCTAAATATTAATTTTACCGAGGGTTTTGAGTATTCAATTTTTAGATGTCTCCTTTGAGATTACTTAAAAATATATTTTTAACAGTTTTATATACACGCTCCGGTTTACTTAGTCGTAACTCATTATAAACTTTTCCTTATAATTATATTTTATTGTGTTTACAATAAAATCTCGTACTACTTTAAACAATCAATTACAAAACAGATTGAGAAATATTACTACACCCAACTAATCAATATATAAAACCCTATCTAGATAGATATTATACAAAAGATTTGTTCTTTTATGTATTGTTTTTTAGGTAGCATTCTTATTAAAAATATCCACATGGTAAGTTATTAGTAATATACACATGTAATATATAAATAACACTAGTTTTATACATCTATATTATTTGTTTTCTTGTCTGTTGGACAACAGGTTTTAAAATACATGTATATCTATTAAACCAAAAACAATATTCTTAAATTTACCCGCCTAATTCAATACCACTTAACTCCAACGCCCTCTTAACCCAATATTTCTTAACTCTAATACCTCCTAACCCAATATTCCTAATTGTGTCTGTAATTAAATGTATGTGTCTGTGCGTGGGTGTATATATTAGTTAAACAACACATACAATCCTAATACAAATTAGTTAAAGAATCCTGCATATATAAAAATCAAACATATCTATTTAACATAGAATAGTTGGATGATTTATTTGATTAAATTATTATTATTTTAAAATCAATTGAACCCCATTATCCTTTACATACTAAATAAGTCAGCTGATCTGTTGGCTGAAAATGGCTAACAAATATAAACAAGAGATACAAAATTAAATATTGCGAAAATAAAATGTAGAACTATTTTATAATTATTCAATATATCCCATTGGTAAACTAGTTTTTGTTGTATTATTCGTCTGAAATATGTAGATGGTAGATCTTATAGTATATATTTATAATTTGTTTAACCATACCTCCATAATACTAGTAAAATGCACAATTATATACACAGAATTTTTAGAGTCCAGTGATTGTAATGTTTCCATGCAATTTATATCTGGTATCCAATGTTTATATAATAGAGTTTACTTCTTCTTGACACAGACTTAGATATTAATGCCATGTGATGGCTCCCTCCAAAAACTAAATTCGTAACTCACTTGATAAAAAATGTTTGTAATCCAAATATACAATCTTTTGATTCATAAGGTTACAAACAGTGTACAAAATAGATATATTTTTAAAGTAAATTTGAGGTAATAGAAAAATTTTAACATGTGTTAGGGTCATTGACCTTGGTTATAAATTCTTAAACCCGTTGTTTTGTAGTAATAATTTATACATTAATATTACAATTTAGTTCTAAACAGCTACACTACCCCATATGTACCTACAGTAGTTTGTCATTTTATTGTGTTTAAATGTAAGCAAAATATATTAACCTCCATTGCAGCGCTTATTAGAAAAACTTACTAAATGAAGGACTAGTTCTCCAAATTTGGACGAAGAAATTTAGATTCCGATACAATACACCTGTATCGAACCCATACACATGTATACTGTACGAACATGTTTTTTCTATAGTTATATATATAACTTGATAAACAGACGGTTCCATTTATTTCTATACTACTGAAAATCTTTAGGGCTGTACCACAATAGATTTAACTTGTAAGTAGGGGTATAGCAGAAATCCAAAATAGTGATCAAACGAAATTTCTGGAGGACAATGAATTTATGGAATACAATCCAGAAAAATCTGTACAAGACATATTTGCACAACAATCTTATTTGAAAATTCACAGTTACTAGAAGAACTCCCATTTTCTAAATAACTAGATTTCTGTACTTAAAAAAAAACTTTCATACAGTTTAATGTAAGCAACTCGATCTGTGAAATTTTTACAATGTCTTTTTAGACAGATACATGTCACAAATACATGTCAGTGTTTTATATAATATTGTCAAATGATAGCTCTAAAATATTAAAAATAAGAATACAAAAGTAGAATCATAGTTGTTTTGAAAAGTTACATTTTATTCTTACGGTTACAATTAAATCATGCGTATGCGATTTATTATAATACAATTATTACAAATATTACATAGAGAATTTATTAATATATGACACCTAGAATTCTTAAAGAAGTAATTATAATGTTGTATCTCTTTTCTATGAGTATCGCTCTCTTCTAAAGAGCTCCAAAGAAATTCAAGACGTTGTAACATTTCTATTATAATATTTAAACATGGATCTTTTGCTGCTAACTCTAGATTGCTAACCTTAGAATATTTGAACCTGTTATTTGAATTAATTGATTTAACGCTAGAATATGTTACAAAGTCCTTCACGTCATATTTAGAGTTATCTATTTTTAGATACTTCTTTGGTTGTGTATGTTCCGGGCATGCTAGTTCCATATCATATTCGACAATTTCCGAATCATCAGAGTCATTATCACTGTTAGCAATATTTTTTAGATACTTCTTTGGTTCTGTAGGTCCCCGACATGCTAGTTCCATATCATATTCGACAACTTCTGAATCATCAGAGTCATTATCACTGTCAACAATATTTAGATTTGTCTCTCCACGGTGTATTTCTGGGTCGCCTGAAGAAGAACACTCACCCTTTTCTTTTTGAGCCTTTCTTTGTGTGTCTTCTTCTTTGACTTGTTTGCTGAGTTTATCATCAGTCTTATTAATTACTTTCAATGCTAACTCTTTCTGTTGGACTTTATTCTGATTAGACACAAATTCAGTTTGTTTTGTAACCGATTCATTTTTTTCACTGATTTTGTGTACTGCATCATGAGCTTTTGAAATACCATCGGCAATGCTTTTCAATATATCAGGGTGTCTTTTAAAAAAAAGTTTATACCATTTGTAGCCAGGTCTGTTGTCTGCAAATAGATTTTTCCAGGGAGATTCGCTAAGAATTGTTTTAATTCTGTCTTTAATATCTTTAAGGTTTAACAACGAACCTACTTCGATTTCTTTAATTATTCTATTTTTTATTTCTAGTTCTTCCCCATTATTCAAGATCGTTTTAGGCCCCATTTTTCTTTCTATTGGCACTTTATTATTTATTTTGTTACATAGTGTGGTTTTAGGTATTGAAAATAATTTTGATGCTTTGTTTAAAGACATTCCGTTTTTTATTTCTTCCAATGACTTTCTTAATTCTTCCTCAGAATATAAAAATCGCTGATTTACCTTTTGAGACATTGTGAATGACAACCCCGATTTAACTAAGATCAAAATGAATAGCTGTAAAAGAAAACAAAGGCACAATTACTTAAATACAATAGGTGTTTTGTCATTGGACTGTAAACCTACACTGAGAAAAAAAAGAGGCGATTTTTGGGTAGCCGCTGACCAAAAATATTGTTGCGGCCGGGACCACCAGAAGTTCGTTGCGATAACAAGTCGAGTTTAGTAGACCGTTAACAATAGACTTTTAGTAGCTGTAATTGTAATTTGTATTGTAGCGGTAACCAAGAAAGTTTGTAACTGTTATTAAATGGAAGAAAATCTGTATTCGCTGCAACAATGTTTTTAGTTGCCGTCAACAGTCTGTATAGTCACGGCAATTATTTTTTTAGTTACTGCGACTACACTTCTTTTGCCAGAACTTAAATAATAGTTGCTGTAACTACAAAATTTGTTAGCGCTGCTGTGTAATTAATGACCCCAACAATATATATTTTACGCTAGCTACATTAATTAGTTTGCTCAACTATAACAATAGTTGCTGTGCCTATTTAACAGTTGCTGTAACTCCAAAATTTGTTGCCGCTACTGTATAACATAATGACTCCAACAATAAATGTAATTCCCCCAATTATGTATATAGTCACACCAAACATAACGTTTGTCATCCTCAACAATAATTATATTCCCCTCTACTACTCTTTTGGCTCCTGCATAGTTGCAGGAACCAAAAGAGTAGTTAAGGGAACTATCCATGGTGGGACCTGTAGTAGTACGCCCTCTCCGATTACAAAATATATTATTGTTTATTCAGTTAAGTATTTTAGGCCAAGCAATTTATTGAGAGTAAAATAATTTAGAATTTATTGGAACCATTTTAGATTGCTTCCAATAATAATCTTTTTTAAATTTATAACTTTGTTTGCTTTTAATAAATTGCATAACCTGAGACACTCAACAGTATAAACAATCATCTATTTTGCAATCGGAGGGTGCATACTGCTATAGGTCCCACCATGGATAGCTACCATGACATTTACAGGGAACTATACTACTACTAGTACCCTGAATTCATACTTACTCATTGAATGTGACTCTTTATTTCATTGCTTTACTGACTAAGTATTCAAAGCATAAAGCATGACATCGAACTTACTTAAAAGTTCAAACTTTTGTATTGAAACAAGTCAGTAAAGTAAAGAAAATTTATAAAACGTTGCAATAAAAGACAAATGATGCAAAATAATTAAGGATAGAATAATTTAGCCTGGACACCGTTTTAGTGTATAACATGTTTATTATAAAATATATACAAGAAAAATATACATTATACTTAATTACAATATAAAAGTAATTACTATATTTATTATTTTAAAAGTATTACTTTAAAATGATTAATTAAAATTATTAAAAAAATAGTAATTATTACTTTAAAAGTAATTACTGTATAAAATAACTAAATAAAATTATTACTAAATAATATATAATGACTACATTAAAATTACTGTATATTTTTTATATATGCATAAAAGAAAAAAAAAAGAAAAATATAATTACTTATTAATATTTGTTATTTCAGCAAGGTATTTTTTTTTTTTTTTTTAAATTTATTTATCTTTAATAGTTTTAGAATATGCGACAAATTAATGATGCTAAATGTTTAAGGATAAAACAATTTAGCCTGGACACAGTTTTATAATACAAATTGTTTAAGCTTATTTATTAAAAATATATAAAAGAAAAGTAAACATTTAACTACTACAAAAAGTAATTACAATATAATTTTAAAAGTATTAATTAAAATTATTATTATAATAAAAGTATTGAAAAATTAAAATCATTAAGAAATTATTCATTATTACTTTAAATTAATTACTGTATAAAATTACTGAATAAAATTATAACTAAATAATACATGGTGACTGCATTAAAATTACTACATAATTTTTATACTCGTTTATAAAAGAAAAAAAATAACATTATAATTCGATAACATAATAAATAATAATTAAATTAACACAATAATTAATTACATATAATTAAAACTAACATTATTTCAGTACCTAGGTACTTGTAACAAGTAATATGGAGTACCTGTACCTGGTAGTACTGTGTACTAGATAAACTAGAAACAATACCACCCCTAGTTCACGGTACGGAGGTAGGCAAGGAACTGACAACTGACTGACAATAATTCTAGTTGTCTCTGGCCAGCATGGTGTTGTAAAATGAAACTGCGCATGCTCGGAAGTGGTTCATGTAGTTACGGGTATCGTTTTTACTGTTACGGAAACTAAACTTAGGTATGGTGACTAGAACATTAGCTCCTCCGACTATCTTTATAGTTACAACACATAAATGACTGCAAATTTAGTTCCCGTTACTAAAATCACTTACGGTTACTATAAACTTTGTTAAAACACTATCCATAACTAAGTTTTTTTTAAATCGTTCGTCCTAACCAATAATATAAAAAGGGTACCTAGTTGCTTAGTTGCAGTTAATACATTTATAGTAAAGCGGATATGACTCTCAAAAATACTGCAAAACAGACTGCCAACTATAGTTTTACATCAAATTTGAGCTACTCAATTTCACTTTCCAAGCTTTTCAATAACGAATTCGTATGTTAGATGCCATGAATAAATGAAATACTGCAAAACCGAGGCCTCTGACAACCGAGTTTTTTAATAGGGGCCCTGGAAACCTTAAACTATATTTCTGAATAGCGAATAAATGTTATCCTCATGAAAATCAATGTTAAACACTTAATAGCAAAATTAAATCGTTTAACAAAAAAAAACAAAAAAAAAAAAAAAACAGGTGAATGGAGCGAACTAGAATTTCAGAACTTTATCAGACAGGGTGGTCCTGGTTCTAGGGAAAAATTCCAGCAAACGCCCCTAAAAACCTTAAATAGATCTTAGGCCCTATCGCTCTACTCCCTGCGGTTCTTTGATCCAAACCAAACCCCCAATGTAAGTTCAGCTGAGGGAACAGGCATACTTTTTTTTGGAGGAGTTGGTTGGAAACTTGAAGGCGGGTACAAAATTATGTCAATTTAAATTTCACCCTTTTAAAATTTAAGCTTTCAACAAGAATTTATGATTGTTTTAAGAAACTTTATCTGAATAGCTAGTAAATGTTATCATCATGAAAGTCAATATTAAACAAATAGCTACATTAAATCATTTAAGCTACAAAAAAACTTCAAGGCCGAGTGGAGCGAACTAGAATTTTAGAACTTTATTATACAGGGTGGTCCTAAAGTCTCCCCCCTTTAAATTTTGAACCATTTGACATAAATGAATGAAACCTGGCGTACTTTTCTTGTGAAAAGGGGTAAAACAGAGTGAGTATTTTTTTGTGTGATTTACTTCATTTTGGTGGTATTGTTCACTTCGGGTGTTCCATCTAATATGAGCTATCGCAAAAATGAAAAAAAAAAAGTTAATAGTAAGACGTATTTGTAATGAATGTCTTGCATTCTAGGGATGAATGCAAGACATTTTACTTCTTTGAAGGTTTTTCTACAACCATAATTTTGTCGCCGATAAGCGCCCAAAGCTTCAAAGTAAGAATGTTTGAAGATGAATTTCCGCTAAAATATTGACCCTACAAATAAATTGCCAAGAGTAAAAATGTCTCATTTTTATCTAGAGAATACAAACCTTAAATTTGTTACAAACATTAAATTCTCTAAATTTGGCAATTTTTCTTATTTTTTTATGGTATCTAGCAGCAATAGTGATCCCAAAAAAAATCTTAAATCCGTAGAAGAATTCACAAAACACATTCTACATTGGAATACTAAGTCCAATCACATGGAATACTTAATCCCTTATACTCTTTAGTTTAAATTAAAATATCTACATTTAATACGAGACATGGAAATACCCTAATCCTATATGTATATTATATGGGTCTTTTAGTATTTTGTTTATCATCTATCGATTATTGATTAGATCAAAATTTTATTATTAAACATACATTTTAATTTTAAAATGTTAATTGTTGTTAAATGTTTAACTGATCGAATTTAATCATAATTTGAATCAAAGCTCGATTCCAACTCCTGATGGTAATCGAATGATTAGATTTAAAATTTAATTAGGAATATTCTATTACAAATTCTTTTTGAGCATCCCTACAGCACCCTCTCCCCCCCCCCCCCCCTGTCGGCGTGGGTGAAAAGATAAAGATTAAACCTAACAAATAGGGGTAATACTAATAATAACAAAATATAAAATATTCAATTTTATTAAAATATAATATAAATATTTTCTGTAGATCTAAATTAGAAAATTAATTTTATTCTAATAATGTAATAATATTTATTTTAAAAATCATGCGTTGTTAACTTAGTTTATGTAAAATCCAAATATATAGTTGCTTCAACTATATTCACCAAATTTAATCTTGGATACTTCAGTCCTCAACTAATTCATTAGATGCGGTTACAACGTTAAGATTTTCAAGACTCACTTTTTTACCGCAACTACAAATAAAATAAAAAATAGTTACAACAATTATAAATTAGTATCCACAACTAACTTATAATTGGGGATACTAAACCGGCTTAACTAAACCCTACTTATTGCAGTAACCACAAAAAAAAGAGAAAAATAATTGGCGCAAACCAAATGCAGTTGCTTCAATTGCATTTGACTTTGCGGTGACCAAATCTGCATTGACTATATTTAGTTTTTGCATTTGCATCTCACTTTTTTCTCAGTGTATACTACACTTTCCTTATTAGATTAATCTTATTATATTACAAGTTATTTGTACCATCAATGGTATATGTATATGTTTGTTCACTCATTAGACCTTCCTTGTGTTTTATTAGAAATTAAAGGTTACTCTGTAAATAAACAACATGAGGGCTAACCATGTTTCTTTATTAGATCTTGCAAACATGCTACCTGTTTCTTCACTAGATGACTCTTATTATACAGGATACTTGCCCTATTACGGGTACCTTGTTGTCTATTCGTTAGAGGTAACTTGTCTTGTATGTAGCATATTAGACCATACATGTATACTATCTGCTTTATCATTAGATGTTAAGGAGTAGCTTATAAATAAATAAATTAGCCGGTGAAGGTCTAGGTACTAAAGGCCTCTACTACTGTACTAAAGGAACAGTTCTGCTTACGGGGTACCCAAAATAAAATGAATTAGCCTATGAATGTCTAGGCAGTAAAGGCATTATAATTTAAAAGACTATACAGATCTAGTAAAGGGTACCATGTATATGCAACTACACTGAGCAAAGCAAAAGGTATATTTCGTACATTCCTAGACAACAACACTATGTTTACTTCTTTTATTAGTATCACAATAGTCTGAAAGAGTTAAATTTGTGTTGTTTTATTATTATAAGATGTTAAGAGGTAACCCAATAAATTAACAACACATGCGGGGTAAACTTGTTTCTTTATTAGCCTTGTGCAAGTGTACTCAGCGTTTCTTCACTAGATGACAGTTATACTATACAAAACATATACTATCACTTTCATGCACCATATTAGACCAACCGTGTGTAACTGTTTTATCATTAGGCGTTAAGGAGTAATTTATAAATAATAAATACACACTAAATAACATACAGATACAGTAAAGGTACATGGACATACAAGTCCAGTGATGGCATACTCCAATGGACATACAGACCCTGGTATGGTACATATCTAACAAATGAACACACAGGTCTAGTAATGGTACACCTAGTGAACATACATACCCAGCAAGAGTATTTGGACATACCTGTCCAGAGATGGTACACTTCTAATGGACATACAGACCCAGTAATGGTATATGAACATACAAGTCCTGTGATGGCACACTTCAATGGACACACATGTCCAATAATGGTACACCCAGTAAGCATACATACCCAGTAATGGTATATGGACATACAAGTCCAGTTATGGCACACTTCTAATGGACGTACATACCCTGTAATGGTACATATCTACCCCATGAACACACATGTCCAGTAATGGTACACCCAGTAAGCATACATACTGGACTGGACATACAAGTCTAGTGATAGCGCCATTACTGGACTTGCTCTGTGATGGCACACTCCAATGGACATACAGACCCTGGTATGGTACATATCTAACAAATGAACACACAGGTCTAGTAATGGTACACCTAGTGAACATACATACCCAGCAAGAGTATTTGGACATACCTGTCCAGAGATGGTACACTTCTAATGGACATACAGACCCAGTAATGGTATATGAACATACAAGTCCTGTGATGGCACACTTCAATGGACACACATGTCCAATAATGGTACACCCAGTAAGCATACATACCCAGTAATGGTATATGGACATACAAGTCCAGTTATGGCACACTTCTAATGGACGTACATACCCTGTAATGGTACATATCTACCCCATGAACACACATGTCCAGTAATGGTACACCCAGTAAGCATACATACTGGACTGGACATACAAGTCTAGTGATAGCGCCATTACTGGACTTGCTCTGTGATGGCACACTCCAATGGACATAGAGCAAGTCCAGTAATGGCGCTATCACTAGACTTGTATGTCCAGTCCAGTATGTATGCTTACTGGGTGTACCATTACTGGACATGTGTGTTCATGGGGTAGATATGTACCATTACAGGGTATGTACGTCCATTAGAAGTGTGCCATAACTGGACTTGTATGTCCATATACCATTACTGGGTATGTATGCTTACTGGGTGTACCATTATTGGACATGTGTGTCCATTGAAGTGTGCCATCACAGGACTTGTATGTTCATATACCATTACTGGGTCTGTATGTCCATTAGAAGTGTACCATCTCTGGACAGGTATGTCCAAATACTCTTGCTGGGTATGTATGTTCACTAGGTGTACCATTACTAGACCTGTGTGTTCATTTGTTAGATATGTACCATACCAGGGTCTGTATGTCCATTGGAGTATGCCATCACTGGACTTGTATGTCCATGTACCTTTACTGTATCTGTATGTTATTTAGTGTGTATTTATTATTTATAAATTACTCCTTAACGCCTAATGATAAAACAGTTACACACGGTTGGTCTAATATGGTGCATGAAAGTGATAGTATATGTTTTGTATAGTATAACTGTCATCTAGTGAAGAAACGCTGAGTACACTTGCACAAGGCTAATAAAGAAACAAGTTTACCCCGCATGTGTTGTTAATTTATTGGGTTACCTCTTAACATCTTATAATAATAAAACAACACAAATTTAACTCTTTCAGACTATTGTGATACTAATAAAAGAAGTAAACATAGTGTTGTTGTCTAGGAATGTACGAAATATACCTTTTGCTTTGCTCAGTGTAGTTGCATATACATGGTACCCTTTACTAGATCTGTATAGTCTTTTAAATTATAATGCCTTTACTGCCTAGACATTCATAGGCTAATTCATTTTATTTTGGGTACCCCGTAAGCAGAACTGTTCCTTTAGTACAGTAGTAGAGGCCTTTAGTACCTAGACCTTCACCGGCTAATTTATTTATTTATAAGCTACTCCTTAACATCTAATGATAAAGCAGATAGTATACATGTATGGTCTAATATGCTACATACAAGACAAGTTACCTCTAACGAATAGACAACAAGGTACCCGTAATAGGGCAAGTATCCTGTATAATAAGAGTCATCTAGTGAAGAAACAGGTAGCATGTTTGCAAGATCTAATAAAGAAACATGGTTAGCCCTCATGTTGTTTATTTACAGAGTAACCTTTAATTTCTAATAAAACACAAGGAAGGTCTAATGAGTGAACAAACATATACATATACCATTGATGGTACAAATAACTTGTAATATAATAAGATTAATCTAATAAGGAAAGTGTAGTATAGGTTTACAGTCCAATGACAAAACACCTATTGTATTTAAGTAATTGTGCCTTTGTTTTCTTTTACAGCTATTCATTTTGATCTTAGTTAAATCGGGGTTGTCATTCACAATGTCTCAAAAGGTAAATCAGCGATTTTTATATTCTGAGGAAGAATTAAGAAAGTCATTGGAAGAAATAAAAAACGGAATGTCTTTAAACAAAGCATCAAAATTATTTTCAATACCTAAAACCACACTATGTAACAAAATAAATAATAAAGTGCCAATAGAAAGAAAAATGGGGCCTAAAACGATCTTGAATAATGGGGAAGAACTAGAAATAAAAAATAGAATAATTAAAGAAATCGAAGTAGGTTCGTTGTTAAACCTTAAAGATATTAAAGACAGAATTAAAACAATTCTTAGCGAATCTCCCTGGAAAAATCTATTTGCAGACAACAGACCTGGCTACAAATGGTATAAACTTTTTTTTAAAAGACACCCTGATATATTGAAAAGCATTGCCGATGGTATTTCAAAAGCTCATGATGCAGTACACAAAATCAGTGAAAAAAATGAATCGGTTACAAAACAAACTGAATTTGTGTCTAATCAGAATAAAGTCCAACAGAAAGAGTTAGCATTGAAAGTAATTAATAAGACTGATGATAAACTCAGCAAACAAGTCAAAGAAGAAGACACACAAAGAAAGGCTCAAAAAGAAAAGGGTGAGTGTTCTTCTTCAGGCGACCCAGAAATACACCGTGGAGAGACAAATCTAAATATTGTTGACAGTGATAATGACTCTGATGATTCAGAAGTTGTCGAATATGATATGGAACTAGCATGTCGGGGACCTACAGAACCAAAGAAGTATCTAAAAAATATTGCTAACAGTGATAATGACTCTGATGATTCGGAAATTGTCGAATATGATATGGAACTAGCATGCCCGGAACATACACAACCAAAGAAGTATCTAAAAATAGATAACTCTAAATATGACGTGAAGGACTTTGTAACATATTCTAGCGTTAAATCAATTAATTCAAATAACAGGTTCAAATATTCTAAGGTTAGCAATCTAGAGTTAGCAGCAAAAGATCCATGTTTAAATATTATAATAGAAATGTTACAACGTCTTGAATTTCTTTGGAGCTCTTTAGAAGAGAGCGATACTCATAGAAAAGAGATACAACATTATAATTACTTCTTTAAGAATTCTAGGTGTCATATATTAATAAATTCTCTATGTAATATTTGTAATAATTGTATTATAATAAATCGCATACGCATGATTTAATTGTAACCGTAAGAATAAAATGTAACTTTTCAAAACAACTATGATTCTACTTTTGTATTCTTATTTTTAATATTTTAGAGCTATCATTTGACAATATTATATAAAACACTGACATGTATTTGTGACATGTATCTGTCTAAAAAGACATTGTAAAAATTTCACAGATCGAGTTGCTTACATTAAACTGTATGAAAGTTTTTTTTTAAGTACAGAAATCTAGTTATTTAGAAAATGGGAGTTCTTCTAGTAACTGTGAATTTTCAAATAAGATTGTTGTGCAAATATGTCTTGTACAGATTTTTCTGGATTGTATTCCATAAATTCATTGTCCTCCAGAAATTTCGTTTGATCACTATTTTGGATTTCTGCTATACCCCTACTTACAAGTTAAATCTATTGTGGTACAGCCCTAAAGATTTTCAGTAGTATAGAAATAAATGGAACCGTCTGTTTATCAAGTTATATATATAACTATAGAAAAAACATGTTCGTACAGTATACATGTGTATGGGTTCGATACAGGTGTATTGTATCGGAATCTAAATTTCTTCGTCCAAATTTGGAGAACTAGTCCTTCATTTAGTAAGTTTTTCTAATAAGCGCTGCAATGGAGGTTAATATATTTTGCTTACATTTAAACACAATAAAATGACAAACTACTGTAGGTACATATGGGGTAGTGTAGCTGTTTAGAACTAAATTGTAATATTAATGTATAAATTATTACTACAAAACAACGGGTTTAAGAATTTATAACCAAGGTCAATGACCCTAACACATGTTAAAATTTTTCTATTACCTCAAATTTACTTTAAAAATATATCTATTTTGTACACTGTTTGTAACCTTATGAATCAAAAGATTGTATATTTGGATTACAAACATTTTTTATCAAGTGAGTTACGAATTTAGTTTTTGGAGGGAGCCATCACATGGCATTAATATCTAAGTCTGTGTCAAGAAGAAGTAAACTCTATTATATAAACATTGGATACCAGATATAAATTGCATGGAAACATTACAATCACTGGACTCTAAAAATTCTGTGTATATAATTGTGCATTTTACTAGTATTATGGAGGTATGGTTAAACAAATTATAAATATATACTATAAGATCTACCATCTACATATTTCAGACGAATAATACAACAAAAACTAGTTTACCAATGGGATATATTGAATAATTATAAAATAGTTCTACATTTTATTTTCGCAATATTTAATTTTGTATCTCTTGTTTATATTTGTTAGCCATTTTCAGCCAACAGATCAGCTGACTTATTTAGTATGTAAAGGATAATGGGGTTCAATTGATTTTAAAATAATAATAATTTAATCAAATAAATCATCCAACTATTCTATGTTAAATAGATATGTTTGATTTTTATATATGCAGGATTCTTTAACTAATTTGTATTAGGATTGTATGTGTTGTTTAACTAATATATACACCCACGCACAGACACATACATTTAATTACAGACACAATTAGGAATATTGGGTTAGGAGGTATTAGAGTTAAGAAATATTGGGTTAAGAGGGCGTTGGAGTTAAGTGGTATTGAATTAGGCGGGTAAATTTAAGAATATTGTTTTTGGTTTAATAGATATACATGTATTTTAAAACCTGTTGTCCAACAGACAAGAAAACAAATAATATAGATGTATAAAACTAGTGTTATTTATATATTACATGTGTATATTACTAATAACTTACCATGTGGATATTTTTAATAAGAATGCTACCTAAAAAACAATACATAAAAGAACAAATCTTTTGTATAATATCTATCTAGATAGGGTTTTATATATTGATTAGTTGGGTGTAGTAATATTTCTCAATCTGTTTTGTAATTGATTGTTTAAAGTAGTACGAGATTTTATTGTAAACACAATAAAATATAATTATAAGGAAAAGTTTATAATGAGTTACGACTAAGTAAACCGGAGCGTGTATATAAAACTGTTAAAAATATATTTTTAAGTAATCTCAAAGGAGACATCTAAAAATTGAATACTCAAAACCCTCGGTAAAATTAATATTTAGGATAATTTACTATGTAGTTGATTAAACTGATTAAAATATGTACTACTTTATGTTACATTTTATAATTGTGGACTACTTTGTTAGAATTATTACGGGAATGACTATTAAATTAAGCATCTTTTGTTTTAAACATATGTCAAGTCAGAAATAAATTTACACCACATGTGCAAACACATATATATAGGCATACTTGTTTTATAATACAGGTAATATTAAATAGTCTGGGAATTTGTTTGTAAATCATGTGTGAGTAATTTTTTAGGTGTTGGAATCTAAGTTAAGAATAAAACCACAGCGTGATCACTCTGGTTAAATATAAATATGCGAACCTGAAAAATTTATAACAATAAAGTTAAATTAAATTAAATTTATTTATTTATTATTGAATAATTTATAATAATTATTCTTTAATTTTGCGCGGGTCAATTTTCAAATTCAAATTAAAATATCCTATTTAATGATATATGGTTCCAAATTTGGGTTGGCGCCATATGTATATATTTGTATGTGTGTGTGTGCGTGTGGTATATGTGACCGGGAACAGGTTTTTGAATTAAAAATTGTTAAAACTCAACTACAAAACATTGACCGGGAACAGTTTTTAATTGAAATGAATAAGTTAAAAACAAAAAACAGATGTTTGTATTAGCTAAGACAAAGAAAAAATATTTCTGTGTGTTAAAATGCGAAAGAAAATAAAAAAGAGAAGACCGATTAAATAATATGCTAGCGTGAGAAAGAAACTATATATATTTGATTTGATTTGATAAAATTATTATGCGAGAAAATTACGGATATATAACCTAAGCTTGTAGAGTCAGCAAAAAATAATACTATGCTAAAAAACACGTGCCGTTTCCGTTAGCCGGGCCTGGTCTTCGCTCTACTTCCCTCTCTCTCTACTCCTTATAAGGTGTAGGAAAGAGAAAGAGTATATTATGAAATGTCGACCTCAGTTCTGTCTTATAGATACATTTGTACAGTTTTTTCCAAGCGGTCAAATGTCTAAATCGATAGCGTGTTAGCTCGACACCTGGGAAGTCGGGGTTCAAATCCCAGATATACATTTTTAACGTTTACAGGTCCCAGGTTCAGAGGCGAGGGCGCTATATTCAAATTGAAAATATTTTAAGTATATGACGTACTTGGTAGTCTAGGAGGGGGGTAACCCGGCAAATTCAAAAATAATAAATACGAAAATTCAGAATCCAGCATGGCCGACACAAGACGTAAGAGAGGGGTAACCCGGCAAATTCAGAAATAACAAATACGAAAAGTAGGAGGGGAGGGGGAAGGCGCCAAATTTGAATAAAAACAACAACGCTCATGGGAGGGGGTCAGGTAGATCAAGGGGTGACCCAGGAAAAGCAGAGGCGACATGGGGTTAGTATACGAACGAGAGGGGCCGGTCATCAACCTTAATAGAGGTGCACATTAGCCCTTGAGCCAGAACATATCTTTATACCCTACTTATATATATATTTTTTTTTTTTTTTTTTTTTTTTTAACATCAACTAGTTTATAGGGTATTAATTAAAAACAACTACCAGGTTTTTGCGATATTTCGCCTCCTCCCGAGGCATCTTCAGGCCTTTATAATAGTTATATTATATTACATCTATCCGTGCGTCTACTTATTTGTGCAGACGCACGGATAGATGGAGTAGAATTTGATGCAAGTATAGTGTGTATTAAAGATTGATGTAAACAGAAAACTTTTATAAAGGCCAGAAGATGCCTCGACCTCGAGAGGAGGCGAAATATCGTAAAACATGGTAGTTGGTTTTAATTAATACCATATAGCAGTAGCGTACACAGAAAAATTGTTCGGGGGGGCCCAACTTAATATTGAATGACTATATGCGGGTTTAGCATACCCCATAATTTATTATAATTTTAATTTCTACCCCTTTTAACAATCTAATTTCGATTTCTAACCTCATATTTAATCAAATTAAAATCCTATTAGATAACAACTAAAAAATTGTCATTCTTCAAAAACTTATAAAGAGGTTGTACAACTTTATAAAAACTCTAGCTATCAGACCTCAATATGGGTTTCAAATTACTTGTAATCAATAAAAAAACAATGTAACCATAGGTAAATTGTCTGCCAGATGACGTGGCACTTAGCTCCCTCATGTACTATTTCGTATACTTTAATAGTTTTGTGCCTTTAAAACCTATTATTGTCAAATTTATTAAATTTTCATAAGTCATGATTTTTATGTCTCCGATTTCAAAAATTCTAAGCCAGAAAACCGTTTCAGACATAGGGGAACATTTTGCGTCCCATGCATGCCTTTCGCTCAATTTTTGCGATTCAACATCTTATCTTAAAAGCTTTTTGTCCGATTTTAATGAAATTTGTATGGTATGTCATTATTAGCCAGGTTATAACATTGCTGGATTGCTAGTCTCATATAAGTTGCAATATTTTGCACCTATTCGTTTCTCTTCCAAATGCGCTCAGACATACATTTATTTACACCTACAATTTAAACAATACGCATCTGATTTTTTGTGAAATTTTAATGGTTTGTTTAACGCAGTCAGCAGATAAATCTAGATTAATTTCAAACGTCTGCGCACTTAAAATGTTGCTAGATTGATACTTTTATTAATGTAAAATAATCTTCCAATTAGTGCATAATGGTTCCTCACGTCCTATTTCGTAAACTTTAATGATTTTTATGCTTTTACAACCATTTATTTGTTAAAATTGCTTTGATTTTTTACATGATTTAAAGTATCAATTTAGCAAAATTTAAAGAGCGCAGACGGTTGAAATTAATCTGGGGCCATCTGTGAGCTACTTTCGATCAGCCAAATTTCATAAAAATCATATGAGTACTTTTAAAGACATAGGTGGAAATAAATGGGTGCATAAGGTTGGAACTTATATGGGACCAACAATGCCTAATTATTATGCTAATTACCTGCCATCCCAATTTCATTAAAATTGAACGAGTAGTCGTTAAGATATGTACTAGGTAATTAATTAGGACATTTGACATCAAATGTTTTCTGAGCGCTTTTTGAGTGTTTGGACTTAAATTTAGTATTACTATGTAATATGTAAAAGTTTTGTCACAATATGGGTAACCGATTTATTTATATTGCCTCTGTTTTCACACTTAATATTGACCACCATTGAACACTAGTCCGGCCCGAGTCGGTAAACCCGGGAAATGCTATAGACAAGAGGACCCACGTAGTGTTCTACACACAATCCTGGTCCAAAACAAAAATTTGCTAAAAAATCAAACAACTCCCTTATCCTATCATTTCCCCGTTTAAGCCAGTCTAGTTTGCATCTCTTAATATAATAAATTTAATTTCATCGGCAAAAGTCCGAGTTGACTCGGGCCTCATTTAATTTAATTACGTGCCATGCCGCGGTAATTGAGGAAGACCTAGATTATGCGTCCTAATTTAATTCCATCGTCAAAAATTCGGGCCCAGCAGATAAATAGTGTATATGTTTTAATTTTATTGGCAAAAATCCGGGCCCCAGCTGACAATCGGGCCGGTATAATGTTTAATCATTTAATTCTGCCGGCAAAAATCCGGCCCACTGACAATGGGGCCGGTATAATGTTTAATGATTTAATTCTGCCGGCAAAAATCCGGGCCCAGCTGACAATCGGGCCAGTACAGTGTTTACGCCAGTTAGAAGGTTTTGATTATTTTATTTTAAAAGCTAATTCAGTTTATTTTCTTTCTACGAGAAGAGTTTAATTAATTTATTTGCTATTATTCACGGTCTTATAGCTAGACATATAGGGAACTTTGACCCGGGTCACCTGCCTTTCCCCTAGTTTTAATACCCCTCATACCTCCCTTTGCTTCTTATCTCCTCTCCACGCCACCTTCTCTACGAAGCGTGGAGAGTGGCCCTTGTTCTCACGTGCGGCCAACATCGAGGAAGGCTTCCTCAACACTGCCACGTCAGCAGCCAAGCAGGAGTTCTTCGATAAGAACCAGTGGCTAACCAGGTTGCTAGTGAACCGGTCGATACCGGCGAGACCTGTCTGCCTGCCGTCGATACGGCAAGACGCTGACACCTTGTTACCCGTCGTCGGTACGACAAGCGGAGACCCAGGACCCGGCATCCTCAGCAGCGGGACGTGCAGCCCGGCTCCTCTGTCACCAGGCCAGTTTCGTCTATTTTATTCTTTAAACCTGACCCAAAGGCAGGTATTGTCATTTTCTTATAGCTGTTTTCTTTTATTTCAATATAAAGTTAGTTACGAGTTTAAAGGAGGTTTTCTGAGTTTTATTATTCATGTTCTTTCCTTCACCCTTTTTCTTTATAATTTTACTTTTCCTTGTATCAGCCAAGTCAGGCCAACCACAAGCCCCTTGGCGAGTACAACAGTGTTTAATGTTTTAATATTATCGGCGAAAAGCCGGGCCCAGCCGAAAATCGGGCCAGTACTAAAGTGTTTAATGTTTTAATTTTATCGGCAAAAATCCGGGCCCAGCCAACAATCGGGCCGGTATAATGTTTAAAGACTAGGTAATTCTATCGCCAAAATTCCGGGCCCAGCCGACAATCGGGCCGGTACAGTGTTTAATGATTTAATTCTGTGGCAAAAATCCGGGCCCAGCTCACAATCGGGGCGGTATAATGTTTTAATTCCAATGGCAAAAGTCCGGGCCCAGCCGATAATCGGACCAGTACAGTGTTTAATGCTTTACTTCTATTGGAAAAATAGGGCCCAGCAGACAATTGGCACGGCAAAATCCCGGTCGAGCGCAATTGGGGTGATTAAGTGCATACACACTACACACCCTAATATAATACTTAATTAATTCCTTTTATTGGGAAATATTTACAGAAAATTCGAATGCATCTGATATTACTGTGCTCGTTTGGTTTTTAATGTATTGCGGGGCCAAATTATGTAATCATTTCGGGGGGGCCAGGGCCCCTTCCCCCCCCCCCCCCCCCCCCCCCTGGGTACGCCACTGCCATATAGACCAGTTGAAATTAAAAATAATAAGGAGAAAAGGGTATTTTTTTGGGGGGAGGGGGATAACATTTTTATTTTAATTTGATCATCTAATAATTGTTTATATTTTATAATGCTCACATATTCTACTATCTTATTAAAGCTGATATAATAATTTAGTGTAAGTAGAAATCTATTAAACGGATAGAAACATTTTTAACACAGTAAATTCTATTTGAAAGGCTTTGAAGAAATGTTATAAGGTTTCCCATGTACGAGTATGTCAGCAGATTAATGACAGTGTACGGCTGCATATATGTGATTACGATTGCTAATGGAATGAGAGCCATTGGTCCAATTTAAATGGGATTTGTAGATTACAGAGTTAAACCATAATACAAACAACCCTACTAAAATTTTACGAATTCAATGTTAAATATTTACTATATTATAGTACACTATCTAATAATTTTATCAATATTTCATTTCTTTATGTCCAGATCGACAAAAGTAACCCATCATTATTGTGTGACAATACTATCTAGTAACTCAACATAATGTATACTTTATCCAACACCTCTAGGATTCATTCCTCAGCTACATTGGTAACATTCATTATTATCAATACCTATATAATAAAAATACTTCCAAACATATAATAGATAAGTATAAAAAGTTTATCAACACATTAGAATAACTATACGGGATTAAGTGTTGAAATAAAAAAGTCTCTCCACGTAAAAATATTTAATAAATTCAGAGCAGCTTTCAGCTTGTACCGGTCTTGTAGCGGTTGCTGGGTTGGTATGACTCACAACATACTGCACTCCCAAGTTCCTATGTTTTAGTTAACACTTTTAAATCTTCGGCACTAATAATGGCCCTATAGTGGCTGAAAGCTGCTTTGAATTTATTAAATATTTTTACGTGGAGATACCTTTTTATTTCAACACTTAATGATGACCTCCACTAACGCTTCATTTATATTTTAATTAATACGGGATTAATCTTTAATTTAAATTGCTAAAAAATTAATTAGGAAGATAAAACGTATTTAGTATTTTTGCTTAATTTTATTCTCTATTGATAAAAGTCATTGACATTACAGATAGTAGGAATGTTTTCCAGATGGTAAAAACAAGAATTTCAGAAAGAATTCGGAAGGATTTCCTGAAAGAATTTTCAGTTGTTTTTGTTGGCCTTAGTTCTAAAATTATCACAGTAAATTACATTCTAATGCATTCTTAGACAGAAAGTAGGCAGTAGTGAACATAGAAAAACTCTTAAAACCATAATTCTTACCCCTTAATGGGAGTCATTCCATTAAACAAACTCTCATTATACAAACTAAAGTTTTAGTTAGAATTAAAGTACAGTTGAATCAGACGATTATTATGTTGTTCTATCCTTATCACTTTAGGAAAAATGTGATAACATATGCAAATTTATACAGTAACCCTTGGGTTACTGGATCAGTAAGCCAGGATGAAGTATCAGAAGAAATAGATATTATGTATTTTATTTTTTTCATTTTAAGCCTCAAACATCAAAAACAACCAAATACTTATTCTTTCTTCTTACTTTCTTATAATACTTAATACACATAAAAAGAAAACATTGTGTGATTTAATTTTGAGATTTTGATGGTTTTACACCTTTTAAGGTACCCTGAGTCAAAAAGTAGTTTTATAAAAATGTCAGTCTGTCGTCTAGTCAACAGAAGCGTAAAACCTAAACTAGCGGCCAAGTAGTAATTGATGAAATTTGGCATACAGTTTAAAAAAAAACAATATGAATCTAATCATACAAGCAGTTTTCCCGGGAAAAATCTAGTTCCTGAGAAAATGTTTCAAATGCAAAGGGTGAGAGGTCAGGCTCATTTCCCCGCAAGGGAGGAATTATATTTAGAACCGGGGACCGATCGCCCATGGCGCTCGAAAGGAAGAGCAATTTTCTTTCTTAAATTTGCTGGAAAAATGAAGAAACAATTCCACTTTTAGGTATATTATATTCCATTTTAGGTTATCCAATAGTATAAATTTTATATGTTAAATTTGTCTGCAATTGTGCCAGTACAAGGCTAAAACCATAAGATCTCCCTTGATACTGGGCTCATATTTCTTCTCTCACCGTTCCCTACATGTGGACATATCGATGACTCGGTTTTGATTCGGTTTTAGCGAGATACCAGTTACAGAGTTTTGTCCTTTTATAAGTTAAAGATAGTAAATTTTGATAAAATGTTCAATAATTATTAATCGTAACTACGACAACGCGAAAAAAATAAATTAAAACATAGGGCCAAGTAATTATGACCTCGTAAATGAGAAAGTTTAATCCGAGTAGTATCAGACATAATTATTCTTTTTTTATTACTTTTAATTATTACTTTTTTATTCGCAGTATATACAAGGTGGCCCACGGGAAACTTGGGATTTTTGAATAAGCAGTTATCGTTTATTTTTAAGTAAAAAAAAAAAAATTATCAGGCAATTTAATGCTTTTTTTAAAAAATATAGTCACCCATATGATGGCCATCTTGTTTATAAAACGGATGGAAGTATGTTATAAGTTGCGGTGAACACCAACCGTCCAATAATTTCTGAAGAATACCTACCCTTAAATTCATTCCTTTCAGTTCGTCCAGTTTTCTGGCTTTGATTGCATAAACACGAGATTTAACCTATTCCTAGAGGAAGAAGTCACACATCCATTTATTTATAGATTTGCGACTTAGGATGGTTCTATAGTGTCCAATATATATATGACGTCGAACTTGATTTACCACTTTTAAAAAATGTGTTATACCCAAACGTGCGCAATACTCCACATTCCACTGAGTCATGGTGTACAGTGAACAGTTCACTAAATTGCATATTATGACGGTCGTTGAGATTGGTACCTCGTCTCCCCTCCATGAACCTGTCCAGTGCTATCATTAACCATATATAATATTAATAAACCTACTTTAAGTTAGCTGAAAATCGAAAGCGAAATGTAAACATCGAAATTCACCCGCTGCAAACTTTTTAAATATATTTAAAATAAATAAATAAAATAAGATATTATGGGATTTGAATTCAGTAACACTATGTATAAGAAAAGTTTTACGGACAGATTATTTCCTATTTTAACCTGAATGTAATGACTTTTATCGATAGTGTACAAAGTATAAAATAAAAGAAACCATACTGTAATGATGTTCATTTCTGTATATAAAACTCACTTTTATGTAATAACAACGTGGATAAAAAGAAGAAAGAGAGAAAAATTGCTGCAGCATCATCAAGCAGTGACCAATTGCTGCCAACTCTCCACCCTATTTACCGCTCAGATATCACAAATCACAATAATGGTCTGCCCCTAGTGGACCTCCCTCCCTAAACATGTTTGCTCATATTTCTAATCCAAAACTTCCTAAGTGCCTTTCTAAAACAGCAAACAATATATATATATATATATATATATATATATATATATATATATATATATATATATATATATATATATGTATATGTATATATGATACACATTTATTACAAACATATATTTATACATATATTACTTATATACATAATTGGTAATATTAACGTATAATTCTATATGAACCTCTACTTAATAAAAAAAAGGAAATTTAGGAAGATTACTGAAAATAAGTTACAATTGAAAACATTAGAATGAAAATCTGTTGGGAAGGTAGAAAATTGAAAGTGAGTAGGACTTAAGGATTAAAGGTTTAATTGAGGTATTCTGATTAAAAACAAACAGCTATTTCTGTTTTCCTTTCACTATAGGTAAGCCTTTTTTAAGAAATTATGAATATATTAGAGAGAAGACAGTAATGAAAAGTGACAAAAAATGTTTTGCCTCGGAACAAGAACTCTTAATATTTGTAGTTGCCTCGAAACAAGAACTATCAATATTTGTAGTTGCCTCGAAACAAGAACTCTCAATATTTGCAGTTGCCTCGAAGCAAGACTGCCAATATCTGCAGTCTCCTAATAAGTTGTAATTGCCTATTGAGTAGTTGAAGCAAAACTCTCAACGTATTTAGTAGCTTTGAAATAAGAGCTAACAAAAAAATATTGAATGAAATTTCCTCGAGGCAACAGCACAATTAAAATTAATAGCATATTAAAATTAATATGTAGAAAAGCTGTAATAATTCTACAAGCTTAATTTGGTCTTTAACCTTTTATATTGAGTTGTGATTTTTAATTCTCTGCATGAAAATTCTTAAAACGTGATTAGATAAAGTCGATAGAATTTATTAAAAAATTAAGTCGATGGAATTAATAAAGAAGCAATATCAAACACGTTAGTTCAAACGGGAAATATTAACTAAAAATAAATCACATAAGCGTTATTCACAGAAATAATGTTACACATAGGAATATAAATGTTACATATTTTTTTAACACTGCGAATCGAAAATTTATTTATTGGGCCTCGGTAGCTCTTATAGGAGAGCGGTAGACTCTCCTATCAATCAAGCACGAGCCCCCCTAAGTCCTAAGTTAAGCAGTATTGGGCGTGGTCACAACTTGGATGGGGACTACAAATGTGGGTCCAATTCCTGGAATTCGGGTTCCCCCACTCGGTGTTTACCCAGCATCGCCAAATGAATAGTGTGGGTGCTTATGTTAAGTGGTGACTAACTGGTTGCATATTTCAATTACAAGGTTTATACAGCTGATAAAGCGACACACTAACCCCGTGTCTCCCATAACATATACAGTTGAATATGCCCTTTGGCAGGCCTAAAGCCTCAACAGACTGCCGAACCGAACAGAGGAAACAAGCAAAGCGTTGGTCTCCGCGCATGCTCAGCCTAAAGTGTGCATGCGCATCTCAGATTGGGCATGCGCAGAAACCAATGCTCTGCTTGTTTCCTGTTCGGTTCGGCAGTATGGACGAGGCTTAAGCCTTCTAAAAGTTGTTGTGCCACGAAGTTAGTTAGTTTACGGTTTAGCCTTACTACTTAATATTCATTAAAGCACGGATCCGACTCAATATACTTGTCAAGTTAGTAAAAAGTTCTACTTTATACACTCACACTATTGCTTTTACTTATTAAAGCACATCAAACTAGGTACAACTCAATAAGGGAGATTCATATTTTAATTTTATCAAATAACAGCCGACATAGCTGACAATTTGACTTCTGATGCTCTTTAATAAAGGTTATATTTGGAAATTGATGATACTCTCGTTCGGTATTGTTACTGCATTACCATGCTCGAGAATCAGTAACTTTTCTTTTTTAAACTTCGTAATGTTTTTTTATTATCCCACAAAATAAACAATTGTTGATTCCGCGATTTACATTTCAAATGCTTTTAGGTGCATATTGAATGTCCTCGTTACTTTCATGCACACACTAAAAGCCAAAATGGCGATAAACTTGCATAAAAATTAAAGAATCTGTTTAATTACAATCATATATGACTTCTAAATTGCCTCTAGCCCTCCTAAATATAATCTCGCGGGCTATACCGAAGACTTGGTGGGACGGATTTGGGCCAGTGGGCCGAATATTGGACAGCCCTAGTCAACCCACAACGGTAAGTCATAGCTTCAGTATTTTAAAGGTATAATAACAACGAAAGAAATAATAAATAAACAAGTTAAGTGTGTGCTAGTCAGCACACAGCTAGGGTTCGTAGTCGACACTGTATTGATTAAGTAGTACCTTATGATGGTGCTTTTTAAAATGCTAAAAAGCCTACTATGAACTATCCTACGGGTCTGATGTTCTCAAAACACAAACAAACTTCTAATAAAATATTTTTTGCCACTGAACCGGAAAAGACCATAATTATAAAAAAAAAACGTATTTTGTCAATAAAAAAAAGTCAAAATTTCCAAAAAGTGGTATCTTTACTTTTGGTCGAAGAATGAATTTTTTAACCCTTAAGTTTTGTTACCCTAATATTTTTGAAAATTTCAAAGTGATCGGACGAAGGTGTATAGCCGTGAGAGCAGGTGACAGACGAACGGACGGACGGACAGACACACGCAGGAAAATATAAGGGTCCTTGGTTTTGCCTACGGACACTTAAAAAGAAAGACGTCAGGACCATATTAAATAAAATCTTACTTGTTTGAATTAATCTAATCTTTGTAAGTTATACATTTGGTTCTTGAAAATTATCGAATAAAAAGCCAAAACGATTTCGTAAAACAAATAAATGATTATTATATGCTTAGGCATCCCTAAAAAAACACAGGTTAAGTAGTTACAGCGAATCCTTCTTTTATTTAGGATTTACTAATCCAAAGAACCGTTCTACCTATAGTCATTTAAAATTATCGTTCAAATTAATGAATTACCTGGTAACTTTTACAGTACTTATAGTCTTACTTTTTACTTCGATGTCTTCATTTTAACATAAATATTAAATTGTTCTTACTCCAGCTATAAAAACAAAACGTTAAGACGGATATTTTCCAAGTCGACACCTCATTTATATTTTTTTATAGAGCCAATATTTGAAAGCATAAGATGCGGATGGGGTAAGAATTTTCTAGCCACTCTAAAAGAGGAAATCGTTCCCAAGGGTAGAAATGAATTATTAGTCCTCGCTGAATAAAAACCATTGAATTTTTAACGCTCCTATCAAATTTTTTTTTTGCCCAATTCTTTTCTGTTATCTCTGTCTTCATTATTTTGGTGTTTCACTATTTTTTCCTTTTTTTAACTCTGTTGAGTCCTTGAGGATGATGGGAATGAGGTCTACCGAAGAGAACAATGTAGTTAGTGAAGGGATAACACGATAACCTGAGTGGATTTAATGGCTTTTCAAAGACCTTGGGGAAACGCCAAGAGATAGATAATTTAGACAATGAAAAGTCTGTCTTTTTTATTTATTTCAGTTTTTTAAAGATAAAAACTTCAATATATAAATAAATACAAGATAAGAGCGAAGATCAATATTGTCAATATTTGAAAAGGGAAACCTTTAGAGATCTCTGGGTATTATTAATTAGGCTTTTTAAAATAATAATTTCATTTCAACTCTTTTGTTTCAAATATACACACTTTACAAAAAAAAAGCCTAATTACCCTGTAAAAAAGTACAATTAAATGGAATATTTAAGTACCATACTCATTAAAACTAAGAGTGGATAGAGTTATGATTTAAAATTTCTTAATCTTTGAAATCAGTCATGTTAACTTAATTTAGTGCATTTAATAAAGAAATTAGGCTTCTGATAAATCATTTATCAATAACATCTCTAAAGGTCCGGTCGACCAAGAAGTCATGAACATGGGAGAAACTGAAAGCTTAGCTTCGTTTAAAGTCGGAACTTCCGAGTATTGCCGAAGTCAGTACAGTTTGTATGACATGCGCAGTTATGTCAAATCTCACGAATAACAACAGGAAGGTTTCCAATATGCTGGGTTTCCTGTTTTGTTTGTTTTTATACAGTACGAATTATAGTCACAACAGTCCTAAATACAAATCAAACTCAGAAATAAAGAGGAAGAAAAAAATAGATTAAGAAAGAAGAAAATCGATTTAGATTTAAAGAATATTATTATGAATAATCAATAAATAATAATATTAAGATATTATCGAATATTATTAGTGATTTCTTATCAGGTTCAGTGTGGCCTGTTGCAAAAAATATTAAAAAAATATAGAAGTTATCTAAAATAAAATGATTATAACTAAAGAACAACACTGCGTTTTTTGACAGTGGTCTTTTTGATTAAAAACTGACTATACATGACACCAAAACAACGACACTAGCGCACTCCTCAGATATCCATGACTTCTTCTTTGGTCGACCTTTAATAAAGGGATATTGTTCAAGAAAACCTAAGGATCTCACCGAAAAATTTTAAAAACTTATTTAAGAAATATCTAGCATCCGTCGTCGCACGATTTATTACGTGGCTCGGAGACAAATTAAGGTGATTATAAAAAAAGAAAGATTATTAAATTTCCCACAAAAAAGGTCTCATTCATTTTTTACTTATAGCGAACGGCTTAGCAAAAAACCTAGCTTACTATAACTTGCGAATTGTTTGTTTTTGCACGACATTTTACCTATTTTTGCGAATACCTAGCTTCCTCTGGTTTGGAGACCAATTAAGGATAGGATCAAAATTGAATATTATAAAATTTCACACTGGAAACAAAATGTTCATTTCTTACTTAAAAAGAACCGTTTGGATAATAAAGCGCTCCGATATTTCCGCACAAGGCGTAAATACGACCAATAACTTAGGCTTTTCCCCGAGGCAGCACCACGGTGGGACCCGACCAATAGTTTTTTGGACATAGTTTGAAAAATTAGTGCTCCCAGTGTTTTAATATTTTACTAAGGTAATTGTGTTGTATTTATTGTCGCATGTGTGCTTGTTTTGTACCGAACCACTACAATGCCATTGGAAATGCTCGATCCAAACAAACTTGAAATGACGCGCTCGCGGGTATAGAATAACGTTTCCCACCTTGGTGCTGCCTCAGGGAAAAGCATAGAGTGCACATGGTTAAAAAAATTATAATAAAACAAGTAAAAAGAATTCATATTTATTCATATATTATCGAGAACCTAGGCCAAAACTGGTAAACACAGTTTAAGAGACATACAAATACCTAAATTTATACTATTTTTATCCAATTTCATCATACCATAAAGATCCATTTGCCATTTCATAAATTTATTTCTAAGAAAAAACAAAACAAAAATACTATAACGCTAGGCGGCTTTACCAAAGTAGCAAGTCGCAGGTTGCATGCGTCCTAGTAAAACCTGATTATCTAAGGAGTTTAGGTAATTGATTTGAATTGAAAAAAATTCAGAGAAGTATTATTTTTGTACAATTTACTATTAATCCTTATTAGAAAATTCCTTTCTCTATAATATTACTATATGAACAAAGCAGTATAAATCCTCTATTAAAAAATGGACTATTGCTAATAACTAGTTCAATGGAACAGTGTAATTAATTAGGGGATATTAAAGGGTGTTTAATCCACCTCTGATGGCTATCATGAATCATGAGCTCTAGCTCAACCACTCAAAGCTAATTAATTTCACGTGAAACGACCATACGTATACAAATAGTTTTTATCCGCTCTTTTAATACTGAATTTTATTACTCAGTCAAATTGTTTGAATATTGTTTGCGATTGTGGCTAACTTATAAGGTCTATCTTAACCACTTCACCATAAAGGTATATAAATTTAGATTATTCTGATTTCAAAAGGTAAGAGATAGCTTACATCTCGTATTAAAGTATCCTGATAATAAAGGTTTTCTAGTCTTGCCCTCAAGTCATTTCTATTTAAAAAAAAAACAAAAAAAAAACTTAAAAGACGGGAAGAAAGGTAGCTTTTAGCAACTTGCTTGGTGGTGAGACTACTTGACTTAGCCTAACTAAAAAGTCCCTAAGCCTATAAGGTCTTTCTTAACCCCTTTACCAGAAAAATATAGCTTTAGACGGTTCTCATTTCGAATGGTATGGTCACCATCAACCTACCTATGGAGTAAGAGGCTGCTTGCAATATCCTAATAATAAAGAGCTTTCTATGTCTTTTTAAGTCCAGCCCTCATGGTATTCCTTCATTATAAAGATGAGAATAAGGAGGGGAAATAGCAAAGGGGTTAGAAGGGGTAGAACATAATGCAAAAAGTTGCTCAAAATTTGGTCACAGCAAGGGGTGATTCCAAGCAGCAAAACATACTACACAATGGCATTGTTATCAGTGTGTGTTAATAGTATGTGTCCACCAACTGAAACTTAGATCTAAACGCCGAAATCTGGTGTTCGAATACGAGAGATGAGTAAAGTGGATGAATCCCCCATTCTGTGCATTTCATATAACTGCTGTTCAACGTAGAAATTATGCACATTGCATTCACTAATTACAATGACATCTCTTCTTGCATATTGTTAATCATTTAATGTTTGAATTGATAATAAGTCAATATTTGATAACTGATATAGTTATAGATAAGTTGTCTCTCAGAATCCACTTTTAGTACCATCAGATGTAACTAATGTTTTAGCCACCATTTTTATTCACTAGGTTTTATTTACCCCTTCTAAGTTAGTTGGGCATAAGCTTGAAAGTAATGAGTTAGAACAGAGGTGTCAAACTCACTTGGACCACAAACATTTTTAAATATTTTGTTTAGGTTAGTCAGGATTATTCATTTAGTAGCAACTAAACTAACTTTAACGTTTAACTAACTTCAGAATAGCAAAAAAGTTGCTGAAAAGTAAGTAGTTACAAAATACATGCTGATTTAATATACTTACGAACAGGTATGTCTGAAGGCTGTATGCAATTAAGGACCATATGAACATAACCATAGAATAATGTTGTAGAGTTGTCCAAAGACGACTTGTAGCCTCTACCTAGAGGTGGAGGCTGCAACTCCAACTTCGACATCTGAACTTGAAAAATGTCGCAGTCTGAAAAAAAAAAAAAAAATCAGAGGTTACAGACAACAATCCAAAGGAAACACAATAGTACATTACGCGTCGAGTGCTGAAAATAGCATTTTGCATGCGAGTGTGGAGTTTGCACCAGAGCGACAGCGAGGGTAGTAAAACCACACGAGCAATGCAAAATGCAGTTTTCGCACGAGTTGCGTACCGTACTTTATCTACATTGTTAGATTTAAATAATAAATACAGAAAAAAATAAACTTTCTGTATGTAAGTTCGTATCTCTCCCTTGATAAAGATGGCATTAATTCTTGAGTTGTATTTTTTGCCGAATTAATTACTTCTAGAGGATTATTGTTCTCCACATTTTCGTCGAAGTCACTTGATTCACTCATTGTTTTTCACTAAAAACTCGATATTAACAGTTACTTTAATAAAATAACAGCAAATTAGTTTTGTTAAATGTAAACAAACTCGCTAATCGTGCGTAAAGCTGAAGAATTCCTCTTCTTTACCGCCCTAGGGTGGTAAAGTAATTTATCACGATTGTTGGATTTTAATAATAAATAAAGGAAAAAACAGTTACTTTAATTAAACAAACAGCAAATTAGTTTTGTTAAACGTAAACAAACACGCTAATCGTGCGATAAGATAAAGAATTCTTATCTATTTCCACACTAGTGCGGAATTATAAAACGCGCATGCGCAATGAATATAACTACGAAAAGAATCACTTTCTACGCATCTAAATAGAAATAAAATGTTTATATTTCGTATCAATCGTAGATAAAGAGGTTTCAGCACTGCTTTTAAAATAAATTAATAAAAAATAATGGTTTTAACAAAAATAATATAGATATGATTATGATTTATATATATATATATTTATATATATATATTTTTTAAAACATGCAAAAATAAAGAGAAAATTTTAAATGACCGCCTTTTTGAAACCCAAAAATTGGATCAAGCTAATTTTCCTTAAAGTATCTTGACTAGATAAATAAATATACTGAGTTTCAAAAAAATCGATTGAATAGATTCTAAGATAAAGAATATGTATATAAAAAACTAAAAATGGCGGATATCAGGGTAAATATACATTTTAGGATACACCTTTATACGAACAATTTTCTTTATTTTTGCATGATTAACCAGATCCCGAAGTTTGTAAGTTATTTTACAACCTGTATATATTGTTGGGTATTGACCCTTAAAGGAGGGTTCGTCTTAATCGTACTTTAAATAAAAACTGCACACCAATTTATATCAAACGTGTAATCTCGTAGAAAATGTAACAACGGAGTGAAAACAAATCAAAACATTATTGACACTTTCGTCATGACGTCATAAGTAAACAAAAAATATAACTAAATAAGAAATACTCTGACACTCCCCCTGAATAGGTAGCGTCTCAGTTTAAGCTTCCTATTCCCATAGACTTCGTTAGGAGGCTGTGTCGTTCAGTCGTCAAAATTTTCGTAAAGATGTCTGCCAAATTTTTCTTCGTTTCTACTTACTCTAACTTAAATCGTCCCGCTCGTATGTCATCTCTAATTTTGAATAGTTTTAAATTAATGGGTTTACTCCGATCGCTTGTACTGTAGTTCTCAGCTATACTCATCGCAGCCTGGTTGTCCATCATTATCGTCCACGTCCGTCCGTCTTGAAATTTTTCTATCTCTTTTAAGAAACTTTGTAGCCATTGAACTTCCTTGCTACACTCACAAAGAGCAGTAAATTCTACTTCCGCAGTACTGAGGGCAACGTAACTTTGTTTTCTGGTTGTCCAGGAAACCGCTCCCCCTGCAATCTTCACCAAGTATCCGCTTTACGATTTTCTGTCCGTTCCGTCGTTTTCCCAATCAGAATCCAATTAAATGTTAATCATTTTTCCTTTAGATCGTTCGTATGTTATGCCGTAATCCGTTGTTTTTTTAAGATACCGAAACACTCTTTTAACGTGTTTCCAATGCTCTTCACTTGGATTCTGGTTGAACTGGCTCAGATATGTGACAGCGTAAGTTAAGTCAGGTCTCGTATTCGTAGATAAATAAAGTAAACTACCTACAGCTTGTTGGTATTTTAGTCTTAGTTCGTCATTTGTATCCTTATCGTTCGTCTATAATTTCGTTCCAATTTCTAGTTCGCGTTATCAAATCCGTATTTCTTCAAAAGTTCTGTCATATAATCTTCTTGATCAATTTTAAACCCGTCTTTTGTTTTTACTATATTAATCGAAAGTAATCTCTTAGCTTCACCTAAATCTTTTATCGAAAAAGTTTTCTTAAATTCGTTTTAAACATTTCAATCTGTTTTTTCTCACCGTGTATCGCTACGTCGTCTACGTAAATGCTTATTATTAAAGTTCGATGTTTGTTGAAATAAACACAAGGATCCGCAACTGATCACTGATCTTGTTAAACCCGATTCTATTAAAAATGTATTAAGTTCCTCGTTCCAAAGCATTCCTGATTGATGTAAACCGTATAAACTTTTATTTAATTTACAAACATATTTCTGTTTATCAAAACCGTTCTTTTCGTATCCTTCTGGTAATTCTAAATAAATTTCGTTTGGTAATTTAGCGTTTAAATATGCAGCGTCAACGTCGACATGTTCCACTGTCCAATTTTTTGCCGCGCTAATAGCCAAAAGTATTCGCATTGTCTTTCTCATTACAACAGGTGAATACGTTTTGTCATAATCAACGTTATATTTTTGATGATTACCTAGGGCTACCAATCTCGCTTTATACCTTATCACTTCTCCATTTTCATTTTTTTTTTTTTTTTAAATATCCAGTGAGTTCGTATAGTTCGTACATTTTTGGGTCTTTTTACAACAGTCCACGTATCGTTATTAGATAAGTTACTAAATTCTTCTTCAATCACGCACAACCACACATCTCGTTCTTTGCCTTTCATAGCTCCCGTATAAGTTTTAGGTTCATCAGCTTGAGTTTGATCCGTTTTCTTCGAAGTTAATTCTACCTGTAATCTATCAGGTTTCCTAACTAATCGCCACCTTCTCGTTCTTATCTCGTTTTCCCCGTTACCTTCGCCGTTCTCATCATCTTCTCCTGATTCGTATAATTCGTCCGATTCGATTGTTTCGTCTATAGTTTGTTCGTCTTCAATATGTTCTAGGTCTTCATCTTCGTTATTGTCGTTATTTGTTACAGATTCATCTTCGTCATCACTTTCTTCGTTCCATCTCGTAACATCTATTAGTCTATTCCAGTTTATTTCAGTTCTCTCTTCATTTTTCTTATCTTTCATCGACATTATGTCTTCCGCAAATTTTACGTCTCTGCTTATAACAGTTCGTTTTTCTTCGTCATCCCATATTCTATAAGCCTTAGCACTCGATTCGTAACCTGTAAATATTCCTGATCGTCTTCGTTGTTCATATTTTCGTTTTGCATGTCTATCTAGATACCAACACTTACATCCGAATTTCTTCATATGATCTAATCTTGCTTTATGGCCGCGTGCCATCGTTCGTACGGTGTTTGGCCTTCGTTAGCTGTCGTCGTTCTTCTGTTTTTGATATAGCATGCTGTAAGCAGTGCTTCTCCCAAAAGATCTAAATCAGAAGCTGATTCTTTCATCAAACACCTCGTAATATTCATTAATGTTTGGTTTAAACGTTAGGCTACGCCGCGCCGTTTTGTAGAGGGCTACCTGGGCTAATGAGTTCTCGTTCTATTCCGTTATTTTTCAAATAGTTTTTAAAATCATTACTCATATATACTCCCCTCCGTTGTCGCTTCTTAAAACTTTAATTTTTTGCTCGTGTTTCTTTTCAACGTACTGTTGGTATTCATTAAATTTATTAAGCGCTTCGAATTTGTTTCTAATAAAGTACACTTCAGAGTATCGGCTATAGTCATCTGTGAAGGTAATTACGTATCGGTTACCTCCTCGTGATATCGGTGAAATAGGTCCCATGACATCCGTATGTAAGTCTAAAACTTTAGTTCGTCGGTTGGTCGCTTGTTTTAGAAATTTCAACTTTTTTATATTGCATGAGTTACAAATTTCGCATATTTTATCGTCACATTTACCCGTAATTCCGTATTCTTTCATTAGTCGTTTTGTTTCTTTCTTCTCTGGATGTCCCATTCGTGCATGCCAAATTTCGTAGTTGTTCGTGTTTTTTACATAATTCGTCTGTTGTTCCTTTTCTGTCAATATATAACCTTCATTTCTTCGTTTACCTTTCAGAACTACTTTTCCGCCTTCATCAAGTACTCGAACTTCTTCACGTTCAAATGTTATTTTTGGATATTTCTCAGTTAATTTTGATACCGACATTAAATTCCCGCTTAAATTCGGTAAGTATAAGACATCAGTCAAAGTCATGTTTACTCCATCATTCCACGTTATCGTTACATCACCAATACCTTCGCATTTTAATCTTTCTCCGTTTGCACATAAAACGATGCTTCCTTGTTTCTTAATTTTATCAAATTTATTAATATCATTCGTCATGTGGTCAGTACATCCGCTATCTACTAGCCATTCGTTTTTCTTAACTAACGATACTTTCCCGTTAACGTTATTGCAGGATATATTTTTGCTAATACACATATTCATTCGTTTATTGTCGTCCTTACTGTTCGTACCTCGTTTAGGTTTAGAACCTTGTTCTACATTATCACCGAATTTGGGACAATTTCGGCCTATATGATCTTCCAACAGATTACATCTAAAACATTTTTAATACCTTTGGATTTCGTATCTCTATTGAATTCTCCACGTCGTTGCTTATCATAATCGTTATCGTTATTTCGTTCGTAAAACTCTTTCGTGTAAAAATCATTCTCTTTCCTGCTGTTAAACTCAAATCGTGAATTATTTCCCATATTTTTAGCTTACAGGTGTAGTTTCTTCACTTTGATTTAGTTTAATAAGTCTTTCCTCATCTACTAATTTTATTTTTATATTCTCAAGTTTTAAATCCTGGTCGTTTAAATTTATCGTTGTAATCGTTGCTTCGTATTCACTAGGTAAGCCTATCAGTATAAACTAGACGTTAGGGAGCACAAAAAAAAGTCGCCGAAGAAAGCCGAAGCAAAGGCAGTCGAGTACGATCGGGTCTAGCCCCGCCCACGACTAGTGTCTATACTGTGCAGTGCATTCAACCCTATCTTCTCTTTACGAGACGCAACTAAAATATTTTAGATAAAAATGCTATAAGAACCCCCTCCAAAAAAAGTCGATCTATTTTTTTTTACAAGAAAGTATAATGTAGAACTGATAAGGAGAGAGGTTCTTCTTTGGTGGGACACCACGTATTCTAAGAATTCCCGGCAGTTTAAAATATAAACATAACATATGACATTATTATTAGATATTAATAAAAACCCTTTTCTTTTAATATTCTTAATAAATATTATAATATCATAACATAATCCACCGGTGGTCATATTAACCATTTCTTACTAATCGATTTAAATTAAAAAAATTATTATGTTAATTATATTTACGTAGAATATTATAAAATCTAGAACATAATCTGAGTATTATTTTAATTTAAGAAGGTTGGTTTGATTTTTGCAACAACTATTTTTTTTTAATTAAATATTTAAATTATAAATAATATGCTAAATATGTAAGATATTCAGTTTATTATTTATCATATTAATAAACAGTATATTAATAATTGGCAGTATGAAATATGTATTAATAATAATGTAATGCATAAAATGGAATATGCATTAAAATATCTAATAAAAGCGACCTAATTATTATCAATTTTGTAAAAGATTAATTATTTTATTTAAGATGTCTTTATTTTGGTTTATAATAATTAAAGAGGATTAGTAGTTCCACGTAATTAGCATTCTTTTAATCTATGATCTCGTTAAACATTATATGTATAAGTAAAGGGAAGAGTTAAGAAAGAGTGCGTGTTTAAAGTTCTAGAGGAGTAAGCGTAAGGGGGTTGAGGTAGGCTGTGGAGCGTACCCGATGATTCCCGAGTACTTCCGAGTGACTGTCTTCGGCGACTTTTTTTTGTGCTCCCTAACGTCTAGTATCAGTATAACTCCTATCTGAATTTTATCGTCGAGTTTCAGTCCGTATTTAATAAGATTTTTGTATGTTTGCATTTTTTCGTAAATAAAGTCGTTAACCGTTTGTTTGACAGTTTTCTTAACGTTTACGTAGTCTTTAAGAGTCAACAAAGCATGATATCCGTCTATTTTTGTATGCGATGTCTGCAGTTTTTGCCACATATCGTATGCCGTCGTGCATTCTTCTATTAAAGTCAAATTTTTATCGTCTACGTTGAGTATGATTATCGCCTTTGCTTTATTATCTTTCGTTTTGTTTTCGTCGCTTTTTTCGGAATAATCGTTAGAATCAAGGGTATCTTCCAAATTTTTAACTGTTAGATAACTCCTGGTCCGAACAGACTATGAATTATAATTGTTATCATTTAATTTTGGCAAGTCCATCGTAGAGTTAAACATTTTTTTTTTTTCTTTCGTAACTTATACTTTAGATCTTACCAACGTTGATTTCATATTCTTGAAATCTTGGTTCTTGAATCTGGATCCTTGGCACATAACCTGTTAAGTATTGACCCTTAAAGGGGGGTTCGTCTTAATCGTACTTTAAATAAAAACTGCACACCAATTTATAACAAACGTGTAATCTCGTAGAAAATGTAACAACGGAGTGAAAACAAATCAAATCATTATCGACACTTTCGTCATGACGTCATAAGTAAACAAAAAATATAACTAAATAAGAAATACTCTGTCATATATAAATATATAGGTATATCATATAAATAAATAACCCGGGGTGCAATAGTCTGTGGAAGGCTTAGGCCTGCCAAAGTCATTCCAATTATTTTATAATAATTTATAAATATTCTTTCATTTTATTTTTAATTTATTTATATATTTTTCTAATTTATTCTTCAGCAAGAATATAAGTTGGTATTTTTTGATTTTATTTATTTATTTTTTGTATTTGGAAAAGTAAGAAAAAATAAAGGGAAAAATCAAGTAAATTACTTATTGATTAAGGACAAGAAGAGACCCCCACCACAGTTCAGGGCTTAGCCCTCGAGTGGTGGGATGAATTTATTTAACCTATATTGCATATTATATATTTGACTATCTCAATAAAATATTCTTAATAAACAAAAAGAAAATAAAGGGCTTAAGGTGACCATACACGTTGCGGTATACCTGTTGGACATATACGTTGCGGTATACCCTGTTGGCCATACACGTTGCGGTACACCTGTTGGCCATAAACGTTGCGATATACCTGTTGGCCATGGAAGTTGCGGTACACCTGTTGGCCATGCACGTTGCGGTATACCTAACAGGTAAACATGTTGGTTATACACGCTGCGGTATACTTGATAGGAAAACCTTTAGGACTTACACGTAGCGACATACCAGCAGGTATATCGCAACGCGTATATTCGGTTTTATTTAACCATATTTAGTCAATGACACGGGGTCGCCGTGTAGCTAGCTCCACATCAGCCGAGAGGTGATACGATAAAACAAAATAATATGATGCGTCCCAAAAACCAAATACGCAAATATCAATGTTTTAATATTTTCAATTTCATAATAATATTTAAGAAATATTTAAAAAAAAAAAATCTTAACTGGTGTTGACTGTTTAGTCAATAAACAAAAGATTAATACTCAGATCATCAAATCATTATAACATAGATAATAAATCAGATAACTCAGGTAATAAATCATTATATAGGAGTAAATTTATAAACATTACACTTCAAGAATTAATTCAATAGCAATATAAAATAAACTACTTCTGATTCTATTTTAACTACAATCGATTAGTAAATATTGTCCATTCTTCGATCTTTCAGAAAAAATATGTATTTAATATTATAAGGGTATAGTGGATGTTTTGTGAGTTTCATAAAGACGTGGTCGGAATTTTTACGAAAAAGAGAAAAAGGGGTTGAGGCGAAGGAAAATGGGATCCAGAGGTAGAAGGATTTTAAAGATAAGAAACTAGAAGGCAGTACTAATACAGAATAACAATTAGTGCAATTTATTATAAGTACATCTTTTTTGGATCAGGATACCGCAAAACTTAGCCGAACCCAACATAAAATCAATAATATCCATATTTTTTTAAAGAGAAATATGGCAAAATCTAAACGAATAAAATATGTGATCTTAAAATGTATATCTTATTTATTCATATATGATGATTATATTTTGTAAAGATCGATCACTCATACTCTTGATTTTAATTTGATAGCTAATTCAAATTATTTTAAAAAGAAATATCCCAACTACAACAGTGAAAAAATTGCCAACTTCCAGACCCTCTCCCAACAAGTCAGCCTATCAAAGTAGTGATATCTAAATTATGCCAAAGACTGCTTTTTCTTAAAACCTCACTCCACTCCTACTTTCTTGAGCAAGACTGCTCTTTTATTTTGATTGCTTAAAGGCGCGTCCACACTATGCCAAGCGGCAAGGAATGGCAAGGCCAAATGGCATTGCCAAGTGTAATGTGGACGTCTCCCTTGGCATTTGCTATTTGCCAAGCTTGGCACAAAACGTGCCACTTGACATGCCAAGCCGAACCCGACGATTGTCGGTCCGGATCAAAGAAAGCCAGATGGCAAGAAGTCGTAAGTCGGCCAGACGGCTTTGCCGCTTGGCCTTGCCAACTGGCATAGTGTGGACGCGCCTTAACACTTTCTGAATGAGGCATAATACATTGATTGACAATTACACTACCCACAAGTGTTATATATATTTGTAATCTAACGATTTTTAATACTGGAATGTTTCATGTTTTTATCTCTTTTTATTCAAAAGTTATTAGTGTAATAAGTTATTAATTAAGTTATTAGATTGCATGTTTTGTAACAAGTTGCAGTTTTGTTTAACTGAATGACTTAACAGCTTTTTTTTAAAATATTAAAGAGTTAAATAAGTCGTACTTTTGATTGCCGTGATACATTAATTATAATATAATTTTAAAATGTCGTATGACTTCATAGCTGAGTTTAAACAAGACTTTACAGAAAAGAGGTAGGTTACGTCTAATCAGGTTATATTTATGTTTTTGATTTCTCGTATTTTAGAAATAAACAAATATATTTAACAATTATTATTCAGTTAGTTATTTTGTAATACGAATAAAAATTTGAATTATTATTATGGTTTCATAGTTATAGAAAGTCATGGAAATCAAAGAAAACATAGTTGAAATTGATAAATTGTATATTTCATTCTAATTATTTTTTTCTTTTTTTTTTTACTAAGTATAAGTGTTATAAAACCTTTTTTTTATTTTTAAAAGTTTTTGTTAAAATTAAAGGTATAAATATTTGTAAATTTAGTTATTAATACCTAAATCAGTAAATAAATCGAAATCACAGGTTTTATTTGTGTTGTTTTTCTCCCTTCTAGAGGAAAAATCTTGTACGTACCACGGGAGCAAAAAGTCATAATACCCTCGCTATAATTAACTCCCTCGGCTATGCCTCGGGATTAAACTTCATAATAACTCCCTCGGCTACGCCTCGGGATTTAGACAGTATGGTTCCCTCGGCTACGCCTCAGGAACCAACCAAAAACGCTCAGGGAGTAATGACTTCGTTTCCTCCCTTGGTGCGTAAATAACTATTCCTAGGGGTATTATTTTTCTCGGCCCAGTAGTTTAGGATCTACACTCTACGCGTCAGTACAGACGAAAGGCGGCAGATATTTTTTTAAAAAAACATTTTTTTGGATTCAGGACATCATAACGTATACTATATACATCCATAAACAATCCAATTTTCGCGCCCTCACAATACTTTCGTAAACCCTGCGCAAATTTCAGTGCAACCGGGAATTTTTTTTTAAGAATTTTTTTCTGACCCAGCAAAATGGGTCAATAGCATCACAAATTTATGATTTACCCGACGTTCAAAACGGATAATTCCGTTCAAAACAGATAATTCCGTTGAAATCTCGACTGTGGATTGTTTGGGTGAAAACAATGCTTTTCCTTTAAAGGTAAGGAAAAGTAAAAAGGGGTGGGTTATGCATGTTGTAATTAATTTTTAATGTGTTTAAAAATTAATTGTTAAAATTTCTTAATTTTATATGCATTCTGTATCACTGGTGGCTACAGAATATTATGTTTACTTATAACAATATTCGATATTAAAGTAAGATTAGAAGGAACGTATTCCTGATAATTTCTTCATATTTTTCTTTGAGAGAAAAATATAAAGAAATATCTTATATTGCAACAATAATAATACGTATACATATATACTGTGATTTCTCTGGTAGAGTGGCAGAGAAGAATTCTCATCCAAATCGCTGCCAGATTAAATCAATCAATACCTCTTACATGTAAGGATGGAATTGGTTCTAAACGTAAAAATCGTATAAAAAAACGACGGTATTTCCCACAAGCTAAAAACGATAATGCCAGAAATATTAATCAAAGCTTAAAGATTCATGATTAGAAATTTCAAATAACCGTCACTTAAAAAGCAACCAGAACCCTTAATCAATAAATTTAAAATGATTTTATAATTATGTAATTAAAGCAGATATTGAACTAAGAATAACTTTCTAATCAAAAACAGTTTCAGAATAATTATCAAGTAATTCAGTCAGTAACAAGCAAAAAAGAGCAAAAATATATTGTCAAACAAGCCCGTAATAATTTACATTTTATAAACTTCATATTTTCGTATGCTAATTACCTACTATGATTTAACTTCTTTTGTTCTTGTTTATTATTCAATAAGTCCATAAAGGTTTCTTAAATGTCATAATAATACAGGTTATAAGGAAAGAGTTACATAAGAACTAATGTACATGAGGAGACCATATCTTATATTAATTAACACACCATATTTATTATTATGAGACTCCTATCAATAGTAACTACATTAAGATGGAGTTTTAATTAAGAGATCGAAGAATCCTTGTGTTTAATTTACACGTAATTTCATGAATGAAACCAATGTCATACACTAAGACAATATGGGTAGATACAGTGCACTGTACAGTAAAGTGGTGGTTTTACAGTCCAATAATAGCCCATGGGCCAATAATGTTGTATTTGCCAATAATGCTGTATTTGCACAACGGAACTATCCATGTGATGGTCCATATCTTCAGATTTTTAACCCATTGGAAAAAGGAAAAAGAAACTTCCTTAAGAACAATTCTACTTCTACGATGGTCGAAACGTCAGTATTAAAACAATTATGATGAGGTTTCCCCTGAAAGATGTAGACATTTAGACATGTCCCTGATATCCAATAAAAAATAAGCACATTGCCACAAGCTTTTTAAACTTGACTTCTAAAGCAATCTGGGAACAACAATTGTAATCGTTTTGGGCCATTCTAATTGTCATTTAAATGGTAAAAACAAACGTTCATTAATAAGATAAACAATCTGTAAGTAATAATTAATAGTTTGTTTATAGTAACAATTATGGAGGACTGACCTATGTCCAACCACTCGGACGAACTGAGGCGAGTTGGTCCGGCCCAGTGTACGCCTGTAGAAACATACCCTGAAGATTTGATAGGTTGGACGTTGATCGGCCGATCGCTACACACCCGAGTACGGATCCAATGTATGGTCGACCTCATACAACTTTATTCCATTTTTTATTTAGAACAACTAATTTTTACTAGTAAAAAATATAATGGTAAAATTATAGGTTAGTTAACTGAGAGTAAAACGTGTTACAATATAATGTAATTATTGTTTGATAGGTTTCATTAAGTTTAAGACCTGATGTGCTGAAGATGATCAGTGAGAAGATTATGTTATCAAAGTGAATGTAAACAAAAATGTTTTGGAACGAAGTTCCTTATGCCACGTTCTGGAGCCCGGGAGTGAATCCGAAAAAAACGACCAAAATCACCGTCACAAAATCACCGCTGAGTTCGTTGGAAAACGCTATCCGCCCAAGCGTTCACGCGCAACGCTCGCGTAAACGTAAGCTTCAAAAGACGGGAAAAAGTGTTATTAAGGAAGCCTGTTACTTGACTTGTTTTGATTATTTTTGTTATATATGTCAAAAATGTCACTTGGTTTTGTAAATAAATACAATATAATCATGTAAAATTTCACCCTGATACAAGCAGAAGCTGTAGAGTAGGGAAGAGATATATTTTATAATATTTTAAATTAATTGGCCGGGTAGGTAGAAAACAGTCCTATTTCAATCCAAACTCCTTTAACAAACATACTCTTTCACTATAAACTCATCATGATCCAACTTTTTTCTTATATTCAATATATATTTATAGTAAGACGCTTGCTTTTTAATTATCCAAATAATGATTTTCTTTTAATTTTGCCTTAACTCTGCTAGGTACAAACAGTTCGTTACTTTTAATTTTGTCTCTTTTCTAACTCCGCCATGTGTAAGTAGTTAGCAATGTATACGTACTTAGCAGTGTGATTTTTTAATTTATATTTATATTTATATTTATTTAATGAAAAATGTAAGGAACTTCGTTCCTACTGGGTGTCCCGCGACACCACACGTATTTTTTTTATAATTTTATCGAATTTTCATATTGAACTGTGTTGTTATAATAAAAATTATATACCTATTAAATTAAACTAGCTAAGAGTAAAAATGGGTAGTTTACTTATTGTTAAAATTACATTAAAAAACATTGCACAACCAAATTATAATATTATTCTAATTTTTTTGACTAAATCAATTTCAATTTCAAAGAAACCTAATGTTAGACGGACAAAAATATTATTTCATTGATGGATGAATAAAGTAGAGAGAGAAGTTAGGAGAAGGGTGTAATCGAATTCAATTTGATACGGGAAACTCCTCGTCTAAAACTAAACATTGAAACTCAATGTGACATTGACTGAAACGACTTCATGAAATTTTAAGCCTCCCCAATTTAAAAGCATAAATGTTTATTATGCCTCACATCTCATACCAGAATATAACTTTGTTCGATACAAAATAAAACTTTTGACGAATCTTTTATTCAATTGTTTTGAAAATGGTTTTCCGAGTTAAATAAAGTTTAGAGTTAAAATAGACTGCCAATTGGTGTGGCACTTAGCTTCCTCGCATCCTATCCACCTACTTTATTGATTTTATGCTTTTACAAGTCATTATTGTCAAATTGGTTTAATTGTTTCCCCCGTTTTTTTTAATCTGTCAAAATTGTTTAGATTTTTAACACGAATTAAAGTATCAATTTAGCTAAAGAAATTAAAAAGTTAAAGAGCGTAGAGGGTTCAAATTAATCTGGGGCTATCTGCAGGTTACTTTCGATAAACTATAAAAGTTTCATTCAAATCAGATAAGTACTTTTGAAGCTATAGGTGTAAATAAATGTATGTTTGTGTGCATGTGGAAGAGAAACAAATAGGCGCAGAAGGTTGAAACTTATATGGGACCAACAATGGGCTAATTATGACCAAGCACCCAAATTTCATTAAAATTGAACGTGTAGTTTTTAAGATATGTTGGTTCGCAAAAATTGAACGACAGACCGACAGACCAACAGACCGACAGACAGACACGGAACCAAAAATGTTCCCTAATGTCTGAAACGGATTTCTGTCTTGGAATTTTTGAAACCGAAGACCTAAAAAAATTTCGTTCTTCAGAACGATCACATAGCTTCCGTTACCTTAGGTAAGCTCAGAAGCAAAATCTGACATTAATTGAACCAAATTGAGCCAATTTGGTTGGTCAAAGTGAACGGGAAAAACTTTTCTCACTTAAAATAATAACGACATCGCAATGAAGTGATAAAAAGAGCAAAATCCTTTGAATCGGATCCAAATAAATTTTATTAATTGATGTAGTAAAAAACATTGTTTTCTCTCTTTTAATCGGATCTAAACAATTCACCAAGAGAAACATATGGTTTTCCTAAAATCTTAAGTTTTAATGTATGGAATTTTAGGTTGGACTAGCCTATATGGGGCATCATGTATAGAAATGCAAAAACTAACAAATATAATGCATACATAATTAAAGTGTTTCCTGTATATTGATATAAATTGCATTATTTATGTATTCTTTTTCATGTTATACTCTCTAGAAAAACCAGATACGCTACATTGAAGCCCAGGTAATCTACAACAGCTACATACGCCCCAAGATTCCCAAAATTGACCTGTACACAGCTGTGCCACAAAATAGAGGACTGAAGATGGAAATTGTATTAAGAGAAAACTTATTACATGAAGAAGAATCCATAATTGGTGCATTTTTTATCAATATACAGAAAATACTTTAATTATATGTGTCAGTTTTTTTTCCATTTCTATACATGGTGCCCCATATTGGCTAGTTCAACCGGTTTTAATTTTGAAGCCGTGAATGTGTTAGTTTTAGGATCTGGCATTTTACACAGAGTAGGAGGAAACAGAAGGCACACATTGCTAACTTGAGACTGATTAAACCTAATTTAGTATTAAAACTAAGCTACTAATTTACAAAAATCTCGTCCATAACTCGTGATTTTTTAATAATAAAACCAGAATCCTTATAATTGCTGATAAAAACTTGCTTTGCCTTTTTATTTGAAAGAAATTTTATTAGGAGCATTTGTTGAGTTAATGGCATAAGAAAAATAATAAGAAAGGGATATTAAAGATGTTTTAGAATAGAAAGATATTGCGGGGATTGTAAAGGAGCAAAGATTAAGATAGTCGGAACATGCTAAAAGGGTGGCACAAAAGGGAGCTATCCAAGCTTCGAGGGAAAATAATGCATAAACCATTAAAAAGAAAGGCGATCTTAAAGCGAAAGATAGGAGAAACAGAGCTGACAGGAGAGAAGATTGAAGTAATTTTATATGATTTAGGGAATTAAAAGCATACTTCAGGCTGTAGAGCTGCAAAAGTAAAATTAATTTAATAAGCATGTCTTACTTTGATACAATAACAGAAAACATAAATACACACCAGTTCTTGATCTCCTAATCGGCAAACATTATAAATTACAACATTTTAAAGCGGAAAGATCAACCACATTACTCGGATTGAACAGTGAACACCAATTTAGAAGTTGTCTTTACAATACATCAAAATAAAAACAATTAGGATTAACGAAAGCACAAGTTGAAGCCAAATAATACCTTCTATAATACTAGATATTAGCTTTTTTAAAATCATTAATATATATTATCTATAATAAATTTTTTTAAATAGCTCATAATGTCTAAGACTAGGTGAGGAAAGTAGGTCTGTGCAAATACACATCTATTATATTATTATTATTTAGTTGGTACTTTATTTTATACTTGAAAACTTAAGATTCTTGAAAATTAAACAAGTAACCCCCTCCCTCCCCCCCCCCCCTCCCAGGATTCATAAATTAAGTAAAGGAGAGAAGTGGTAGTTAAAAGGAAGAGGGTGAAAGGATAAAATAATTAGTAGGGTCAACGGTTTAAACCCAGGTTGTCCTAACTTAAAATTCAAGCTAGAGCGGTTTTTCAATTCATCAAATTGATTAATGAACTTATTGGTAGAAGGGGTGAGGGGTTACCCAGCCTCACAGCTGTTAAATTATACTTCTTCTCTAGAATGGATTTAACTTGGATTATTTATGTAAATTTTTGTTACTTTCTTTTTATACAAGTTATAAAAGCTGGAATAAAACTATTTCGATTTAAAATCTTCAAATGTTGTAGTTCCAAGTAAAGTACGCTTTGATTAGAATAATTATACATATAAATCCTCTCTTGGAATCAATTCATTATATATATTGGATCCAAATAGTAGAAGGGCTGCTATAGCATGGCATGTACCTTCAGGCATTAGCCTAAAACCAAGATAACATCTCTTAGGTAAGACATAATTAACGCTTGTGATCATATCAAAATTGGTCAAGGGGGGTTAATACCCTAGTAAACCCAATTTTTAATGCTTAACTCGTGTTGATCGAGAATTAAAAGAAACGTCCACAATTGAAAGGAAAGTAAAAAATGCGATATATGAAACTTCTGCATGTAGAAAGGAAGTACAGCTTAATTTTAATTTATGAGTCAGATAAAGACATAGGGCGAAGAATATGGAAAGATAATCTAACAAATCCGCTCAACATGACGATCCCAATAACTCAAGGAAATCAAAACCAAAGATTTTCGAGCATATGATAAATCGCTTCTACTATATGGATGTTAAACGTGGAAGGTCACGAAGACCGTCACAAATAAACTACAAGTGTTTACATAATAACTGTAGAGGAAGAACTCTTAGAACATTTGGGAAGAATTGCAAACAATACAAGAGGTTGCTCTCTGGGCAACTGCGGAAGCTACAAGTAGTTACCCTTTGGCGATGGCTTTTTCTGACAACCTTGTTCTCGTAGAAGAGTCAACTGAAAAGATTCAGAGATTTGTGAATGTCTGGACAGAGGAGCTCGAAGCTAGATATGTTAGAATTAATGTCAGTAAGACTAAGGCAATGATAATAGCAAGAGAGAGAGAGAAAGGAACATGAGATCACCATTGATGACGAGCACGTAGAGCAGACGCATAGCTTCAAGTACTTAAAAGTGATGGTGAATTCAAATGAAAAATGCAAAGAAACGCTAGAAGCAAGTATAGAGGTAAAGAATAATTATTTACATTATTGTATAATTTTTAGAAGTAAGTGTAGAGGAAGTATAATTATTAAGTACCCTGTTATACTGGATTAAAGCTAGGAAATTAACCTCTAAGTAACCTTAATATTATACTGTTATAAAAAAAAGGATACAGACTTCTTATAGAAACTTAATCTTCGTTAAAGGAATGTTATGTTTCTAAGTTTAAATATTATCAAGTCTTAAATGACGTAGTAAAATTTAGTAAATAGATATTCAAATTGACCTAAGTTAATGTTTATAAATTGTGGACAATGTATTTTATTGGAAAATTAAATTATATTTATCACCAAACACCATCCTTCAAACAATGTAGACATTGTATTTATTTAAGCTTAATCTATAGCCTGAGTAATAAGATAGCTAACATTCTAACTATTGAGGAAAAATTTAATAATGATGGAATAATGAAAGTATTTAAAAAGAAAAAAAAAGAAAGAGATATAAGGGGATAGAGCAGTAAAAATACTGCTAATAAAATAAATAAAACCCCCTCCCTTACATTTTTATACACCGAAAAGTAAAATGTTTGTAAACAAGTGAAAATGTTAGTACGTAAGAGGTTCAAACTTACAAATTAAGAGGGGTTCTTTAATGGCTTTTAAAGGGATTAATATTTAAGATCACAACAACTGGGAAAACATTTTTTTCCTTGGTTAAGACCTTTAATGCATAACAAAGCAACCTAGCTTCATTTGTTGTTTTTTTCCAGCACGTTCTTATAGTGAAAGTGGCATAATTATGGCTTAAATTCTTGTGCTTGTGACCCACTTTGTTTAGGGGTCGCGAGATTGGTTGTATTTGGGTTTGGCAAGGGTGGAGGAAAAGGGTTGATCCCAAGATGAGGTTGAACTTCCACTTCCCCTTGCCCCGCAGCCGTAGAATGTTCAATTAAGGAAGCCCGCTAGCCCCAGTAACAAGGTATAAGTTGGTTAGTCCTCCCTCTAATAGACGGGAATGGAGGCCGTGTGCCCTTGGCTTTGATTACCTCGAGGACCTCACCCTCCAGCAGTTCCAAAACCTACCTGAACACTGAACACCCCCGATATGCATACCGAACCCTCTTCTCTGAATATTGGATAAAACCTCCGCGTAATCATTCGGACCTTACACCTGTGGACAGGAGATTGTACTGACCACTAACCATATAACTAATTTATAAAGGATTACAAAGGGAATTACGACCTTCAATTTAACGTTATTTTTAAATTTACAAGAACGTAACCTCAAAGTCATCATTTATTCGTATCATAACACGAGGAATAAGAGATAGCACTGACCACTAAGCCTAAGCACTATACAGAGTGATACCGAGAATGGTAAAATCTCTTGTTCGAGAGAGGAATATCATATGCTAAACAAATATATATATATATATATATATATATATGTATATATATATATATATATATATATATATATATATAAATATATATATATATATATATATATATATATATATATATATATATATATATATATATATATATATATATATATATATATATATATATATATATATATATATATATATATATATATATATATACATGTAAGAGGAAGTTATTATCTTAATTATATAAACATTATTATTTTATTAAAACTGATTACAAAAGACTATAGAGGTAAAGCTTAGGTTCAAGACAGAACAGTAGGTTTTCAAAGTAGGGTTCTTTAAGAACTGTAGGTACTTAAAGAAAATAGACTGCCAATTGGTGGCTGTCACGTATTTTTTGATTTTATGCATTTACAAGCCATTATTGTCAATTTGTTTAATTGTTTCCCCAGTTTTTTTAATCTGTCAACATTTTTAATTCGATTTAAAGTATCAATTAAGCAAAAATTAAAGAGCGCAGACGGTTCAAAGTAATCTGGCAAAAATTGAACGACAGACCGACCGAAAGACCGACAGACAGACACGGAACCAAAAATGATCGCTGATGTCTGAAACAGATTTCTGTCTTAGAATTTTTGAAATCGGAGACACAAAATATTAGTACCATTGAAGTAATAGTACATACTACTACTTCTACAATAGCATTATTAAAGAAAACTATTACAAAAGTTAGGCCTTTTTTGCACATGTACGGATCCAATCTTAACGGTACGATTTGCACGGGCAAAGGACATTAACAAAAAGGATAAAACATAAATAGTCTGCCAATTATAGCGAGGCACATAGCTTCTTCGCGTCCTATTAGTGTCATTTACGCATTCCTATAACAAAAACAGTCACATGAGTATAAAATAATGCGATCGCACTGTTTGGACTTAATTCATTCCCAGTGGAATCACATTTATTTTTATTCAATATTAAATGAGTGCATACGATTGAAATTAATAAGGGACGATAGTCCCTTATTAATTAGACTGTAGGGTGACGATAGTCCCTTATTAATTATACTGTAAGGGGACGATAGTCCCTTATTAATTAGACTGTGGGCTACTTTCGACAACCATCCAAATGTTGATGATATATTTATTTTAAAAAACAGTTTGTGCTCATGTGGAAGAAAGCAATGGGCAGAAAAAGAATTATTAAATTAATATGAGACCAACAGTGGAAAAAATATGACCTAGTAGTAGTAGTAGTAAGGTACGGGTAGGACGAACCACTTGTTCGAACCTAGCAATTAGGACTTCATTAGGGCCCTTTTTACTAGCTCCGTGGTAGAGAGTTCCAGCCACTTCACACCATCATACTGTACATTGTACCGCCGAAGCGAGTATGATATGATCATTAGTGAGCCATGTAAATCAGAGGTATGCCATGTAGGTAAGCCATGTATCACGGCGAGGGATTGAACCCCGACCTCCTGATCCATTGATGGCTGAGCAGACGTGTTTAAACCACACGCCCACGCTAGCTCCCCCTAAAAAAAAGTATGACCTAACATCAACATTTCATTAAAACCGGAGAGGTTATCAAGATATGGATCATAAAAACGTTAAAGGAAGGATAGGCACAGTACCAAATATGTTCCTTGATTTCTGAAACGAAATTCTGTCTAGGTGAATGGATCCATTAGTAGGTAAAAAAATAAATATACAACAGTTTTTGGCTATTAATAAGTACAGAATATTTACCAGCCAGTCTATAAAATGGCTTAATCTTATCTAGAAGAGATTATTGGATGTTTTATAAAGAGAGAAGAAAGCTCACATTAAAAGTATCTTTGACATATTATTCCTATTAATCTAATCAAAATCGATAAGACAAACACCGAACGCAATAATAATATTAAAGGCTAAAATAAACAAGCAAATAATTCTAAATACATTACAACTTTCTCTAAAACCATTTTGTTTTTATTTCTTACATTTCATCTTAAAATCTAAGACAGTATTTTGTCAAAAAGTTAACGTAGAAACTTTTTAAAGACAAAAAATAAAGATTTTTTTTCTTACCAGCGCTGTCTGTCTTGTAACTTAAACTTTTTCTTCTAGGGTCTAGAAAAGGAAAGTTTGTGAAGGAAAAGTAAAAAAAAAAAACTTTTTCATAAAATATATTATAAATACTTTTACTCTTTACTCGCTTTAACCGGATTAACTAAATAAAGATTGGAAGAAATTACAGTCAGCAACTCAACATTAACCAATTAAAACTAAGAGTAATATTTAAGGAGGAATTTAATCTAAATTATTTTAAAGGCACAATTAAATTGTCAGAACCTTAAAATTATTGGGTCATTTTGGTGACCCGGTTCGACGAAATGGATGACTCTGCTCAGATCCATTACATAAAAATAATTCAATCAAGCCAATAGTACACTCTAATATCTTCTACCACATCACACACCTATTCGGTTTGAATTTTAGAGACGTGAGACATTTAAAACTAACAGTAGATGTGTAAACTGGTCAATTTCTCACTGGTAGATTTTTTAGGTCTTAATAGAAACAGAATCACAATCAAAGTAAGAAACCATAGTGTTAGGCTCATAGGGTTCACACCTTATATGAGGATCTAAAGTAAAATGATTTCCAAAAACTTTCTAAAATGAAGAAAATATGAATACCCAAAGGACCACCCTAAAAGGGAAAATAAAGTAATACGAACAAAAGAATTGGTTTAACGAACGAGCATTAATACAAAAAAAAGAAATTAATGTGGCACACGCCACGATGTGTTAAATGGCAACCAGCATATGTTTTACAGTAATTAAATTTAAAGTGAAGTTAAATTAGATTAATTGTCTCTATTTGTTCCAAAACCAAATACAGACAATTGATCATAAAAAATAGGAATTTAAAGAAAATGAAGCTTCATTCACACACGCATTCATACAAGTTAAAGTTAAGTTAAATTATACTGGACAAAATTGCTTCACACCAAAACAATCATTCACACTGAATTTAAGTTAATGATACATAAAATTTAGATAATTGAATGGACTTAGCCGTGGTGACTTGGCTGCATGCTGCGACGATGGCTGCAAGTTACGATGTCTTCTTCCCGGACTCGGTGGGAAAAGGAGATGTGAATTAAGTTTATAAATATGTAGCTGAGGGCCCTGAGCCTAAGTTAATTGAAAGTTATTGAAACATGAATATTTGGAGACACGTGCACGTGTCCGGAAACACTCCTAGCAGCGAAGCGAAATATCTGCGCGCAGATCCTGAGGTCGAATGCGTAGTTCCTAGTAGAAAGTGAACGTACGTATATGAGTATCGATATACGTACTCTGTATACGTATTCGTATATCGAGTCTGGGAAACGATATCCGAATTCCAGCGAAGAGTGATACCTTTCTGAATGTAACGATGAAAGAAAGAAGGTTGCATCGTGGTTATCCCAGTAAACAATCCTATTACGTTATTTATAATAAATCAAGTTAAACGAAATTTAAGTGTAGAAAGTGATGTATTGGTTTGAAGAAATCTTGTGCTAAATAGTGCCATTTTAAAAGAAAGAATACATTATAAATAATATGGTAAAAAATACAAATAACAACTGTTGGTCTCCAACACATAGAGTTACACTTTCACAACAAGCGCAAAGTTATTCAGCACCAAGAATTAGAAGAAATAGCATAATCTAAGAGGTGCAAGATTATCATTGTCAAGTGTGGAAGAAGTGGAGGTATAATATTAAAATAATTAGAAAATTATGAGTCTAAGTTATGTCGGAGACAAATGAAAGATTCATCATCACAGTCTAAAGGTACGGAATTTCAAAGCGCATAACTAACCAACGTCGTCAACCAGGACGACTCCGTGTTAATCAAACTGACGCCACCCCGACAAAACTAGTTACGAGCGATTTTCCAGGCACTTCAGTCGACGACAGCGTGTGTAGCGTCGCCGGCGCAACATTTATCTACACCGGCCTCCGTTCTTATGCAGATGCGCCCATTCCGAAGGACCGCTCGAGAGCAACTGAAGTATCGTCACGCTTCTTGATGTGTCGGGCCACCCCGACGACACTTCGCACAAGGCATGACGATCAACGCGTGACTCGTCACGCGCTCTGAAGAACCGTACTTTAACTCTAATGTAACTAATAATGTAGAGTAGAATAAATGCGATAATGGAGTTATAATCAATAGTAAGACATAAATTAATAATGCATAATCACTATTCCCTAACTCAAGAACTAACGGCCACTTTAGATAGGGTGAAATTAAAGAGGTTGCTTTTTTTTCTTTGTACACATTTGTTGTTCGACTCTGGTGTATGATTTTTCTGAGCATGTATGCCAAATTTCATCGAAATCGGGACAGTGGTTTAGGCTTCACAAGTCTGCATGGACTTCAGACAGTGGACTAAAGGGACCTTAAAGCGTGTACAACCATCAAAATCGAACTTCAGCGTCACAATACTTTCTCTTCATACACATACTGCGTACGTAAGAAAGTAAAAACAACAACAAATCAAGATATTATATTTGATCTTTATTTCTATATTTAAATGCAAATAACAGAAGATCTGAATGCAATAAAAACTACTCCAAGCATGGGTTCAAATACTAAATATGTGAAATATGTAATTAAAATGTACCCTTCAATCAAACAGTAAAAACTAACAGCTCAAGAAATATGTTTAATCATTTAAAACAACTTGAGTTATAAAATTTGAATTTTAACTTCAAAACATGAATTTTAACAACCAACTTTATCAAAACATTTCACGAAAACAAACATATTCATATTTCTACCACAAAAATCATTTTTGAAAGTAAATATGTCTTTAAAAAAAATAATAAAGTAAAGCTTTTAAAAAATTACGATCTCATGAATAATACGAACATAAACTAAAAACGAAGGGCATACAGAGATGAAAACTGAGGGGAAATTAATGAAACAATTTCGAGTCGGGATTTTAAAATATGTAAATGTTTTTAAAAGGCGCGGCAGCGTTTTTCACGATAGTTAATTATTATTCAGAGGAAACTTTGTTTTGTTGCCTGCGAGAAAATGGAGGTGTTTTGATAATAAAGCGCTGTAGAGGTGTTAGCTCTCGTAGGGGTTTTGTAGGTTTCCTGTCGTGAATTGTACGATTGTTTATCTTAGTTCCATGCACCATGAAATGCTACATGGATTCCTTAATTACTATTGTATGAAACTAAGCGAGAAACAGAGAAATGCTACTGTAAAAGATAACAGTTTTACAGCTTCACATATTTGTACTATTTTACAAATAAGTATCCTGTCAAAAACACATATTTATAAAATGTTTATACTACCTCAAATTTAACCTATCTTCAAAACGGTCCTTATTTGTTTAGAAACTTGATCATTTATCTAAATAAAGGATTTAAATAAACTTTAATTTAAATTAAACAAGAACTTTTAATACTTCTTAGTCTAGTAGTAAGTCTTAGTAGTAGTGCTAGACGGTTAGGACTAACTACTTGTTCGAACCTAGCAATTAGACCCTTTTCATTAACCCAGTAATAGAGGAATAATAAAACTGTTTCTAATGTCTGATTTATACGTGTTAAGTAATCAAGCAATTAACTAAATTTTAACTTAATTTTAAGCGTCTTAATTTTTAATAAGCTATTACACGTATTCTACACTTAATATTAGTTCAGCTCGTTATTTCACTAATAATGTAATGCAAACAACATGCTAAAATCATTAATACTCTCATAAAATGTATTCTAGGTGAGATTTTAGACGTAAAAAAGGATGAAATAGTAAAGGATATTTTTAACGACATATAAAATATCAAACCATTTTATATTTGACTTATAAATTTCATCGGTGCCTGGGCCAGATTTTGTAGAATATATATATATATTTTTAATTTCTTGTGAGCATGTTAATTAGATACTTTTGACTTGTGATTCGGCTTCTTCACTACCAAAGTTGGTAATCGCCATGGCTTGTGGCTGACACTATATCGGCAAACTCATGTTTTTTGCAAGCAAGCAAAATAAATTTCTATAGTTCAAGCTTCTTAAATTCCACAAACAATCGTTTATTTAAATATTCTTGAACAAACTTTACTGCAGTGTTCCGTCCACTTCGACATTTTCAAAAAAGATCTTCAAACACAAGAACTACGAACGCGACTGTATTAAGTAATGGTACTTAATTTTAGATTTATATACAATCACAAACTTATGAACTCATTTTAAAGAAAGTGTTTCTAATATAATACTTCTAAATAATATGTAAACACAGATCTACCAATCTATATAACAGCGACGCTCCGCAATACTTATATGCTTTTAACTATATCCTGCATATCAAGTGATTAGCCACGACCACCAACTTAACCGAAAAATACACAATTCTATTCTACTTTTTTACTTGCACGCTTAATTTTAACTTGCAAATTAGTACTCTAAATTTGTTGTTTACGTGCATTAATTCACTTAAAATTAAGTTAAATACTTGATAACTTAATACGTGTAAATCAGCCTTTAATACTAAGTAAGAGGAAATAAGTGAGTGAATACTCTAGCAGTGGCGGATCCAAGGGGGGGGCAAAGGGGGCAAGTGCCCCCCCCCCCCCCCGAGAGAGGGTACCCGAGAGACAATAATATACAAAATTATTTTGCATGTCCTGATAATATGTACACGTACACTATAAAACAGGTAACAACAAGATCCACGCTTGAGAAAATGCATATGTTGCAGTTCAGGGCCACCAACGGGGGGGGGGGGGCAGAGGGGGCAATTCCCAGAGGCCCAGGCCCCTCGGGGGCCCGTGCCTCTGGGGGGCGGGTGGCCCTGGATTTATTACAACCAAAAAGGCAAGGAGGATATTGTTATCAGTGGCGTGACTATTCGGGCCTTAAAAAAACATGAAACATATTTTTGTACTAATGTCGATGGGGACCCCTTTAGAGCATATGATAAAATCTAACATGGAATATTACTTCTACGCCACTGTCAGGGGGCCCATTCAGTTCTAAACGCAATTATTTTTCATTTTTGTTTTGGCGAGAAGCCCCCTGCCTATGCCTTAGCTACGCCACTGAATGTAATAAACTTAAAATTATTCCTAATGTGTCATGAGTATTGAGTATGGAATTTTGAATTCTTGTGTTTCATTTAGTTACTAAGATTATTGTGATGTTTTCATCTTATTCAATATGGTCAATGTTAATTTACAGGAGAGAAACTGACAGATAAATCATATTAACAATCTGATATTAATAACTTTTACATTTTTACTTGTAATGCATTTTTTAAAATTAAAATGTGTCATTTAACTATTTTTATTTGCTTACTCTTAATCTCATTATTTTAGCAAACAATTTATATTATGTTTTATTTTATATTATACTAAGTGTAAAAGAAGATTTTTTAATGAAACTTATCACCTACAAAACAACTTAATTTTTTTTTTTTTTTTTTTTTTTTAATCCATCTTAGTTAAACTCCGAAATTCGTCCCCACCAAACATCTTTTCCTGTAAGGACAAACTTGCCCCCAGAAACCCTTAAAACTCATCTTTTTGCACTTAAATTTTAAAAAATTCTCCGGGGGAGGACCCCTGGACCCCCACCGTTATTTGTTCAAAGGGGCCCTAATGCTAACTTGCCCAGGGGCCCGGAAATCCTCTCAGCGGTCTTGTAGCAGTTTCTAGTTTGTTTCCATAAATCATGAAACCTTACCCTACCATTGTGATTAAAACTCAATTATTTCATTCAAGTTGTAATTAAATTTAGTTATTCGAAAGATTTTGAGCCGTATTTACTTTAAATGTTTTCTTAAGTTTGTTAAGAGTAAAACACAAATTTCTATTCAAAATTTATACATTTTTCCCCTGGACCCCCCTTTTTCTTGAGGGGTATTTCATACCCCGAAACCTCTAATAACCCCTCGGTGTTGGATGGATTGCCCCCCCCCCCCGAAATTAGGTCCTGGATCCGCCACTGTACTCTAGCAAAGGGAGTCAGTCTACTTCATGACCGACACGGACTGGACGTAGCCAGGGCCCTTATCGTCTCTCCTGTTATTTCCTGTAACTAATATAACTTTATTTCTTCCGCATTTCGGTAATCTTACTTTTTACTTCAATCCCCCCTCCCCTTAATTCCGTTTTCCCACTGATTTATTTAATATTATTTTTATAAGCCGTTTTACTTAAATCGCGTATTTTATCTAATTAATTGTGCTTTTAATTTATTTTATAAATTATATATTTTTTTAATGATGTACTTTTTCGGCAAATTTACTTGTCATTTCTATTATATTAAGTTTTATTATTTTATTTTATTGCTAATTTTAATGCTTGCTTAATTTAATTTATAGTTTTTACTGCTTCATCTAAATTAATACGGATTTATTTTACTTTGATTTATTTTTATTAATTTATTATTATTATTTATTTATTTTGTTACTTGTTTTATTAATTTTTAAGCATCATTCACCTTAATGGGTTTTTACTTATTTATTTATTATTTTATTTGTTAATGTATTTTTTTTATATATATTGATTAACACAACTACAATAATTAATATTTTATTAGTGTTACAGTTGTTATAGTTTTATACTGGCTTGATCAACATGTGAAAAGGAAGTAGTGACTACCCCTTTTTGGCGTGAGAAATACATAGAGGATTGATTACAAATAATAAATAATAATGATAGATGTAGATTTCAGTTCTTTTGGAACTGTGACAGATTTGTTTTGTGAACCAAGGCTCTGTAGAACACAGAGGAAAATACATACCAAAAATACTTTAACTACGGAAAGTACATATATTAGCTATTAATTAAGAGAATTTAAAATTTTATATATATAAAAATCTGATTAATATTAATTATTTTTCCACTAATTAATAAAAGCTTTGAAATACATTATTTTTAATAAAAATTAGTAAAAGTCTATCTTCATAAGTAAGGAAAGAAAAAAGTTTAACAAAAAACCACTGTTAAAAAAAATATATTATATATATTATTTTTATATATATACATACATATATATATATATATATATATATATATATATATATATATATATATATATATATATATATATATATATATAAATTAAAGGTGAATAGAAGAAAAAAATGATATAATTACCTTCAAGTTTTAATTTAATATTATTTAATTAAAACGCTATATATTTGAATGGGTCTATTGGGTTTTGCGCTTTACAAACCCATCTGAAAGAGTTTTAAAAGATAGAAAAGAGAAAGGTTTTTTAGAAGCTTTGAAATTCACCTTAAAAAGGTAGAATGTTTTCCTTTTTCTACCCTCCTATGTTAGTAGCTTCAAAAAGACTTAAGTATTTCCTTCTCTTTTCACTTTAAGGCTGATAGAGAACTTCTTTTACTATTGTGGTTTGAAAATATATGGTAGAAAGCTACTTGGTAAGCGGGTTATTGATAAATATACATACATAGAAAAATAGTTGTATAATAATAGCATAAGACTTTTTTCTTGAATATCTCATCTTTATTCTGTTAAAAGCCAAACGGCAGAACCTTAAATATTCACCTTAAGGTCGATTCATACTATACTAGCCACCGTCTTTCAAAACTGCTATCCATTCATACTATCCATCAAGTAATCGGCTAACCACTATCCTTCAAATGTGCTATTCATTCACACCATCCTTCTAGCCACCGTCCGTCAAAACAGATATCCGCCAAGCCATGTATTTTTCAATGATATTTTTTTTAGCTTCGTTCATAAGACCCGCTGTTCATACAAGCCGGCATTGTCGGAGACCGTCTGAATTTTCAAAAATAAATAGATAGCTGAACGATGGCTGGACGGATAGGATACATTTAATTTTGGAACGAAGTTCCCTATGGTACGTTCTGGAGCCCGGGAGTGAATCCGAAAAAAAAGAAAAGACCGTCACAAAATCATCGTCGCAAAACAAAGCGTCATGAAATCTACCGATGACGATAACTGGAGTAAAAGATGACCGAGTTAGTTGAAATTTGGTACACGCATGTTCATTTTATCAATGCCCAGGCTGAGTTCGTTGGAAAACGTTATCCGCCCAAGCGTTCACGTGCAACGCTCGCGTAATCTTAAAATGTAAATTTGGCATTTTAGGACAGGAAGAAATACTAACTTCATCTATTTAATAAGACAAACAAATTTTATAAATATTTTTTTTTTTTAGTAAAACGAACACCGACACTGCTATGAAGTGATAAAGATCGCTAAATTTATCAAAGCAGGCCTGAACGTTTAGAATAAAGAAAACCAACGCTTTTAACCGATATCTTACATTTTAACGTAAATGGGGAAAATCTAGTTTCCGAATAATATAATACCCCCTCAGTCTCCAAAAAGAAAAAATATATATTTATATATTTTTAAACCTTAAGTTACCCTTATTACTTTGAAAAATATTTTTTTAAGTCGCTGCATTTTTTAAATGAGTGGGTGGGTGGGTACAATACACATAAATGGCAAATTTCAAAGTAATCGGACAAAAGGTGTAGCCATGAGATCAGACGACAGACGGACGGACAGACAGAGACAGAGGCACACACAGAGGAAAATATAAGGATCCCCGGTTTTGCCTACGGACCCTAAAAAAAGTAGAAGTAAACGTGATACGATTAAAAATAATTTCAAGATAAAAAGAACTTTTTCTATACTACGTTTTTAAATTTTCTGTTGAATCGTATGTAATGTTGATAATATAATTGTTATTGTTATATAATATATAATGTTAGTGAAAAAAAAATAGTTCCGAATTTATTTACTTCACATAAATGACAACCATCCAGAGAGCTGATCTTAAACCTATAAAAGGATAAATCTTTGTACAACGGATCTCCCCAACACCAAATCTAAAGCATGCCATCGATATATTTGAAATAATATAATCGATAAATAATATAATTGATATTTCCTGTTTTTCTGTCATTCAATGTTTATCTATCACAAATTTGAGACCCGTCAAAATGAAGATTGCGTAAATATTGGATATGGCAAAACAAATTAAATAACTTGCGGATTTTTTCCGAACTAACTTTCCGCACAGCAAATTTGCTGAAAACTAATTAAATTCTGCTGAAAGATGGCTGAAAGTATTAAAATAATGCATTGTCATCGTGTTCTGAGCTATGCTAAAAGTTTCAAATGTCTAGCTATTCGGGAAGTTAGTAAGAAATCGATTGCCAAACTTGTACCGGACAAACAAACAAGAATGCAAGCTAATAAAAACGTAGTAATAACGCTGCCTAGAAGGAGATGTGTAGAGGGATATATCTTTTTCCTTTTCCAACGCACTATATAATTGCACTCTCTTTAAAAAGGGGGATATCTCTATGTTTTACTACTACTGTAAATTTAATAGTATCCTTCTCTTTTTTACTCTTTTCTTACAGGACTAGTTTGTAGACCAAACCTTTTTTTTAAATATATAGAAATATTAGTATTTCTTGTAAAAATCACAATTAAAAAAATAATATGCATAATTTACATTAGATTATTTTATTTTGATTTTTTTGCCCCCCAAATAAAGTCTGTATATTAATAAATCATTTAAACTCAAATCGTTATCTCTAGAAAAACAAATCAGAAAGATGCAATAAATTCAAAATACAGAATTTTTAAATGAATCTCAAATAGTTTGTCGGTGTACTAAGTCTTCTTGTAATAGATCACTTAACTGATTGATTTTTGAGAGAGACATATCAAAATAATTCGAGGGCAAACTAATAATTCACAACCTCAAACCGATTCTGCAAATAGGAAGAATATTATGAAAGATGTTGGTCAATAAATGATGCTTTGAAACTAGTGAAGTTCGAAAAAATTAATTTTGCTACAAAATAAATTAAAACCCTCCAACACAACCAACATTTTTAAACTCTCCAGATTACCATTCACGGACACGCAGGAAAAGAATAAACAAATTCTTGTGTAATTAAACATCGAACTTTTAAAATGCTTTGCTGTTTTTATTTTACTCACAAATGTGAGAAGTGGAATAGGATTTCACATAAATGTATAACATCTCCATTGAATTAATAAAGAAGAATAGACCAATATTGATTAATATACAAACTCAACTTGGATAGTAGCCATTGACAAAGCTCCACCACTTACATTAAAGTCGAGATAAAAAAAAGAATAAATCTTAAACTTAAAACACGTGTGTTCATGAAACTTATAAAAAGAAATGAAATAGAATAATTAAAGTTATACTGGGAAAAAAACAGTTTATCTTAGCGAATATGAAATAACTTTTGTCTCCAAGCTTTAAAAAGATAATATTTAAATAATTTTAAAAATTCCACCTTCAAAATATTAGATAAGCCGCAATAACTTAAATAACCCTTGTACTACAGTAGAAAATCGCTAGCAAGCGCAGACTCAGGGAAAATCTAGATGAATTATACACCAGACATTTCCCAACTGAGAAGGAATCCCACTTCTGACAATCGCACCGGTTTAAAAATTCAGAAGCGAGCAAGAGATAAGATTTGCCGTGGCAGAGTGCTTCGTGAAGGCAAACCTGTTATCTATATAGATTATGCACAGGATTTAAACCTTTGTGTCTAACCTCTACTACTTGTTATACTTAGCTACAACACATTCTTTTATTTAACTTACCCATGTCAAACACCAAAAGACATATACAGGGTGGGAAAAAAAACCGCATTTTTTTGAACACTTATACCTCAGCTTCTGTAATAGATAGAGATATGGGGTTTGAGGGGTCTGAAAACTTCATTCTTCTAATTTAAATTTCATATCTATAACTTAACAAACTAGAGGTACAACAAACTGGAGGGGGGGGGGGGGGGGGGGGGGGGTCATTGTCGGTATTCTTTGTATAACAAACATTGAAGATGTGTACAATGTTGCCTGAAATTGAAGATCAAATGCCACTCGTCTGGCTAAATGAAGTCAGGGCAATTCTCTTGTTGCAAGTATTGAATTGTTTGTATGGAGAGATGGGACGGGATAACTCATCTTGCATAAACGCGTATTTGGCATTTGATCTTCAATTTTAGGCAACATGGTTAACAGATCTTCAATGTTTGTTATAACACTAAGGGACTCCTCCCACTCACCTACAAAGAACCCCCCCCCCCCCCCCCTTCACCATATTATGATCATTTATTCTCTCAAAACTATAATATCAGACAACAATAACTACCCGGACGACTATTTTTTAAGACCCTAATTCAAACCGTCATTGCATGGCTTTCAACCAATAGTTTGTTAAGTTATAGATATGAAATTTAAAGTAGAAGAATGTAGTTTTCAGACCCCGTAAACCCCATATCTCTATCTGTTACAAAAGCTGAGCTATATGTGTTGAAAAAAGTGCGGTTTTTTTGCCCACCCAGTAAAAGTTCCACTTGTCCACAAATTGTTTTTCAGCGAGTCCAAAGACCATTTTTACTTTTTCTCACCTAGACCACCCCCACCCTTTACTTTTTTCCTGGTGGGAAAAGTATTGTTTTCACCCAAATTTTTTTTTTTTTTTCGAGATTTCAACTGAATTATCCGTTTTGGGTGTTTTTAAGACCTCCTGAGCCGTTTTCAGCATGACGTCTGTATGTGTGTATGTGTGTGCGCCCAGGGTATTTAACCTAGAGAGTTGAAACTTGGCAGGAAAATCAGTCCTTACTTCTAGTTGTGCCGCCCGGAAAATAAACATTTTCCGCCATCTTGAACCCAGTTTGCTGAGTCAGCAACATTTTTAAAAATTCGTAAAAAATCAAAAAGTGGACCGATCGAGTTGAAATTTGTCACAAATGTACCTATTTGAATGTCAAACAAATCCACCAAATTTAATTTTGATATTGGCCGCAATTTTGAAGTTATCAAATTTTGAAACTTTGACACTTAATAATACCGAAAGTATATACACGTTTTTTACAAACAGCATATCGTTGGAACCGGTAAAAAATAAGGAACACATATAAAAATACCCGAATGAAATTTCATTAATTAGTTTAAAAGTTATAAGTAATAGTACATTACGCGTCGAGTGCGGAAAGTAGCATTTTGCATGCGAGTGTGGAGTTTGCACCCGAGCGACAGCGAGGGTGGTAAAACCACACGAGCAATGCAAAATGCCGTTTTCGCACGAGTTGCGTACCGTACTTTATCTACGATTGTTTGATTTAAATAATAAATACAGAAAAAAATAAACTTGCTGTATGTAAGTTCGTATCTCTCCTCTCTTGATAAAGATGGCATTAATTCATTATTTGTATTTTTTGCCGAATTAATTATTTCTGGAAGAGTATTATTCTCCACATTTTCGTCAAAGTCACTTGATTCACTCATTGTTTTTCACTAAAAACTCGATATAAACAGTTACTTTAATAAAAGAACAGCAAATTAGTTTTGTTAAATGTAAACAAACTCGCTAATCGTGCGTAAAGCTGAAGAATTCCTCTTCTTTACCGCGCTAGCGTGGTAAAGAAGAGGAATTATTCAGAACTATGAGACGCACATGCGCAATGAATACAAGTATGTAAATAATCACTTTCCACGCATCTAAACAAAGATATAATGTTTATATTTCGTATCAATCGTAGATAAACATAATTATTAATTAGTGCGATACTTTCGTTAAACGTCAAAGTTTGTTTAAATCAGTCAAAATACCGCCAAAATTCAAATAATTAAATGAATGAAATAAAATAAATAAAAATAAATAAAGGTCCAATAACTATAAAATAAAAATATTTCACTGGGGATGGAAAGTGTGTGTATGTTGGACCTAACGATTCACAGAGGGATCATGTTTATTTGTATTAATTTTTATTTTCTACAATTATTTTTTCTCATCCGCAAACCTAAAAACTTTTTTTTTTTATTAACACTTACTTTTTATTACTAATACTTATCCGGTGTTGAAGACAATTGAATGGTGACATTTAATGTCACTCAGTATATATATTTTATTTGGATGTATTATATATGTTTCAAATTATTTTATTTGTTATTTAAATTTTTTAACGTTTTGAATATATTTGGCGCTCTCCTATGGAAACAGTTTTTCAATTTTATTATTTCGATTTAAGATTAACAATATTAATAAACCATGACAGAAGATGGCCTTTAATAGAGTTGAAACGTATCATATGCAAAATTAATTTCGTCCGTTATTACACCTTTTCAGCCATCTAGTACTTATAATTACTTATATAAGAGAATTACAAGGGGGAGTATCACATTAAATTATTATCAACAATTTAATTAATTGTTTATATCGAAATTTCATTACATTCGGAAGAGTAATTTTTAAGATAGTGTTGGGTTCTCATAAATTGAGCGACAGAATGACCGACAGACAGGCACGAAACCAAAAATGTCCCCTGATGTCTTAAACGGCTTTCTGTATTGGAATTTTTGAAATCGGAGACAAAAAAGTTATGTTCTTCGGAACGGTCACATGGCTTCCATTACCTTCGGTAAGCTCCGGAACAAAAGGCATATGAATCAATAGAAAGGATTTATTATAAATTAATAGATTGTTAAAAATTAAAATGATATGAGAACTGAAAACGAAATAAACTTTAAAAAAATATGATAATTAATCATAATTAATAAATTATTCTCAAATTATTACAAAACATTCTTATAAAGTAACAACGAATTAATAAACTTTTTAGAAATACTTATCTACGCTGTGAACTGTATATTTTACTGAGCTGGTTTTTAACCAAAATGATTAGGCAAATAACAGTAAAAAAGATGCTAGGTCTACTACAAGGACAAAGGTATACAAGTTAAGTGATATTAGCAACAAATAATGACGTTTCTCCACTAAAAAGGCATTTACTGTACAAAGCCAGCTTTTGAATCAGATTTCAACCTCTGTCTTAAATATACTACACTGACTCTTCCTCTTAAGCATTTCTACTTATTTTACCTATACTTATGATAACAACTGATGGTTGAAAGCCGTCATCTAGCAGAACTATGTGAAGTTACTTCAAATTCAAAATATAACAATTATTTAGATAATCCTGTACAGGTAGCGTTACTTCTTAGAGCTACTGACAATTGCGGACGTTACTCCGGGAACCATCTATAAGATTAATATAACTTTGATTAAAACGAACCTGTACAATTGCTGCTGAATCTTGGGGAAGGTTTGGTGTCGTGAGGGTAAGGATCGGTTGGAGGAAGATTATTCTGCGACGTGTAAGCTTCTCGCTTTGGACCTGGAGTTGTTAGAGGAGCGTGAGTGAATCTTGACAGGTATTTTTCCACACTCTCAGTTACCCCAGACACTGGAAATCTACTGAAAAAATCTCTTCTACTAGCATCTCTGTCCAATTTTTTTTCAGTAGATTTACTTTTTTTCAAAATCTCAGAAGTCGGCACTGCTGCGTCGGCGAAAAGTTTTCTCATATTGCGGGGAATACAAGAACTTTTCGAGCGATTAACGTTCTTAGATGATTCTTCATCTTTGAAAGAGAGTTTAACAATGGTTTCTTTGCTAGGATTCTTATTGAAGTCTGTCAGAGTGGATAATGTAAACCTTTTCCCTTCATCCAGACCAAGCTTAGCCATTTCTTCAACCTTATCATCACATTTAATACTCTCTAACGTATCATCACTGAGCATTTCTTTCCACTCTTCCTCCTGGCGAATGATCACGTCATGATGAACATCATCTGCACTTCTGTACCCGTCGGAAGTTCGCTTATCAATACCGTTCAAAGGTACACCATTAGACACTAACTGTTCACTGACTTGTCTTCTTCCATCTTGCTGACCATGTCTCGTATTAACACCGTCAAATAAATTCTTCGTATCATAACCTACATTACTACTTATTCCTACATTATCTCTATTATGGCTAACGGTGCCATTGATAAAATTAAAAGTTATCACTAAATATATGGCAAATATGCAGATATTTTCCATGCTAAACGCGTTCACCAGTACATTACCTCGTTCCCCCACCCTCACGAGCTTACTGTCCTAGACAGAAACCTTACTAAGGTTTCCACAGCTAATTCAATTTTCGCCTAATCCTTTAAACGGACTGCGTTACGTAAAGTAGAATGCGAAGACTCTAACTTCTTACAACACACATAGAAATTCATAATAAACATATTAATATTACTTATTCACACACTGTTTTTATGTAACTATATTTTGCAAATAATAAAATTTAAAAAATATTATTTTAATCATAATAGAGAAAGATATATATTTTTATAAATATTAGAGAATAAAATTTAAAAAATCAAAAAAATTATTAAATTATTTGGTTAAATTCTATCATTTCACTTAAGAATTGAAATTAATTAATTAAAAACTTTAGAATATTGACTATTAATTAAAGAGAAAATTTATTCACAATTGCAATCTAATTGATATCCAGCATCCTAATTTTTCACACGAATTAACGAGTTTATGAAAATAGTTATAATTTACTACTCTAGCATTAATTTACAGACTAGAATAATATGATATTTATATAGACAAAAGGAAAAATAGTCTCCCAATAAGTGTGGCAAATAACATCCAACAATAGGCTAATTATGACCTACCATCTAAATTTCATAAAAATTATACGTTTAGTTCATAAGATATGGTGGCTTGAAAAATTATGAGCAGAATTGTTCATGACAGACACATGAACAGAATTGTCCTCTGATGTCAGAAACGGATTTCTATACAGGATTATTTGAATTCGGAAACATAAAAAAAAATCACAATATCGCGTTACCGTCAGTAAACTTTGTAGAAAAATAATTCAAAGCGTAAATATTATTATGTTAAATAAAATGAAAAAGTAGAAAATAAAAAAGTTAAAATTAGATTTAAGGTGGATAAGTAACTACCTTAAAAAAAGAATTTACATTCATATCATAAAAAAGAAAGATTACGTTTGGATTTCAGACGTCCCTTTGAGGGAGAAGATAGGTGAAAAAGTCTTGGGTCCTTAGAAGACTTTTTTGACAATCCTATTCTGGTATGAGTGGCCTAAGGGGAATGGAAGAGAGGAAAAAGGCATAAATTAACTGAATGAAGATTTTTGTTTTATGGCATCATCCGTCATTATTAATGTCTGTTTCCCTTTAAAGATTTAGGTTTCGTTTTTTTAAATAAAACAAAGTGAAGTAGATACGAGTTGCAGAGGAAAAATAAAAGAAGAAATTCGCTCATGAAAAAGAGGGGAAATCAAATTTTATCATCGTTATCCGACTTGTAATTTTTTTTCTTTCCTCTAATTCTTTTTTCGAATGAAGTGTCAAGCAAAAAAAAGATTATATATATATATATATATATATATATATATATATATATATATATATATATATATATATATATATATATATATATATATATATATATATATATATATATATATATATATATATATATAGATATATATAGATTGAGGAGTAGAAAAAAAATTGAACCGGATATACATAAAGTATCATCTTGCATACTACATTATCAACATTGAAATGCAATTTCCTTTTCTTGCATTTGTTTTCTGATTTGTTTTTTGTTCATATAACTTGATTATACAAAGAAATTGAGAAATGGTAAACAATACTTTTACTTTTTTCACATCTGTTGTAATAGCCTAAGAAAATTTTACATCTTCTAATAAATTAAATTTTTGCTTCCGAGCTTACCAAAGGTAAAGCTACGTGATCGGTCCAAAAAACGAAAATTTGTTGTATTTAAGAGTCGAAAAAACTTAATCTCATGGTTCAGCTTTAAATTTCGATAGAAACTTCTAGTCAGTCAATAATTCACTTATATAAGTTTAAAGAATTGTCCTAGAGCAAACTTCTAACTTTTTGTGAGACTCTTTTATTTCACCCGGAGTTTACTAGACCAAATTACGTGGTCTATGTCTTTGAATTAAAAACTCAGAAAAAAAGTTCAGTAATAAAACCAAGTATAATACAAAATAGAGATAATTAGAAGCTAAATAGAAACAAAAAATCAAGAAAACTAGTTGATTTGTCGAACAAATTACTCTTCTTCTGCAAAGAGAAAGAACTATTTTGTACAGTGGAACTTTAACTGAATATATTATACATAAATAAATAAATAAATATTCTAGCAAGTTTCGATAATAAATTAAGCAGATTTAAAGAAAACAAGACACAAGAATCATCATTTAATATCTATTAGCAGAAATTCATAGTTTTAATAATAAATATGTTTGCATTTTCAATAAAGAGTAAGGGGGGGGGGGGCAATTAATTGCATATCGGTCCGTCATACTCCAACAAGAATTTCTTTGTAAACATATTACTTAGTGATGCAGAATATTAAATCCTGTAATACCTAATTAATTTAGGCAGTGATTAAGTTCAAATGATAAAAGAGTGAAAGGTAAAATTTTAATAACATTAGAAATGTATACTTTCAATTATTGATTTATTTAAAACGAATAGTGCAATAAACAGAACCTGTATTCAGGTAAATGACGAGAATCACTATGATTAAAACAAACAATTTTTTAACTTCCAAATCAGAATTTATAATATTTACCATCACTATGTGATGTAATCTTCTTGACACTCAGCTTGGGAATGATCCAAGGAGGGATCGAAATATTGCAAAAGTGAGGCTTTTACTTCCTTAATTGACCCATCTTCTAAAGAACTAATTACTTTAAACTAATTATTTATTTTATTATTAAACATTTACTACGTTTCCATGAGCTTTAAAACCCGTTTTGAAAACAGTTTCGATCTCAAACGGAAAGTGTTTTTATGAGTAGTTTCCAAAACAGTTTTCACAACAATTTTGAAAACTATAAAATTATAAAATTTTGAAAAATTATAAAATTTTGAAAACTATAAACTAAATTTTGAAAAACTATAACAGACTAGTTATAATATTTAATACATATGTTGTTATGTTATTAATATAAATACTTAATAAATAAAAAAAGATGGTAAGTAGTTTCATTTTTCTGCCGCCTGCAGTTAAAATATTTACTACGTTTCCATGAGTTTTCAAAACTGTTTTGAAAACGGTTTTGGTATTCAAAACCCCATGGAAACGTCGATTTCAAAACGTTTTGAGCTCAAGGATACAACAGCAAATTTTCGTTTTGTACTGAAACTGTTTTTAAAAAGAGCATGGGTATTGAATGGAAAAGAACAAAATCAATACAATTGAATGGGAAAAAACAAACAATTTAGACATGGGCAGTAGGTATGATGAGCAGAGATATTGTAAAATGATTTAACTATAACTAGTCAGGGAGTTTATAGTTTTCAAAATTGTTGTAAATACTGTTTTGGAAACTCCTCATGGAAACACTTTTGGTTTGAAACCAAAAAAGTTTTCAAAACGCCTAGGTAGTTAATTTTCGTAGCCTGTCCTCGCCTAGTTAAGAAGGCTAACTGTATCACTCGTCAGTAAAATTCCATTTTACTGCCTAGTTACATAAATAACTATTTTCTTTTTTAGAATGTCTAAGCCCTAAGATAAAAAATATAGCAATCATTTAAACATTACACATTTCATAACACTATTTACATTTACATTAGTTTATTACTTTACGTGATTTATATAGCATTGCCTGAATATTAATAAATCATAAACCTGACAATTTAACACAAGAAAAACAAATGAGGACGACACACCAAATTCAAATTACGAAATTATTTCAATTTACGGTAAAAAACATCGTCATTTTCCGTCTAAAAGTTATCCATTTTATAAAATATTGACAATATTTGATGTAAAGGAAGTATAAGTGAATAACCTTTTTGGCATGGGAATCTAGTTTTAAGTTAAAATTCAATGTAGACTGTCTGTAATTTTTCAATCAAGCTGTCAGTGGGTTTCAAAGATAACAATGCACACCTCAAAAAAATCAATTCTGGAAAAAAAAATTAACTCTCGAAAATGGTTCCGATGATTTTAATTAAAACATAATAAATGTAGTCTTTTTATATCCGAATCTAACAATAAAAGTCGTTTTCTCCAAAAAAAAAAAAAACTAGTTTCCGAATTATTGAGGAACATAATTCTGATTTTGCTGAAAACCAAAACAAAGTGCGAACAATCACTTGTTAAACACTTTTCAATGTGTTTAAAAAATAGTCAGCCAATAAGTGTGGCATATAACTTCCTCGCACTTTAATGATTTTACAACACAATATTGTCAAATGTATTCATTTTCCCCCTGTTTTAAATCTTTATTATTTACATGAATAAATTTAATGAGTAGAGATTGATGAATTTATTATGAGACCATCTGTGGGCTATATTCGACAACCCATCCTAATTTCCTGAAAAACAGAGGTGTACTTCTTAAAGATTTTAGTGTATAAATGTTTATTTGTGCGCATGTGAAAGAGACCAAATGAACGCGAGAAGGCAAAAACTTATATGGGACCGACAATGGACTAATTATGATCCACCTCCCAAATTTCATTAAAATTGGACAAGTTTTAAAGATATATGATGGGCCACAAAAATTAAATGACAAACAGGCCGAAAGTCCGACCGACAGAGTGACATGGGACAAAAATGTTTTCAAGTTTCAAATTACGTAATTTAATTTGTTAAAAATCCAGAAAATATCTTCAGCATTTATGACAAAAGAAATTTTAATTAGAACCGGTTTTAACAATTTAGGACAGAAACCACGTATTCTAATCGCGTATTTACCACGGTTGACCAACATACACCACGTTTTGTCTCTAATTGCTATGTCTCTACACAATGTTCATTTGATTGCCGGCCTACACCCTTTGTCTTTAATAAAGGAACGGCTCCCTCGTAAACTCTCACTAAAGCAAACTGACCACAGTTCAAATGTAAAACCAATGTCAAAACCTAAAAAGCATGTGACATTTCGGCAGTTGTAGCTGAAAACCAAAATTGCGGGTTACATGGAAAGTATAGTTTACATTCATAGTTTCAGCAATGACTTCATAGTAGATTGAAAACCTTCCTTAAAACTAAATATGTGTTGAAAATCACTTGGAAGCATCGTGTTTTTAAAAAAGTTACGGATTAGATACGAATTGAGTTAATTAAATTCCATTACGGAGTTAATTAATTTCCAATTAGATACGGATTGAGTTCTTAATACGTTTTGATTCCATGCTTTTGACGGAATCGAATCGTATTTTTTTCATGAAAATGTTTACATTTTGGATCCGGATTGAGTTTTTAAAACTCTATGAATAGCTCAAATAAAACTAGTTGGTCCTAATAACAGGTTTGAAATCTGAGACTCAGTTAAGGGTTGAAGTTTTGAGGATCTTGATACTTGATATATTAGACTACACTCGCAGTTAAGTGTCAGAGCATTGTGGTTTAACCCGAAATGCTCATTATATAAGAATATTGGAATATGCTATATGCTGCCTATTGTCTATTTATTACTCCAACTTACTCCAAATTTAATGGACTATAGATAGTAACGGGATCTCAGTGTTATATATTACTAGCAGGATCTACGTGTTTCATTTAATTTAGTCAGTTTGATAGATTTATAAATCATGACAAAAAAAAACTTTTTAGGTCATGTAACAATTAGTGAACTGCGTAATTATATAGAATTTTTTAGAAATCATTATTCCAAAAAGCAATTTTTTTCCTCGCTGTCGACTCCCCAGGCTATTTAAAGATCAGACTCTCAAGGAGAATTGAATTTGGAAATATATCTTATTGGGTGCTTCGTCATAAGGATAATCCCTTTCCAAAATATTAATTTCCTACCTCCAGGAGTCCCCCTTAAGCTCAGCCTCCTGAGCTTAGTGCCTGAGGGTTTGGAATAGGCTTAATTTTTTTAAAAAAAACTTACGTAAGGAACATCAACATTATTATAGAGAATATTTTAAGAAACAAGGGCAATTACGTGAGTAAGAAGACTTGCTTTCAAATAAATACATCAACGTCATCTTAAATTAAAATGGGCGGTTAAAAGGTTTTCATTAAAAATGTTTCTTTCATATAAGGATGCTACCTTCAAAATTTTAAAGTTCTTGTACAATTTTTGTTGGTGGATAAAACATAATATAATGTATATTACATAAAAATTGCAAAAACCTTTATTTAATATGGCGGATTATAAATACACGTTATCGAGCACGTAAGAGCCAAGAAGAACTAATTAAAAAGTTGAGTCAGTATATACCATAATGAGTTACTTAGTGGTATTTGTATTTATATTTTATATAGGTTGAGAAAAAAATGAACAGCTGCGAGCAAGCCTTTGTAAAATTAAAGTTGTTTTTCTCATATATGAAAAAGTGAGAAAGAACAAAAGAATGAACTGATGAAGATAATTTCGACGAAGATATATTTTAAATATTCTTGATTAAAAACTCAAATAAAACGGTACATTATAGTCCTTTCTCACAATAGGGTACAGATCGATTCTTATTAGTATTATTTTCGAGTGAAACAGTTATATTTACAGTTATGCTTCACTTCAGTTCCCTATAAAATTACAAGGACAAATATAATTACCTTAATTTTTCTCTAAATTGAATATACTAGGCATCGCATGGCTCTATCATTGAAGCGAGCGTATTGCAATAAAATACTGAATATTGAAATTTGTTAATCATGATGAATGTCATAGTTAAAGATAAGTGGAAGAGGGTAGTGAGGGGTAGAATGGGGGTACTCGGTACAAAGCTTTACTTCCTAAACAAACCTACACGTATCACGACAATAAAAATCTTAACCACCCGTAATAGCTTATAAACAATTATTATAAATGTATCACTTCATTACTCAAATACTAATGCTTGTATCAAGTTGAAATTTTACATACTTGTTTCAATTGTACTTTAGACGATGTACATGAAGTTTTATTAAAATCGTTACTTTAGAACGTAAGATATAGGTAAAAAGGTTGTTTTCTCTATTTTAAAGGTTTAGGTCCGCTTTAATAGTTTTAGCGATCTTTATTAATTCATAGCAGTGTCGTTGTTGGTTTTACTAAAAAATGTTATTTGAAAAAAATGTTCGTCTCATCGAATAGGTGATGATAGAATTTTTTCCCGTCCTGAAATTCCAATTTTAAATTTAAAGCTCACGTTTACGCGAGCATTGCGCGCGAACTCTTGGACGGATCACGCTGTCCAACGAACTTAGTCTGAGTATTAGTAAAAGAAAGATGTATACCAAATTTCAACGAAATCGGTCAACTTTTACTCAAGTTATCGTCGGACACGTAAACGTTACACACAGACAGACAGACAGACAGACAGACAAGATGCATATTTCGTTGAATGTAAGAAGCTCGCTTACGCTCGCTTCAATAATTTAAATTCCTTATTTATCAACAAGATACCTAAGTAAGAAAATCATATATTTAGACCTTTCACTTTTTGTATTTGCAGAAGAATATTTATTATAAACCATATAGAAGCTAAAACTTTTACACGAAGAAGTGAAATTTTTATCTTAAAAGAGCAGTAGAACAAAAATAAGAACTCTAGAAATGTATAAGCAATAAAAAGAGAAGAATAAGACAAGATACTAGTTTGCATTCCAATTGAGGCCTGGTGTGTCTTATTGTACTGCATTCTCTTTTCTCTTGTTTTTTTTTCATTTTACACAAACTTAAGTAAATTTTCCAAAATTTACAAAAAAATATATATTTTTTTAATACACATACATTATTTGTTTAAGAATAATAATTTAGTAATTGTTTACCAATAATACGATTTAAATGTACATACTCACTCAAAAGGCTTAATTGAAATAAATGGCATGCATGTTAGGGTCCGTCAACTAAGGCTATGAAATATAGAATACACTGGACGAAACAATAGAAAAATTGAAAAAACAACTTTCGATTAAATAAAACAATACCAAACTAATAACTACTCCATGTTTTTTCGGACAGTAACATAACAATAGTAATAGCATACTAAATATATATATATGGGTGACACAAGCTAATGTGTTGCAATAAAATAGAAACAATTGCATACGAGCGGCTTGCTCCTACCCACGGCTCTCTAAAAAACCAAAACTGTAATAATTACAAACATTCAGTATAAACTAAAAAAAAAAAACCTAAAAAATAAGTAGTGACTCTTAGGTATTTAAAAATAAACAAACTAAACAAAACATTATACATTTTTTTAAAAAAAGCAGGGTCAATCTGATTTAAGTCAATAAGGCATTATAAGTGGGCGTCATCGTGGTAAATGTAAACGAAAAATATTAACACAAATAAAAGCTGCTTAACAGTACAATTCAAAGCAACAAATTCAAATTCATCTTCAATGAATTTGAACATCATCAGTGAATTATTTGAAAGGAACGTTTACGCATTTCTGGACATCAATTCAACTAGACAAAAAAAAAAAAAAAAAAAAAATTATATATATATATAAATGTAAAATAATTATACAATTAATAGATACATTATGTATCAGTATAGTTGGTCACTTGTCCGAAAGGTTGTGTTAACAGTTAAAAGCCTGTTTCGCCTTCTCAACGTTATTGTTGAGGCATAGAGTAACTCCACAACACATTTTTAAGATTATTGATATTGAATTTTACCTTTTTGTTATAAAATTAAAAATCATGTTAAAAATTAATTAATTATACGCAGGAAAGGTGAAACAGGAGAAGCTTGCTTATAATTATCAATTTCCAACGTCATTAAAAAATAATAAAACAATGCAGACGCGTTAATATAGCGTGTAAACATAAGCGAACTAAATTCACAAGATGTTCGGTGTAAATATAACTTAATTGTGTATAAGTTTTAGTCAGATGTGTGGCCCTCATTATACATACTTGATTTTTGTTCCACGCTCTTACCTCATTCTTAACTCAGAAGGACACATGAGTTTTAGAGGTATGTTAATGTGAGTGTTCCAGACGAAGTTTGAGTTTTGGGTTTGTCTAGAAATTTGTAGAGGGACTAATGTTTTATGTATGATTTACTGTATCTAACACATCTGCAGGCATGTTTACTTTAAGTACTAAAGTAGAGCATTCTGCCTGGCACAGCTATTGTTTAAGAAATATGATGATGACTGTATGGATAACGCTATATTTCAACAAGCCACCATACAGTTGGATGAAATAATTATAATGACATTTTATTATTGTCAAATTTTTAAGAATCTTGTGCCTAGAGAACACCATATAAACTGAAATACCTTTATATACATGTACTTTAACAAAAATATAACGCATGTTTACCATGAAAAAAACGATTGGACAAACTCGGTACTTTCTCCTAAACATAATAATATTGAATTAAAATCTCAATTTTTTTTTTTTTTTAAGATTTATTTTAAAACATTTTATAGTAATATTTAATTATAACAGGTGGTTATTTACTTTATACAAGGTTCAATTTTTAAGTTTTTGGTAGTTTTCATACTACGGAAGTTTAAATTTTAATTTAAATCAAATTATAATTATTATTTACTACGGGAAACAGACAGTGAAAAATACATCCCGGCGATGGAGTGTATTTTTCACTGTCTGTTTCCCGTAGTAAATAATAATTATAATTTGATTTAAATTAAAATTTAAATTTCCGTAGTATGAAAACTACCAAAAACTTAAAAATTGAATTTCGAATTGATTGTACAAGGTACAGGTACTAATTGAGTACTTTATAATTATAAGCGTTAATTCTCGGTTTAGTTCTAATGTCATAAATATTGACTGTCTAAATGTGTATGAATATTGAAAGCTTGGATTCGGGACTAGTTATCGATTACGGCAGAGAAAAATCATTCTCCTACGTAGCTTAGTTGGTAAGAGCATCTGTACTGGAAATACAGGAGACCCGTGGTTCAATCCCGGCGCTGGAGTGTATTTTTCACTGTCTGTTTCCCGTTGTTAATAATAATTATAATTTGATTTAAATTTATACAAGGTCTGGGTTGTTCAGAAACTAGATTTTTCCCTGGATAACGACTAATACGGTTCAATTGGTCTACATTTTATAATATGTATATGTATATAGGAACAAACAATTTTGCAATCTATATGTAGAATTTACAGATGCTGTATATCAAACAGTTATTATTTTGATTATTACACAGTGTAGGTGAGACGAATCTTCCCAATTCACGCACGATTTGCCTAATAAAAAAAAAAAGAAAAAAAAAAATGCATATAGAAATAATTTTGTGCACTCATTGTAGCTTGGAAGAATATAGAGTGAGTGTGTGTGCGAGTAATATAAGCATACTAAAGCCAGTGTCAGCAACTTTTTTTTCTTTTCCCCGGACCGCCTTTATTTTATGCGTCATGTAAGCAAACAATGCTAAAATAACTCGGCCTCACAGCCTAAATAACCAAAAGGATTTTTTTTTTACGCACTAGAAAAAAGTACCCAGAAGAGTATATTTACCCTTTATAAGATAAAAGAAAATAATGATAAATACATCAGATTTTTATGTTTTTTTCTTTCTCATATTCGTAGTACCTATATACACATATATAGAGAGATTATTGGTGTACCGCACAAATTAGATTTTAAAAGTTTGAAAGAGAATTCATTCTTTACACAAGGTCCCCTGACTCTAAAAAGAAGTTTTTTTTAAAAATGTCTGTCTGGTGTCTATGCAGACGCCTGCAACAGCCTAAGCTACAGAGTCGATATCGATGAAATTTGGCATACATGTTCAGAAAAACAAAACAACCAGGCGAAATCAATAAATTAATGTCATCTCTAAATTAGGGAGCACGGCCCCAGAAAACTCTGGAAAATCGTGAGAAAAAAATACAAAAATGGCACGGATCAAACCGAATACAAAAAACCGAATCTAAACCGTGTCATCGATATGCCAACGTGTAGGGGATAGAGATAAGAAAAATAACCCAAGATCGGGGGGGGGGGGGGGGCTATTAAGGTTTTCGCTCTTCCTTTTAAGCGCCATGGACGCTCGGTCTCCGGTTATGAATAAAATAGTTGAAAACATTCAAATAAACAATCACCTGATACAGGGGCCAAGTTTACGTTTATATATAAATAAGATGAAAAAAAGAATTTTTTCCTTGGATACCAACTAAGGTTTAATTGGTAATTAATTTGACTAGCATTGTTAATTATAGCAGAAATAGCGAAGGATGTGTAGAATAGCCTATTGTCACTATATTTATAATTATGATAATAATAATAATAGTAAAGAATAATAATACTTATAAATTGAAAATGATAAGATGATAGAAAATTAGAATTTATGATCCAGGTGCTCCTAAACGTTATACCACAGTCACAGGTGGAAGGTAGGTTTAAAAAAATTTGACTATTATGTAATTCCAATAATCATTTATTAAAGTAAGCTTTAATTATAAATATATACATGTTATATGGGAGAGAGGTGATTATTTAACCATAAAATAAATATTATATAAATAAAAGTAAATCCTGAAGGTAAACATTTAATTTGTTTGGCTTAGAACATATTTATTAAGAGAATAATAAGCCTTTTAGGGGTCCCGGATAGGTCATTCCTATGGAATTTGGAGAATACAGGTTCGATTCCCAACTCCGACAAAGGGCCCCACGCTGCGTGTTCACACAGCATCGCCACATAAATGGATATCTACTTAAGTAAAGTGGCGTCCATCCGGATAAGGAAGCCATCAAGCAACACGCCACGTATTATTACATAATACGCTTTTTCTCCACGGCTTAGATCAATTTACCACCAAGTAAATTAATGTAATCAGTGTGTATCTAATAAGCTTTATTTATTTAGTTTAAGCGTTTAATTACAAGGAAAGATTTGTCTGACGGTGACAACGGATGGCATAGAATATGCTTGATCAAATTTATAATAATTTCATTAATGTACAAAGCGAGTTACTTTAACTAGCTACGTATATCAATTGCTCTAACTATGTTAAAAGAATGTCGTGTACAATCGAACTCTCTAAATAATCATTACATACAGAATGCAAATTAGAGTACAATTTCATTTTAACTTTACAAATTGTTTCTAGTAGTGAAAATTCAAATATCAGTGATAAATTTAAGTCGTATTATAGGTATACAAAAAGCGAGTAAGAGTAACTTGCTTCAATTTAATCAATGGCATTAAAAGATGCAAAAGAAATTGTGGAAAGTCAAAATCTCTTCATTAGTCAACAAAAGCGTAAGCGTGTCAGAGAAATTCGCTTGGTATTAAAAATTGTATAAATAGTTTTTGATGATGATAAATGAAAAATTGGATATCAAAGCTGTCTAAGTCATCAGGAAGGGAATTACACGAAAGGAATTTGACTATATTGACATTTAACCATTACTAATTATTACTTGAACGGAAATGATTGAAAATCAAACTATCTGTGATAAAATCAGAAGTAGAATGTCAAGAGACATGACTACTGTCAAGAGACATGACAATTGTCAATAAGGACAATAGATAATACTTGACGGGTGTGTATTTGCTAGATATAAGACTAGATGTTGAAGGATGGTGGCTGGAGGCGCATGGGCTCCAGGCTCGTAGTTGAATATCCTGAGGAGAGTTGCTGCAGGTTCCAGTCTGCTCGGAACCCTCGCAAAGCTATCTTCTACTACAGACTCCAAAACAATCCCGTACCCATCATACTTACACTTACACACACGCAATCACGTAAGTACAAAATTTAAAATTGATAAGTAATATTATTTAAAAAAAACAAAAAAACTTTAATTACCTACATATTATTTCAATATAGTGTGTACTCCAAAATAACGCATATTAAACAATTTTATAATCTTAATAAATAGACGTAAATATTAATAAGTAAAAAGTATAACATATATATTATATAGATATGATATATATATATATATACTTTTTTTTTTTTTTTTTTTTTTTTTTTTTCTTTTTTTTTACAAACATAGTAATAACAAATAATAAATGCATATGTACATTCTTACAAGTATATATTATGTTCTTCTGAATTTAAATTGTATGAACGAAAAGAGTGAAGGCGTTGTTTGGAATAAAAGTCCGTGTTAACTTCTTTATTTATTCCAAAGCTTATTTTATTCATTTAAAAGTCCACCTAAGAACCCCTCTTCAATTAAATAGTATGGCTTAAAAAATGATTAAATAATAAATAATCTTAAAATAATAATTTAAACAAAAATACAACAACTTTATTTGAATAAAAATAGAATTTAAAATATTGCTTATACTTTAATAACATGCATATTTTAAAATTTTATGATCAATGTTATAATCTTGATAAAAAATAATAATAATAATAATATAATACAAAAAAAGTAATAACTAATAACTATGTATGCATGGATACAATATATTTTCCCTTGCCAAATATATATATTTGTATATGATAAAATTTTATTCTTTGCAATTACTGTTTTTAATATAGAGAAAGAAAATGTTATCGGACACAAAATAAAGGTTAAAAATTTACATAAATACCTAAATACAAATATATTAAATATATATATATATATATATATATATATATATATATATATATATATATATATATATATATATATATATATATATATATATATTCCTTTCTAATTAACTATCACGTAACAAAATATAATGATTTAAAAACAAAATTAGTAATAATAGTGTATTAAAGCTTCATCGATAAATAATTTAGACCTCACCAATAATTATGAATCCTATTTGAGGATTTATTTATTATAAATATCAATTATTCAATTTCATTGAAAATTATGCATAAATCTTGCATAACTTCATATTAATAGAAAATTGAAATGCATTTTGAACAATTAGTTAATTTCTGTAATATTATTAAAAGGAGAGGTTAAATCATACAACTTTAAGTCAAACTAAAGTTAGAATCTTAAACTTTAGCAAAAGTCCAAAAACTTACTTCAATATCCCTTACTCAGACATAAAATATCTTATCTTAAATCTTTTACTTTACATATTATCTCCTATTCATTCATTGCTGTACTTTTGAAATCTAAAGTAATTATTTTATTTTAGTCTTAAAGGGCTTTGATTATAAATTTAATTAAATACTTCAATAAGTAATTCTTTTTGGTTATTTATTATAATTATTGTTATAACTTATTTACGATGATTTTGCTATTATTATTATTAATATACATTTTTTTTTTTTTATTCCAACTCTCAAAATGGTAGAATTGGTATGTTTGCTTCATTTTCGGTATGCTTCGTTATCATCTTGGAAATTAAAAAAATTAAATTAATCTTATTATCAAAAATATTTCAGTACTTGTGTGTATAAGACTTTTTTTGTTTCAACTAATCGCAGATACCGTAAGAAAATAACTTTAAACAAATGAAAATAGCAATAATGAGAATTCGTCAATCAACAATCAAAATTGCGGTTACTGATAGATGATATACATTATATTGCTATTACCCATAGAAAGCAGTCAATATTCCGCAAATCAATCCGCACTGGATATAGATTACGTTAAGTACACACAGGTGTCAAACATTTGTTCTGATTATCCATGATATCTGCACATATCAATTGAAATGTATGTAAATCGTGAGCTATTTGCATCTCATTTAAAATTAATTTACTACCATCCATATTTAGATAAACTTATCAAATGTCCATTACATGACTTATGTTATTTCTTTCAAGAACAATAAATAAAAATTATATTTGTAAATCCTAAAATTATATATGTATATCCTAATTCAATCCAATTGAACGTAAAGTCAATATACAAATAAAACTGTATTGACAAGAATAGTACAAAACTGTTAGCACGAAGTCTGGCCTTACAATAGTTAACTTTCTTTCATACATAAATACATTCGTACATCCATACATGTACACAGTACACAAATACATAAAACATAAATATTTTGCTTCCCAGCCCCAGCATACCAAAGTTAACGGAAGCTATGTGATCGTCCTGAAGAACAAAACATTTTTATTACGTCTCCGATTTAAAAAACTTCCAATGTAGAATTCTGTTTCGGACATCAGAGAACATTTTTGGTTCCGTGTCTGTCTATCAGTCTGTAGCTCAATTTTTGCGAAGTAAACATTCGAACGTTTTATTGAAATTTGGATGTGGACGGTAGGTCATAATAAGCCCATTACTGTCACATATAAGTTTCATTCTTCTGCGCCCATTTGTTTCCTTTCTACATGCGCACAAACATACATATATTTACATCTATATCTTCAAAAGAACTCATCTGATATTTTTTATTAAATTTGGAAATCGTTTTAATGTTTGTAGAAAGTAGCCCGCAGACAGCCCCAGATTAATTTCATCCCTCTGCGCTCTTTACATTTTGCTAAATTAATAGGTACTTTAATTCATGTAAAAATCAAAACAATCTTGATAAGACTTAAAAAGCGACGGAAAATTATATAAAAGGTTAAAAATAAAATAGTTAAATTATACAAATTAGGACGCGAGGAAGCTATGTGCCACACTAATTGGCAGAATAGTGTTATACATATATATTTCAGGCTAAACATTTGATAATTTTTTTCTCTCCTGTGCTTATGAATATAATAATTTGTTCATATTGTTTGTATTTAAAATATTATTTTAAAAATATTATTATATATAAACTTTTATGCCAATATGTCTTAAAAATAATATCCTAATTCCACAAACAATAATTTATTGGGGAAAAATAAAAGTTGTCTCTCCACAAAAAATAAACTTTTTAGTAGCCAAAGCAGCTTTCAGCCTTCATAAAGCCATCTTGATCTGCAACGCTCATTTGCAATACACGGATGTATGTTAGATATGGTAGACGCTCCCATTCTTATGAAGGCTGAAAGCTGCTTTGGCAACTAAAAAGTTTATTTTACGTGGAGAGACAACTTTTATAATTTCCTTAAGATGACCTCCATAGACGCTCCCATACCAAAAAATAATTTATTGATACACGTAAAAATATACTGATTGCTTTTCAATATAATGCATAGAATGTTGCTCAACAAAAAGTGTTATCTAGTGGATTGAATGTTAGTTCCTTAAAATTAATTTTAAAAAAATCTGTTCGACAAACTCAAACAAATTTCCATTATATTTAATTTAATAGATTTACTATTAGATATATTTATTAAAAGTTCGACAGGTGGTTGTTTACGTTTCAGCTTCAATCTTAGCGGGGACAAATACATTTCTATGAATATCTAGGAAACCAGATTTTTCCCAGCAACATTACCTGTATGGTTAAATTCGTATTTAATAGGACTACGTTTTAGAATCTTCAAAATCTTCAGGACCGATTTAGAGAAATTTACGTTTTAAAAATGTTAAGGGTAAGCGTATCGCCCCCAAATTTAGAGATAAAATTAATTTCTCAATTTTACCTGGGGGCATGATTATTTTGAACATGTAATTTCATCGATATCTGCCACGCTGTTGAGGTTCCAGGCGCCTGGACAGACTACATACACAAGTTTTGTAAAAAACCCTTTTTTGGACTCGTGGGACATTAAAGTGTAAATCTCAAAATCGAATTTAGACGCACAATTCAATAATAGACAATACTGCGTATATAAGAGAAAAAATAAATGTTTTTCTAATAACAATAAAAAGATCTGATTTGAAGTTAAAATTACAGAACAAATCAAAGTTGAAGTTTTACAGGAAACTTTTAAAGAGAAAAGATATTAAATAGAATGAAGTAGACTCCATTATGGACTATCAAAGCGTAGCATGTGCTCTCCTTTAGTATCAGAGGCCGTAAGTTACAATAAACATAATTCAACCCGATATGGAGACTCCTGATATCAGATAATACCTTTCCAACTCACAGGCTCCAAGTTATAATTGCACAAAGAACATAACCATGTACCTCAAATGAAATAACCAGGACATGCTTAGACTCAACCCAGCACAAATTAGAAATTTCATTACAATAACTTTTTGAACTAACATAATATGTCATTTTAATTAAAGTACCTACAATAAAAGGTAGAAAAGGTTAATTTATTTGATAAACTATTATTTGATATTGTCAATGCAATTATTTTTGGGATTTATAGTGAGCAATACAATATGATTAATTTGCCATATTACATATTAAAACTTTATTTAAATATGTTAAAACGTGGCAAAAGCAACCCACGTCCAACATGGTAAAAGAGAACTGTTTGGCTTTAAAATGCCACAGCCACAACGCCTACATGCTCGAGAATAATCAATTTGTATTTTCCCTAAACGGTATTTCTAAAAGCTTTAAGGGGTGAATGCGTTTTAAGAGAAGAGAGAGGAGGTAATAAATGAAATATTAAAGTGAATTAGTCAAATGAGGTGGTGTCCTTTGATACGTATTTTATCGAGCTGAATCGAATGAGTCAACTTTCAAGTCGATTGAATCATTCATTATCAAGAAAACAAATTCTGTAATGTTTTTAATAAACACTATAATATTTTGATAAGGAATGATTCAATCGACCTGAAAATTGTCTCATTCGATTTAGCTTGATTAATACGTATTAAAGGACACTTCACTTGAATAATTGCATTTTAAAATTAATAAATTACCCCCTTTCTAAAAAAAACAAAAAAACAACATAGTTTCACATGATTTTACGTTCCCATATGTAAAGAGAAAGTATTGTGATGGCGCAAAAATTCGATTTTGATAGACACACGTTTTGAGGTCCCCTGAGACCAAAAAACTATCAAATTTTTTTGTTTTGCGGACGGATAGAGGCCGGGTTCGATTCCCCGTCGAGGAGAATGTATTATTATACATTGTCTTAAAATGTTCAATAAAAATTAAATGAACCAACGAAAACTAATAAATGGAAAACACTAGGCTAAATAGGTATGAAATCGTATAAGAGAAAGTTTGTCCGAGTTGTCTCGGACCGATTTTTTATTCACATTTTTTCATTCATTGTTTGGGGACTCTTCAGATATTCAATTAAATGTCCAGGATGAAATCATGAACCAAGTTTAATGAATAGACGAAATTTGTTAATCAAAATCATCGGAGACGTTTAAAATTTTTCTAAACATGTATCTGCACTTAAATCGAATTCAGTCCAGTATAGAATAGCTTCCACTCGTCTGCACAGAAGACAGACAGACATTATTTAAAAACCACTTTGTATTTAAATGAACCTGCATAGTCTGGGAACGACAAAAAGACCTTAATCTTTTAAACCTTATTTTTGGGCTGAAAAGACCTTTAGGGGTACATGTAAATCCATTAAAATCTCAAAATTGAATTTAGTGTCATCACTATACTTTCTTTAAATTAGTAAGTCTATGAGTATGTAAAAACTATTCTATTTTGCTCCTTGCGTTTCGTTCACGTATATCTTATATTAGCAATTAAAGCGGAAAGTAGTTTTGAATCATTGAAATATATTGCTGATCTGGAAACTGCAATCCTACCAAACTTTACGAATAAAATAAGGCCATTATGATAGTTGATGAACATATTATACTAACGGAATGACAGTACTTAGTTAGTATTAGTTGGCCAAGGTTACGCTGAAACTAGTCCGATTGTAATTTAAAGGGAAACATTCCATTTGAAGTTTAATTTATCCATCAAAACTTTGTACTTCGAAGTTTATCAGTAATTGAGGTATCGATGAAATCATGGACGAGTTTCTAGCTTGATCTTGCTATCTTTTCAAAGATGGCATGAGATTAGTTTTAATATTTGTCAATCATACACGATATTCCATTTTATAAGCAACATGGTTGTCTTAAAACTCTTAATTGTTGTGTTATCGGTCATTTGTAGGGGCCATTTTAAACATATTGTCATAATATAAATGTTTTATTTCTTTACTTATCAATAGCTTTAAATATGCAACAAGCCGTAAAGGCATAAAATTTGATTTAAACATCCTCATTTCGGCCATATTTAAAATGCCAACAACCAAAATATAAATAATTGTAATAATAAGTAACATTTTCTTTTCCAACTCTTCAAGACCTTTAAAGAATTAATAATATACAGAAAAAAAGGTCAAAAATTAAAGGTCATAAAAAGTTAAGGTTTTAGTTAAAATGACATGTTATATTATAATATGTCATTCTTACTAAAACCATTTCATTAGGTGTTTACGCCAGTTAAGAGGTTTTGTTTATTTTATTTTAAAAGCTAATTCAGTTTATTTTCTTTCTACGATAAGAGTTTAATTAATTTATTTACGATCTTACGGTCTCATAGCTAGACATATAGGGAATTTTGACCCGGGTCACCTGCCTTTCCCCTAGCCTTAATTACCCCCAATGCTTCTTCTCCCCATCTCATCCCCACGCCGCCTTCACGACGCAGCGTGGTCAGTGGCCCTTGTTCTCACGTACGGGGCCAACATCAAGGAAGGCTTCCTCAACACTGCCACGTCAGCAGCCAAGCAGCAGTTCTTCGATAAGAACCAGCGGCTAACCAGGTTGCTAGTGAACCGGTCGATACCGGCGAGACCTGTCTACCTGCCGTCGATACGGCAAGACGCTGACGCCTTGTTACCTGTCGTCGATACGACAAGCAGAGACCCCGGACCCCGGCATCCTTGACAGCAGGACGTGCGATCAGCTCACCATCAGGCCAGTTTCATCTATTTTATTCTTTAAACCTGACCCAAAGGCAGGTATTGTCATTTTCTTATAGCAGTTTTATTTTATTTCAATATAAAGTTAGTTACGAGTTTAAAGGAGATTTCTGAGTTTTATTATTCATTTTCTTTCCTTCACCCTTTTTCATTATATGTTATTTTTCCTTGTCTCAGCCAAGTCAGGCCAACCACAAGCCCCTTGGCGAGTACATATGTCGTCCGACGTAGATTATTAATATGGGACGTGAGATGCTGATAAGTATACCCTGTAAATGCTGGGAAATGCCATGTGACTATTATCAGGCAGCCGACAAACCCAAATCCCACATTCTCGTCGCAGACCCCTGGACAATGCGCCATATAGGTGTAGCTGACGGTAGAAGGAGAGAGGGCGAACTTCCAGCACATAAAACGGGAATCGCTTGTCTAAGGGAGTAAACCCTAACAGAAAATCATTTTAATTTCCACTTCGTGTGAGGGCAGTACAGGAGGCTTTGAAGGTGGCAGCCTTAACACCTGACTGGGGTGATCCCAAATACACTTGAAAAATTCTGATCTTCGAATCTGCAACTGGAAGAAACAACCTGACTTTATTATATGATATGACCTTTGGCATGAAAATGCGGACTAAAATTGGATGCTGGCATGTTAGAACGATGAGAGGGGCAGGGAGACTGAGGGAGATCAAAAGAGAAATGGAGAGATGCAGACTGGAGATATTAGGTTTAAGCGAAACTAGATGAGGTGAGAGGCGACTGAGAGACGGAGGAAGCCTGTTGCTCTTTAGTAGAGATGTGGAGGACGTATATTGTACATAGAGAGGGAGTAGCCCTCATGTTGTTGGAGAGACCAAAAGAAGTCTCATAAAGCCCATGTCCGAAAGGATTGTCAGATCCAGACATTCTTGACATTCATGTCAAGAGTGAAAAATTTCTTAATTTATAGTGTTATGCACCCACAGAAGAGGATAAGGACGCCTTCAACGACCAGCTAAACTGGGAACTCTTAAACATCCAGATTTTGATGGGCGACCTAAACGCGAAGATAGGAGGTGATAACGGAGGCATGGAACGAGTATTGGGCCAAACGCCTTGGGAGATATGCTCCATAGTTAGTGGCACTTTCTTTCACCATAAGAATTACTAAACTTCAAAAGGGTTCCACACAATCTCAGATCCGAAAACCAAATCGACCACGTGCGTGTTAGCAGGACTTGGAGGAAGTTCCTAATAGATGTTAGGAACAAGAGAGGAGCCGACGTAGGCAGTGCCATCCTCTGGTCATATCCTCTGGTGAATTTAAAAGTAGTGGTGATAGAAAAGAAGGTACAGTGGAAAAAAGATTAAACGTGACGAAGCTTAAAACGACAGGGAGTAGCATACGACTTTGTCCTCAAGTTGCAAAACGCTTTTCAAGACAGGATTCAAGCAGAATTACTTTAAGTGAGGCATTTGCGCAGGTCCTTTTCCCATTTAATTACTGACATCTGTGACAAGGCATACACACCTAAGAACTGGAGGAGTGGCCTCTATAGTGTTATGCATGACGGTGCCTAAGAAAGGGGGTTTCACAGATTGCATCAAGTTTTGTCAATCCCCGACAAAGTCCTTTCTAAGATCCTCCTGAACCGGATAAGAGTTGTAGTGGGAAATTGGAGAGGGAAAGGAGCGTCTTTAGAACTGAAAGGTCCTGCCTCGACCAGATTTACTTCTCCGGATTATAGTTGAACAGTTTTACGAGTATAGAGCCTCTTGTACATGCTTTCTATAGATTTCGAGAAGGCGTTTGACTACAAGGATAACATGTGGGAAGCTATGAAGACCATTGGCATCCTTAGAAAGGTAATCAAAAAGCATGTGCGAAGGGTGTAGTAATATGGTACATCGAGACAAGCTGTTGGAGTCCTTTGTATATTTTTCTCACAGAAAGATAATTTTTTCTTCAGAAAGATTCTTTTAATGCTTCTACTTTAGATAAGCAAGAAAGCAAAAACGTAGAAGACAAAAAGAAGGTATTATATTAAATACAGCGGATTTACGTACCCTCAATAATTCTACCACCATTCCACGTTTCCTAAAGGATAAACAAAGTAATTTAATATTTTGAAAACCCTTTTAACGAAGTTATTGCATTTTTGTGATGGGTTGTCTTCCGATTTATAAATTGATTATAGAGTTAGGCACCTTTATAAAGTAACAGTAATTTATTAGATTGTATGCAATGAAAAGTCAATATACCAACTACCATTTGGAACAACACTCCCAATTTTAATTATTTAAAGAAAGTCAAGAACATTTTACTTACCCAAACCTCTAAATATATTATAACTTTCTATTAGGTTCCTTTAATGTATCAGTGAAAGAGTCAACCAAAAAAACGAGGAAAGAAAAAGAAAGAATGCTCACAAAAAATAGAGCCACGAGAAAAAGTCACTTAAAAAAGGTTTCCTTTTACTAAAAAAATAATGATCACTGTCGATTAATCAAGATGACGTTAATTAAAAATTGATAATTTTCATTTTCTTTTATTCACCCTCTCTCGAAAAATGTTTTCAGTTTTTTTTCTACTCCGTAAAAAAAACCTCCTGACTAAATATTTCTTTTTAATTAGTGAAAAAGATTTAACGATCTCACTTAAGCGTATAAAGATCATCTTCCTTCTGTATAAATCTTTATTATTAAGAAATATATCGAGATATCATACTTTTATCCTAGAAAGTAGCTAGTTAAAGTTGAAAATGATACTTATTGTAATATATTTAACATGCAGTTCATTACTTTGGTAATTATATTCCTTGACTAATAGCATCAATTAGGCTTTACATTAATGTTACTTTCCCTTTTTTATTCTCAATTAATTCATTAACATCGTAAGTTATAATTTTAAGAATTGGTAGAGTAAAAATCTAATTTGTTTTACGAGTAACAAGCAGAATAATACATGTTCATAAGGTTACTTACGAATCATTTAATTGTAATAATATATCATATTCGCCGTCAAACATAAATAAGAGTTTTACTTTGTCACCCGATATAAAGTAGGCTCACCTTTATCGAATTAATTTATTAAAGTAACACTAGTTCTTTCATAATCGACACTGAGGGCTGGCCATATTATGTCCGAAAGCTGTTTTTATAAATAAACAAGAAGAGACAGATTTCTAATTCAGTTATGACATGAAATGATTTACTTGTTTATTATATTAAAAACGTCTGCTACTTAATGCGGCCTATATAGCTTCCTCGTGACCTATCATTGGACGAACGGTCATATAAGTAATGAATTAATTATAATAGAATAGAATTCAAAATATGAGTTAAACTAAACAACTAAATGTAAGGTTCAAAAAAGTCCAGAAATACCGAGAATTCTAAACCCGCACCACAATACCTAGATGCACCAAGTATATACTACTCGTAAAAATAATGTGAAATAAAGGAGGGTAGTATGGATTGTTTAGATTCCTAGCAGTGACACATTTATTTTTATTATTAACTAGGCAACGCGAGCATATTGCAATAAAATACTGAATATTAAGGAATTTATTAATCATGATGAATGTCATAGGTAACAGATATGTGGAAGAGAGTTGTGTGGGGGTAGAGTGGGGGTACTTGGTACAAACCTCTCCTTCCTAGATAAACCTATACTACACACCTATAAGAATTTTAACCACCCGCAGTAGTTTTTAAACTATGTATCATAATCATAAATGCATCACTACTCAAAAACCTCTGCTAGTATAGCCTAGTACACACCAAACACGCATTCGCAAACAAGGTTTGCAAACAACCGCAAACACGACGTCCACACCGGACGCGCATAATTACTTTTAATAGACAAACAGGTGTTTGCAAACGTTTGTTCTTGTTCCCAGTTATTCTTCATTATTTTCTTTTCTTATACACTAAATCATCAAGCACTAAAACTTCAGTGCACTTGCATTTAACTTTGTAAGATAGTTCTTTCAAAACGCGGTATAATCGCCGGCTTATTTATTATCATTGGCAAGTTAGTAAAAAATGACAATAGTAAAAGAAGACGAAGATTCTGGATGTCAAAATTTTTTTCTCCTCGATCATCCCTGATTTTAGATTATTATTTCTACAAAAATAAAACGCCAAAACAAATAGAAATTTTATACAAATAGAAATCTGTTCTTTTGATGGAAAAAAAAAAAATATATATATGTAATATTTGGTCTTACGGGACCCATAGGACTGTGCCTTTAGTAATAAGCTTGGAAGCAATATAATTATTTAAACAAATAGTATGACCCATTTTTGAACTTATATGTCATCTATATATTTATCTATTTAATCCTGAATTTTTAATCTTGGATTTACATCAACTCATCTCTAGTTTCAAGTTTCAATTACTATTTATTAATTAGTATATATTATTAGCTATTACATAGATATTAGATGCTAGTCACAAATAATACGAAAAAAAATATAAATCTTTCTCGGCTTTCCACGTCAAAACATAGGCTGTTTGACCCTCGAACACAAACAAGCATTCGTTCGTGCACGCGGTGCCGTCCACACCGGCCGCGCATCCCTATTTGCAAACACGATGCCCGTCCGGTGTGGACGCGGCTTATCAAGTTGAAATGTTACATGCCTGTTTCAATTCTACTTTCGACGATGTTCATAAAGTTTCATCAAAATCATTGCGTTAGAACGTAAGATATCGGTAAAAACGTTGTTTTCTCTACTTTAAACGTTTTGGTCCGCTTTAATAGTTTTAACGCTCTTTATTAATTCATAGCGGTGTCACTTTTGGTTTTACTAAAAAATGTTATTTGAAAAAAATGTTCGTCTCATAGAATAGGTGATGATAGAATTTTTTCCCTTCCTGAAATTCCAATTTTACATTTCACGTTTACGCGAGCGTTGCGCGCGAACTCTTGTACGGATAACGCTGTCCAACGAACTTGGCCTGAGCATTAGTAAAAGTGTATAAGAAATTTAAACTAAATCGGTCAACTTTTACTCAAGTAATTGTCGAACACAGAAACATCACTGACAGACACACAGACAGGATGCACACTTGTTTCTTAATAATATTAAATTTGCAGTGACTTTTTCTATACGGGAATTATAGAGGTCAAATTATGACATACCCTCAAAATTTCATCAAAATGAGATGGGTGAATAGTTTTTATGATATAGTGGTTAGCAAAAATCGTGAATGACCAAGAGACCAAAAATTGATTTTCTGATGTCTGATTTCTAACTAAAGATTTTTCAAATAGAACAAGATCAGGAAGAAAATCTGTATATAAAAATTTTAAGCACAACAACCATGTTCATATTCATAAGGGAGAAAAATGTAAATTAAGATTAATAAAAAAAACTACCTCTATTTAGAAAATAAACTGAAAAAAATAAGCATAAAATCTCTTAAGGCCAATCTAAAATATGTATTATTCTTTGCTATAATAAACTTGAGAGAAAATGTTATAATTAAAACACATGGATATATGAGTTATATATATATTACTTCAAATACAAGCCACCCTTAAATTTAAGCCATATTCAGGATTTAACACTAAAAGTATATATATATATATATATATATATATATATATATATATATATATATATATATATATATATATATATATATATATATATATATATATATATATATATATATATAAATTGTATATACATATTATTCAGGTCAAGCACTTAAAACATTCGTTACTGTTTCCCTCACTAACACACAAATTTCTTTCATTAACACACTAATTTTAAAAGTTTTTAACTTAAGATTTGTGCTCAATTTGAGTAAAAATGTTATATTTACTTTTTGTTAAATATACCTTAGTTTTAAATAAAAATTTAATCATAATTTTAAATAGCAGTCTAAATATCAACTTTCTTGTTGTTGCAGAAAATATGTAATAATTTACTTAAAATCTTTCTGTTAGTAATTTAATTCTATAAGAGAAATTTCTAATTTAATATTTTCTCTCTTTCTTTTAAATATAGTAAGAATTTTAAAGATAGTATGAATTCTTTAGTATGCATAGAATTTAGTTTTGGAAATTAGATCAAAAATGGCTATAAATAAGTCATTTATATAAGAAATTGTGCTTTAAACTTTACTGTTTAACTAGGATATTAGTTTTAAAAATTCAAAGTATTTCAAGAGAAAATTTCCTTTCTGGAGGCAACCTTAAAAAGTTTGTATATCTTAATTTAAGTTATACAATCTGACGCTATAATAGCTATGAAACATCTATATAAAAAGTATGGACAAAACAAACATAGTCATAGATTAGGTAGTTTCACTATAACGTAAAAAAACAACCTATTAAATAGTTAAAAAAAATACGATTGATAAAAAAGGCTTTCTTCTAAAAAATAAATAGTTATATTTACTTAATCTTAGCATCATCAATGACTGAGGTAGAGGGTACCTCAACAAAGTTTCGGAGGCTTTAATTTATAACAATGATCTCAAAGTTTTTTAACGACATACGAATAATAAGGTGTGAATCACTGATTCTATCGTTCAAACCCTCTTCATTTTGCGGATTATCCTACTTTTTCTAATCAATCCCTGTGGCATTTCTTTCTTGAAATGGCACTGTTTAGTCTATACTGAGCCCGCGCCGCGCCGCACAGTGATCGAAAATTCAAATTTAGCGGGACAAAAATAGATTTACAATACACATCTAATTATTGTGTAAAACGTGATATAAAGACTATATATGTCCAGGAATAAAAATATGATGTTTTTTTGTTTTATATTATCATTAGACAGTACTTTGTAGCTAGCAGAAGCAGAGTTATAATGATATAATTTCTTTTATCTTTATTCCATTAATACTCTCTGTAGTTAACACATCGTTTATTAGTTGTCTTGAAAGTATTTTTTTACAACCCATTCAGTATGATAATTTGTCGACAAGGTAAGAAAAGAAAATTAATCATTATACATTGCAATTTTATAATGTTTTTTATTGGTATATTTGTAATATTTACTCCTCATCTTGAAAAGTATAATTATTCAAAAAAGTTTTTTATTATTGGTATAGAACTTCTGAGTTATTGAAAGTTATTATGAGTTATACCATTTGATACTTTCTTTCAACTGTCTACTCATAGAATAATTTTACTTTCACTGCATATTTTTGCCTATAATTAAGATACATGGTGATTTCATCGAAATTTCGAGTATTACTTTTGTATTTTTGCATGTCTAAGTTTCTGGGTTTTTCTTCTCTTATTTTAATTTATGTAATATATAAATATAAATATATTTTATATTATATTTTTTTAGATATATAATATATTTTATATTACATATTTTACATATATATATATATATATATATATATATATATATATATATATATATATATATATATATATATATATATATATATACACAATTTGCGAGAGACACCAAGGGATGTGCCACGCAAGCGTGACACATAGGAACTGTTCCAACATCAGACATAACGTGTAACATAATTGTGTAGCCTATTGCAGTGTGCAAAAACACGGTATTACTCTGCTGATGTGTTTTGCCAGCCAAGCAAGAATGGCGGTATGAGAGCACCCTCGTCTCTGATAAGTCCTATATCTGATCTTCTTGATGTAGTATAGGTCCAGAGTTGGGTGGGCATCGTCGGGCCCCTGATGAGTCGGACGCGACGAAACGATGCAGGACATGGCATAATGCCGAGCCAACATCTTAATGACGTTATGTCTGATGTTGGAACAGTTCCTATGTGTCACGCTTGCGTGGCACATCCCTTGGTGTCTCTCGCAAATTGTGTAGCCTATTGCAGTGTGCAAAAACACGGTATTACTCTGCTGATATATATATATATATATATATATATATATATATATATATATATATATATATATATATATATATATATATATATATATATATATATATATATATATATATATATATATATATATATATTTTTTTTTTTTTTTTTTTTTTTTTCTTTTTTTTTTTCTTTTTCTTTTATTGATGATAGTTGAACAAAAACTAATATTATTAAAATAAATATAAAGAAATAATATTTTTCTCAATGCATTATTATCGATTCAATTTGCACCATCAAAAGAGTCTACCATTTTTTTTACCACATTTAATGTGCGCTGAGTTGCCTACAAATACGTTTCCATAGGCTCTGGACAGTGAATATATGGTGAAAAAAGATGGAGTTGCACTTACAAAGCTTCTTTCCATAGAGGGAATAGAAAGAAAAAAAGAAAATTTCACTATAATACAATTGTAATTTTTGTCCCGCTAAATTTGAATTTTCGATCACTGTGCGCCGTTCCGAAACCGACCAGTCAGTCCCGTCTCCGTCACCAAACCGTCAAAATCAAATTTCTTTTTAACGGTATTTTTGTTTATACTGACATGCTCCGCATGGTTTATCGTCTTAAGAGTGAATCATGAAAAAAAATTAATTAAATGTGTACGTAAGTACCCAGTACTGTATGATTTGTCTAATGTGAATTATAAGGGCACTAATTAAATCCTTTATATTAGTTACGATTTTGTTTGTCTCTATGTGGCTTGCTGTTGTCAAAATATTTGGAGGGCTAATTAATAATTAACTCTCTTCCAGTCTAGTCGTACAAACTCTGTTCAAGCTAGACTGTATTCTCGATAGTGACCGGAAAAAAATTATCAGGAAAATTTTCTCAAAAAAACAAAAAAAAACCTCGAACTAAGCTATTTTTGGTACACGATATCACCTTATCAACTAAGCCCTTATCTTAACTTTATTAAGATAAAAGTATACAAATCATGAAGGCTATGGAACACATTGCCGAGATTAATGCGCAAGTTAGTAAAAACACGAAAATATTAAATTGATTAACTTTGCTTGAACTAAAGAAGATTTTAGAATATCGTAGGAAATGGCAAATAGAAAGGCCAGGTAAAAAGGAAAAACAAATCATGTCACTAAACAAAGAACTATATCTTTCCTGGTCTACTACAACTATTTACAGTTAGTCCACTATCTGGGGTGATAATGCAATAATATTATATCCCCAAGAATTTGATTGATACAACAAATACACAAAAACAACACCTCACAACATTCTCAATACACCCGAAGTTTCGGTTTTAATCAAAACCTTCTTCATGGGATCTATAACAAAAGAAAAAATCAAAAATATTAACATCAAGATGCCAAATAAAAGATAAACTTAGCTGTATGGCTTAAAAATTAAAGAAGAGTACAAGTTGAAGAAAAAAACGTTAAATAAACATTTACGTGAAATATCCGATTGACTAGAAAAGTAATAACTAAGAATAACAAGAGTGGAAAACAAGGAAATAACCTACATATAAACAAATGTTTAGAAGGTAACATTCTAAATCTAAAAAGAAAAACACAGGTAGCACAATCAAGCGACAAACCAACGGTCACATTCTGAAAACTAAGTCAAAAACCAGGTGGCGCTATCTAGCGACCCACCAAAGGTAACATTATAAAACTAAATCTAAAAAAACAGGTGGCGCTATCTAACAACAATTCACATAAACACTTTCAAAACAAACAACAAAAATTAAAATTACTATATATACATATCTATAAAAACCTGATTTAAAAAATCAATCCTGAATAGACACTATGGAGATTATCAATGCCAATTTTGAAATTTAATGAAGGGTGGTCCTTATTAATAAATAACACCTCCAATGTTCTTCGATTTTGCTCATCCGATTCTTGAGCTAACACTTTGACATCCTTGAAATTAATCCTATGATTTCGGTTAACAGCATGAAGAGCCAACGCTGTAGAAGTAGTCTTCTGGATCCGAATATTATAGTCATATTGGTAAACCCGTTCTTTTACCAACCTGGACGTCTCTCCATAATAAATCTTATCACAGTCCTGACAACTTATCGCGTAGAACACATTTGACTGCAAGGGAATCGGTGTTTTGTCCTTTAATTTAGTAAAAATCGAGCCAACCTTGTATATCTACTATAAAACGCCAAGTTCAAAAAAAAAAAAATAGTCGAGACGGCACTTAAAACTTTTATGTTATTACCTTTCTAAGAATATTGCTTTATAGAAGAGTTTAAATGTTTAAAGGAGTTTTCCTATACAGTTTATACGCCTTTCTCCTTTCCATTTAGTTTTTTTGATTAAAAAAGTTATTTCGACAAACCATTCGATTCAATAACTCTTCTAAACCTCATAATTGAATTAAATAACTTCTAAAAAAAGGTCTTCAAACAGATGTTAATGAATTGTTGTGAACTTCAGGATATAAAGTCACTGAGCAGAACAAAAAAACTTTTTTATGGCTGAAATGATTCAAGTTTTCTTGTTAGAAGTGTTTAGATGTATAAAAAAGATACTTTAGGACAACCTTCTTTCTAAATATTACTTTATGTTTTATAGGTGTTTTGAGGTTTAAAATCAGGTTAACGATCAATATAAAATCTAAATCATTATTTAAAAAGTTATGTTCATAATGTTTGTAAAAAGAAAGTATATATATATATATATATATATTATATATATATATATATATATATATATATATATATATATATATATATATATATATATTATATATATATATATATATATATATATATATATATATATATATATATATATATATATATATATTGGTTCAAACTAGCCGGATCCTGGTACATTGCTACAATATTTTTTAGGTTTATAAACAACCCCCGTTTTTTCCCCCTTTGAATATGACTCAAAAAGGTTGGCCACTTAAAGATAAAGAGCACCGAAGCCTATAGAGATCAGAAATGAGATCCCTCCGTAAAGTTAAAGGGAAAACCAAAAGGGGCAAAATTAGAAATCAAACCTTCAAGGATAAATTACCAATACATATTTCCATTCAAGATATCGTTCAGCCCAACCACCTTCAATGGTTTTGACAAGTTTATGAGGATGGACAAGGCCAGGTACCCAAAGTAAAGCTAGGAAGACCGCAATGAAGAAAAGATCGAGGAAGAAGAAGAAGAATAACCAGAGAAGATAATATTAAGAATGTATTACAGGAATGTGTTTCCCCTTTGATCCAAGCAAAAAGGTTAGCAACAGACCGCAAAGCTTGGAAGGTTCTTAGCAAATACTCAACACTAGTCGGTAGAAGAGAAAACACTATTGTAAGTGTTAAATATAATATGTTCAGTATTTGGCGGTCTACGTTGTTATTAACTGTGTAACACTGAGATGAAGTTATTTTAAAATTATTATTTTCCTCCCTTCAGTAGTTTGGGCTAAGCTCAATTAAATAGAGAAAAAAGGATTATGAGTCGTTTTTTGGCACTAGATAGTGACAAGTAAAATTTAAAACAAACACGTGGTGTCGCGGGACATCCGTTAGTAACGACACCCGTTCCTTACCCTTTTCATTAAATATAAATTAGAAAATCACACTGATAAGTAACTTCGTTTATGATTTTACGAATCCCGTCGATTCAAACCCATTAAGTATCATTCTCATAGCAACTATGAGTCTTATCATGAACAACTTCCTTGTGAATGATTCATTCCTTAATGGGTTTGAAACGTCGGGATTAACGAAATCCCAGACAAGGTCTTCTCCTTAAGATCCAGATTTACAATATATATACGTCTAACTACTCTGATACTATAATAGGTCTTTTGTTCTGATACTGATATTGATTTCAATTCACTCTACAATGCAATTAGCTGCTATTGTGACTGTGACGAGATGAAAGGTAAAGCTAAGACAAAAGGACAAAGGATAAACGTTTACATATTAGTGTGGCTAATATTTGTTTTGATTCTCATCATAGTAAAGATGATCACATGAGTATATAATACAATTTTATTATGGTTGGTTACGTTATGCACAAAGAGAGCAATGTGAGCAGAATTAAATAATGAAATTACACAATATCACAATTAATTGATTTTTTTTTTAATTTTTAAAAAGCGTTCAACAGGTGTTTGCTTACTTTATGTTATCGATTTAAAAAAAAAATTTATCAATGTCTAGGAAACTAGATTTTACCCGGAAAACGACTTATACCTTTATATTTGTATTTAAACGGACTACATTCTAGATTTTTTTAATCAAAATCTTCGGAACCTTTTTCATAAAATATTTATCTTTCTTTTACACTTTTTTGGGGGGGGGGGGTAGTGTCAATAAATCTAGAGGTAAAATATATATCTCGATTTCGCCTCGAAGTATGAATTTTCTGAACTTATATGCCAAATTTCATCAACATTAACCCAGTAGTTTAGGCTCCACGCTCTGCATAGACGACAGACGACACACTACAGACCTTAAGGATCTTAAAACGTGTAAATCCGTCATAAACCCAAAAATGGATTTTTCTGAAAAATTAAACATATATACATATTACATAATGCAAGGCATCATCCCACAAGTATCGATTTAGTGTAACGCAACAGAAGATATATTTTTAAAGCAGCATTTTTAAACTCAATAAAATATAAAAATCAATTTTTTGTGGTATTATACTCTACTCTTAATAGAAAAAAAATCGTTAAAAATTATTTTTCAAAAGGAGCCCAAATGTTTCAGTTACCTTCGAATTTTGGAAGAAAAAATTATTATATATAGTATGCATAATGCATATACTTTAGGTTTAGTTAAAATGCTAGAAATGACTTGTATTGACAATATGACATTATGTAATTCCTCTACGATTCATCAAATCGATTGAAAAAATAAATGAAGAAAATACTTCGTTTGTAATAGAATAAAAATAAAGTATACCTTAGGCGGTGTTATTAGTCACCTATAATAGGAAGGAAATGTCAAGAAAACAAAATAGTAGGCTGCTGTTTTGTTGTGTAGAGGGAAACCAAACAAATGAATGATAGAGTTTCATACCAATGTTTTTTTTTTCAGAAATTTAATTCAAGCGTAAGTTGTCAGACGAATAATGGTAAAAACAGCTTTATATCATTTTTGTGAAAATAAAATTGGGATAGATTTGTGGAAGATATGTCAACATCATGCGGGGCTTTGAACTTTTGCTATCGATACATCACAACACACCTTACTCTGGTGGAGGTAGAAAAATAATTTCACGTTTTTTATCAATAGGAGTCGAACGTTCCAATTCCATCTTTTTTATCCCTCCGGTTTTTGGAAATCGCGGAGAGTTTTGGCTCCAGACTTGTTTATCCAGCTAGTGTAGAAAGAGAAAGAGTGTAGCTGATGTTTGTAAGGTTATGGGTGTTTGTTATAACCTCGTCATGGCTTTTTGGAAAAAGCAGGGAGAAGTAAAGCTAGTGGGTCGGGTCGCTGTTCAATGGCGTGTGAAGAGAGAAGCGGCACTGAATCACCAGGGTTCGACTATGTGTGCCAACTAGGCAACCCGACCTCTTGCACTGACGCCAATAGAGTAAACCTACAAGGCAGGATAGGTCGTGCGAGTCTAGCATAAACAGACAATACTAAAATAACCAATATTTCCCCTCCTTATAACAACTCATTTCCTTCAGATAAAGTGTTACATAGACTATCTTGAAAACCAGTAAAAAAAAGAATAAAGATCTTTCAGAAGAATTCTTCGAGACGTAAAATATTTCTAGTAAAATTAAAACACTTACAAATACTCAACAACTAGTGAAAATCGGTTAAATGGAATCTTGAAATACATTTACCTTATATAAAGCTTGCATTTGCATATCAATATTAATTTTGTACCTTCCACAACTTATCTTATTTTAGATTAGGCTACAGTTACGGTGGATGAAGATTCCGACGAAAGTTTGTTTGGAATTCGTCAGAACTGGTCATCCAAAGGGGATTGTTACTCTGTAAGCATAGATTCTAACGCGAAAAAGTCCTAAAAACATTATTTTCAAACGATTAAACAGACATAGTCAATCTTGACGGGGTATATTTCTTGAAAAGCTCTTTTCTAAAACCCTATCTATGGGTTAAGGTGATGATATAAATTATTTGTTTTCGTTGAGAAAAGAAAAATGAGAATATCACCTGTTGTGCAAAGAGGTCATAAGCCAACTGCTACATTTATTAATGTTTCCGAATAGCACCAGAAAACTTTGGTCACCTTCTCCAAGGAATCGATTAAAAAAGATACAAAAAGGACCTCACCACAAGTACGGAATAGACAAAAATAAAAACTCATTTGTTGTTATATATAAAATCGTGTTAAGTGAAGGTTGACTTAAATCGATTCAGTACGGAAACGATGTTAATTTGTTTTTTACAAAGAATAGGCACTCTTTTAGTTTGGCCCATTGACCTGAAAGGTTAGCAAATCGACAAAGGATTATCAACGCTCCTATACATAGAAATAATAATATCCTTAAGTGTAATTTTCTATGAAGACAAAGGGATTGTTAGTTCGAAGTACTTTGGGACAAAATAACACTTCTGTAATAAAAGTGATAATACCACTTTGTATTAATAGTTAATTGGACTAAGGGATATTAATGCAATATTATTTTTTCCGAGAATTCCTTTGTCTTAAAATTTAAAGGTTGTACTCAACTAAAGTTTTTCTTCATGTTTTCTAATTTATTTTGGCAACCCATTTTAAGGGTGAGAGGGTTTTAAATTAAAGGAGTATCGAATTTATAAAATAATTATTTAAATTAAAGCATTTAGGATATTGCAGATGTTTTGGTATTAGGAAATATAGAGCAAATTATATAAGAAATTAAGAAATAAAAAATATAAAAGAAAATCATATTTAAAAAAAATAATCCAAGGTGCAACAGCCCGTGAAGGGTTGAACAAGCTGAACAGCCAAAGGGCTAATATATATATATATATATATATATATATATATATATATATATATATATATGTGTGTGTGTGTGTGTGTATATATATACACATATTTGTGTGTGTGGTGTTTTTACATTTATGTAAAAAACAGAGTAACAAAGAACGCCTCCAAAATTTCCAAGATAGAGATATAAATCTATTTACCCCTTTCACTCTTAAACCTTAACTACAAAAAGGAAGTAGCTAGATAAAACTCGAATACAAAAACAGGACATTTTTAGCATATAAAGAATGTTTATACTAGATACATAGCGTATGTATAAATATATATTTATAAGTAAATTAGCCCTAAACATGTATCATTATAACTGCATGTCAATAAGCCTATAGAGGCATGCGAGTTTTTTTATGTGACACAGTTATAATTCACTTAGAAGGATTAAGTATAAAGCAAATCTGAATTAAAAGGAGATAATTAATAGAACAACAGAAGTACCAATGTAATTACAACCAAACTTAATTAATTACTATCAAAAATTAAATTAAATTTTTAATTAACTCTGTTTTAACAACAATAACTAAATGCTATTGTGAATAGATTTCAATAACACTTGAAATCTATTGTGGTGTAAGGTTACAAACGATATTAATATAAGCATGAGAAGAGACGATAGCTTCATTAGGATTTTAGAATAGAGAAAACTAAGAAAATATGTGGGATGAAAAAATAATTCAAAAAATAAAAAATGAAGTAAACATTACCTTAATTTGGGTGAAATTGGCGCGATTCAATAAAATTCAAGTATAAGGATATTATTTTAAAACCTAGAAAAATGTAAGCTTCTAGTCAACGGTTGAAATATTGCAAAGTTATTCATTAATATACTTACAATAGTTTTTATCAAAAATCAATTTCTTTTTTTTTAAAAAAAAACAGGTAAATATATTTTGACAAATTTTAAGATCCCCGAGTTCAAAAGAGAAGTTTAAATATACATAAGCTTAAACTTGTATACAAAATAAAATTTAAAAAAACAGTCCTACAACCTCGAACAACATTTTCTCATGAGTGATACTGAATTTAAATTCCATTACTTTTAATTTAATTTATTAATTAGACCAGTCATTTTAGGTTTTTGAAAAAAATGTGTCATACAAGCAAGAGACTTTGTACAAATTATCTCTGGGGCATCCTGATTGAAATCCTATAAAGTCCCCGAAAAAAAAGTTGTGCTCAAGCCGCCATCTTGGAAAATAGCGGCCAAAATTCAATTTTTTGCTTCTACTAGCTTAATTATTAGGTTTAGAACAAAAAAGTTCAAGTAAAAATTGTTTATTATGTAATTATCTATAAATTTGATTCTCATAGTTTTTTCTCTCTGACCAACTGTAGAGGCACAAAATTACCATTATCTCAGCACGCGTAATTTTCTTGGGCTTAGTGCCCAGCGATTGCATGTTGTCAGCGCCGAGTTACCACGCCTGGACGAGGTTATAGGTGTAGCTGTGAGGTTACAATGTAATAATAATTGTTTACTATTATAGAATACCTGTATTAAGGGTTGATTTGGCCTGTATTAATGGTCATCTTGTGCCTCTACAGTTGGTCAGAGAGAAAAAACTATGAGAATCAAATTTATAGATAATTACATAATAAACAATTTTTACTTGAACTTTTTTTTTTCTAAACCTAATAATTAAGCTAGTAGAAGCAAATAAAAAATTCCTAAATCAACCCTTAATACAGGCACTCTATTATAGTAAACCATTATTATTAACTTGTAACCTCACAACTACACCTATAACCTCGTCCAGGCGTGGTAACTCGGCGCTGACAACATGCAATCGCTGGGCACTAAGCCCAAGAAAATTACGCGCGCTTTGATATAAATGGTAATTTTGTGCCTCTACGGTTGGTCAGAGAGAAATAACTTTGAGAATCAAACTTATAGATAATTACATAATAAACAATTTTTACTTGACCTTTTTTTTTCTAAACCTAATAATTAAGCTAGTAGAAGCAAAAAATTGAATTTTGGCCGCTATTTTCCAAGATGGCGGCTTGAGCACAACTTTCTTTTTTCAGGGACTTTATAAGATTTCAATCAGGATACCCCAGAGATAATTTGTACAAAGTCTCTTGCTTGTATGACGCATTTTTGTAAACAGCCCCTTTTTTGCTTAAAATTACTGGACTAAATTATTAAACATATTTAAAAAGTGTTCAACACGTGATTGATTACATTTCATTTACCATTTTCAGCTATATCAGACTTATTTTTATAAATATCTCGGAAACTAGAATTTTCACGGGAAAACTACAGAGGGTTAGATTCGTATTCAAGTGGACTATACTTTAGAATTTTTTAATCAAAATCATCGGATTCGTTTTTGAGATTTATTTCTTTCACGTAATTTTAAAGTTCTTGGGAGGTAACGCCCCACAAATTTAGAGCTAAATAATTTCTCGATTTTACCCTAGAGTATACGATTTTTCTGAGCATATATGAACAATTTCTTTGATATGAGTATCGATCTACACAGACTATAGACGAAGTTTAAAAGATTAAAACAAGATTTTTGCTGCACTGTGCCCTCTTAGTAAATAACTAATGTTTATACAATCTTTTTCTAGGTTTAGCTTATAGAATTATCGCAAAAGTAACATATTATAGGTTAGAAATGGTTTTAATATTTTCTATCTCATAAACTTTTAGAGGTTTAAAAATGAACAAAATAAGACAGGATTATTTCCCTTCCTCTTTTTCTTTCATTCTGTTTGCATTCTTTCCGACAATTTCTCTCTGAGATTTGATTTGAATACGTAATCCTATAGGGTAACCCTTCTCACTTACACTAAAAAGAAAAAATAAAAACGAAAATTCTTTTTTCAGGTTTAATTTTCTACTTGAAAGACGAAAAGGTAACGGGTAGGATTATCAGGACTTAATTTAGACAGTATTCCCACTTTGCCCTTAAAGTGTAGCCTTCAATTTAAAAATAGCTAAACCGGGATTAAGAATAAAATTAAGGATTGTTAATAATTAAATTATTTTTATTATGTAGATGAGGTTTCCTTTAGTTGTAAAGGTTTGCACGATATTATATACATATGTACTACAATAATCCGCACTAATTGAATCGAATGTTTTTAAGAAACAGTCATCAGTCAACTAAAGTAGCGTTAGAGTACTTAAATTTGATTGCATTTCGAACTCGCTTATTTAGGATCATTACCCACTCAAGAAGATCTATAATTTGAGATACAACATGACATATGCCTTAAAACCCCTTAACTTTTGTGTTTTCGGTCATTTGTAGTAGCCATTTTGAAAAGAATGCCATAATATGGATATTTCCTTTTTCTAATCATCAAGAGCTTTAAAGTTATATGCAACATGCCATATATAAGCATTAACTTATTTAACACCCTTATTTCGGCCATATTTGTTTTCAAAATGCCGGAAAAAAATGAATAATAGTTACATATTATTTTTTCTACTCATTAAAACGAAGTATAAGATGTTATGCTGACTAATATTTTCTTTAGTTGTCCGATATGTTTGCCGCCATTTTGAAAAATTTCAAGTTTAAAATATCAAAAAAAAAAAAAAAAAAAAAACTATATAGTAATCACAAATGTTGAGATGCACTTATGTGCCGAATTTAGTTCAAATCGGTAAAGTTTTACGCCGGTTGTCGTTAGACAAACGAACTTTTAAATTCTTAAGTTTCTGAAAAGAAGAACTGACAACGCTCGTGCAACAAGAACGCTTCAGAATGACAAAGAACTGATAAATATAGTAAAAAGAGAAGAACAAAAACTAGATAAAGTATTATATTTTAAAAAAAACCTTTTTTGCTTTTAACTTTTAAAGAAAAACAATGTCGCTATGTCTTACCTTGACGTTGATGTGTAAAATCAATTAAACTTTTTATTAAAAAAAACAAAAAAACTTTTTAATCATGGTTCAAGGGTAAAAATGTAAATGTATACTTTCTTTAACACCTTAAAAGTGTTAAAGAAGTCGTGAGTTTTTTCCACTTAAAAGAAGAAGAAAAAGCGTTTTCCCGAAAAAGGTAAAATTTCCCGTTCAGAAAAGAAGATTTCTTGGGAACAAGGTAGGAGGACGCACTCGAGGATTTAATTACTTGGTCCTCTTCTCTTGGCCAATAACAAAAGCAGAGAAGCTTCATTGAATTTCCCTTACCTTAAGGAAACGTTTCTTTTACTTCCCTACCAATTTTCCAGACCAAATCAGGTTTTCTTCAACTTCACCATTTTTCTACGTTTTTTACACCTTTTTCTGAATGATTGACAATATAGTGATGATAATATTTGATAAAATTTCAGGGAAACCAATCCAGAATTTCCAAGAACTTAAAATCTTGTAATCCCTTATAGTCCGAGCGCCCAAAAAAGTAACTTAACAAGTCTTCCGGCAGTAGAATGGAAAAGATATTACTAACGAGTGATTTAAACTAAACTGGAAAAATCTAGTAGTAAACCATTTAAGTAATAACCTAGAAGAATATAGTTGCTCGTATCACGTTACAAAGTGAATCATAAAGCTGACCATTCAAGGATGTTCCACTCCACGCCAAATGGAAACTGGCCGAGCCTGGCTAGATTTCCAACCCTCCAAAAATCCATTTTAATTAGAGTGGCTGTAATGAAACGACGATCGCGGATAGCCAGCTAGCTATTTGTTTGAAATTGACATGGCAATTGTTGCGTCACTTCTTTAGGTATCACCTAACTGGGCTTCGACTCAACATTTGCAATAGTTGCCTGCTACATGCAAGATCATTCTCGATACATCACGTAAGTAGGCATTTTATGTTGTTGCTAGTAAATAAATTAAGCTAACATGATTTAGAATTTCAACACTAATTTACTCTACATAGAAGTAATTCCTATCAAGTAAGCAGTGAAAAAAATAATTACTGAAATGAGATTTTTGTAGCCTATTAATTGGGCGATCAATGAGCATTAAAGTAAGCAACAACAACTCAAGCTGTAGCCATGAAAATCCTGAATGCATAAAATATACAAGATTTCAAATTAATTAAAAAAATAATTCTTATGCAATATTTAGCAAAATATAGATACCTGAAGAAATATGATAAGAAGCCTCCACTCCTAGAGAAGTACATTCATTGAAGAAAACATTCTCATATAATAATACAGTTAGAAGGAAGAATCATCACTATGCCTGAAACATAATAAATAAAATAATAATTTTAAAAACAAACAGAATAAGAAAATAAAATATTAAGCATTAAATTAATAAGACAAAGGAAAAATTAATAAATCAACACCGAAGGAAAGAAAGAATTAAATTCGCAATATATACGCAAAAAGTATAATGCCGCACGCACGTAGGTTATACTTGATATATTAAATGTGAAGTTGGTATAAAATAATTCAAAATTATTACATTGCAATCTGTAATAAAAAGTTTCCTCAAACCTAGTTAATAAGTAAAACAATGACAAAGGAATCGATAGAATAAATAATGAAAAAATATATAATTTTTTTTTCGCATCCTAATAATTTGGTTCAATGATTCAAGAAGAGGTGCAAAGCTGAGGCGGAATTATCTTGATAGTCCAGCATATAAACAGGATGTATCAATTTCAGAAGACCAAATTGAAAGTGGAGTTTCTGCAGGTCATTTGAAGCAAGAAAGTTGATATAAGCTATAATCCCATTCTCAACGGTGTAGGAGCAATAAGCAAACATAGACTGTGTCAAAACAAATCGACCTTTACCTTAAAAAATTGCAAAACTCAAAAAATATTAATGCTAGAACAATGAAGAATCAATCATTGGAAAGACAAGGAAATAACCTACAGAATGGTGTATGTTCTAGGTGATGTTTTTTGCCAATTTGGTATGACCCATATTTGAAAAAAAGTTTTGGCTATTTGAAAAAAAAAAAAAAAAAAAAAAATGAAAAGTGTACAAAGGTAAGAAAATTTGTTAAGTATCTTTTAAATGATACCAAATACTTCAAAATCATTGAACTCTATAAGTGGGCGACAAACCATTCTTCAAAAGAAAACATGCCCAGCTTGCATCTGGTAAAGGCCTTATCAGTATAAAATCAAATAAAATCAATATAAAATTAAAATGAAAGTAATTTATTTGTTAAATGGTAAAGTGATTTTCAGCCAACTATGTGTCTACATAAATTAAGTAACTAATCAAATTTAATATTATGTAACTGAATATAACTATTCGATTCAAGAAAAAAGTATTAAATAGCGGCATATCTCTACGAGCTCAGTTATGGGTAACGAAAAGACAAGCCAAAATAATTACAAGATAAAAAGAACTTTTTATATAATACGTTTTTAAATTTTTTGTTGGATATTATAATATTAAAAATGATATAGTTATAATATTCTTAATATAATATAATTATATATTATATATTATATTATTATATATTAAATTATATATATTATATATTACATATTATATATTATATATTACCTACATATTATATATTATGTATTATATATTATACATTATACATTATATATTATTTATTATATATTATATATTATTTATTATATATTATACATTATATAATTTTAATTATAATATAATTTTATATTAATACAATATATACCTAATTATATAATAATTATTAAGAATATTAGAATAATATAAGATAAAATTATATAACCAACCTTTGATAAAATAAGTTCTATTTTATCAAAGCAACAGATAATCCCGGCTTGATTTCCCGTAATATCACTGACTGCATGTAATAATATACATCGTAATTACACAACTGCTGTACGTAATAATTCGTGGTACACCGAAACGTATCCCTAAGCCGTGGGATTATAACATAATCTTAACCGAATTCCATCATAACCATAATGATAATTATCATAAATTATATTATAATAAAATTTGTTGTGCATGGAAAGTTAAATCGGAAAAATTCGCAAGGTAGTTATCAATTATCTATATTTATATTTATTCTTGGAGATTTTTTTCAAGCTATCTTTCCAGAAAGCAAGATTTACTGAAAATGAATTAAATTCTGATTTATTTATTTATTTATTTATACCATTTATTACAATGTTTCATACATGATTTTCTTTAAATTATTATAAAGGTTGATATACATAGTAAATCAGCAAAAGCTGTGGACCCTTTCGGGTGTTCGAGTTGCCTCATAACTCGTTTCTCTTATAATATTATTTATACGTTCATATTGGTAAACATGTGTTTCTGCAACGATAAATGTAAGATAAATAGATTATCTCTAACAAAAACAAAATATAATAAAATCGATTCAAATAAATAAACCCGAAACCATTAATATATTACGCACTCGTATTTACGAGTATACATTTTATTGGCTTAGTAAGTAAATTAACATGCACTTTAAATAATAAATAACAAGCTTGTAAAAAATAAATAATTTTAATACCCTAAGAAAACAACAATAAAAATGTTATATAATTAACAAAATGAACGATATAATGATTTAATTTGATTTAAAATAAATAATTTTAATTACCTAAGAAAACAACAATAAATATTTTATAAAATTACCAAAAATGAACTATATAATGATTTAAAAAATAAATAATTTTAATAACCTAAGAGAACAACAATAAATATTTTATAAAATTACCAAAAATGAACGATATAATGATTTAAACATTAAATAATTTTAATAACCTAAGAAGACAATAATAAATATTTTATAAAATTTTCAAAAATAAACGATTTAATAATTTATTTAATAATTTAATTTGTATCGCATTGATTAAGCCATACATTAGAGTAAACGGTAGACATTCTCTTCCATTCCAATCTATCGTTGGCTACTCTTTGCCAGGTGACTCCTCCACAAGATCTCTTCATCTCCTCGTCCCATGTTTGCTCAGGTCTACCTCTTTTCCTCTTTAACAATCTCGGATACCAGTCGATCATATATTTCGTCCATCTTTCGTCTACACTCCTTGCTATATGGCCTGCCCATCTCCACTTTCTTTTTGTCACTACCTGTGCTATGTCTTCGAGTTCTGTTTCTTTCCTTACCCATGCGTTCCTCTTTCTATCCGCTAGCGATATTTTCATCATACTCCTTTCCATCCTCCTCTGAGTCACTCTAAGCTTTTCTAATATATCCCTTCTCAATATCCACGTCTCTGATCCATATATTATTACCGGTAACACGCATGTGTTCCATAGTTTTTTCTTTGATGCCATGCAAACGTCGGATCTGAGTAGATGTCTGTATCTATTAAAAGCTTGCCATCCTTGGGCTATCCTTCGACTTACTTCTCTTTCTTGCTCGTCCTTCTCGGAGCTGATCAGAGAACCTAGATACACGTATTCTTTGACTACATCGAACTCATCTCTGCCCACGATGATTTTTGGTTTTGTTGAGTCTACATTGACTGTTATTACTTTTGTTTTATTTTTATTTAGCTCCAATCCAATCTCTTTTGCTACGGATATAAGTTCTATTATCATCTTTTCAGCCTCATTCATACTTTTGGCTATCAGCACAATATCATCCATAAATTTGAGTATGTTAAGCCATTTACCATTAATATTCACTCCTAACTCATCCCATTTCAGCTGATTGCATGCTAGCTCTAGGACGTGTAGGAAGATCTTGCCCGAGGGAATATCCCCTTGCCTCACTCCTCTGTCGACTTTAATCTTCTTTCTGTCTTGAAGTATTTTTACATATTCGTGCTCTATTCCTACTAATTCGACGCTGTCTAATACGGACTTCCTGTATATCGAGTCAAAGGCTTTTTTGAAGTCGACAAAGACTAGTACGAGCTGTAATCCATATTCCTTGGCTCTTCTTATTAACTGCTTGATTACGAATATGTTGTCTAAAGTCGACAAGTTTTTTCTGCCTCCGGTCTGAGTAATACTAATGTTTCTATCTATTCTTTCTTCTATTCTTTTCGTGATGACTTTCATAAATACTTTATACAATACGGAGAGCAAACTTATGGGCCTGTAGTTTTCTATGTTAAATTTATCGCCTTTCTTATATAATAACACTAACATTGATTCTAACCAATCTTCTGGTACCTTGCCATACTTCATACATAGATTGCATAGATAAGTTATTGCATGCACTATTGTCTCTCCTCCGGCTTTTAGTTCGTCAGCTGATATTTCGTCCTTTCCACTAGCCTTTCCTTTTTTCATGTTCCTGATTGCCCATCTTACTTCATCTTTCATTATTTCAGGTACCTGAGAATCTCTTATACCCTCCCTTTCTTCCTTATTATCATTTACTCTATTGTCGCAGCCTTCGTTGTCTCTGTAGAGTTCACTATAGTATTCGCTTATAATGTCTATTATCTTTCCTTTTTCTCTCTTCATGTTTCCTTCCTTATCTTTAATCCCTAATATTTTTTCCTTACCTACCGATTGTGTCTTCCAGTATTTCTTCAAACTGCCCCCTTTCGCTATAACTTCTTCTAATTCTTTTATTTTTTTGTTATCGCTCCACCTTTTAAGCTCATTTCTTATTAGTTTAGATATTTCGCTAAATTCAATTTTATCTTTCCCTGTCCTTTTCAGTTTCCTTCTTTTCTTTAATAACTTTTGTATTTCCTTTGGTATTGCGTTTTTTCCGTTCCTATTATTTGTATTTTCTATTATTTGTTTACTTGCATTCTTGACCCCTTTGACTAAAATATCCTTGCATGTTTCTAAATTTTCTTCTTCGGTTACAGTTTCTAAATCCTGTTTTAGTAACAACTCAAAATTCTCTACGTCACTCCCGTCTAGTGTAGTATGGCTGTATCTCTTACTCCCTCTTTTTATTTTCTTACAATCGCTTACTCCTAACTGTATGATACATTTGAGAGCTCGGTGATCGCTTCCGATATTCAATTTTTCTTCTGTGCCGACATCTTTGGTTATATTTTTCCTATTTGCTATAATGAAGTCGATCTCATTCTTAATTTGACCGTCGGGGCTTATCCAGGTCCATTTTTCTTTCTCTGGCTTGTTAAAAAAACTATTCATTAGGTGCATGTTATTACCTTCTATAAACTCTAGGAGTGTAGTGCCCCTTTTGTTCCTGGTTCCATACCCAAAGTTACCGATGCACGCGAAATCTTTTTCTTTTCCAACTTTCGCATTAAAATCCCCCATTATTAAGGTATATTTGCACTTATCTTGGTCTAAAGCTTCTTGTATTTGGTTGTAAAATATTTCTACGTCTGAATCTTCTGCGTCACTAGTAGGGGCGTAGACTTGCAGCATCTTGACCCTTCCTCCTCCTTCAATCTTCCAGATTAACTTGGAGACGCGATGGCTGTACGATTTATAAGAAACTATGTTTTTTATTTTATTTTTGTTGACTAGAAAACCGGTACCTCCCCTCGGCCCTTCTCCGTTGAAATATATTTCTTTATTATTTCCTAAGTCGACAAGGGATTCCTTATCTCTCCTGATCTCGCATAATCCAATAACGTCCCATTCTATGTTTTTACACTCTTCTAGAAGTTCTCTTAGCTTATTATCATCTCTTAGAGTCCGACAATTATATGTGTATAATTTATAAATTATCGATTTTCCTAAATTATCTGAATTCGCCTTTTTCTCTTTTAATGTTTTTCCTACTTTGCTGCGTTGGTTCCTTGATTGCTACTTAGGTTGACTGTTTGATTGTTTCCGTGACAATGTACTCTCTTGTTCTTTGCTTGTGCTTTCTCTTTCCAAGTTTTCGAAATAGCCAGATAAATCGTTTCGTTGCAGCACCTTGTTTGTTTTTCTTTTCGGTTTGTTTTCTTGTTTTTGGACTTCGGTGCACATTGATGTTGGAGAAGTTTCTAGAGGTCTCTTGTTCCGATCGCAAATTGGCGCTTCTGCGTCCTGTTTCCGGTTTATAACTAGTTTGTCGTATCGCAAAACGGCAAAGTTCCCTTGCTTTCTGGACTCTATCATCTTAGGAATAAGAGCTCTCCTGACTTCTCTAATATGATGAGGATAGTCTTCCTCTATATGCATTTCAGTACCTTTTAAGCTTTTTTTGTTTTTTAAAATTTGGATCTTGATTTTGTGTGATAATACTTTAACAAGGATTGGCCTATTCTTCTTGTCTGCAGGTCCTAATCTTTTGACAAAGTCAATATCTTTTTGAGTCAAATTAACTCCAAGACACTCTTTTATAAATGTAATAACTTTAAATTCTAAATCTTCTACATTATTTTCTAACTCGGTTTTGTCGATTCCGTGTATAATAAAGTTATTTTTCCTCGTCTCTCTCTCTAATAAATTTATTCGCTGTTCTTGTTTTTTAATTATTAGTTCGTTGTCTTCTTGTTGCTGTTTTAGTACTTCAAATTTTGTGGTTAGATCATTTCTCATTTGATTTATTTCTTCTTTTATTTCATCCTTAAAGCCGGCTAGGAGTCGAACCAGTGATTCTTCGTTCATATCTACTGGTTTTTAAAAAGATAATATTATTGTTATTGTATTTGGCTATTTAGAATGTGAGATTAGTTAAGGTGTAACGGATTAGTCTAGTTTAGGGGGTATTTACTTCTGTAATCTTATCGCTAATCCCCTCTTTACGATAATCTTCTCCCCTTTCTAAGAATTAGACAAAAACCTCTCACGCTTTCATATAAATCTTAAAAAGACTTACGCTCGTAGAGTCGCTTCTTGCAGTTGGATTGACTTCAAAATTTTCAAAATTGTAGTTCAGTGTTTTATCTCTTGCTCTGCCAATTTTTGTTGGGCTACACGTTTTTTAACTTTGTTAAATATTGAATTAAACACGGACCGATGTGAACTCTACCGCGGTCGGCGGGCAACTATCTTTCCAGAAAGCAAGATTTACTGAAAATGAATTAAATTCTGATTAAAGAAGGCTAAAAGTTCTGAAATGTTCCTAGCTAATCGGGAAGTTAGTTAAAAATCGATTGTAAGATTTGTACTGGACACACAAACAAACAAGAAGCAAGCTAATAAAAACGTAGTAATAAAAGTAAACTAGCGAGCAATGTCTTAGCAGGATTAAGCCGTGAAGCAACAAAAGAAAACGAAGAAGACTCAAAAGAATAAAGAGAGGTGACTTTAAAAAACCTCGAAAAATTTGGAACAGATTAGCCTAGGACCGACAGCTCTGTGATTCCATGAAGGAGGCTTATGCCCAAAAATGAGGATAAAAAGAAGAAAAAATGCTTATTAAAAAATGTATTATAAAGCTGCTAATATTATAGTTTAAATTTATCTTTATAATTTAATTATAAATTATACCCACAGAAGTTCTGTTATTAGTTATTATGAAGGGTGAAAATAATGGCTTTATAATTTATAGTTATAATTATTATTAATTGTAAGTACATATATGAGATTTATATCATCCATATAATTGTCCTAATATATTGAACCCGTTCAACGGCGTTAGTATTTTTTGTTCTCTTTGAAGACAAGTTAATCTGCTAATTGTCAAAAAACTGATTTATTTTACAGGCCGATATCTATAAGTAGTTGACCCAATCGCTAAGACTGAGATGTCATTGTTACATTAATCAATTTTTTGAAATCTAATTCTGTGCAGAAAAAGGGACACATCTTGCAATCAGCTCATTTACAGTTTCGCCAAATACAATGAACTAATTTGAAACAGTAAGGATAATTTAGATTGATAAACCTTGTTAACTTGAGCCTATTCAATTGACCGTTCGAGGATATTAAATAATAGTTGTTTTCTCTAATAATACACGAGTATATGGTGGAGTATTTACCTAATCAAAACCTGGTCCCAGTAGCCAAGGCTATGGGTAATTAGTTCTTGTTAGCATTAACGTCATGTTACCATTGATTATATAGCACCTAATTAATATTGAAATTTATACGATACTAAGTGCCCGGCATTGCCCAGGAGAAGCAATTAGTAGGGTTTTTCGCGTGTTGAGGTCGGAATTAAACTTTAGATTTGTATAAAAGACAAACCACTGACACTCACTCTTCTTTATATGACACTCTTCATTAGATTATAGAAAGCTTTAGTAATCCTTCATTCCTTTAGAAACGATTAAAAAAATATATTTTATCTCCAGTAGGGAAAACAATTTATGATTTTTAAATAGTTTAGAGGGACTAAAACAGGTCTTTTCATCCCTGAACTCAAAAAGTAGTCCAAAAAAGTAAAGATTGCAACTTAATTATTTTATAAATAGTAGAAAATGAATGGCAAATGTAATGAAGTTGTTGAAATCAGGTTGGCGGCACTACGCTTTTTTGACCATGTTTATCATTGAATCATTGTTTATAACCTGCATCTAAATAACCTTCTATTTGAGTTTAATTCCAATTCTTATTTGTTTTTAATATTGAATCTCTTATATCTGCTATTAAAAGTGCTAATAATTATGGTTATTTATTAAAAATAAATAAAAACTGTGCAATGGACAAAAATGTGTAGTTTCTTCCTACTGGAGATAAAATATTGTATGTACCTCGTGAGTAAAGTGCCATTATTCCCCTCGCGATAATTATCTCCCTCGGCTGCGCCTCGTGAATTAAAGAGTCTAATTCCCTCGGCTTCGCCTCGGGATTTAGGGACCATGGTTCCTTCGGCTTCGCCTCAAGAACCAACTTTTTCGCTCAGGGAATAATGGCTTACTTTACTCCCTAGGTGCATAAATAACTATTAATTTATTATGGAAAACCTGATTAGTTAAGCCTGAAAAAACTTTTTTAGTTTTGACATTTAGTTTTGCTTCCAAACTCATTAATGGAAACGGAAGCATAAATGAGAGTAAATTATGAGGTAATGTTTTGCTTCCATGCTTACCAAAAGTAAGGAGAAGAATGTGTTACATATATAGGATTCCATAAATAATAAAACGATTATTTTAAATTATAATTTATACTATTAATTAAACACAATATAAAATTATTATTAACCGACCGAGGCAACATATTTATAACATTCAGTGAAAGAAACAGGTTTATAACCTACACCTACTCTCAGTTTTGCCAATAATAACAATATCAAATTAAAATTTAAACAAATACTTTTTTCCAACAGAATATGATCCATTTGAAGATCGTTATCTTTTGCCTCTATATTAAATTTCCTTAACAGTAACATGTGGCAGATAATAGGATATATTTTAAGTGCTGTATTTGGCGGACTGTCATTCCGTCAACCGTCAACTATTTTGCAAACAGTTATAATAATTTGAAAACTACTTGACTGAGTTTAATGAATGTGGATAGATAGCTCATATTTTTTTTAACTTTTCTTAAACATTGGTTCCTCCCGTACATACTTTTTTCTATTAATACGTACGCGAGTACACTCATCTAGTATTGTTTTTGTGCTTTTACAACCCTTTATTGTTTAATTCATTGAGTTTCTGTCTTGGAAGTTTGGCATTCGGTGACATAAAAAAAGTTTTCTTGTTTAGAAATTTAACATAGAATTTTAACATAGAAATTTAACATAGAATTTTAACATAGAAATTTAACATTACCTTTTCAGCGAAAAGGGTGAAACAGACAATCTTTAACTTATAAAAGTACAAAACTCTGTAACTGGGATCAAAACCGTGCCATCGATATGTCCACGTGTAGGGGACGGTGAGAGAAGAAAAATGAGCCCAGTATCAAGAGAGTTGTTAAGGGTTTTGCCTTGTACGGGGACAAGTAAAGAAGTACAGATGCAGAAAAATTAAACAGGTTAGCTAAGATAAACAAAAACGGGACAGTTGGCCCAGTGTAATAAGAAAGCGCATTGTTTGTTTACATGTCATAGTCAAAAAGTGACAGCTTTTAATACATAGAACAAATCAAAGGTTAACAAATTCGGTTTTTTGCGAATATTTCGCTTCCTATGGCTCGGACCCCAATCTAGGTGGTTATCGAAATTAAAGATAATAAAATTTCCCACAAAAAAGTCTGATTCATTTTTACGTACAATGGACGGTTTACGGAATAAAGGGCGAAGAATATCTATCAATATTTAGTATCCGTCGCCGCTTCCTCTGGTTCGGAAACCAATTAAGGATCACATCAAAATTAAAGATGATAAAATTTCACACAGGAAACATTATGTTCATTTTTTATGTACAATAAACAGTTCGGATAATAAATTGCTCCATAGTATCTGCACAAGGCGTAGTAACAACGAACAATAACTTAGGCTTTTCACTGAGGCAACTCCACGGTAGGAGCCGTTATTCTATATCTACGAGCGACAATTCAAGTTTGTTCGGACGTAGTTTGAAAATATTTGTGCTCCCAGTGTTTTAATATTTTACAAAGGTTATTGTTACGGTGACAATCGCAATAGCGAAACATTGTTTTATGTGTAACGAACAGGTCCCACCTTGAACGTGGAACGTGGTATGAAAAATTTGAAAGAAACAAGAATCAAAAGAGTATTGAATATCTATTAACGAAACCGCGATCTCGTTGCCGATTTTCAGTATGTTTTTTCAGAACGTCAAAATAAAGCGATAAAAAAAAAAAAAAATTGAAGCTCCAATTTTTTTTGGAACAGAACCCATATTTATGACTAAAATAACTGGACTATATATTTATTAAATAAAATTTAATTTCAAACCTTTTGGCTTTATACTTATTGGATAACCAAGCATATTTAATAATATGCCTAAAATGGAATTGTTTCTTCATTGTTTCAACACATTTAAAAAAATAGATCTTCCTTTCGAGTGCCGTGGGCGCTCGGTTCCCAGTTCCATAGATAATATCAATAAAGTACGTCATAGAATACGATGGTACACTAATTAACAGACTATTTTTACTACGTTTTTATTAGCTTGCTTTCTTGTTTGTCCGGTACAAATCTTAAAATCGATTTTTAACTAACTTCCTGACTAAGTAGAAAGCTGAAACTTGCACAGATTATATGAATTTCAGATGAGAATACAATAATCAGTAATTGAACAATTATACTATATTTCTTAAATGTTTAGGCGGTCAAATTAAAAATAAATTGTAAACCAACACGACCAGTGACAGCTACGGAAATCCACAAAGAAAATTTAAAAACCTAGTATATAAAAAGTTCTTTTTATCTTGTATTATTAAGTTTAAACCTATTTATTATATATTATAATTTACTTTACACTAGTCTAACCATTCATCTACGGATAAAAATGGCAAATAAGCATTCTTAGACAAGACTAGTACTTGCCATACTAATTGGCAAATCAATAACTTCTATTATAACTTTTTAACCATGTTTTTTCTTAACAATTTTTTTTTATCTATGAAGACTTACTTTTATTCTCAGTCCAAATAAAATTCTATGCAAATAAAATAAATTTATCTTAAAAGGTTGTTTGTCTCAATTAGTAAAAAGAAGATTAAGTGATTTACACATCGGATATTGAAAATATCCTGAAGAAAATGTATAGCTGTTTTTTACATTGTACTTTAAAACGTAACTTTGACAAACACGCACAAGACTACACACTATTAAAAGTATAAGAAAAGGTTGTGTTCGATTTAATATATTGCTCGATACCATCTATTCCGGTAATGTATAGCCTTGCTAAATTGCCATATAATTCTTCTCCTCTTATCTTTGAACAGCCTATTGAATAAAAATGGTCTTAATGGACTAAACCTTTGCTTTTTTTATTTTTCAAAAAAGAAAGATATCGTATGCCTTAAATAAACCCCATCCGGCCTGGAAACCTTTGCCAAATATGGGTTTTCTTTTTATCATAATAGAGCTGTAATGGTTTTTTCTCTACTATTTCCACAAGGCATTCCAAATCTATACAAAAAGTCATAAAAAGATTAAAATCCTTTTATATAAAAAGATATTTATTTGAAAGTAATAATTATCAGATCTGATGTGGATAATTGAGATTATTATTATTAGTTATTTTTTCAAATTAATTTATTGGACAAAAACATTCCCGGTAATAACATCTGTCAATTATTGTGGCTCATAATTCTTCGTGTATCTGAAATTTTGCGCAAACCTGATGTCGGGGAAATTTAGGCCATATACGTCAAACAATATGTTTGCGTAAACATCAAACATAATAATAACAAAAATAATCTACGAATCTCTAAAAAGTACTTGGGTGCAAGTACATCCCAGTGATTTTGTGTTATGTTTATATTCTTTTTTTGTTTCTTTTAATATATTTTATGAAGGTTTAAACTAACTTCGTAATTGATTATAAATTCTGAAATAAATAAAACTTAATTATGCAACATTTTTATAAATAAATTAAAATTTTATAAGGACTGATAATTAAAATCTAAGGACTGTCTGCTCTGTAGGAAATGAGATCATTGAACGCACCAAAAAAAAGTAGTTTAGTTTTCATTAGTAATGAAATAAATTATTTGTATACCTTACCGCAGTCATTAAACAATTGTTTTTTAAATAATTTAAAACTATTATTAATTTTTTATGAGTCAAGAGACGATTAAATGAGTAAGTAAGCTTATTAAGTGGGCTCCATTATGCTCTAAGAGCAAAACTGATTTTTTTTATTTTTTACTTTTAATAAACCAAAACAGATGTTTAACTTAGTTTTTAATCAGAGTAAAAACTAATAATATTTCATTGATCGAACACTTAAGGACGAAAAGAAATTAACATGTCCCTAAAAAAATGCAATTGGTCTGAGTTATAGACGCACTTTCAACAAGTTAATTGCTTTGAAAGTGATTAAATTCTTAATTTAAGGCTGAGAAGTCCCTCAGATTATAAGTAAAGTTCTGGTCGGTCCTTGATCAGTTTTAGAGTGAACCGAATGAACCAGTGTTCTTGTTCTGAACTTCCGAAGCACTTCTCCCCTCCGTCCACGAACTTACGAAACACAGCCCTAAACTCATTCAAATAGACTTAAAGCATTTGACTTAAACTCAGTTAATTAAGTTGTAGTTCGCCGGTCGAGAACCACTATCGGTGGTTCAACAGCCAGAATTTCATTCGATTAGTTTAAAATCCCGCCTTCCTTTTGATTTAATTTCAATTTGTTTTCATCTCTTTAAAAGTCGTATTTTGTCAGGAGATAAAATCTGTTTCGTATTATGAGGAATCGTATGAAGTGCGATTAAAGTCGTGAGCTGATTCAGCCCACATATTTGAATTTGAATTGATAAAGGCTTAACTGAACATGCACTGAAGAGGAAGTGGTGTTTTCAACGTTAAAACTTCAAGATTAAACACATCCCTTCTATTCAACCTATATTCACCCTCGGCAGTTTGTTATGGAATGGTTTATTTTGGAATTGGGATGAACGGAGCGTTACTAATGCTGTTCTTCCATTATTACATTGACGTTATAAATGCGGAATTTCGTTGGTAATATTAGACGCAAGTTACCCTACATATTAGTGATGGTGTGGAAGTATAATAAGAACAGATTCGAAATAAATTATTAATAATAATTAATAAGTAAAATATATCATTTTATGACGTATCTATTTTTGTAGATGGTGTCATTTCTGACAGTTAGCTTGGTATCTGAGTGTGCTGTACTATTCTGAACTAGATAAATATAATTTTAATTATTTTTTGATACCATTGATAGTGAATAAAATAAAACTTGGTTATTGAAAAAGCAGCCTTTGTCTTTTTTTTTTCGATTAACTTTGATAAATGTTGCTCTTTAAAGACATGGTCTTGTCGGACAACACGTTAGACATCGTCTTGTCGGAAACCTAAAGTCCAACGTTTAATTTCAATACTGGAGCGTCTTAACGGGTGTTGACCATTGTGAGATTAACTCAAAGCAACACAAAATAAAATTCAGTTTTAATTTTATTGCTTCGAGTCAACGAAGCAATTCTCAGCGCCGAATAAACCTTGGATATTATGATGACTGATGACCAGAGACGGGAAAAAGTCATAAACGTCATAGTCATATGATTTTGCCATAAAATAGCCTTTTTACGCATGAACGTCATAAAATAAGGGTTTCTTGGAATAAACGTCATAGAATGGCCTTTTTTTGCCAAATGTTTAGCAAAAAAGGTTTTTTTTTGTTAAAGCAAATTTTTAAATTGAACATTCGTGGTCCGGTTCCAGGTAAAAGTGCAGTTCGAACAAATAACCCTTACACCAGCTTAGTGAAAGGCCTGGTCTCTTAATTCCCTGACCACTTTCGGACTTAACTAATGCGCTTATGCATAACTACAACTAGAGAGGCACCGACGGTCATCCCTAATTCCAAACTAGAGCTCCTGATCGGCTCCTTCTTGGAACAACTATCAACAACACCTCCAATTAGAATCCAGGAAGTTCGAGATAAATTCTCTAATCAGCCAATAGTAAATCCTTTGGTTTGGGCAGTCTTCTGATAGGCTGTTCCAGAACTTTAGATTTTGTATTATACATTCATGGTAAGGAAGTAGAATGTTTCATTGCTCATTTGATTTCTTACTCGTGTTACTTGATTAATTGATTAATTTTACTCGTGTAACTAGTTTCTTGATTTCTCTACCCCATGGTTGTGCATTTAACATGCTTCAGCCACGGGCTTCATCGGGCTGCGGAAGCTGTGCGGGATGAATTCGGCTGTCAACAAACTGATTTCGTCAGTGAAGAAAGTTTTTCTTAAAGCCCCAAAGAGAGTAGACTTGTTTCGGAGCATTTTACCAACCACTCGTTTCCAATTTAACTCTGAAGCATAATATAGAACAACACATGGTTATTTTTGCTTCCGAGTTTAACGAAGGAACGGAAGCATTGTGTTCACTTTTGAAGACGAAAACATTTGATGTCTCAGATTTTAAAAATTCCAAGACAGAACTCCGTTTTAGACATCAGGGAACATTTTTGATCTCGTGTGTCGTCTGTCTGTCTATCGGTCTGTGTGTCCGCGTCCCCTGAAATGTGTGACGATATCTTGAGTAAACGACCGATTTTGATGAAATTTGGTAGACATATTCATTTTACCAATACCCAGGAAAAATTCGTTGGACAACGTTATCCGCCCAAGCGTTTGCCTGCAATGTTGAACTTCAAATTTAAAATTGGAATTTTAGGTCGGGAAGAAAATCTAACTTCATCAATTTAATGAGACAAACATTTTTTACAAATACAATTTTTTAAATAACCAACAGCGACACCGCTATGAAGACTTAAAGATCGCTAAAACTATTAATAGTTTTTACTATGGAGAGAACGCGAGAAGGGAGATAGACAAGGGGAATAGGAGGTGGCTTGGTTCCCCCACCTCTCTCTTTGACCTATCTCTTCAATAGCACAGCGAGCCAATGGACCTCGAGACCAGGCGACCAGGCTTTATTGATGGGAAATTAAATAAATTAAATCAATAATGGATTTTAAAAGCCTAAAATCATTAAAGTATACGGGAGGAAGCTATGGGCCACTCTAATTGGCAGTGTATTTACAATGTTGAAGCATTCTGCTAATTATTATTATTTATTATTTATTGTAAATATAATTCTGTATTTATGAAGTATTGGAATCTTTCTTTTGAACTGTTTACCATCCAAAATAACGAAACGCTTCATAAAAAGGCTAAATTTTCACAGTGAAATAAACGTCATACTTTTGGCTAAAATGTCATAAAACAACCGATTTTCTAAAATAGAGATCATAAAACAGGAGAATAAAAGTCATAAAAGTCATAGAATAAAGGTCATGAAATGGAAAAATAAAAGTCATAAACGTCCCGTCTCTGCTGATGACATAAGCCACGCTTACGTTTTCCACGAAAACCTATGATTATGATTACTTCTACCTAATTCTAATCTAAGTTATCTAAAACATCATTAGTATCAGTAAATGCTCGTCCATCTTTATTACACCAATTTAGAAAAGGAAATAAATTAGTACATACTGTTCTAGTCAACTGTTGAAAACCAATTAAAATTATGAAGCATTTGCTACTGTAAATTAATTATAAACCAATAAGTATTTCCTCCTCTGGTTTTAATCAGTAAAATATATGTAATTCTGCATTTTTTCATTCTGTAGACTCTAGACCCTATTCAGTCATTAAAAAAAACGTAGTTTTCTTTAATGGCTGAATAATAAAACTTTCGTTTTTTAACTTCAATTTAGAGCATTATAATTATATTTACTTATAATTACTTTACTGAATTTTATTTTACTTTTTTAGGAAACAAATGGATACATAAAAACACGCAAGAAATGTCCATCTTAATGTTATAAAAAATAGACTGCCAATTAGTGTGGCACATAGCTTATTCGCATCCTATCACGTTATTATTTTATAACGTTATTATAACGTTATTATATTTCACTTTATTGTTTTTATTATTTTTCAAACCATTATTGGCTAATTTATTTCCCCCGTTTTTTAAATCTGTCAAAATTGTTTTGATTATTTACATGAATTAAAGAATCAATTAAGCAAAAGTTAAAGAGCGCAGACGGTTGAAATTAATCTGGTGCTATCTGCCGGCGCACTTATGACAAACCACCTAAATTTCATAAAAATCAGATGAGTAGTTTTGAAGATAAAGGTGTAAATACATGTATGTTTGTGCTTATGTGGAAGTGCAACAAATAGGTACAGAAAGTTGAAACTTATAAGTATGGGCTAACTGTGACCTAAAATCCAAATTTCATTCAAATCAGACGGGTAGTTTTTATGATATGTTGGTTCGCCAAAATTGAACGACAGCCCGACAGACAGACACAGAACCAAAAATGTTCCCTGTCGTCTGAAACGGATTTTTGTGTTGGAATATTTTAAATCGAAGACATAATATATTTTTGTTCTTCAGAACAATCACATAACTTCCATTACCTTCGGTAAACTCGGAAGCAAAAATTATACATTCATTATCTTATATTTATATTTCTGTAATTTTCTCTGTATGCTAATTAATAAGCAAGCTTACATAAGCTCCGAAGACAAACATAAATATATATTATCTTAACGTAGAGATATTTGAGTTAGTAGTCACTATAAAAGACAATTAGATGTAAAATATTCACTTGATTTAATTCATTCTTTAGTCCATTCATGAATAATCACTAGGAGAAGGAAATTCATTCAACAACAAAATATTAGGTATTAAACATAGTAGAATAAAACAAGGTCGTTACTCCAAGTTATTCATTGTGAAGCTTGAATTTTAAATGTCGTTTTAACATTTTACAACACAAATATGAATAAGTGTATTTTATGATGGAGGTTAATAGACACTAAAACTGTTGAGAAACTAGGAAGTAGGTTAATTATTCTCTCTAGAGTAGTAACAGAAAGTTTATACAGAGAATATGAGATTCTAAGTAATTTCAGAACTATTACCATTAAGTATGACAACAACAATAACTTCAACTACTTAAACTATTATAAGTTTCTTAGTTTCAACTTTAATCCTACAACTATTAACTTAACAACACAAACTTATAATACAAATATTGTGCAAGCCTATGAGATAAACCACGAACCATAAGATACTTATTATACAACAAACTAAGTTTTACTTGAGAGGAACAAGCCTAAAGATAGTGAAGTCCGATGTTTCATCAAATAAGAGCATTTATCAACTTTCGAGTTTGATGTGGATAATAATCTTAACTTGAACAAGCGTATAACTTAATGAGTAGAGTTTATGATAGGAGAATTCTAAGTAAGAGGGTGATTTGGGATTGAATTACAGTGGCACAAAGCTTCGTCATGTCTAGTATTTTGACGAATAGTCATTAGTACATATACATTATACATAGAGTAGAATGTACTATGAGATTTCACATTTCAAACATATATGCGTTACTAAATTATTAGATTGTGTGCATGAGCAAGCGCTAAATGAAGCAATGTGGATAGAAGGTTAAAATGAATACTTCTGCCATACTGCCTATAAGCTACTTTTTTGGCGTTCGGAAAAATGTTAACAGATATACAAGACCAAACATTCTTAATCTTGTTAAAACTTCTAAAAAGGATGTTTTGAAATAGAATACAAAAAAATAAATAGTTTTTAGTAAGCTCGATTTACCTACAGTATTATGACGAACGTGGAAGTCTATGCACCTGATACTACTGATTATATTGATGGAAATCAACGAAGTACTCTACCTCTATTCGACTAACCATCCTCCTTAAGACCGTAAGACAGTTACTATACACAACCTTACACATATATACCTTAAGTAGTAGAGAATCAGTGTCCCTAAAAAGCCTAGTACACTCTGGGATTCTTTCAGAGAAGCCCAATTTGGACGGGATATATTAAGCCTTGAAACATGCCAGATTCTAGATTCATGCTCGCTGACTCAGCCGGGATTCTAGCGGCACTCAGCTCTGCAACATTGAATCCAAACAAAGAAGTTGTGACAGTGAATCAGAAGAAAGAATCCCACAACTTAACAAGTTGCTTCCGTTTATCGCTCTGTTAAATGTTTGTTGTTCATGCCAATATCAAGGAAGCCATACAATTTTTAATATCAAGAGGTTTGAATGGGTTCTTTAAATGTTGATGTTGATGTTGTTATGTAGGCTTGAGAGGCTTTTTAAATACCCTAATTGGTAGTAAGAATATTTCTTAGCTTAGTGAACTAATACCGTTCTATAAGCTAAATGCCAATATCAAGGAAGCCATACAATATTTAATATCTAGAGGATTGAATGGGTTCTTTAAATGTTGATTTTCATATGAAGAAAACTGAATGTTAAGTAAAGAGATTATCAGATTATTACTAAATTTGTCACTCAGTTTTACCCTCAGTTCTGGCGTTACGACAGGCTTTATACCTATAGTGACAATTGGTGACAGAAAAAGGAGAGCCGCAGTTTATTCTGCGGTTGCAGCTGCATAGCTAGAAAAGAGGAACAAAGGAAACAGCGCCGTGAGCGTAGGAGCAAATATTCGTTTCTGCAGGGAAGTTTTACCCAGTGGTAATCACTCACTAAATGTGTGAAACAAGGAGAAATACATAATTTCAGGAATTATCTGAAGGTGGCAACATAGAGACTGTGTGAACTGTACGAATAACGAAGGGAACTGTGCAGTTTATCGTAGCAAAAGAGAGCCTCGTGTAGGCGAACGCCGAACGCCCTACGTTGGTCTGAACAGTGCAGTTCCCTCCGTTTTTTGCACAGACATGACGTCACGCGTTTTAAACTGCCATACAGTTAATACTGTAGGTGTGCAGACCCCTTAACCTTCTATGCTTCCTTTCTTATCCTCGTGAACAATTTACATTTATTTTCATCAGTTGACTTTTATTTCTAATCTAATAAATTTCCAATACTTACCAGGTGGTAGAAAAGAAGCGAAATATTTGTGACAGCTGTGACAGACTTGTAGTAGGAGTAAAATCAAGCTTCACAGACGAAGCAGATGTCATTTCATCACGAGGTCGATATCGCATTCTTATTCAGAGTTCCAACTTCAAGCCAGATTCACTTCTCTCCCCAGAGTAAAATCATCTTAGAACCCAAGGAGTATTGAAAATCCTACTTCTTACGGCTTTTATCTAAGACTGAAATTGGATTTTATTTGAAAAGTGATTTCAAACATGGAATGCATTGTCGAGAATAAAAAGTGTGCTTTATCTTGTTCTTAATTTTTTTTGAACGATTACAGGCTAGCAGATGAAGGAAGATACTCTGGTAATAAACGTCTTCCTGCATTATCTCTATAGATTTAACTCTTTGCTTTAACCTTGACTAGATTTAAATTCCTTGACACCTTAACTTAGTATCTACAAAATTAGATCACATTATTTGACTACTAAAACTTCCAAGGATCCTCAGTTAGAAACATATTTTTTTTATAAATCAGATCTATTTATCCAAGTACTAAAAAAATCAAATAACTAATCTTCTAATAGAACCAAATAATTTAAAATGACGCTCTATTTTAAGCATTAATGCATCGTTACCTATCTATATAAAATTAATGGTTCGTCTTTACATTACCCAAAATTAGAAATTTTTTGGATACTTTTTCATTTTATACATTATGATAACCAAAACCGGCCTTAATTTTTTTTCTTGACAGTATATCTGTAGTCACCGATCCGTCTTTATGGGCGAAAAAACTGACTGAACAAAATACTTCAATTTTTACATAGTGGTATGAGCCAACATGAGCACATGTTTTAGGCTTGGTTTTATCAAAAAATATTGAGCAAAACCTGAATTATTAAATAAAATATATAAAAAAAAATAAATAAAAAATGTAAAACATTCACGTTTATGATTTCATTTTTATGCTTTTCTTAAGACCTAAAAATGTTAACTATCTATTCTTCTAATACAGCTATATAACCCCGTAAAATATTATTCCTATCTGTTTTTTAATACTTTCCGATCGATAACAAAATAAAAGGGGATAAAGAATTGCCATCTAATAATGCGGTAAATAGTGTGGAACTAGCCATAATATTTTTTTATCTTTTCTGAATTTTTATTCGTGGTTTCCATCCACTAGATATTAAAAATATTATTCGTATTACACTTTAAATAGAGATAAATTTCTCCATGGATAAACCACTTAATTAACTCGATAATTAACTCTATTTACGAGAAAAACACGTGGATTTATTATAAAAACGTTTATGGTACAGTGGAGACTAAAAATCATAAGTAATAAAGAGTTTTGAGTGTGAAATGTTTGGGTACCACAGTTTAGAATATGTATTTCATGGCATATTTTTAGGGTTTCTTAGATCATCCTCGAAACCCTTATGCTGGTGATGTGTCTGTCCATAAGTCGTACTTGGGCTCATATTCCCCGAACCTTTCAACAAGTGGGCTGCAATTTAAAATACTGGTGTAATTTTTTAACCCACACATAGGAAAAATATTGAGAAGTTAAACATTTAATACGCCCATGCGTTATGCAAACAATTTGCTTGGCTCAATTTTCGAGAGATGTAAAAGTGGTGCGATCGGGTTGAAATTTAGCATAAATATGTACTTCTCTGTATGACAAACAAATCCACCAAATTTAATTTTGATATTGGCCGCCATTTTTAAGTTTTCGATTTTTGAAACTTAGACAGTTAATAATACCGTAAGTATAAATACGTTTTTGACTCATAGCAACACAAGGTGTATGGTCGAAGATGTAACAAACGAAGAGGGCAGATTCTACCTATCATTTGCAACAAAAAACACTATATATACCATGGGTCAATGCTCAATAGTTTCGCCACAATAATGTTTTTTGTTATTTTCCAAGGTACAACCATGTTACTCTAAAAAATCGATCGCTGCTCCTAAAATAATTATGATAGAGCTAAAATAGAGAAACCGTTGAAAAGAGGAGAAAATTTAAGTTTAGAAAAAGTCTATTTTAAATGCCTTAAAGGGGCAAAACATATGCCTAAATTTCATTTTATTGTTAATTTTATTAAAAAAATTAAAATTTATTTTTGTTTAAGCCTATAATTATGCCAAAACGGTATGAGCTACAGTTTGCCAAATTTCAGTAAAACTTCCCCATTTATTCCCTTTCAATTTAAGTACCCTAACACCATAAGTTATTATGTAATTTTTTTGAGCAATGATTGTGTTCATTACTCATTTAATTTCATTTTGATATTGGCTTCCATTTTGAAGTTATCAATTTTTAAATTTTTAAACTTTGACGGTTAATAATACCGAAAGTATAAATAGGTTTTTGACATATAGCATATCTTTGGAACCGGAAAAAATTAAGGAACAAATATAAAAAAAACGATAAAGTTTCATTAATTAGTTTAAAAGTTATAAGCGAATATAATTATTTTTATTAATGCGATCATTTTGATGACGTCAAAGTTTGTTTACATCTGTCAAATTGCCGCCAAACTTCAAATAATTAAATAAAATATAGCTATTAAAAATAAGGTTATTTTTGAAGAATGATAATAAATCAGTTAGTTCAGAACTGTCACCCATCCAATTACTGACCACGTCCAATGCTGCTTCCTCCTGCTGCGAAAGCAGCAGGAGAGGCCGCTTTAGTGGCCTCTGAAGTGAGGAAAAGTTCCGAGGTATCCCGTACCCGATTTTTTTTAATAAGTAAAAAGAAATACCTCTTGATACCAAGTTATCACTGGTCAACATAATGAAAAGAAACTTTGCCAATATTCGAGTATCTAGCTCCAGAGATTTTAGAGATAAACATACACGATTGAGTGGAATACGACACAATCTAACATATACCTACATAGATACATATATATAAAGTGATACTTAGCATACATTACAAGGTTTTTATAGTAAAATAATTTAACTTATCAGTTGTGATTTTTCTAACTTATGTGAAAATACACAGCATAAGATAAAAGAGGGTTTAGTTTACTGAAAACAAAGGCATTGACATCAGTATTAGTCACATTGCAGAATTTGACATAACGACTAGTGTAAATTAATCAGAGATTGAATAGTGTTCGATTTGGAACGCAAGGCTTTGAGATAACATTTGCTAGTTGAATGAGGCTATTGTTAAGCGGTGTCCGCCTGTCCAGCTTTGAGTGCATTATGCGGCAGTTTATCCGCTATAGTCCTCTAAGAATGGCATCAACCGCTGAGTAGCGAAACATAGAGAGTCCATCAACCCTTTAGTAACAGAAGAGCACTAGGGCTGAGTCTAATTAGACATGACATACAGAGTAGAGTCAGCGACCGTTAAACAAAGCAGGACAAGGTCCTCTTAACATATATAGCTAAGGATGTGTCACTAGCGAACAAAAGTGTCGAGAATGAGATTTGCAACGTACAGTTGGCTAGTACAAGTACGCGTTCTTGCTAAACTTGACCAACATCAAATGACATTTTAAAAAAAAATTAATTTCTTCCAAAAATTACAAAGAATGACTCTCATGCTAATGCTACACTCGAGTTAGGTCGAAATAAACATTCGTTACTTCAATGTAAAACATTTGTATACTGGAAAATTATTCCTTTCTAACTATTCTTTCCGAAAAACATAAACGAAAGAAATGAAAATAGTTCTTTCAATTTGTTTCATACCGAAGAAATTGAAATTAATATTTTTAACTGAAATATGAAATAAAATTGATTTAAACTACGTTATCCTTAGTGGAGTATTAGTATTGCTCTAAAAAATAAAAGTGATCAAATTTGAAGCTCGAAAACCAAAAAAGTAGTTTTAAAATATGTCTGTCAGTCAGCAGACACCTGGAGTCTTAACTACTAAACCAAATTCATTCAACATTTGGTATTCAAGTTCAAATAATCAAGTCAAATGATTTTCAAAAAAAAAAAAATTTCTCACACATGAAGTCAGCAGTGTCTTTTTAGGACGAAAGAATATGATTATAAGTCCTAATCATAAAAACCGGCACTTATTATAAACCCATAAACTTATTACCCTCATGGACCCATATAGTAGGTTATTAGCATTTACCAAAAACTTGTTATTACAGTTTAATTGTACCCGTTATATAATTATGATTTTTTTCTTCGACCTCAAGGGTCCTTGGTTCGATCCCCCGGGGGGTCACAGTGTTCTTCTTATTGGTAATAACGACAAGATAAATTACATTTTTTCAGCAAATTTTCATCGCCCCACCATAAGGTATAACCATGGATTATTTCAAAATTTTAAGACCAGCCGTTATATAGTGGTAGGGGGGGGGGGGGGGTATTATTTTTTTGGTATATATTGACTTATAAAACCAATAAAGAATGCAACATTTAAAAAAGAATATATCCATATTTGTATACTAATCTTCAGCAGCTTTCATTTTTGATACCCCAGTCAAAATTAAAAAAATAAAAAATTTGGGCGCACTTTACATTTTTGCGCACAAAATTGCAAATTATTAAAAATTTGGAATGCGCTCCCGGAATTTTCATCGCCCCACAATATGGTTAGCTTATTCATTACCATGAATTATTTCGAAATTTTAGGACCAGTGGTGATAGAGTAGTTGGGGGGGGGGGATTTTTTTTTGTTTATTTTTTACTTATTAAACCAATAAAGAATGCAAAATTTAAGAAGCATATATATATTTGTAACCTACTATCCTGCACTTTTCATTTCATATCCTACTCGAAAATTAAAAAAATATATAAATTTTTGATTTTACCATTTCAGCTCTTTTGCTTAAACGGTTCGGGCTCTATGAACAAAAGAGAGCGCGGACACATCACCCACAGCATAAGGGTTTTGAGAAGTATCTACAAAACCCTAAAAACCAACACCTCAACAAAAAATAAAATTTATTTCCAGCGCCAGCTTTCAGCCTCTCGGCCATCTTCATTCCCAGTAAAAGTTATAGAGAACTAGAGAACACGTTTCATATGACTTTTACTACAGCAGTACCTACCTCGAATTGTATAAAACGCACCTTTACTTTCACCCAAACAGTGCAAGAAATTTGCTTTAGATAGTATCAAACACAAGTCTCAAATAAACGAGTCTCACAATGAAGTTACTAATAGCATTTTGGGTAAGAAAAGCAAGCTTGTATATATGTTTATATAGCATTCATGTGGGTTTTTCCCACATAAAACTGCGCTACAAAACTACTTGCAGTATATCTTATAACACAGGGAATATGTTCTTAGTGTTCATTCTGTAAACATTTTGGTATTATTATAATATTTTTTCTCTCTTCTCATTCTAAGACAATATTAGGATACGTAACATTACTTTTGAATTTCATGTATGTAATTCCTACAAAACAACAGCTATCCGGTTTAGCATTTTACATCCTTTAGTAAAGTTATATTCTCGTTTTGTTCGTTACTTAAGACACTATACAAAATTACCTGCCTATTTATGTGGCACATAGCTTCATTAGAAAGCGTCACATAAAATTAAGATATATTTCAATTTCCAGCGGGTTATTATTATTATTATTCAATATTATTTATTTTTTATTCAATATTAAATGCCCGGGGAATATTCGTATTTCAACAAAAATAGGAAATTTATACACTAGTAAAAGGAAGAATGGCTCAAAAGGTTGAACATAATATGGGACCAACAATGGACTAATTTTGACCTATCCTACAAGTTTCATTTAAATCGGACGACTAGTTTATAAGATACCCACAGACACAAGACCAAAAATGATCCCCGTTGTCAGTAACACATTTACGAGTATCATAGAAGGGGTGTAGTTCAATAACCAAAACAACGTCTTCACACAAACTAATTGTATTTGTAACAATTGACCGGTTTCGGCTGTTCTAATGCAGCCTTCTTCAGATAAACTACAAACAGGGTAACAAACTTAATTAAAAAGTGAACAAAGAGGTTACAAATAATTAAAGTGAAACAAAAAAGACGATCTTAACATAAAAAAATGATAATAATGTATAAAAAAGAAATAATTGAATAATGACTATAATGCAAATTACCTGTGTAGGTTATAAGAAGACTTTCAAAATGCAAGTGAAAAAATATTTAAACATAAGGCTCAAGCACAGGTGTAAAAGGATTAGACTAAGAGGAGAGGGGAGGATTAGTACCTGCTGGGAGGTAGCTACTCTACCCTAGACATTTTCAACTACACAAAAACTAACTATTGAAAATATTATAACAACATAAACTATAAAGTACAAACTAATACTAAAATGTCTTAAAAACCTATTACTAAAAATATCATAAAAGAGAAAAAATTTTACAAAAAACTTAGTGATACATAAATATGAATTACTAAAAAATTACAATGAAAAGACTAGGTAAGAAATTTCAAGATAACAAGAACTTTTTATATACTACGTTTTTAAATTTTCTGTTAAATCGTATGTAATGTTGATAATATAATTGTTATTGTTATATAATATATAATGTTAGTGAAAAAAAAATAGATCCGAATTTATTTACTTCACATAAATGACAACCATCCAGAGAGCTGATCTTAAACCTATAAAAGGACAAATCTTTGTACAATGGATCTTCCCCAACACCAAATCTAAAGCATGCCATCGATATATTTGAAATAATATAATAGATATTTCCTGTTTTGATGTCATTCAATGTTTATCTATCAAAATGAATATTGTCAAAATGAAGATTGCGTAAATATTGGATATGGCAAAACAAATAAAATAACTTGCGGATTTTTTCCGAACTAACTTTCCGCACAGCAAAATTTGCTGAAAACTAATTAAATTCTGCTGAAAGATGGCTAAAAGTATTAAAATAATGCATTGTCATCGTGTTCTGAGCTATGCTAAAAGTTTCAAATGTCTAGCTATTCGGGAAGTTAGTTAGAAATCGATTGCCAGATTTTTACCGGACAAACAAACAAACAAGAATGCAAGCTAATAAAAACGAAGTAAAAATACAATAAGGAAGTGAACAATGGAATACGGAAAAAAGACAAAAGGTAAAATAAAAATACGACAATCAAAATAGACTGCCAATTAGTGTGGCACATAGCTTCCTCACATCTTATCATGTACTTTATTGTTTATTATGTAAAAACTATTAATAAATTTAGCGATCTTTAACACTTCATAGCGGTGTCGCTGTTGGTTTAACTAAAAAATTGTAATTGTAAAAAATGTTTGTCTCATTGAATAGATGAAGTTAGACTTTTTCCCCGACCTAAAATTCCAATTTTAAATTTGAAGTTCACGTTTACGCGAGCGTTGCTCGTGAACGCTTGGACGTATAACGTTGTCCAACGAACTCGTCCTGGGCATTGGTAAAATGAACATGTGTACCAAATTGCATCAAAATCGGTGATTTGCTAGATACAGTGACTGAGGTGAAAAAAAAAAAAAATGAGCACTTACTAATATAAAAAAACTTTTAGACGAGTATAGGAGAAAGAGAGGGAATTTGGTCATTTAGGCAATTATAAGGACAGGACTTAAACTGCTTGGAAATTTCAAAATTTTCCAGAACTGTAAGTTTCGTGCTTTTATCACGAAAATGTAATAATCCTATATCGGTATTGGAATCAAAATTATGATTGTTACTAATAAGGGGAGCAGCAAAATGAGACTTGATGGGTTTATCTGTAGAGTTTAGGTTATGTTTAATCCATTCTTTGACATGCTCATGTACTGAAAGTACGACCTGTTTGTCCTACATAATATGATTTGCAGGTAGAACAATTTAATTTGTAAACACCGTTTTTAGAGAGAGGGTCTTGTTTTTTTTAAATCAGGATTTTTAAATTTTAAAAGTTGTTTGAGAGAGCTGGGTGACTTATAGGATACTCTGAAATCTTTCTTCTCTAGAATTTTGGCAACTTTATAAGAGGCATTACCAATAAAGGGTATTGATATCCATTTTCTAATATCAACTTCTCTAGGTGAACTATTATAAATGCTGTTAAGAACTAAATTTCTTTCTTTTTTCTTTAATAGATTTTCAATTAAGCTAGGACGGTAACCATTGTTTTTAGCAATAAGTTTTATAATATTCAGTTTAGTTTTGAAGTCTTCTTGTGATAGAGGTACTGTGTTTAATCTATGGATTAAGTTATGGAAAGTCGAAAGTTTATGTGTTTTAGGGTGAAAGCTATCAGCATGAATAATAGAGTCTGTGAAAGTATCTTTACGATGGATGTTAAAAGTAAAATGGTTGGGGTGTCTAGAGATAGCAAGATCAAGGAAATTGAGCTTGAAATCTTGTTCAATTTCTAAGGTAAATTTAATTCTCAGGTGTTTTGAGTTAAAAAGTTTGAGGAAGAGATCTAGTTGCCTCTTAGTTCTACAAAAAAGACATAAAATATCATCAACATATCTGACCCAAAGACCCACGTATTTAAGTAACGGGTGGCGTGAATTAAAAATCTCTTCTTTGAAATTATCTAAGAAAATCTCGGCTAAAATAGGAGATATAAAGGAGCCAATGGGTAAGCCTTCAGATTGTTTATAGAATTTATCTAAATACTTAAAATAAGTGTTATCCAAGCAAAGATTTGATAGATCAAGGTATAAATGAATTAAATTGGGATCAGTGATTTTACTGGATATTAATTGAGAGACTAGATTCTTGGTATCACTGATAGGCACGCTAGGGAATAAGTTGACTATGTCAAAGGAGACTAGATAGGAGTTAGGGGGAAGGTTGGTTTGTGACAATTTATTGACTACCTCTGAGGGCTACTTTAATTATTTGTAACCTCTTTGTTCACTTTTTAATTAAGTTTATTACCCTGTTTGTAGTTTATCTGAAGAAGGCTGCATTAGAACAGCAGAAACCGGTCAATTGTTACAAATACAATTAGTTTGTGTGAAGACGTAGTTTTGGTTATTGAACTACACCCCTTCTATGATGAGTCGCTATCACACACTGGAGAAAAACACAGTCGAGGATTTTACGAGTATGCCTAGGAAATATAGAGTTTAGAGACAAAAAAAAATCGCTCTTCGGATTACACAAAAATATACAATTTCACAATATTTTTTTTTCTTTTTAGGGTTTTGAGGTCATCCTAGAAACCCTTATGCTTTTGGTAGTTCGTCCGTCCATCTTTCCGTCCGTCGCATCTTGGTTTATAACTCCTGACCTATTGTAGCCAGAGATTTGAAATTTGGTATACAAGTAAAACTTTTTTGCCCCAAAACAGGAAAAATATTGCGAACTTTACAACACAACTTTTGTGCGATCAGTGAGCAACGGCGAACTGATAACAAAAACTTTTTTTGTGATTTTTGAGTGGCGTATCATTTTAAAGGTATTAAAAAGTAATTCACAAATATATATCAAGCTTATTCATTAACCCAAAAAGTACCCCAAAAAATGTCCCCCGTCCATTAAACCATAAAGACTGGTCCTTAAAATGTGAAAACAAAATATAAAATATACACTTCTGTGGGTCAAAGATATTTCCGGGAGTTCATTTAAAAAAGTCGAATTTTAGAAAATTTGGATTCGCGTAGTGGTGACTGAATATGTAATATACATTTTAATTTTTGAGTGGGGTATCATTTTAAAGGTATTATGAATTAGATCACAAATATATATTGAGTTTTCAAAATGGCGGCAATTTTACCTCCAAAATAACCAAAAAATTGCTTACATCAAATACTAAAGGAAAATATACGCATCTTGCTCCTCCAAAGTGCAACTTTTATATTAAGAAAAACAACAATGTAGGAAAAATGAATTTTTATGACCGAAGAAACCCTTTTAGTACCTTGCTAGTAAGAACTTGACGGGATTTTTGATATTACTAGAGATTTTTTAGTCTCTTTCTCACCCCGGCCTTTAGCAATATTTTCTATCTCTGTGCCTATTCACGTTGAATCAAAACAACTGAAGTAGAAGGACTGGATGAACAAGATTTAGATAAAAGTATGGAGGAAAAATGTAGAATAAAGAAAAAAATGAGAACATGCCTAAACTTGGAGATAAAACATGAAAAACATATTTCTTGAAAAATACAAAAAAAAACGCAAGTAAAGGGGGAAAAATAGGATAAGAAATTATCTTCTAAGGAAGCAAAAGTTTCAAACAATATTTTTAAAGCTGTGTCGGTTAGTAGAAAAAATACCAGAAATAGAATTATCGTTTAAAAAAGAAGAAGAAAAAAAAAAGAATGGTGAAAACATTGAGTTAAAGAAAATATAGCTTTTCTTTATCAAAGATAAAACATTTACAAATTTCTTTTATCATACATTTATTTTTTTCGCGTTAATCGTTTTATTTTTATTTTCCTTGAAAATTCCTTTTAAACAAACGCTTTCACCACATAAGAAAAAAAAGAAAATTATTTTTTATTGATAATTGTATATGGGTAGTTTATTTCCATTTCTTTTTCTTTTTATGATTAATCTTCAGAACAGAGGACGTTTATCAAACACAGTAGAGATTCTATTACTTTGTCAAAAGAACTGTTTAACAAAGAGACATCGTCACTACTGTATAAAAAAGTGTCAATATAATCCCTTTGTCTTAACAGTTTATTAGGCTAAGGGATATTATCACTTAAAACGTTCGGCAGATTTACCCTTTTTATTTCTAATATATTGTCTACAAATTTTATTGAATTTAAATAACTCTTAATAGTGGTGGCTATACCACACAACCTATTGTTAATGTGATAATAAGGCAGACTCTAAAGTTTTATATATTAATGTTCACGAAGCATTAAAAATGTATGTTATATATTGACCCTTAATTTAATCTGGAATGTCTAAATACAGAGAACGTAAATTAAGTCCACTAAGCTTAATCTATTTGATATATTTTGTAACTGTTTTTAATTTTGGGTCAATTTTTTAATAACAAATATATTTAAATATTGTGAAAAATTTATCAAGTTGAGCCTTTATGATTTTCGGTGATTGGGAAATCCCAATTACTTGTTTCCTCTTTTGTTACTATTTTGAGTTCTCTTATAAAATTCCTTTCTTCAACCTTTAATAATAAATGTCGGACAGTGAATTTTGTTTGTTGTTTGTGTTATGGACGTTATACTGGTTCTGTCCCAGGAAGAGGATCTCGGAATGCTCGGCGTCGTGGCAGCGGCTTTGGCCATGAGGCCGAACCTCCAGAACTATAATTTTTATTAAGTTTAGAACATGTTCTTTTTAGTTTCAAACTTTGAGTTTGAGGAACCACCAGTGGTACCGCTCAAGTTTATTCGCATTTCTTTCTTTATAAATGTAAAAACTGCATCCAAACCCTTTATGTAAAGTTAAGCTTCTGTTTCTTTTTGGGTCGACCATGGCCGTACCATTTATTTTCTTAGGTGTTTCTTTCTCATTAAGTTTTAAGTAATGTCAATCTTTTTAAATAATTATATAGGGTAGCTAGTAAAGGGCTGAATCTGCAAAACCATCAGTATCATTGAATATCACCAATAATCAGTTTTATCATTTTCAATTTCATCGAACTATCACCTTTTCTACCATTTAAGTTCAGTAATATTAACAGCCAATTTAGGTAAGTTAATGAAAATATAAGTTTATGTAATGTAATTTTTATGGGGGTTGGTTATTGTCTCCCAATAATAAAAGAACCTAGAGCTCTAAAGTAAATATATGTTCTTTTTATTCTAATTATATATTTTTTTAATTTCAACCCACACCTCCTAACACCAACTGGGTTGGGCATAAATTAAATTAATGTGCACAAATTGTCTTTTACTTAAGTAGTGGCTAGGTCAAGCCCATATCTAAATGGTTCGATTAATCTATACAATTAAATTACAATCAAGGAGAATAATAAATATTAAATTAATAAAAAAAATAAATAAAAAAGATAAAAGCTAATAAAATATTATTATGAACAGGAAGTGCTACAAATTAGTTAGAACAGAGCAATCACCTTCTATCATTAACAATTAGAGCGTAACTCAGCTAAGTTTCACAAGACAAGTAAGATGCTGAAGTTAAATACTTTAATAAGAGAAGAACTTCTGATGTAAGGCTTAACAGACAGACAAGACTAAGACGCTTTAATAATACAAGTAACAAAGGTAAAATATTAAGGCTCGACAACTCTACGCACAAGTATTAACTTCCAAACTTCTTATAAGAAATAGAAGGATGTAAGCTTCAACAGTTAAACGTTGAGGCTTTCTAGCCATAAAGTTTTGACAATGACCCTAAGGGCAAATAAAGTTAAGGTTAATCTTGAACAAACGAAATTGCTGTAACATTTGTGAAATACAGGTAAGCTTGAAATTCTTAATGCCACTATAGCGGCAAAGTATCAAACGCGGGGTAAAGTGTCAAACAATCTCATTTAGCACAATTAAGGACTTGCCTTCAAGAGAAAAAGTTGCTAAGATATTAAATCTGTACTAAAGTAAGCTATCAGAAAAAAAACATTATTTCATGTTTAATATATTTTTTTCCAAAATACTTGTACCCATATTTTTCCTAGGCAAAAATGTCTGCATTGTGCGGCGTTAACTTTCTAATTCCTCTCAGTTTTTATCTATCTTGCCTTATTCCATTCTTATATAATTATATAAATCTATATGTTTATCTTTTTTATGAAGAATGTCTACTGTTTTATTTTTATATCCTTTTACAGAGTGGACGCGTCCTGTAAAAGGCCTATTTTGTTGTCATATCAATTTTTAGTAGGGACGCCTCCTAGAAAGAGATGTGAGTCATATTTTTTATTTTAGTGAATTCTTTAACTTGATATAATTTCTTATTGTTATGGTTAAGATATGTATGTAAAGAGAAGAGTAGAGCTGGAACGTCGGCACGTGCCGGGTAGTTACCTCCGGGAGTTACACCAGCTGCTCGAGTGTTTCCGGAGGCAAGTTTTGGGAATTAGCCGTAGTCTCGAACCGTCTAGGCCCTGAATCGACACCGGTTGCCATTTCTTTTAATTGCCTTTGATTTTTTTTTTAAACTCACCCTCAACTTTTTTTTCGTTCGCTGAATCTGCGATTTTTGGAGCGCTGCTTTGCGACAGCGATCATTTTGGTCATCGCAACCATTTGCGGCCAGTCGCTCGACGACGAACCCCATCAAAGCCAGTTTGAACGCCAAGGATAAAAATATAATATTTTATACTCTCTTTTTTTGGATATCTCAAGTAAGATAGTTTAATTTTATTTTATATAATTTGATCTTAGGATATTCCTGATCAGAATATCCCAAGCCACTTAGTAAGAATTAATTTTTGTTACATTCGTCTTTAATATACTTATAATTTTTTTTTTCTAAGTTTTCTTTTTTATTATTTTTCGTTATTTTCATAAAAATAACGTGGCGCCCTTTTACGAATTAAATTTTGGAACAAGTAAGTCCCACCCCCACTCCACAGAGCTAGGAGGGGCTACCACCAACCCGGGAAGGGTAGCTCTTTTGTTTGCCTTAAGTTTGGGAACGTTACATACTCTCCAATTAGAGTGCCACAGAGCTTCCTCGTGTTCTCTTTTGTAAATTTTCATGATTTTATACTACTACTAAAAACTAAACTATAAAAACTATACTTTACTACTACTTCTAAAACTTTACTAAATTAAAATCTATTATTGTAAAATTTATTTAATTTTTCCCCGTTTTTTAAAGCTGTCAACATTGTTTTGATTTTTTACATTAATTAAATTATTCATTTAGCAAAATGTAAGGAGCGCAGACGGTTAAAATTAATCTGGGGCCATCTGCAGGCTACTTTCGACAAACCATCCAAATTTTATAAAAATCACATCAGTGCTTTTGATGATATAGGTGTAAATAAATGTATGTTTGTGCGCCTGTGGGAGAGAAACACATAGGCGCAGAAGGTTGAAACTTAAATGGGACCAACAAAGGGCTAATTATGACCTAGCGTCCAAATTTCAATAAAATCAGATGAGTAGTTTTTAAGATGTTAGTTCGCAAAAATTGAGCGACAGACGGAACCAAAATTGTTCCCTGATGTCTGAAACGGATTTCTGTCTCAGAATTTTTGAAATTGGAGACCTAAAAAATATTCGTTCTTCGAAACGATCGCATAGCTTCCGTTACCTTTGGAAGCTCGGATGCAAAAATATAAAGTGATAGTAAATATAAATCCAATAAGATCAAATTTTAATGATTTTAATAGCCAAGGAGTTTATAGGCTCCACTTGTCACCACATACAACTGACAGAGATTTTTAAAAAACCACTTTTTAGGGGTCTGACATAAAAATGTGTAAATCCATCGAAGTATCGTTTTAATTTTTTGCCATTACACTATTTTTTCTCTGAACATACTACATATTTATGAGACAGTAAAGCAATCAAGCTAAATTTGTTTTAAACCTATCAGCGTTTCTACATTCATTTCCAACATATTTAACCAGATATAGTTGCATCAAAACTGGCTGAACCTTACAAACTACTCACATAAGTGAAAACAATATAACCAGGTTCAGTCTACAAGAAGTGCTCTGCCATAACTGAAAAGGGCTGGATGTTCTTCTTTAAGAAGTTACAATTGGCTTTTATCAGTGTAAATTGGTAACATTGGGCAACATTTAAATTTTACTCTTTCCTATATCTGAAAGGAAGGGGTGAGAGTTGACACGGTGGTGCACCACGTTTTCCCAATGTTCTAAGTTAAAATTATATTATTATGTTCTCAAGTACAACATTTTACTAGTTACTCCAAGAACCTAAAAAGGTGGTTGTGCCGGACTCCAGCAGGAAATGTCGCCTACCTCCAGAAAACATCATCACATCAGCTACTCTCCATTGTTCAGTTAATTCACAGTTATTTATAGCCACCACTCTAAAAGAAGTGTCTATAAATGAGTATATAAATATACAATATAGTATTATTATAGATTTTACAGAAAAAATCAGTATGAACATTGAATTACCTAAATTATTTTATTCCTCTAAAAGAGAATAATGCTAAAGAATCTTATTTTTATAAAATGAATAATTTTAAAGTTATCTTGACAACAAGAAGTTTGTGCAGTGCGGAAAGATAATCAAAGTATGTATAAAAGAACCGAGAAAATCCGTTGAAATGAATAATGTCTACTACAATTGCAATGCTTCTACATTACTGAGTTAGAAAATGCAAAATGAAATATATAAAAATACACTGAAACTATTCTTGTAGTTTCCATTGTATCTTTAGTTGCAAAGTTACATTTCTGCAATCTCTAAAGGAAGCAATAAATAAGTCAAATCTAGATAAACCGAAAGAAATCCAACTTTAATTTAGAAGCTGCAACTTTATTTTAATAATAAAATAACAATATCTACATCTCTATTTATCAAAATAAACAGGTTTTTTGGTCATGGTATAGAGTACACAGATTTAGAATTAGTTTACCTAATAGAACATAACCAAGCAAACTTAATTGCAGTTAACTTTTTCGTTCAGCGAGTATTGAGGTATTCATTTTCTAAGCACTGTAGTAGATATGTAAATATATTGACAGATTCCGATTAGTTTTAACATTAAATATATGTGATTATTATATATATATATATATATATATATATATATATATATATATATATATATATATATATATATATATATATATATATATAATGAAAAAATAGACAATGATACAATATACAAACCGACAATATGAGCACAATACTTTTTATAAGTTCTAAAAGAAACAATACAAGAAAAACATAAAAAAGAAATTTGGAACCAGCTTCTCAAATTTATCGAATAATAATGATAATTAAACAAAGTGGGGTCGGTGTTAAATTATTTTTAAAGGGGAATACAGGCACATAAAGAAAACATACAAACTACACGAAAGTATGCACCCAGACACATTTCTAACGAAATAATATCATAATATTCACAACAAATATATATATATATATATAAGGCGTGTGCCTTCTATAAATATGTGGTGGCGGGGACTTATATGCCAGGAAATTGTATAAAACCTGGTACTTTTATAGGATGGTACATTTATTAGAACTTTTTTTTTTATATCAGCTGGTAATTGTGGAAGATTACCAGGTTGTACTTGCATGCTTAAGTTTAATATTATTTATTGCATGTTAACACATAATTAAATACATTGATATAAAAAAAAAGTATTGTGACTAAATACTCCGCAAATATGATAATATTACTGAATTATGTTTTGTTAATATATTTATTTTAATGTATTTAGTAAAATGGGTTTATAAACTACCATCAAATAACATTATTTATTTTAACATTATGAAGTAACAAGTTATTTTTGCCGATCCAGAATATCTACTTTATGTCATAGACTATAGACTATCCTGTCATTTCCCCATTATTTCTAAGAGATTCCCTATAGCAAGTATTAAGTTAAAAATATACAAAGGGAGTGAAACAGAGAAAAATAGACTCCAGCGCCGGGACTTGAACCATGGGCCTCTATATTTCCAGTATAGCGCTCTACCAACTAATAATATAAGAAGAACACTTACTTTGGCCTTATAGTAAAGAATAAAGAATGAGCAATTCGGCCCCGCTGCCCTAAGTTAACTGAACCCATACTACTGTGTTTGGAGAATGAATAAGATCGCTGCAACGCAGAACAAGACCATATTATAGGCATTTATTTATTAAATTAAAATATAGAGGCCCGTGGTTCAAATCCCGGCACAGGAGTGTATTTTTCACTGTCTGTTTCCCGTAGTTAATAATAATTATAATTTGATTAAAATTAAAATTTAACTTTCCGTAGTATGAAAACTACCAAAAACTTAAAAATTGAATTTCGAATTGATTGTACATGGTACAGGTACTAATTGAGTACTTTATAATTATAAGCATTAATTCTTGGTTTAGTTCTAATGTCATAAATATTGACTGTCTAAATGTATATGAATATTGAAAGCTTGGATTCGGGACTAGTTATCGATTACGGTAGTGAAAAATCTTTCTCCTGCGTAGCTTAGATGGAAGAGCGCTATACTGGAAATATAGAGGCCCGTGGTTCAAATCCCGGCACAGGAGTGTATTTTTCACTGTCTGTTTCCCGTAGTTAATAATAATTATAATTTGATTTAAATTAAAATTTAACTTTCCGTAGTATGAAAACTACCAAAAACTTAAAAATTGAATTTTAAATTAATGTATAAAATAGATTTAAATTTGCCATAATGTAGTCAGCTGAGCTGATGGAGAGCGAATAGAGATCATTGCAACACTGAACAACTATCTCATAGACATTTATTTATTAATCTAATTTATAAAATTAATTTACTATTTGTTTATTTAATTAATACGTTTTTTGATTTAAATTCAGTTCAATTAAACTTTTTGTTAATTTTTTCTTATTTCATTTTTATTTACTATAACTTTACATTAGTTTCAAAATGTTTCAATATATTATATATATATAAATACATATCTATATACTTATTAATCACCGCGAACGGCTACGCAAGGGTAACAAACTCAGTCGTATTCAACACAACTTCCAACTTCCCTTACATAAAGTTAGGTCGGACGTTACATTCATGATAAAGTGGTTTCAATCATTGAGTTACCGTACATAGAGTCTAGCTTCACGAAACTTTTTTTTTTAAAAAAAGGCTGAGTAATCCCGTTTAAACTTTTGAAAGTCTACCATTACTTGATATCACGGTAGATTTCGATCAAGTTTCGGTTAATACATATATGTACTTGATTCAATCCGTGAGTAAAGTGTTAAATCTGTCCGATACAACTCAAACTTTCTCTATTAGTTTCGTCCAAACACATAATATTTACCATTTTATAAAAATTTTCAAGAAAAATAACGCCTCCCAGGCGGAAAATTAAACTGGCCACCCCATCCTTTGTAATTACTATTTTTTTCAGGCATAACTTATTCAAGTAAAAAATACCTATATTTGCATTTCAATGGACTAAAATTAGGTTTTCAAAATTAAAATAATTAGGATAACAATTGATAATAAAAAATCTGTCCTATACAACTCTGTTCAAACTACTAAACTGTCTCATATACAAATACAGAATTGTTTTGTCCAGTGTTTTCCATTAATTAGTTTCGTGGTCACTCATAATATTTAATATTTTATCAAAATTAACTACAAAAATTACGTTTCCACGGCGGAGAATCGAAACCGGCCTCTCATCCTTTGGACCTTTAAATAAACTATTTAATTAAAATCGTCAAAAATCATTTTATCTACAATTTATACGAAATATAAACATTTTATCTCTGTTTAGATGCGTAGAAAGTGATTCTTTTGTAGTTGTATTCATTGCGCATGCGCCTTTCATAATTCTTTACCTTATCGCACGATTAGCGTGTTTACTTACATTTAAATAAACAAATTTGCTGTTTGTTTTATTAAAGTAACTGTTTTTTCTGTATTTATTATTAATAGTCCAACTATCGTAGATAAGTAGTAGTAGTTAAGGTCCTAGTACTAGTGCTAGACGGGTAGGACGAACCACTTGTTCGAACCAAGCATTTAGGTCATCTTTTAGGCCCATTTAACTATCCCCGTGGTAGAGAGTTCCAGCCACTTCACACATCATACGTCTGTACATTGTACCGCCGAAGCGAATATAATGTGATCATACTCGTGAGCCATATAAATAAGAGCATCACGGCGAGAGATCGAACCCATGACCTCGTACCGCCCTTGATTGGTGAGTAATTTAATCCACACGGCCACGCTGGCTCTCCTAATCGGAATCGTCGATAATGTACGGTACGCAACCCGTGGGAAAACTGCATTTGGTTTGCTCGTGTGGTTTTACTACCCTCGCTATCGCTCAAGTGCAAACTCCACACTCGCATGCAAAATGCTACTTTCCACACTAGAAGCGTAATGTACGATTTTCTTCATGTTACTTCGGACTTTATCCGTAATATATTTCTAGAGTCATCCACTACATAATATAAAGAGTTACATAAGTACTAGGTAGGGCCTTCCACGGGCTGATGCACCACGGAATTAGTTGTATGATAAAGTAATCTGGGAATAAGATTTGAAATAGACATATAAAACGACAAAAACAAACTAAGATTAAAAAAAAAAAAAATATTGGAGGATTATTAAGAATTATTTACAGGAATTTTCTTTAACACATTTTACAATATTTTTTATTAAAATAACAAAGCAAAGAAAAATAATTAAGATAAAATTGAAGAATAACACAACTTGAATATTTAACTAATATAATTTTTTTCTAGTCGTATAAAACAAAAAAATATTTTTTTTCATTAACATTTCAACATCCTGTTTCTTTATTATTAAGGCCTTCTATTTGATTTGCAGAAAATTCCAGTTCAAAGACATAGATGAAAGATTAAACTTTTTTAGTCCTTTAATATTCACTTTTTTCGCTCCCCCTTTAGAGTTCACAGTGAACAATCGCTTATTCAAGAGTCGGTGAAACAATTGAAATCAAAGAGGTCGAGTATTTCCTTTTTTTTTAATAACTTTAAACCAGGGTTAGATCCCTAGCCGACTTCATTCCAAGCTCTGGTTTGAAAAAACTCATTTTTTATTTATTTATTTTTTTTTTACAAAAAGAATAAAAGGTTAGAACGAAATTTCGGCAGGTCTTGAGAGCTCTCTTTTAATATGTTATAACATACCCTCACGTTTCCTCTCCTCAATATATATATATATATATATATATATATATATATATATATATATATATATATATATATATATATATTTGAAAGAAAATGCCAATATAATATGAAAAAACTTTAATAAATTCGGAAATTTTATTATATTCTAATACCTATTTGTAGATTCTAGTTAAAGTTATTAACCGTTACCATTATTATTACAAGAATAAATTTGTAATAATCGTTATCATATCATTTATTGCATACAAAATGGCAACTCTTAAAGGTGAAGGTTATACTCCCGGCGACAGAAGAATTGGGCTCATTCTAATGAGTTTTTTATTCACGAATTCAAATTTTCAAATCCAAAATGCGATTTAGGTACCGGAGAACAGTAGTTTTGGTCTTGGGTTTGCCCGTCATTATGTTTTTCGCTGTCTGTCTGTACAAATACCTTTAACAATTATTAGTCTATTTCTAACAAAAAAAAATCTTATATTCGTCTTAAGCCGTTCATGCAGGTTGCGGTACACCAAATCATAACTGCGTAATTATAAGCACTCACGTTCCGGTTTACCTGTCAGGAATACCGCAACGAGTATGACTGGCTTTTATTCCATCAGCAAGTTTACAATTAAGTACTATGCAAATTCCGCACATACTGGCGATGCGTATGATGGTGATCTATAAATATTTATCTATTTTAGAAAAGGATTATACTGAATATTTAATAAACCAATACAAATCACTCTAGCAACTACAGCATGGAAATAACCAACATTTCATCACCCTCCCGTAAAATTAATGTAACTTCCATATAGTTCCAAACCGTTTTGAAAATGAGTAATGGGATTGCCGGATGAGAAAACACTAGCTTCAATTTAAACCCAAAAATTAGAATTGCTAATAATTAAAGAATGTAATAAGTTCATTCATATGTGGAGATGAATTATGTATGATTTCGAAAGGTAAACCTGTAATTAAAACTCAATTAAAAACCACGATAAATTCAATTCGAAATATAAACTCTTGAATCAAATACTCTTATTAAAAAAAAAAGTACTTTATTTGCCAAAGAACAAATACGTTACGTGCTAGAGGCGGTCTTTAATATCAATTAAATGAACAATTACGATTTAGTTTAAAAAAAAAAAAAAAAAAATCAGGAGCCAAATAATACTGTAGATTATCTGAAGAAGGCTGCTTTAGAACAGCCGAAACCGGTCAATTGTTCAAATTACAATTTTTGTGTGAAGACGTTGTTTGGTTATTGAACTACACCTCTTTCATGATGAGTCGCTATCACATATTGGAGAAAAACACAGTCGAGGAGCCAAATAATAGGTATATTCTTTTAGTGAGGATTATTTAACGAATCAAGAGGAAGGTGATCAAGTGTAAAGAGAAATTTAAAGAGGACCATCACTGAATATATTGCAGAATGTCTATGAACTTGGGAAACCAGATTTTTTTTTAGTATAATTGAGACTACCAATATATTACACAGAGTTAACAATGCAGTATGAAATAGCTTCACATCCACCTATTCAATTCCGCAAGGCACTGTCCTAGGTCCTTTACTATTTATTATCTTCATAAATTCCATTTCTTAAATTATTACCAACTCATTGCAAGTGGGTTTTGCAGATGATCTAGTCTTATTGTGAGTCTGAATACAATAAACAAACTGCAACAATTATTCAAAATGATGTAGAAACAATAATACATTGTTTGAGAAATTAGAGCGTTGATGGAGATCGTCTTAATAAATACAAAGAAATAGTCTCTCCACGGAAAATAATAATTCTTTATTTATCAAAGCAGTTTTCGGCAATTTATAAAGCCATCGTCAGTGCTTATGAACAAACACTAAGTGTTAAAACTTATTAACATATAAATAAACCGAAATTAAAAGAAAACGAATAAAAGCTTATAAATAATAATCTACAAAAATAAAAGATAAATAAATACCTAGTAACTAATAAGCCAAGAATAAGGTAAAAAAAAGTTTAAACACTTGTTGTTTGCGTTCATAGGCACTGATAATGGCTTTACAAAAGCCGAAAACTGCTTTGATAAATAAAAAAGTATTATTTTCCGTGGAGAGACTGTTTCTTAGTATATAATAAATAATAATACATTGGTTCCAACTCAACGAATTGACAATAAAAGTAAGAAATACATGTGCAATGGCTTACTCGTTATATTGGAGTACCTACATTACCACAAATTCAAAAATTGATGATACATAATCGAAATTACCTATTAATGAATTGTCAGTGCCCAAAAATTGAGTGGGTTCCCACAGTATAATATTTGGGAGTCAATAACTTTTCCTCACTTCAGAGGCCTCTAAAGTGGCCTCTCCTGCTGCTTCAGTCAGTACTTGGATGGGTGACTATTTAGAATTAACTATTTTTAAAAAAAAAAAAAAAATTATACATTATTTTTATTTATTTTATTTAATTATTTAAATTTTGGCGGTATTTTGACAGATGTAAACAAACTATGATGTTAAACAAAAGTATCGCACTAATTAATAATTATGTTCGCTTTTAACTTTTAAACTAATCAATGCAACTTCATCGTTTTTTTTTTTATATTTGTTCCTTATTTTTTACCGGTTCCAACGATATATGTTAAAAACGTTTTTATACTTTCGGTATTATTAACTGTCAAAGTTTCAAAATTCAAAAATCGATAACTTCAAAATGGCGGCCAATATAAAAATTAAATTTGGTGGATTTGTTTGTCATACCAAGAGGTAAAATTTCTACTCGATCGGGCCACTTTTCGATTTTTTAAATGTTTGCTGGCTCAGCAATCTGAATTAAAGATGGCGGAAAATGTTCATTTTCTGGGCGGCACAACTAAAAGTAAGGACTGATTTTTCTGCCAAGTTTCAAATCTCTAGGTTAAATACGATAATAACACACATACAGACGTCATGCTGAAAACCACTCAGGAGGTTTTAAAAACACCCAAAAGGGATAATTCAGTTGAAATCTCGAGAAAAAAAAATTGGGTGAAAACAATACTTTTCCATAGGTGAGGAACCTACTTTTACTACCATATAGGTGAGGAAAAGTAAAAATATGTAGAGGTGATTTTTGCTGTCTTCAAAAAGACGTTGATGCTAGATATGTGATTCTCAATTTTAGCTGCAGCAAGATAGATTTTGAACAAAATATCAAAATTATTTTTTATGTAGTAGTTATACTTTTTTTTTTTGTTAATTGTTATTTTTCCAAATGTTGCACATTTAATAAACATACCAAAATTCATCTCTTTTCCTGTGAGGTAGAAAAGAGAGGATTAGTGCCTTGCTTTTTATAAGTATAAAAGAATATAGTTTTCTTAATGAAAAAGTAAAAAGGAGTCCATTGTTTCATTAATTATTTGTTACCACTAAAGTTTTAGTAGGTATAGTCAAGACTCTAGACTCTAGAGCATATCTGCTTAATATGAACAATACACAGACATTCGTGTTATCATAAAAAAAAAGGTTGATAGTGTACACACTTTAAATTAATGATTAATATTTTGAGGATGTAGGTTAAGATGATAAGAGCGAAAAGGACCAGGGATGATAACGTTAGATAATACCCTGTGCAAAGCTGGGCCAGGTGTTGATATTTTAAGCTAACTACTTCCCGAGGAGATTAGACCCGCTGTTATGACTAGGTATTAAACCGTCTAACCTTATCAGCTTATCCAAGCAACTATCAGTCAACTTTACTGCAACTTAAATGACCTGCCATTAACACAATTACACTAACTTCCACTTTCATTCAATTCAATAATCTACAGTAGTAAGTCAGTTTAAGTTCTGGGACAGAGTTATAGACATAATTTAATGCTTAAAGCTTATTCAACGACTAAGTCTGGAATTAATGATTTTTATAAAACTTAAAAAAAATGTATATATATAAATGAAATGAGATTTTAATAATCCAAAAATGTAATTTTTGGATATCAATAAAAGGAATTGGAAACAATGTTTTATCTAAAAAACAGGGTTTTCAGTGAAGATTACATCTTAACAGTTAACCCATTCAAATGCGTAGTTCCATTCTAGAACTGACCCAGGGGGATTTTTTTTTTTTTCCCCGCTAATAATGTTGTATTCAGGCTACAAAAAACACCACATGAGGTTACACGATGAAAAAATTAATTGTTCTAGGACATTTTTACATGGATCCACTATGGATCCAAACGCCACTAGGGACAAACAGGGTATGCAATCCAGCAACACAACATGTTTGGCCGGTCTTAGTTGCGCGGGTGGATCCACTGTGGATACATATATACGAAGCAATTGCAAAAAGATTGTTGAATCTTTTGTGTTGCAAATAGGTGTATATATATATATATATATATATATATATATATATATATATATATATATATATATATATATATATATATATATATATATATATATATATAAAGGTTGATACTTCGAATTTTAGTTTCCATCACTGGAAGGATCTTCTAGAAGGATTGTGATATAGATTAATAACTAAAATATCACAAACTTAAGAGACGTAATATTCCATGCAATATTTATGATCAGTCTTGGCACAAAAGACTGCTTATTGGAAGACTGATTTGAATTCAAAACGTCTGTCAATAAGTGTGGAACTCAGATTTCTTGAGTCGTACCCCCAGGTGAATGAATATCTCCATGAGTATAAAATTAAGTATAGTAAGTTAAATAAGTATAATAAAAAAAGATAGATTTAAAAATTTGAGATCACAGATTATATATTTGTTCCAACCAAGTAGGGAGCCATTCGCGGGATCGTCAGGTGCTACGCAATAAATACCAGCTGTTTCATCCCAACTTGGGGGACTGCGTTTTGTACCGACCTCCAAACTGTTCCAGCCTACACATGAATCATTTGCAAATCCTTTATCGTACCTTATGGTCCGAAAAATCATCAATCAAAACAAAGGGACGGTTTGTATGACATATGCAATCCTCACACTCGTCAACAGGAGAGTTCCTTATCTGTTAGGTTCCCTTAAATGTTTTTATTACGGTTTGAAAGAGTCAAAAACACGTTCTAACTTAACGATATTTTTATTACAGTACAAAGTAAGAGCCATCGCCTAAAAACTGTCTTAAACGATACATGGGACAATTTAAAGGATGGTACAAATAGGAGACTGGAACAAACCTAAATGAAATTCAGGATTAAATTATTAAATACAATCAAGAAAACCGCCTCTAACCAAAGTGTTATTAGATTCATATAGGATATTTTTAATATTGTATTTATCACTGTATACGTTATTTTACAATAAATACAGATATAAAAAGTAAAAAAAAAATATATAGTATTTGTGATGAAGACCTCATCTTTAAAGATATGATTAAGTTCGACGTTTTACTTCCTCTTCTGGAATCATCTTCAATTCAAGTGTTTTTCACTGTGTTATTGACTCAAAGTGAACTAACACTAAATCTCAAAATCTGTTGTTGCTTCACGATTACAATAGACTCCTGAAAATGTTTAAGGAGAAAAAGGCGAAATTAAAATCTTCTCATTCTTTAAAGCCATCCTGATATAATGACTGCAGCAGCGGAAGTCTAGTTAACAGACTGCAGTATAATAAATTACTTTCGTCATTTACTATAAAGAAATACTGCAATACTAGGGAGTTGGATAGCTAATTCCGGCCAGAATATACACGTTTTTACGGAGCTCTTGTTTTTTTGCTTTTTAAAAGGGTTCTTTTTTAGTCAGAGTTTGGAATTTTTGCAAGGTTTAGTAAAATCTTAGTTTACCTACATTAAATATTGTTTTCGCACGAAGTAAATAAGTTATTATTACGTCATATTGAAGTTTTATATTCATTTTGAAAAGACTATTCATACAGTTTACATATAGTTTAATAATGTGGAGATATAGCTAGATACATAAACTATTATTATATAAATTAATTTCGAAATCAATCTACCGACTAATTTAGGCTACAATTTGAAAAATATGCCAGGAATGCGTTGAACGAGTGTTGAATTGCGCTAGTGTGAGTAGACCAGCTTTATAAATATAGGCTTTAACATCGTTGTGGGAGTAACTATACGTCTTGATCAGCCACCCCCTCCAACTATGAAACTGTTATATGTACTTTGTTTATGTTTAAACCCAGCTAATATAATATATTATCTAAAATCTAAACTGATAAAGGTTCTTCTATCGATTTTCACATATCAATCCAAGTAATTATAATAATATTATCGTTTTGTGATTGCGTAGTATACTATATCAAGAAAACAAAAAAAAAAAAAATGAAATAATATACAAAATAATAATAATACACGCTGATGTCTAATTATATAAAATCATACCTTGAAAACTCTAGATCTAAACCAGCGAGGGAGAACTGTCCCATTCTCTAGTAGAACAGCTTTCCAAGCGAACCATGGCGAAAGTTAGCGACATGGGTGCAGCTGAAATCTTTCAGTTGATCAAATCTGCCATTGGCAAACTAAACTTAGTTTCGAAAGAAGATTTAAATGCTTTTTAAGAAGGAGGTAAAAGAAGAGATCGACGAAGTTAAAGAGGAGATAATTTAGGAGAACAGTAGATTAAAAAATCCGCCTAGATCTATCTATCTCTTAGGCAGCGGCCACACCGAAGCTACCTCGCTTGGAGCCTAGTGGCTTGGCGAGTCGCCAGGCCACTGGGCGCCTGGATTGATAGCGGCCACACCGGAGCTACCTCGCTTGGAGCCTAGTGGCTTGGTGAGTCGCCAGGCGTGTAATCCATGTGAACCAACCTTCTAAAACATACGAGACCGGCCACACCGCGCGCTTGGCTACTAGGCGAGTCGCTAGACGAACAGTCCATTCTGTTCTACATGGCGACTCACCAAGCCACTAGGCTCCAAGCGAGGTAGCTCCGGTGTGGCCGTAGCCTTAGAGTGTACGATAGGTAACTAAGTATTCAATGAATGACCATGCTGTTGGTTTCGTTTAAGGCAGCAATGGCATCCTAAATATATTACCTAATTGCAAAAAGCTTAATGGCACTGGTTTCCAACCAGAAATGCATAAAAAAACTGGAAACCTTAACAGCCCTGGTATGACAGACAATGTCATATTATAAAGGAGAAACAGATTGCTTGCTCTACTTAATCATGATAGAAAAAAATCTATATTTAAAAAAGAATCTATATTTAATGTGCGTTAAAGTTATCAAATTTTCTGCAAGGACAAGGAAGAAGTATATTTTAGAAATCTAGCGAGCCACTTGCGATACAAAGTCGTTTTGGAATAATATAAAAAACTAAGGAGTAGTAACTTCACGATCTGATCCAGTCTGATTAAATCCAAAAATTGGAAAAGGCACTTTGATATAACCTGTTAAATCCGTTAAATATTAGTCCACCTGTTCAATAAATAAGCTCAACCCTTTATTGAAAATATAAAACTGGATCGAGTTTTTAGTATGGAGGAACTTTAATTTGTACTTTCACATACACACCCAAAATAACAAAGCATCCGGTACCGACAGATTACCACCAGAATTTTATAAAAATGCATCTCCCGCATTAAAATCAATACTTATTTTTCAAATTAAGTCGGGCAGGGCTGTCATCTAAGATATTAAATGCCGTCAGGAGTTTGCTAGAGGCAAGGGTGCCCACAGGGGGGATTCGGACACACATTCTGATGGCTCAACCTGCGCCATCAGAATGTTTAGGGGAATCCAGTTTGGGGTATTTTTTGAGCAAAGCGAGACAGTTAATATTGACATGGTAAAGAAAAAACACTTCACAGTCGTGTAGCATATGCTTGTTTTTCCGAGGTAGCAGACAATGAAAAAAACATTAAATATTAATCAATATGATTATAACAAATATAAGTACATACTAAAGATTTTGAGAAAAAGAAACCTTAAAGAGTTGCACTATAACAAAAGATAAAACGCATTTACATCTAGTGGATTTTAATGGTACTAAGAAGCATGTCTACTTGATTGCAGCACTAGAAACGGCACTTTTGATAACTACTACTAGGATGTCAAAAAACAGTTCAATATAGTTTAGGAGTAATGAAAAGATTATTAAGCCCACGTAATGAAAAAAATGGAATTTAGCTATGTTTTTTGGGCTCTAAAGTTACTATTTCACAGCCTACCAAGGAAAAAGATAGTTTATCCAACAGTTTTGAAACTAAATCAAGCCTTAGACAAGGCTGCATTTTGAGTGGCATCTTTTTTATTCTTATTGTTAATGACTTAGTCGGAGAAATAGGAGGAGGTGTAAATATTGACGATCTTAATACATGATTCTCCTATTCACTTATGACATCGCTGTATAAAGCAACAATTTTAGAGAGTCCTCCACAATTTAGAGAAGTCCAAAATTATAATTTTCAAAAGTGGCGGGAAAATGAAAAACTTGGAGCGGTGGACGTTTAACGGCAAAAATAAATATCAAATTGGTAAATTATTGTAAGTATTTGGGCCTAACTTTGACATCTAATCTCGGAAGATACTTGCAAAAAAAAACTTACTAGCTCAAAATATGTCATGAAAGCAACATGGAAAAATGTGCTTTGGCGTCAAGATATAATGTTTAAGACAAAAACAAAAATCTTTAACAGTGTAGTCAGATCGATATTGAGTTATGGAGGAGAAATTTAGGGTCTTGAAAAGTACGAGGTGGTTGAAAAAGTATTAAGATTTTCGTAAAGAAAACTGATAAATTGCCTTTCAACACCCCAAACTATGTAATATATAAAGAGACAGAATTATTACATATATTTATTTTTACCCAAAAACTTTATATTAAGCATTTAACAAAAGTTTTTGAAATGAGTGAGGAAAGACTTCCTTTACAATTAGTTAAAATTGTGTGCAATAGAAAGCTCTCGTGGAATAGAACTAGGGCGGTGAGAGGTGAGGAATTAAACGAACCGTTAGAGGAGGGATTAGAGAATTGGAGATGTTGGGTGAAAATCATATGGAAATGGAGTGAGAAAACTCAAATAAATTTTGTTAATGATCTAAACGAGAGAATAAGTCAAGAGTCAAACTCAATATCACTTAACATACAGAGTTCTTGATCACAATTCAAGCGTTAACTACTTGCGATCAGATTTAGACTATGAACACAGAGACTAATAATGTTGGCGAAGAGAGATATGATAAATCAAAACTGTAAGCTGTGGGTGAGTGATAACGACAGTAACTGTTCAATATGTAACAGTGGACAAAAGGGAAGATGTCAGTCATTTTGTTGGAAGTTGCAAAACTCTAAATAGAGTCTGGCCAAAATATTTAGGAGAGGAGGGTTTAACTAGGAACAAGATTATAAATTTTCTTAATGTTGATAAAGGGGTGGTTGCGACTGACTAGATACCTATCCTCGGCACTGTCTCTCCGTAGCAATGGGCCCCCACTCGTGGTAAACCTTGATCTATGATTTATATTATATATAGACTAAATGAATATCTTAGTTCGTTTAGTTTAATATAAAATTAACATTAAATTAATTATGTATACATACTTTCAGCAATAATTAGCTATTTATACTTATAATTTTTAGCGTTGCTTTGTTAGTATTACTGATTTTTATACACAAGAAGTTCTGAAAACCAGTCCAAGTCCTGGCTGATGACGCCGACGGTATCGTCAGGCCAATAATATGTTACATATTTATATTCCATATCTTGCTTATACCTGTTATATTATTTAAATAAAAATTATTATTATTATTATTATTATTATAGAGAAATATTAAGTATAAAATAAATAAGTAAATTTGATTGAAGTATACAATCTATATTTGTCTACTTAACAAAAATTTTATAAAACTAGTAAAAAATTCATACTTTTAAGTTTACACTTCAAAAACAATTTATTCTGAAACTTCTTAACGCAAACAAGTTATAGCTGGACATAAATCAAACTTTATTTTCTGTTATATTTTAATTTATCTCTGTGACAGTGATTTATTTATTATAATATATAAACTTATAATATATATATATATATATATATATATATATATATATATATATATATATATATATATATATATATATATATATATATATACACATATATATATATATATATATATATATATATATATATATATATATATATATATATATATATATATATATATATATATTATTGAAAATATAGTTCAAAAACAATGTTGTATTTGTAATTTTTTTTTTTTGCTGGAATTAGCCAGTTGGGAGTAAACTAATCAGCGTCAACCCTTTTCTCACTACTTTAATACGGCTTGATAAATTATTTAAAAAATAAAGTTTAATTCAACTTGTCCATTAGGAAATGCAGAGATAGAGAGACCTTTAAAGCTCCACAGATGAAAATAAAACTTGAGCTATTTCCAGCTTTACCAACTAGGGAGACAACCATATAAAGGTGAAATTACATTTTTTTTTCTACTTTATTGTTTAACACAATTGCAGTTATTGTGAACGTTAACATGTTATAAGTGTTACAGAGTTAATCCAGTATATTTGGCCTGTTTAACTGTAAAAGGAAGTAGTCCAGTGACTAACACTTTTTGGCGCGAGGAATACATAGAAGATTACAAATTAAATAATACTTAAAAGTAAATAGAGGTGAAATGAGACACTAATTAATTAAATAAATTAACTAAATAATTAAATAAAATTAAATAAGCATATAAATGAGGTATAGCAGATAAGAGGATAATTACAGATTGTATGTATATTTAATACGTCTCTAGGCCACTGTCTCTAAAGGCGTCGAAGAGGGTTATCTGGTATATATTGGGTACAAAGGAGTTGAAAAAGAGGATTAAAAACACCCAGATGATCTAATAAGGGTTCATGGAATGTGTAGTTTCGAGTTATAGATAGATCGCGAACGAAGGAAATGTTGAGATCATTTTGGAGAGTGTGGTTTGAGACATAGAATAGAGCATGTGATTTTTCTTAGGAACGTTGAGATCATGTTGGAAAGTGTGGTTCGAGACATAGAATAGAGATTGTGATTTTTCTTAGGAACGTTGAGATCATGTTGGAAAGTGTGGTTCGAGACATAGAATAGAGATTGTGATTTTTCTTAGGAACGTTGAGATCATGTTGGAAAGTGAGGTTGGAGACATAGAATAGAGCATGTGATTTTTCTTAGGAACGTTGAGATCATGTTGGAGAGTGAGGTTGGAGACATAGAATAGAGCATGTGATTTTTCTTAGGAACGTTGAGATCATGTTGTAGAGTGAGGTTGGAGACATAGAATAGAGCATGTGATTTTTCTTAGGAACGTTGAGATCATGTTGGAGAGTGAGGTTGGAGACATAGAATAGAGCATGTGATTTTTCTTAGGAACGTTGAGATCAAGTTGGAGACATAGAATGGAGCAAAGTGATTTTTCTTAGGATCTTGCCGATCTTGGACTGGATGATGTGGAGACGACGTAAGTCGGAAGGATTGGTGCTTCCCTACAATTCCAAGCCGTAGGTGCAAGCTGGTTTGTAAGACTACATTATAAATTTTAAGCTTGTTCTAAGGACAACGCTAGGACCTACGGCCCTACGGTCCGGAAGACGAAGCAGTAACTTGTATCGTCTTGTTATATTTTACATAACATTATCTGGCATGAAATTTTACAAATTTAATCGTTTTTATTAGTAGTTGATGATGATATTATAGTATAATATGTATATATACAATTATATAATAAGGTCATTGTTATTACACTTGTATATTTCAATTTTTAAATTTAATTGAAAGTTTAATTTGATTTTAGAATAGAGGACGCGTTTGAAACGTTCACTTACAACTCTCGCGCAAACGTGAATATAAAATTTTAAATTGGAATCTTACGACAGAAAAAGATTCCATATCTATCTATTCTTTCAAATACTTTTTTAGTAAAACCAACAGCGAAATTGCTATGAAGTGGTAAACATCGCCTTATCTCTTAAATCGTATCTAGTCGTTTTAAAATGAAAAAATCGGTCCGAGACAACTCAGACAAACTTTCTCAAAATATAAAAGTTCATAATTACTTAGCCTAGTGACCTGAATACACCATTTATTTAGTTTTCCATTTATTAGTTGTCGAATGTATTATAATTATTATTGAACATTATCATAAAAAATCTTCTCCTCGGCGGGGAATCGAACCCGGCCAGTCTCCGTCCGCGTTTAAAGCTATTATCTCAGAAACTAGATTTTTCCTGGGAAAATGGCTTGTATCGTTACATTCGGTTTTAAATGGACTACTATATTTTAAATTTTTTTTTTTTATGATAATCCGAAACAACTAACAAATGGAAACCCCTGGGCGGAGTAGAACTCCAAATGAGAAAGTTCAGAGCGAGTTGTATCAAACTTTTTTTTCAATCAATACTAACTTTCCAAATAGAGTCGTTATTTTCACCTCTTACGCCCCCAAATTTGGAGCTAAAATTCATTTCTCGATTTCGCCTTGGAGTATGATTTTTCTGAACATGTACTTGCCCAATAGTTTAGGCTCCAGGCGTCTGCATAGACATTTTTTAAAAACCACTTTTTTGGACTCAGGGGACCTCAAAACGTGTAAATCCATCAAAATCTCTAAATCGAATTTTCACGCCATCACAATACTTTCTCTTGATATGAAAAAGTAAAAATAACAGAAAAAACAAAACAATTGTTGCAGCAAATTTTATCCATTATAATCTACAATAATGATTATAACAACTTTTGCTCTCTGGTGCATAGGAATTAATATATTAACCAAAATTAGAAAAAAAAAAATTTTCGATGATTTCAGGGTCCTTAGTAAAAAACGAAGACCCTTAAACATTCCTGCGCTTGTCTGATACAATGTACCTGATCTCCGAATACCCAATAAAAAAAATTGAAACTTTTAGGTTATGAGTAATAACCCAATCACAGGGAAATTATAGGGAAGCTCTAAAAATCATCCCTCAAAAATAAGGGTTGAAGTTGCTCCTCTTTTTGCTAGATTCATTTGTAACTGGTATTTTGGGATTTACGGATTCTAAGATGCTTTTAACGTGATTAAGGACTCAAAAACTTATGCTGCTACACATGTTAGTAAAATCTTAAAGAACTTACCGCCTATTTCATGGAATCACGTCTCAACAGATTTTAATCTTGCCAATTGCTCATAGCTTTTAACTACATTTACATTTCTTGCGGTAGCACGGACTGCCGTGGTTGTCTAAACCCGCGTTTCTGATTGGCCCATACACTGTGTGTATCCTGAGCCGAATAATGTTCCTGAGTTGAAAAGTCTACTAGTCACTCATTTCATTCAACTTCTACGACCTCTTAGGCCCTCATTTATAAATTATCATCATTTTTTAAACTTCTAAGGTTCTCTGCCTGGTTCTCTCGATATAAGAAGTATCTTCTAGCACCTAAAAATCACCTAAGAGCGTGAGGCGCATGTAAAGGACCTCTAATTTTCCAAGAACTAGATCGGTCATTGTTTAAGTGCTTCGAATTATATGCCCTTAGCGGCACAAACGTGAGTACCATTTTCCTTTCTTAACCATTCCATTAGTTACCTTGTGTAGCCCTGGTTTACATTTCCTACAGTCCATATTCAAAGCGACCGATTTATTAGTCAGTTCACTCACAATCGGACATTAACACGGAAGCCTACGCTAGAGAATTCCATTATAGCAGTTAAGCATTATTAATTTGGTTTATACACATACAAAACTATAACTTCTAATTAAATACGGTTTTTCAATCAACATAAAAGGCTACATTTTGTACCCATTGCTTGTTATAACACTAATTATAAGCTAATTTTATGATTTTAAATCTGAAGGAACGAGTTTAAACAACTGTCATAGGTAATATTTTAGCTGTCTCAGTTAAATAATATATAAAATATATGTTGCGCCTTAATTACCCACTGAAGTTTATCGAACCCAGATTGGACCAATTTGATTACGTCTACTTCAGTTTCAAGTTATTTTACACATCTCTCAAAGAATTCATTAGTGCAGAACATGCATGAGTATATTATTATAGTTCGTGTTTCGACTTCGGGTTCCAGGATACCTGAGAGCCCTTAAATACACTTAAGTACTCATATCCCCTCCTTGACCTAACAAGGCAACAGTTCAAACTACCCAAACAGAAATTGATGGATAATGGAATTTTCCATGACCCTGCACCTGCATCCTCACGAAACTAATCTGTTCACTTCCTTCGTCCTAAATCTATTCTCTATCACACTTTCAGGTAACGCCCGCAGACGCATTAAGCATAAATAGCCTCTGATATACTAACATAATGCAAGGACATTAATGTAACAATTATATTCCTGATAACCTCTAAACATGTAAGTAAACTTAATAACAGTAATCAATTTAAGTTATATGTATTTGCTATAATAATAATAATCACTCATTTTAACCTTAAATTGTATACGACTAATTTTGTTTTACTTCCGAGCTTACCGAAGGTAATGCAAGCTATGTGATAGTTCTGTAGAACAAACATTTTTTATGTCTTCGATTTCAAAAATTCCAAAATAGAAATCCGTTTTAGACATCAGGGAACATTTTTCCATATAACTTGGAACCTTCTGCGCCCATTTGTTTCTCTTCCGCAGGTGCACAAATATATCATTTATTTACACTTATATCTTTAAAAGTACTCATCTTATTTTTATAAAATTTAGATAGTTTGTTGATAGTTGCCCGCAGCTAGCACTAGATTAATTTCAAGTATCTGCGCTCCTTAAATCCTGCTAAATTGATACTTTATAAATTCATATAAACGAGCCGACAACGTCAAGACGACGACAGTCCGTTGTCATGAGAGCCATGACAACGGCCTTAATTTTATAATCAGAAAAAAGTAAAATTAAGTAAATTAAGATACCTATTTAGATATGTTAATAAGTCTAATTAAAGACCAACAAATCAATACAAAAATTTATATTCATTGGGATAAATGTGGTTTCCTTAGATTAGCAATGACAAATTATTTCGAGGTGAGTCGTCGTCACCGTCGTCGGGACAGTCCTCAAAACAAATTTTAAAAAGTGGGGAAAATTAAACAATTTGACAATAATAGGTTGTAAAAGCATAAAAGTATATGAAATAGGACGCGAGGAAGTAATGTGTCACACTAATTGGCAGACTATCTTTCTTTATAAACATAAATATTTCCTTTTTGGTTATAACTCGACAGTAAACCGTGGTAAAACTAATCTTAAAATTACAGAATTTTTTTTTTTAATCACAAATTATGTTAAGTACTCATTTAACATCAATTAATCAGTCAATTGTTACAAATTTAAACTTTTAGTTTTGACCAAATAAAAAAAAAAAAAAAAAAAAAAAAAAAAAAATATATATATATATATATATATATATATATATATATATATATATATATATATATATATATATATATATATTAAGTACCGGTGTGGAAGTCCCACACATGACTTTCATGAAATGTTGTGGTGTCAATACGTGAGCAAAAGAGAACTCATTATAAACTACATCGTTCAAATAGCTAATATCGATTATAGTTTTGCAACAAAAATCGTAAGACCCCTCCTTCATAGAAATCTCAGAATCACGTTTTGGAGGGTATGACCATACTTCCATTTTCATGGAAGTAAAAAATAAAAATATGGATTTCAGTAGCAGTATTTTATACAATATAGACGTTTATCTCTCAACATATTTTACGATTTTATTAAAATCAGACGACATTAATGAAATGTGGATGGTAGGTCATAATTAGTCCATTGTTGGGCCCATATAGATTTCAACTTTCTGCGCTAATTGGTTCCTCCACATGCACACAAAATTATTTATACTAACATCTATATATTTAAAAGTACTCATCTAATTCTTTAGAAATATAGATGTTTCCTATGATAATTTCAACCGTCTGCGCTCATTAAATTTTTCTAAATTGATCATTTTATTAATGTAAAAAAAAAGGAATATTGACAGATTTTATTTTCCCCCTCTTTTAAAATTTGACAAAATAGTTTGTTTTTTCACACGAATAAAAGTATCAATTTAGCATTGAAATGTGCGTAGATGGTTGAAATTAATAAGACCCATATAGGTTATTTTCATAAGCCATGAAAATAACGAAAGTAATTCATAAGCCATGAATGAATGAAAGTATAAAATTAAAATGATCATTGCTTTTAATCCTGAATTACAAATAAGATGCAATAAAATGAGATATATGGGATTAGAAGAACAAAATGTTTTCAAAATATTCAAATAGAATATAAATTCCATTTCTTTATAATATTAACAAATATATAGAAGGTAAAAAGTAATTTTTTCACTCAACTAAGTCGCAAAGCCTTATTTTTTCTTAGGACTATACAAATATTATGCCTGAACCTTCAAAAGATAAAACAAAATATATCTTGATACAACTCTAGAATAAGCATTAAGTTTTGAATGGAATTAGTATTCACAAGCGGTATCTTCCTGTAATAATACAGTTGAATTATTCTCTATGCTCAGGAGACATATTACGACAAACTTTAGGTGCCAAAAACATAAAGAGAAAAAAATAGGATATAAGAATATTTTTTCATAAATTAACAATGGTGATAAACAGTTGTTACATTTATTATTATTGTATTTCACATTATACCAAATACTTATGATTTGGGAATAAAATATATGGGATTAGGTCATCAAACAATCCCTAAAGTAGACTTTTTACAATAATAGGTTGGACTCGATGAAAATAGGACGCTTTAAAATCATTATAGTATACAAAATAGGACGCAGGGAAGCTATGTGCCATACTAATTGGCAGACTATTTTACTTTATAAACATAAATATTTCCTTTGAGGTTAGAAATCGGCGGTGAACCGTGGTAAAGCTATATATTAAAATTACTGTAATCATTATTTTATTATTAATCACAAATGTTAAGCACCTTAGCGAATTGTTACTGTCAAATTGTTCAAAGTGTTCAAATTGTTCTCAGTCAATTGTTGTTGTTATTACTATGTAAACTTTTAGTTTTGACTAAACATAAATATAAAAAAAATCCCGTCAAGAACTTGCCAGCAAGCTACTAAAAACCCGGGTTTCTTCGGCAAAAGAAATCAAATATATCCATAATTTTGTTTTTACATTTATTTATTCTTTTTTAACTAGAATATGTATAAAAAGTTGCATTTTGGAGAAGCAAGGTGTGCATATATTATCCTTTAGGATCATTGGTATTTATTTATTTGGTTCTTTTAAGGGTAATGGCCACCATTTTGGATACGCGATATATATTTGTGAATATTGAAATAGGTGATCGTCGACGCCAAGTAGTTAAGAATTTAAAAACTCCCTGATACCACAATCATAACACAGGAATATTATTTGGTAAGAAAAAACCACTAAATGTAGGCAAAAATATACAAGGAAAACTGGAACTATATTGGTATGATAATTATGTTTTTACAGAACAAACTTATCGTTTCTTAACAGCATTTGAATGATTACCGAACATGAATAAAAAAATTTATATAACTTAGTATTAATTGATTTCTGATTTTTTACCATCTTGTTTTGAAATTTGCAGGTAGCATTAAGAATTAAATTAAAATTGGCCAAGTATGTGCTTTCAGCACAGAAAAGGGTCTGTAGGCAATTAACCAAATAGGACAAGTTTCTTATGCAGTATTGCAGTATAATCGGCCAAGCCGTATCAAGATGGCGGCCATGAAAAGTTTGTTTTAGCTATTAGTTAACTTAAACTAGTTTTAACTTTTGAGCCATTTATTATATTATAATGACGTGAAAAACGCCTTCATATGCATTTTTTACTGTTGAAACGCAATGAAACCACTCAAAAATCTAGCCCAACCTGTTCTAGGATGATAAATATTTATTATCTTACAATTTTTTTTAAGAGGGACATTTTTTTTTAACATAATATGCGGACTCAAGGCGTCCTCCTCTTTCATTTAACACCCCACATGACGCACTTCCGTTAAAAATAATTTATAACCCCTTGTTAATAAGAGATTCTTTTTTAGGGCTTTCCTATTGCTTGGATACGTAATACGTCTGTGACCCAAGTCCGTTGTATTGTTTAATTCTTATCTGAACCACCAGAGACCACCTTGTTCCTTTCGTCGCCTGAAGGACCCTTCCCAGTCGTATTCGAGTAGTCTAGCTTGATTCATCTTACGTCTCACAGATAGTTGTCACACGGTTGACATTTATATATATACGTACGTTAAATCTTTAATCTTTCGGTAATTGTTTTAATATATATCAAAGAAATACAGTCCATTTTAAACCTTTGATATGGGAGCGTATATGGTGGTCATCATAAAGGAATAACACAAACTGTCTCTCTACGTAAATAAAAAAAAACAAAACACTTTAATGCCAAAGCAGCTTTCAGCCTTTAAAAGACCATCACCAGTGCACCTACTGTAGAAGAAAAAAGTTACATTAATATAGAGATTAATTGAGAGGCGAGTCTACTTCATGTTGGAGATCGACGTGAAAAAATCAACTATTTGAGTACAAACATCTATAAGTTTGCTGTCTTTGGGTACTCATAACGTAACAGCACACATGCACATACTGCACATAACTGAAAAGTTTCAAATTTTTGTTTTGGGTACTCCGGAAATAAGGTGCCTTACAGAAGTATAAAAAAAAAGGCTTACTAATGTATAGGGGTCCTCAATTTTGCCTATGAACCCTAATAAACAAATCAACTTATAATAGGATGTCTATAAAAGCATGTAATCATATTTCTTTAATCAAAATATGCATGAGAGAGGTATTAGTTTTATAATGTAAATTAAAAGCTCCATTCTCAAAAAATTCACTGGATCACGAACGTTAAGGTCCAATTATTTCAGATGTTTAGGAAAACAAAATATGGAGTTAACTTGCTTCAACAAGTACTATTTTATTTTTAATTTGATTTGTTTGTATTCATTAATCTAATTTTTCCTTCTAGGTGTAGAACAGATTTTAAGAGAGAGCTGTTTCCTTCGCTGCTTCAAACACACAATGAAATTCTGAACAATGAGAATAAACGTGAAATTGAACTGAAAAAACTAAGCAAACCTATCTCAAAACTAAGAAAGGAAAACTACTAGCAATTCTCGTGGAAGAAATTTTGTTCGGTGATTCATGATTCATGTTATGATAAAAAGCCTCGGTACACGCAACCGTAAAAAACCTGAGCTTTTCTATTTAAAAGGACGAAATAAATGAAACAAGAGAAAGAGGGAAATAAAGGAGAAAAACTATTCATGCTTAGAATAAGTAAAAAAAAAAACTTTTTTAAACCCTATTCATGCAAAATTAAAAGAGCCATGTTATCTATAAAATAACTAACTCTTGATGATGCCATAATCGAATCTATGATGTCTTTATCCGATGTAATGATTTTTTTCCATACAGTAAAAACATCGTTTTTAAGTAGAAAAAGAAAGTTCCTATAATATGTAATGTATAAAATATTCCTCACAATTAATAGTACATTATGAGTCGAGTGCGGAAAGTACCATTTTGCAGGCGAGTGTGGAGTTTGCACCCGAGCGACAGCGAGGGTAGTAAAACCACAGGAGCAATGCAAAATGCCGTTTTCGCACGAGTTGCGTACCGTACTTTATCTACGATTGTTAGATTTAAATAATAAATATAGAAAAAATAAACTTGCTGTATGTAAGTTCGTATCTCTCTCTTGATAAAGATGACATTAATTCATTAGTTGTATTTTTTGCCGAATTAATTATTTCTGGAGGATTATTATTCTCCACATTTTCGTCAAAGCCACTTGATTCATTCATTGTTTTTAACTAAAAACTCGATTAAACAGTTACTTTAATAAAAGAACACCAAATTAGTTTTGTTAAATGTAAACAAACTCGCTAATCGTGCGTAAAGCTGAAGAATTCCTCTTCTTAGCGCTAGCGTGGTAGAGAAGAGGAATTCTTCAGAACTATGAGACGCGCATGCGCAATGAATACAAGTACGTAAATAATCACTTTCTACGCATCTAAACAAAGATATAATGTTTATATTTCGTATCAATCGTAGATAAAAGTATTAATATATGTATATGTATTTTGATTTGGAATCAGTAAAGTAGGCAGTTAGGGAGGTGTCTGAGTCACAAAATGCATTTTGGGTTTAAATTAAGTCAAACAAATACCTACTGGTCTTTAGTTTGAATAAAAGAACTGAAATTAGAGTTTTGTCGACAAAACTAGACTTTGTCGATATATTTAGGCAAAAAGCTGAAATTGTTTAAATGAACAATCAAGCCAGGGACTCTCGATTTCAAAGATCAAAAATGTAATCAATTTTTTGACGGATATGGTTTGAATTTTCGGAGAAGGTTTTTTGGTTTGAGTTATTATATGCTTTTTTAAAAAAAGGAAGATTACGCCTAAAAAGTTGAGACTAACCGCGTTTTTCTTCCAAGTCCCATTAAAAAAAAAAATATATTTTCCAATTTTAATTATTGTTTTTCTTTGGGCTGCACGGGAACGGGGGTCGACACTCGCGCTATAAGCACACGCCTCTAATATTATAACTAGACACTTGAAAATTTGAATGCGTATGGTTTGAGAAAAGCCAGAGGGGTTATTCATTTTTTTTTCTCTTGTCACTTTTAGTTTTATAATAACAAATAAAATGTGAAAGAAAAAAAGTAAAAAACAAAATTTCATAATTTTAAAAACAGGCGGACATTGATATTTGTATTAAGTGTAATTGTGTGAAGTTTGGTAAAACAATATTAAGCTGGTGAAGCGTAATCTGACGGGAACTTTACTTAGATTTATTATCTGGAAGGTCCTTATTATTATCTGTCAGTTGCGCAATTTTTGCGAACCAACATATCTTAAAAACTACTCATCTGATTTTATTGAAATTTGGATGGTAGGTCATAATTAGCCTACTGTTGGTCCCATACAATTATTCAACCTTCTACTCCTATTTGTTTCTCTTCCACATGCGCACAAGTATACATTTATTTACACCTATATCATCAAAAGCACTTATCTGATTTTTATGAAATTTGGATGGTTTGTTGAACGTATCTGCAGATGGCCCACATTAATTTTAACTGTCTGCGCTCCTTAAATTTTACGAAATTTATACTTTAATTCATGTAAAAAAAAATGTTGAGATTTAAAAAAGGGGGGGGGGATCGAATAAATAAATAAATTTGACAATAATAGGTAGGTTGTAAAAGTATAAAATCACTAGAGAGCTCGAGTGTGAGTGCTACTAAGTAAATTCTTCTGATGTCGATTACATTAATTGTTTAACATTAATAAAGAGATAAATCAACAAAATCTTAGTTAATTTAAGTCATGTAAAATATAAAGCCGCAATTATACTATGTGAAAACATTCGATAAGTGTCCCGGGAGGTGGCTGTCTTGCCCTCTCCGTTAGTTTACCAACATTTCCATGCTTTCCTTCTGGTTCATTGTACCGCGGCAGTACAATGGCCAGTAGATACAATAAATACATTCTTCATCAGCTTTTACTTTTAAGTAATTCCATTAAAAAACTTAATTGAGAGATCCAGAATAGAGTTATTCCTGATCTTTCTTAGTAAGATAGTCGTAAATTGGTTTAACTTTTAAAAAAATATTTAGTAGCGTACTAGTTTTCGTGAACTTTTTGACATCATAATGTCACATAAGTGCGGTGAACACCACAGAACCTTTTTGCATGAAACCGGTTTCAATTGAGGAAATTCATTTTAATTAGTTTCGTGGTAAACCAAATAGAGCAAGAACGCAATTGTTTAAATACAGGGCATAGTAACCAACCACCCATACTGTTATCACTGCATGTGGAATTGGAGTTTCTTGCAACGTGTTTTTATGGATTTCATGAAACCAAGTTTCTTGCAACTCTAAACTAGAGTGTTATAAACCCAGTTTACAGGCCCCTGCGATAATATGACCAAATGGTTTCACGAATCTTTAGTTGAAGCGAGCGTAGCGAGCTTCCTACATTAATCGAAATATGCTCTTTGTTTGTGAGTGTGAGTCTGAAACGTACGACGATAACTTGAGTAAAAGTTGACCGATTTTGATGAACTTTGGTACACATGTTCATTTTACCAATGCTCAGGACGAGTTCGTTGGACAACGTTGTCTGCCCAAGCGTTCGCGCGCAACGCTCGTAGAAATGTGAAGAAATGAATCAGAATCAGAATAAAAAGAAAATTCTTAAACGTGATAATTACTACGTTTCCATGGGTTTTGGAATTCAAAATTCCATGGAAACGGTTATTTCAAAACGTTTTGAGTTCAAGGTCAAGACAGACATTTTTTTGTTTTGTACTGAAACTATTTTGAGAAAATAGCATGGAAATTGGTATTGAATTGAAAACCAAATTGAGTCATGCGCAGTAGGTATGATAAACGGAGATATGATAATCTGACTTAACTTAACTAGTCTGGGAGTTTATAGTTTTCAAAATAGTTGTAAAAATTGCTTGCATACGAGTCTGCAAGACAGTGACACATTTTTATGTAACGCTTTTTGGTAATGCTTGTATAACGCTTTTTGGTAAAGCTTATCGAGTTTATGAGCCAAAGTAAAGACATGAAAATTTAAAAAAATCGACCGTGCAGATTCTTGCGTTTGAAAATTAGCAATTTAATCGAACATTATGTTGTGCACGATGAAAGAAAGTACTTTTCTTCTTTTCCAGTTTATTAAGAAGTAATCTTTTAGCTTCGTCACCCATATTTTTATAATGAGTCAAAAAAATTATAGTACCTATAACAAAAATAAAAAATAATAAAGCAAAAATACATTTTATGAATACATTTTAAAAAATTAATTAGTTTATTAGGAATAAAATTCTAAGAGTTATGGCGTTAGTCCGATGCAAATCAGAGCAGTTGAACAGAAGTTGTAGTTGAGGGGGAGGGGCGGTTTTAGTAGAGTATTATCAAGAGTATTAAATTGAAATCATAACTCAGCCGACCTCTAAGTGGCGATGTAAACGAGTGAAGTTAGCTCCAACCTTTTTCTATTCACCTAGTACAGTGTACAGCGTTTTAGAATCGCTTGGGGAGGGGGCACCCTAGCGACAGCGGTACCAAGCGTGGTAGTGGGAGACACTATACCTACCAAAAGCGGACAGACTCGATTGAACACCTCCTATACATTCCTGAAACCTTGATCCTATATCTTCCCCATTCGTGTAACGTAACGCTTTTCGAGGTTAATGTGCCATAGCAAAAACATAAAAATGTCAAAAATGTTTTGAAATCTTCTCACGGAAACACTTTCAGTTTGAAACCAAAATCGTTTTCAATACGGTTTTGAAATCTTATGGAAACGTATTAGATCAAATTTAAAAAAGTTATAGTTAGGCTCAGTCAGTTTCAACCATATCTGGAATAAATTTCCATGTTGTAATGGATAGTGTGACGTTATCATGAATTTAGGTTACTACTCGTATTTTCGATTGGCCATAACTTTGAAACGCTACAACTTCTGTAGTTAAAAAGATAGATAAAGTTGCCAAATATATGTTTGTAGCACACTCAAAGGGTGTGGGTCCGTAGTAGACAATTTAACAAATCAAGTTTTTAAGTTAACGAGTTCGTTAACCAGCTTAATGGGCCCAGGCCCAGGCATTTCATGTTAGCGGTTGTTTAAAAGTTTGCTTCAATTGCTTTTAACAGAACCGTTCATTATACCTAATGATACGGAACAAAATACTTGAAGTATATTTCTGCCGTCCAAATGTAATTATAGTTTTCATAATTGTATATTGCCTATAGTTGTCGATTATTTATTTTAAGCTAATTATTAATTGCATAAAATAAATCATCAGTCTATCTAGGTGAAAAACACTAACTGAGAGCCCTCACTATGTATTAAATCATGAAATTCAGTATAACACTACAAATTGTGGTGAAAATAAATAAATATTATTATTATTATTAAATGTAATGAAACTATTCCACAGTCTCTAGCTCAAGCCATTTTAATCTTCAAATGTTAAGATTGTTTTCTTTTTGGAGGGGAAAGGACGGTTTTTCCTACAAATATTTTTCCTTTGACTAAGACCGAAATGATTTGTTAAATCTGTTGATTTGTTAAAAAATAAAAGAGGGGGGGGGGGGACGAAAAACGGATTTTAATTTAAGATATATAGCACAAAGAAGAATTGGTACAGACATATTTGGACTCAGGTCGTTCATCTCTATCATTTAACACCGAACATGACGCATTTCCGTTAAAAGAACAAGGTCAACTCCTTAATCTTTCATCCTCGTGTATTTGGAAGATGATTTTTCGGGTTTTCCTTATTTTTTTCCAGTGTTTGGGTAATTACACATAAAATAACTACGAAGTTTGTAATATTTGTTTTGAATACTTTAGGAGGTACAGGGGCTTTAACGACAGTCCTAGAGAGGTGAGACATGTTTTTAACGAAAGTCCTAAAGAGGTGAGACATGTTTCTAACGACAGTCCTAGAGAGGTGAGACATGTGTTGGATTTATTAAACATTGTCTTGACATAATGTCAAGTATGTACAAGTTCTACACAAGTAAACTTTTTCTTTTTATGAATAAACAAAAATAAAATCATTCCTTGTTCAAACTCCAACCTAGCTTTATTCAATTTAAATAATATTAGAAATCTGCAACAGGTTATGGGCCCAGGAGGAATGAAGAAGATAAGTCATTTTTTTTTTCGTCTATTAAATAATTTTTTTTCTGAACCTAAAAATTCTAAAAGTTTTAAAGTCTATCAGAGTCAAACTCAATATATGCATTAAATAAAATTGAGAAATTAGGAAAAAATAATTATGAATCCTGGAAAATTCAAATTGAAAGTGTTATAATTCAAGTCGATCTTTGGGATTACAAAGAAAATATTCCAAAGCCAAATGAAAATTCTCCAAATTTCGATGATTGGATAAAAAATAATAGAAAAGCGAAAGCAACAATCATTCTAGGCCTTAATCCATCTGAAATACTAAATATCAGATATTGTAAATCATCTAATGAATTTTGGAATAAACTAAAAGAAATTCATCAACCACGAGGTCCTGGACTAAAGGTTAAACTTATAAAAGAACTTATATCAATAAAAAAACTTACATCTATATCCATGCAAGACTATTTAAATAAATTATTTTCTTTGATTTATTACGTATTTAATAAAAGCAAATTTATTACGTTTATTTATTAAAGCAAACGAGAAATAACTGTTTCTTTTTAAATGCAAATGATGTTTTATACTTCTTTAAAATGGGAGAGAATTAAAAAATACATATTTGTACACACACATTATACGTAGAGGAAGTAAGAGAAAAATATATATATCTGGTGGAAATTTATTTTAATGGTTATTTATTTGAAAGTGGGGCAGTGGGTCAGTGAAGAAGTGCGATTTGGCTTTGTTCCAAAGTTTCTTTGCAAAATCAACCTCCTTTACTAAAGCATCAAGCCAATTTTAGACCACTCTTTGGTCTAAGATGCAAGAAGCAACTTTTCTCTCTTGCCTTAGTTCTTAGCTTAAACTCTCTACTTAGTGATTCGATCTTGTTCTTTACGCTAGTAAGAGCTTATAATTTTCTCACTAAAACACATCTACTAAATCATAGTGTTAAAGGAGATATACAAATACAATAGGTGTGAAGTAAATATAAGAAGGAGAAAAAACTTAATACAAAAGGCGAAACTTAATATAAACCTAAATATAAAAGGAGAAAGAAAGATAATGAGTGGATATTCAAATAAAAAGTTCATTCCATTTTCTAAAATAAAATTGGCAACTTAACCTTGAATGACTATGGGTTTCAGCTCACCCAATAATTTATTAATGCAACAGCTAAATTCTTTTTTGCATTTGGATTATAAACTGTTATTAAAATTCTTATGCTAAGCAGGATTATCTAGGCGTTATACCTTTTACTATATTTTTTTTTTATAATTGAATAATTAAGGGGGGATTTTTGGAAGAAACTACATCTTAAACAGAACAAAGCGCCGCGAGAAAGGGCATTCTAATCATCATCGGTTATTGCCATCGGCAAATTCCGGGCCCAACCGGCAATCAAGCCGGTCTAGTGTACGCATCCTAATATAATTTTAATAATTTTGTTTGTTTTTAATTTTGTTTAATTCGTTTGGCAGCTAAATTCCGGGCCGAGCCACTAAGTCAACTTAATTGCCGGGCTGACTTAGAGTACACGCACCCTAATATAATTCAATGTACTTATTAAATTTCTTCCCGACAATCCCACCTACAATTCAATGAATTTAATTTCACAGGCAATTATTTACTGAAAATGCGAATGCATCTGTCATAGTCATAACTGTTTTTGTTTTTCTTTTTATGGAAAACTACAGCTGCAGCGACAACTATTTAAATTGCTTTATTTAAAGGACACATGGCGCAAAGATAAATTGATACAAAAACCACTAAATATACATTTGTACTAGGGCATTCTCTTCTTTCATCAACACACCACATGACGCATTTATGTAATCATAGTTTAAACCCTTAAATTTTAACCTCTAGTTTTTGAGGGATGACCTTCTGAGGCCTATAATTTTCCTATTTTGAGTGATTTGTACGTAACATAACTACAAAGTTTCTAATTTTTGCTCTAGGTTCTTTCGAGATTAGATGCGTTATAGATAGACAAGCGCAGAAATGTATAAGGATCCTTGTTTTTGCCGACAGTCTCTAATTTTCAAGAATTAAATAATAATTAAAAAGACAAATCTACTATTTTATTTAATTTATACTAGATTTATCTCAAAGTAATGAATTTCCTTTGACTTATTCTTTAATAATAGATTAACTTTAAGGGACCATTTTATAAAAGAAAATAATTTCAAATTTAATACTTTGAAGTTAGTAATATAAAGCAAAAGAATGCCATTTATTAAGATAAAATAATTCTCTCATAGCGTGACCTTAATAGAGGCTCTATTGATAAAACACAAACTTATTTTTTAATTACCTAAATTATTAGATTTAGTTACTTAATTTAAAATGTAATTCTAAATACTGCATTATAGAAAAATCATATCTTTAATATAAAGATATAAAAAAGGATTTAATTAACAAGTATTTGCTATATCTTAAAAAAATACATTGATGCCCGCCAAACTGACAGACAAACAGAAATATAAAATTGTTTTAGCTTTATCGTTAAAAAACATTAGGAAAATCTAAGAAATTTACCTACAAAAGTACAATTTTATTTTTATAGATATACACAAACTCTAGCGTAGTAGAGTCTATAGTAGGTTTTAACCAAAGTTTTTTATAAAATTAATTTAGTATCTCTGGAGCAAAAGTATTTTAAATTTGATAAATTGTCGGTAAACGAATTTACAGAGCGGAAAACTATCTGAATCCGAAACCTTCGTAGGCAAGTTGCATGATGCGACTATGACCAGTAGTAGTAGTCTAGTACTTCCTACTAGAACGGGTAGGACGAACCACTTGTTCGAACCTTGCAATTAAGCCATATTTTAGGCCCTTTTTACGCCCCGTGGTGGAGAGTTCCAGCTACTTCACACATCATACATCGTACACATTGGCGGTCACATTGTACCGCCGAAGCGAGTATGATGTCATTAGTAAGCTATATAAGCGTGCATCAAAGCGTGGGGGAAGAGTCCCCAAAAAGGGTGTCCCTCGCCCAGCTCCGTCCTCGATTCATTGATGCAATTCAGAGTATCATGGCACGGGATCGAACCCACGACCTCGAGTTGCCTCGACTTATTGATAGCTGAGCGAGCGCCTTAAGTCGCTCGTCTAACCTGGCTCCCAGAACACACAGCTCCCGCACCCTGACACAGGAAACAGGGACATCTTTTTACAGCGAGCTACAGTTCTTGACCTTTAGATTGTGGAATCACTGGTTCTACTAAATCCTATGTAATCTAAAATAAGGTTCAAATCATCATAAAGGTAATTGTCAATAAGCAATAATAGAATAGGTGTATAGCATTGGCATTTTAGTAGAAAAAGGGCTTTGTTATAAGCGAGTAATTATTAAAGTTTGTTATGACAGGAAAATAAATTGCTAGCTACAAAACTACTTTGACTCCCACTGTAAAAATAAACCATCTTTGGTTTTTGACCTCTTTTATAATCCCAATAACATGTGGCATATGCATTTCTACAGATACAATTTTCCAATTTTCTGCACCCGAGGAATTATGACCTAAACCCAAAAACCTAGTCCAAGTAGGCGCCTTCATTGAACAAAAACCTGTTACTTGTCCGACAGGATGGGATGGAAGCGGCTGCACCTCACACATCCACTTGATTGACGTGGTGGAGTCAAACACGTCTTACCTCCCTCAGATTTAAACTATCGCCAGAAAATCAATAATGATGTTGGTTAGGCGTCGCTAACCACTCGGCTACACTAAACCCTGAGATATATCATACAACTACTTTAAGTGATTCAAATCGGCTGTATATTAAATTTGATATGTCTATGCAGCATTCCGTTAAATGTAAGTTGGGTTAAAATTAAATGCTGATCAACTTTGTTAAAAGTACTTATTTGATTCAAATCGAATTAAGGGAAAATAAGCTTATAAAAACAATCTACAATTTTAATACAACCCAAAAAGATTGTTAAGTACACAAGAACGAAATAAATCCTTTTATTTAACATTGTGTCCACTATAAGCAATTGGATTTTTAATAGTATCAACATTACAAAAGCAGTAGAGTAAAAAGACTGACTGTTTTAAGTTTGCTCATTGAGAAAAATCTCCACTGCAAAAAGGAAGTATACTCGTATCTATATTCCATTGAGCATTACTTCAACGAAATAACTCTTCTAGATCTACTTAGGTTTTTTTTTTCTTTTGGCTTTGGACCATTCATCCTGATAGAGAAAAACTTCTGACAAAAAAGGCTTTTTAGTTCAAAATCCTTAAAAATAAAAAAATAGGAGAGTGCAAAGTAGTATATGGGGTTTACGGATGTATTAGACTGACCTCAGCTTTTAGCCTCAAGAATCCCAACTACCTACATTCACCGGGCTTAATACAAGTCAATAGTATTGAGTTTTATGTCTTTTAACAACTTACAGGAAACTAACAGCAAAAGAGGAAGCAACCAATAAGAGAATAGGATGGAAAACTTTTACCCAACATTTCTCTTCAGTCTGAACTGAGTAAAATATCGTTATTGCCGGCTCAACAATGATTTATATACTTCTTATCGGAACTAAGCGAGAAGTTTCAGACATTGAACTCAGCTCAATAAATAGCTATGTTCTTTTCAAAAACTATAGATAAGCTCAACGATAAAAATTGCAGTTAAGACTGTGAACAGAAAAGAAAGAAAAAATTATATTTTATAATAATATATTATTCAAGTTTTATCCTTGGATCTTCGAATAACATCTAACATTAAATAATACTATTAAAGTCGCAATTTACAATAAATATGATTTAAACGTTACTAAAGGAAGAACAAGTTAAATTAATGCACATCTACTAAGGCCATTACATGTCTCGTAGACAATGAGGTCGAGGTTCATAAAACGTAATTATTAATAATGTCCTTTTTCAGTTAAAATAGGGCACGCTTTCACGTAAACATGGCTAAATTGATATTTAATATAAATGGTTCGTGTTTATTTATAAAAGTAAGATAATATTTTTAACAAAAAAATACACCTATTATCAAGTCGACAACCCTTCTATATAGTTGTTAACTTGGTAGAAAGTTAGTCAACTTTAACACAAATTCTAGGTCAAAGAAGGTAGAACTAGACTGGAACTAATGCACATATGAATGAAAATAAACTAGAACCCTTTAAAAAGGAGTAAGTAAAAAATAAAATTATAGAGATTAGCTAATGAACTGAAAAAATAAGACTGCCAATTGGTGTGGCACATAGCTTCCTCGCATCCTATCGCGTAATTTATTGATTTTATGCTTTTACAAGCCATTATTGCGTAATTTGTTTAATTGTTTCCCCCATTTTTTAATCTGTCAAAATTGTTTGGTTTTATTACATGAATTAAAGTATCAATTTAACAAAAGTTAAAGAACGCAGACGGTTCAAATTAATGTGGGGCTATCGGCAGGTTACTTCGATAAACTATAAAAGTTTCATACTAATCAGATAAGTACTTTTGAAGCTTTAGCAAATAAATAGTAGCTTATAGTAGCTAATAGTAGCTTTTGTAAATAAATGTATATTTGTGCGCATGTGGAAGAAAAACAAATGAGCGCAGAAGGTTGAAACTCACTTCGGATGCGGCGGATCCTAATTAACCGTTTGAGTAAAAATTTACCGTTCGCTGTTCCAGCAGGAGCAAACTCTTTGTAGACAACAACTTTTGCGTCAAAGACACTTATTTCACTCCTGATTTGCCATTCGTTTTTTTATTGGTTAAGGAGAGTCTTCGACGTTTTCCCGGCCATATTTGAATTACATATGACACGCGAAAACGCATGTCTTCATCCTTGTGACCCTAACGGATAATATCTAAAAGTCAAGAAAAATTTGATGGCACCAACGTTGCTCGATGGTTCGTTGCATCTTGACTTTCGACTCTAGACGCAAACACACTTTTACTTCGGGCTCCATCTACACACTCCAAAGAGTTGGAGGCAGTTGGGATGAGTTTCCTAGCTTACATAACATCCACCACCAACACCGATCCTCTGCCTACAGAGACTACCCATCACCCTGCACCCCATCCCGTTTCAGTGCCGATATATTTTGATCAAACTATCTACAATATAACATCAAACGATTCTTGGTTTCACCAACTTTTAACAACTTCATGATCTATTAAATCCTACAAATATATATATATATATATATATATATATATATATATATATATATATATATATATATATATATATATATATATATATATATATATATATATATATATTACTAAGCGAATAAGAGTCGATGATGAAATATACCCAAAATTTTTGTATCCCATCCTACACCTTTGGAATTATTCAAATGTTTCATGAGTTATGCATCAAAGTTTTTAAAACTAGTTTAATTCCAGAATTGTAAGATGTTATATGTAGATCAATATAACTTTTTAAAATGCGTTCACTTTATGTAGATGATGCTTAGGTTTTATGAGTAAAAGCAATAAGATAAATGCTTTATCTTCTGAAAGCGGACTTTAATTTCCAATCAAAATCCTCAGAGGAAATATATGTGCACTCTGAGTGGTTAGCGTACACGCAAAGTCTAATATAAATTTTCTAAAGTGTCATTTAACGGTATTGGAAATGGTCTGAATCCCAGGGAGCTGAGACGTGTTCCATACTGATAATCATACCCAGATGGTAAGATGATGATTGACAGGCCAAGGCCTTCCATGGGATATTGCGCCACACAGATCTGAAAATCTGAAACCATCTTATCTGGAAAACAAAAAAATTGTTTACTCCAGCTGCTACCCTAACCTTGGCATTACATTTTTTAGATCAGGAAAGTTTATAATTTGTTGAGAAGAAATTCAAAGGAGGGCAATCCAACCTACGTATATAGAGTCCATGACTTAAAAACTACTGGAACAGATGCTCTATGCACAAATATAACAGCTCTTCAGATCAATAGCCGTTCTATATTGTTATAATATATACGCGCTTCTGAAATTTGCATGAAAGTGTTTGAAAAAGCTCAATCGTCTTACTATATAAGTGAATATTCCATTTACCGAGGAATACCCCTAATCATTTTGTAAGACTCGAACCTTGGATCAATCGCCAGAGGGGTGCTATATGTTCCACACTAATGCCAGTGACAGACTCGAACCTCAAAAAGTTTAAACAAATTTTACTTTTCTACAACAAAAAACTCCAGTTAAATAAAAATGTTACTTTTTCAGCAAGAAATAAATAGAAATAATTTTTTGTTATTTAAGAAGAGGAAAAATAAGAGTTGGGGAGTTACAAGCAAGAGATTTGGGAGACAGTCAAGTTAATAAATATCCAACTTCAATCATCGTTAAACTAAGACATCCACCCATTTCTAAATGTCTTAACAACAAATTTATTAACACAATTTAAAAGTTTTTTTGTTTTTACGAATCTTTATAATAAAGTTTATTCTTTCATACTAACTAAAATTTACTTTTCCTTCTGAGCTTACCGAAGGTAACCGATGACCTGATGGTCTCTGCATTGTGATCATTCTGAACTACGAAAACTTTTTATGTCTCTGCATTAAAAAATATTAAGCCAGAAATCCGTTTCAGGCGTCTGGGAACATTTATGGTCTCGTGCCTGTTTTTTTGCTCTCGAGACACAATTGGAATTTTTAAAATCATACATACAGGGTGATCAAAAGTTCGGAAACGGCTTAATATCTCCAATTATAATTGAGATATTAAGTTCCCGTTTGCAGGTATCTTAATCATTTGTAAAAAACTACTTATTTGGTGGGTAATCATTTTTTCCGCCATATTGGTTCCCGCCATATTGGATTCAACTTTGAAATTTTAAATTGGAACACCCATAAATTGATACATTTTTGGAAAGCCCTTAATAAAAGAAAACATTTGCCGCAAACCCGAGCTTTCTATCTACTCCCGTTCCAAAATGGCGGACACTCAAAGTGTAAAAAATTACTCTTTTTTTTTGTTATTTTCAATAGTTTAGTAAGATATAAAAAATTGGACCAAGACAACTCAGACTAACATTCTCATACAATATCGGTCCCAGATCGGCCATGCCCGCCCATTTCGGTGGACAATGTGATTTTCATAATCTTGAGTATAATATTAGTAAGTAGACCAAAAATCAAGTTGATGTTAGCTTGTCTCTTCAGAGGTTACTTATTTAAATATAGCTCCAAATCAAAGTGGTCTCCTATTAAGAGACAAACTAACATCAACTTAATTTTTGGTCTACTAACTAATTCTGTACAAGGGATTATGAAAACCACGTTGTCCACCGAAATAGGTGGGACATGGACGCTCTCCACAGGTTGCCAAGCTATATCCCACAAGACGAACTTAGCCGACACATTCTTAAAAAGCATCATAAGATTAACTCATACACAAAAGTCTAGCTTGATGTTAGTCAGATACTTTTTTGCACGCTATCTCCTGGACTGCAAGCTTGTCCATGCATAAACATGGTTTACAAAAGTTCTAATAATCTCAATCTCCTAAGCAAGCCTACACGCCCAAAATTATTTAAAAAAAATTAACACCTGGTTAATAAGGAGCAACCTATGTCGCTCCCTCTAACATGACCAATTCGATTATCGGTTCACTGACAAAGAACAACCAAAGTGGTAGAAACTGGTCAGTATTAGGGTACTGAGGATTTTTCGAATATAAACTTATGAACTGAATTTATTCAGAGGAATAAGATTTATGTAAAACCTAATGAAATTTAAGCATAAAATATTATTTACTCTGAGCAAATATGTAAATTAATAGTTTTCGCTGAATAAATACATTTAAATTAAAAGGTTTGATCAATTTAATTTGTTAAATGCTAATAAAAACCCATAAATATTAAGTTTTTATAATAAATTAAATCCAAGATTATACCCTTTGTAATCATTTTAAGCTATAGTGTTGGACCCTTTTAGGTTAATGAATCAACTCTCATTTATGTAGATTTTTTTCTATTTCGGTATTTTGTAAAATGAAAAAAATCATCAATATATTTAACTACTAATTTCGGCTTAATACAAATAATATGTGTATTGTTGAGTACATGATTCAGAACAATACCACTTATATCGACAGCCATGGCTCCTCTCATGGGAATAACGTGTTTTTGAGCATAAAATTTATTATTAGTCAAATTGGAATATACCATTATTGAGGATAAATAAGTCTATTAATAATTTTTGTCTTTAATCGGAGTATGAGGGGGAATACTTTCCCAAAGCTTTGTTTAAAGTAAAATGTTTGATCAAAGCAATTTATGAAATGCTAATAAATCCCATAAAAACTAAGTTTTTATGATAAATCCTTTATATTTATGCAGCTAGGTTAAGTCATCGGTAAGTTGTCTGTTTACAAAAACTAGCTTTGAAAATGTTTAAAACAATCACAGTCAATTGAGCTTTTGCCTAAAATTTGATAGAATGTTTTATTATTGGTATACAGAGTCTATGTGCCAAGATTCAGCTCATTACATGACTGAAAAAGGGTTAATTAGCCCTCTAAAGATTTGACGAATACCAGCTACAAAACACTGGAACAATAATGGATTAACAATAAAAAAGGTAGAACAAACTAGAACAAAACTTTAGCACATGCTGATAGATACTGAAGATACTGAGATACAGAAAATACTGAATTTAAATCCTATAACATCCTATATAATTTATTATTATAAATAATTACAGGTAGGTCATTTATATGTGGTTTCGCTTGTCTGAAGCTGAATCAAATTTATTATTACCAATATCTCGGATTTTTTTTCGGGAAATCTATTAATTTAAATCAAATTATAATTAGTTTATTAACAATGGGAGATAGACAGAGAATAATAGACTCCAGCGCCGGAACTCGAACCACGGGAGTCTATATTTATGAAACTTCACGATTTGAGACGCTGAACTGGGTAGGGCAGTACTGGCTTACCCAACGCAAGTGGATCTGGTGTCTCAAGTCACGCGGTTTCGTATATTTCAGCGGTAGAAAAAAACTGTGCTGCCCTGCCCTGCATCGCCGGCGTCTCAATGAGCACCCAGCCTAACAGTTTGTTTTAAATTTATTTTATTATAAAACACAGTGTGAACTAAGAACTAAGATAACTGGAAGAAGTTTCCCCGAAAAGTGATATCTATAATGGGAATTTAATTTTTCGTTCTTCTTAACGATCACATTGCATCCGTTACCTTAAAAAAGATCGAAAGCAACAAATAAATAACAAAACCGAAAGATAGCTAGAGAATTACACGGGGGCAACCATTAAAATCACCTTCTACTCTCATCTAGGTTACATAACTGTTAAATTTTGTCTGTACATTGATCAGAAATCCAAAATTCTATGCAATAGGAAAACCAAAACCGGTCTTTTCCCTGTCTGTATGTATGTATGTCTGGATGTCTGTCACCAGGTAACGAAATCTATTCATTCTTTAACAGTGGTATGCGCAAAAATTTGGCACATGTTGCAGCAAAACAGTCTGCAAACTGTTTCCGAAATTCTTCGTTGTGTCTGCCTCGTCACACTTGTATTGCTACAGCTTTGCACACTTGAGGCAAAGAGTGGCATATCTTATTTCAGCGAAATGGATCTCGTGGAAATTGCTGTGATTTGTGCATAACAGTCTCCGGACAGAAATGTATCGGGATATCTCTTAGGCTGAAGGAATCTTTTGTCTTGCACCTGTCTTTGCCTCCAGTGTGCGCACTCCAATATACTGTATAAGCCCTTGAGGTAGCGACAAAAATTTATATTTTACATCAAAACAAAATTTTTTAAACTACTATTTTCTACCACTTTGAACTGTTAATATCGTCGTAAGTTTATTATTTACTTTTTATTTTTATTTAAAAACAATTCTGAACTAATTTGATTGAATTTACTTTGATAAAAATGGCCTCCAAACAGAGGAATAAATTATGTATGAGTCCTGATTCTTTTCTATGAAGGTTTTTAATACAACAAAATAATAAATAATAAATAGAGAGAGAGGAAACACTTTATTTACAAAAATAATCATGTAAAATAATCGTGTGGGCTGTCCTTCAAAAAAGGACTGCTTATAAAATTTTAAAATCACCTTTAACTCTCATCTATATACATAACATGTTAAATTTTGTCTGTACATTGATCAGAAATAATATTTACATTTAATCGCTTGGCCTATATGATAATAGGAAACATAGCCACTGATTCCAGCACTAGCCCCGCAAATCGCGCGGATAAAAGGCTGGTTATTTTATAAAAAAAAAAAAAAAAAACCTAAATAATATATTTCACAATGCAAAGAGAAGAAACTTATTAAGAACTAAAAATATATAATACTAACAGAGAAAGTAAAAGGTAAATATAAAAGAAACAAAAATTAAAAACGTTGCTCTAAACTTCTTTATAGGTCTTAGTAGAAAGTTTAAAGTAAATAGATTAAGAAAAATCGCAAGCTAAATACATCAGAAATGGTAATAAAAGTAAAAAGAAAATACAGTCTGATTTCGTAAAAAAGGATTTAGTAAGCCATATTAAAAACTTGTTATTTCTTTGAGAAATGTATAAAAAAAGAAACCTTTAAATTAGTCTATAAAAAAAAGTACATTTAAAAGTACTTAGACGGAAAATCTGCATTCAGTATAAAGTTAATTTAAAAAAAAGAGGGATTTATCTCTTAAAATTGGTTTAATAAACAGAAATATAGAGTGGAAAAAGTAATTCATAATTCAGTTGAAGCGATGCAAAAATTACAGGTATGGAGAAGGGCGATCGTTTATCATTTCTTTTTACATTGAAATACCAAAAACAAAAAAAAGCAGATAATTGCAGTAGTAAATGCAAAATAATGTATCTATGAGGGATAAAGCTACAGAAGGAAGATATATATATATATATAAAATTAAAGTTTTGTCTGTACATTGGTCAGAATTGAAAATTTGTTGGATACTTTCTCATTTTAGACATTCCAAAAACCGAATCTGACCTTAACTTTTTTCGTGTATGTATGTGGGTATGTATGTGTGTCTGTCGCCCCAGTCAGACTTTATAGGCGCAAAACTGGCTAAATGAAATTGATTAATTATTTTTCAAGGGTGAGCGCAAACATGTTGCGCAATTTGTAGGCTTGGTTTCATCTAAAAACATTGAGTAGAACCAAAGTTATTTACAATTTTATAAAAAAAAGTATATAAAACATAACCTAAAAAAAATAGGTTGACCCGCCTTAAACAAACCCCACAGACTCTATATTCAAAATGTTTGGGTACTTCTAGACCACCTAGAGACTTGCGGTTTTTTGCGTTTGGTCGGAAATTGGCCTAACCCCATTAAAAAAATACGGAACGATAAAAATATATCCCCCCCCCCCCTAACAAAATTAAAGATGGCGGACGCACTTTAAAGTTTTTTAGAGGCTTATTGTGGCTAAACGGTAAGTTGTATCGACAAGCTGATTGCGCCAACGGCAACTAATTTTAAAAGATCTACAAATTTGGTCCTATTACTTTTTGTCGTAATGTCATCGGTTCTACCTTAAATAGAGCTAAATTTTATTTTTTTTAAAAATAAATTTTACTTTGAGCGCTTATGGCGTCCGCAATTGTTGACCGATTTAATTTCTGATTGGAGTGCTTAAACCTCAAACTAATGCTATTTAAATCAAGTATTTATTATTTTACTAATTGTTCCTATAACTAGATAGTTATTAAATATTTACTGGTGCAACTGCCGTATTGAATGAAGAGGCTGGTAATTTCATTGTTCAATTGGGAAATCATTGTTCAATGATTTCCCAGTATAATTGTTTTTGTTTTTTTCTACGATTTTTTTTCTTATTCATTATACCATTTTTTTAGCATTGTTAGTTATTACTATATTACTCAGTTTCTACTGGCTATTCTTAAAATAAATAGATAGAATCCAAACTATGATTTGGAGAGTATTATATTCTTAATAATGGAATTAATGATGTGTAATATAGTCCTGATTTTATTCCTAGAAGGCTTTGGGAACAAAACTATTTAGGTATTTAATTTAATTGCCAGGCCTTCATAATTATAGGAAACAGCCACTAATACCTAGCATGAGCCCCGCGCGGAGCGCGGGGTGAAAGCTAATATATATATATATATATATATATATATATATATATATATATATATATATATATATATATATATATATATATATATATATATATATATATATATATATATATGTATATATATGTATATAAATTATAAATATATATTACATGGCAAATAGTGAGAAATTTCTCTAAAAAGCTAATATGAAGCGAAACAAGTGATAACAACTTAGCGAAAGATTATCCTTATAAAAATAAACCTAATATAAACAGTAATAAACAGGTCAAGTGTGTGCTGGTGGTGTGGACACTGTGAGGGTCCGTAGGCAACACTGTATTGTTTAAGTAGTACCCTATTGATGGTGTTTTTAAAATGCTAAAAAGCTTACTTTGAACTATCCTATGGGTCTGATATTCTCAAAACACATAAACAAACTTCTGATAAAGTATTTTTTTGCCACTGAACCTGACTACAAACATATAAATACATCGAAAAAACCATAATTATTATAAAAAAAAACGTATTTTGTCAATAAAAAGTAAATCAATTTTATTTTCGTAATTTCCAAAAAGTGGTAGGAGAGACCAGGGACGGTTGAAAAATTTTTTACAAAATCGCTTCCAGCAAAAACATTTTAACCTCAATGCATTTGACAGTGGGCCTTAATTGAACTTTAGTTATCAGACTAGAAATGGATAAGGTTATAGTAAGATTATCTGCATTACAAAAATATTTATAGGCATTTTAAAAATTCAGGAAAAATGTTTCAACCTACCCCATACCAGGGGCCGTTGTAACAGTTATTGGGGTTAGTTGTAACACTAACTGAATAAAGAGAATTATGTTAGAAATACTTATTTATCGAGTCAAAATCACAGAACATGAAGCAAAATAATTGAATAATTGGCCATACGCAGAATAATAGGTGTTTAAGATAAATGAAACAATAATAAATATTCTAAATGTAATTTGTATCATATATTTTGTAGTTCAAGGTTAATTAACAATAAAACTAATAAAATTTGACGAAAGTAAAAAAAAAGATTTGATTTAAATTATTTAAATGAAGCTTAAAGTGTATTTGAAAATTTCATACTTTATAACCAGCTGGTAACTTAATTGTAAACATTGTTACAACCGTACCCAGAACATGTTTTAAAAAAGTTATCGTCATAACCTCCGAAATAAACAATTTTTATAAAAAAGAATTACATCTGTTGAACTTCCATAACCAAAGTTCTTACGTTAAAAACTATCATAACCACTACTATTTTAGTTTTGCATAAAAAAGCAAAAGAGTAGCAACAAAAATACTTACTTTTGGACGCGAAAACACAATACCCCCTCTCAGAAACTTATAATAAACTCGAAACGACACCAAACCCAAAAGTTCAGATTCCGCCACGGAAGCCGCGTCCCTTTTCCGTGGTTGTTCCCAAATATCGCTAATTTTTCCACCCATTAATTGGGTTGTTTCAACCGTACCCTGTTTCAACCGTCCCCGGTCTCCCCAATCTTTTCGTGGTCGAAGAATGTTCAGGAATTTTTTCAGATTTTTTGCACTTCACATAAAGGAGATAGAGGGGGGGGGGGGTACTTTTCCCACACACTTCAAACTCGCCTACGCTAGCCCTATCCAAGCTTATAACTAAAAATTATATATTTTTATAATCAGCTATCCTTTCATATGATATCACACACGGTGTCCAAAAAATAAAAATAAATTTTAACCCTTAAGTTTTTTTACCCTAATTTTAATTTTCAAGTTGCTATATTTTTAAAATGTGTGGGTAGGTACAAGACACATAGATGCCAAATTTCAAAGTGATCGAACGAAAGGTGCAGCCGTGAGAGCAGGCGACAGACGGAAGGACGGACAGACAGACACACGCAGGAAAATATAAGGGTCCTTGGTTTTGCCTACGAACCTAAAAAGGCGAAAATTCACATTCAAGCTTTTTAAATGACCAATTATATGGATTATATATGGAGTGATTATACTTATCAGATAACATTACTTATTTATTCCTTTGTGCTGTTTATCTACTTGGTCTGTATCTGTTTGTGTGAGAGGCCAACTAGATTGTTAATAAATAATTTGTAATCTAAATATTTAGTTTCTTTCGTTCTAAAATATAATATTAAAAAAATATTAACAGGTTATACTTATACGTACTTTGAAACTATTAAAAATATAATGCAATAATTATGTTACATTCAATAAATTAATAATATTAATTTAAATCAGACATAAAAACAAAAGAAGTATTTGAAATTGAACTATAAAACTAGGATAAGTTAAAACAACCACAAAAGATAAAATTTTGATTTAGTAAAACTAATATTTATTTTTAATTCAAGGGGATTTGGAATCTTTGAAATTATAACTAGAGCTCGTTAAAACTGAAATAATTTTTAAGAGATTTACTTCAATAAAATTTTTGAAAATTTTCTAATAAGGATTATTTTTTCATTGTTACAGAAAGTTCAACCATTTCAGCGTGAAGTTAAGAGAACAAAATATGATCTAATAATGTAAGTACGTTTAATTTGAGATATATATATTTATTTTCCCCACACACCAGGACGCTAATAATCTCGGAGCCCTATATAATTGCAGGAGGAGCTTCAGTCTAAATTTTTATAGTTGGATTATGTTCTCTAATCTCTTATGTGACAATAGGTATGACACTTCCATGGTGTCACCGGTCACAAAATATAATATAAGTAGTATGTTATTATTATAAAACAAAATATTTCATTCAAGGAAATTAATGCTTCGATTGGAAAAACGACTAATTTGGATTCTTAATGGAATTCAACTGAACTCTAATAATCAACTCTTATATTTTGATATAAATTGTAATTATATCAGATGATCTGCGAAATTACTAACAATTAAACCGAATAAAATACGCGCGCCGTTACGTAGAGTGATTAATCCTGCTGTAAAGCTTCGCGCCCTCAGAAGCGCTTAATATTGACCCTTTAATTGTAATCTTATGCTGACCCAGTCAGAAATTTACTAAATTGAATAAGATTCAATACTCCTGTAAAATTTTGGCTGGATAATATATTATTCATAAGTGAAACTAAATAGTACACATGTCATATCATTGCTAGATTTATTTATAGACGTTAGATTTAGGCACTATTTGCATATTTAAATGATCAAATCCTCTTACTCTTGTCATTTCTCCATAATAAAAACTGGCTCAGGTAAATAAAGCTTAACTCAATCTAGCGTTTTCCCCGAGACTTATTTATTGTCATACAAAACCCCAAGTAGATTAGATATTGCCGTCGTTTAAAAGAAAATGGAAGGATCCCATCTGAGGCTGTTTAATCAATCTTGAATAAACACTAAAATATTTTTTTTTTTTAATCGGAAGGAATAAGGTCCAAGAATTTTGAAATAATATCATTGCAATGATCATTTTTTGGAGCAACTATTGCAATCTTAGTGCCAGAAGCTGAGGGAAGCGGAGTTAAGTGGACTCCGCTATTGAAATCGGACCCCATTGTTTTAAATGGAAGGGTGGCCACCGGTTGCGGAGCGGAGTTGAGCTGAGCCTAGCGGTGCTTCTTCACATCGCTTTCTTTGTCGGTTTTGAAAGCTGACTCCGCTTCCCCCTTCACCCACCACAATAATATTATTGTAAAGAAGGAAAATAAATAAAGTATAAAAAATAAGTAACAGTGCTGGCCCATTTAAGAAAGAGGTTAAATTCAGCTGTTACAGCCCTCCAATAGTTTATATCACATCCTGTTATGTCATCTTTTATCTTATTTAGATGTTCATTAAACTTAGGACGTATCATACGGAAATAGTCTTTTAACTTTTCATGGTTTAGAGTTTAGATCATCCAAAAGGGTGTAAGATTCTCCGAAGCCCCCTCTTTTTCTCAGATCGAGACTTTCCCACTCTGTCTTATAAGATTGTAAAGCGACACAAGCAGCAAGAGAAAAGTCGGTTTCAGAATCATCAGATTCTGAACTTAAACACAAATAGTATAACTTTTGTAGGTCCATCATCTTGGGTGGACTAGCTTGGTCCACGCAACCGAAAGCGGAGGGGAGTCAGCTTGACTCCGCTCAACTACGCTCAACTCTGCTCCGCTTCTGGTGGCCACTCGGCCTTAAGAAGCTTTAATTTTATGTCTTCTGGAGAAAGAATTTCGCTGCCATAGATTTGTGTTGTGATATTTGTTTTACACATGATATTGGGAGGTAAATCTATTGTATATGAACATTTATTATTGGATGGATAAGTACCATTTTCAATATTTAACAAAACCATCAGAAAATTCTGTTTCATATCATTTGGTTCTCACGTTCTTACTTAGTCGGCGTATTTTAAATATTGGCCAAAGCGGTGAGAACTTTATGCAAAGCTGAATAACAGTCTGACGGGAGGCGAAACTACTGGCAAAACTTGTCTTAAGTCTCCCCCAAGCAAAATGGTTTTACCACCAAAAGGTACATCTGAACCAATAATATCTTGTAGAAGTCAGTCGACACACATTAAGGAATATGGATTTGCCATTGGAGCTTCATCCCAAATAATTATCCGTGCCGAGTGAATATGTTTAGCTTAATTAGTATTAATTTTTGAACATGTCGAATTTTCTTTAAGGTTTAAAGGGAGTTTACTATGGACTGTACGACCATAGGGAAGTAAAGCTACGGCGAGATCTGTCCAAGCTACAAAAGTCCCATAAAAGCCCAAATTGTAACATTTCTGTATCAGATACTGCCAAACAAATGATTTGCCTGTGCCACCAGGACCGTTAAAAAATTATGCATTACAAATAGAGTGTCATTATCTATGTCATCGAGTGTGATCATTATCTATTAAAATCTACTATTTCATTAATTATCAAAAGCTGATGATGATTTTCTTGTTCAGCCAGGTGGCAATTAAAAGTTTTTAACTTTTTCATATAATACGTGATTCGATACGAAATTAGATTAAAGTGGTAGATTATATGGTTACATGCAGATAGAGTACAATCGTGAACTTAAATTTTTTATCGACATTTCTAAGAGAAAATTGAAATTATGTATATATTTAATATTTGTTTAAACAGTCCTCGCTTAAAACTTGTTTGTGCGCATATCCCATAATTGACTTGCACTTTATGGTTGTTGAAAAATACATAATTATGAGAATAATTGTCTCATTTGAGAGAGTATTTTAAAGAGCGATGCTTAATGTCAACATCTAATTGTAGAGACCAGAGTTAAGTTGTGAAGGAGAAGAGGAGGCCATCTGCAGGTACGTCTGCACCATGAATAAGTCACACTTCATCCACCGCTATCTTCTACCAATATTGCAAATATCTTCTCAATGCGATAAAAATAAAAGGAGACAGAAAACGGAAAATCTAGCGACAGCGGGTAAATTTAGAGCTTTTATGCGATGATGAGCAAAAATATTCAGGAAAATTGATTGGGCCGTTCTCCCGGAACAACTGGCGATAGAAAAAGCGTTAAGTTGTAACTATGTACATAGAATATATAGGTAGATCGAATATTTAACACATTTATAGTGTTCAACAGGTGGTTGTTTGCATATTATACGAGTAGATTTTAGATGGGACAAATTGATTTGTGTCAATATCTCGGGGACTAGATTTTTCCCAGGAAACTACTTATATGGTTAAATTCGTATTTAAATGAACTACATTTTTAATCGTCCAAACCGTTTTACAACAGAAGATAGACGGCAAAGAAAACATATTTTAAAAACAACTTTTAAACGTGTAGAGTGATATGGGAAAGAAACGTATGAGTTTGTGAAGGTCAGAAAATAAAGAGGAGGACAGACAAACAACATCACTTACTTTTACTGGATAAATTAGACCTAGTAGAACTTATTTTGACAGGGGGAGACTTGGCTATACCAATGATCACACAACGTTTTACGCGTGACTTAGCTTATTATTTTTGCACAATGTTTTTGTTGGAATTTCACTTCTTTTTGTGAATAATTTATGTTTCTTAGTCTCTTGTTCTTTTTGAACACATAATAAGTACATATTATATACGAAGAGATAGAAAAGATAAGGGACCTTAAAAAGTGCAAATCTCAAAATAAAATGTTCATGACATCCCAGTACTTTCTCTTTTTATACATGCTATTTATATGAGAAGTAAAAGATAATTCAACTTCATTATTTATTAACTAATCTAATTTTTTAGTTAGACTAAAAGGAAATTATTCATTATTAATAAATTAACACTTAAACACTTAAATAATCAAATTAAATTTTTAAACATTATAATTTTGATTATTTTTCTCTCTAAATCTTTTGACTCCCCCTTACTTAATTTAATTAGGTTTCACGCTTAACTTTAGGTTTTAATAAAGGAACTAACTTTCCAAAAAAAAAAGTTTTCTCTATCAGGAGATTAACTACTTAATATAAGAAAAAAATTAAGTTTATAAAAAAACTTTTTTAAATTTTCAAGAAATTATTTAGTTGAGGTTTCGGGTGCATATTTTTTAGCAAAAATACATTTCTCGATTTCGCATCAGGGAATGACTTTTCTGAACATGTGCGTAATGAATGTAATAGAAAGTGACCCAGTAACCACGTGTCTGCACACACGACAGACATGCATTTCCTAAAAACCACTTTTTTGTACTCAGGGATCTTGTTCTCTTTTAAAACCTTTTAAAAAAATCGGGTTGGGGGTAACTCGGAACATTTCCTCACTTCGGACACCACCCACTTCTGGCCTCTCCTGATGCTTCGCAGCAGGAGGAAGCAGCATAGGGCGTGATCAGCACTCGGATGAGTGACCGTTTTGAACTAACTGATTTTTATATAATAATTTTTCAAAAAAATGTTTATTCATTATTTATTTTTATTTTATTTCGTTTATTTAATTATTTGAATTTTAGCGGTATTGTGACAGATGTAAACAAATTTCAACGATTAACAAAAGTATCGCACTAATTAATAATAATTATGTTCGCTTTTAACTTTTAAGCTGGATGGAAAATCAAGTAAAAAAAAATCGAGATCCATCGGGATTTCATCGAGTTTTTTATACTTGTTCCTTACTTTTTACCGGTACCAACGATATGCTATAAGTCAAAAACGTATTTATACTTTCGGTATTGTTAACCGCCAAAGATTTAAAATTCTTCAAATAACTTCAATGGCGGACAATATCAAAATTAAAGTTGGTGGATCTTACAGGGAGGTAAATTTGTGCCAAATTTCAATTTGATCGACCCACTTTTCGATTTTTTAAATTTTCTTTAATTTTGCTGACTCAGAAAACTGGGTTCAAGATGGCGTAAAATGTTGATTTTTCAAGCACCACAACTAGAAGTAAGGACTGATTTTTCTGCCAAGTTGAAACTCTATAGGTTAAATAAATACCCTGGGCGCTGCGATGATAACACACATACATACATACAGACGTCGTGCTCAAAACCACTCAGGAGGTCTTAAAAACACCCAAAACGGATAATTCAATTGAATCTCGAAAAAAAAATGTAGGGTGAAAACAATACTTTTCCTACCAATGGTGAGGAAAAGTAAAAAGTGATAGGTAACAGTAACAAAGTAAAAAAGTCGAACCCATACGTCTCTTTTACTATGGTACCCACCAATATTAATATCCATAAAATGATGAAAATTAGGGTGGATAACAAAGTTAATAACTATTAAGAGAAAGGGATATTAAGTACAACGTACTTTGGGACAAAGGAATATCACACGGTGGAAACAAATTAAACGAGTGCCGTGATCTTAAAGGCCCCCATACACGTGTTTGGCCTAAATTTGCCTAAATTGGCCTTAATTTGCCATTTGCAAAATGTTTGATCGTGTATGGAGACGTTAAGACGTGTAAATCTAACAACATTTTAGAATCATATTTTTGCGACATCACAATACTTTCTCCTCATATACTACGTATGTGAGAAAGGGGATCTCCGGTAGCGCATTGCTATAAAATTCCCGTTCGATTTCCAACTCCTGCAAAATGCCCCACGCTCGTTGTTCACCCAGCATCCCCCTATGGATTGCTGGATGTGTGAAGTTGTATCTATTCAGTTGTCTATGAGAAAAGGTTTATAAAGGTGATAGGACGATATACTAACTCCGTGTCATGAGTTATGTATATATATATAAATATTTTTATAAGCCCTTTGACAGATGTAGGCCCTTCACTGACTGTTGCGTCACAACAAAGTTTTTATTTATATTAGAAAGTATAGAGAGTAATTGGTAACATTTTTAAAGAATAGAAATGCAATGAATTTCACTTGCCATTTGATGCTTTAGCCCTCCTGTAAGATAACATTTTGCATCGACGATTCTTCTCAAAACATTTCATGATCTGCGTCCTTAGACTATAGTTTCGTGTCTTCCCTTTATCCAAACAGTTCTGGAAAATAACACATAAATTACATTATTAGTCACAGAAAACTAGTAATCGCGTAGCAAAATAGTAGAGTATGTAATTTTATCCATTATTTATTATTAGCAACATTTATCATACATTTTTTTTTTTTTTAAATTGACATTTTAAGCTTGATATATAGAGCATTGGTAACTTGACTTTTTAAATAATTTTATTGTTATCTTTTACGATTTTCCGAATCCGTGACAAATATAATCCGTTTTTATTGATTGGTCGGATTTTCTTATAAAATATTTCTAAAGCTACAAACAAATTTACCATAGCTGTGTTGCAGGGATTCATAAATATCTTATAAAGTAAGGTGCGTGTTTGAATTGAATAGTAGGCCGAAGTAAAAAAAGGTAAGCCCTGCAAAAATAAAATATTTTTTTTAAAACAAGAGAGTATCTTCCATTCGTTAAAACCTAAGGCTTAAAAGATTAGAGAAACATTAGAAGCCGGATCATTCAGGATAAGCGTCCACCTCGAAATCTACACTATGTGTTTTCAGTTTTCAGTGACATGCGAACAAAACAAGGATATTTTTCACTCTTAAACATACATTCTTACAAATTACAGCTATGTATTTAATGATTATTTCAACCAAATCTAGTTGAAACTTAATATACTTATAGACCCCCGCACCAGGACTATGTCTCTCGTAGTTAATGATAATTATAATTTGATTTAAAGTACAATTTAATCTTTCTGTAGTATGAGTACTACATAAAACTTAAAAATTTGAATTCTTAATATACTTAGTTTACGATAATATTCTAAATTTCTTTTTCGATAAAAATGTCGAACATCTAATTTAACCCCCCCCCCCCCCCCCCCCGCCAGTTATAAAAGGTGAAATTTATTTGATTCTAATAAATTAGGAGGTCAAGAAAGGGGCACGAGTAAGAAGTTATGTTCTGTTAATCTAAATCGTTAAAGGAAATCTATTAAAAACAGCGATTAGTCGCCATTATATAGCGTTGCACTATAAAGGAAGAGCATATGTAGCCCGTTTAATTTTTACTGTGTATCATCCCTTTTCTCTCAAATAATAATGGATTAGTTATATATTTTAAATAATTAATTAAGCATTTGTTAAACAAAAGTAACTAATTATACCAACATTATACGGAGTAAAGTGATAACACTTCATATAATTTTATTATAAAGTTCCGTAATGATGCCTGAATGAGGTGATAAAAGCTAAGAGAAGAAAGGTGTATTTTATTTATTTATGATGGTAAAGGGCAGATATTGTGATAGCAAGTAGGTAAGCACCCTCAAGAGACAGAAGAAGTAGACTAGCGTTAAAAAGAACAAGAGTTAACTCTAAGGAGTTACACCCAATGTTTCTTCTATAGCTGGATTTAGATTTACACCTAGTTCTCTTTCAAACACAAAGCTACCCTTACTCCCTTTACTAACTCAAATAAATCTTCTCTTGTAGAACAAATCTTGGCTCCAATCCCACAGATATACAGGTTTAAGTTAACAAACAACTTGCTTGACACTTTGTTCAGCTTTTTGATACTACAGACATACAATACTTTTTTCCTCCCTTTCCACTCCCACTATAAATATACATTTTCGGACAAACTTTCTCAATTAAACCTTTTCGCGTTTTAATCATAATCTTTACCTTAACGTGAATATAAGTAAAGCCGGGTTGACACTATCCAAGTGTACTTGGTCCAAGTCACTTTGATCAAATCCACTTGGTCCAAGTCACTTTGATCAAATCCACTTGGTCCAAGTGTTTGTGGAACTTTGATGTAAGGTTTACATGATCAAAGTAAACTTGATCCGAAGTGGCATTTGGATACACTATAGAGTAGAGGTTAAGATAGATTGTGTGAAATATTTTTCCCTCTGGAATTTTCCAGTTAAATTGTGCTAATTACATAGTTTTAAAACAGTGGTGGTATATCACCTTCAGGTTAACAAAACCTAGCTCAACCTCACGTCTGGCATATTTTCACAGCTCGTTTTATCAAAGTCTACTTAGATGGAACCCATCCAACTCAACTTGGATATCCAAGTTGACTTTGACGCACTGTTTACACGATCAAAGTAGCGTCAAAGTAGAGTCAAAACTGACTTGGTCAACGTATATTTGGATCGTGTAAGTGGCTTAAACACTGAACAAACTTAAACAGAAAATAAATACAAATACAAACCAAATTTTTTCATATGTTTTGCTTTTAAGGAAGGTCTCGGAAGCATTGTGATAATTTTACAAAAAAAAACAAAAAAAAAACAGTCAGACAAATTCGAACAAAATTTTCTCATTTACATATATTTACTGAATTTAAATCCAATAATGTCTAATTTAATTTATTTATTATTAAAAATAAATTAAAATGTTCAACAGGTGAGGTTTACATTATTTATTTACTTAATTATTACATTATAATATGACAGATATGGTCATTAAAGTACGATATATATCAATACATACATATTTATTTTCCAATGTTCTGATGCTATGTGATAGTTCCAAAAAACAAAAATATTTTTGGTCTCCAATTTTAAAAATTCCAAAACAGAAATCCGTTTTAGACATCAGGGAACATAGTTTCGAGTCTGTCCCTCAATTTTTGCGAACTAACATATCTTGAAAATTACTCATCTGATTTTATTGAAATTTGTGTGGAAGGTTATAATTAACCCATTGTTGGTCCCATATAAGTTTCAACCTTCTGCGGTTATTTTTTTCTCGTACACATGCGCACAAACATACATTTATTTACACCTATATCATCAAAAGCACTTATCTGAATTTTACTACGTTGTTATTTGCTTGCTTTCTTGTTTGTCTGTGTGTCCAGTACAAATTTTGCAATCTATTTTTAACTAACTTCCCGAGTAGCTAGACATTTGAAACTTTTAGAATAACTCAGGTCAACATGACAATGCATTATTATAGTACGTTTAGCCATCTTTCAGCAGAATTTAATTTGTTTTCAGCAAATTTTGCTGTACGGAAAGTTAGTTCGGAAAAAATCCCCAAGTTATTTTATAAGTTATTTGAAGGGGTTTCAAATTAATGATTTTTTTATTTTAATACCTGGTATGGCTAATAAAATTGTTAAAATTGTTCAAGAATGATTATATCAGGCCATTTTGCTATGTAAAAACTAGGTAATAGTATTTTTAAGAGATAAACATTGAATGACAGCTAAACAGGAAAAGTAAACAAAGAAATAAATTAATTGACGTGTGACAACCAGGTTTGTTTATACTTATGTCCTAGGTATCGGTTTAATTTTTCTTTATCTGTTCTTCTTTACTTGTACTCATTTTTCTTCTCTTAACGTCCCCTACACGGGGGCATATCAATGGCACGGTTTAGAATCGGTGTTGGCGAGATCCGTTGTACAAAGATTTGTCCTTTTATAGGTTTAAGATCAGCTGTCTAGTTGGTTGTCATTTATATGAAGTAAATAAATTCGGAACTATTTATTTTTTCACTATCATTATATATAACAATAGCAATTATATTATCAACATTACATATGATTCAATAGAAAATTTAAAAACGTATAGTATATAAAAAGTTCTGTCTATCTTGCAATTATTTTGAAATTTGGATGGTTTGTCAAAAGTAGCCGCAGATTAATTTTAACCGCCTGCGCTCCTTAAATTTTTCTAAATTTATACTTTAATTAATGTAAAAAATCAAAACTATTTTGACAGTTTTAAAAAAACGGGGGAAATTAAATAAATTTGATAATAATAGGTTTTAATACTATAAAATCATTAATGAATAGGGAGCTATGCGCCACACTAATTATTTGTTTATTATTTTTTTCCTTATTCACCAATGTTTTGATTTTTACTAATGCGTACTTCAGACAGTATAATACACACACACACTATATATATATATATATATATATATATATATATATATATATATATATATATATATATATATATATATATATATATATATATGCAAAAATTTATAAATTAAAAGTTTCTTATGTCAAACTGCATTTAATTTAACAAATCATATCAAAGATTATTTCTTGTCTCGTCTCTGTCTCTCTGTCTGTCCGTAGGCCATATCGCAAATGACAATGTATTGAAATGTCTTGTTATAATCAAATTGGATAAAAACAAAATTATGGCCAATTTATCTTCAATCTTTTGAGCATTTTAGAACAAACATATTCATTCTTAAGAATGATCAAGACGCTTCCGTTACCTTCAATTAACTCGGAAGCAAATTAGGGAAAAAGTCCAAATTTCTACTTAAATTGAATGTATAATAAGGAAAAAAGCTGTAGGAGATTTAATATAAAAGAAATTCAAAAAATCTTTTGACCTTTTTCCTAAGAAATCCAAAAACAGGTGTCGCAATATATACCTTACCTCTTATAAATAAATGAATATTACAATGTCTCTTCTCTTCCTACTCTCAATGTATTTATGTTAAAATGCAAAAGGGGTTTGTCTACACAATGCTTTATATATATATATATATATATATATATATATATATATATATTTGTTTGTGTGTGTGTATTAAAGTAATAAAATTTGAATAGCATTAGGTTGTTTGCAAGAAAGAAAAAAAAATGAATTTTAACACTAAAGATATTGGAGTTTTTGCCTCTTGTTTACGGATGAGAGACGCTGAGGAATTATTTCTGAAAATGTATAAAAAAAGTTAAAAAAGACTTTCAAAGTCCTTTTTACTTAGACTACACCCTGATTGTTTTAGAACTTTGTTATTACCTTTAAAAAAAAGTTATGAAATTGAAAATATTAGATTACACTGAAGTTGAAATCTAATTTTAGATAAGATTAAGAGAATGGATTTCAATAAAAACATTAATGTACATAGAAATTATCTTTATTTATTTCCTTTCTAATATAATATTATTTTTTATTGCAATTCGCTACCTTGAGTAGAACATCAAATACGAGTTGAAGTAAGTTGAAGATCTTCATTTTGGAAGAATGAATTTTTAATAGAATTAACTATTTAAATACAAACTTTTTTTATATTAGTGGAACAAAGTTTTATGAGAACTATTCAAGGATAAATGATTTGTTTCTTATTAAATTTGATTTTCAAGGGAGGATTTAATATAGAAGCATGAGACCAAGAAATAATATTCTTTCGATTTTAATTTTTTAAATTGGATGAAAAAGGGAGTGATTGGTCACTAATCTAAATTTATAATAAACAGGTCAAGTGTCAAGTGTGTGCTAGTCAGCACACAGCGAGGGACCGTAGGCAACACTGAATTGTTTAAATAGTACCCTATTGATGGCGTTTTTTAAAATGCTAAAAAGCTTACTTTGAACTATCCTATGGGTCTGATATTCTCAAAACACATAAACAAACTTCTGATAAAGTTTATTTTCTTTTTGCCACTGAACCGGACTACAAACATATAATTTCAAGATAAAAAGAACTTTTTATATACTACGTTTTTAAATTTTCTGTTGAATCGTATGTAATGTTGATAATATAATTGTTATTTTTATATAATATATAATGTTAGTGAAAAAAAAAAAAAAAAAAAAAAAAAAAAAAAAAAAGTTAATTTATTTACTTCACATAAATGGCAACCATCTAGGGAGCTGATCTTAAACCTATAAAAGGACAAACTTTGTACAACGGATCTCCCCAACACCAAATCTAAAGCGTGCCATCAATATATTTGAAATAATATAAATAATATAATCGATAAATAATATAATCGATATTTCCTGTTTTGCTGTCATTCAATGTTTATCTATCACAAATTTGAGACCCGTCAAAATGAAGATTGCATAAATATGGGATATGGCAAAACAAATAAAATAACTTGAGGATTTTTTCCGAACTAACTTTCCGTACAACAAAATTTGCTGAAAACCAATTAAATTCTGCTAAAAGATGGCTAAAAGTATTAAAATAATGCATTGTCATCGTGTTCTGAGCTATGCTAAAAGTTTCAAATGTCTAGCTATTCGGGAAGTAAGTTAGAAATCGATTGCCAGATTTGTGCACTTAACATAAGCGAGATAGAGGGGGGGGGGGGGGGGCTTTTCCCATCTACTTTAAACTCGCCTACGCTAGGCCTATCCAAGCTTATAACCAAAAAATATATATTTCTAATCAGCTCGATTAATTTCATTAAAATCGGTCAAGCAGACACAACAGATTACCAAATAGACAAATAGATGAACATTTTTTTTTGCTTTCGAGCTTACCGAAGCTTTGTGATATATGATCACACAGCTTCCGTTACAGCTATGATCTTTCTGAAGAACGAAACATTTTTAGCTCTCGGATTTCAAAAATTCCAAGACAGAAATCCGTTTCAGACATCAGGAAACATTTTTGGTTCCGTGTCTGTCTGTCACTTAATTTTTGCAAACCAACTTATCTTAAAAACAACACGTCTGATTTTAATGAAATTTGAATGGTAGTTCACAACTAGCTCATTGTTAGTCCCATATAAGTTTCAACCTCCTACGCTCATTTGCTTCTCTTCCATATGTGCACAAACATACATTTATTTACATCTGTAGCTTTAAAAGTACTTATCTTATTTGGATGAAACTTATATAGTTTATCGCAAATAACCCGCAGATAGCTACAGATCAATTGGAACCGTCTGCGTTCTTTAACGTTTATTAAATTGATACTTTAATTCATGTAATAAATCCAAACAATTTTGACAGACATTAAAACGGGGGAAACAATTAAACAATTAAACAAATTAGACAATAATGGCTTGTAAAAGCATAAAATCAATAAAGTATGTGATAGGATGCGAGGAAGCTTTGTGCCACACCACTTGGCAGTCTATTTTTTTTTGTTAACTTGATCTTCATAAAACTATGTGAAACTGGGAAATACAGAATATTAGCCCAATTCGAAAAATAACAATTTTATACATACGTGTGTAAGATATTATAGATATTTCAATATCAAGTAATACTTTTACTTCAGACGCGTTATTGAAAAAAATTATTTGAATTATTTATGCATTTTTGAAATCAAGAATACATCAGTTTAGAATTTCAAACGGTATATCTTTATCGGGAAATGTTTACAAGTGGAACCTGTTTTAACATGATTTGGTCCTTCAATCAATGCGGAATGTTTGAGCTGCAGTCGACCGTGTATAACGTCATTATGCACGAAACGTCAACTGCCATCCTAGAACCTAACGCTTCAACAATCATGGAATTTTTGCCTACATCAACTTTGACGTTTAACAAAAATATAAAAAAGAAGTAAAAAAAATCTGACACCAACCCTTTTTTTAGTGACAAGTGAATAATTCAATTTTGAAATGCTATAAAGATGGAATTAATAACTGTATACGCAATAAGTGCAGAATATTAAAAATATTCATTTTATATGTGAATGAATATTAATAAAGTTTCTCTTTTTAGTATTTATCTAAAAAGGTTAATTTTTCGTATCTAACTCCTATTAAACAGTATATATAATAATAATCTATATATATAAAAGTCAACGTATGTGTGTGTGTTTGTTCTTTATACAAATCTACAGTTTTAGCCCGATTTTGATGGAAATTTGCACACTTGACCTTCAAAGCAAGGAAACAATCAAGGTCTACATGAATTTTCGAAATTTCAATTTTGGTACACAGGGGTACGGGGTACAAGTAATGAATGCGGGGTCAAAGTAATGAATACCCTTCGTGATGCATATCGTTGAAAAGCTCTTTAAGAGTACAGTAATTGATGTTATGTACAGTTTTGTCATATTTTCATTTAGGAGGGGGGTAAAATGGAAAAATATAGCTATATCAAATTTGTTCTTTATACAAATCTACAGTTTTAGTCCAATCTCGATGAAAATTTGCACACTTGACCTTCAAAGCAAGGAAAAAATCAAGGTCTACATGAATTTTCGAAATTTAAATTTTGGTACACAGGGGTACGGGGTACAAGTAATAAATGCGGGGTCAAAGTAATGAATACCCTTCGTGATGCATATCGTTGAAAAGCTCTTTAAGAGTACAGTAATTGATGTTAGGTACAGTTTTGTCATAATTTCATTTATAAGGGGGGTAAAATGAAAAAATATAGCTATATCTATATATATACGTGTTTGTATATTTGTGTGTGCATGTTCTGTATACAAATCTACAGTTTTAGTCCGATCTTAATGAAAATTTGCTCACTTGACTTTCAAAGCAAGAGGGAAAACACTGTCTACATGAATTTTCTAAATTTAAATTTTGCTACACATGGGTACAGGGTATACAAGTAATGAATACGGGGTCAAAGTAATGAATACCCTTCAAGATGCATATCGTTGAAAAGCTCTTTAAAAGTACAGTAATTGTTGATATATACAGTTTTGTCATATGTTCATTTAGGAGGGGGTAAAATGGAAAATATTGATATATCGTATATAAAAAGAAGTGCCTGAATAACAGGGTATGTCGTTCATACAAATCTACAGTTTTATCCCGTTTTGATGAATATTTACACACTTTTTCTTCAAAACAAGGTGAAAGTAACTGCCTACATCAGATTAAGAAATTAAAATTTTAGTACACAGGGGTACGGGGTACAAATGTCAAAGTAATGGATACCCTTCATGATGCATATCGTTGAAAAGCTCTTTAAGAGGAATGTAATTGTTATTATGTACATTTTTGTCATATTTTCATATAGGAGGAGGGTAAAATGAAAATGTATATCTATATTTAAAAGTCAACGTATGAGTGTGTGTATGTTCTTTATAAAAATCCACAGTTTCAGTCCGATCTCGATAAATATTTACACACTTTTACTTCAAAGCAAGGGGGAGGTCACTGTCTACATGAATTTTTCGAAATTTAAATTTTGGTACACAGGGGTACGGTACAAGTAATGAATATGGGGTCAATGTAATGAATACCCTTCATGATGCAAAAGCTCTTTAAGAGTACAGTAATTGTTCTTATGTACAGTTTTGTCATATTTTCATTTAGGGGGGGGGGGTAAATTTAGGATATTTGAAAATAAGCTTATCAAAGAGGAGGTGATATAGAAATAAGTGGGATGGATAGAATCTAGATATTCTTGCATAGTAAAATAATTTATGTTTCTTTATGGTTGTTTATAAACGTATGTAATTTTAATAACACTCCGTAGCGAAGCACGGGTACCCAGCTAGTGTAAATATATAATACATCCTTAATAATAATATATCCTTATTATTATTAATAATTAATTGAATTCTCAAGTATTAGTCCAGTCAAATGGTAGTTTGACTGTTTTATTTTGTGTTCTTTATGTTTTTTGGGGTGCTGAATCCGAATTTCAACTTTGCTACCTCGTAAAAGTGGTGCATTCTGAAAAAAATACGAAGAAAATTATATTTTTTTCAGATTTTCACTTACAGTTTGAAAAATTCACACTCTTAAAGAAAGTGTACCAAGTTAACAAAATTAAATTGCGTAAGATTTATGTGTCTTATGTTGTTTTTGTCAAAAGAACGGTTTAGGCGCTAGAGTGCCTGTTGTTAATTAAAACTGTTATATTGAAAACTGAATGTCTCTGTCAATTCTCAACCGATTTTGTATATTCAGGGCATATTTTTCATCTAAAGAAATCAGATTTAAGAAAAAAATGTAAAAAAATATAGGTTACTATTTAATTGAAGGTTTTCTTAGGTGGACTATTTAATCTTATGTAATCTTCTATTTAAGATTACAAAGTTGAAAGAGATACCACCCAAACTATGAGACGATATTTTTATTGGATATCATACAAAACTACGCGAAAATTCAAGGTGAGTTATCATTTACACTTTTTTCCTGTCTTCAAAAATAAAAGAGATAACAGAGTGAGGCGTAAAAACATTTTTGATAAAAAGTTTATCATAGCCACCCTGTATATATATTTTTTAATTATGAAAATTTAACTTTTTTATTTTAGGCGCAGAAAAAAGTCTTGACAGTAGTATTTTTTATGGGTTAATATAACCCCCAAAAATAAAAAACATTATTGAAAATATATTTCATTTTTAAAGCCAGAGTGGTTTTCTTCTCTCATAAAAATTGACGTTCTTTTGTCGTCCAATATATTTTCTTGAATATTAAATAATTATAATTTTTATAAAATTTTAAATTATGGAATCTAGTGGACTTGTACTATATTATTGATAAACGTCTCTTGAAATTTTAATAGTCAACTTTCACTGATAATTTAATAATAGAATTTAGAAAATTATAGAATTTAATAATAGTTAAAGTTTTGTGATTTTACCTATGTCAAGGATATTCTTCGAAAAAATCCCTCTTAATACTTTATTTCAGAGGTGACTTATTATTGTAAGGACAATTTCTGTTCTAAAAAGTATTCTTCTAAAAAGAAGACTTCTTCTTACAAGTCCATTTTTGAAAATGTTTCTTTTGTAGTAAGTAGTACTTTTGTGTTAGGCTAGCAGATAATTGTGGTAAATTATTTTAACTCTTTTGTTAGTAAATTAAGGGATAATCAATGTATAAATGTAGTACATTTTGAAGAAAGGCTGATCAATTTTCCGTTTTTAGCGAATAAAAAATAGCTTTCCTGTATTATATAAAATGTGACAATGATTTACCCCTGAGGTACAGAATTTACATGTTCAATATAACTTCAGTTTCTATTTCTATTCGATTGTTTAAAGAAGCTTTTACACTATCTATTATTTCTAAGAGTTCAAGATTAGATTTTTGGCTTTAGAGATAAAACTAGGAAATTGCAAAATTATTGTAATGATACTTTGAAATTGATTGACTCAATGGAAACCATGTTATATTTAACACGAGAAATTTACGGATGATATAATTCTACATTACTTTCCTTCATTACTATAAAGGTGTATATTTTATATACTCGGTCTTTTAAATAGATCTGGTGTAGGTAAAGATGAGGTACAAACTTGAATCATATTTACATAACTTATTTGCTCAAATTTGCATAACTCTACATTTTATGAAGTTGATATTTAACACGAATTAGTGACAATTATTTGTGACAAAGTATTACAAGGGAACAAATAAGTTTAGCTGAACGAAGGTGAACCGTCAATGTTAAAATCAATGTGAAGCCATACGTTAAACTTTTCTTTTTAATGCTCTACATATTTCTTCAACGCTAACATTATCCGGCTGCAACCCGACTATGTAAAATATACACTTAATAATGGAGAGGAGAATCGATTGTATTTATATCATCAAATGAAAACTAATAGTTAATAGTAACAAACTTTATATTAAGCTACAAAAACAAACATTTAAGTTTTTAGAGACGATTTTTGTTATTCCTTAAGATGAACTCCATAGACGCTCCTATATCTAACATATACTTGGCAAGTCGAGCCTCAATGAGCGTTACAGATCAGGCAAGTAAATTTGACGTGGAGAGACGATTTTTGTTATTCCTTAAGATGAACTCCATAGACGCTCCTATATCTAACATATACTTGGCAAGTCGAGCCTCAATGAGCGTTACAGATCAGGCAAGTAAATTTGACGTGGAGAGACGATTTTTGTTATTCCTTAAGATGAACTCCATAGACGCTCCTATATCTAACATATACTTGGCAAGTCGAGCCTCAATGAGCGTTTCAGATCAGGCAAGTAAATTTGACGTGGAGAGACGATTTTTGTTATTCCTTAAGATGAGCTCCATAGACGCTCCTATATCTAACACAAACATTTAAGTGTTAGGGTTTCAAATAAGTAAATATTTCCGGTTCCCAGCCACATGGTTTCTTGTATTTTCGCTTTCGACTCCGGCTTGGGCACTCCCATACTAGGGTTTCACCCAGTATTTGAAACCTTGTATAGACTGAACGTCAAGTATGCAACATTTTATGACGCTCGGAATAAACCGTAGATTTGTAAAAAGCATCAAACACACACTTCTTTAAATATTATACAGTAGAAGAATAATTCTTACTAGTTTGCACCTTTGATAACTTTAGATTACTCGTTTTAAGGATCATATAGGTGAGTAAAATAAACAATTAGTTTCCTAATACCACACTATATAGTGTTTAACTGTAAAGTGTATAAACAGTGTTTTTTAAAATGCTAAAAAGCTTACTTTGAACCCTTCTAAGGGTCTAATATTCTCAAAACACACTCTGATAAAGTATTTTTTTGCCACTGAACCGGACTACAACCATATAAATACATCGAAAAGACCATAATTATAAAAAAACGTATTTTGTCAATAAAAAATAAAATAATATTTTTTTCGAAATTTCCAAAAAGTGGTATCTTTACTTTTGGTCGAAGAATGTTCAGGATTTTTTTTCAGATTTTTTTCACTTCACATAAGCGAGATAGAGGGGGGGGGGGGCACGTTTCACACCCACATCAAACTTGCCTACGCTCGCCCTATCAAAGTTATATCCAAAGAATTATATATTTTTGTAATCAGCTCGACGTACCCTTTCATATGATACCCCTCACGATAAAATTTAACCCTTACGTTTTTTTACCCTAATTTTTTTTTAAAATATTTTTTAAGTCGCTATATTTTAAAAATATGTGGGTTGGCACAAGACACATACATGCCAAATTTCAAAGTGATCGGACGAAAGGTGTAGCCGTGAGAGCACGCGAGAGGACGGACGGACAGACACACGCAGGAAAATATAAGGGTCCTTGGTTTTGCCTACGGACCCTAAAAAGGTTATATTTCACCTCTTATGGGCATTATTAGATCTCAAAGCCTTGCTTGCGTTAAAATATTACATAGTTTATAAAAAAATTTAAAGGAATAAATATAAATAACTAAAATGATCCTCAGATCATCTGTGTCTCACTGAGAAACTACCACTTTAAACAACATGTTATAAACTATGTAAAATTTTACCGCAAGCAAGGCTTTGAGGTGAGATGATTCCCGTAAGGGGTGAAATATTACTTTTTTTAATTAACTAATTGTTACTTTTACTTACCTATATGATCCTTAAAACAAGTAATCCAAATTTATACAGTAGAATTTCGCTAATTTGGATTTGATAGGACTGGACCCTGTCCGGGTCACCAAAAGTCCGAATGAAACGGAATCAGTTTTATCATAAAATATCAGTAAAACTGTTTTAGTTTTGAGTAAACTATTAAAATCGATGTTTTTATCCTAAAATTGACTTGGGGCCATTGATGGGACACAGGCTCTGTTTCGGCAAGATATTCGAACCAACCAAGGATAAGCATTTGTATTAATTTATTTAAGAGGTCCATTCGAAATAAGTGGATCCCGGAGTAGTGAGACATATATATAGATTGTAATTTAAAATAAAAGTTGTCCTACTTCGAATATTGCTATTTATTTCATATTATGAACGACAACCAAGTGACAAACTGTTAGTTTTGTCCCAAAGGTATTTTAGGAGCTATCGGTATATTAGAGAAAAGCGTGATCGGGGTTTACTCAATTCCCATAGGGTATCTCGTAACAAATGGCACACAGAGGATTTTTAGGTAAACTGCTGAGAAAGCCTTGAGACCTTTTAGAAAGACCTTAGAGAGCCGGCTACCCCTTATCGCCTCGTAAGGCTCTAATATTGGTGTTCCTAATGTCGTCAAGTTGGACTTTTCCCCTTTTTTATAGAGACCGTAATTTTTAGAAGTAAAATACCCTTGAAAATAAAACTCCTATGGTTTCTACTTTAGCCTCAAACTTACATCTAATTTATCGACAGTAGGCGCTTTGTGTAAGATAAAGGAAATTACCTTTCTACGAATAAAACATTTTAACATTTAACATTTTCAATTTTTAATGCCCATTTTATCAGTGCCGATCAATAAAAATAACACTTATAAAAATGACAAGTAAGAGAGGATAATAATATATTGTCAAAAAATTACAAGCCATTATAAAAAAGAGAAAAGTTGATCATTTAATGTCATTATACCAATAAGTAAAAAATATATAATATATACAGGGGGGGGGGGGAATAAACCGCACTTTTTTGAACACTTATAGCTCAGATTCTGTAATAGATAGAGATATGGGGTTTGCGGGGTCTGAAAACTGCATTCTTCTTCTTAAAATAGGGTCTTAAAAAAAGTCGTTGTCCGGGTAGTAATCGTTGTCTAGTATTATAGTTTTAATAGAGTAAATTACCATTTGGTGGAGGGGGTTATATGTAGGTAAGTGGGAGAAGTCCCTCAGTGTTATAAAAAACATTGAAGATGTGTTAAGCACAATGTTGCCGAAATTGAAGAGCAAATGCCAAAATTACATGTTTATGCGCAAGATGGTGCCCCGTCACAGCGCTACTTGCAAACAATTCAATACTTGCAAGAGAATTGACCAGACTTCAAATATTTCACGATGTAATTTCATACTTATATAACAATATCACGGTATTTGAGGTATTTTCGAAGTTGGACATTTTATGGCACAGAAAACACTGCTAACATTTTAAGTTTTAACTATTTTTAACAGCACACTAGGATATGGAATAGAAAAATACAAAATTTCAAGGTAGGCGGAGGGTTTCAAAATTTTGTAATCTTACATAGTTTTTCTTTCTGAACAACTTTGATAAATAACATTTTGTCGTATCTCCTAAAGAAAAAGCACTTTAAAAGTGAGAAAAATAGTTTTTTTCTTTTGTAAATTTCCAAGACATACTTGATTTTTCGAAACTGAAATTATGACATAAATTAGTTTCTATCCAAGCAGGCCTGAATGAAATTGAATTTCATCTTCTGGGTAGAAGATGAAATTCAATTTAAAATAATTTTAGTTTTTTTCACCTATTCATACGTCGATCCGGGAACACACAATTAAATTATTACATGATTACCAGCAGTGCTTGATTTGTGACTCGTCGTCCCTTTGACGGAAGATTGTTGGTCGGAAGATTTTAATTTTTTTTTCATTTTTTACCTCACGCTTTCCTAATGCTCAGAAAAGTGTTAAAATAACGTTTTAAAAAGTGAAAATTTCAAAACATTTGGACCACAAGGTGAAATTAGTAAAATAAGCGATTTAGACCACAAGGTCCAAGTACAAGAACCTCTTATTTTACAAATCAATCACTGCTATTAGCTAATATATGCTATTAATAATATGACGGTTATTTATATGCGTATTATTTGGGGGAACCTCCATGCAAAATGTCAGCTTTCTAGCCATTGCCTTTCAGAAGATACAGTGATGGTTGAATGAGTGAGTGTGAAACTAGCAAAAATAAGAAAAACCATTTAAAAAAAAAAACTATTTTAAAACTTAACTGTTCGTAAGTGACCTTACTTGCTTTAATACATTGCAATATTAAAGTTGATTTTTCCATTTTCTTTTCTTTAAAATAATAAAACAGGGTCACTTATTTAAGAAGTAGAAAACCACGTTGTCTTGCTTGAAAGAATCATTGTAAGCGACAAGAAACCATACAAAATGTTCAGACCAGATTACAAGATTAAAGAGTCAGACAGACTTAACTGTTGTAGGAGCTTGTTGAAAAAAAAGAAACACCGAGAGAGAAAACATTTAATCAAAGTTTTTTTCTTGTAAAAGCTCTTTTCCACACATATCTGTACAAGTTTATTAAATTTAACTAAACAGATCTTGTAGGTCAGTTCTGAAGAAGAAGAAAAAAATGCTTCAAACAATTATGAAAAATATGCCACTCTTACTTATAATTATAAGATAGGAATGATAGAGAATGTAATTGTTGTGCAATGGAATAAAAATAATGTTTTAAAAGTAGAGGCAGTTTAAAAGAAAAAGCAGAGATAGGTTAATTTACAGATTATTTTTTCTTCAAAAATTTTTTCTAGTAAAAATATAAAAATAACATAATAATCATCAGTCCAAGAGAAATTCTACTTTTGATTTGATAAATGGAAAACTTCTTTGTCTCAACAACATATCCTTTCCTTTGATACTAATATTATAAATATGACCAATTAAATGGATTATATTTACATAGTTTTTATTGCCGCTCGAAAGTGTTAAAAGTAATTACTACATCAAAGGTAATGAATTTCTTCAATAAAAAGATAACGAATAAAATACTATCTTTGAACAGAAAAAACCAACAATTTGACAAAGCATCTAATTTAAATCAATTAATTGGAAAATAAATGATACGAATCAAATTAATTTAATATCAAAAAGTAGTTTCTTGGAAAGTAATTTGTTCGTTCGCCTGGGGAAACAATTATTCTGAAGAAGGATTTCTAATTTCATCGAAATCAGCTCTGTAGTTAAACTCCACGCGTCTACCAAAACAAATAAACAGAAGACACTATTTGGACAATAAAACACTTATTTGGACTCAGGAAACCTTGAAACGAGTAAGTCTATCAAAATCAAATGTTTGCAACATCAAAATACTCAATGTATAAGGTGAAAAACAGAACTAATGCGTTTTTTCTATTTGTACTAGGGACAACTGACGCAAATGCAATTCTAACAAAAGATGAAAAAGTAAAATTTAAGAGAAGAAATCTAACAGTATCATTTAATAAAAAATAATAAACTGTAGCAGTTAGATGCTAAGGATTAACCAAGTGGATAAAGAAAATTGAAAGGATAGAGACACATAAAAATTTCTCTAAAATAAAAATCAACTAAATGTTTAATTTGTCATCCCTTTTGACCTTAATAAAAAGAAATGATAATAGAAGGGTTACTGTACACTAAAATTATAGTATTGTATTTATTTTACGGCATTCGAGAACAAGTGCTCCAAGTATTATTTTGTAGTAGATATATACATACCTCCCTTACAGCAATTGAAATTGAAAATTAAGAGGTAAATAAAAATGCTTTTTAGTGCATGAAATAATTGAAATTGGAATCCTCTCGTTTGTTATTTAAGGAGGAACCCCGGCCTCTACATCAGACTAAAGCTAAAGTGATAAATAATAAACACTTCAATTAAAAAGAGGAAACACATTTAATTAAAAAAAGGCGAAGGTGTAAATGGAGTTTCATAAAAGGGTTTTAGAGCAAAGCGGCCAGGATTAATTCTAATTTAATGTTTAAATTCTGGCTAAGGTCAGAGAGCTGAGTATCTCCAGCCTAGGTGGCAGCCTTGGAGTGAAGGCTATTTAAAAGCCCCGGGGCCTTTCTACAAGGAAGTGATATTTCAACCTAGAGAGGTCAGATTAGGTCGAAAAAGGGAGAAGTAGAGGTCGGGCCGAGGCTGTAGATAGATAATCGTGGAGGTAGCGGTAGATGGACGAGGGGAACTCTAGTGTCGGCTTGTTGATAATCTCGCTAGTGGTTGTTGAAGCCTTGAGCTTTAGCTTGCTATGTGTTAGTCTATGGTCAGAGTCCACTCTTGAACCCTGTCTGTTGCTAAACTTAGGAGACCAACCAACTAATCTACCCGCGGCTACATCCTCCTTTACAAATAGACTAAGCATAAAGGAGAAACTACTAAGAGCAAACTTCCCTAAGAAACTCTTAGAAACCCTAGGGAAACTAACTCCTCCATCAACTTGCTGTAATACGGAATAATTGAACAACTTCCTTGTCCCCGACTTTCGGTCCTTAACAATTAACAATTATGAAGTCAATTAGGCTTCGACCTTCATTCAATACTAGGATGATACTGATTCATTCAACCCGACTACAATATTATTAATACTAATAAAAATGAAAGGATGATAAAATATATTTCAGAAATAGCATCTTAGGATAATGAAACAAACTATTGGTAAACTAAAGTTCGTTGAAAAGTTGACTAAAAGCATTATGAAGTCTATTAGCAATCTTGAAGATTTGGGATTTCTATAACACATGGGTTTTAACATATATATTAAAGTATTTTATAAATACGTCAGGTATACTTAAAGTGTGACGCCTTCAGTTAAAAATATTTCAAGTTAGAAAAAATTAAGTTAAGTTAAGACTTAAACATGGTAAATAAAACTTAAATGAGAAAATAATACTGAAGGCACAAGGAAGTGATGGACTGATAACCCTGTTGTAGATCCATGACGCGCTGCACGGGGAGGTGCCAATGAGGCCATATCCTGAGATAGTTTCACTACGTATGTGCTGGAGTCCTCGGGAGGTGGTGTGAGATAGAAGATTCCAGGAAGCCGTAGTGTGGTGCCTTAAGTAATTTCTGTAACGGTTGCTCCAATGTCTCCCCTAACCGTGCTACGCAGTCCTAAAGGCTAGTAAGCTCTCAGGAATTTTGTTGGAAACAATGTGTTGAGACTATTTTTCGGAACATTGTTTCGAAACAGTTCGTTCCGATACATTATTCCACGTCCAAATGGAGCTGAATCAACCAGACTAACATAGCTTCACAAGCAGCAGTTGCGGCTTTCATAAGTATGTTCCTTTTAATTGATCAGGATGACAAGAAATTAAGAAAACTTTTTGTTGCCGGAAATATGTACATAAAAATCTTTTTTAGTGAAGTACTTAAGCTGAAAGACGGCTCAGGTTTCCGTAATTTTGAGGATGTCTACAATCGAATTTGAAAATCTATTTAAATGATTGGAAGTAAAATTTCAAAACTGCGTTATCAATATAAGTAATGAAACCCTTCTGTATAAAATATTGTGGTTTACAATAATTTTTACGCATAAAATATTTAAAGTAGACTTGAAGCATCGAAAACCCAATTTATTGTCACTTCGAGTCAACATTAAAGTACTCAAAACAACAGAAAACACTTCCAATAGTATAATGGGAGCGTTGAATTTCAAATTCTTAAAGTCAAGACTCGGACTTAATCGGAAATCATAAAAATAATAAAGCATATTTAAGGAAATTCTTTAAAATGAAGTTACCCAACGCGTAACTAAATGAGAGGTTCAAATGTAAAATTGGAATTTCAGGACGGGAAAAGATTCTATTATTCGATGAAACAAACATTTTTATTAAAATAACATGTTTTAGTTAAACAAACAGCGACACCACTATGAATTAATTAAGATCGTTAAAACTATTAAAGCGGGCCTAAACGTTTAAAGTAGAGAAAACAACCTTTTTACCGATATCTTACGATTTCTTAAGATTTGAATAAACTTTATATTCAACGTCTAAAGTACAATTGAAACAGGCATGTAAAATTTCAACTTGATGCAAGAAGACGTTTTTACGTAGTGATGTGATAAAAAAAATTGTTTAAAAGCTACTGCGGGTGGTTAAGTTCTAAGTGTGTAGGTTTATCCAGGAAGATAAGACCCACTCTACCCTCTTCCACTTATCTTCAACTATGACATTCATCATAATTAATAATTCCTTAATATAAATATTTCTATAAAATATTATTGCAATACGCTCGCTTCAATGATAGAGTCACGCGATGCCTAGTAATTAATTTAGCAATCTCTCTAATTATATTAAGAGGCAAGAGTTCAAGGAACTCTGAGATTATATAATGTAACTGAACTAATTAAAATGTACTATATTTTGGTTGCTGTATCAATCAAAACACATAAGATTTAATTAGTAATCAAGATCTGAACATCTGGCTTAATCAAGAAAAGCCGATTCTGCTAACATTGTGTCTTCGATGGTCTCAAACCTGATTCTATAGATTTAGTCAATTCATACTCATGATAAGTTAATTAAACTCTTGGTTTTGGGTTGATAAATATTGATTTTAAGGTTTTCTAGACATAACTTCAGAGTTCAGAGTATAATCACAAATGCCACGCTAAAGTTTATAAATCGAACGTTGTAAAGAAGAAACGAAAATGAGTGCACTCCACAATTTCTATACTACAAAATCAATTTATGTGACTGATAATAACAAACCATTTACTAAGGAGCATTTTATGGATCTTACTTTAAATTAGATATTAAGAGAGTATATATGTAATAAATTTGGAACCAAATTTCAAAATCTAATGTCAACAAGATACAGGCCAAACTAACAAAAAATTGATACTCAATCAAATAGACTTGATAACAACAAATTAAGATAACTTTATACTTTTCCTCACCTTCTCCGAAGGTATATAGGAAAAAAAATCCGAAACCGAGGTTTCAGCGGATTCATCTGTTTTGGGAGTTTTTAAGACCATTTGAATAGTTTTTAGCTGGATGTCAGTCTGTCTGCCTGTGTCACGCATAACTTCCGCAGTTTTTATGCAATAGACTTGAACTTGGTACAAAAATATGTCCTTACTTGTAGTTGTGCTGCCTGGAGATTCAGAAATTTGTGACACTATTAACCCATTTGGCTGAGTCAGCAACAATTTCAAAAACTCGTAAATATTTCCGATTGAGATGAAATTTGCACCGATTATACCACTTAATAAGACGAACATTTACACTGAATTTCATTTTGAAATCAGAGGCCATATTGAAAATATTGACTTTTGAAGTTATGGAAATTAATAATATACAGGATGTTTTTCACACAGTTTTTCTCGTGAACCAAGAACCTTCGTGGATCTGTGAGGTTATATCTCTCAAGAAGATAAATAATTTCTCCATATTTCAACTAAATATCTGCCGCATTTTGGGATTATTTTGTGAGGAAAAGTTCCGAGACGTCCCGGGTCAGATTTTTTAACTTAGTTCGTAAGCAATCTCCTTTTTACATTTGTTTATTCCGGGGGGATTTTACACCCGAGGACACAGACAACTTAGGAAGGCAAATCAAACAAACCCGGGTTGAAAGATCAAACTTTTCACAATTGTGTAAAAATTACACAATCTCCTAAAAATATACCACTATTATCAAATTAATGGGAAATCAGCATATGCTGGGGCAATATCTCTCAAGCCAAGAGACTTACCCAACTGAATTACCCAAAAATTATTTTAATGTTCAAAATTTTGTAATATAGTTTGCTTTAGAACTGGAAAAAGGAACTTATATTTGATACCTATACTCTTTTCTTCCCTTAAACCTGATTTTAATCAAACCAATTTCCTGCATGCCGAACAAGAAAAACATTTTTCTTCTGTTTTTAAAAATGCGAAGAAGGCTGAATCCTAAGAAATCAGAATTTGCTTCTTTTCATAAAAAAATTATTGCTTTAATCGATATTTACTTTTTTTAAAAAATTAAGAAATAATTAATAAAACTTTATAAGTACAGGCACGAAAGCCAGAAACTGCCAATTTTAAAATAAAATTTAAGAAAATATGCTTTGATAATTATTTACGAATCAATCAAAAAATAAAAATAATTTAATGTAAACAATTGATTTGTTTTTATTAGCATTATTTAAGAATCCATGTTTTAATCACTATAGTAACCATTTATTCAGGGTATAAAGCAGCTGGTTAAGTTTCCTCTTTTTTAAAAAAAAAGAAAACAAAAGATGTTTACTTAAATCAGATCTTTCGGGTTGAGGATTTATTCGTAAGCTCCCAGTTGCCATAAATAATCCAGAGGCCGAGTTATAAATTACTCTTTAGGAACACTTAAAACACATTGTGAGGCGTGAAATCGGAATTACGAGGTACTCCGTGGGAAATTCTGCCGCGAGAATACTAAAAAGGTTCCCTCGTCCGAAATTCCCAACAGCTTAGATGGATTTATTCTCTTATCCCCCTTGGTGTCCTTTGAAAGAGATAAAACTTTTTACTTTTCTCTAAGTCTGGAAAGGAGAGTAAAATGGTTAGGCAAATCTATTAACATATTCAATGATATTTCAATTTGAATCATCATTTCATAGAAATTTATCGAGGCATTATTTATGTATCTATTTTATTCAAGTAAATAATATACTACAGGTTAAACTTCAGGGTCCAGTATCCAAACCCGACGGGTATTTGAAATGGGCCAACTCAATGAATTTTCGAGATATTTAAAGCGAATTTTATCATTTTTTATTATAATCTTATTTTTGCTTATTATTATTTTTTTAACTAGTTTGATATGTATTGTAAATTTCTACTACTCCTCTTTTAAATTAAAAAAAAATCAATCTCTAATCAATTGAGTTAGCCCGTTTCAAGAATCGTCATGTTTGGCTGCCGGACCCCATATAAAGAATATTATAACTTATGTTGATAATTGTACCTATTAAAACAGACCAATAAAGTTTAATTTTAGAGTCTAAAAATTAGAACAAGTGGATTGCTTAAAATACCTTAGTCTAATCTTCAGTGCAATTGGCAAACATTTGCAAATATTTGACATGTGTAAGCAAGAGAATTTTAGTATAGGTTCTAATCCGATATGTCGGATTGGAAAGGATTAACAAAAAACAAAAAAATAAGTATATAGGTTAATCCGATAAAAAAGAGGAGGTTGATAATTTTATATTTATATACGTATATGAAAATATATTATATATATATATATATATATATATAAAATCATTTACAAATAGGATTTATTTATAAAGGCTTGTGGCAGAATGCGATTTCTGGACCTATTGACCGCGGCTAAGGGATTTGATTTGTGTGAAAATTGTTGGCAATTTCCTTTGGTAGTTTTGTACGGTGTTCTGTTGTATTTTGAGATACGATTGTCAAAGCGGCGTGCTACCCTCCACTTCTTGTTTATATAATGATGAAGTCACGGGACCGAGGCAGGGCGAAGGGGAGAGGGAGGTTGAGGCTTCATTTCCGTTTAGTTCTAACTGATTTGCCTCCTCTGTTTCCCCGACATCCCGGGAGGCTAGGCCTGAGGCTTACCACCTCGCTAAGCCTGGGGCAGAAAGCCAGGCAAAAACTTTCACAGAGTTACTCCACCTCCTCCCCCCTTAACACCCGAGACCCAATAACCCATTTCCCAACGGGGTAAAACAAGTGAAGAAAATAAGTCTAAATATATCATTCCTGTTCTCTCCCTTATTTTCATTCTCAAACATTCAAAGTAGGCCTTTAAAAAAAAAAGAAAATAAAGGAGAAGAAAAAAACGGTATACATTTATTTACCAAGAACGCGTTTTTGCTCTAAGATATATAATCGGCCAAGTAAAAATAATAATTCATAAAAGAAGTAAAAAGGCTATTACATAAAATATATGGGAGAAAAAAGCTGCCGCTGTAATATAATTACTACTAATAAACAATTTAAGATTTATTTAAATCTCTAGATGATATAGAATAATTAGATGAAGAAAATTACACTTTTAGACTTAAACATTTGAGGAAATTTAATTTTTATATTTTTCTCATGTTCGTAGTATATGTATATAAAGAGAAAGTCTTGTGATGACGCGAAAATTCGATATTGAGATTTTTCAATTTGATATCACATTTTGAATTTACATGTTTCAAGATCTCCTGAGTCCAAAAAAGTGGTTTTTAAAAAATGTCTGTCTGTCGAGTGTGCAGACGCAGGGAGCCTAAACTACAATACCGATTTTAATGAAATTTGGCATACAGGTTCAGAAAAACCATACCCTGAGACGAAATCGAGAAATTAATTTCACTTCTAAATTGGGGGGAAAAAACATTACGGCTATTACTTTTCAAAGTAATTATAAAGACAAGAATATTTAGATTTTTACCTTGAAATCCCTTTAGATAAACAAGCAACGCGTGTCTTCTTTCCGCTTTCTCATATATGTAGAATGCATATTATATAAATAGAAAGTATTGCGATTTAAATGTAAGTTTAATATGTGAAAAATCGATTTCGGCATTTAATGGATTTTATACGTTTTAAGATAAAGTCTAAAAAACCCGTTTTAAAAAAATATATCTGTTTGCTTCTTTGCAGACTTTTGGAGCCTAAAATTTAAATTTAAACAATTTTTTTAAATAAATTTTATTTATAGTCCTTTTATTTAAAATGTAAAATTTTATTTTCTGTTAACAATAAAAAGGTAAAAATATTATTAAAAAAAACGTAAAAAGACACAAAGACTGTACATGATATTTCTCATACCAATTATCTGACAAACATCTTTCCCATATAGTGTGTCCAAAATAAAAAGGAAAGGTACCCTATATACAATATTTCATTTAACTTTTTTTATTGTCTTTACTTTTTATCTGCAGACACAATATTCGTTTGAATTTCTTGCTCTCTAGTTATTTAGACAAAAGGCTGGGCCAATTCTACGAAGATTTTAACTCTAGAACTCATCTAAGTCCCCATGTCCTTTTAATTACATATCTTACCATCATTTGTTTTAAAAGAATAAACAAGGCGGAATAAGAACATCGTTAGAACAATACCAAAAATAATTAATTCTATGCTATTATTTTAAAAAAAATACTTAATGCTTAAACTGACAAAATTTAATAAAAGGGAATAAATACGTGTTTCTTCTTCTTTTTTACTATAACAGACAAATATGGACAAAGTGGACAAATGTTTTTTAAGTTATTGCCTCATGTGTGATAAGAAACTAATAAATAGACGTAATCACAAAGACAAAACTGCACATTGTTTTTTAAAAAATATGAAACCTTAATTTACCAATTTTAATTCAGAAGGTAATCGAGGTGGTTAGAAGGTATCAGGTAACCCGAAGACATAGACCACCTAGGTGGTTCCATTGCGCCTCTGAGTTATAAGACCATATATTGTTAAAATACTATCATCATTAAAAACATTTCTGTGTTGTTAAGCATCAATATATTTGCTCATTTTATAAGATAATTCAAAGGATGGGACAAACAGTCAGAATTCATGCCGAGACGAAATCATGAACAGACATTTAATATGTTATGCATTTGTTACGAATCTTGGCCATACATCAAAGATGTGGACAGACGCTAGGGTTTTAGTATGTATTATCGTGTACATCCATTTAAAAACCTAAATCGACAATTTTATAGAATTCCTGTGAGATTCCTAATGAGTCATGGTCATGGGCGAAAGCTCCAAGACTAAAATATTTATAAATGATATTTATATTTTTTTGCAAGTAAAAAGGGTTTTACAATTTTTCGAGCATCCCAACGGTTACAAAAGGAATGTGAACATTGACCAAATTATGATATGCCTTCAAAATCAAAAATTCCTTAATCAGCGAACATTTGTTGGTCTCATGTCTGCCTCTCCGTCAACATTTTTGAGAAGGTGTATACCTTGAAAACTACTAGTCCAATATTAATGAAATTTAGATGGTATGTCAAAGTTAGCTAACACATTTAAACCCTCTGCCCTTATTGTTTCCTAAATTTTAAAATCTTTCATTATTTTGTACTTCTGTGACCATTCGTCCAGTGATAGGACGTAAGGCAGCTATGTACACACTAATTAGCAGGCGTTTATTAGATTATTAAAATGTTAAACCATTATTTAATCACCGCAGAAGCATTCACTTAAATTATTTTAATTTTGACATGAACTTATTTTTTCTCCAATTTTCATGTACCGTATTACTGGTAAATGTATTTCATTTAATATTTATATTCAGTACTCTTTAAGGTTGTTCATTGAGCCATTTAAATGCGTAAAAAAGTAAGGAATATACAAAACAGTTCTTTGAACTATTCTAACCATTTTTATCTTATTTGTGGATACCAGCTTATGAATAAACTTTAGTTAAAAAAGAGAGAAAACTTTGTAAAACACACAAAAAAGGGTTAGTGAAAGAGCAGATGAAGGGTGTATATAAAGAGGGTAGCAACCTCATGGGTTAGCAGCTTGTCCTTATACTTCCCTTTCTCTTCGACCAAAGCGTTGTCTTTTTTGCGTCTAGATCCAAAGACACAAGCTCCATAAGGTTTTCCCTTAAGGTTTTTCGGGTTTTTCCAAAGAAAAAAAAAAATGTTAACAGGATCCCGGTCACATTGAGACGAGGGTGGATATCGAAGTCTTGATGCCCGACGCTTATCACAACCCGTTACTAAAGTCCCTACAGAGGGTAGAAATCTTTTTTCCGGATGGAAGGCCCGAGGAACATTTTACTCCAAGTGAAGGCTTTAGTTTGCTGAGTATAGCTTTCTTTAACGCTTCCTCTTTTAGATCTTTCCTCAAAAAAAAAGAAGAAAGACTACTAAAAATATTATTAGAAGTCAATGATATAAAATGAGAAAAACAGGCTGGCAAAGCAGGATATTAAACTAAAAGACGGTAGTAAAATCTAAGCAGTAACGAAGTCACTCACTAAAATACCACTAAAAAAAATAAAGTCCTATCAAAAAGACACCCATTTTTGTACTACAGAAGAAAGCAATGTGAATATTTTATCTCTTATAGCCTTTTCTAAACTTACAGCCCTCTCACTTTCTAAACTATACTTAATTTATTAAATTTGTCTTAAGGGGTAAATATATATATATAATTACTCATTTTTATTTGATGACTTTTTTTAGATGGAGATATTGCATACCGTATTTTGGGATATCATCATACCTTGTTAGAGGCCTTAGTAATATAAAATCATTAAACATTTTAAACTTTTAAATCGTCTAAATATAAAAAAAATAAATGTTTTTATATATTATATAATAGTCATGATGTAGTGCCTAGTTGACACCTAGTCACATCAGACTCTCGCTATTTTATCAATTAAAAATGAGTAATTAGATACCCCGAATGACATGAAAAATTTAATGAATTCTACATGAAAAAGGGGACTAAATATATTTATATTTTATGTATAAATAAATAAAATGGATAAACTTTATTGTTATGGAACAGGTCTAAAAATCTTAAAATTTATATGTTTGGGTCAAATTTAAAAAATGTTCACATTGTTTAAAAATAAGAAATATAACAAACAGTTCTTTAAACTATCCTAAGCCGATGTTGACGAAATTTGGCATACATGTTCAAAGAAATCACACTCCAAGGTGAAATCGAGAAATGAATTTTAGCTTCAAATTTGGGGGCGGTACCCCCCAAAAACTCTAAAAAAAACTTGACATTTTTTTTTTTTCGAAATCGGTTGCGAGATTTTGATTTAAAAATTCTAAAATGCTGTTTATTTTTACTTAAATTTATCGATATAAGGAAAATATCGCCCGGGAAAAATCTAGTTTCTGAGAAAATAGCTTTCAACGAGGACTAAGAGAGGCCGGATTCGATTCCCCGCCGAGGAGAAGTTATTTTTATGATAAAACATTGAAAAAATGCTCAATATTTAAATGTACCAACGAAAACTCGATATCTAATAAATGGAAAACTCTGGGCTAAGTAATTATAAACTTGTACATGAGAAAGTTTGTTCAATTTATTTTCCTAATTAAAAAGGTTGTATTGTTAATTTTTCATGATATTATGTTCTTATTAATTAAACTACATCGCTACAAATATTTTTGAATTTTCATCTGATCATAATATTATCTATATTTTTATGAGAAAACCCCTAAAACTTATCACATAATTTAGTTACATAATAAATCACATTTCTTTAATAACTTTTTTTTAGAAAAAGTAACAGAAAAAATATCTGGTAAAAATCTAAACACAGATTAACAAGAAATTGTATTCAATAAAATTGCAAAACTTATTTCTTTTTTTGTTGAATTAAATTAGGGTTTTTACTTTACCTTGAAACCCAGGCCATTTTTCTGTTCCAAAATAAAACATGTGGGCACTTTTTTTACTTTTGTTTTAGAATTTAAACAACATAGTTAAATCGTTATCATATTTTTTTACTAGCACCTTAAACAATATTAAACAATTGTAATAATTATGAGCCCTATTGTCATTTTTTCTGATAACGAATGAAATAACTTTCAGAAATACTTATAATTATTCTAATAAAAATGTTAAAGCAAATCGAGGACAAACCCATATGTTCAATTCTTCATAAGTAATTGGGTTTAACAAGGAATTAAAAGGATGATATTTACGATATTTTCACCCCTCCTTGGGTCATTCTCAAGGTGAATGACAAAAATATTAAATTGATATTCTTGATATTTTAGGGTAAAATAAGAGAATCAATAAGATAGGTAGAAAGGTAGAAAACAGTTTCTAAATAATCAAAATTTAATCTTCTAGTCATATAGGTTAGTAATGATTTAATTTTCTATGTGGTAAATAATAAAAATGTTATTAAACAATTTTTAAATTATTTCTGATATTTAAATTGTTTAAAAATAAAAATTATTTTAATATTTAAATAAATTATGATTTTGCTTAGAGAAAGACCCACGGAGGGGTCGAAATATCTCGCGAGCTTTTTAATTCCTTCATAATATCCAACTACTCAACAAATAAAAAGAACAAAGAAACAATTTACTAATTTAGACAACAAATTCTTCTCATGTAAACTGTACAGGAGAAAAAGTGAATATTAAATGTTATAAAAATACTCATAATCAAATATTTTAGTCTGAAATTACATTTAAACCACCGAAAATTACTATAAGATTAAACTAAATACAATTTTTAACAATTTTTTAACAGTAAATTTCAATTAAAAATATATAAACCCCACCTAAATCACTACATGGAAAAGGACAATTAATTAAAAAGGGTCATAACTCATTCGTTTACTCTGTAACCAGAATGCTTAAAGCTGGTTGTAGAAACTAATATGGAATTAAATTAGTTTGAAATGCAAGTTTAAACGGAATCTAATATTTGGATGGAGTTAATCTATAAAAGTTGTTTAAACTTGTTTTCTCAGGTACTTAATCATTTATAAGTTTCTTATCACTTGATTACTGTAATAAGTCATTAAAAGTAGAAAATGTTAAAGGTTCTTATTATATTATAGAATACATATATACTAAATTTTGTCAACATATTATGATTAATTATCCATCAATTTATAAAAAGTTTAAATTTCTGATTTACGTTAGTATATTTATCAAAGTAAAATAATGTTTATATTCCTCATATTCTCTGACGAATTACAGTTTCACAGCCAAAGACAAGATTGCTTTTTGCAACCCTTGTAAAAATAAAAAATAAAAACGAACATCGTTAGACTTGTAGAAAAGATTGAAAGCTTGGATTCAGGGACTTTGTATCGGTAACGACAGAGAAAAATCATTCTCCCGTATAGCTCAGTTGAGAAAAGCGCCTGTAACGGATATATAGGAGGCCCGTGGTTCAAGTCCCGGTGCGGGCGTCTATTTTTCTCTGTATGTCTCACGTACTTAATGATAATGTATTTATTATTAAAATCCAACAATCGTAGATAAAGTACGGTACTCGTTCGAAAACGGAATTTGGTTTGCTCGTGTGGTTTTACTACCCTCGCGGTCGCTCGGGTGCAAACTCAACACTCGCATGCAAAATGCTACTTTCCGCACTAGACGCGTAATGCCTCTTCAGGCGTCTAGTGCATTGTCAGGAATAGACCAGGAAAACAGACTGTGGACTAGTGGATGAGAATGGTCGGAAAGGGAATCGTGGAAAGAATTCTATCTGGAAATGGCTAAAATAAATTGAAACTGGTTTATTAAACATAGCAGCTTTCAGTCTTAATAAGGCCATCATCAGTGCCGATTGTAGAAAAAATGTAGTTGCATTAATATAAATCGATATCCAACATGAAGTAGAATCACCGTTTACTAATTATTTTTATCCAAGGTAAAAAAATAACTGCAAAAGGCCCAGAAATGTCGGGTTTTAGGGATACAGAGAGTTTAACCGAGGTCTTTCGAATTGGAAAACTTGGTTTCTTTTTAGCTCCAATATAAACAATAAGAAAAAATAAAATAGAAAGCTATGAGCCCTTATTGCCCACCAATTAAGGGCTTTGTCAATTAAGTCTTCGGAGTAGTATTACTGTGTTTGGACGACAAACATATAAAGGCAACGTATATAAAGGCGTTTGTTTCACTTCATTGTAATAGACGGTTCATTTTGAAACGACTAGGCCGAGTATGCTGGTTAACGAACACGTATTATTTGTTAAATTTCCTACGGACATTGTGTGCACTAAAAGCACATACTTTATTTTATTACTGCAACATTATTTCTTCATAGCTTCCAAAAATGAGGTGAAGCGACAAAACGTCTTACCCCGGGGTCCAGTATTGGTGGGGAACTATGCAAAATTTGAATTTAAGAGTTGTGTATACCACACTAATCATAAATCTTTAAAACTATAACGAATATACAAGCAAGGTTACCCATGTAACACTTTATTTACGGAATTAGTTCCCCTGACACCCATAATTTAATCTGTACTAGTTTTAACTATATCGTGTTAATAGTGATACATATTAAAATAACCAGATGGTAAATGCCTACAATAAACAGTAAAAAAATAAAAGAGGAATATAAAAAAGGGTCTCTATAACAGCAGCAGAACCAATGCAATGAATGAAGCAGTGCCAAAAAATGAAAGCGAGCCCTAGTCAAGATTACTGACGTTTTTCGCAAAAACCCTCAGCGGTTGTTACTCCAATATTTGCTTGACAAAGACTATACGGACTAAACAATATAACAACAAGACAAAAGTGTGAAAAACACAATTAAAGAAATCAACTGGTTTAGTATTAGATTGTAAAATCCTGTTTAAGGCTGGTGTGAAGTCGTTATATTCATGTTTTTATTTCCTCTTTGAAGGAGTTAACTTACAAAAATATAAACTTGATGTCGGTCGCAATAAATCAGTGACAGATAAATCTGCAGGGACTTGAGAAATGATTTGTAGACTCACTTAGAAAACCATTTCTTTACTTCATCATAACCTTTTCAACAAGTTATAAAAATATATATTTAGCTAATGGACTTGTCCGAAAACAAACTTTTTACAACCTTATTCAAGTAATGTTCAATAAAAATGTAAAACGAAAGTTTTAAGTCATAAAATAAACTTTTAAATTATAAAAGAAAGTAGATGAGAAAATACTAGCACAGATGTTATCAATATAGAAAATATTTCGGCGGAGAATGAAAAATTGCAAATAATTCGTAATAAACAGCCAACAGTATTTTATTATATTGTAAATTAATGTTTAAATTTTCTAGCATGATGGAATAATATTACTTTTATTACAAAAAACTCTATCATCTTACATCTATAGCTAGTATAAACATATTTTACAATAACTACCTAACAAAAATAATGCTAGACCATATATAATCCATATTTTACTATAATAAACTTTCAACGAGACCTATTTATGCAAAAATAAAATATAAATGATTAACCATAATCTTTTTACTGACAAAAGGATTATTATGATTAAAAATGATTATTGCTCTGCATAGATCCAATATCAATTTTATCTACGATTGATACGAAATATAAACATTGTATCTCTGTTTAGATGCGTAGAAAGTGATTCATTACGTACTTGTATTCATTGTGCATGCGCGTCTCATAGTTCTGAAGAATTCCTCTTCTTTACCACCCTAGGGCGGTAAAGAAGAGGAATTCTTCAGCTTTACGCACGATTAGAGAGTTTGTTTACATTTAACAAAACTAATAACTAATTTGCTCTTTTATTAAAGTAACTGTTTATATCGAGTTTTTAGTGAAAAACAATGAGTGAATCAAGTGACTTTGACGAAAATGTGGAGAATAATACTTCTCCAGAAATAATTAATTCGGCAAAAAATACTATTTAAGAATGAATGCCATCTTTATCAAGAGAGAGATACGAACTTACATATAGCAAGTTCATTTTTTCTTTATATATTATTTAAATCTAACAATCGTGGATAAAGTACGGTACGCAACTCGTGCGAAAACAGCATTTTGCATTGGTCGTGTGGTTTTACTACCCTCGCTGTCGCTCGGGTGCAAACTCCACACTCGCATGCAAAATGCTACTTTCCGCACTCGACGCGTAATGTACTATTACACCAAAGAGTTATATTCCAAACTTTACCATGAAACTTATATTATAGTCTCGTATTTTGTAAATATATTTTACGAAACTAGTGGGATAAACAAAGTTTTTTCTTTAGACCGTACCTCACTAACTCTCTCCTATTAAGTTTTACATGAACAAATCATTTAATCTATATTTAACCCTCTTCAAAATCAGCAATCACCATGAAATTTGGCAGAGATATATCCGATTGTATTACGCGATAAATAAACAAATTTCCAGATAAATGTAGAGTAAATTTTGGTGGTTAGATTCAGGAATTCAACATTGACGACCACTGACAGCTAAGTGAGGTTAGAAAAATTAATTATAGGTCACTAAAGATAAAAACGTGGGATGTAATCACCAGTTTTTGTTGATAGCGATCTGTTGGTAGCATTTCACGTCTATATCTTTAGTGACCTACTCATATACTGTGATCGTTCGTAGTACTGTGGCTGTTAAAAATATTATTTTTTCCTTTTAAGTGCATGATTTATAAAAACGTGTTTTTTTATTTTATATATCTACGGATCTTATAATGCAGGTATTCGTGTTAGAAAACTACATAACAGCTAACAGCATCGTTACTAATATCTACTTTTTATGGTCCACGTCCCTATAATAAATTTGCCCTTAAAACGAATTTAATAGTTTTCATCTTAGTAAATTATGTCTGCGGTAGTTAAGACATAACGTCCAAATCCTATTTAGTATCATTCATACTTCTTCATTACCAGCTTAATCTTGATACCACCGAGTAAACCCAAATGTTAGTCCTAGAGTATGAATCGTCGGTACACAGTACTAACCAGTCTATATAAACCTGGGTTTAAACCGCAAGGGTATTAATGCAGCCCCTATGCCTTACAGCTTAATCCTGAGCTTTAATCCTCACGCTGTTATTCCGACCCCCTTATTAATCCCAAGCCAAATCTCATACCTTCTCTTATCCTTCATTAACCTAATCCTGACTTAACTTGATCACTTGAATAAATACAGGCATTTCAACATATGAGTATAACAGATTTGTAATTGTGAATTTTGTAAAACCATTTTTATAATTAAATACATGTTCACTTAATAATCTATGGAAAACGAATTAATTTTTGCATTTTATATTGCCAGCATATTTTATACCTTAATTACATTTCATATTAATATATTCTGCTTATAAGTAATTAATGTTTTATGTTAGCTGAAAAACATTAAAACACAACCATTGGCTAATTAGAACAACCAAAATTGGGCTAATTAATAGTTTTCACGTTAATAATTAATGCAATGATAATAGAATTTTGGATATCAAAATCACAATTGAACTATTTAATTGTCTTAAATAATTAAATTATGATTTAGATATCATAATTAAATAAGTGGAAGTGTAGAATAACAAAAAACGGAAATCTTCTCCACAAAATCACAAAATAAATTTTTACTTCACAAAACTAGTTATCGGCCTCTCGGCCATTATCAGTGGCGGTAAAAGGTAAAGGAAAAACCCGACGTTGTCACATGAATACAAAAAACAATTCTTTGAGAGGATCTGTAAACCTATATTAAAGTTAGTCCAATAATAAATTGTCAGCCAATTAGTGGAACATAGCTTCCTTGTGCCCCATTATAGGATAAATAGTCACTAGAGTAAAATATAATTGTCTGGCAATGTCACTGTTTCAATGTCCAGTGAGGTCACATTTTTGTATTCAATATTTAATTCACCTAGAACGAATTGTCCAAATCCTGCAGTCACCATAAGAAAGAAAGCCGATGCACCTTTCAATGGTTCCAAGCTAAATGAAGTCCTAAATGTTTGTTTTTGTCTTAAATCTATCTATCCCGACAGAAAATTCAATTCAATCCTTATCCCACCATCCTAATCCTCTAGCAAGACTCCTATCCTCTTTGTATATTCTAGGTAACCCTACAAGACGTTTGAAGAGGCTATGCAAAGATCTGTCATAAATATATCTAGTACTAACTAATAATTATTATGTTATCTGATTTTACACTACTTTATCATATTTAGTTAACATAATATCTATTTCTCAACTCTTATTCTTATATTAAGTATTATTAATCAACATAAACATTAATTAAGTATCTTGTATCATAATTATTTTTACTATTCACTGCCAAGAAAGTATTCTAAAATAGAAGATTGTCTTCTTCAAGTTATTCCATTTATAATATAAGATAGCACACTTATTTCAAATTTGTAGTTCCATTAAGTCATCTCTAGTTTTATACAAGTACGGTGAAAGATTCTTCGAGGGAGTTAAAATACAGCATTTTAAATCAACTGTCTCTAGATTAAGAGTCTTAAGTAATCCAGATCTATACCACTAAACAAATTCAATTATCAACTATACCATACTTACAATAAGTATTGACTTTTGACAGCGCGGTAAAATCGAAAAAAAGTGGAGGGGCAAATGAGAGCACTGGATTTTGAATTCGAGAAGGTAGGGCCAACTAGACGAATAAAAATGTCACTGGCCTTAATCCTTCTATAGGCCTATAGTAGCTTTATAGTTACTTCACAAAGGTTGGCCAACCTGAATGTCAAAAGTTAATACTAATTATATAGGAATATAGTTTAATTTGTTTTAATGTTAACTAAAAACACTTCAGCCAGTTACTGTGGCACAGAGCTGCCTCGCGTTACATCACTGGGCATGGTGTCACATGATTATAATTTAAAACTATAATCAGATATGATAAAAAAAAAAGTATAGTTTACTAGTGTCTTAATGTAATCTATATACATTAATGTGTGACCTCACTGGCGCTGGGAATTGAAAAGTGATTCTCGTGACATCATATTTATCTATACTTAATATGAAATGTTCACCGAAGATTTAAATAAGTATAGGACCATCCGTGAGCTAATTTTGTTCAAATCGGAGAAGTAGTTTTTAAGATATAGGCGTTCGCAAAAAAAGCGTAACGGACATACCGACGGACAAAAAGAAAAATATGATCCCTGACAGCAAAATGCAATTATGCCAAACAATTTGTTCTTCAAATGATCAAAATTCATCCGTACAACCCACCATATTGCTTGTACCATATCAACCGTAATATTTTTGCTGGCAAATATTTACAGACAGACATGGAACCAAAAATGTTCTCTGATGTCTAAAACAGATTGCACTGTCGAAATTTTTGAAATCAAATACATTTAAAAAAGTTTGTCCTTTAGAACGATCACATCGCTTCCGTTACCTTCGGTAAGCTCGGAAGCAAAAATAAGTAGTTGGCGTAAGCAAAGATTTACCTTTTTTTAAAAAAAATATATATCTAGAGTAAGCTAACATTTAAAATTCTGAAAGAGTTTCTCCTCTAAAGGGCACGTGATAGCCATGTTATTTGAAACGGAAACATGTGCTATCTTTTTACTCTACATATCCTGGATCCTTTTTAAAAAGTTGTTTTTTTATTCGACTTTGGGATTTATTCATGAATTCATTTAGAATGAACACAAATGGATTTCATTATATTTAAGTAAAATAAGACCTAATCCTAAAGATAATGCACACACACATACATACATACATTCATACATATATGTATATCAGATAATTGTACAAAACTCTTTTCTTCAATATATATATATATATATATATATATATATATATATATATATATATATATATATATATATATATATATATATATATATCATAGTATGACGAAGTACAACGAAACTATAATTTTTTTAAATATTTACAAAGGAAACGAAATGCATTAAAATGTCGCTAAAAAAAATGCAGCTTTATGCAACGCATTAATGTATTAAACTCTACAAAATGTATTAACTATTAAAATAAATCTATTTAAATAACAATAATATGTTTCATCTACGATTTACACAAAATATAAACATTTTATCTCTGTTTAGATGCTGTAAGAACTAAGCACTAAGTTCGCAAGAATAAGACGAGAGCTTCTTTTTCCGTTGGAATCAAAAACCACTTTCCAAAATAAAACTATATTTTTCTCTTTTACAAAAAACTTGACATTCATAAACAAAACAATTACCTTGACAACAACAAAAAATAAATAAAACAAAAATAATAATACAATTAAATAAATACCCCAAATCCAACACACTCCCACCTAAATTAACTTCCAAGTTAATTTACTTTAAGTCATGCGTCTCGGGAACCATCTCCAAAGGGTATATCTTCCTCAGGGGACGCAGTACCTCCCCCTTAGCCGTCCGCAGCCGAACCACTCTTACGTGGCCATCTCGACCAGGGATTAACTCCTTTACTCTTGCAAGTGGCCATGAGATCCTCTTCTTTGACTCATCTTCAACAAGCACCAAATCTCCCACGATAAGCGTTCTCTTTTCTCCCTTTATTTTAGGACCATGTACTAATTGCCCTAAGTACTCAGATCGAAACCTTCGTCGAAATTGTTCTCGTAGAAGTTGCCTCCGCTTGGCACGCCGATTCAACATATGCGAATCCACAATGTCGCATTCAGGAAGCCCAGATTCTTTCGGTTCTTGTAAAAATGTATTTGGTGTGAGAGGTGAGAGGTCTGTAGGATCTTCGGAAACGTAAGTTAAGGGTCTGTTGTTTATAACCGATTCACAATCGCACAGCACAGATAGCATCTCCTCGTAAGTTAGACTCGCTCTACCAAGGATCTTCCTAAGCAATGCTTTCATAACTCTAACTAATCGCTCCCACCATCCTCCCCACCACGCTGCGGACGGTACGGAGAATTTCCACATGATGCGTTTTTCGGCACAGTGTTTACCTACCTGATCCCAGTCTATGTTTTTAAATGAATTATTTGCTCCTACAAAATTCCTACCATTATCCGAATAGATAACTGATGGACGTCCACGTCTAGCCACAAATCTCCTAAGAACCTGTATAAACATATCTGTAGAAAGAGAAGATACTAACTCAAAATGGACAGCCCTATAGACACCACAAGTAAACAAGCAAATCCAAGTTTTTACTCCTCCTTTCAACAAGATTGGTCCAGCGTAATCAACCCCTGTAACTTCAAAAACTCGGGCATCCCGAATCCTATCAGACGGCAATGGACAGGGATCAGTAGTCAAAGGTTTGACCTCTTGTTTTTGACAAATCACACATTTTCGATAAACTGATTTAATAGTGCGACGTCCTCCTATTATCCAGAACTTTTCCCTCAAAATACTCAAAAGACCTTGGACACCAACATGACAATTTTTAATATGTACAGACCTAATTAAAAGAGAAACAATGAAATGATTTGACGGAACTACAACTGGCTGAACAAAATTTAGAGAATCTTTAAGTGCTGTAATCTTCGTACTTAGTCTAATTAAACCTAAACTATCTACAAATGTATTTAAACCCTCAATATTATTATCCTTAACCTCTGAAAAGGATTCTTTCTGCACAACTTTTAATATACATATTTCTGCTGATTCGAGTTCATTGACAGTAACACACCCGTACACTTTACTTTCTTTATATTTACAATTATGTACAAAACGAAGAACTAAAGCTAATACCCGTAACACCTTATAATAACAATCAAATCTTTCAAAAGTTTCACTAAACGGATTTTTCTTTACATTGCTACCTGAATAGACAATCCCTTTTTTCAACTCCTTTTTTACCTCTAATTCGTTAATATCAGCGACAGCAGGGGGCCAAGTAGATGAATGACCATTCAACCAAGAAGGTCCCTCCCACCATTTAGATTTTAAAAGAGTTTTTGTTGAACACCCTCTAGATGGCAAATCAGCTGGATTCTTATCTCCGGGTACAAATCTCCACCTGCTTCCATCAGTTAAACTCTTAATCTCCCTTACTCTATTACTCACAAAAACACCCCAGACATCATTTCTTCCTATCCAAGCCAAAACAGTCGTCGAATCACTCCAAAAATGATACTCACAATCTTTGATGTAAGAACATGTTTTTACTGAAGAGTTATACAATCTAGCACCAACCGTGGCTGCTAACAACTCAAGACGTGGTATCGTTATTCGCCCATCACTTGCCTTAGCTTTCTTCTTAGGTGCAATACGAGATTTGGCTTGTATTAATTGCACTCTAACTCCACTTAATCTCTCAGCTCTAATAAATATAACTGCTGCATATGCATTTATGCTTGCATCACAAAATGTATGTATGCTTAACTTACATTCGTCTAGAATATGACCCGATAACCATCTAGGTATCTTCACATCAGCTAATGCTGGTAATTCTTCCATCCAACGCTTAAAAAAATTACACGTCTCACTATCTACTTCCTCATCCCAGCCTAATTTCTTTTTTATTGTATTTTGCAGTAATATCTTGGGTATTACAGCAACTGGGCAACAAAACCCGATTGGATCAAATGGTCTGTGAACAAATGAAAGAATTTTTCTTTTTGTGATAACGCCAACCTCTAACTGACTAATGGACTCCGAACTGATACCTAAAGTATCGTCCAATCTGTTCCACTTTAGACCTAATACTTTTGTTTCTTTGACTTCATCAAATTCATGCCTATAGTTTGTAGTTTCCCAAGCTCTAAGATCAAATTTTCCTTCTGACATAAGTTCTTTTCCTTCTGTGATAAATTGTTCTAATTCCTCAACACTATCAACACTAGTAACGCTGTTATCCATGTAAAAACTATTCTGTAATAATTTAACACTTTTTATACTATAATTCGCTAAACCTAAATTACATTTTTCTATACATTTAGTCAAATGATATTCTATAACTGCTTGCAACAAAAACGGACTACAAGTTATACCAAAAACAACTCTTCTATGCCTAAAATATCTAAGAACCCCATTATTATCTGTCCATAAAAATCTTAAAAAATCCCTATCGTTTTTACATAAACTTACTTGCAAAAAGGCACGTCTAATATCAGAAATAACTCCTAAGCGAAACAATCTAAAACCTAACAAAATATTGGGAATATTTTCAATCAAATTAATACCTTTTTCCAAACACTGATTAATAGATGGTGATGGTTTGCATCTGGTACTGGCATCAAATACTGGACGAACAGGGGTAGAACTGCCTAACTTAATAACATGTCGGTGAGGTAGATAGTGCCCATAGTTCCCAACTTCATTCTTAGGTATTTCTTCGATAACGCCTTCGTCAACCCATTCAGTGAATACCTTGGCATATTCTTCGTAGTAGCCTTCCTCCTTCAGTCGACTAACAGTTGTCTGCAATCTTTTTAAAGCTATCTCATAATAACTAGGAAGAGGGTCATGTCCTTCCACCCATGGCATCTGAACCTCATAACGTCCTTCTTCATTAACTATAACGGATTTTTGAAAATGGTCCTTTACTTGATCTTCCAGTTCTTTTCTAGACTTAGCCTCTATAGGATCCCTTATACCTATAACATCTAGGTCCCACAGCTCTTCAGGTTTCATCTGGGACAGCATTGATGTTATTACATTTGATCTTCGACTTTCTGAAATGCGGCCCATGACAGTCCAGCCAATATGCAACTCCACTGCAACGAGTCCATTTGACAACTCAATCTTTCTTCCGGTAAGCAATTTTCCTAAAATGTCGGCTCCAATTATAACTTCAATGGGACCTGCCTCATCCAGGCCAGCTATATTGATGTTATTACGGCTTAACTCTTCCACCCATGGCCCAGACACAACAGGAACCACATCTCCACATAGCTTCTCTTGTGATAATGCTTGAAAATTACAGTAATAACTGTCGTCTATATTACCTAGCCTGACTTTATAGCAATTGTGATGAACTGGCTTTGTTTCTACACCTCCAAATAGTGAGTGAATAATAGTCACAGAGTCTTCTATAACATACTTCATCTTCTTTGCCGTTTCCTGTAAAATATATGACCTTTCTGATCCAGAATCTATGAGAACTCGAACTTTGATCTTGTCCTTTTTTCCGATCATCGAGACAGAAACGGTTTGCAGAAAAACATTTCCCATTGAGTAGTTTGTAAGTGCTACCTCTTTCTTTGGTGATAATTTGACAGCTTTTTCTTCTTTTATTGGTACCGCATTTTGATACACTTTTGGGCACATAATAGCTAAATGTCTTAGTCCACAGTTTTGACAAACTACTTTCACCTTACACATCTTTGCCGTATGGTTGAACTTTAAACAAATATAGCATCTTTTCTTCTGCCTAATTATGTCATTCTTCTGGTCAAGGGACATATTCTTAGCAGTTTCACATTCCGATGAAACGTGATCTAATTTACAGAATATACAGTAGAGTTTTATTTTTGAATTAACTAAGGTTGCAGCAGTAGGTTCAGTAGAAAATTCTGGTTTCTGTTTTAAATTCTGATGCTTCACCTCATAGTTCTTTCCCGTTGAACCTACGTTACTAACACCAAATCCTGATTTTGCTAATTCAATTCGCTCTTCCGCTTCTACTTCGTTCTTTAAAAACCTCATCAAGCTTTCGAGCCTCCTATTAGATAGAGATTCTTTAGTACTTTCATTAATTGAAGCACTGACTCCACTTCTCTGCCACACCCGCAAAATTTCTTCAGGCAAACTGGATTCAATAAGGGGCAACAACACAGCTGCAAACTTATCATTGTTGATGCCTAGTGATTCTAGTGATCTTAAGTGGGATTCCAAACGATCATACAACGAGACAAGATTTTGATCTTTCACTTTTCCCAAAGCATTTTGAAGGACTAGCTTCAACAATTCTCGGATATAGACTTCTATCAGTAAGTCATCCCTTCCATAACGAGCCTTCAACGCCTCTATAACTTTAGGGTAGTTCTCCGCAGTAGGCGGATAACTTTCCACTAACTCTCGAGCCTTCGACTTTACTACAGTAGCCTGAAGTAGGTACTGAAACTTATCTTCGGGTCTTAGGTTCGCATCATCATTAACTACTGAGAAAAGCGACCAAAATGGTAAATACTCAATTAACTCTCCACTAAACTTTTTCAACTCTATTTTTGGTAAACGGCATTTTGGTACTGAAGTTACTGAATTTTGAGAAATATCAGACTGATTTAATTTTGAATTATTACCAAAAATCTGTTCGTCTAAAAGATTTTTTACTCCGGCAAATTTAGCTATATAAACATCAGATGCGTCAAAATTTTGAAGAAGCTCCTCTTCACTACACTTTGCCTCAAGCATGGCTTCTACTATTTTATCTTCTACTTCTTTTAATTTATTATAGCGTTCTTTTAATACCACAAATTGTTGTTGGATTAAATTTTGCTCCCCATTGTTCTGAATTAAATATTCAATATTTGTTACCTGCCTTGTCACTGAAGCTCTCAAAGTTGACCGCAATACTTTAAGCTGGTCCATGTCTATTCTTGGAGTCACGGTCGCCACAAAAAATGTAAGAACTAAGCACTAAGTTCGCAAGAATAAGACGAGAGCTTCTTTTTCCGTTGGAATCAAAAACCACTTTCCAAAATAAAACTATATTTTTCTCTTTTACAAAAAACTTGACATTCATAAACAAAACAATTACCTTGACAACAACAAAAAATAAATAAAACAAAAATAATAATACAATTAAATAAATACCCCAAATCCAACAGATGCGTAGAAAGTTATTCTTTTCATAGTTGTATTCATTGAGCATGAACCTCCATAATTCTTCTTTTTTCCGCCCTAGTGCAGAGAATAATACTCCTCCCAAAATAATTAATTCGGCACAAAATACAACTAATGAATTAATGTCATCTTTATCGAAAGAAAAATATGAACTTACATACATGAAGTTAATGATTTTTTTTTTTTTTCTTTATTTATTATTAAAATCCAACAAACCTCTTCTTCTCTACTCGATAAATATATTATATTACTTTTCCATGAGTTTAAATACGATTGATTCCTGATTTGGGATTTAACAAGTTAGGTGTTTCCATGAGTAATATTGTATCCGTAACCATGTTTTTTTTTTATTACGTATTTTGACAGATTTTACTACAGTTTCAACAGAAATACGCTAGGTGGGCTCACACATGTCAGGATCGAGTTCAGGTGTTTCCATGCAACTCGATCCAGATACAATCCCAGAATTTAGTGTATTGTAACGGGATCGGTATCGTATTTAATCCGTATTTATTGAATCTAGGTTTATATATATTCCTTTATTCCGTATTGAATTTGTATTCAATCCGTATTTAAACATCATGGAAACGTAGTAATAGTGTATGCCTAAACATCTTTTGGATTGAGGCTTAACTTCCAAGAGGCATTTCAGTGGTATAGAATCTTGTTGATGAAAGGAAATACTACCTTTGACTAACTGGTATCGGACAATGTGAATGGGCTGGACCGAGATCTGTCCTTGGTCAGCTCTGACCGTGACCGAGGTTGTGGATCCACCTTAACTGGTCCTTTATATTATTTAAAATGCATGCTAATTCTGAATAAATTAGAGACTTACATTATTATTTTTACTCTTTTATCAAGCCATAAGAAGGGGAATTGTAGCTCTCACAGTCTGTATAATATATTCATTGTGAAGTCAATATCCAAATAAATCAATTAAGGCAATATTATAATGACATTTATTCTAGAACAAAACAACAACAATACTTACAAAAAAAAAAAAAAACACTAAAATACAATCCTTTCTAGAGAAGTGCCTGGAACTCGATTATATAGAAATGCTGTGACACACTTATATAAAAAAAAAACTATGTAAAATAGGCAAAAATGTAATTCTTCTAATAACGGCAGTACTAAAAAATATATTCCCCATTCTACAACCACTTAAACTTCTTACCATATCGTTATTCCCACCCATTTAATGTGGAAATATGGCAGACGATTTAAGTTGCTCTAATGATGATGGCAAGCTATTATCTAGACTGCTAGAAGCTCTTTATCAGTATAAAAGGCTAACGCTGTTTGTATTAAAAACGTTACTTTATTAAATTGCCTTTTCTGAGTAGATAGACGGTTGCCATAAACACTTATTGAAGCAGCTACAACTAGCTTTTACTATGAATTGCGTTAAATATTACGATTGTGTGTACTCGTATTATAAGACCAACATAAACTAAGACAATATATATGACAACATGTAACGAGAAAACGACTTATGTGGTTAGATTCGTATTTACATGGACTACAAAATAGAATATTTTAAAATCAAAATCGAAGTTTTATCTGAGTTTTTGGGAGTCATTATATGTAAATGAAAAAGTTCTAATTTTTAGTATATAAATTCTAAAATAAATTTATTATGCTCTAGTAATTTATCTGCTCTCTCCTAAGGAATCTCTTAAGGATGTTCAGTTCGCCTATTCACATATTGTATTTTGTTTTACAGTAAAAACTAACAAGAAGCATGACATTATTAAAAATAGGATCTTTCATGTTCTTGTAAGATAAATGTAACAAGGGAGCGTAAAAAATAGTAAAATTTCACTCAATCCATACTTCTTTCTTGTATATAATATAAAGCTCGGAAAAAATCCCTGAATCTACTCTATTCTTCGACCATTAAATAAAAAGGTCATTCTTGTACCTTGAACATCGATTGGACGTTGGACCACTTCAAGTGGAATTGGGGCCACGGGCAATGAAATCGTACAAAAAAAAATAACTTAGTAGCAAAGGAAGTAAAGTAGAGAGATAAAAAAATCTAAGGCTCCATGAGATAGAAAGGGGGAAAAAACTAAAAAGGATTATGTTATAGGCTGTCCAACACTAGCTGGCTTGGCTCCCAGAAATATTTTTCCGCTCCTTCCCTCTTCTTCAACAGACATTGTAGCCCTAAAAAAAGATGGCCTGAAGGGACTCAAGCTTAGTGTGGAAAAAAGAAAAAACTATCCTTTCGATTTATATAGATGAAGAGACACCGGCAAAAGAGTCAATAATAGTATAGAAGGGACTTTTTTTCTGCTCTTTAAATACTTTTTTAAAGAATATATAGAAGCGATATAAGCTTATAAGCTGTATATTATATCAGGTGATTGTCCGACACACAAACCCCGTGTCGTCAATTGCATATATAGTTTTATAATCCCTTTGGAAAGCCTTGAACACGGGCAGTTGCACCACAGTGTTAAGTCAGTAAGAAATTAACATTGTTACTTCACCAAAACCCTACATGACGCGGTCACCTCCGGAAGACCAAGAGCGTCATATTGAGGCAAACCGCGAAAGCCTACGTAATAGTATAATATTTATTAGTTTATATTTAAACAATAAAAAAGAAAATTTGCTCGACACTACTAACTTTCAAACTGAACTTTCCCGTACACATAATCACCTTGTCTAGTGTTTTACATTTATTTAGTTGTAAATTCGTTGTTAAATTTAAATTAAATAAAAAGTTGATCAACAGTTGCAGCATTGATCTTTTTCATTTTACATATGTAAGTATAAATTTAAAGCTTAAACCCAATAATACCAACCTTGATCAATATTTTTAAACAGATGTAAATAATATTTGGTATAATAACAAGTGGTTGTTTACTTATTCGTAAACAACAAGTAAAGTATTAACAAGAATCCCCCCCCCCCCACAAACTTCTCGATTTCTCCTCGCGGTATGAATTTTTATTGAATTCGGTTTATTAGTTTAGGCTCCACGCTTCAGTACAGACGACAGAGAATAATTTTTAAATACAGCTTTATTCGACTCAGGGGACCTCAGAAGGAGTAAATCTATCAAAATCTCAAAATAAAATTTCCGCGCTATCCGCAATACTTAATCCTTATATATGTACAACTTATATGAGAGGGTTAAAAAGTATACAATAATAGTAAACATTACTAAGTTAAGTTGAATAAATTATAAAAATTATTACCATTTGAAATTTCTCTAACTAAAAATGACGAAATGAATTACTAAGATACAAGTCTAATATAATCCGACGGATAATTTGAAGAGAAACTTTCTGGTTAATCCAGTTCTAGTTATGAAAGATAAGAAAAATATGAAGGTGTATCAGGTAACACTGAACCAGAATGCTAAGCACACGAGCATCGTATAACTGGGAAACATCCAAGCATCAGACGCATTATGCAAATGTCTAAAGCAATTACCAACGCTCGGTTTGCTTGCAGACATTGGGAGATAACTCGGATCTAATGTCTTCCAACATATTAATATTAGCCGTTTCAAATAACCACACAACCTCACATGATAGTGCATGATATTGAACATTAAACAAATGCAATAATGTTACCACATTTGTAGTGAAAAAAAACTAGTTTAAAATACTTAGCAATAATCCCTTTATCGCCTTTTAGTACCACCACACAGTATTAGCCGCGATTGTAAGAAGCAACTTTTAAATACTCTGTACGCAGAATTGCACAACCTGAGCGAATATAGTAACTGTTTGGTAAAGGTCGCTATACCTCAATATGGTGTGAGACTTTATTTAGTGTTCATTTATGAAAAGTTTCGCATCCGATGCTACGAACATGTATGTCTAGTAAAAATACAACCATACCATTGATCTATATGAGAGTATTAATTCTGCCAACTCTCCACCATCTTCGGAAATCGTTAAGTCATAAGAATTCAGTGGTTCAGTGAAACCAAGCGGTTAGCAATTAACTGATCCCACAACATCTGATATCTGATTCAAATCCTAAAGATAAGAGACATGTTTCCCATTGATGACTGATGACCACCAGTTTACGTAGACATGCAACGTAAACCAATTCATCAACATGGCCAAAATGTCCATATCTTGCGTTGAATTTGACCATGCTCATTCATCACTCATCACAATGGACATTACAATTCCTTAGTGACAATTATTTCTACCCCTACTAATTATACATCTTGTGAGCTATCCATTCAAAATACCTTCTTTATATTAGGAAACATGAAAATAGAGTCTCTAGATCAATAAATTTGTTTGTAAACAATTTATAACTTACAGAGTTAGAATAAAGTTGGCCAAAAAGTCCAACAATCACAGCAAATCTATTTATCACAATAATTTTCAATGTTATTTCTTTAAAACCAACTCTAACTGATGTCATCAAGAACTATATCTTAAATAAAAAATAAACTATAGATTTCTAGATAATATTATATCAAAATATAAAAGGGTTTTCTTAGTTAAGAGTAGGAACTCAAATATGGAGTGGAACTCACTTCCAATATGGAATTAATAACCTGGTCGAGGGTAAAATATGGTGCCCACGTTAATGTCCCGGAAGGCGTCAACATAATTGACTTCTTCGATGTTAATAGATGAAAAGAAAATATGTATAATACTCTTGAAAATAGTAGAAGCGAGGTTACCATGCAAACATCCGTGTGGCAGCAATCAGGGTCAGGAAAAAAACGTACCTTTCCTTGGTGTATCAATTTTTCTTTGATTAACCTTTCCAAAAGGACGTGTGGATATTTCAATAATAATTTGTATACAATTTTTAGATTTTAGACTGATGTTTAACTTTTATAATTTATATACCTAGATCATTTTTCAAGACATAGTCATTAACATTTATATAGTCCATAATGAACCGAAAAGAGAGATGCTAAGTACGAAAATTGGAGACATGCAAATTTGCGAACGAAGAGACCTCGTGCTTATTATATGAAATATTAGGGAGTATCAATCTTAGGGAGTGCTCTTGACAGAAATGTAAATAGAAATCGATTATGCACAACATATTTTCCCTACCGAGATACTGCGTCGTTAACGATGTTTTACGTGCTTTATATAAAGCACCAAATGTAGAATAAGATATACTTTTTTAAGGGTGTTGCTTCCTTGAAAATAAATTATTTTTACTTAAGTAATTTTTTTTTTATTGTAAAAAATGAAAGCTAATTAAATACAGAGTGTTATGTACGGCAAAGCGCAATAATATCAAACTGGGATAAGTTTGAATTAAATAAAATTAGATGTATATATATATATGGAATAGAAATAACATTGAGAGTAAGAAAGTGAACTTGACAGTATAACTGTGACTACAAAAGACTAAGACTCGAGACGAGAGATTTTTTTATAAATGAAAAACAGTCCCAAACCCACACTAGTTTACAGACCTTACATGTAGTGCTATGCATGTTTGAATACACTACAAAGAGTTTCTTTGATTTTAGTATTTTTAATATTTAATTTTATTATGTTCATATGAAGTATGTACTCCATCTGATTACACAACCGGATTTTGGGTACAGACGATATTTCTGACTAACTGAATGTAACTCTTGAAAAAAACTAACTAGCCTATTAGTAGGGCTTGAAATGAGTCAAATAGGTTTTTTGGTACTTCTTTAGATTGTTACTCCCTTATGTTTTTTACAAAACCCCTCCCTTTTGTCAAATACAAAAGATTTTGACTAAATAAGTATTAAGACAAAGAGATGTTTAGTTCAATATACCTTGGGATAAAGGAATATCCCACTTCTGTTTTTATAAGGGGAGTAACAATCTAAAGAAGTGCCTTTTTTGGATCCAATCTCTCAAGCGCCAAAAAAAGGATTTTTTTATAGTTTTCCCTGTTAACACTATGAAGATCAAACCGAATAAAAAGTATCATTTCTGTAGAGGATACTTAAGAGATGGTACACTACTCTGAACTTCTTTTTCGATCCGAAACCCTTCCAAGTGGAGTTATAAATCTCCAAAGTTGAGTTATTTCCAAAAAAGATTTTTTAGAGGTTCATCCATTCATTTTTTGATGTGGGGAGGGTTGGAAATGATATGGGGAGGGTCAATGAAAATTTTTACTGGTATACCGCTTTAAAAAGGTAATTTAAAAAAAAAAAAAATCCTCCTATTAACAAAAGCATTGATATTTTCTCGAATTTGGGGTGATCATATTACTGACTAAATACAAAGTAAGAGAAAACTTAATTCAATTGTAATTTAATAATTACTGACCTTTTCATATGAATACCCCGAATTCGGGTTCTACCTAATACAGACTTTTTTATTTGTAAAGATTTTTATTTATGTGTAAAGAAGCGTTCTTGTTTTATAATATGGCAATTGATATTAACTCCATGTGCGCACCTATTCTATGGACTAAAATGTATATGCATGAACAATAAAGAGTATATACATATATACCTACATCACTAGTTTGATCAGACGATCTGAGGTTAAAAAAGTTAGAAATGTTAGCAGGGAATTACTATGTACTTTGGCCTTTCACAGGTAATGAGCCCAGTTGTTAGTTAAGCTTGGTAGTTAATTAGCATAAAATCTATATTGAGTGAAATGTCAGATGCAAAAAGGAAAAAATTGTTGTGCATAAAAGTCGAAATTTCCTCGATTAATTTTGGTTGAGGAAATTTGGTATTTGGATATTAAAAAAAAATTATTTTTTTACAGATTACAACGCCTCCAAGGGGCAAAATTTATACACTGTTAGCTAACTTGTCGTTATTACATTATAAGAAATAAGATGTATTACCTTGAAAAAGACCTTCTAAAACTGGCAAAATGGCACATAGTCTGGACATCTGTGTGAAATTCCTGAAAAATAAGAACAAATGTAACAAATTAGTTGTTAAAAAAAAAAACAATATAATATGTCTATAATACAAGTAAGGCACGCGTTTCACGTATGTACGTAAGGCGATAGTAACGGGTTTCTGTACGATTAAGTTAAAATTATTACAGTGTAAAATTTTAATAGTTGCATATTTTTTTTCTACACTTCCAGACCTTTAAATTAATGTAAAAAATGTCATGGTGACTACAATTTTGTTTTAGTCGCCCGCCATCTTGGAGATATTAAGTGAGAAAACTCCAAGAAGGGTACAGTTGTCACAAATGCCGAGACGCTCCTGGGTGCCGAATTTCAATTTGATTTGTTCCTAGCTATTTATGAATTGAGTCCTAGTAGTTTATGAATTGAAACATGCCAACGGACAGATAGACAGAGCCGTTAAATAAGGTTCCTTTTCGTACTTCGGACAGAAGCCTAATACATAAAACAAATCTCAAACTAAAAATTATTAGACAAAAGGTTTAAGGAATAGAAAAAAGACTCTTACTATTATTTGATGGGAAAATAATACATAAAACACACTTAGTGCATTCATCGTGTTTCTTAATCTTCATTGTAGTTTACACTATGAGGTACTATCTAAATTTTCTCTGTAAACCCGAATCAGAAGAGAAATAAAGTGTTTTTGAGACACTTTTTCCAGCTATACCAGTCTCTATAAACATCAATCGTATCTAGGGTTTGATTCCTAGATAGATAAGCAAATATCATACTAATGGTCTCTAAAAGTATGTGTATGAAGACCCCATTCACACTATGTAATTTTATAGAGGAGAGACTTTGCGACTTTCTCCACCCTCCCTGCCTGAAACATCCTCCTTTAAAAAGGGGTAGAGGGAGATCAAAATTCCTCGAACAGTATCACATCGGACCGTACCGTGTAAACGCCTGAACATGTTTCTGTTTAAATTCATCAATATTGAAATTTTGAACCATAAAAAGACTACATCATATACCTACTAGCATTCGCACCACAAGCTAGGAATCATTGACACTACCATAGTGCAAATATATTAGATTAAATGTAGGCCGTCATGAAATAAATTACATTATATTTATTAGTTTTATAACGGAAAATGGCACTGCTGAACTTAATAAAATAATAATATCGCAGATAAAAAAATAAATTAACGCATTTTGTTATATATTAGTACTCTAAATTATTTGAAACATAATTAGGTAAGGTTGAGGTGAAATAATTGTATGAATAAATTAAGCTACATCGCAAAAAAAATGAAAAATATGTTGTAGAAATAATAATAATTGTCACATTGAAAAAATTCATTATAACATCTAAAACACAACTTAACTATAACATTATCCTAAATAAGCTAAAACATTAGTAAATAAACTAAAAAATTATTTTTACATTACATAAACTAAAACAATATCTTTAAATCAAATTTAATTATCAATAACTACGGGAGACATACAACATTATCTTAAATAAACTAAAACATTTACTTAATATAGCTTTTAAGAACATATTAAAAAAAAATCCTATAATAATAATATGATAATAAACAGAATTAAATAGAGTTAACATAAAAATAAAATTGTACCTTAATAAATATCGGTAGTTTAAGAAAAGATTAAGCGATGTATACCATACGGCTGCTGACGGTATACTGAGTCGAGGAAAGTCCAAGGAGTAGGAGAATAATTGTTTATATCCAGGTTCCAAGGTTATGCGAAAACAAACATTATTTATTTATCTTTAAATCTTCGAATTAATGTAAATAAAACAAATTTTATTATTAAATATTTCTTTATCTCTTCTTTTTACTTATTTGGAACAATATAAGTATAAAATAAATATATGGATGAGTTGAGTAATGATTGACATTAAGGTGTGAATAAAAATAACTATTTAAAACATTATAATGTCTATCACTACTAACTATAACTCATCATATTATAACAAGGTGTTCTTGAACTTTACGTTTATCATTTTTAATAAATATATTTGAAATAAACTAATAAAAATCATTATTTTTTATAAAGTAAATATGAAGATATTTATTTTTAAATTTGTTTGTTTTTAATAAATACCACTTTTCCCCAATATAAAGGACAGATGAATAAAATAATAAATTCACGATTTAAAGAGCAATGAAGTAAGATTTAAGCGCCCCAATCAGATATTAAATCGGTCAACAATTACGAACGACATAAGTCACCATAACTTCAAAATTTAATATCCGTTTTTGATGTAATTTGGATAGTGATAATTAGCCCATTGTTGATCCCCCCCCCCCATTGTATAGTATATTATGTCCTATTATTCTGCGCCTATTCCTTTCTCTTCTCTCTTCTGCATGCGTAACATCTTTTCTTTTAACATCTTGAAAAGTACTCATCCGATTTTAAAAAAATCTAGGTGGTTTGTCGAAGTATCCCGCATATGATCCTATGTAAATCAGATCAATCTATCCACTGTAGTAGGCATAAATTTAAAATCGCTTACATATAAATGTGACTATTAATGGGAATCGACCCTATACTTTAGCCACCAATTTTTTTATTTTTTTAATACTTTTAGCCATCTTTCAGCAGAATTTAATTCGTTTTCAGCAAATTTTGCTGTATGGAAAGTTAGTTATTTTATTTGTTTTGACATGTCCCATATTTACAATCCATTTTGACGGGTTGAAATTTTTTATAAGAGATTAACTTTGAATGACAGCGAAAATGGAAAAGTAAACAAAGAAATAAATTAATTGACGTGTGACAACCAGGTTTGTTTACACTTGTGTCCTAGGTATCGGTTTAATTTTTCTGCATCTGTACTTCTTTTGTACACATTTTTCTTTTTCTTCTCTTACTGTCCCTACACGGGGGCATATCAATGGCGCGGTTTAGATTCGGTGGTGGCGAGATCCGTGGCACAAAGATTTGTCCTTTTATAGGTTTAAGATCAGCTCTCTAGATGGTTGTCATTCATGTGAAGTCAATAAATTTTCATGTGAAGTCGGAACAATTTTATTTTTCACAAACATTATATTATAAAAATGAAAATGATATTATCAACATTACATATGATTCAACAGAAAATTTAAAAACGTAGTAGGTATATAAAAAGTTATTTTTATCTTGTAATCATTTTTCACTAATATTATATATAACAATAACAATTATATTATCAACACTACATTTTTATCTTGTGATGATGTAGGTGTTATTTCCTATAAAAATACCTAAATAATAATCAACATTTTAATTTTCCTGAAATTTCCGAACTAAATTCAGTCAGCTTATTATTAATCGCTCGCAAATTATAAGCAAGATTTAACGGCACTTCATTCTCTATTTAAAAAAAAACAAACAACGCAATATCAAGCTAATTATCCTTAGATAAACACTTACAACTGATTACAACATTTAATAATAATGGATAATAAAATTAAATAATTATAATATAGATAGCTCCATATCACGGTAAATACCTATTCATATATGTATATGAATGATAAATTATTATAATTACAGCAACTTCACACCATTTAAGTAAAAAGCATTAAAATCAATATAATTTAATTAATCAAGGTGATTCATCTATTATTTATCTACCAATTTTCAATACATGGTGCCAATGAATGTCATCTATTCAATCTGAAGTAATAGGGATTTATAAATTAGTAGTAATAAAAAGACATTTATATTTTGATTTTATATTTAGTAGCTTCATTCGATAATAGATTGGATTTTAAAGTTACTAGACATTTATTCGTAGAGATTTATTTCTAAAGATATATTTTATATATAAACATGTATGAATTTTAAACTTTACTGTTTATTTAAAAACAGTACTTAATGATGGCCTTAAGCATTATCTTTTTTTTTAATTAAATGGTGTAAGTTTAATTTCATCCGCATAAAAGAGTTAAAACCATTTAAACGGATAAGTTTTTTTCCCCACTTCTATTTTTAATCACTACCCTCTTTTAATCAAAATTAATGAATATAAAATTGGATAATAAATATAACATTTTTTTCAACCAGAAGACCATAGTAAGCATTGCAGTAAATAATATGAGCATATATATATATATATATATATATATATATATATAATTCAAACAATTTAAACTACGGGAGACAGAAACAGTGACAAATTTGCACTGGCTCCGGGATTTGAACCACGGACCTTCATATTTCCAGTATAACGCTCTAGTGTATATATATATATATATATATATATATATATATATATATATATATATATATATATATATAATTCAAACAATTTAAACTACGGGAGACAGAAACAGTGACAAATTTGCACTGGCTCCGGGATTTGAACCACGGACCTTCATATTTCCAGTATAACGCTCTAGTGTATATATATATATATATATATATATATATATATATATATATATATATATATATATATATATATATATATATATATATATATTAATGCCCCCGCCAAGTTGAGCACATCCGTGCCGTCCTTTACTGGAACCAACTCCAGGCACTTTGGAACCCTCTTTACCTTGGAATCTCACTTTGGAAACCTTATCCTATTAAATATACTTAGATATATAAAATTAATTTTAAATTAGAGTTCACTACAAACTAAACTAGAAACAAAAATTTCACACCTCTAGTTATTCATAATTCTAAAATACTAGTAATCCTAGAAACTTCAAATTTTGTATATGAGTAGAGTTTAATATACAAAAAAAGGAAAAATTTAAAAAATCTGGTTCCTTGTCCCTCTCAAGACTAATAAAAAATCACCTATTTAAAAAAAATATTACTAGCGCTACCAAGTAGAGCACGACAAAACTAAAGTATTATTTTACCATCAATAATAAAATTTTAAACAGGAATAAGTGTGGTTGAGCTTAGATAACACAGCAGGCAAATTTTTCCATGGAAAACTTGCATTTTCTAGTCAATTATATAAATAATTGCAGTTGAACAAAATTAAAAATCTTAAAAAACACTTTTTCAAATAGAAAACATTTTTTTCTAGCTACACCGTTAATTCAGTTATCATTCCAAGAAAATTTACGCCATCGGAAATCAAAATGTTGACAAGTCAAATAAGAAGATTTTTGAACTTTGACCAAGAATACTCTACGGTCTTGAGCCACTCGGATTTTTAGGGGAAATCATTCATAAATACAGGCCATCATAGTGAATGATAGGATAACAAAACCTATTTTCTAAATTTGTATGAATCATTACACAATTTGCAGAGTATATTTAAGGCACTATGGTTTAACGGAGTAGTAAAGGGTAGGAATGAATTATTACTTATTACTGAAGATGTGCGGCCTGAGTCATGTTCAGACCTATTGACATTTGCATCAATATTAATTTATATTGCTCAAAGTCCGCCTCATAACCTGATTAATACATTCTGAAGCAACCTGCAGAATTTTGAATCGTTGAACACCATTAGCCTGGAATTAATCAAATTTATTGTGAAACCCCAGGAACCGTGTGAAAGTATAATTCCACATAAAGGAAACCTATTTAGGCCAATAGGAGAGTCAATTTACGATTTTTAAACCCTTGAAAATGAATTTGGAGAGTGCGGCGAAAACATGATTTGTCAGGTCACTTGATTTGTGACGTGACTATCTAAATACCTAAACTTGTAATTTTAGTCTTCAATAATGTATATATAGTACTCGAAAAATAATTTCTGGAATACCCCTTCATAAGAGATTATATTTTAGAGATTGTACTCTCTGAAGGAGATAATTTGTAATAACTATAATGGTATATTCAGAACCTATAGTGAATATAGTTTTATATTAAATAGAACGTGGTTTAACAAATTGACCAAAGATAAAGCTGTAAAGCGTGTAGTATCCTCGGAATATACAATCGATATACAAATTTTGAGTTTTCAAAAACAAAATTGAGAAGCATGAAACAATTCTAGATTTAATTAATGGAGTTTTTTAATAAAAATATATTCCCCTTTTTAGAGCATAACCAACATTTTTTAAGAAATTAATAACTTACACATGATCCATAAATTTTAAACAATATAAAATTAATTTATTGTATTTAATTAATGTATTTTATGATCAGTTATCGAAACGCATTCAAAGTAAAAATGTAAAATTTAATATGAAGAAAAAAAGAAAGATTGTTCAATAATACATATTGAAGTAAATGAAATTTTGAATAATAAAGGGATACAGGAATAACTGTGGAAGCAAGAGACAATTTTAAAATATAAGTTAATACAGTTGGATTTTGTTGGCAGTTTAGAACAAAACGAAGTGATAAAAACAATGACCTCTTCTCTACGTTAAACCAATAAAAAAAAGTGGTAATACTCAGAACGAAATTAAATCCAACCCGTTACAAAAAAGGTTAAAAAAAGAATAATCTAATAAAAAATTATTGATAAAATCTTAGGACGGTCAACAAGAAATTAGATATAAAAAAAGAATGGACATGAAAAATTATATAGGATATAAATAATTAATTTATTGCATAACAGCATTTATGGTTCTGGTATCACTAAAAAAACTAGAAAGAGTAAAAATAGATTCAGTTGCTACATTTTTAATCCTTTTTAAACCCTTTTTAATGAACCTTTAAACCTGATAGAAGAGACAATAATAATAACTTCTGTTCATTAGTATGTTTGAAAGAAACGAAAAATATGAACATATTTACGGTATAATTCTATAAATTAACAATGAATGGTGTAGTCAAGTAACAAAGAATTTTTAAACGAGGCCGAGGTGATGAAATAGAATTGAAGAGTAACTCAAATCGGACCCAGGGGATGTTGGCGACTTTCACCAAATCCGAGCAACTATATTAAAAAAAAGGTTTAAAAGATTGGGGGGGGGGGGGGGGGATCTGTCTACAAACGTGTCCCTTTAAACATAGATATACAATATACATACATTTCACAAACATAAAAGGCTGGTAATTGTTTTCATTTCGGTCTCAAAAAAAAGTTATTTATGTTATCTAGGCAGCAAAATGGAATTTTGCTGACAAGTTTTGAAGTTTTAGTTCCGAGCTGAAAGGCGAGGATAGGCTAAACAAATTTACTGCAGAGGCGAAGCCAAGGCAGAAAATTTACTAGTTTACTGACGAGGCGAAGCCTTGTCAGGAAAAACCTTGTTAATTACCTGCTAAGGTGTAACCGAAGGAATGTTTGTTGACTTTGCTGCATACTTACATACAATATTTTATCTACTAACGGCAGAAAAATTGCTATATTCCCTTTTTAATATATAAAAGATTTAAAGAAATGAAAGTTGTAAAAAAACGAAAGTTTGAGTCATCAAGAAAACAAAACAAAGGCAAAAAGAATTCAGTGATTCCACTTTTTTTATTAACATCTGTTTTTTATCTCAATATTTTAAATAATCACTGTAAAAAAATAAAATTTGTTTTATAACTATAATTATTTAAATTATTTTAAAAAAAGATATAAATATTTAGCAGAATATTTCGCTTAAATATATGTATAAAAATAAACAATGTGGGAGAGTTCATAACCTGTGATGTAGTAACCTTTTTGTAGTAAAATTTTCTTAAAATTTTGCAGCCTGTTTGTTATTTTGCTGACACTTTATTATATTGCTGAGTGTTTCTTTGATATGTTACAAAATAATCAAGAAAAATGACATTTTGCAGATTGAAAGCAAGACAACAATGCTTAATTTTGCTGCCGTGAGTAGATAAATTACATTTTTCCGTGGTAGGCTGTGAAATAGTAACTTTAGAGCCTAAAAAACATAGCTAAAATCCATTTTTTCATTACGTGGACTTAAAAAATCTTTTCATTACTCCTAGCTGTAAAGAAAAAATCTTTTGCGTCCTAGGAACTAAAAGATTTTTTATTTCCGGCGGGTAGTTGTCAAAACTTCCGTTGGTAGTCTTTGTAGAAATGCTTCTAGTACGATTAAAATCCGCTAGATGTCAATGCGTTTTATTTATGTTTTCTTATAGTATAACCTCTTTTTAAGGTTTCTTTTTTTAAGTCTTAAGTAAAGTATGTACTAATATTTGTTATTATTATATATTGATTAGTGATTAATATTTAATGTTTTTTTATTGTCTGCTACCTCGGAAAAAATAGCATATGCTACGCGACTGTGAAGTGTTTTTTCTTTACCTTGGCAATATTTACTGTCTCGCTTCGCTCGACAGTAAATGTAATTGCCGCGGTAAAGAAAAAACTCACTTCACAGCCTAGTAACATAATATACTATTATCCATTACTCCTAATAAATTCCAATTTAATTAGACTTTAAAATTGACATTTTTAAACCAAACCTTCGGACCTAATCGACGGAAAAATTTCGAGAGTAATTTTTAGGGTCCGTAGGCAAAACCAAAAACCCTTATAATTTCCTGCGTGTGTCTGTCCGTCCGTCCTGTTGCCTGCTCTCACGGTTACACCTTTCGTCAGATCACTTTGAAATTTGGCATGCATGTGCCTACCCACATATTTGAAAAATATAGCGACTTTCCTAAATATAGCGAAATTTCCTAAAGGTTGGTTAGAGGTGGCTCTAAATCTTGGCCTGGCAGGAATTTACCGATTTCGCCTTCTATGATATGACCCATAAATAATAAGTGCTCATGTTTAATTCAAAATACAAGTGTGTTATTAGTAATAACATACAAAATACAATATATTTAACAGAAGTATCTGGCACCGCTAAGCCCTTCTGCAGACGGCTGATTATAAATATTAAATTATACAAATTATGATTCTCTAAAATAAATACTAGAAATCACACGCTCATACATGTGTAAATTGAACTTTAATAGATTAAAAAAAACTGTATAGACTTAAAATAAAAGTAAAAACTGTAATTAAAAAAAGTAACCAAAGTAAACCAAATGTAAATGAAATACAAAAAAAGTAAACCAAATGTAAATTAAATACCTACAAAAAAATCGGGTACAGGGTACCTCGGAACTTTTCCTCACTTCAAGGGCCACTAAAGTGGCCTCCCCTGCTGCTTCGCAGCAGGAGGAAGCAGCATTGGACGTGGTCAGTACTTGGATGGGTGACCGTTCTGAACAAACTGATTCATTATCATTCTTCAAAAAAAACCTTATTTTTAATACCTATATTTTATTTAATTATTTGAAGTTAGGCGGTATTTTGACAGATGTAAACAAACTTTGACGTCATCAAAAATTATCTCACTAATAAATAATATATTCGCTTATAACTTTTAAACTAATTAATGGAATTTCATCGGTTTTTTTTATATTTGTTTCTTAATTTTTTCCGGTTCTAACGATATGCTATACGTCAAAAACCTATTTATACTTTCAGTATTATTAACCGTCAAAGTTTAAAAAAAATCAAAAATTGATAACTTCAAAATGGCGGCCAATATCAAAATGAAATTTGGTGGGCTTGTTTGTCATACAGAGAGGTATATTCGTGCCAAATTTCAACTCGATCAGGACTATTGTCGATTTATTACGATTTTTTTAAACTTTTGCTGACTCAACAAACTGGGTTCAAGATGACGGAAAAATTTAATTTTCCGGGCGGCACCACTACAGGTAAGGACTGATTTTTCTGCCAAGTTTCAACTCTCTAGGTTAAATACCTTGGGCGCTACGATGATAACACACACACATACATACATACATACGTCATGCTGAAACCCACTCAGGAGGATTTAAAAACACCCAAAACGGATAATTCCGTTGAAATCTCGAAAAAAATGTTTTTGGTGAAAACAGTACTTTTCCTACTATAGGTAGTGAGGAAAAGTAAAAAAGTAAACTAAATGTAAATTAAATACAATAAACTGTTAAACTAATAATAAATTATGTCTATAAAATTCGATTAACTTTAACAAACGTAAGGGAAATCCAAACAAAAAAAAATTCACGAAATCGCACTTGTTTATAACTTGCGATCATTAACATGTTATGTGTTCGCTCCTAGTGGCGAAATGACCAATTTTGATACAGTGGCGTAGGAACGGGGGGGCTTTCTAGAAAAAGCTTCTAGAAATCGAGCACTGATAAAGACTATGTACCCCCCCCCCCCCCTTAGTCGAAGTGCCGAGTTTTGATATTATCTTATAGCCAGAACCAAAAAGTACATCACTTGAGACTTGAGAAAACAAAAGTATGGAATATGAAAGCTCGATGTCAATCTTAGTAAATATATTATTTTTCCACATGTGATTGTAGGATGTGACACTACTTTTAACTTATTTGGAATCAGCAAAGAGCTAACTGTAAAGGAACTAAATAGTGCAAATTTTAGAAGTTATGTTAAGGTTTCACAATATCTCACAGTGAAAAGAAAGATGTAATAGTTGCTGGGGAAAGGGTACTTGAGGATATCTATGGTAGCAAGTAAGGTGAAACGTTAGAGAACCTACGTAAGAAAATATATTGTCAGAAGACTGCGAAGTCCGTTAAATTTATTCAAGAAGAATAACTTCCACCGACGTCGGCATCAGTTATTTATCACAGTCCTCGAGTTTACCATTAAGTTCAAGTACGGATTAGAACGGAAAAACTAAATCCCACAATTGGCGTTGTGACTAATGCCGGTACAATTTGCTCCAAACAGACATGTCTCCAGCACCAACTTCTCTCATGAAGCTTATACGATACAATGTAAAACTAGTTGTGGAAATAAATTTTGATGCCGAAAGAGGGGATTGAAGAGTTCAGAATGCAAGCTTCCTGCCTCAACAGTTGACAGTGCTACCAGCTACCTGTTGCTTTATTTATTTCAACACATCCTGTGTATTTTTTTTTACAAATTATTAGTTCCTTATGGCACGTTACAGCGTCTGGAGCCCGGGAGTTAATCTGAAATAAACTACCGTTACGAAATCAACCGATGACGATAACTAGCGTAAATAATGACCGATTTAGTTGAAATTTGGAACACATATTCATTTTACCAATGCCCAGGCCCAGGACGAGCTCGTCGGACAACGTTATGTGCCTGAGCTTTTCGCGCAAAACTCGCGTAAACATAAGCTTCAAATGTAAAATTGAGATTTTAGGACGGGAAACATTCTAACTTCATCTATTTGTGGCGGACACATCTATTTGTCATAATGTATTGACACATGACAGATGAAATTTATACACACGTTTATTTTGTTACATTAATAAATATAGTTGGATTTGTGTAGGCGTGGAAAATACTTGACTTTATTTGTGTATTATATACGTTAAGACCATCTCTCCAAAGTGGTGACCCGCGACTTGTGAGTTAGAACAATCGAACGAGCATTCAAAATTCTACCCTTGTAAGTTTTATTTTTTGACACCTTATAAAATTATTGACATTTTTAAAAAAAAATTAAATTAAAAAAAATATATTTTTAAAAAACCTGAAAATGTTACCGCAACCAAACCCCGTTAATCCCAACGATACCTCCTCAAGTTTCTCTCAAAGCAATCAATCAGATGTAACGACGAACCAACCGTATTTAAATCGAGTATCTATCAAAATCCCACCCTTTTGGAAAACGAAGCCTCATCTTTGGTTTATTCAAATAGAATCCCAATTCAAAATTGCAGGCATTAAAGAAGACGAAACTAAATTCCACCATATCGTAGGAGCTCTAGAAATGGACATTTTAGACCATGTTTCGGATATTGTAGCCTCCCCTCCTCGAGATGGGGCATACGAAGCACTAAAAAAGCGCATTGTTAATTCATTCGCCGATTCGGAAGAAAGAAAGATTCGCCAACTGTTGACGAGCATAGAACTTGGTGACGATAAACCAAGCCTACTACTAAGACGTATGTGGGAGCTCGCTGGTTCTAAAGTAACTGACCAATTTTTGCGTTCACTCTGGTTGCAAAGATTACCTTCTCAAACTCAAGCGATTCTTTCTGTCAGTGATGAAGAGACCGACCTTTCAAAAATTGCCGTACTCGCAGACAAAATAACAGAAGTTACTGGTATTCAGGTGTGCACTGTCAACCATGCATCTGACAAAGTACCTTCAACATCAAGAGATCCAACACCAATGCAATCAGAAGTATCTGCATTAACTAAACAAGTAAATGAACTTGCGGCAATCGTGCGTGGCCGTTACAATCCAAGATTTCGAAGTAGTTCTCGCTATCGATATAACTCCCGGAGAAGATCAGCTTCAAGGAAAAGTACCAATGACGAGTCAGATATATGCTGGTACCATCAAGAATATGGAAAGGATGCTCGCAAATGCAGAAAACCTTGTACAATGGCCAATAAGAACACAGAAGCAAAAAACTAACAAGCCCTGCACTCGCGGCGGTGCAGCAGGGTGAACATAAATCGAGCCGCCTATGGATTACTGATAAGAGTATGGGCTGGAAATATTTAATCGACACGGGCGCTGACCTTTCAGTGTTACCAGCCAACCGCCTTCGTAGAAGAGTACCTGATCCATCCTTCAGAATATTTGCAGCCAATGGAACTGGAATTCGGACTTATGGTGAACATCGTGTTATGGTCGACCTTGGACTCCGTCGAAAGTATACTTGGAGCTTCCTCGTAGCAGATGTTACCACACCGATCCTTGGTGCAGACTTCCTCACACAACATAACATCATCATCGATCTAAGAGGAAAACAATTAAGAGATGGTTTGACGAACACTAGAACTCCAGTATCAATATCCAACGAGAAAGCAGTTGTGATAAGAGCTGTGCAGGAAGAAAGTTTATACTATCAATTACTTCGAACATCTTTTCCGCAAATTATGAAAGATTTTCTTCCCACCGAAATTAAGCATTCAACAACTCACCGTATAATCACTTCAGGTCAACCAGTTTACGCAAAGGCTCGTAGACTTTGTCCGAAGAAACTGAAAGACGCTAAAGCCGAATTCGAGTCCATGATCGCTCAAGGTATCTGCCGTCCATCAAGTAGTAATTGGGCTAGCGCATTACATATGGTGCCTAAAAAGAACAACACCTGGCGTCCCTGTGGTGATTATAGGGCGCTTAATGCAGTCACAACTCCCGATCGATACCCATTGCCTCATATTCACGACTTAACTCAAGGTTTAGACGGTAAGAAAATTTTTTCATCATTAGATCTGACTAAGGCTTATCACCAAATTCCAGTCGAACCGGATGACATTCCAAAAACTGCAGTCATCACACCATTTGGACTTTTTGAGTTTGTCCGAATGCCCTTTGGCCTTCGCAACGCTGGCCAGACGATGCAAAGGTTCATAAACAATGTCTTGCGAGGTTTAGATTTTGTGTATGTTTACATAGATGACGTTCTTATCGCCTCGACTTCGGAAGAAGAACATCTCATCCACGTCAGACAAGTTTTCCAACGTCTCTCGGAATACGGCATCGCTTTAAATGCATCAAAATGTACCTTTGGAAAAACATCTATTTGCTTCCTTGGACATGAGATATCGTCAGAAGGTTTAAAGCCACTATCAGATAGAATCAAAGCAATTCAAGACTTCAAGCAACCTGAAACCGTGCAGGAGGTTCGGCGTTTCCTAGCACTGGTAAATTACCATCACAGATTCATTCCAAACATATCAGGATTGCAAGCACCTTTGACTGATTTAATTAAAGGGTCAAAGAAAAAGAAAGACAACACAAAAGTTAAATGGTCGGAAGCTGCCGAAGAAGCATTTATAGTTTGCAAGAAAGCTTTAGGTGACGTTACAACACTAGCTTTTCCGAAACCAGATGGTCAATTATACCTCTCGACTGATGCTTCAGACACTGCCATCGGCGCGGCACTACATCAAATTGAAGAAACATGTCCTAGCCCTTTTGGTTTTTTTTCAGGAAAGCTCACCGATACGCAAAAACGATACAGCACGTATGACAGGGAATTGCTCGCTGTATACTCTGGCGTCAAGTACTTTCGGCATATGCTAGAAGAGCGTGACTTCAGAATATACACCGATCACAAACCACTGACGTTTGCCTTTCGACAGAAACTTGACAAGTGTTCTCCACGTCAACTGAGACACCTAGACTTTATAGCTCAGTTTTCAACTGATATACAATATGTAGCTGGTCCAGAGAACATCGTAGCTGACGCATTGTCTCGAATCAACGCCATCAATGTACCTTCGACCATAGATTACGAGCAGATCGCAGAGAGTCAGGTAGACGACGATCTCAAGATGTTGTTACAGGGAAAGTCATCTCTAAAACTTTATCTGACTAACCTGCCTAATATTTCGAAACCTCTCTATTGTGCTCTTGACAAGGATAAGATCAGACCCTACATCCCTCGTTCACACAGAAAAAACGTATTCTCTACAATCCATAACCTTTCACATCCAGGTCGGAAAACAACTTCAAAACTTGTAAGACAGCGTTTTATCTGGCCAGGAATGGACAAGGATTGTGCGGATTGGGTTAAAACGTGTGAAGCCTGTCAGAAAGCTAAAATACATCGTCACACCAAATCTCCAATCGCAGACTTTCCACAGGATACCGAACGTTTTAACATAGTCCATATCGATTTAGTTGGTCCTTTGCCACAACGTAACGGTTTTCGATACCTACTCACCTGCATAGATCGATACACGAAATGGGCTGAAGTCATACCGCTTACGGAAATCACGGCTGAAGCAGTAGCAAAAGCTTTCTTTGGTAACTGGGTTGCGAGATTCGGAGTTCCATCAACCGTCATAAGTGATCAGGGAAAACAGTTTGAGTCAAAACTTTTTCAAGCTTTAGCACAATTAATTGGCGCGCGAAAAACAAGAACAACGGCCTACCATCCCGAAGCTAATGGCATGGTAGAACGTATGCATCGACAGCTAAAGACAGCACTCAAATGCCAGGAAAACAGCAACTGGCTAGAAACCCTACCATCAGTATTGCTAGGCATGCGAGCAGCCGTGAAGGAAGATTTACAAGCCAGTCCTGCAGAGCTGGTATACGGACGAGCACTGAAACTACCTGGCGAGCTTATCGTTGCTTCAAAGCAAAATTATCAACCACAACATGAATTCGTTGAACGCTTACGCTCAGCCATGGGAAATCTACGACCTATTTCAGCTTCAAGGCATACTAAAAGAAAAGTCTTCATTCATCCCGATTTGAAAGAAACTTCTCATGTCTTCCTAAGAGACGACAGCGTTCGAAAACCGCTTGATACACCATACACCGGCCCCCACAAGGTGTTGAAGAAGGGACAAAACATTTTCGATTTTAGTAAATGGTAAAGAAAAAATTGTCTCTATAGACAGAATAAAACCTGCATATGTTTTAGCAGAAGAAGAAGAACAGTCTACCCCTTCAAGGACAAGAAAAGTAACATTTTCTTAAAGGGGAGGGGGAGTACTGTAGCGGACACATCTATTTGTCATAATGTATTGACACATGACAGATGAAATTTATACACACGTTTATTTTGTTACATTAATAAATATAGTTGGATTTGTGTAGGCGTGGAAAATACTTGACTTTATTTGTGTATTATATACGTTAAGACCATCCCTCCAAATATTCAATGAGACAAAAAATGTATATAATACATTTTTTTTATTAAAACTGAAACCGACACCGCTATGAAGTGTCAAAGATCGCTATATTTATTAAATCGGGTCTAAACGTATAAAATAGAGAAAACTACGTTTTCTACTGATATCTTACATTTTTACACATTTTTTTTTTATTGGTTAAAAAATAAATTATTATTATTATTAGTAGTAGTAATCCATACAAAATACATTATATTTAACAAATTTTGTCTCTTTTCTAACTCCGCCATATCTTACATTCATACACATCGTCTAAATTACAATTGTAACAGGCGTGTAAGATTTCAACCTGATACAAGCATAAGATTTTGTATAGCGATTTTTGTAAGTGATATATTTTTAACGTAGTATGCCGGGGCTAAAGAGTAGGTTAGGGAACAGTCCTGTTCCCGCACTACTCAGTTCTATACTATAATCATCCTCTTTAACTATCAACTCATCATGATCAACTATTTTCTCAATATTCACTTCATATTTATTGCAGGACGCTCGCTTCAATGATAAAAAATGTTTTTTCTTTTAATTTTGCCTTAACTCCGCTAAGTACAAATAGTTAGTTACTTTTAATTTTGTCTCTTTTCTAACTCCGCCATGTATAAGTAGTTAATTAGCAGTGTGATTTTGCAATTTATATTTAATGAAAAGCGTAGGGAACTTCCTTCCTACCGGGTTTATCGTGACACTACACGTAGTTTTTGGTTTCGTACCAATGAAACTAAAAGTGATAAGAAAATGCAAAAACTAACAACCCTCTGGGTTATCTTAAATTATTCGCATACAAATTGTTCATGTCTCTTGGTTTAATATGAAAGGCGTGAGGTTATGGCGCATGTGACGCGAGGGTCAAAACCTCCGTTCCCGTGCAGCCTTAATATTTCCATTAGGATTTCTTAGTACCACTTCCTTGAGTTACATCTGGTCATATTTGGCATCATCGGAAAGGTAATTTTAAAAGGAAAAATAATGATAAAGTATAAGTATAAAATAATTATTTGAAAAAATTGCGTATTTCCACTAATTATTTTATAGTACTTTTGACATGTTATTGATACTTTTTAAAAAACGAATGTCGTTGATTTCATCCTTGTTCTACTTCAAGGTCAAGCCTTCAATCAAGGGCGCCTTTTGGGTAAAGTGGCCAGTCATCGTCCTGGAATAACCAAATATATTTTTATTGGAAAGTAAAAAGAAGCAGCAAAATAACAATAATACATATAAATCAATTAGTTCAGCTTTTACTGGACATAAAAAAATAATTTTAACAGTGCTTTGTGTAAACGAAGTTAGGAAACGAATAATGTATCCATTAAAAAGAAATTACGAAGTGAAACAAACACGTGTAAGAAAAGAGAATAAGTATTTTATTCCACTTTGAATTCATTTCGTATCTTTTCTCCAAGTTTTATTCAGAGGAAACTTTCACTTGCTCTTATCCGGAGGAAACTGAAGTTGAGATATGACTTTTTAACAAGCACCCTTAGCCCAGCCTCAATTCTCTTCAAAATTTCCTAAAAAACCTACGCCTTGTGCGTTACTTATATACCTCTGTAACTACTTATATATCTCTGATACGCCTCTGTAATCAAGTTATGCCAACCTTTATTTCCCCTTTTTTAACACAATTCATACTATTTACTTTTAAATGTACGCAAAATATGATTACAGACTAAGTCTAAAGTCTACAACAGCATTAAAATAATATTTTAATGCTGAAAAGTGTTTTTTTTATCTGCGGAAGCGTGGAACCTAAACTACAGAACAGACTCAATTAGCGTAAGAAGTAGTTTAGTAAAGGCGAGGTTTCCTTACCTTGGACCCTAATACCAACCTTGACTAGTGTAAAATAAAGAAACATTTTTGGAGATAGGGCAAAGCAAAATAAGTAGAACCCTATTTAAAGTTCAGTTGAATTGTTCTTGATGAAATTGAAAAGAAAAATCGATCTTAACAAGTTTAAGGAATATTTTTAAAAGTAAGTTTTCTCAAGAAGTCCGAAAAAAATGTGTAATAATAATATCATTATCCTGATTGTAGGAAATTATTACATCTTAGTAATATAATTACAAAGATTCGCCAATATTAAAGCATTAAAAAAGTTCAAACTCACAAAGTTATTTTAAATTTGAAAATTGAGACTACTAGAAAATCTACTTCAAAGAAAAAATATACTTGGACTCCAATATCATGAAATCGTATTTTCTTTAATAAGACAAAATATTAAATATCTCGAACTTGTATATTAATGTTAAACACCTAGCTTAAGTTGAAATAGGTGTTTTCATTGCAAAAAGGGAGAGAGAGTGAGGAGGAACTTTTAAAAGCAATTAGCTTGAGGAAGAAGAGATTATTAGGTTAAAAACTTCTAAAGGATCAAAAGAGCCTGGTTTTAGGTATGAAGGGAAAGTTCAAGACGCAAGACGCTTCTCTTCCTTATCACCCAGTGTAATTTAAATTAAACTTGTACTGGCTTGATTTGGAGAAAGGAAAAAGTAATTGACTACTTCTAATCTCGACAAATTACCTTTTGGAATAGTAAATTTGAGTTTTAAAATGTTCACATTGAGTGTTATGATAATAATTTATGAAGTTTCAGAAAAAGAGTCAGTGAATTAATAAATTAAAAATTAACTGGGCAAGAACATATGGGGTCTCAAATCTTGAAATAATATTTTGTTAATTGGCATTATAATCAATTTATTTTTCGAGGTACTAGTATTTTAGACGGGTATTGTATTTGAATTGGAGTTGATCTGATATTACCTTCAATGGACCTTCACTTGTCTACTCCATTATTACGTTTGTGTCGGGTCGTGTGTAGGGCCCTTTTTTAACCGGCATTAAAGATGGGACTGCTGGAAGTTTAAAAGAGGCTTTATTATAGGTTTTTTAAGTGAAGAAAAGATATATTCTTTTGTTTTTAAGAATTTTTATGATTACGAATAGTTCGAAATGAACCAAAATGGTGGACCAGTCCCAATTCTATCTACATATTAAAGGTAATAAACAATTTGGTGTCTGTCTTTTCTTCGTTAAGCAGAACAGAAGTTATAAGTGAACAAGAGAGAAAGAAAGGTCCAAAAGTATTAACAAATTTTTTGTTGCATAAAAAAATGAGTAAATTTTACGTTTGTATGCAGGGACAATAAGCGAAGAATAGGGAGACCAGCCTTGAGGTGGTGGACAAATATCGAAAAGGTCTTATGAGTCTTGTGGCACCGGACCGCTGTCAACAGACAAGCCTGGAATAAGGCGGGAGAGGCCTATGCCCGTAGATGGGCAAATTTCTAGTTATGTTAATTATTTAAAAATAAATATAGGTATATTTTAAAATTAATTGCGTAGCATTATAAAAAAAAGAGAACAGTTTGTTTCAATCTTAGTTATTATTAAAATAAATTGGATGGCCGTGAAGTCTCACGTAAAAAGGGTTTCGTTGGTATCGTGAACATAAAATTAGTGTAAGGGGGGGGGGGGGATTTGTAAGTTTTTTTAAAAAATTAAACACTATTCACAAGTGTTATATATATTTGTAATCTACTCTTTAATACCTTTCATTTGATACCCCTCAAAAAATTTAAAAAAAAATATTTTTTTCCCCGTGACGAGAATTAGCCGCCATCTTGGATTCCCAGTTAATTTGATCAAATTACTATTCTTATTAGGGTTTCGTTGGTAAAACCAAAAAAAAAAACCTTATAGTTTCGTTCCTGTGTCTGTCTGTCACTCTGAACGGTTCCAATAACTTTTGAATCAAAAGAGATAAAAACATGAAACTTTCCAGTATTAAAGATCGTTTTGACGCGCACGCAGGAAAAATATAGAGAACTCAAAATTATCAGCTGTTCATTTTTTCATTGGCCCATCAGACCGCACATTTTGTATATTTTTCTATATTTTTAGTAAGAGCGGAAATACGATTTTAAGGGAGGGGACACGCAAAATTTCGATGTTTTTTGACAAAATGGCGCCGAAAATTAAACACTCTCCACAAGTGGTATATATATTTGTACTCCACTTTTCAATACCTTTCATTTGATACCCCACTCAAATTTAAAAAAAAATATTTTTTTCGCGTGACGAGAATTCTACGCCATTTTGAATTTGAACAGCTGATAATTTTGAGATCTCTATATTTTTCCTGCGTGCGCGTCAAAACGATCTTTAATACTGGAAAGTTTCATGTTTTTATCTCTTTTGATTCAAAAGTTATTGGAACCGTACAGAGTGACAGACAGACAGACACAGGAACGAAACTATAAGGGGTTCTTTTTTGGTTTTACAAACGAAACCCTAAAAAACAAACTTTTATATTATCATTATTATTAAGTAGGTACTATTTTCTCTTATCAAATTTCTTAATTTGGAATCTTGGAAATTTATTGTGTATTTATTTTAATTTAAACTGGAAATGAAGGCTTATTATTATTATGCTCAAAAACACGACTAGGCAGAATCACGTACAACATATGCGATATAATAAAAGTAATATTAGAAAATAGACAAACAATATTTCGCAAAAATTAACTTGTGATTTGAGACTAATTGCAAGTGATTAAGTAATTAAAAATTAATTAAAGATATTTCTGAAAATTAAAATATAATAACATGTTATATTGTCAATATTCAATTTGCTATTATATGAAATTAAACCAGTTAAATCAAAATTACGAACCCTGCCCTATAATACAATAACTACTTACTACCTTATAATCATAACTTATAAGTCGATGATTCTCTTCTATGTATCCCCAATACAATAAAAATAAATGTATGTTTTCTGTGCTAAGAACAACGTATATACCTAATATTAAATAATTCGATTATTAACTATGGAAAAGTTTGGAAATCTAACAATTAACATAAATTTACCGATACATGTAGCATACATATTTTAATATGCATATATTATTTAGGTAGCTTTTGGCGAAATTGAGAAATTAATTATGGCATTAAATCAGTTATGACAACTATAAATATATCAAATCGAAAGCCACCTTCGACATTTAAGTTCATTTTTGTAAAGATAGATGATTTTTTTTTTTTAAGTATTTTAAACACATTATTCTTTTAAATAAGGTAAATAAAAATAACATCTTATTAATCTAGGCAATAATATAGTTTGTGAAATAATGGTGCACATAGTTATATAGAAACATCCGACCGAATTTGACAATAGTGAATGATTTAACCATATATGTATGTATTTTGTAACCATCTATGTATATTGTATATGTATTACATACTATTTTATAATAAAAAAGGATGTTTAGTCCAATGTTCCTTTACGTCAAAGGAATATCATACTTCTGTTTTTATAATGGGAATAACAGTTTAAAGGAGAACATTCCTCATCAGAGCATTTCTCTGTTTTTTTTTACAAGGGGAGTAACAATCTAAAGAAAAGCCATAATTTCGAATGTTATATACTTGGTGGAGAATTATGGCCAAGCAATATGGACCATTTAATCCTATCACTAGGCGGAGCTGGTTTAGGGAAGTAGAATGGAGAATGCTTATGCTAGTGGACTGTATTCTTAGCGGGGGGGGGGGGGGGGGATTTGTAAGAAAACTAATTACTAGAATTACTAAGAAATGGTGAGTTATGGCGGTAGGTTATAGCGGTGGCGGCGGGTAGAAGCGGGGTGGCCTTGAACTGCGTACAGACGTCGTCTTACAACTTTGTCTTGACACGACTGGCGACTTGCGGTAAGCGGTTGAAGAGGGATATCTAGCGCTAGTATCGCATCTTCTCTCACTCCCTTCTTCTACTGTACGGGCCGCGGTTATACGCGGAGGCGTAATTAAATATCCACCATTTTACTTACCTATTATTCTTTTTCACTTTGCGCATTCCTGTTGTAAGTGCAAATACTCAATAATTGATTTTTATACTTTATCATAAACGTAGTATATATTACGTAGAGATAGAAAGTATTTTCATGACAGAAAATTCTATGTTAAGATTTTGATGGATTCTTCTTCTTTTTCATGGGTGTTCCCAAATTGAGCCGGAGACATAGACCAAGGGTAGGTCCATTGAGCAAACCCGGGGAAGGGACAAGGGGAATCGGCCACATTGATACGATTATTTTTAGTGTGAAACATGCCTTACCCTCCTTGAATTCGAACCATCATCAGGGATATTGACCATGACCTTGGTTTGAGGCCAGAGTTAGTGAGTGAGGTAACCACTAGGATACGCCGGTCGCATTTGTTGGATTTACACGTTTTGAGGTTCCTCGAGTCCATAAAAGTTAAGTTTATTTTAAATAAAAAAGTCTAAACTACAGGGCAGATTTTAATGAAAATTGGCATACAGGTTTAGGAATCTGGAAAATCATATCACGAGACAAAATCGAAAAAAATGATTTTAGCTCTAAACATTAAAACTGTCTCTCCAAAAAAGCCTTTAAAAACTCTAAAAGGAAAAAACTAATAGGTTTTTTTTTTTTTTTTAAAAAAAACCTTTAAAAAATACTCATAAAAAACACTGTTCCGACGTTTTTATTAGATTTTTTTCACTAGGATACGCCGGTCGCATTTGTTGGATTTACACGTTTTGAGGTTCTTCGAGTCCATAAAAGTTAAGTTTATTTTAAATAAAAAAGTCTAAACTACAGGGCCGATTTTAATGAAAATTGGTTCAGGTTTAGGAATCTGGAAAATCATATCACGAGACAAAATCGAAAAAAATGATTTTAGCTCTAAACATTAAAACTCTCCCTCCTAAATAACCTTTAAAAAACTCTAAAAGGAAAAAAGGTTTTTTTTTTGTTTTTTTTTAAAAAAAAAAAAAACCTTTAAAAAATACTCATAAAACACTGTTCCGACGTTTTTATTCGATTTTTTAAAAAAAAAAAATCTAAAATATAGTTCATTTAAAGACGAATTTAACATTACAAGTCGATTTACAGGGAAAAATTTGGTTTAAAATTATTGAAAAAAAAAACAAATCTATTCTTTTTTGCTGAAAATCGCAAGCGGATTGTAAACAATCATCTATAGGATAATTTAAAATATGTTTAAGTACAAATTAATTAAATTAGGTCTTATAGAATTTAAATTTAATTTCACTTTGTAAAAGATAAATAAAAATTTTTCTTCGAGATTTGGAGGATCTATTTATTTCCCATTTCAATAAAATTGTTTGATCATTTCACCATTTAAATAGCACCTGACTGGGTCACCCCAAAATGTGACTAGAGTGGTATAACCGGATCAGTTAAGTACCATTAAGTGTCATATTGACTCAATGTGAATGAATCACTGAAATTTTCGAAAGAATCGAGTACTTCTTTTAGAATCAGATGGTATCTTTGATAAAGAAAAATAATTTAGGAGATCCACTCAGGAGATAAACGCCTTAATTTAAATAATAGAAAGATATTGTGAAAATTTATTCACTACTAACATAATATGCACTTACATTGAGAATATACGTGTATATATGCACTCTAAGCATATATACACGCCCTCTAAGCATATATACACACAATGAACAAATGTACACAATTATATAACAAATATACATAACTATAAGTATACAAACATTTGTAAACATTGAACACATTCACATGTTCAAATGTAGATATACTCTACCATATGTATATTGTATATGTATTACATACTATTTTACTACCATTATAGTGAGAGCGGAAGCAATTAACTGATTATATACATTCAGTACAATACAACTTCCATATTGGTTTTAAACATACACGAAGAAGATTAAACCTTGTCAACTCGTAATTCTTTTGTAAATTAGTTAATATTTAATATAATTACAAATTTTAAGAAGTATTTTTAAATGATAACAAAAAAATATAACTTCACCATTTAATATTCTTAATAAAGCCTTAATAAGATCGTTTGTGTAAATTTTGTCATTTGTATATAAAAGAACATTGAAGTATGTAATTCTGTGATTTATTTAAAGTCATTCTACTGCACGATTATTTATTAATTAAGAAAAATTAGGTAATCACAACTTTATAATAACAGGCTATCAAATAATTAAGAATAAAGAAAATAATCATTAAAAAAATTGGTATAATACATGGGAATTTAATATTTTATTGGCATATTTCTATAGGTACTTAAAACTCATCATTTGTTTCCCTAATCGTTTTCCTAGGTGACATAGATAAATTAATATAAGCTTCACATTCGGCGGTACTACCCACAAATACTCAAAAAATTTGGAAACAAATTATTTTTCGAAAACGGATACGATGATTTTGATTATGAAATTTTAAAATCTAGTCCATTTAAATAAAAATCTAATGATAATCTTTTTCCTGGTGAAAATATAGTTCTCAAGTAATTATGAAAATAAATCTTATTTTGTTGAAAATCAAAATAAAAAAAATTACAGCCACCTGTAGAACACTTTTTAAATATGTTTAAAAATAGTCTGCCAATTAGTGTGGCGCATAGCTTCCTCTACTACACTTATTGGATTAATGATTTTCTACACTTTTACAACCGATTATTGTCAAATATATTAATCCCCCCCCCCCTATTTTTCAAATCTTTCAAAATATTATGAATTTTTATTCGAAGTTATAAGTATTAATTTAGCAAAATTAATACTCAGGTAAAAATAATTTCGAGTTTTTCTGCGGGCTACTTTCGACTAACCATCCAAATTTCATAAAAATTGGATGCGTATTTTTGAGGATATAGATATAAATAAATGTTTGTTAGTGAGCATGTGGAAGAGAAACAAATGGGCGCGAAATATGGACCAATAATGGGCTAATAAAGTCCTACTATTCAAATTTTATTATAATCGGATGTGTAGTTTTTAAGATAAGTTGTTTGGTACGCAAACATTGAGCGACAAATCGACAGACAGAAACAGGAAAAAAATGTTCGCTGTTGTCTAAATGGATTTCTGTCATTGAAATCTTTTTTTGAAGTTTTGAAACCGGAGACAAAGAATTTTCTTTCTTCAGAACGATCACATAGCTTCTGTTACCTTCAGTAAGCTTGGAAGCAATAAATCATTTAAATAAGAAGTAGGATTTTAATACAGTAATTAATATCCATACGTAAGAAAGTTTTGTTCGATTTGTTGATTTGCTGTTCGATAAATCTATATATATAAAAGTCAACGTATGTGTGTGTGTGTGTGTGTTTGTTCTTTATACAAATCTACAGTTTTAGCCCGATTTTGATGAAAATTTGCACACTTGACCTTCAAAGCAAGGAAACAATCAAGGTCTACATGAATTTTCGAAATTCAAATTTTGGTACACAGGGGTACGGGGTACAAGTAATGAATACGGGGTCAAAGTAATAAATACCCTTCGTGATGCATATCGTTGAAAAGCTCTTTAAGAGTGCAGTAATTGTTGTCATGTACACTTTTGTCATATTTTATTTAGGAGGGGGGTAAAATGGAAATGTATATCTATATAAGTCAACGTATGTATGAGTGTGTTTATTTTCTTTATTCAAATCAACAGTTTCAATTCGATCTCGATGACAATTTGCTCACTTGACCTTCAAAGCAAGGGGAAGATCTCTGTCGACATGAATGTTCGAAATTTAAGTTTTGGTACACAGGGGTACGGGGTACAAATGTCAAAGTAATGCATACCCTTCATGATGCATACTGTTGAAAAGCTCTTTAAGAGTACAATAATTGTTTTTACGTGCATTTAGGGGGTAAATGGAAAAATATATCTAAAAGTCAACGTATGTGTGTATGTTCTTTATACAATCCATAGTTTCAGTCTGATCTCGATCAAAAAATGCACACTTGACCTTCAAAGGAAGAAAAAATCAGTGTCAACATGAATTTTCGCAATTTAAATGTTGGTACACAGGGAACAAGGTACAATAATGAATACGGGGTCAAAGGACTGAATACCCTTTATGATGCATATCGTTGAAAAGCTCTTTAAGATTACATTAATTGTTGTTATGTACAGTTCTGTCATATGTATTTTCATTTAGGAGGGGGTAAAATGGAAAAATATAGCTATATCTTATAAAAAAAGAAGAGTGTCTGTATGAGGGTACATGTCTATTATACAAATCTACAGTTTTATCCTAATTTGATGAATATTTACTCACTTTCCCTTCAAAGCAAGGGGTAGGTCACTGTCTACATGAATTTTCGAAATTTAAATTTTGGTACAAAGGGGTACGGTGTAAAAATGTCGAAGTAATGGATTCCCTTCATATCATGCATATCGTTGAAAAGCACTTTAAGAGAAAAGTAATCGTTGTTATGTACAATTTTATTTAGGAGGGGGTAAAATGGAAATTTATAGCTATATATATATATATATATATATATATATATATATATATATATATATATATAAATCAACGTATGTGGGTGTATGTTCTTTATACAAATCTACAGTTTTAGTTCGATGTCGATAAAAATTTGCCCACTTGAACTTCAAAGCAAGGGGAAAATGACAGCCTACATGAATTTTGGAAATTTAAATTTTGTACACAGGGGTATGGTACAAGTAATGAATACTGGGTCAATGTAATGAATACCATTGATGATGCAAAAGATCTTTAAGAGTAGAATAATAGTTTTTATGTATTGTTTTGTCATATTTTACTTAAGGGGGGGGGGGATTTAGGATATTTAAAAATTTGCTTATCAAAGAGGAGGGGGTATAGAAATAGGTGGGAGTGGTAGAATCTAGATATTCTTGCATAGTAAAATAATTTATAATGTTTCATTATGGTTGTTTATAAACTTATCTAATTATTACAACACTCCGTAGCGAAGCACGGGTACCCAGCTACAGTTTCAGTCCGATCTCGATGAAAATTTGCACACTTGATCTTCAAAGCAAGGGGAAAATCAAGGTCTACATGAATTTTCGAAATTCAAATTTTGGTACACAGGGGTACGGGGTACAAGTAATGAATACGGGGTCAAAGTAATGAATACCCTTCGTGATGCATATCGTTGAAAAGCTCTTTAAGAGTGCAGCAATTGTTGTTATGTATAGTTTTGTCATATTTATATATGACAAAACAGTAGTTCAGCTAGTATTGAATAAAAATAAGTGCAACTCCAGTGGGAATCAAAACAGATTCTAATCTCATGTGACCATTCGTCCAATAATAGGACGTGAGGAAGCAATGTGCCACACTAATTGACAGATTATTTTATGAACTTTCACTGTCATCGGAAATATATTGTATATATAAAAGTGACAGGTTTCTAGGTAGGTAGTCGGAAAATGGGTTATAATTTATTACAAAATTTGTACCTCACGAGCAAGTGAAGTTTAAATATTAACGAGGAAAAAGGGTTATTGAATATTTACGTACATGGCGCCAGGTTTACGTAACCCTACGTCGCGTCATACGTTATTCCTTCCCTCTATTATAGACAGACTAGTCAAGGCCTCTCTATTCTTCATCGCTGGCTTTGTTTAGTTTACACTGTTTATATCATCGCTATTTACTTTGCCATTAGTTTTCAAATTTAGATAAATAAATTCTGAGTTAATTTGATTACATCGTTGAGGCTATTCAATTCAGGCATTGGCTTAAACAACAAATGTGAAGGTTATAAATATTAAAATCTCAAAATTTAACTATAGCAACCCTACAAAATTACTACACGACTAGATTTGATTCCTCCTCGTGTAGCCACACTGTATAGTAATATTTCTGTATAGCGTGTTCGACTATAGGATAGTAACATTTTGAGTAAAGCTGACAATAACTAGAGCTCATGTGAACATATATGCTAGTTTACTATACCTATATAGTAAAAACTACAAGATAGTTTTCTATCCCGTGAGTACTTTATATCTATTTAATTAAATAAAAGTAAACAGCCACCTGTTGAAACCTATTTAAATGCATGAGTTTAAAAATAAATAAATTAAATTAGTTATTATTGGATTTAAATACAGTATCAATATCTTTACGCAGGGGGGAGGGGGGAGGGTGTATTACAGTCACAAATTAATGTTTTATCATTTTAAATAAATTAACATCATGTATGAAATTAATTAGTTTTAATCATTTTCTTTGTCTTAATCAGCGAATCATTTTACAATTGAGTGATTTTGGTTTTAATTAAATCTCTTTATTACAAGTTAACGCCTTTTGTACAGATGGTTTAAATGAAAATTTTAACTTTAATTTGGGATAATTAAATTCAGTCAGTAACATTTTAATTTGTGAATTGAAATTAGGCTGGGTTTATTTGTAGTGAGTATTAAGTATACATGTAAATAAATATAAATGTAATCGATACTTTAGTATTCTTCAATACAAGCTTCCTACCAGTAATTGTAAACTTCAATTAGCAGATTGTAATAATACCTATCAAAATAGACTTACATTCTTATTGTCCTCTTTTCTTCCAATTCCATCTCTTATTTACAAAAGTAATTTAATATTGTTAACATGTTGGCACCTTCCTTTTCTGCACATTCTTCTATACCTTTAAATAATATATTTCCTTCCCTAACTTTCCTTTCCAATTGGATTAGTCGGTTTTCCTGCTTTAAAAATGTATCTCTAGTTATAGTCATTCATTAATAATTTCATTAAATCCGTTGGAATAATCCTGCAGTTAGCTTTAATTTAGTTTCTGAACTTCTCCAGTAGTTTCTTGAATTAATCTATTTTTCGAGTTTCTTCTTTAAGTACATAGTTATGCTGTTATGAACAATGTTTAAAACCTTGGATTTCAAGAAACTTTTCTCCAAATCCAAGCATTCTTCTAATACTTACAGATGTAATATTTACAGTTTCTACGTATTGCCTATCGTTTTGTTAATAAGTATGCAAGTTTATGCCGGCGTTTCTTCACATTATAATGCGTTTTTTACTATGAACTAACTTTTAATGATAGTCTAGTAATAATGGCGGCCGACCTCTAAATTAAAAGATAATTAGACAATTCTCCCACTTGCATAAAAAAAAAAAATAGGCACTCATTAGTTGCCCACCCAAAAATGCTTTAATGTGTAAAATATTACAAGTTAATTAGACCAAGAAATATCACCTTTATAAACAGATGCGTGATGTTCCTTTGTCCAAAACTTCTTTTGACTAGATATCCCTTTGTCTTAATAGTTATTTAGACAAAGGAATCATTTATAAGCGGTAAACAAATATAGGGTGGGTAAACCACCAAAAATCTTTGCCACGTGGCACCTTATTAACCAAAAATTATAATTTATAAACCCATAAAAACTGCCTTATTAACTTTATTTAAAAATGGGTTACTTTTGTCAAGTCCAATTTGGAATTCTTTAGAATAGAATTAAACATTAAGCATTCCTTTTTTTAATAAAATTAACTATCATAGCGACATATCATCCAACAATTTAGACTATCAATCACTAACAATAATGGTGAAGCAGCTTCCTCGACAGGTATTGGTCCTTGTTGCTATAGTGTGCTATTTTGACATGTTGGCTAAAGGAAGCAACTTATCGTTGCCTTAACTCAACATCAATATGATATGATATAGAGCATGAGTAATGGTAGCAAATCAATCATATCATCAAGAATGGTAGCGTTAGACTTCGCATATATATATAATAAGTTAATAAAAATAGGTAAAAAGGCAAGTATATCTATTATTCAAAGAGAGCAGCTGAATTTTTCATAACAAATAGGTCCTAAATAAGGAGAATAGCTTGGTAACATATACCTATATATATATTTTAAAAAGGGAAGCGAATAAATATGATACATATTTGACTTTAGGGCGTGGAAAGAAAAGCAACCAAGTCTAAAGATAATATTGGGATGGTTAAAGAAACGTAGCCTACTTTAATTAAGGCATATTACGATAACTCTTTTTGTAAGAAAATATTATAATAAATTTAAGTGCTTTTTGATAAAAAAAAAAGAAGAAAATAAATGTTTTTCTAGAATGGACGTGGACCCAGGAAATAAATGTGCCGGGTTTCTTTGAAACAAGCAGTTTCTCACAAGGCAGAATGTTGAAAGGACTCCCTAACCGAATTTGAAAATTATTAGGTTGTTGTGCTGTAAGAGAAGGTAAAAGAGTTTAAGAGATGAGAAAGCTTGATGGTTGAGCCCTATCTCTAAACTCTAAACGATAAAGTCTTTACTACATTCACCCACGCTAAAATACTTACAGACATATCTTACGTATATTTTTTTATTAGCACTATACTCTATATGACAGCTTAATAGTTTTCTTTCATTCCAGTTTAACTCTTTTTTTAATACCTCATATACGTAGTAAATTATATAAAGAAAGAATTTTGATGCCGGGAAAAATTAAATTTTGTTGTTAATGTTGTAAGGCCCCGAAATCCCAAAAAGTGGATTTTAAAAAGTCTGTTTGCCGTCGTTTTTTTTTAAAAATTCTGAAGTAAGTGCACATGAATGTAGCCTAAACTACTAGGACGATTTCGATTATATCCAAATCAAACCCCGAGGCAAAATAGGTAAATTAATTTTAGCTCTAAATTTAGAGGCGCTTTTCCTCAAAAACTCAATAAATCGAGAAAAACAACATTTCTCAAAAAAAAATTCTATTTAAATACATTTCCATTTAATAATGTTTTGTTTGAGCTTATCCGACCGAGTTTTAAAATATATATTTATTTCAATCTTTTTGCAAGCATGTTGGATTTTTCAAACAATCTCGGTTGTTGATTTTGTCGTTGACTAAAAACTTTATTTTTCTATAAAAAAAAACAATAGTTTTATTGTTATTATATACATTATCGTGTTATTATATGTTTGTACATTACGGAGGATTTTAACTTCCATGCGTATTCCCCATCCGTAAAACCACCTTATTCGTAAATGGATATTTCAAGATTTTTTTTTTTTTTAAACTATTGACTTTATTGAAAATGCTCAAGGATACAATTACTTTAAATTATTTAAAAAGTTAATAAGATTTAAAAAAAAAAAAAAAGAAACCGAAGTTTATCGAACAACTAGAAAGAAGTAGGGTAATTTTTTGCAACTAATATTCATAATTTAACTCTAATAATTATACCTATAAATAAAAGCTGTTTTGAGAAAAGTATTCTACTTATTTTCGCGAGAAGAGGCCAGAGAGACCTTAATTCTAAAATGTAATTTGAAATTCTCCACAGAAACTTTCTCTCGAATAGTATTTAGGATAAAATACGTCATTTTAATTTATAATGGGAGTTTGGAGTCGTAATTGAAGGCGATTTTGGCATTTCCAAGCTAGTACTGAATTGATTCGGGAATTCAGGATTGGTTTACGTATATCTGTTATTGTTTCACTAGCATCGTGCTAAGGCGATTTCCTAACACTATGGACCACTAAGCTAAAGCCAGCTGCTAACTTCAGCAGTTCCATTTCTCTCCTTCTCGAAATGAATCTTGTTTAATTAATCAATCAATCGCTGAGGGTTGAAAAGCCTCAGTAACGGCTGCCGTTCACTCGTTAACTTCTGCAATGAAACACTGAACCCTACGCGTCAGTTGCTGTCACTTGAGTTAATGTTGCGCTTCAGCTTTGACGGCTTTTCCATAGAATATTGATATTCTAAACCGGTATAATAAAGTAATTTACTTGAAATATACTAATAGAGAACACGTCTGCATCTGTTACCAACAATTATTAATCACATGTTTTGACAGGAAATAATATCCTAACAAAAGACTCATTCAAAACGAATCTCAGTACATTCCACGTTTAACTTTAAGAATAATAATTATTTAATCTTATTACTAAACTAATTAATAAAGAATAAAATATGTATAAGGTAGGCGAGTTATAAGAAAATAGGTGTGAATAATTCAGCTAATCATTGCTTTTTTTTGTATAAGTTACAATTTTTTAATTGAAAAAACATCATATAATTTTTTATCAAGAAAAACTATTATCTATTCAAATTGCATTAACCCTGGACTTTATTAAAATTTGTTTGAATTTTTAGCTCGCGCTAAAGTTTTAATTATATTTACTAACCATAATCAAAGTCAGGTTGATAAGTTATAATGATTTAAAACTATTGCCCTGGCCCAGTAGCAAGACTGTCAAAAATCCGAAAACAAATAAACAGGTCAAGTGTAAGCTAGTCAGCACACATCGAGGGTCCGTAGGCAACACTGTATTGTTTATAAACAAACTTCTAATAAAGATTTTTTTTTTTTTGCCACTGAACCTGAACCGGACTACAAACATATAAATATGTACATCGAAAAGAGCATAATTATAAAAAAACGTATTTTGTCAATAAAATAAGTCTTTTTTTTTTCAAAATTTCCAAAAAGTGGTATCTTTACTTTTGGACGAAGAATGTTTAAGATTTTTTTTTTTAGATTTCTTTTAGATTTTTTGCACTTCACATAAGCGAGATAGAGAGGGGGTGGGGGAAGGATTTTTTTCCCACCCACTTCAAACTCGCCTACGCTAGGCCTATACAAGCTTATAACCAAAAATTATATATTCTTGTAATCAGATCGACGTACCCTTTCATATGATACCCCACACGGTGTCCAAAAAAAAAAAAAAACCCCTTAAGTTTTATTTACCCTAATTTTTTTTAAAAATATTTTTTTTAAGTCACTATATTTTTAAAATGTGTGGGTAGGTACAAGAAACATATATGCTAAATTTCAAAGTGATCGGACGAAAGATGTAGCCATGAGAGCAGGGGACAGACGGATGGACGGATAGACAGACACACGCAGGAAAGATAAGGGTCCTTGGTTTTGCCTACGGACCCTGAAAACTAACCTGAACTGAATCCTGATCATTTTTTATATGAGCACTTTTTAAAATTGATATTAAATCACTTGACTTCTTCGTTTGTAAGTTATGTATTTTGTGATTAATTTTTAACTAACTTTCTGACAACCTAGAATGACAAGTTATAACTTTGACTTTATATATTCCAGATGGCAATGTAAGTTATTAAAAAGTACACGACAACCTAAAAAATAGTTATAAAAAAAATTATTTGTTTTTATGTAAAACATACAACTGAAAAAGTTATAAACATTTTCAAAGCGTGGTTAAAAAAGAACGTTTTTCAACCTATGTATTTATATTACCTTAACACATGTTATTTTCTATTATTTTCCAAGAAATGTGTATGTATAATCTAAGTTTCACCAAAAATTACAACCAGGAAAAATTGAATAATTTTATTTATTTAAAATAATATATTCCCAGGCGGCTTAATTTAACTTTTATTCTTCTTGTAAGAATAATTTCAAACCCGCTGGGAAATAAGTGTAACCCAAAGTTTTCATATTGCATTTTTTAATATAAAATAGGCTGAACCAGGACACAAATTCCCTAATTCTTAAACTCAAGTTAGCTCATGGTAAGAAAAAGGAAACATAAGTGATTTTTTTGTTTTCAAACATCAAACCAAATAAACTCGCTATAAGTCAATGCTACGCTTGTATATTCCATTGATTTTGTTACACTTCATGCTGAAACAAAAAAAAGAATAAATAATAAAGCGGTCATTAGGGCACCTAAACTAATTCATGTATTAATATGTTTGAACGAGAATATTGAGGCTTTGAAAAGTTTGTTTGTGTATTTGTCTTTCGATAACTGGCGTAAAAATTCACCGATTTGTACGACATTCGGCAAACAGGTGTATCTAACAACTGTATAGTTTTTGGAAGTTTCATATATAATATTTTAAAGATGGCAACATATATTTCAAGAAGGTTCTTAAGAGTAGGAAAAGAATATGTAACAATTATTACGATAAAAATCATTTTTACCGCCATTTTAAAAACTAATATGACCGAAGTAAGGTTGTTGAAAGAAAGAAATAAAAAAAAAAAACCCTTTATGTAAAATGGAATTTTACAAAACTAAAACTAATAAATAATATGGCATGTTAAATATCATTTAAAATCTCTTGATAAGTCGAGTAAGAAAATATACATATAATGACACTTGACAGTATTTTCATAATGACCGAAACATAAAATTATGAGATTTTAAACCATTATATTATATTAAAGGTAAGTAGGGACTACTTACTATGGCCACGAACAGTGCATCCTAATAAGTGAGTTTGAAATGCAACGAATTACTGGTTTGATTTAATGTCAAATGAGCAATATATATATATATATATATATATATATATATATATATATATATATATATATATATATATATATATATATATATATATATATATATATATATATATATATATATATATATATATATATATATACATATATATATATATATATATATATATATATATATACACACATATATATATATATATACAGGGTGGTCCAAAAGTCTCCCCCCCCCCCTCTTAACTTTTGAACGGTTTGAGATAAATTAATGAAACGGGTGATCTCTACCATGCAAAGGGAAGTTTGTTTTCATGCAATCACCCACTAGGGGCAACCACCCGCTTTGCCCCCAGGCCACCCAACTTCAGAATTTCAAATTGGAATGTATATTTTTGATGGCATATATTTGGATTCTACAGTGAAAAATAATAAACTTTTACTTTGAAACTATTTTTTGTATCTCCAATATTTTGCCCCCTACAGGGGGGTAAAGATAGTAAAATAACTCTTCCGAAATAGTAAAAACATAACACTTAGATCGTTATAAAATCTAAATGGTTTGAAATAAAGTAATAGAACTTGGGGGATCTTGGGAGTTATTTTGCTATCTTTGCCCCTCTGTCGGGGGCAAAATATTGTAAATAGAAAAAAAAGTATCAAGTAAAAGTTTATTATTTTTCACCGTAGAATCCAAATATGCTATCAAAAATATACACTCCAATTTGAAATTCTGAAGTTGGGCGGCTTGGGGGCAAAGTGGGTCGTTGCCCCTAGTGGGCAAGTGCATGAAAACAAACTTCCCTTTGCATGGTAGAAATCCCCCAAGTTTCATTAATTTATCTCAAATCGTTCAAAAGTTAGGAGGGGGGGGGGGGGGGAGACTTTTGGACCACCCTGTATATATATATATATATATATATATATATATATATATATATATATATATATATATATATATATATATATATATATAATTATTATTATTATTATTATTATTATTATTATTATTATTATTAATATTTTAAGTAATCGATATTATTATCTTTTAAAGTTTTGCACATACAACTCAGAATTGAAACTGATTGATACTGCAAGTATTTTCTAGAAGATATAATCTAATATTGTACGGCTAAAATTCAATAAAAAGTAGGTACAACAGTTTTATTTGTTTGTTTTATTTTTCCCTTAAGGTAAAAGAAAAACTTACAAAGGGTATTACATATAAGCGATACTTGACCCATTTTATACTCTAATTTCTTCAATTAAAGTTCAATTAAGACAAATACATTTTAATTAAACTAAATTCCTAGAAAATATTGACTCTTTATTCTTGTTGTTTCTATCACTCCATTCAATAATAATGAATTATTCTACAGTGATAATAACAATTATGATGCAATATATTCAGGGTAACTTGTCTGTAGTTTTATTTATTTTTTTATTGTTTATTTTAACACAGTAATTTTAAACCGGGGGCTTCACGGAGTAATATTTAGAGTTCCTCAAAAATCAGGAGGTAGAAAGGAAAAAACTATTATAATACACCCAAATACGTTTACAAAGTTGACTTTAAAAGGTTTTTTATAATTTTTTCCCCCCCAAATTTATTCGTAATGGATGATAAAAGGTAGTTCCATTGGCTGAATAAACCGCATAATTGGCATTCGCAACTAGATAGATGCTTCACTAAAGTAGCTATACATTCCTATCGCGATGCTGAGTGAACATCGAGCTTAGGACCCTTTGTAGGAGTTGGAGATCGAACCAGGGAGACCGGATCTTCATGGCGTAATATTTGGAGTTCCTCGAAAATCAGGAGGTAGAAAGAAAATACTATTTCAATACACCCAAATACGTTTACAAAGTTGACTTAAAAATGCTTCTTCCAAATGTCGGCCTACTGCAATAATATAATAAGTCGTGGCGCAACAGTTTATGGAGCTATAGGTCTGCCTAAGGGCTTACGCAAATATGATTTGTAATGGATGACAAACAAAAGGTTGTTCCAATTAATAATGAATAAACCACCAATTGCAATTAATAAACCGCATAATTGACATTCCCAACTAGATAGATGCTTCACTGAAGTAGCTATCCATTCCTATCGCGATGCTGGGTGAACATCGAGCTTAGGGCCCTTTGTCGGAGTTGGAGATCGAACCAGGGACCTTTTGTTTCCTAAGCAAAAATTACAGCAATAAGTACCAGTAGGACACTTTGTAAATACTTTTTTATATTTTTCCATCGGGGGTTTCCTAAAATTAATTTTCCTAATTAATTAACCTATTATTGGTTAGGGTTTCCACAGATAAAAAAATCGGTCCAAGACAACTCAGATAAACTTTCTCATACATAAGTTCATAATTAATTAGCCCAGTGTATTCCATTTATTAGTTTTCGTAGGTACATTTAATTATTATTGAAGATTTTATCAAAATGTATCATAAAAATAACTTCTCGGCGGAGAATCGAACCCGGCCTCTATCAGTCCGCGTTTACAGCTATTTTCTCAGGAACTAGATTTTTCCCGGCTTATATCGTTAGAGATTTATATTTAAATGAACTACATTTTAGAATTTTCTGAATCAAAATCGTTGGAACCGTTTTTGAGAATTTTTTTTTTCTTCACTTTTTTCAGAGTTTTTGGGGACAGAGCGCCCAAGATAATTTAGAGCTAAAATTAATTTCTCGATTTCGCCTGGGGTATGATTTTTCTGAACATATATGCCAAATTTTGTCAAAATCAGCCCACTAGTTTAGGCTCCAGGCGTCTGCACAGGTACAGACGACAGTTTTATTTTTTTAAACTACTTTTTTGGACTCTTTTTGGGGACATCAAAATCTGTAAATCCATTAAAATATAAAAAAACCGTATTTTCGCCTCATCACAATACTTTCACTAAGTATAAGAAAGTAAAATGGTACGGAGATACTGGTTAATTAGATAGTTATATAATTTTCTAGAGTGTTATTACTAAGAGAACAAGCGTAAACCTACAACACATAAGGTCAATAAAATATGCACGTAAAACAGTTTAAATTACTCTTGAGTTAATTTTATTCGAGTAATCATCCATACACCTACATAAATCTGAATATATTGGAATCGAATTGTAAAAAAAGTACATTTTCGAATTTATTAATCGTTAAAGTAGCTTCGCTTGGACAGGAGAAATAGGGAGTTTTTTTGGAGGTATGCAAAAATATTCAGTTAAGCTGAATTTCCCGTGATTGATTGTTGCCCTACACTATTTCAATAGCCAGCATGTTCCTCCTCTAGTTGCTAGGAGTTGAAATAAAGGTTAAGAACCACCGATATCAGTAAATTAACATCCTCACTAACATTCTCTCTATCTTAAAAACAAATAGACAGAGTAACCTCTCTTATCAATCAAATAGAAAATTAAAGTCATTATAGTTTTAAATAAAGACAGCTAACTGGGGATTTGGTTAAAGTAGAAGAAAAATGAATAATTCATGAAGTATCGTACAAAATATCAATAAATGACATTAAGTTTAAAATAAAGGCAAGGGAAAATTTAAGTAAAGTAGATGTAATAGCTCTCAGTATAATGTAGTAAGATCAGTATATAATAGGAAAATTACTTAATCATTATAATTTAAATTAAGGCATCGACCACAGGGGCACAGCTAGGCTGAGACAGACCAAGGCCCCGGAGGGTATGGGCCCCGAAACGGCAGGTAGATTATTACCCACTTAAGCTGTCGACCTCTGGGCCCTCAAAAATCTTGCTACTCTCCGATCGATCATTTTAAAGAACCAAATGCTATAGCTCTCAGTATATTACTATAAAGACCCGTATTTTACAGAAATATTAACGTAGGGTAAACTCTATTGCACTTCTTTTATTATGATTTATTCGCCTCTTGGTGAAAAATATAGTACGAGTAGAATAGGCATCGAATTACTCTCTCATAAGTTTGCAAAGTTTATATTTAGAAGAGTTTTTTGAATCTCTGTAAAAATAATTTTTATATCGCCATGGAAACACGAAGGTTTATAGAAAATATAGGTTTAGGTATCAATACATCTAAAGGCTTGCACATACTTAGCGAAAAAGGATCATCCAACAAATTCATTAGCGATAGTTGGGAAAATATGCTGACATACATTTGATCAAATGAGTTTCAACAAATTTGGTGGAAAGTTAGGACTCATTCCTTCGACCAAATACTTGGCAACATAAAACCAAACAATATCAATTAATTCGTTAGTTGGTCAGGGTTTGCTATGTGTAGAAGTGGACAAGTTTCAAACCACCTTAACTGCGTGATTGTTTGAGAACGTTAACCAACCAGCAAAGATAAACAAAATTCAAAATACAGGGAAGTTTACTCACCCCCATATTTTTAATAAACTTAAATGTACGAATGTATAAAACTAATTGGAAAAAAAAAGTTTTAAAAACATTTAAATGTTTTGGTGTTTTTGTGCCTACACCTTTAAAATGACAACATAATTATTTTATTTTTTTATTGAACTACAGTTATACAATAAATGAAAATATTCCTCTCAGCTCTAATAGTAAAATGGGACCACTCTAATGTCTGAAGTTGATATTGCAGGGATGCTTATTAAAAAGTGAAAAAAAAACATACTACATACTCAAAGTAATTACATTTACACTGATCAATTATTGAATTGGGTAATTCAGAATTGTTATTGTAATTCAACTGCTATTGACCTTTCACTCCTAAGCATCCATTTTGATTTTCTTAACAAAATCCCGACGCCCAAATCTATGCCAAATTCAAAGCCAAAATAACCTTTACGAAAGGTTATCTAAGCTTGATGGATTCGGTAAAGTTACGATACCATACTGCCACGGATTCTTTGCAGTGTCAAATAATAATAGACTGCGCAGCGCATACAAATGGCTTTAAAATTTGCAGCTTAACTTTCACTAATAACTTTACAAGAAGAATTTTCATATTCCATAGCGATCGTGAAATTGTGATATTATTTTTGCAACTTTGCGAAGTAAGTTTGCACACACTGAATACTAATAAACCAAATAAATTCGCTCTACCATGACTAATTACACCCTCAAGATTGTGAATAGTTATGAAGAACATCATCTTTCAAGAAGAAGGGTACGAATAAAAACGCAGGCACTATTAAGAGCATTCTTAGTACAACTAAGGAACATAATCTTAGAAGAGAATGAGAGCAACTACGTAGTTAGCCTAGTGATTTTTTATTACAATAAGCTGAGTACAAAGGGTGTTTTAGAACTCAATTTAGATAATGGACTGGTCAAAGGGATATCAACTCAGATTAGTAAATAGAACCATTGTCTATATAATCTCCTCCAAGAGTTAAAGCTGCTTAATGAGCTATAGGCTTTTAAGGACTAACAAACTCCACTTCACAAGGTCCAAATATAGTCCCTATTGCCTATTTCATTTCCACAACCAAATTAGCCTATACTTCCTACTTACTTTTTAATCGGTACAGATTAATGAAAAACACATAATCACTCTATAGAGACTTAAATAGTTCAAACATATAAATATCAACAACAATAAAAATATAAAGGGAATGTTCTACATAAGATATTACCCGAATGTATTCGGAAATGTTGCAAAAACAAATATGAAGAAAAAAGTAAAAGTATTTTCACTAAACGTTACTTTATTGTATAAAGCTGGCTATTAACCTCTAGTGGCCATTGTGAGACAAGTGGCAATGTGAAAGAAGACAAAAGGATAAATATGAAAATAAGGTTGAAAAAAAGAAAATTAATAAACAAAAAGCATGTTTACTAGATAAAACTAAGGTGAATTCTCCAAGGTAAGGTTTCTTTTTGAAAAAACACTAAATAATTCAGACATAAAATAGTTCATATTCTTGAAATAGTCTTGATTAAACATTGTTTTATTTAATTAAAAGGCTGATGTCGATCTGACAACAACCACAAGTCCACATGTTGTGACGCAAAGCTCCTGTTTAATCTTCAGGGGATTCACAGCTTCGTGAAATCTAAACAGACGAGGGTTTTCAATTTAAATTTCTTCAGGGACAGGACCTCTTTTCGACTAATTTGTTTGATAGCTACCGATTAAATTAGCTTCTATCTCAAGGGATTAGAGTGACGTTCTTTCATTTATTTACTAAGTATTTCATTAAGCAAATTTATCAATTTATTAATCATTTATGTAATTAAGTAGTGTCACGACGACGCACCTCGAAATTATTTAGTATTGCTACGCTAAGGCAACCTCATTTATTCCAATAATTTTTTTATTTATTTTTTTTTTTTTATTTGTGGTGAGTGACGAACCGGACGCACAAACAAAAAAATATGTTTATCTCTAATATCTATTTAAAATAATTAAGTTATTAAAAAATATACTAGATCTTTTGACTCTGGTCTTTTGGTTTTTAAGTGCTGTTACAGAAGAAATCTTCGTTCAAAAAATCTAATTCAAAAATAAACTTATTTCATACTAGATTCAAGAAGTAAATTCAAGTTACATAGCTTAGAAAGTTTAAGGAAACCTCCAGTATTTTTCCTTAGGTGATTAAAAAATAGTGCAATGGCAAGATTATAGATTATTTTATATAAAGAAAATTGGAATATCGTATCAATTATCTCTAGTATAACACTACATAAAAACTAAAAAATAGTATTAAAATTTATAAGTAATGTATCCATTCCATAGTAAATTATTATTGTCTTTAATTTAATTCATACGCTCAATGACATTGTCTACAGTGTAGGCAAAATACTGCTGTCAGGGGTTTACTTCTTTTTTTTACTTTGACTGCCTTCATCCACTGCCTCTTGTACCAGTTTTTTTTAACTTCGTATTTAGGCCACGGTCGTTGTTAATATCTCTTAATTCCTCTTCTTCTTGTGTACTTAGGACTACCCCATGCGACCCCGCGGCACTCATGGCCTCGCAGCACACAGTTAGGGAAACCCTAGTCTACATCTTGTCCTCTGCATAAGGCTGCCTTGTGACAGTGATTAAGAGGGGCGCGTAGCCCACCAAACAGTAAATTCACTGAGAGAGGGCGCGCAGCGGGTTGGACGAGCGAAACTAGTAGTGGCAAAGCCCCCTACTAATAAATAAATATTACTGAATTTAAATCAGTATAAGTACAATCTACAATAGAAAAAATCGGTCCGAGACAACTCAGACAAACTTCCTCATATACGAGTTCATAATTACTTAGCCCAGAGTTTTCCATTTATTTGTTTTTTTATTTACATTTAATTATTACTGATCATTTCATCAAAATTTACTATAAAAATAACTTCTCCTTGGCGGAGAATCGAACCCGGGCTCTCCTTGTCCGCGTTTTAAGCTATTTTCTCAGGAACTAGATTTTTCAGACGAGTGTTTCTATGAAATTACAGCAAAATCGTATTGAACTACCAGATAGAGTTAAATTGTACGATAAGCTGCAATGTGAGACATGGTAGATATAAATAAATAAGATATATAACATCAATTGTGTACTTATACGAATAACAACATACGTACGAGTACTCAATTACACTTTCTAGAATGAATGAAGAGTCCTCATAGCCCCAAATGGTTCCACGTCCTCGGAAGTGAGAAGTGTACAGTTATTATTTTACACATTTTTTTTTCAAGTCTTAAGACGTTTATAGCCCTAAAAGGATTGAGATTCGCTTTTTTGGACCAGTTAGATTGACCTTTAAATGCCACGAGCAATTGACTTTAGACTATTTAGAAAATTGATGGGTATCATGATCATGCAGAAAGAACATTTTTTTTAGCTTTACGGGGCAAGTAAAGTGATATCTTTCAGAAGGTTCTGAATGTTTAACAGTGGTATTGACAAGTTTAGCTGTAATTTATCCTAGCTCCAGTCACTTGGAAGGGTGAAGAGCTTTAATGACCTTCAACTTGACACGTTTTCGAAAAGGGTTCGATTACTACGGTTTCCTGCACACCTTTTCACCCTCTGTCCTAGTAAATCTTGACATTGAATTATATACAGTCCATTAAGCTAACAAAGAGTAACCCAGATTAAATCTGGATAGCTTTCAAAAGTGTGACCGATGTTTGTGCAATAAATTTGAAAACATATTGTGAAATTAATTTAGTTATTAATATTATAGGAATTTAATCCATTTACGACACAATTACAAAAAAAAAAAAAAAACAGTTTTTTTCTTGCAACGGTTATATTACAATAAAAAGTAACTAGAGCTATCAATTATATCCCATTTTAAATAATAAAATTAAAATTAACAATACATTATATAATTTAACAAATGTAAACCACTATAAATTAAAACTATTACAGCTAGAACATCTTAAACTCTATTTTAATCCCGATTTATGCATTCTTTATTCAAAAAAATTCTTTTCATAACATGGTAAAGTTTTAAAAAATCAAGAAAAAGGGAGAAGAATCCTTTTGTTGAAGGTGAAAATAAAAATTATTACTTGGGCGTGCATTACACAATGGCCCCTAGATTTAAGCCTTCGTAATTTATACGGTCTAGAAGACAAAAAGTACCGAGTACGTTTTTTATTTCACAGCGAGATCACAACTCGGTTAGAAATAATTAACGCAGTAAATAAAAACCGCAAAGAGAGAAGCAAAATCTGAGATTTTTTATTTTCATTTCAAATTTAATCTTTTTTTTAAACTGAATCAAGTTTTGTCTAAAAAAATAGGATATTGGGTACTAATAGTTTTTATTTGATTGTTTTATTCTAAAATAATTGATAGTTTCATAGAATCATTTTGTGTTCTCATTAATTATAAGGAAGTTGTAGGAAATATTAAACCTAATAAATATATAAGGAATTATTTAATAGGAAATATTAAAGCGTCTATAATTGTATTAGAATCATGGAAAATTACTTTAAATTATATTTAAAAGTTATAAATAGAAATAATTAAAATCACATTCAACAAAATAAATAATACTTAACTTTATAACATAATATTATTAATAAGTGAGCCAAAAATTAGGGATATAAATTCATTACTATATTTTATGCAAACATATTCTACATACTATAGATTAAAAAAAATTGAAAACAAGAATAAAATAAATGTCAAGTTGTACTTTCAAATGTTTCAATGTATTAAGCAGTTGATTTTAGAGAGGGGTCATTCTTGAACGAACGATACAGCTAACTAAATTAAGCATACCTGTTATAATTATGATTTTTTTCTTCGACCTTAGGGGTCCCTGGTTCGATACCACGGGGGGTCACAATGTTTTTAATGGTGATAACGACAAGGTAAATTACATTTTTTTCAGGAAATTTACACCGCCCCACCATAAGGTATTATCATAAATTATTTCAAAATTTTAGGACCAGCCGTTATATTGTGGTTGGTGGGGGTGGGGGATTTTTTTTTGGGTATAAACCCAATAAAGAATGCTAAATTTAAAAAAGCATACATATATATATTTGTATCCCACTCTTCAGCAGCTTTCATTTAAAACACCACTCAAAATTAAAAAAAAATTGGGAGCACAAAATTGGCAATTTTTAAAAATTGGGTATTCCCTCCTGGATTTTCCATCGCCCAACAATAAGGTATTAGTATGAATAATTTTTAAAATTTAGGACCACCCGTTATATAGTGGTTGGGGGGGGGGATTTTTAAACCGTAATTTACCTAAATCAAATTATAATTATTATTAACAATGCGAGGCAGACAGAGGATTCGAACCACGGGCCTCCTATATAGGATCCCGGCGCTGGAGTCTATCTTTCTCTGTCTGTCTCCCGTTGTTAATAATAATTATAATTTGATTTAAATTAAAATTTAAACTTTCCGTAGTATGAATACTACCAAAAACTTAAAAACTGAACTTATTAAACCAATAAAGAATACAACATTTAAAAAAGCATATACATATATATTTGTAACCTACTATTTGGCCTGTTTCATTTGATACCACACAAAAAAATTTTAAATAACAAAATTTGAGTTTACTACATTTTGCGAATTCCGCATGCGCATATATAATTTTTAACTTCTGTATATTTTTTCTATGGCTGGGTCAAAAAGTTGCGCCAGCGTTTTAAATTTCAGCTCTTTAGCTTAAACAGTGCGGGCTATTAACCAAAGAACTACGGCTATGAACCAAAGAACGACGGACAGTCGAACACATCTCCCTCGGCATAAGGGTTTAGTGAAGTATCTACGAAACCCTAACAAGAAGTACGTTAGATTTACTAGGAGGATGGACAAATAGATGTATCTCCACAAAAATGTTAAAATTGTACCCAACAATTTAAACAAAAGTCAAAGTTTCAAGTCTGCATTCATCGTAAGAACGAAGTCATAAATTTTATCCGATTTCCATATCTTGTAGAGAAAATAGAAATTTCTGCCATATTTTGTTATCTACGTCAGTTTATTTCTCGCAACTTTTTAGGATCATGAAGATACCAAAAAAATCTATAAATATAGTCCTTTCTGAATTTATAATTTAAGTTACTTTAATAATGGAGGTAAAAATAAAATTGCTCAAGGGCAATTGTTTTCTTTCTTAAACTTTTAGAATTCATATGAGAGTATACTAGGGAACATTTTCTTTGAAACATTAAAATAAAGTTTACAGTGGTATACTCAAGTTTCTAACTTACTCTACCAAATATTTTCACAATCCAAGAGAATAAATGTAGCAAATGTAGGTCATTTATTGGAAAGTCGTGGATTTTTATTCTAGTAATACAGCGTTAACATAATGAACTTCACATAATTTAATAGATAAGTTTGGTTCATAAAGAAGTTTTTGGAAAGAGAACCATAATAATCGAATATTGGTAGTCACAAATCTGTTCTTTTTTAAGTAACTGACGTTATAAAACTATGGGTTTAGATATAGAAGTATGGGAAAAGATTACCATGAATTAAAATCTCCTATGCTCAGTAATTAACTTTTCATTGCAAACCAATATAAGGAACAACTGAACTCCTTTAAGTGACGGTTTTCATTATAAATATTTACTTATTTAAAAATTGGCAAAATTCTTCAACACTGCTCTCTTACAAGCTATTCTAGAAATGTAACATTCAGTACAAATAATCACCCTCATTTTAAGTTAAGTGGTAATAAGTAAAAACCTAAAGAATTAAGATATTTTTAGTTACCAAAAAATTACTTCCAATATTATAAATGAAAATGCAAATTTCTGAAAAATTAATAAACGAAAAAGAGCTAGTTCATGTCTTGAGACATATTAAAAACCTATATATGATACCTATTTTTTTTTAAATTTCCTTAATTTACTGAAGAATAATGTTTCACCTTTACAAGCAGGAAAAAGCTTTAAGTGTTTTATAAGTAGCACTGAAATAGAATAGGTACAAGTAAATAGACAACTTAAAATTGCTATTCCCCCCCCCCCCCACTCGATCTCAAATAAGAGATCAGTTCAATAAAATTAACAACATCGGGCGTGGTCACAAGTTGGATAGGACAAACTGGTTACGTATAATTGGGGATGCAAATTGCAAGGTTTATACGGCTAATAGAGCGACGCACTAACCCACTCATTACATTTATAGTTGTACATTGTACAGGCCCTTTGCCAAGCCTAGTCCCTCTACAGGTCTTTGCGTTACTGAGTTATTTAGTTAGTTCCCCCCCCCCCCCCAAAAAAAAGGTAGGTACTATACTATACTCAGACAAACTTTCTCCCGAGTTCATAATTACCTAATCCAGTGCTTTCCATTTATTAGTTTTCGAGTTTTGATAGGTAAATTTAATTATTACTGAACATTATATCGAAATGTATCATAAAAAATAACAATTTTTCATAAAAATAACTCCTTTAACTTCATAAAAATAATAATCCTCCTTGGCGGGGATTTTTTCCACGTTTTTTCACAGTGTTTGGGGGCAAGCCCCCAAATTTGGGGTTAAAATTGCATTTCTTTCCCTCGGAGTGACTTTTCTGAACATTTATGCAAAATCTCGTCAAAGTAGGCGTCTGCACAGACGACAGGAATCACTTTTTTGGACTCGGGGCACCTCGAAACGTGTAAATCCATCAAAATCTTTATATTAAATTTGGTGCTATCACAAAACTTTCTCTTTATATGAGAAAGCAATCTACTTTGAATTGCACGAGCAAGTTGGAAGAGTTTGTGTAGTGGTTTGATTATAGAGAAAGCTAGGGAATTAAATGTTCTTCATGAAAAGGACGAGCCAAACTGATACCTGTCTCTTATTGCTCTAGAAAAGTCTATCTCAAGTTAGGTTCATTGTAGATTTGAAAAGTTAGTTGAAGAGTTTGAAGCTAAAGATAGCTTTGAAGGTAGACCACTATAACTAAAGCTAATTTAAACTAGACAACCAACGCGAGGCTATTTCGTGAAATGAGCGGTGTTATTCACATGTGTAGAGTGTTAAAAAGAGTAAATTTAAAACAAACAAAAAATCTGTCCGATTAACGAACTAAACTTATGCATATAGATATTGATACTGTATTTAAATCCAATAATTATTTTTAAAGTGTTTAACATGGTGGTCGTTTTCTTTTTGATTTTAATTTTCAAAAATATCATGCAGATTTTTTTCCCACCACCAAATTTGGAGCTAAAATTCAAGTTTGAACGAAATCGGCCCAGTAGCTTAGGCTTCGTGAGTCTTCAAAGACTACAGACGACAGACATTTAATTAAAAAAAAACAAAAAAAAACAACACTTTTTTGAACTCAAGAGACCTAAAAACGTGTAAATCCACCCAAATCTCAAAATCGACGCCATCACAGTGCTTTCTTTTTTATACACAACGTTAACTTGAGAATTTAGTATTTTAAAAAAATCGAAATAAATAAATTTTAAAAGGAATTCTCCCGGAAAACCCTCTTGTAGTTAAACATTAATTTATTGTCCTACATTTACAAAAGCATGACGCCAACAGGGAAACAAACTTGTAGACCTAAAGAAGGCTCAGCTTTTAAATGGTAATTTAAACCAAGGGTTACGATTGTTATTCACAAAGAATAATGAATAAGGGGTTTCACCAAATAATCGGAAATGTATGGAAAGAAAGCCATGTTTTCCCATTTTATTTCTCTTAACTTGTGCAGGCCTTGGATTATCAACTTTGAATTCTATACATGGCTAATAATATCTAAATCCAAAAGATCAAATTTTGCAACATTTTGTAAACATTGAAATAATGCAAGTATAATTCAGTTGGAACAGAATTATTTAAAAATTTAAAAAAAATAAGCATTTGCTGCAGCATAGGTAAACTTACACAAAATTCTTATAATACAGGCCAGGGGTCTCCCAACTACGGCCCGCGGGCCGGATCAAGCCCTCGAGACATTTTTATCCAGCCTGCCACGCCACAAAAGAAGTTATCAAATGAACCCAAAACAATGCAACAAAGTTATGATTTCTCCATAATCAGATGCCATTCCAAACATCAAAAAGGCCAGCACAAGTCCAATTGAGGTTTTATTCGTTTTATTTGGCTGAAATGGATAGTGCTTATAGGTATATTGCCTGCCATTGTAAAGTCTGATAACTGAGGGTTGCTTACTTCATACGGCCCGCTTTAGACCATCCTATCTAGATCCGGCCTTAAACCAAAAAGATTGGAGACTCCTGTTATAGGCGAATGCCACACAACAAGCGGGTAGCCATAGTAATTAGAATAATAAAGAGCAGTAGTAAGCAAATAAAGAATCATAGAGCACAATGAAGTTGTTTGCATGATTGTTGTTAGTAACAAGGTACTAGGCATATTACAGAAGGCAAGAATGTTGACAAAAATATTCTCTAGTTTTGTCTTTTATAAAAATTTTGCTTACAAGGAAAAATTTAACAGAACCAAGAAGAAGGTAGAGAGATTCACTTAAAAAAATAAGAAGGGAATGTGTTCTTGCATTACAAAAGTAGAAAACTAGAACACGCCAGTGTATTAATAATTTAGATGATTCTCGAAAATGCTTTTTTCTTCAGCACTCTGCAGAATGCATGAAGAAACACAATATTGCAGACAGTTAAGAATCTTCCTTAGATTATAGATTATTATCGTATCTGCAGCATTTAGATGCAATATATATCTTCTGACAGGAAATTTGAATTTTTGAAAATACTCATTTTCCGTCTAGTTTGTGGCCAAAAATGGGAAATCCATTATTGTTCTTAATAACAATTCTTTAAACCTGGATATATCAGGTTTGAATTCTAGGGAGATAAGATAATTAATCAGTTGTTTAGACTAAGATGTTGTGGTACCACTTCATAATTATAACTAGATAGGTAGGTAGAAGTAACTCAACAATATTTTTATCACAATTATTTTTATTAAAATTCACCACAATTTTTCTTTAATAAAAAAAAATTGTGGTGACATATTTTCATATTGTTGAGTTACTTTCTGCCAACCTCTCTAGTCATAATTATAAGATAAGTTCATTTTTCACACACTGATTATTATATCGAGTACATTCCATATTTTTTTAAAAATTAAAAAGTAAACAATATTTGTTGACAGGGCAACCTAGAAATAAAGAATTTCATCATATTAATATATTCCATTTCTTTTTTTTTAAATTAAAAGGGAAAATTAATTGTGAACCTCATTATCATAATATGTACAAAGAAAATATCAAAGAAAAAAAAAAAATGATTTGAGATACTTTTTTTTCTCTCTTCATGAAAGTTTAAGAAACGCTGAGGATAAAAGAATATTGGTAATGTAAGGGATTGCCAAAGGGGTTCTACTAACTCAAATTTTACTTGGCTGAAGTTACAAGTGTTAGTTGGGGGGAGGGGAGCGTAAAGCATGTTGTACGTTGGCTTATGGCCATATGATACGGTGAACCCTGTTCACTACATTAATCGTTCAGCCTTTTTCTTCCTAACACAGCCCATATATGACTACCCCTATAATATATTCCTATCACAGACAATCTTATAAGGCTACACTGTACATTGTACTTACTAGTATAAAATCTCCTTAGTATAACTTATCTCGTATGATGAACAGAAAAGGAGAGGATATGAGGCTTTGTTTAAAGCCTCTAGTCTAGACAATGTAGACTATGGTATTTACAAATAAATGGATTTTTAATTTAATTTAGATTTATAAAATGGCAATAAGAATTATCTATACAAAATACAAAAAAATCACAGGGAAGTACTTGCGTCCAAGTACTTTTTAGGGTTTTGTAGATGATTAAGCATCATTAAAAAACAATTTTTTTTCTTCGATCTCAAGGGTCCGGGTTCGATCCCCCGGGGGGTCACAATGTTTTTCATCAGTAATAACGACTAGATAAATTACATTTTTTCAGAACATTTACATCGCTCCACCATAAGTATAGCCATGATTTATTTTGAAATTTTAGGACCAGCCGTTATATAGTGTTGGGGGGGGGGAATGTTTTTAGGGGTATATTTTGACTTATAAAACCAATAAAGAATGAAAAATTTAAAAAAGCAAATATATATTTGTATCCTACATTTCAGCAGCTTTCATTTGATACCCCACTCAAAATTTTATAAAAATAAAATTTTGGGCGAACTTCAAATTTTCGCGCACAAAATTGGTAATTTTTAAAAACTAGAAATGCCCTCCCGGAATTTTCATCGCCCCTCAATAAGGCATTCGCATGAATTATTTCGAAATTTTAGGACCAGCCGTTGTATAGTGGTTGGGGGGGGGGGAATATTTTTGGGTATATTTTGATTTCTTTACCCAACAAGGAATGCAAAATTTAAAAAAGCATATATATATATATGCCTCCTACTCTTCAGCAGCTTTCATTTGATACCCCACTCGAAAATTAAAAAAAATATAAATTTTTGAGTTTAACACATTTTTGCGAATTGAATTTAACTTCTGTATATTTTTCCTGTGGTTGGGTCTAAAAATTGGACTAGTGTTTCAAATTTCATCACTTTAGCTTAAACGGTTCGGGCCCTATGAACCAAAGAGCGACGGACGGACGGACATGACGGACGGTATAAGGGTTTTGAGAAGTATCTACAAAACCCTAAAAATGTCTGCCTCTACTAAATTAAATTTTATTAGTGTGCCACATAGCTCCCGTTTTGTCAGTGCACGAATATACAAGAAACAGTGCAAAAAAATAGGTATTACTGAAATATACCTTATTAGGTATATTTCAGTGTTTCTAAAAAATCAGGTCGAGAAAAAGCAAAGAGGGTTGAAATTAAAATTCCATAGTATGACTATAGTTTTAAATATAATTACAAGATAAAAAGAACTTTTTATGAAACGTTTGAAAATTTATCTACGTTTTTAAATTTTATGTCATAAATCATAAATTTGAAACCCGTCAAAATGAAGATCGTAAATATGCGATATGTCAAAACAAATAAAATAACTTGCGGATTTTTTCCGAACTAACCTTCCATACAGCAAAATTTGCTGAAAAATAATTAAATTCTGCTGAAAGATGGCTAAAAGTATTAAAATAATGCACTGTCATCGTGTTCTGAGCTATTCTAAAAGTTTCAAACGTCTAGCTACTCGGGAAGTTAGGAAAATCGATTGCAAAATTTGTACTGGACAAAGAAACAAACAAACAAGAAAGCAAGCTAATAAAAACGTAGTAAAATATAGGCGTTCACAAAAATATCAAAAATGTTTCCAGATGTCTGAAACGCATTATGGTCAGGGAAATTTTAAATTTGGAAAAAAAAAAATAGTACTACTTTTTTGGTAAGCAAGAAAGCAAAATATTTTCGTTTTACTTACTACATTTTTCATTTTTTATGTTCAATAAACTGGTGGCCATTTTATTCTATTTACGTAATAATGCTTTTAAAAGGAAAAACTGATTTCTTGTTGTTAAAAGAGGGTCTAGGCTATTATAGAAAGTCACGTGCCTAAAAGTTTTTATAGGTGTCCCATATAGGAGCGATGTATGTTGTTGATATATCGCCTAAATCTAAAATAAACTATATGTATAGTAGTTTCTTTTTTGTTATCAAAGCCCATGCCAAAAAAAAACAATAACTATATGTATACTTAAAAGCTAAGTAAACATATCTAAAACTATCAGTTCACTAAAGATGTCATTATTGTTGTAACTACTAAAGAATAATATTAGTTTTAACCATTATTTAGTAAGTATGCAAGTGTCGGTATTAACCACTTCTCGCCTTTATTCTACTTGTATATATTATATTTATTTATACTATGACTATATTTTACATCATTCGTTTCATTATAAGGAGTGCAATATCCTGTAAAACGCAGTCAGGAGGCTATTTATTACATGAAAAAATCCTCTATTTTTAGGATCCCTCATACATTCCTGCGCTTGACCGTGTGTCTGTAACACACCAGATCACCAAAAGCACCTAACACAAAAATATGAAACTTTGTAGTTATTTTATGTGTATTAGCCCAATCAAACGAAAATAGTAGGGAAGCCCCAAAAAATCGTCCCCCAAAAACTAGGAATTGAACTTGTTTGGGGGTGTTAACTGAAAGCGAAGGACGCCCTGAGTACAAATAAATATTTGGTGTCGATATTGTATACCAATTCATCTTGTGCCCCTATTTCTAGTCCCCCCCCCCCTCATCCCTTCTATTTTCACTACTTTGTCAAGTTACAAATAGTATTATTTAAGGATATTTTCAAAAATGTTTCCAAAAATCATATAAATTTATTTTAAGGAACGCATTGAGCCAACACTTTTTGGAGTAGTTTCATTGCGTTTGGTCAATAAAAATGTATATAAAGGTGTTTGTTTTACATCATTGTAATAAATAGTTCAAAAGTTATAGCAAAATGAAAACTTTTAAATTACTGCCATCTTAAGGCGGCAAAGCCGATTACTGGTTAACGAACTCGTGCTATTTGATAAATTGCCTACGGACCCTTTGTGTGCGCTAGAAGCATGTAGTCGGCTAATTTATTTTATTATAAACACGGTTATTAACCATTTTTCAAAAGGATTGAATATTTCACAATGATTAAAAATGAAATATGTACTAAAAAATACTTTTATATAATATGAGAAAAAAAGTAAATAGAATAAAATTAGTTTAGAATTATTATTGTTAAAAGAAGCATCCAGCAAAAAGTAAAGAGTATATAGATTACTTTAACAAATGCATTCAAACTTAAACGAAGTTAGTGATAGGAAATTATAGTTTTAAAAACATTTGATATTTCATATAATAACTTTGGTTCTACTTTCTACTCAATATGTTTCGATGAAACCAAGCCTACAAACATCCACACGTTAGCACACGCCTCTGCGCATAACAATTAAATGATTTCATTCAGAAGTTTAACGCCCATAAAGTCAGACTGGTAGTGACAGACATAAAAACATACATTCAGGAAAAAAGTTAAGGCCGGTTTTGTTTTCGCAATGTATTAAATGAAAAAGAATCCCAACATTTTGCAATTGTGAGCAATCTACAGACAAAACTTTTATTTTATATGTATAGATTAAGGCTAGGAATGATTATATAAAAAAGTAAAACATCTATCATTTAAATATCGGGTACATCTATAATCTGTAGATTATATATGTATAAAAAATCGAATTTCCATTTTCTATACATTTCTCGGATTGGCTATGTCTATTTTGTATTTTCCGTAGAATTATGAAGACTAAGCTTTAAAACCTAATTCTGTCTATATGCCCGTCTATTAGGTGAAGCAATTAAGAACGGCTTGACCGATCTGAATGAAATCTGGTGTCAAATAAAATATGATGAAAATAACACTTGAATAAAACACAAGTTATTCAAACTAAAATATATATTTGTCTAACCACAACGTCATGTTCGATTACCACAAAATATCGGTCAATACAACCAATTTTTTTTATCAAATAAAAGATCTTCAATCGTAGATTAAAAATGTATATTTTGTAAATATGTATATTCAGGTTTCTTTTTCATAAATAAATAATTGAATTTGAATTAGCCATTTCATATTTAGCTTTTAAATTATTTTTGAAAAAAAAAGATTAGCACTTCTTGACAAAACAATAGGCTAGCCTTCTCTCTAAACAAGAAGCGCAATTTCTCTCAGAAAGATAATGATTTAGATTTAGAGGAAGAAAAGTTAGCCATCTTTCTAAGGACCAGTTGCGCCATAAATCTATTAGAAATAATGATTCGGAGAGAGAGGGCAAGCCATCTCACTAGTAAAACTAATAAATTATAAGGAATTTTATTTAATTACTTGGCCTATGCTATTGGCCATGATACTAGGAAAGATAGACACTGATTCCTCCAAGCATAAACTTCAAGCGAAACGCGGAGTGAAGGCTATTTAGGAATATAAAACTGCATTTTTTTTTTTTTTTTTTTTAAATTATATTGCAGAAACAATATTTCAATTAATCACAGATCTTCAATTAATAGCAGACTTGAGGAATAAAGATTTAATTTATTGTCCTCGTGGCGTCAGTGTCAAATCCAGGCTGTGTTTGAACTATTGTCTCTTCTACCATACCTTTTGTCATGCTACCTTTCTTTAACTTACTTTTACAGAAAACAATAATAAATGGAGAGACATTCCGACAATACAATTGGGAAGAGCAATCTTTCCCAATTTCAATTTGTTTTTATAACGGCAAAGGAGAAGTTCGGTTTTGGATTAAAATGAAATTTCTATAAGTAAATTCAAAATCGATTTTAATCCTACACTCTGAAGGCGTGTCCAAACCAGATCATAGAATTGCAGGAATCCTATTGATAAACATATTGCAAAAAAAGGAGAAGGGATATATTCGTGCATACATACATCTAAATAGAAAAATGGGATTAGGATAGCATCAATAATCCATACCTCTAAACCTTTTGAAGAATGGATAGAATCCCTACAGCCCAAATAAATACAACAATAATTTAAATAGACCTAATATTTCCAATAATTTGTAATTAATGTAGTATAATAATCAAAAGAAATCATAATATTAAGTATTGAGAAAAATCGGTCAATTAAAAATTCTTTTTTGATGGATGTTAGGTGTACAAATAAAAAATATAATCAAAATTGGTTAGTTTTAATTTTTATTTTTATAATTATAAGAGACGTTTCGACCCTTTACATTATTTCTAAGGTCATCTTTAATCATAGCTACATATTAATAACCAAAATTTCTGTGTGTTAATGTATTTGTTAAAAAAAATTGTATATTGTTTATATTTGTATTGTATTGTATTATATTGTAAAAATTTCTTTAAATTTTTTTTTTAATTTTTGTAATAACATACAGCTATGATTGAATAAATGACCTTAGAAATAATGTTAAGGGTCGAAACGTCTCATAAATAAAAATAAAAATTAATACTAACCAGTTTTGATTATATTTTTTATTAGTAAACCTTACATCCATCAAAATATAATCTATTTACACAAATTAAAGTGTTTAATTAATACAACGTTATTAGAAAAAAAGGAAATAATTTCTTTCCACATTTTTGGGGGTTAGCGCCACCAAATTTGGAGCTAAAATTAATTTCTCGCTTTCGCCCCTGGGTATATTATTTTTCTGAATATGTATGCCAAATTTTGTTAAAATCGGCCAAACAGTTCAGGCTCCAACCGACACAAACGACAGATTTTTAAAAATCAATTTGCTGGACTTAATGGACCTCAAAACGTGTAAATCCATCAAAATCACACAATCGAATTTTCACGCCATCACAATACTTTTTTTTACTCTTTTTTTGAGAAAGTAAATAACTAATCGGTTCGACAAAACGAAAAAAGAAAGAACTGAACATAGTGATACTGAGTTTAAATTCCATATTATCTAATTTAATATCTTATTGACCATATTTAAAAAATATTCAACATGTGGTTTTGTCAAGAATTTTAAACCGAAATATTAACAACCACTTGTTGAACACTTAATAAGAATGCTCAATAATAAATAAATTAAATAAGATAATAAGTTTTATAAATAAATTCAGTATCCCTTCATATTTAAGAATGTTTTTTTCGAGTTTGTCGGACCCATTTGTATGTAACATCATTTGCTGTAATAATTTTAATTTTAAATACAGCTCAAATATATTGACCAACTCCATAATAGATAGAAAGAGGTTTAGAGCAATTAAATTACGTTTTGACTCGTTGAACTCGATACAAAGTAATACAAGTGTAATAAAAGTCAAAAATATTATTAAAAGAAAATATATTTTTAGAATAAACTCTGTCCACGACATACCGAAAAATGATTCCGGCTTTTAGTTAAATACCCCATATCCACCACACAACAGAAATGATATACGCCATTCTATAGAATATATACGCCTTTCTTTAGATAAGGACAAGCTTAGGTTTACAGAATACCTTTTGGTTTACAGCAGAATAAAAAACATAGTGCACCGGCATAGATACAGGGAACCTTTTTTGTGGATTTACAACACGTGGAGAATAAATATCTTCAATTCAATTTTAAGGAAAGTTTACGCGACGCCGAAAAGAAATAAAATTAAGAAATAAAATTTAAAGGAACAAAGAGACCTAGTTTGCAGCTTTGCTTGTAGGAGCAGTCTTTTTGAAAAAAACCCGAAAATTTCGTGTTCCTTCTATCAATGCTCTGGCTTAGTTCGTTGGAGGAGCGTTTTCCATCAAAGTGTTCACGCGCAACGCTCAGGCAAACATGAGCTTAAAATTTCAAATTGGAATTTTAGTACAGGAGATTCTGTTATCTATCAATTTTTTGAGACAAACAAATGTTTTTTCAAATACATTTTGTTTAGTAAAACAACACCGACATTGCTAGGAAGTGTTAAAGAACGCCCAATCAATTAATTATCTAAATGTTATAAAAAGGGAAAGAACCTAGAAAAAAATTATAAATACAAAAGCTGTATACATTTTTTCCTCCACAATATTGATAATAACAACTTTTGCCCTCCGATGCATAGGAACAGAGATATTAAGGAAAAACCGAAAAAGGTCTATCAAAGCTGCAAACGTAGTTTCTAAATATTGAATTAGGCATTAAGAACATATAAATAAATAAGAACTACATGACGTTTTGCAAGGTCGAGTACTTTTTTGGGTCAAATTTGACAGGGATATTCTATTACTTTGTTACGCACAACAGAAAGAATGTGGTGAATAAACCTCTTTTAGTTTGTTACACACCTTTATTTGATATCCATATAACATTTTGAAAAGTAGGATTGGTGACAAAATTAATGACTATTAGGACAAAGGGATTTTTAGTCTAATTTACTTTGGGATAAAGGATTATCAAACTTTTGTAAATACAATTTCAAAATAAAAAAAATAGGATGGGTAAACAAAGTTAATGACTATTAGGACAAAGGGATTTTTAGTCGAATTTACTTTGGGATAAAGAATTATCAAACTTTTGTAAATACAATTTCAAAATAAAAAAAGTAGGATGGGTAAACAAAGTTAATGACTATTAGGACAAAGGGATTTTTAGTCGAATTTACTTTGGGATAAAGGATTATCAAACTTTTTATATACAATTTCAAAATAAAAAAGAGGATGGGTAACAAAGTAAAAGAGTACCTTGACGGGACTAATAAGAGAACGATACAATAAGAAATCTTACAACCAACCTTAGAAAGTCGAGTATATTTTGAATAGGAGAATATTATTTTTATTTTAGGGCTAGTATATATTTAATTTTCTCATAATTGTACTACATATGGAAAGTATTGTGATGTCGCAAAAATTAGTTGATAGAATTAAAAATTCATTCATGGATTTACACGATTTTATGTCCTCCAGTCCAAAAGTCGTTTTCAAAAAATGTCTGACTGTATAGTCAGTGCAGACGAGTGGAGGTAAGCAACTGGTCCGATTTCGATGAAATTTTGCATATTAAAGAAAATCGTACACGGTCAGGAATTAATTTTAGCAATATCAATGTTCTTTTTCAGAACAGCCACTTTTTCTTCTGTAACTTCGGTAAATTTGGATGCAAAATTATTTTTTACGAGAAGACAATAGTGATGTGTCAACAATTTTTCACAAAAATAAATAAAAAAATAACTTCTCTTCATTGTTAATACCTCTTCAAGGCTACTCTCATTAACAACATCGGTGAGAGTAGTTAAGATAATTAGTTTTATTTCTGAAACACATTGTTTGGCAATCAATATGATTTTTTTTTTATTTATAAATAGATTAATAAAAATTTGTAAATTTTATATTTTAAAATATTTAATGCTAGCAATAACTTAGTCAGTGGATCAGTAATAATGAAAATAAGTGTTCTGTGTGACAAAAAAGACAACAAAACGTTTAAGTGTATTGAAAAGAGTTGTCTCTAAATTAAAACAGCCAGCGTTATGAGAGGGGCTAAGTTTTTTCAACTGCATGTCCACAACAAACTAAAAACTCAAGACTATCTTGTATATAATAAAGTAGTTTTCTAGCTTTAATAGCATAAAATTGTCTTAGATTGCTAACAATTTTGAAACAGCGACAGGAGAAGTAGTTTTCTGACCAACCTGTGGCCTAAAACAACACGACACCCTTCAGTCTATTTAGCTTAACTTGTCAGTAATGTAAGTCGTGAAAGTGGCACTTTCGACAAGCTCTCAGATTACAGTAACCATTAGAATAAGCTTGTTAACTGCTTTCCTATGTTGTTCAACTATATCTCATCCACATTTAACTATAGTAGAAGCTCGATAATTCGTACCTCTAAAATCCGGACTGTTTACCGAAAAACTGATATCGTGAGAAGGAAAAACAGGTAAAGGGCTCCTGTTTTTCCTATGAAACTATCCTAAACAATGGTCCAAAAACTATGAGACTTTTTCGGTAAATAATAATTATTCTTATTTAATAGTGTATAAAAAATATTTAGTGTTTAATTGAATTTCATTGTTTGTTTTTTTACATGATAAAATAAAGAGATTTGTTGTAATCAAAAGCTGAGTTTTAATAAATAATATCTAAGATTCCCTTATACAATAACAATGTGCCTGTGAAATCACACAACGAGTATAAAAATATTGCTGCATTATTTTACAGCATATTTGAAAATTCGGACGAATTGGTAATTCAGACAGTGTCTGGTCCCAATTAGTCCGAATTATCGAGTTTCCACTGTATCGAAACTAGTAGCCTATATAGATAGTGTCATTCCAAAAAATGGATCATTATAACATGCATCTGGACTGAGAGTTACTTAAGATTAATTGATAAAGATAGATTAAAGAAAACAGCCATAGGAGTTTGTCATTGCCAAAAAAATAGACCATACTAAAGTGTCTCTAAGCATTCAGACTCTTAAAAATTAATATATAAAGAGTTTGACGAACTTCCACCAAAGTGTTTTAATTTACTAATCTAAACATATTATAAATGGATAGCGCTACTCTATCTGCTGTTGTGTAGGAGCAGCTCTGAAATTTAATTTGGATGTCTTGGGATTTCACTAGCAGGGTCCGTCACCCGCTCATCGTCCGATACCGATTTTAAAAGTTGTGGCATTCTTCTGTAACCACCCTGTGTTGTATCAATTAAGTCCCGATCAATATAACATTAGACTGTAAACTGTATAGGACGGAGGATCAGCCATTTTAATTACACAAGTAATCAATGATAATATCATCAGTATGTAACATACCTAACCTCTATGAAATGCAAACAATTAACATGTATGTTGGCATTTCAGCTTGATTTCATTCGTGTTAGAAATGCACTAGCCATTTGGCTAAACCGATCCCCAATTAATAGCCAGCCAAGCTGGACTAACTTGGTTAGTTGAATATTACGTTTCAGCAGTACGAAAAAGGATTATTACTAGATAAAGTTAATTCACTAGTCCGAGCAAATAGAAATCCATTTTATAACTTGCTTAACGCATAAAGCATTTTAAAGTTATTTCAAATAGAATAGAAAGTAGAAAGAATTTATTCTTGATTGATTTGTTATTTGAGGGCTAGCTCAAGTTACAAGAAACTCGAACGGTGCTGGGTGCTAAAAACGGTGCTAAATGAAATATTAAAAAATGGGTGGCCACTCCTGAGATGGCTTCTCTTTCGGGTTGCAACTAACTGGGGTTGGCGTATCCTAAAGATCTTAAGCACGACCGCGACGTGAGCACGACTGGTCCATTATATGATGTTTTTTTCCCAGGTTGATCAAAACTGGCGTTTCCACAGGAACATGATTTCATACACTCGTATTTACTGGTTTTATCGGGGTAAATATTTTAATTTAAACAACCATCAATATGAACAACCATCAATTATTATTCTCTAGATATTTGACAATTTACGACTTCTAACCAGGGTGAATAGTGCGTATTCATTCGCAGAGGAAAAAAATAGAATGAAGTTTGTCCTTAACTAGGAAATCAACAATTATGTCAAAGAAATAAGATACGGGGAGAATATTAAATCACTGCATTTAATTTATGTTAGAAAGTAATTTGTTTCTTTTTAAATTTTTACTTTCTCATATAAAGAGAAAGTATTGTAATAGCGCGAAAATTCGATTGTTTTTAAAAAATGACCGAAAAAAAAATCAACGATTTTGATTAAAAAATTCTAAAATTTCTAGTCCATTTTAATACGAATCTAACTATATAAGATGTTTTCCCGGGAAAAATAAAGTTCCTGAGAAAATAGCTTTAAACGCGGACAGAGAGGCCGGGTTCAATTCCAATCCGAGGAGATAGTATTTTTATGATAAATTTTGACGAAATGGTCAATAATAATTATATTATGTACAAACGAAGACACGCAAACAAATAAATGGAAAACACTGGGCTAAGTAATTATAAACTTATATACGAGAAACTTGGTCTGAGTTTTCTAGGACCGATTATTTATTATCTTTAAGTTTAGTAGAATTTTCACCCTTTGTTAATTTTTCAGGTTATGTACCTTTTGTTAATCGAATGATTTTTCTTTCTGGTTCAAAACTGTATTTGTAAATCACAGTTAATAAAAAAGCCCTACTTCTTTATCTAACACACACTATGTCCTAAGGAAGAGATTTTAATTACCTCATTGTGATACTAAACCCAAACATCGTTATTTTCATAATATAGCTTATAGCTTACTATTTGATTTTTTTTTTTTTTTTATTTATTTATTTCTAGAAAAAAATAGAGTAATTATTTAATATTAAAACTTTTTTTTACAATTCTGAACCACATTTCTAAAAAATAATTTCGATGCCGTCAAAAATACTCATTTGATGCTCATGGTAATTTTTTAAACTTTTAAAAAAAATTGTCCACCATGTACAAAATTTCAAGTTCATTAAATTTATTTTATGGTTTCAGAACAAGGCGTTATTTTATAGAAAGAACGAAGATTTTTCGAAAACAAATTATGTAGTCCTGTTTATTAATTTATTGTAGGATACTCTATTTCACCATATCCTACAAAATAATTGATAGGTAATGCAATCATTTAAATGGGAACTAATATTTGACTATTTTCTTAATGTTTCAGATGATGCTGACTAACACAGACAGAAACGCCGATAATATTTAAAATCCTCGATATAAAATTGTGCATACAAATTAATTGTTTTAAAAGAAAAACAAAATATACATAAATTAAATTAAGAAAAGACTAAAATTGAACACCAATATAAAAACATGAAATTTTTATAGTCATATCTAACACAAAAAAATTAAAATGGCCGAAAATAAAAACTTATTATTAAACTTAAAAACGTACAAGAAATGATATTTAAATTAATAATGATTTTTAAATCGAATAATAATAATTAAAATAAATTTGTACCGAAGTCAAAATCTAAAATGTTTTGAAAGTAAAACGATATATTTTTAAATATTTGAAAAAAAAAAATCAAAATCAAGGGATAATGAAATTCTTTTGATAATTAATCATCGGTTCGATTCATCGTGGATTTATAACTTGGTGAATAATAATAAAGATATACAGTTTAATCTCAGACTGGGATGAGACATTTGGACCCTAAGGGGACAGTCTTGGTGGCACTACCTCTAAGTAATAGCACATGTACAAAATACCATACTATGAGCATTGGAGGTGCGATACAAGCATCGTTCGTCCTACTACTCTCCATAACAATTTGTATGGCAAATTTAACCGTCATATTGGTCGTCAATAGCCGAAGATACTCCAAATACATTCATCAACAGGTAATGATAAATGCATTGAATATGTAATAATAACCTTAGCATACATGAAACATAATTATCATCGCGTGGTTTTATTATTGAAGCGAGCGTAATGCAATAAATATTTCATATTAAGTAAATAGTTAATCATGATGAGTTGATAGTTTAAGGATGATTCTAATTAAAGGTATCCTCCTATACAACCTTCCAACATTATGCCTCCACTTCTATAAATATATATATTAGCAATAAAAATACTGTGCTTGCACACTGCAATTAGCTACACAATTGGTGGGCATCGTCGGGCCCCTGATGAGTCGGACGGACGCGACGAAACGATGCAGGACATGGCGTAATGCCGAGCCAACATCTTAATGACGTAATGTCTAATGTTGCGGAACAGTTCCTATGTGTCACGCTTGCGGGGCACATCCCTTGGTGTCTCTCACAAATTGTGTAATATATATATATATATATATATATATATATATATATATATATATATATATATATATATATATATATATATATATATATATATATGTGTGTGTGTGTGTGTGTGTGTATATGTTTGTGTGTGTGCGTAGTATTTGTAAGCTACCTAAGCGCTAGTAAATCTCGGAAACTGAAGACTCTAGAATCACTAAATGAGCATTCTTCTTTGATGATACATCCGCTAACCAGGAAATTTCCCCCGCCCCGAAAACATAATTTAAGATAGAAGAAAATGTTGTGTAACTTGGTATATCTATAGAAACATTAGAGCCTTGAAATCTGGAAATTAGTATCTTATTATTATGATACACATGTTCCATAAAGGGATTTTACAATATAACATTTAAATTCCCCTTGGCGGCTACAATTAATTTAAAAAGCAAAATCCCGGTAGGTACTCATATATTTAAAATCGGAAATCATAAGTGTTTGTCCAAACAATAATTTAATAATAATAATTCAAACACTTTAGCAATTCAGTTAAACATTAGAGTAAAACGTGCTAAGCAAGGTTTTTTATCCGGTATTTTAATTCAAGATGGCGAAAAATATTATGTTATTTTTTAGGAGGCTATATATTCAGAACAATTTAGACTAGAATCTTGAAAGTAAGTGGCTCATTATAACGTAAAGATTTTCAATAAAAGGATACTTTAAATCTGGCCATAAATGGGTATAAAGGGGGGGAGGGTAAAAATGCGCCTCCGAACTATTCTTACAAAGGAGTTAACATTTTAGAAAAGGCTACTCCTCAGAAAATAAAAAAATATATTTACGATATCGACTTCTGAGAGGGAAAATGGGGAGGGGTGAAGGTAAAGAGGGAACAGATTTGAAAATTTAAGAGGTGAGAAGCGAGAAGTTCTGCTTAAAACCTCTTGAAACTTCTAGAAGATTTTTAGGACAGAAGAGTATCCCCAAAGAGTAGAAATGTAGGTTTAGGTAAGAAAAAATAAACAAGAAAGTCCAATCAAATTGGATTATGATACAACACTTACTAAAAAATTTATTATATGACTGCTACGATCAATTAAATACGGTATATATAGGGAGAAAAACTTGATTTAAATAAAAATACAAAGTGAAGCTGTCCTTTATTAAAGGATTGCTATAAACACAGCATAATAATCCATCAAGTGGCAATAGTTAAATAAATAAAATAAAATACATGCGTACATTAATAAAAGAAGAACAATATTTAAAGGAACACTTCCTACTTGTTAATTTTTTTTTCTCTCTAATGTTTTGATTTTTGTAACAACCCGGGCGGCGCGCCGCCCGGTTGTAAGTACCCGGCGCCGCGGCGCCGGTCACTTCAGTTAGTACTTATAATATATTTATTCGAGCCCACTACCACTACATTTCTGTGAAACAAAAACTTAGGCAACTTGACACCCTACAAACTTTAAATGAAATTAAACATTTGTTCGTTAACATTGTTAACAATTTATTTGGATAAAATGGTGTGAAAAGGCGATTATCCCTTTTGGCGTTGATGTTACAGAAATAAAATAAATAAATAAAATATAATAAAATAAAATTATACATAAGAAAAAATAAATAAATAGAGATAGATAAGGTAATAAAAAATAAATACATATATAATAATATGAAATTATTATAATTGGATGTTTAATAAATCCCTTGGACACTGTTTCTTCAGGCGTCGAGAGGGGCTGTATGGGATATGTTGGGAAAGGAGATGTATGAGAGGATTAGGATAATCTAATAAGGATTCATGGAATTTGCGATAAAAGGAAATGGATAGATCTTAAACGAAAAGAATATTGAGTTCATTGTGGAGGGTAAGGTTGGATACATAGAAGTCATCAGTAATCTTTCTTAGGCTCTTAAGATTGAATGATTTGGAGTCGACGGGAGTTGGAGAGCTTGGTGCTACCCAACACTCCCAGGACGTAGGTCCAAGCTGGCTTTAGGATTACATCATATATTTAAAATTTGTTATTAAGAGAAAACTTAGACCTACAATCCAGAAGACGAAGCAATAACTTGAATCGTCGTGTTATATAAACACTTTTCTAGCAAACTATTGTACTTACATTGACAAACAGTCTTTTCCATTATTATTTGAGTAATTATTTGTTATAAACCGGACTTTTATTAGAACGGACAACCTTTAACCCAATGAGGTTTTGCTGAATTTATAAAGAATAATTTTACACTTACAAACAATTTTATTTTTATTTGACTAAGCAGAGATGAGTAATGGCCTTAATACAAACAATAACTGTCCCCACATGTTAGTAAACCAACTAGTATATATATATATATATATATATATATATATATATATATATATATATATATATATATATATATATATATATATATATATATATGTGTATATATATATATATATATATATATATATATATATATATATATATATATATATATATATATATATATATATATATATATATATATATATAGTGTTGAATTGGTATCTCGAAATTCTATCACAGATATAAAATTCAGAGTTTTGCTTTAGTCGTAATCCACTACCCCCTCCTCCTATTTCTAGAACAGGACGGGCAACTTGCCAGGCAATTATCGAGAAAGCAACTTGCTTGAGGCAACCAACACCAATAGCAATTCAGCAGAAAAAAAACTTAACACAAAAAGAAACCAATGTAACAACACTAACACTGGAAAAAATAACATCCTCTTACTCTTGCTATTATTGTTCTAACACGTTTTTTTCGTGTTCTTCATCCAGATAATGACTTGAGATGTATCTTTAAAGTGCCCCATTCCATTCAAGAAATAAAGGGATTTGACTAGAAGAGCGTTATAATCATGTAAAACGCTGCGCTGAATAAATTGTACTTACATTTTGGATTAACTTAAGATTTAAAAATGAAAATTAAAAATTATAATGCTTGGTGTACGTCTGTTGTTGTAGTAATAGTAACCATGGAAAAGTTTCCTTGTACACGGTGATAGTTCTCTCACGATAGAACATCATATCAGTCAACGTGACCGTGACAGAACTATCGTGGAAGTGTAACGTCTGCAAGGCGTCCAATGTCGTACATGTCTGACTCGGATACAGATATGGCACATTAAATATACTAGGCATCGCGTGGCTCTATCATTTATCGAGAGTAATGCAATAATCATTAGACATGCAAATAGTTAATAATGATGAGTTCGTTAAAGAGGATGACTGTAATAGAGAGCCGTGTAGTGGGGAAGAAAGGCGCCTTTCTACTATTCCTTAACTTACACGCTCCAACCATATCCACTTCACTCGTCGTTTTCTCTATTTTAAATATTTAGGTCCACTTTAGTAGTTCACGATCTTCATTACTTCATAGCGGTGTCACAGTTGGTTTTACTAAAAAATTGTAATTTTTTCAACAATTATTATCTCTCACTGGAATAGATGATATTAGAATCTTTTCCTCTCCTAAAATTCCAATTTTACATTTAAAGCTTACCTTCATTACTCGCTTTACGCGAGCGTTGCGAGGGAACTCTTGGACGGATAACGCTGTCCAACAAACTTAGCCTGAGTATTAGTAAAAGTAACAAGTATACCAAATTTCAACAACATCGGTTAGCTTTTACTCAAGTTATCGTCGAACACGTAAACGTTACTGAATTATTATTATTATTAAAAGAATAAGTAATTAATTTAAAGTTGCATTAATATAAATTAATTATGAAAACTCTCTCTTCACAGCTCAGAATTATTATGTTCTCAAGTGGAGAGATGACCTTTGATAAGCTATTATGAGAACCTTTGATGAGCTATTACTCGTATGTTAAATTGGTATCACTTTTAGAATGATATAATGTATTAATATATAATGTATTATTTGTAATTATTATTTTAAAATTTAATAAAGGTATTATTCATAATCATAATAATAAAAACCCTAAACATCCAAAACCGAGATTTCCACGAAATTATCGTTTTGGAGTTTAAAATCATTTGAGTGGAGCTGTCTGTCTGTGACACAGATAGACAAATAATTACATTTTTTAAGCTAGAGACTTGAAACTTAGTATATACGAAAATCCGTATTTACATTTATTTAAGCCACCCAGAAAGCCATATATGTACTTACTTCATTAAACCATTTGGCTGATTCAGCAAAAAATCAAAAACATTTCTGATATTCATAACACAAACATTTCCAAAGAATTTCATTGTGATATCTGCGGCTATCTTGAAAATATCGACTTTAGGAACTTAACGATTAATTAAAGCTAAACAATTTCGAAACTATCAACAAATATTTCGCCAATATCAACAAATGAAGTACCAATAGAAACAGTATAAAATGAAGAACAAAAGGCAACAAGTCCGATCAAAATAAATTGAATATTCAAAAGTAATATGCGTTTATATTTTAGGGAACATTATTTTGATAAAGGAAAGCGTTTGTTAACATTTTTTAAATTCAATATTATTTATTTTATCAGCTGTGAAGTTGGTTGTTATTTATATGTTTCCTCCCCCCGGTCATATTTCTCTAACTTAATTTTAAAAATTTAAATCTCCGTTAAATTTCCAATTTTGCTGGACGAACATTCATTCTTTATTAAATTCCAATACATTTTAACAAAATTAATATAAAAACTAACATACTCAAATTTTAAATAAGAAAAGTTAAAAGTCGCTAACGGTGGAACGTCAGGTAAAAGAAAAAAAGTCCCATTTTTACAAGTCCCGATCAAAACACCTTTAGGTTAAAACTTATCTAATCGATGTGATCATCTATTAGATTAGTGGGAAACAAGTCTCACCTCTCTAGAATTCAAACTCATCAGATATAAAGGGTGATCCAAAAGTTTCCCCCCCCCCCCCCTCTCCTCTGAACTTTTGAACGGTTTGAGATAAACTAATGAAACTTGGGGGATCCGTACCATGTAAAGGGAAGATCGTTTTTTTCATGCAATCGCGCACTAGGGGCAAACATCCAATTTGTCTCCAGGCCACCTAACTTCAAAATTTCAAATTTGAGTATATATATTTGATAGTATATTTGGATTCTATGGTGAAAATTAATAAAATTTTACTTGAATCTTTTTTCTACCTCCAATATATTGCCCCCTGTAGGGGGGAAAAGATAGCAAAATAACCCTTCCAAAAATAGTAAAAAATAACACTTATATTGTTATAAAATCTAAACGGTTTGAAATAAATTAATGAAACTTGGGGGATCCGTACCATGTAAAGTGGAAGTTTGTTTTCATGCAATCGCGCAGTAGGGGCAATCACCCATTTTACCCCCATGGCCACCCAACTTAAAAATGTCTAATTCCAGTGTACATTTTTTAAAGTAGATTTGGATTCTATGGTGAAAAATAAGAATATTTTACTTGAAACTTGTTTTTATATCTCCAATATTTTGCCCCCTATACAGGGCAAAAGTATAAAAATGGTTAACTTCAGCGCCTAGGGACAAAATGGGAGGTTGCCCCTAGTACGCGAGTGGATGAATACAGACTTCCCGTTACATGGTACAGATCCCCTAAGTTTCATTAATTTATTTCAAATCGTTTAGATTTTATAACGATATAAGTGTTATATTTTTATTCGGAAGGATTATTTTGGTATCTTTGCCCTCCTATAGGGGGCAACATATTGGAGATAGAAAAAAAGTTTCAAGTAAATTTTCATTATTTTTCACCGTAGAATCCAAATATGCTATCAAAAATATACACTCCAAGTTGAAATTTTGAAGTTGGGTGGCTACGCCAATCCCCATTTGCTTTTACTGTGTGACAATAAACCAATAACAATTTTACTTTGTGTAGTATAAATACTATTTCAAACAAGCTGAAATTCTTCTATAAATATTTACATTTACGGCAGCATATTTTAGGGTTAACAATCATATCTCCATTCAAAGTCTCAAAGTTATATTTATTTTAGTATATTCAATCATGACTTATTCTAGTCGAGGCTGGCTAATTCGAGTTTGAAAAAGCCATTAGTATAATAAATAATTTATTAATGGAGAGGGGAGCCTCCAACTTAGATTTAGAGAGACAAAACAGGCCTGATAATAACGGGAAGGGTGTTCTTGGTTGTGGGCTTAAATCACAGTTTATAGATTTACAGCGCGACCCTAAATACGTAAGCTAATGGCTTCTGATATCGATGCCCAGTTTGAATCATATCAATAACGACAGTAGTAGTAGTTCAATTAGTTACAGCAAAATCGGTAAAGAAAAGAAATAATTGTTTTTTGTTGTTTTCTCATATTCAGTTTATAGAAATATTTTGTGATGTCGCAAACATTCAATTTTGAGGTCCAAAAAAGGTTATTTGTTAAATATGTCTGTAGCATATGCAGACGCATGGAGCCTAAACTACTGGGCAAGTTCGATTAAATTTCACATTCATGTTCAGAAAAATCATAACCCGAGGTGAGATGGAGAAAGGATTTTTAGCTCTTAATTCGGGGGTTATCTCCAAAAAACATTGAAGAATCTTGAAAAAAAAGTTCTTAAAAACGATACGACTATTTGAATGCAAATTACATTAAATTACGTGGATTATCATATATGCGGTCCAGCAAAAAAAAAAAAAAAAAAAATCGGTTCGAGGCAACTCAGACAAACATTCTCATATAGTAGTTCATAATTACTTAGCCCATCAAGTCATTTAAGTATAATTAGTATTTAAGTATAATTAGTAGCCATCATAAGTCATTTAAGTGTTTTCCACTTATTAGTTTTCGTACGTACATATAATTATTATTGAGCATATCATCAAAATTTATCGTAAAAATAACTTATCCTGGGCGGGGGAATAGAACCCAGGCTCTCTCCGTCCGCGTTTTAAGCTATTTTCTCAGTAACTAGATTTTTCCCGGAAAAACGGCTTATATCGTTAGATTCGTATTTAAATAGACTACATATTAGAATTTTTTTTATCAAAATCGTCGGAACCGTATCGAGAAATAATTTTTTCCCCGTTTTTTCAAAGTTTTTGGGGGGTAGCACCCCCAAATTTGAAGCTAAAAATAATTTTTCGATTTTTCACCTCGGGGTATGATTTTTCTGAACATGTATGCCAAATTTCGTCAAAATCGGCTCAGTAGTTTAGGTTCCTGGCGTCTGCACAGACGACGGATTAGACATTTTTTAAAAACTACTTTTTTGGACTCAGGGGACCTCAAAACGTGTAAATCCATCAGTCTTAAAATTGAATTTTCGCGCCATCACAATACTTTCTTTTTATATGAGAAAGTAAAAAACAGGAATGTAAACAATCACCTGTTCAACATTATTTAAATATGATTAATTATAAATTAATTAAAATAGATATAGGATTTAAATTTAGTATCGCTCTGCACGAATAGGAGGTTCTTCAACCCGATTTTTTATCCTCGAACATTTAATTTTTATTAAAATCTGACTAGATAAGAAAAAATATATCTTAAATTAATTACGTAAGGTTATAAGGAAAAGTTGAATACCTCTAAATTTAAAACTGAATTATCATTTTAGTTAAGTAATTATTACATCTTCAATTCCACGAAACCTTAAATTTTCTTCAATTCCACAAAACCTTTCCCAGAATAATTAAATAAGTTCTGTAATAATGAAATGCTTTTGGGATCTTAATTGGATCACACGCGTTTATCGCTATAGAGCTTTGTCATACAGATAATTGTACTGTAGATGACATATCAAGTAATAATGTAAAGAGATATTAGTGAAATTTTAGAACTAGTAATAAAGGTAAATTTAAATCCATCCAATCACTCAATTCGTATTGGGAAAAGTACCCGTTTGATTGCAATAGGTTCGGATAGGACTAATGAACACACGTCAGTCTCCGGAACACAGGGACGGTTAAAATCTCCCTCTAATTAGCATCCAAATACACCCCCCTCAACCTACATCAAATGTCAACCCAGGGATTTCTTTGACCCCTCCCCCACCCCGTCAAGCAAATACTGTCATTTCGCACTAACATACCTTTCACACAGTAATGTAGACACACATTGGAAACAATTCGAATAAAGCTGGAACAAATCTGTCAGAAGCAGAAAGAATGACTAATCAACTCATTAAGATAGGTAGATTAGGATAAACGATAGTTACCAAAGTAAACATTTAAATAAGAACTGGTATCTCAAAGAGAAAGTATAATCCGAATTAGCATCAACAAACAAGCCAAAACATCGATATATTAATTTCCTTAATTAAATTTTTAAATGTATCAATATTGTTAAATCATATATTTAGTATTGATTGAAACTCACCACTTATGAACATATAACATAATAGTTAACTATAAACACGATTAATATTGGTATTAAAAAAATCTAGAATCTGTACGAATTGAATCTTCTATTTATTTGCTTTAAATTATTTGTGCTAGATAACAACTGTGATGGATTTTGCTTCCGAGCTTACCCAAGATACGTGATCGTTTTGAAGAACGAAAAAATTTTAGGTCTCCCATTTCCAAAATTCCAAGACAGTAATCCGTTTCAGACATCAGGGAACATTTTTGGTTCCATGTCTGTCTGTCGCTCAATTTTTACGAACCAACATATCTTAAAAACTACACTGTCGATTTTAATGGAATTTGGATGTTAGGTCATAATTAGCTCATTGTTGGTCCCATATAAGTTTCAATCTTCTGCGCTTATTTGTTTCTCTTCCACAAGCGCACAAACATACATTTATTTACACCTATAGTTTCAAAAGTACTTATCTGATTTGCCTGAAACTTTTATAGTTTATCGAAAGTAGCCCAAAGATAGCCTCAGATTAATTTGAACCGTCTGCACTCTTTAACTTTTGCTAAATTGGTACTTTAATTTATTTAAAAAATCTAAATAATTTTGACATTTTAAAAAAACGGGGGAAACAATTAAACAAATTAGACAATAATGGCTATTAAAAGTAAAAAATCAATAAAGTACGAGATAGGATGCGAGTAAGCTATGTGCCACACCAATTGGCAGTCTATTATTAAAAACATACTTATTTAATAAACAAATACTCTTTAAACTGCGGATGAAACTTTTTCATAAACATAGTTATACTATGTTAAAATTTTAAACATCATATTTAATTAATTTATTATTATCTTCTCTATAAAACAACAAATCATTTATACGCATTATACAAATCATATTACATTTAAAATGCTAAAGCGTTTTTTATAGACAGTTGTTCCAGGAAAACATCTTGGCGGATTTTTCTGATTCTTTTCCTCGTCGTGTTATTTTATCTCTAAATTTGTCCGCTGTCGTCAGATTTTCCACATTCCGTCTCCATTTTTTTTATCGCGATGTGAAGATATTGCGAAGGTTATGTTGTCAAGACGAATCAAAACAAGGATGTATTTTTTGTAAAAATGTTGATATCTGTCTAAAGCCGGGTTTACGCCAGAGTTAGCAACATGTATTGCAAAAAATGTTGTAGTTACATTTTGGAAAAAGCTTCTGTTAACAAGCTGTGTTAGCAACAAAAATACCGTGTTTATTAAAAAGTATTTTGTTGTCCACTAAAAGTCGGTAAAGATCGAAAAATGTCGGTGACATTTGTTAGCAACACGTTTTAAGCCCGGGTTTACACCAGAGTTACTAGCAATGTAACAAACAATTATTACAAGACATTTCGCAGCCAACTCACCAATCGAGCCACGGAATGCGGCAAAATATTAATAACAACCAGCAAGTCAAACTAGTATTTTAATATCAACTTTTTTTTGTAACATTTGTTATCAGCATGGTTACAAACTAAATTATTGGTAACTCTGGTAAAAACCCGGCTTAAGTATGTGAATAAATAAAATATATATTTAATACTACATATTAGTATATAGTTATTTATAATATTTGGCGACTAGGATAAAGTTACGATGGTGATGAGGCGAAGAGAAAAAAATAATGCACAAGGAAATGCGATTACAAATCAAAGTATTGTATCGAAGTTTCTTTTCGATCCTTTTGATCAATCGAAGGAGTCATGAGAGTAATACATTCATTGGTTCGAGGTGAAATTGGATATGAAGGGCTAAGAGAGATAGGAATACCATGTCTTGAAAAATAAACTTTTGATGTGCAAAGTGAGCGCAAAGGTGTTTAAAACAGTAATGGATCATTTCTTCTCGGATTCAGACTTAGAGAGGACATATTTTGACAATGTTAAGGAGGTATTATTTAACTTTTATTAAAAACCGACGTTTATTTTTGCTGAAAGAAAGAATTTTTCGCAGCAATTTAGAAAGGGAGAACAAGGCTTAGTCAAATTTTTAGCGAGACTTAAAACTTAAAAGTGCTGCGCTACATTGCTTTTTATGGACGAGGATTTAATGATCGCCTTCGAGGTCAGTTGGTAATAGTATTAAACCAGACGAAATGGCAGAAAGAAATCATAAGGGTTCATTCTAAAATTTCGGTAGGCTAAAGTTCTTTCGACAATCTTAGACTTCAGCAGGCAGATGTAATAGGTGCACATCTACGTAGTTTGGCGATTTCAAAGAAAGAACGATATGAGTAGACTTGACGCAGTGAAAGGAGGGAAAAGAGGACAACTTCGTGAAGAAATCGAAGACACATCATCAAGGAAGGCTGTTACTAAGATATTTAGTTAGGGGAAGGGGATGTTTTAAGTGTAGGAAATTTCTTTAAAAGAATATAAGGAAATGCTTTCGCTGAAGAACAAATTGTTCAGCGTGTAGACAAGACTATCATACATTGGAAAAATATTCATAGTGAAAGGTAGGGCATACTATATTTAACTACATTTTAACTATTTTGTAAAGTATTGTATATATACTAGATTGTTGACTGGGTCAGCATCAAATTACAATTAATGGTTCAATGTTAAGCGCTTCTGAAGGCGCGAGGCGCCCGAAGACCTACACATAAGATTAATCCAAGACCAGATAAGATTAATCTAGACGAAGAGTCATTATTAGTTATTATTAACATTATATATATATATATATATATATATATATATATATATATATATATATATATATATAATATATATATACATATATACAAATATATATATATGGTTTAATCAGTAATTAAATGGAAGTAATTTTAGAATTTATGACTTTTTGAGACATAAATTCTTTACAATATGTATCTTATTTCTAGTATAGGTTGGATAATTTAAACATAACTACTGTCACAAATAAATACCACATCAATTGTAGTATTTTTTCAGGTCCAACTAAAATTTGGTTTATTGAGCAAATTTTTATATTCACAATAAATAATATACGAATATAAACGTAAAATAGTAAAGGAACACGCACTAATTGTTATGCCTAATCAGTTGCTACTACTTTTTGCATCCAACCGCAACCACTGGTCCTATCGATTCCTGCCTTCACAATTGGTCCGTTTAGAGTTCACGGAATATACAAAACACCCCTCCAATTTGGCCTCGACCCAACTGCACTTGTTTATAAGGAGGATAACCGTAGCCATTTTAAATCCTGCTAAAATTATTACATTTTTTCACTGAGAGGGAATAACGTTAAAACAGTTTAAAACATTTTAAGATTGAATGGCTTTTAAGATTTGTCCATGACCTTGTTTTATCTAAAACACGTTCAACACTAACATTTTCCTATGTAAAATGCATCAGAACGATCTTAATCTTTATAACCAAAAAAGCAAATGTAATCTGGTTTTATTTCGTTTTGGAAAAGCATTCGGACGTATTAAAGTTAACAAAAACCTCGGAATCCAATATTTTACAATTTGGAGTTTTTCAATGTCTCCAGTTTAAAATCCGTTTTTAAGTGGAACACTTGGCAAATTATTCCGATTTTCCCCATAATGATGAAAAATACGGCACGGAAATTTAGATAAAATTACAAAATCCCCCGTTCGGAAAATTGGGGGAAATGAGGAAATTAACCTCTTTTGCCTAAAAGTTCCTCGTGCAAGTCCATTATAGTATCCCTTTATCCTGTTTATTCAGTCTGACAATTAAAAACAAATTAGGTATAAAAGGGTGCTTACAATTTATAAATTTCCTGTAATAAGCTTCAAACGATTTCATCGATTTTTAGAAACCGATAGGGTTTACAAATAATTCTGGTTTTAGAATGCACCATTACATTAATAATAACTAAGATATGTTTTGAGTCACGTCCGTCGCTTATCATAACATAACATATAGAAACAGAAACTAGATATGATTTGTTTGAAATTCAAATGGAGCAAGTAATAGAGATCCAGTAAGCATCCAGCTATGACTAGGGCCTCTTGGCAATAGAGACTTTCACCATAATCTAAACTTTAACTGACGCCAGATACAATACCCGTTGTTGATAAACATAATGTAATTGCTATATATAAGCATGGTCCCTGTAAAGCATTTACTTTCTAACTAAACTGAACGTAAGAAAACATTAGCTGCTGGAAAGATAATTTCAAATTTTGATTTCCGGTGAACATGTAACACCTGGTGTTTCGCTTATACTAATGAATCATATTTATGGAGTTTTGACAATCGTATTGTAAACAAAAATGGAACATAGAACATGGAAAAATGGAGGCTTGAAAAGATATAAGTTGCACATAAATATAACTCTTTTTGGTTTACATTACATTTAGCAATTTGGCTGCTATTTTGGAGTAATTGTCCTTTGTTAGTATACACTCCAAATCCTCTGTACTGTACACTAGACTAGTCAGGGTCTCTCTCCAACAATTTCTCAAAAACACTGACATGATTGAAAAAAGTCTATCAATTAGTACTGCACATAGCTCTCTCGTGTATACTTTAATGATTTTATGCTTTTAAAGCCCTATTTTTTTAAATTGTAGTTAATTTTCCCTCCGTGTTTTAAATCTGTCAAAATTGTTTTGATTTTTTACAAGAATGAAAGTATTAATTTAGCTGCAATACACAGGCGCTTAAAAATTAAATTAAAAACCCACAAATTCATTTCCTGTAAAGTGATTTTTACCTGTAAGTAGTTATTAAGGTACGGTGCTTCGAACAAAATTGTGAATAAACACCAAAAATGATTCCTAATGTCTAAAAGGGATTTCTTTTGTAGCATTTTTAGAAACGGGGGACTAAAGAATTTGATCTTCATTGTGCTTCCATTACGTTCGGTAAGCTCAAAAGCGAAAAATAATCTGCCAATTAGTGTAGCACAATGCTTCCTCACGTCTCAACTAGTACTTTACTGATGTTTCTCTTTTACGACCCATTATGGACTAATTTATTTAATCTCCTCCTTTTTTTGTACTCTTTCACAATTGCTTTGTTTATTACCCGAATAACAGGATCCTTTATGCAATATTAAATTTGCACGGAGGTTGAAATTAATAAGGACATCTGTATGGTTCTGTATTTATAATTTATTTATTTTCATCAATATCTTTGAAACACTATAATTTTACGGGGAGAACGGGTTACAGGGTTAGATTCGTATTTAAATGGACAAAGAATAATTGTGTAATTAAAATCGTAGGAATATTAAAAGAATTAGTCTTTTTATTATTATAAGGTTACCGGTTCTGGAAACTGCATTAATTTAAAATTACATAAAATAAAATTGGTAAGGCGTGAAGTCTCACGTAAAAAGGGTTTCGTTGGTATTGTGAACACAAAATTAGAAGGGGGGAGGGGGGGAATATGTTTTGACAAAATGGCGCCGAAAATTAAACACTATCCCTAAGTGATATATATTTGTAATCTACTCTTCAATACCTTTCATTTGATACCCCACTCAAAATTAAAAAAAAAAAAAAATTCTCGAGTGACATGAATTATCCGCCATCTTGGATTTCCAGTAGATCAGATCAAATTGCTAATCTTATTTTTTCTATGGCCCAGCAGACCACACATTTTGCATATTTTTCTATATTTTTAGTAAGAGCGGAAATACGATTTTAGGGGGGGGGGGGGGGGACACGAAAAATTTCGATGTTTTTTGACAAAATGGCGCCGAAAATTAAACACTATCCCTAAGTGATATATATTTGTAATCTACTCTTCAATACCTTTCATTTGATACCCCACTTAATTAAAAAAAAAAAAAATTTCTCGAGTGACATGAATTATCCGCCATCTTGGATTTCCAGTAGATCAGATCAAATTGCTAATCTTATTTTTTCTATGGCCCAGCAGACCACACATTTTGCATATTTTTCTATATTTTTAGTAAGAGCGGAAATACGATTTTAGGGGGGGGGGGACACGAAAAATTTCGATGTTTTTTGACAAAATGGCGCCGAAAATTAAACACTATCCCTAAGTGATATATATTTGTAATCTACTCTTCAATACCTTTCATTTGATACCCCACTCAAAATTAAAAAAAAAAAAATTTCTCGAGTGACATGAATTATCCGCCATCTTGGATTTCCAGTAGATCAGATCAAATTGCTAATCTTATTTTTTCTATGGCCCAGCAGACCACACATTTTGCATATTTTTCTATATTTTTAGTAAGAGCGGAAATACGATTTTAGGGGGGGGGGGACACGAAAAATGTCGATGTTTTTTGACAAAATGGCGCCGAAAATTAAACACTATCCCTAAGTGATATATATTTGTAATCTACTCTTCAATACCTTTCATTTGATACCCCACTCAAAATTAAAAAAAAAAAAATTCTCGAGTGACATGAATTATCCGCCATCTTGGATTTCCAGTAGATCAGATCAAATTGCTAATCTTATTTTTTCTATGGCCCAGCAGACCACACATTTTGCATATTTTTCTATATTTTTAGTAAGAGCGGAAATACGATTTTAGGGGGGGGGGGGGGGGGGACACGAAAAATGTCGATGTTTTTTGACAAAATGGCGCCGAAAATTAAACACTATCTCTAAGTGGTATATATATTTGTAATCTACTCTTCAATACCTTTCATTTGATACCCCAGTCAAAATTTAAAAAAAATATTTTTTCTCGAGTGACATGAATTATCCGCCATCTTGGATTTCCAGGAGATCAGATCAAATTGCTAATCTTATTTTTGGCCCTGCAGACCACACATTTTACATATTTTTCTATATTTTTAGTAAGAGCGGAAATACGATTTTAGGGGGGGGGGGGGGGGGGACACGAAAAATTTCTATGTTTTTTGACAAAATGGCGCCGAAAATTAAACACTATCCCTAAGTGGTATATATATTTGTAATCTACTCTTCAATACCTTTCATTTAATACCCCAATCAAAATTTAAAAAAAATATTTTTATCGCGCGTCGTGAATTATCCGCCATTTTGAATTTGAAGAGCTGATAATTTTGAGTTCGCTATATTTTTCCTGTGTGCGCGTCAAAACGATCTTCTATACTGGAAAGTTTCACGTTTTTATCTCTTTTGGTTCAAAAGTTATTGGAACCGTACAGAGTGACAGAAAGACACAGGAACGAAACTATAAGAGTTTCTTTTTTTTGGTTTTACCAACGAAACCCTAAAAATGAAACACACACACACACTTGTCCAATAGTGATCATATTCTCGATCACTATTGGATAAGAGGTTCAAAAGTTTAAGACCATTTACGGACGTACACTGAAATGTTATATATATATATATATATATATATATATATATATATATATATATATATATATATATATATATATATATATATATATATATATATATATATATATATATATATATATATCTATATATATAAAAGTCAACGTATGTGTGTGTTTGTTCTTTATACAAATCTACAGTTTTAGTCCGATCTCGATGAAAATTTGCCCACTTGACCTTCAAAGCAAGGAAAAAATCAAGGTCTACATGAATTTTCGAAATTTAAATTTTGGTACACAGGGGTACGGGGTACAAGTAATGAATACGGGGTCAAAGTAATGAATACCCTTCGTGATGCATATCGTTGAAAAGCTCTTTAGGAGTACAGTAATTGTTGTTATGTACACTTTTGTCATATTTTCATTTAGGAGGGGAGTAAAATGGAAAAATATAGCTACATCTTATTTGTTCTTTATACAAATCTACAGTTTTAGTCCGATCTCGATGAAAATTTGCCCACTTGACCTTCAAAGCAAGGAAAAAATCAAGGTCTACATGAATTTTCGAAATTTAAATTTTGGTACACAGGGGTACGGGGTACAAGTAATGAATACGGGGTCAAAGTAATGAATACCCTTCGTGATGCATATCGTTGCAAAGCTCTTTAGGAGTACAGTAATTGTTGTTATGTACACTTTTGTCATATTTTCATTTAGGAGGGGAGTAAAATGGAAAAATATAGCTAAATCTTATTTGTTCTTTATACAAATCTACAGTTTTAGTCCGATCTCTATGAAAATTTGCACACTTGACCTTCAAAGCAAGGAAAAAATCAAGGTCTACATGAATTTTTGAAATTTAGATTTTGGTTCACAGGGGTACGGGGTACAAGTAATGAATACGGGGTCAAAGTAATGAATACCCTTTGTGATTCATATCGTTGAAAAGCTCTTTAAGAGTACAGTAATTGTTGTTATGTGTAGTTTTGTCATATTTTCAGTTAGGAGGGGGGTAAAATGGAAAATATAACTATATATAGATATAAAAAGAAGAGTATCTATATGAGAGAATGTCTTTTATACAAATCTACAGTTTTATCCCAATTTGATGCATTTTTACACTCTTTTTCTTTCAAACAAGGTGAAGGTCACTGCCTACATGATTTTCCGAAATTAAAATTTTGGTACACAGAGGTACGGGGCACAAATGTCAAAGTAATGGATACCCTTCATGATGCATATCGTTGGAAAGCTCTTTAAGAGTACAGTAATTGTTTTTACGTGCATTTAGGGGGGTAAATGGAAAAATATATCTAAAAGTCAACGTATGTGTGTATGTTCTTTATACAAATCCATAGTTTTAGTCCGATCTCGATCAAAAAATGCACACTTGACTTTCAAAGGAAGAAAAAATCAGTGTCTACCTGAATTTTCAAAATTTAAATTTTGGTACACAGGGAACAGGGTACAATAATGAATACGGGGTCAAAGGACTGAATACCCTTTACGATGGATATCGTTGAAAAGCTCTTTAAGATTACATTAATTGTTGTTATGTACAGTTTTGTCATATGTATTTTCATTTAGGAGGGGGTAAAATGGAAAAATATAGCTATATCTTATAAAAAAAAGAAGAATGTCTGTATGAGGGCATGTCTTTTATACAAATCTACAGTTTTATCCCAATTTGATGAATATTTACTCACTTTCCCTTCAAAGCAAGGGGCAAGGGGGAGGTCACTGTCTACATGAATTTTCGAAATTTAAATTTTGCTACAAAGGGGTACGGTGTAAAAATGTCAAAGTAATGGATTCCCTTCATATCATGCATATCGTTGAAAAACACTTTAAGATTACATTAATTGTTGTTATGTACAGTTTTGTCATATGTATTTTCATTTAGGAGGGGGTAAAATGGAAAAATATAGCTATATCTTATAAAAAAAAGAAGAGTGTCTGTATGAGGGCATGTCTTTTATACAAATCTACAGTTTTATCCCAATTAGATGAATATTTACTCACTTTCCCTTCAAAGCAAGGGGCAAGGGGGAGGTCACTGTCTACATGAATTTTCGAAATTTAAATTTTGCTACAAAGGGGTACGGTGTAAAAATGTCAAAGTAATGGATTCCCTTCATATCATGCATATCGTTGAAAAACACTTTAAGAGAAAAGTAATTGTTGTTATGCACAATTTTATTTAGGAGGAGGTAAAATGGAAATTTATAGCTATATATATATAAATCAACGTATGTGGGTGTATGTTCTTTATACAAATCTACAGTTTTAGTTCGATGTCGATAAAAATTTGCCCACTTGAACTTCAAAGCAAGGGGAAAATGACAGCCTACATGAATTTTGGAAATTTAGGGGTATGGTACAAGTAATGAATACGGGGTCAATGTAATGAATACCATTGATTATGCAAAAGCTCTTTAAGAGTAGAGTAATAGTTTTTATGTATTGTTTTGTCATATTTTACTTTAGGGGGGGAGATTTAGGATATTTTAAAATTAGCTTATCAAAGAGGAGGGGGTATAGAAATAGGTGGGAGAGATAGAATCTAGATATTCTTGCATAGTAAAATAATTTATATGTTTCATTATGGTTGTTTATAAACTTATCTAATTATAATAACACTCCGTCGCGAAGCACGGGTACCCAGCTAGTATATATATATATATATATATATATATATATATATATATATATATATATATATATATATATATATATACATATATATACATATATACATATACGTGTATATCTTAATAGGGATTCGACATAATTAAATATTATTTTAACCCTGACCTGTTCATGAGGGGAAAAGCCCAAAAATTCCGTGCCTGTAAGATGTTTTAGTTACAAGAGTAAAATTATGAATATAAAAACGAAAAACTTTTTTTTCATACATCATAAATCAAGAACTATTTTCTTATGTATTTCAGTTTTTCTTACATGCGAGAGCTGAGATTCTAGAGGCAAGTAGAGCTTCTTAACGTCAACCTTGTATATTTGGATAAACATAAATATGCCATTTTGAACTAAGATGCTGAGGAGGGAAATATAAAACCCGAAATTTGCATAAAAAAAAAACTACCTCAAGGTAAACATAAAAAGACCGAAAGAAATGTCGGTTAAATGAATAAAAAATAACCATAGTAAGATGAGTCTATTTCAGAATATAATAGTGAGAAAATATACTCAGTATATTGAGTATGTCCACGGATGGAGTTGCCTTGAACGTACAGGCACGTACGTATCCAAAAAAAATTAAATTTTCGAAGAAAAGTAACTCTTTATAAAATCTTCTGCTTGTTCCAAATGAAGATTTATAGTAACATTTTGTTAACATGTACCCAGTACCCAAAAAGTGCAATTTTCTAAAATGTCGAAAATCGAATTTCCCCAAGTCTAATTTTCTTTTTTATATTCAATTAGACAAAAAATAATAATTATAATTATTTATATTAAAAAAAAAAAAATATATATATATAAATACCTTTAGAAATTGATATAAGCTATTTTCAAAATCACAACTAACCTAGAACAAATAAAAAGTAAGTTAATTCATATAATAATATAAAAATGAAGAGAAGAAAAATGTTTATATATTGTCAAAGAAGCTGATTATGTTTCAAAAAAACTTGAATATAAATAATATTTAATGTATACATAAATAAAATATAAATAAATAAATAAATTTCTTTATTGTTGCTACTATAATAAACTAACTTTATTTATATGTAAAACTAACTAACTTTATTTGTGTGTAAAACCGCTACTCCAGCAGACAACCTCAAGGTTATGCTGTGTATTTCTTTGTAAAAATGGATTGTAAAAATAGATTCAAAATAACATTTTTGAAAGAAAAAAAAAAGAAAAAAATAATAAACTAACAAAATTAAATTTAATTTCTGCTAATAAAGTTGATTACAAAAAGAATAATATATTTATATCGTGCAATAAATCTACGTGTAGGACCTTCCAGTCCCTAAAAACCGTTGCTTTCGCTTTCCCACCGTGCCGAGAAACGCGTCGGATATATTGATCAGTGAGGGTGTGCGTGGATGTGGGGTAGTGCTTGATTTTCAGTGTGTTCACGGCCTTGCCGAAAATCGTAGCACTGAAATTTCATCCTAGGCTATGACAGGGAATCTTCTTTGTTTACATTTATAATATTCCGACAGGATTATCTCAAGCTAAATGAAGACTATTTGGGCTAGAGCCCCCGACAGTGAGCTTCCCTAACCACACGCAATTTCCGTTCTTTTATTGCACATCGCCAGGGCGCATCAATTATCAACAACCTGGCGTTTCACTGAATTCAACGGTCGACGATAGGCTTGGTTCATTATTATTTATTAATATTATAAAATGTCTATGTATATTCGAACAATTATAATGATTTACTAATACATACTATTAATTGTCAAACCCTTAAATATGTTAGATTCATACATTACTATAAATATAGTACATATTATTATTTTTTTTTTGTTGGAACTCCTTCCCCAAGCTGCAGCTCTGCAGTTTTGAGAGACATGTCAATTTGTTGTTGTCAAATTACATTTTTTTAAAAATGACAAAGAATTTAAGTCAGCAACGATTTACTTCACTAGTTAAGTGTATATACTTTTCTAGAGTGGTAACTTGTTTTTTAAACCGATCCATCGGAGTGTCGATTGTTAACTTATACATAATGTACTAGCTAAATTAATTTTTACTAAGATTTTAAAATATTTTTTTAAGCATGACTATCTTGATGCCACAGAGTTCTCCCTTCTCTTATTTAATAAACCCCCTCCTATGAATCAATTATAATTTGCAAAAATCCCTAATAGGTATTACTTATGATTCTAATTGCCAGAAGAATTAATAAGTATTACTTATGATTCTAATTGCCAGAAGAGGATTTTTAAATGTTAACTTTCTGGGAATAGCAGAGGTTTCTTCTGTGTGTAATTGGAATCATTTTTAATACATATTATTAATACATACATGGCAAAATACCGTATTATTGTTTTCAGTTGTTGACATTTGAAGACTATTGACTGTTATTTAATTTGTGTCTTGTATTAAATATATTCGTTTAAACTTTATGAGGTACTCTTTGAATCCTAGGAACAGTTGGTGTCAGAAGTGGAGAGTGCTATAAAGTAAGGTGAGTATATTAGAAATACAATGTTTTCTAAAGTAAAATTAGATAGTCTGAAAGTGAAAGATATAAAGTCGGAATTGGAGGACCGATCTTTGTCTAGTGTTGGTAAAAAGACTGAGTTGCAGGCTCGCTTAAGCCAAGCTATAATAGAGGAAGGAGGAGAACCGGAAAACGTCGAGTTTCTTGAGAAGGACAGGGATGCCTTACAAAGACAATTTACGAAGGTGGAAAACTTGAAAACTGAATTTCTGGAGTGTTCAAGTAAACAAGTAAAGGATTTTAAAGATGAAATGGTGGTCGAGATGAGTAAGGAAAGAGAGGAGACAGGACGATCAATTGCAAGGATCGAGGGAAACATTAAAGAGTTGGAGGAAAGATAAAATCTTATAACATCTACACCTAACACGGGACATTCCATGAAGGGGCAGAGGCACAAGCCATCAAAATTTGATGGCGAGCTACCGTGGTCTGTCTTTATAAGGCAATTTGAAATTGCGGCTGATATGTTGTGAGCTGATGAATAAGTGGGATAAACAGAATAGAGTTGCAGCTCTACTTTTGGCCTTAAAAGGGAGAGCTTTACGGACCCTCGAAACAATACCAAAAGAAATACAGGGTAATTATAAACTTCTAGTGGAAAGCTTGAATATATGTTTCGATGTCTCTCATTTAAAACCCATCCGTGCCATGGAGTTCAAATCACGAACACAGAAAGCGAAGGAATCCTTGCATCATTTTCAGATGGAAATCGAGAGACTGGTGCGGCTAGGATACGGTGAAGATCTACCCGATGATGTGATCCAGCTTCTTGCTATACAGTTCTTCATCGCTGGTATAAGGGATCGTGAAGTGCATCAAGCCTTAAGACTGGTAAAATTTGAGAAATGCTTCGAAGCATTGTCCCGTGGATTAGAGATAGAAGCAGCGTCGGTCTAAGGAAAGTGGATAAAGTGGATGGTGATAAACTCGTAGAGAGGATTGTAGACAGAGTACAGAAACAGACGGAAGGCAATAAAGCGAGGGGGTCAAGATTTTTTGGTCAGCAGTACGGAGCAATTGCTGACTAGGAATAGGACTAGCTCCAATAAAGATAAAACCTTTGTTTGCAGGCTTCATAAAGGTAGCCGAAGCTTAATAGCTGATGGGCTAATAGAGGGAAGAGAATTGGAGCTAACTGTAGACACTGGTGCTAATGCCACTGTAATCAGGGAGGGCATTATTACTTTAAGCAAACTTAGACCTCCAAATGGTGCCTACAAGTTACAAACTGCGTCCGGGGAAGTTTTACCCGTTCATGGGCAAGCCACGATCGACTTGCAAATTGGTAATTCCCATTTTCGTCACAAGGTTTTAGTAGCAGGAATCACAGATGATTTCGTTTTAGGATTAGATTTCATAAGAGAGCATGGGTTGGTTGTAAACTTGAAAGACAAAATATTAGCATTGGTGCAGATGATGTACCGCTTCATTAACCAAATAAACAGGTCAAGTGTGTGCTAGTCAGCACACAGCGAGGGTCCGTAGGCCACACTATATAGTGTTTAACTGTAAAGTGTATAAACAGTGCTTTTTTAAAATGCTAAAAAGCTTACTTTGAACCATTCTAAGGGTCTGATTTTCTCAAAACACACTCTGATGAAGTATTTTTTTGCCACTGAACCGGACTACAGCCATATAAATACATCGAAAAGACCATAATTATAAAAAAACGTATTTTGTCAATAAAAAATAAAATGATTTTTTTTTTCGAAATTTCCAAAAAGTGGTATCTTTACTTTTGGTCGAAGAATGTTCAGGAATTTTTTCAGATTTTTTGCACTTCACATAAGCGAGATAGAGGGGGGGACACGTTTCACACCCACTTCAAACTTGCCTACGCTCGCCCTATCAAAGTTATATCCAAAGAATTATATATTTTTGTAATCAGCTCGACGTACCCTTTCATATGATACCCCTCACGGTGTCGAAAAAAAATAAAAAAATTTTAACCCTTAAGTTTTTTTACCCTAATTTTTTTGAGAAATATTTTTTTTAAGTCGCTATATTTTTAAAATATGTGGGCAGGTACAAGACACATACATGCCAAATTTCAAAGTGATCGGACGAAAGGTGTAGCCGTGAGAGCACGCGAGAGGACGGAGGGACAGACACAGGCAGGAAAATATAAGGGTCCTTGGTTTTGCCTACGGACCCTAAAAAGTAGACAGAAGGCATTCAAGGTAACTTTGCCCGCATTCAGGTGCCGGCCTTGACGGATCGGTGGTCTATGTATGGGGAGTTAGAGGGTGACGTCGAGGGATACCATGGCGGGATAGTTGAGCCTACAGAGCACAGCTACAAGAAGGAAGGTACTCTAGTAAAAATCAAGAGACAAGTGCCAATCCGTATTAGTATCATCAATCATTATGCAGTTAATCTCTCAAAAGGGACTGTTGTGGGTCAATGCGAAACGGTAGCCATTGTAAGAAATCTGGCGTTAGAATATAGTGAGTCCTACTGTAATGTGACCCTATACCTTACGAATTAGAAACACTGGTAGCTACCCCCTCAGATGAATTAAATATGGAAGAAAAAGAAACTTTGTTCTGTGATTTTAATTCAATTTTTGCACTATCTAATAAGGATTTTACCCGAACGGACGTTGTGAACCACAGGATTGATACAACAGATACAGGTGATGCAAGACCGTTACGCCAACAAGCAAGGAGGTTGCCAATGGCTAACCGCGAAGAGGCTGAAAAACTGATACAGGAAATGTTGTTTTAAGAAGTTATCGAGCCTTCTTTTGGGCCATGGGCATCACCAGTTGTATTAGTTTCGAAGAAAGACAGCAGTACTGGTTTAGTATAGATTATAGAAAGCTTAATACTTAATTAACTAACATCGACCCCGCTATGCAGAGATAAAAATCGCTAAATTTATTAAAGCGAACCTAAATACGAGTATTTAAAATAGAGAAAACAACGATTTTAGCGATATCTTATGTTCTAACGTAGCACTTTTAATAAAAATTCATACACATCGTCTAAAGTACAATTGAAACAGACATGTAAAATTTCAACCTGATACAAGCAGACGTTTTTGTGAAGGGAAGTGATATATTTTATATTTTAAATTAGTAGGCCGGGTAGATAGAGAACAGTTTATTTTTTTCTACACAGTCAAATTTCCTACATACTACAACTATACTCTTTAACTATAGACTCATCATGATTAACTTATTCTCAATATTCAATACATATTTATTGCAAAACACTTGCTTCAATGAAAAAAATAATGCCTTTCTTTTAATTTCCCCTTAACTCTGCTAAGTACAAACAGTTAGTTACTTTAAATTTTGTCTCTTTTCAAACTCCGCCATGTATAAGTAGTTAGCAACGTATACTTAGCAGTGTAATTTTATCATTTATATTTAATGAAAAGCGTAAGGAACTTCAAACTTCGTTCCTACCACCCGGTAGGAACACCCGTCCCGCGACACCACACGTATTTTTTTACATTGCCCTTCTTTCCCCCCTTAGGATAAAAGCTAGAAAGTACCTATTGACAAACATCAATATTATTTAGAAATGCATAGTACATATATATTTTTTTTAATTCTTCAGTTAATGCCTTTAATTTGATTTTACATATATATGAAGGGTAGAAAAGTTTATCATCCGGGAAAAGCTGAGGTATTTTTTCTTCATATACCTGCGTAACAATTTCATGGTCATAGATTAAGTGGTTTCAGAGATATCGTGATGTGTCAGTCAGTGGTATTTGGATTTTATGTATATAGATATATTCTTAACTAGGAAAGACATTTATTTCTTAATAGATATATATTCTTAACTAGGAAAGACATTTATTTCTTAACTGAACAGACAGGACAGTTACTAAAAATAATGCAAACAAGTTTTCATAAATTAAAATAGTATGCATATCATGCTACTTCTTGGAATCATCTGTGGGGTCATCATTGATGTACCCTCCAAAATTTAATAAAATTAAACCATTAGTTTCCAATTGTAAAAATATGGGCGTTTGTTTGATGACGCTGAGAGACGGGCCCGGGACAAAAAAAAAGTACCCTAATGTCTGAAATATGCTTCTGATAAAGAAATTGTGAATTTAGGGTAGGCGCATACTGGAGACAAAAAAATTACAACTTCGAAATAAGAAAGTTTACCATTATTCTTTACTAAGCCATTGTTCATAGTTTGAAAAAATGGAACCGTGTTTGGAAAGAAAACATTTGAAGATTTTTCTGACGTCTCTGAGTTCAGAAGCAACATTTATTTTTAGACTTACATGCTTCGAATTACATTACTAATTATGTATACAATATAAATGATACAGTTTATTAAATCGGGTCATTAGTTTACATTCCTGCATAGATGATACACCATAACCCGCTTTTAATTAATATTTTTAACTTGAGACCATAAATTCAAAAAAATCCCAAAAGCCAATTTTATTGGTAAGCACATTCTCTTGATTTATACTTGGAATATAAGAAAGGAAAAATTCAGGAGTTGTACTCTAGTGAATTTGGTAAACGAACGACGAACACCTCTCTACAAGTAAAATATTAATTTCAATTTAAGAGCTCTATTTCTGTCTGTCATGTGACTTCTCGATAAATTTGTCTGTTTATAACCGAGGGACCAAAAGCCGGATTTAAAATTTAAATTTAATTCGTGTAAAGGAGAGTTTCTTTATCTTACAAATAAAAAGTCTACTTAACGACACAAAAAGTCTTACAAATTAACTGTTGCTAAACCAAACTTTAAATTTATTGAGTGTGATTTATACCATCCAAATGTCCTCCAAAATCGGATTGATTTGTTTTAAGATTGCTGGTTCGCACAGACAGACAGACCCAAAATCAAAATTCTCCCTGAATGTCTGAAACGGATTTTTTTGTGTGTTGAATTCGGAGACATGAAAAAAAATGTTCTAAGAATAATTATAATTGCTATCGTAACTCAAGGTAAGCTCGGAAGCAAGAAGTGGTGAGCAGAACAATAAGTGTGTGTGGAAGGTTAAATTTACAAGGGATCATCAAAATTTAGAGGGTAAAATTTGACATACCATCCAAATTTCATTAAATCAGCTAAATAGTTTTTAAATTGGCGTTCGCAAAAATGTGACAAACAAACTGGCAGACAGAAAAAAAAAAAAAAATAAGGCTTTGTCAAAAAATAAAACGTATTTTGGTTAAGAAAATTATGATTTGGAGAAAAAAAATCTTCGGCAAGCTTCAAACCAATATTAAGAATTAAAATAATAACATTATAATACTTAACTTATTAATTATTTACTTCCCCCGTCCTGTAATGACCTAATAAGCTGTTGAACGGGACTAAAACTACAAAGAAAAAAAAAATAATAATAACATTATAATAAATATAGAATATTTTAATTATTGTCATAAAAATAATATAAATAAAAGGGTAAAAATCAATAAATTCAATGAAACTGTAATAATTCTAAAACTAAATGAATGTTGTTTCAGCCCCGCTATTTGTTGACGTCATTAGCAAGCAACGATTTGGCTATTGGCGTACTCGTTACTCCCTTTGGGTTCCTACCTGCACTCTACAGGTGTTGGCCTTACAGCGAAACTCTCTGCCAGATACAGGTAATTTTATCTCTATTATTAACTTAAGTTTAAGGAAGATACATTTTTTATAAAACAACTCAAAGCAACTATTTTCCGTTTTATAAATTTCAAATTTTTATGACATTGGTCAATTAATCAGCCATTACAATTCCAGGTATTATCAAGAATCAATTGTCAAAAAGTATAGGGTATATTAAATTGTCAACAAATAATAAGAATCATCATATTAATTAATTTAAATTACATATTCTACAAAGGTATATTATGCTATAGCTTGTATTAAAAAAAATGTATTAAAGAGCCTGTACATGTGTATGAGTAAGAGTGGGGTTTTACAAACCCAGGAGGTAACGGTGCGAATAATAAAACCTAAAGGTGTTAATGGATATACGAGTATAATGGATATTGGTGTATGGGCAAGCAATATTGTACATTCTTTAGCGGTCAATGCTTTTTCCTTCCTCACCTTTCCTCTGCTACGCACTTCATAGTCCATTACTTTTTTCAAACACTGATCAATCATATCAACAAGGTGTTTTATCTACAGCTTCTCCTTAACTTTTCTCAAACACTGATCAAACCTTTCAACAAGGTGTTTTATCTACAGCTTCTCCTTAACTTTTCTCAAACACTGATCAAACCTTTCAACAAGGTGTTTTACCTACAGCTTCTCCTTAACTTTTCTCAAACACCGATAAGACCTATCAAAAAAGTGTTTTATCAGCATCTCTTAATTTGAAGTAGATATCTAATTCGTATCATTACTTCATCTAAATTGTCTTTCACTTATTTTCACCTTACAAATAAATAATATTTATTAAATAAATTAATAAAGAAACCCTTAAAGAAAGATGAGTCAATCTATAGATAGTATTATTTAAAATTAAAACGTCCAAATTGAGACATGGAATAGTTACATGGAATAGTCCATTAGATCATGAAATCTAATGGAATAATGAAAATTGGAAAGCCTCTCCTATAAATGAATGTTAATTTCACAAAACTAGATTTCGGTTTCTCGGCTATCATCAGTGCCTACAATAAGAAATAAATATAGCTACATAAGTACTATAAAAAAAACAAGCAGTGTATGTACAATAAAAATTCCAAATAGTTAAAAAGGTTATTTTGTTACCATAAATTTATTTCTTTTATTTTTATTTTTTTTGGAATTTTTATTGTACATACTCAGCTTATTTTTTATATGTTACTTATGTAATGTAGCAATATATATTTCTTATTGTAGGCACTGACAATGGCTGAGAGGCCGAACTAGTTTTGTGACATAAACATTTATTTTGTGGAGAGGCTTTCCGTTTGTCATTATTTTATTGACATTAACTCCACTTGCGCTCTTAATCTTCATGAAATCTAATCGTTTTTAAAATGAATCTATTTTTATTTTATTTTTTGTTAATATTGAAAGCTTGAAAAGAGGAGTAGAGGCGAAATACAGCTATTAATGAGGATTTTTTTGTTGTATTTTATAATTAACCTCAAAAGGCCAACTCATATAAGTTCAAATTAAACTCAAGTACACTGACTAGGCATCACGTGGCTCCATCATTGAAACGAGGGTATTGCAATAATTATAAAATATTATAGAAATAGTTAATTAAGATGAATGTAATTGTTGAAGATGAGTTGAAGAGGGCAGTAGAGTGAGGGTCGGGGGTGCTTGGTGCTAAACTTACCTTTCAAGATTAAACTATAACTCCACCCCGACAAGAATCTTAACCAGGATTTCCTTTTATGCTATTATTATAAATGTATCAATTCAATACACAAAAATTTCAGCTTTAATCAAGCTGAAATTTTACTTGCCTGTTTCAATTGAACTTTAGGCAGTTTGGGTCTTATTAGTTTTTGTACACTAGACAGTTGTGGAAAATACGAATACCCCATAAAAGTTGAAGGGTGCAACCCCGTATCTGCGAAAAAGCGCCCGGTAGAAGTGGGGAGGGGGGGGTGAATAACAGAAAATACTACTATTACCTGATCGATCGAGAACGTTATATAATGGTAAAAAACGTCGTTTTCTCTATTTAGACGTTTATTCTCTATTAGACGCAGCAGTGTCACTATTGATTTAACTAAAAAAATATTTTGTGGAAAAACAAAGCTTTTCTCATCGAATACATAAACATAGAATCTTTTCAAGTCTTAAAATTCCAGTTTTAAATTTGAAGCTGGCGTTTAAGCGTAAGCTTGGATGGACAACAAACTTAGCCTGAGGATTAGTAAAATAAACATTAGTACCAAATTTTTAATTAGTCATCTTTAACTTAAATTATGTTTGGACACTGAGCACGTAAACTTTACTGACAGTCAAACATACAGAGAGGGTGCGTATTTTGTTGATTTTAAGAAGCTCGCTTGCACGCTTCAACTTACTAACTTTATTATTTTTATAAAAACAACTGACATTTATCCACCAATAAGTCATTAGATGAAAAAGTTCTTTTTTACTAAAAAGTTTCAAACAAAATCTACAAAAAAATCAACAAAAATCAATCTACAAAAAAACTGAAATAAGCTGATTCTAAAAAGGGATGTTAATTACTAGGGATGGGCGGAACGGAACGTAACTATAAAAAAAACTAGTTCCAGTGTTGGAACGGTTCCAATCGTTCCAAGATTTCATGCAACTATGTTATTTTTGGAACGACTTTGAAGTTTTTATTTTATTTAATTTTACTGTCTAGTTTTATTTAGTTAATAAATTTTTATAGTTTTAATTCGATAAAAATTTGTTACCACCATTTTAAAAAAAATAATATCTTTTAAGGATTATCGAGCAAAATAATAGGAAACGTAACTGATTAAAGAGGAAAAGAAAACGAGAAAACAGTAACGAAACTAAACAACTAACTTAAAGGGAACGTTAAAAACTCGTTTCTCTTGGAACGAAACTGATGATTTTCGTTCCGTGCCAATACGTAACGTGTAACGCAATTGATTAAAGAGGAAACGGGAACGAGAAAACGTAACGAAACTGTAACTCGGAAGGAACGTAAAAGGTTCGTTTCGCGAGGAACGAAAACTATAGTTTCGTTCCAAGTTCCAGTTTCAGCCATGCTGGAACGAAACGAGTACGTCTTGTATAGTAGAGTAGAGTAATGGAGTGGGGATGAGAGCTCGCGTCTCGGAATCACTCCAGTTATAGTGAAGCGTTATCTTTTTCTCTTTCAGAGTCATAGATGCTTCTTTGCCACTTTTTTTCGTTTAGGTCTATAGTCAACTTCCTCTTGTTGCTTTCGCCCTTCGCCACTCGTTTCTTTTTTTTAGTTTTGTTTTCCGCTTTAGTAAATAGTTAATAAATAATACGAAATAAACAGGTGAAATTTAATTTTTTTTTGTTTAGTTTTAGGATCTCGTTATGAAAAGAACATATTCTAGTTTTTAAAAATATTATTTATACTGGTATAAAATATACTTTTTAACTGGTTACCATAATGTTGTATCATAAACATTTTTATTATACTGTTTACTTGGTTGTAATTAAAATCGTTGTAATAAAACATAAACTGATACGTTCCAAAAATAACTAGTTCCTGGAACTAGTTATTGGTTTGGAACGAAACGTTGTAACTCGTTCCACTCATGGAACCGTTCCTCCCATCCCTATTAATTACTGCTAATTTTTCCACCTTAACTATAAGAAATTTTACTTGATGATACGTAAAAAATGAAACTCGCTAAATTTACAGTATATTACACGAAAGGGAATGAAAGTAAAATTGGAAATATAAAACAGTAGCAGGCAAATAATGAAGCTTAATACCAAGACAAAGCTATACAGAAAAAGAACAATTAACTTCCCCTTTTCCCTATAGGAATTTCTACATAAATAATTCAAACGCAATACTCGTTTTATAAAGTTCTTTTTGAACCGAAACTATGTGGGTTTTTTTTAATCTCTTTGGAAATTAAAATTTTAGTAAAATTACCTTTAGAGGAGAGGGGAACGTAAAGTTCTTAACCAAAAACCTCATACTTCAACTAGTATAATAAAAGTAACAGCATTTAACGTCTATTAAAACAACTTGTGATTATAGTAGCTTTAGAGAAACCCAAAATTGATAAGAACAAACGGGTCATCATCATCATCATGCATTAATTAACAAACGCGATGATACAATCATCCACAAACCTATATGATGATTAATAAAATATACAAATGTGAACGAAATGTACAACGAACTTTATTAAATGCATATAAAGTAAACATAAAATAAACATATACATGATAGTCCACAGGCCACCATAAGAAGTGAGTCGCTGATTGATAAAGTTTTCTTACCTTATGGAATCGCTTATTTAATCCTTGTCCGCCGATAAATTGGGTATATGGCAACTGGGCGCTGGGCCATTTCTTTTTTGTTGACATGCCAAACTTGCCCTTCTGCGGGAACATTGTAAAGAGATAGATAAAGCTTTGATTTTCACAGGATCGTTTAATTAAATTATTTAAAAAACAGTGGTAAAGGTGGCCACCGATAAGAGTGGGCCGTTTGGGGTGGCCACCGCCCCAAACATATCGCTCTGCGGGGACGTTGAAAAGAAAACGGCCCACTCGTATCGGTGGCCACCTTTACATCTGTTTTTGAAATAATTTAATTAAACGATCCTGTGAAAATCAAAGCTTTATCTAGCTCTTTACAATGTTCCCGCAGAAGGGCAAGTTTGGCATGTCAACAAAAAAGAAATGGCCCAGCGCCCAGTTGCCATATACCCAATTCATCGGTGGACAAGGCATAAATAAGCGATTCCATAAGGTAAGAAAACTTTATCAATCAGCGACTCACTTCTTATGGTGGCCTGTGGACTATGATGATACAATCATCAACAAACTTTTTGTTGATAAAAAAAAGGTTTAATACTCTTACATCCAGTACAAGTAAGGGATATTGTTTGTCTGCCCCCTCTCTATTCTCTGTCCCTCACAAACAATCACTCTACATGTTTAAATTTAAAAACATTTTCTGACTTGGCAATTACTCAATACAAACAGGTTTTGTTGTTATTGAAGCGAGCGTAGCGAGCTTCCTACATTCAACGAAATATGCTCCGTGTCTGTCTGTCTGTCTGTCTGTCTGTCTGTCTGTCTGTCTGTCTGTCTGTCTGTCTGTCAGTAACGTTCACGCGTGTGACGATAACTTGAGTAAAAGTGGACCGATTTAGTTGAAATTTGGTATACATGATCCTCTTACTAATACTCAGGCTAAGTTCGTTGGACAGCGTGATCCGTCCAAGAGTTCGCGCGCAACGCTCGCGTAAATGAGAGGTTCAAAAATTAAATTGGAATTTCAGGACGGGAAAAGATTCTATCATCATCTATTCGATGAGACGAACATTTTTTTCAAATAACATTTTTTAGTAAAACCAACAGCGACACCGCTATGAATTAATAAAGATCGCTAAAACTATTAAAGCGGGCCTAAACGTTTAAAATAGAGAAAACAACCTTTTTACCGATATCTTACGTTCTAACGTAACGATTTTAATAAAACTTCATAGACACCATCTGATGCACAATTGAAACAGGCATGCAAAATTTCAATTTGATACATGCAGTAGTTTGTTTGTAGCAAAGAGATACAAATTATAAATATTGAAATAGAGATGTATGGTTAGTGGAATAGTAAGAATGCGGGGTGGTTCCCTTACTACTAGACGCTGCACTACTACCAGACCCATTATCTATCAACTCATCATGATTCACAATAATTTTTTTTTTCAATATTCAATACATATTTATTACTATACGCTCGCTTCAATGATAGAGCCACGCGATGCCTAGTTTAATATATGTTTACAGTATGGTTTATATTAAGAGCTTCTTATAAAAAATAGAATATTATTCAATTTAAACGTATAGAGTGATTTGGGAAATAAAAGTTTGAGTTTGTGAGGGACAGAGAATAGAGAGGGGGCAGACTAGCAACATCCCTTACTTGTACTGGATGTATTAGACCTAGTAGATCTTACTTCAACAGGGGGAGAATTCGCTAAACCAATGATTTCACAACGTTTTACGCGAGACTCTTCTTATTTTTTTACATAAGTGTTTTTATTGGGATTTCACTCTTTTTGGTAAATAATTTTCGTTTCCTAGTCTCTTGTTATTTCTGAACACGTAATATGTACATATTATATAGGAAGAAATAGAAAACATAAGGAAAGGACATAATAGAAAATAAATAGTAACAGGAAATAATTATCATTGTTTAAAAGAAGAGATTTGAAATGAAAAGACAAAGTGGAAAAGTATGTAATCCCTGGGTGTTCAGATTGAACTAAACAATTATCTGGTGTACGAGCAGGAAGTGTTTACAATCTTTGAGCTCAATACTCAATAAAGATCAATCACTCTTATCTATATATAAAAGTCAACGTATGTGTGTGTGTATGTTCACAGGGGTACGGGGTACAAATGTGTCAAAGTGATGCATACCCTTCATGATGTACATGTAATAACAGTAATTGTTGTTATGTACAGTTTTGTCATAATATTTTCATTTAGGAGGGGGGTAAATTTGAGATATTTGCCGATTATCTTATCAAAGAGGAGGGGGTATAGAAATAAATGGGAGAGATAGAATCTAGATATTCCCGCATAGTAAAATAATTTAAATGTTTCTTGATGGTAGTTTATAAATTTATCAAATTAAAATAAAAATCCGTAGCGAAGCACGGGTAACCGGCTAGTTCCAATATAAAATTCTATTAATGAAGGTAAAGTAGTACTTTAGTTTCAAAACTCTCTACTAGGAAGCGCTAGTGGCGCAAGTTATACTTTTTTATTAATTTTGCATACCCGCTTTTTTTTATTAGCCTGGGATGGAAAAAGAACCAGATTTTTTCCTTTATTTGTACATTAAACTCTACCTATATACAAAATTTAAAGTTTCCAGGATTACTAGAAGAGCCTTGGAATTATAATGAGTCAATATATCAGTGACACAATAACAAAACTTTAGGTTCATATATATCTTATCATCTAATATGGGTACAGGTGTGAAATTTTTATTTCTAGTTCAGTTTGTAATGAACTAACTTAAAATTACTTTACATATCTAAGTATCTTTAGTGAGACAATAAAGGGGGGGTCCAAAAGCCTTGATTTGGTTCCAGTAAAGGATGGTATGGCTTATGCTCGACTTGGCCTGTAAGCAATTTTGCATTAATTTGTTGATTTAAACAATTAAAAAATCATCAACAAACTTCTTAAGCTTAATCTAGGAGTCAAATGGAAGAGTACAAACCACATTTTAACAAAATCGGACTTGATTAACCGGGTTTTGACGATAACCCCTTTTTAGGGTCCGTAGGCAAAACCAAGGACCCTTATATTTTCCTGCGTGTGTCTGTCCGTCCGTCCTCTCGCGTGCTCTCACGGCTACACCTTTCGACCGATCACTTTGAAATTTGGCATGTATGTGTCTTGTACCTACCCACATATTTTAAAAATATAGCGACTTAAAAAAAATATTTCTCAAAAAAATTAGGGTAAAAAAACTTAAGGGTTACATTTTTTTAATTTTTTTTCGACACCGTGAGGGGTATCATATGAAAGGGTACGTCAAGCTGATTACAAAAATATATAATTCTTTGGATAGAACTTTGATAGGACGAGCGTAGGCAAGTTTAAAGTGGGTGTGAAACATGTCCCCCCCCCCCTCTATCTCGCTTATGTGAGAAATTTCGAAAAAAATATTATTTTATTTTTTAATGACAAAATACTTTTTTTATAATTATGGTCTTTTCGATGTATTTATATGGTTGTAGTCCGGTTCAGTGGCAAAAAATAGTATATTATGTTACTAGGCTGTGAAGTGAGTTTTTTCTTTACCGCGGCAATTGCATTTACTGTCGAGCGAAGCGAGACAGTAAATATTGCCAAGGTAAAGAAAAAACACATCACAGTCGCGTAGCATATGCTATTTTTTCCGCGGTAGCAGACAATGAAAAAACATTAAATATTAATCACTAATCAATATAATAATAACTAATATTAGTACATAGGGTAGGGCGGGGCTAGTTGAGCAATTTTTTATATAATCTATAATAACTCCTAAACGGTTCATCCGATTTACTTGATTCCTTCAACATTAGATAGGTAATTTACCCTTCTTTAAATGTATTCAGAAAATAAAACTATTTCAGATCTGGTTTAGAAAATATTACCATTAATGCGAGAAACCTCCTACTTGCTCAACCTGCCCCATAGTAGGGGTTAGTTGAGCAAGGGCATGGGGCAAGTTGGGCAATGGAAAGAATAGGCTAATAGTGATATGGAAATTGCTCAAAACTACAGTAAAACTTCAGTTAATAATGAAATATATATTTTTTAAGTTCCATCTCTAATGTAGGTACAGAAACAACAACAAACAAACAACAACAAAAATCTAAAGCAAATATAACACACTTTTACGACATAACTTATTATTAATCTTTGGATATTATTACTTATTACACTCTTTGTAATTAAAATTATGTTTTATTATTCATTTTTAAGGATAAAAAAAAATGTAAATATAAAAATTCGAGGTTAGTAGGTAATTTCGAACGTAAGGTAAAAATATTAATGCAGGGTTTATCATCAGTCATCTTGTAAGAGTCATTCGTTTTACATTAAATTCTTTTGCAGCTGCGTTCATGCTCTTGTACCCAGCCATCGCAGATTTTGAAGCTTCAATTGACTTTTGACTCGTAGTAGAACCCCTTGACGTTTTTCTTTTATATGTCCGCATCCTAAAATGAAATACAAGACATTTAACATTTTCTTATTTTTTTATTAATAATTTCAAAATTATAAATACAATTATTATACAAATTGTTATTACAAAGTGTAAAAAGGCATACCTATTTTAGCCGTCTGCCAGAGTCTGCTTAGTATTTGTAAAAATAAAAAATAAACATTCAACTTTTTGTCGTAGTATAAGAGTGGGGCAAGTTGAGCAAGCCTGCCCAACTAGCCCCGACTAGACTTATAGATAAAAAGTTAAGTTATGAAAAAAACGGGTAGACTTAGGACTAAATAACTAAGTATAGTCAAAAGTACAATAAATACATAAAATATAAACACTTACGTGATTGCAGATGGTTGTTTTAGTACGAGTCTAGGAGAAAAATGGCGGTCAACAGTTTTTTTACTTTTTACTAAGAAAATTTAAAAAAGTGTCTGTCATCTTTCACGATTGTCGTAGGGCAACTGAAGGTCACGCGATGCGTTCTCCTTCCTCGTCCCCATCTTTCCATTATTTGAAGTATTTTTGTGACATGCATAGTTTTAGAGATATTTAAATTGCCCAACTTACCCCTATGCTCAACTAGCCCCGCCCTACCCTACTTAAGACTTAAAAAAAGAAACCTTAAAAAGAGGTTACACTATAAGAAAAGATAAATAAAACGCATTGACATCTAGCGGATTTTAATCGTACTAGAAGCATTTCTACAAAGACTGCAGCGGTACTAACGGAAGTTTTGACAACTACCCGCCGGACATAAAAAATCTTTTAGTTCCTAGGACGTAAAAGATTTTTTCTTTACAGCTAGGAGTAATGAAAAGATTTTTTAAGTCCACGTAATGAAAAAATGGATTTTAGCTATGTTTTTTAGGCTCTAAAGTTACTATTTCAAAGCCTACCACGGAAAAAAATACTTTATCAGAGTGTGTTTTGAGAATATCAGACCCTTAGAATGGTTTAAAGTAAGCTTTTTAGCATTTTAAAAATAACACTGTTTATACACTTTACAGTTAAACACTATATAGTGTGGCCTACGGACCCTCGCTGTGTGCTGACTAGCACACACTTGACCTGTTTATTTAACCGTTATTGACTGGGCTATAAGTAAATAGAATGTCAACATCTAGTTTTAGTTTTCTTCTAGGCATTAAATTTTCAATGGTAAAAATCAGGTCAGTGAATTAGTTTTTTGGAATTTTTTTGGCAATGCATGAAAAAAAAACTCATAACGAAGTTTAAACTCACTAAGGAAAGGTTACAAGACTAGAAGAACACGATAACCGTGGACTAGGACTAACAACCAGAGTAAGAGATGGAATTTGGAATGATATACTGGGCTGGTAACTGACTCAGGTTCATCTGCGGACTTACCGGAAAGTACTATTAGCAAACCAAAATAAAACAACGTTTCTAAAAGAGGATTTAATCCCTAAAATATTGCTACGAATAGTCAATGGTTATCCTTTAAGTATATTACTTACACCTTATCATTGGCATTGTCCTTGACTTGACACTACCTGCGCCTTTGTAGTTCAGATTATTTGCTTTACGGCTTTAAAATTGTATTTTTTTGCCTTAGAATTTCTTTATCATTAAAACATTCAAAAATATTCTCAAACGTGTAAAATAAGTGAAAATATTCTACGAACCAAGAACTATGCCTATTTAGGTCCTAATAAGTTTTGAAGGCCGCAGGGGGGCAGAGCCAAATTAGACATTTTATTGTTATTAAAGCTAGGGGCAAAAATGTGCTATTAATGTCGATCCTAACTCTAGTCATCATACACCTATCCATGTTTATATAAAAAGTTAGTTAAAACATAAAATTTCTCTTACATATTTTTTTAAACTTTCAGTTATAACCGTAAGAAAAAAATAAAAATATTTTTTTAGTTCTCATCAGGATCTATGGAGAAGATTTTTATAAATTAGAAAGGGAGACAAGCTGGCTTCTAAAAGGTGTAAAAAAGAATTAGTGAGGATTCTAGTAAAACCTTCTTTATCCTTTAACACTAGATTCAACTCTCCTTAAATTAGACCCTTTTCTAGATGGCCAACTTGGCCAACTTTCCAGACACTAATCATTTTTCTACACTCTACATTTCTCTTGGCAACTGTATAAAGTTAAACTTATCTTTTACTTGGTTCGTAACTTTGGAAATCATATATAGTTTTCCGTTTTCATATTAACTTTACACCAATCTGTTTTTTCCCACCTAAACAAAATTTAAGTTAGAAAGGTTCTCCGGCAAATTCAGTTTACGGGTCCAGCAAATGTATACCTCTCGGTTTTCTAGTTAATATTAACTTACGTATTTCGCAAATACAATATATCTATTTTAAATTGAAGCTAATTAGGTTTTAGGATTTTTTAATTTTATTTTAACTTAAGTTTTATTTTATATTATAATCTTATAATTGGTCCTTTTTGAATCGCAAACATTGGCGGGTAAGAAGGGTTGAACTCGGTTCTCTTTAATCCCCCCCCCCCCAAATTACACACACACACACTCACATAAATATATATATATATATATATATATATATATATATATATATATATATATATATATATATATATATATATATATATATATATATATATATATATATAAACCTTCACCCCGCGCTTAACCCTTTCATATGGAAGTGTAGCTCATTGTTCTACAAAGTGTCAAACTTGTAAACATATATTTGTTCAATTTGCTTTATCCAAGTATAGGCCCATTAATTAAATATGGTTTTAATTTCAATTAATCGGTTCAGCTCTTTGATTCCCTATTTCTCGAAGTGACCTTTTTCCAAGCTTAATTTCCTTTTTTTTTCATTTATAATTAAATTTAAGGCTTCAGAGCTAGAATAGGAGATTCTAGTGTTAGTAAACACACAGTCATCTCATCATGTACTCCTAACATATAATCCCGATTACATCTAATAACTTGTCCTCTTCCAGGTGGCCTAAAATCAAGGCAAGTGTTCCAATCTCACGAACAGCACTCTTTTTAGTTCCTTCCAATTGATTGATGATCAATGACCAATAAGTGAATAATTTATTTAAGAAAATATTTATCCGACAAAGATTACTCTTTAATATTATATCTTGCTCCTACTTTTGATATCCTCTCTGATGCTATTAGGGTTTGGAGAGTGGTGCATGTTATTGAGGCTAAGAATCCTTAGGTTTTAGGTTGTTATGATATTTAAGCTCTAATCAAATCTAATTTAATTAACACTCAACTTCTCTGATTTATGAAACAACCTTTTTCATTACTCTTTCTCTGCTCTTTTCCAATTTATTTTCCTTTTCTCTTTTACAGCTATCTTTAAAGGATACCCTTCTTATTCAGTTTTATTAAATATGACAGCTCGTCAAAAAAAGGCTTTTAACCCACTGGATCACGTTAATCTCTCCTTCTGTAACAACAATAGAGGTAGACACTTTCCTAATTCTCACGTCACGCTAACTTATGTTATGGAATAAGCTTATCAACACTTTTTTGCTGTTCCTGTACTCATCTTCATGGTCAAGGTATACATTATACATACTAACCAATTATGAGACGAACCTCTTTTAATTAATTAAATTAGAAAAATCCATCCGTAAAAAACAATTTTCGCCAATTAGAGGCGTACAGGTTTGTATGATCGTCAGTGGTAACATTTCTCTCCTCTCTGAGATTCGAACTAACAAATATGGGAACTTTTTCAGATTGTTACTCCCCTTTAGATTGTTACTAAATGGATATAATTATTTATGCATCCCTTTGTCTAAATAACTATAAAGACAAAGGGGTGTTTAGTCTATCCAGTTTGGGTAACATCCACATGGGATTGTTACCCTCTTGTGTTTTATAAGGGGAGTAACGATATAGTAGGTATTTGGATCTTGGTTGAAACCAAGATTCTTGTTGGATCTCACTTAGTTCATCCTACACCGATCCCCACCTTAACTTCATTAAAACAAACTTTGTAATTGGCTTTATCTTTCTTTCTTTTAATCAATTAAATATTTATTTTAATTGAGCTGAGCGAAGCTCTTCTACACTTTGCATTTGGTTGGACACATACTCCTTCTGAACCGATCCGCACAAAATTCGGCACGGTCATTATGACCAACCACAGGAAGGTATAAATCTGAAATGGTCCATATTGGTACACAGGGGTACGGGATACAAAAGATAAAATAGTGAATGCCCTTCATGATGCATGTCGTTGGAAAGCTCTTTAAGAGTACAGTAATTGTTGTTGTCACTTTTGTCACATTTCCATTTACGAAGGGGGTAAAATAGAAACAAGTAAGGCGCGCTTCAATTAAGTACGTGAGGCGATAATCACCGGTTTCTGTACGATTAAGTTAAAATTATTAAGTCTAATATAATTACACTAATTTTAATAATAACATCCTTTTTCTACTCTTCAAGACCTTTAAATTAATGTATAACATGTTATAGAAACTAAAACAATGTTTAGTCACCCACCATATTGGCCGCCATCTTGAAAATTTTAATAATTGCATATTCTTTTCCTACGCTTCAAGACCTTTAAGTTGATGTATAACATGTCATAGTTACTAAAAACTTTTTTTAGTCACCCGCCATCTTAAAAATATTACGGGTGAAATTTTAATAGTTGCATATTCTTTTTCTTCATTTTAAGACCTTTAAATTGATATATAACATGTCATGGTGAATAAAAACTTGTTTTTATTCACCCGCCATATTGAAACTTTTAAGTGTAAAATATTAATAATTGCATATTCTTGTTCTACACTTCAAGACCTTTAAATTGATTTATAACATGTCATGGTGACTAAAAACTTTTTTTTTAGTCGCCGCTATATTGGCCAACATCTTGAAATATTAAGTGTGAAAAATCCAAAATGTGTCCAGTTATCTCAAATGCCGAGATGCACCTGTGTGCCGAATTTCATGTTCCTAGCTATAGTAGTTTATGAATTGAAACAAGCAATGGACAGACACCAACGGACAGGCAGACAGACAGAGAGACAGACAGACAGAGCCGTTATATAAGGTTTCTTTTTGTACTTAGTACAGAAACCTAAAACGGGGGAAAATGCTTTTTAATTAAAAATTAGAAATATTACTAATTTTGATCCGATTTCAGCTGTTTATAAATAAAAATGATTATTATTTAAGATTAAAATGCACGCTCAGCTCAATATTGCAAGCAGACAACTGCATGGCACACCTAGTTATTTCTGGCAGAAACATAAATGCTAGATGCCAATAATAGTATTTTAGTCAATTACAATTCCATGATCTTCTGCTGGCCCTAAAGAATTTTCTTTCCCTCACTTGACACTTTAGTAATTTAATAAACGTTCTTCCTGAGCTCTTATACACACTAAATAAATTGTGTTTTTATCAGGAAAAAGATAGACATAATTGATGTGTCTTATTAGTTGTCTATTCACACTTCCACGAGCTCATCTTAACTTCTCCTCAGTTTATCCTCGTCACCATTGAAAAGTACTCGGTTCTTATCTGTTTACAATCCACGACTCACTTTATTACAAAAACTACATTTGAAATGCAAGTAGTCAAGTTTCCTTGACAACTAATAAGATAAATTAACAACCACTTGCCAAAATAGATGAAACATAGATATAAGTAAATAAAGTAAATAAAGGGGACAAAAAGTTAGTATCAAATAATTAAATCTCTAGCTTGTTAAATAAATATACAACATTTGATATTATTAGTTACGCCAGCTAATAGAAAAGAAAAATTTCATTGAAAAATATCAATTATAGCCAATAAATTTGCATACATAGTCTTTAGAATGTAACAAGAAGGTGAGGTTACTTTAGTTCACTTAAGAAGTCATGTCAATCGGGCATCCCAAGGCTAGGGTCAGATATCTAAGAGAGAGATGGAATCTCCTTCCTCAGTACCAAAGAAGAAATCTAAATGGCTCCGAGATTAAGGGAAAAAGGGCTAAAAATTCTCTTGTTGAAAAGGAGGCTATCCCTCGTACCCTTTAAGGATCCATTCAGAATTCATACTTCCATATTAAAAGCTGCAGAGCTCCTCAGGGTTTTACCCCTTTATATCCTTAGATATGATTCTTAACCCTCTTCTCTTTCTTAGGAAGAAAAATGAGAGGATTCCCAAAACCCAACAACTAATCATTCCTCTTCAGTCCCTTCTCGACAAACCGGGCATTACATTTTATTAAAATACATTTATATATTTTATCAGATTGAAATGTATATCTGAAAGATTCGATAATTCATGATTAATGTTAAGAATAACAATGTTTCATATTCAAATAATAAAAAAAAGAAAGTTGTACAATGAAATATTTCTTTCCCCAAGAACAATAAAAAGAAGTGCCGATTTTAAACGCCAGTAATTATTCATGCATAATCCATTTACTTGTAGTTTGGTTTACATTCATTTTATTCAGTTGAGAGCTTTTAACTCGGTTCGATATTGTTACAGTTTCGAGGTAGATCTCTGTCTCATTTTATTTTTCTCTCCGTTATTGAAGGAACTAAATTGGACATCGACTTGTTTTTTCACCCATAAAACACCACCCCACACATACACAAGTAATATATATATATATATATATATATATATATATATATATATATATATATATATATATATATTATATATATAATTTAAAATAAAAATTAAAAACTGTCAAACAAAATAAACAAAACACATTTACTTAATGTCATTTTACCATTGAGACTTTTATCCCACCAAAAAATCACATTTTATAACGATAAAACTCTCATACCAAAGGTATTGTACAAGGAAAATGAATGTATATACATATATAAAAAATATTGTAAAAACAAAAAAAGCATAACTACCTTACGACCTTTGACACACACTCTCGTGTGTGATTTTTTTTTTTAAAAGTACATAAATATGAAGTTTTTGTATTATATTTTTGACAATTTAAACTTTAAAGTCAGATAAATGATATATGAATTCATTTTGAAGGATTAATAAATAAACGTATTTTATAAAACAAACGAAAATATATGAAAACAAAAAGTAAAATATACTCCATGTCGTTGTTCAATTCTATTCTGTTTATGTAAGTTAAAATTATAATAAAATAAAATAGTAATAAAAATAATTTAATTTTTTTCTTTAATTAGCACTACAATAGGATATCTTTAGCGTTCATTTTAGTAAAAAAAAAATAAAAAAAAAATAACATTTTTAATAAAATGTTTGTTCGTTGTAACGACTAAGATGTCAAGACCGCAGATGTCTAAGAAATAGACTGATCGATCAATAATAAATTTTAAAAAAATATGTTTATAAATTGTCACAAATGGAAAAATGAAGGCTACATCTAATTGTACGAGCGGAGTGAGTTCTTCTTTTCAGAGACTTGGGATTTGAAAAGTTTCTTTGTCTAACGATAACTGGAGTAAAAATTGATCAATTTCAACGAAATTTGGCTCATAGATGCATCTCAGCATTATTGAGCACTGATTAATTTTTAGAAATTCCACACTTAATATCTTCAATATGGCGGACGACTAAAAAAAAGTTTTAGTCAGCATATTGTGTTATACATCGTTTTAAAGGCCTTTAAGAGAAGGAAAAGATTATGTAACTTATAACATTTCACAATTAAAATGTTCAAAATGGCGGCCAATATGGCGAACGACCAAAAAAATTTTTAGCCATTATAATGTGTTTTACACCGTTTTATAGGTCTTTAAGAAAAGAAAAAGAATTTGTAACTAATAAAATTTCAAAATTAAAATTTTCAAGATGGCGGTCAATATGGTTGACGACTAAAAACAAAAAGTTTTTTGTCTGTATGACATGTTATACATCAACTTAAAGCTTTTGAAGTCTAGGAAAGGAATATCTAACTATTAAAATTTCACACATAAGATTTTCAAAATGGCGGCCAATATAAAGAAAAAAAAATGTTAGTCTGCACGACATGTGACATGTTATAAATTGGTTACAGATATTTTAAAGGATAAGAAAAGGCAAGCACAGCGAGCATGTATTAATCTTATTAAATAAGAATAATTCATAAATACTTTATAAATACTTTATAATTAATTTAATTAAATAAAGATATTGTAAATATGCTATATAGACAGGCGAGCGCAGCGAGCCCACAATAATCTTATTAAATAAAGATAATGTAGAAACGTTGTGTAAACAAGCGAGCGTAGCGAGCCTGCAATAACTTTATTAAATAAATATTATGTACAAATGCTGTGTTACACCAGGCGAGCATTTTTAAATTTAAGAATGGGGCCAATAATAAAGACGATTAAAAAGGAAGATTGTATTTAGCATGACGTGCCATACATTGTATTAAGGCTTTATGAGTTGCACATACGGAAGGGGATAATTCTTTGGCTTATTTCCTGACTAAAATTTCATATAAACAGAGTATGAGTAGCAAATGAATGTAACTATTGCTACAAAAGTTTTGCAACAAATGAGACAGTGATGAGCGTGTTAAAAAGTAAGCTTATTCTTATATGCTGTGTTACGTAATAGTACATTACGCGTCTAGTGCGGAAAGTAGTATTTTGCATGCGAGTGTGGAGTTTGCACCCGAGCGACAGCGAGGGTAGTAAAACCACACGAGCAATGCAAAATGCCGTTATCGCACGAGTTGCGTACCGTACTTTATCTGCGATTGTCAAGGTTTAATAATAAATACAGAAAAAAATAAACTTCCTTTATTTTATGCATGTAAGTTTGTATTTCTCTATTGATCAAGATGACATTAATTCATTAGTTGTATAATAATAATAATATATATTTATTTCCACCTTTTACAATAATTATAAAATCTTAAAATAGAAAAAAAAGTTAACTTAAAATAACAAAAATAATTATATAAATAAAGAAGGTATAAAGGTGAGAGCTCTCAATAGCACAAAAGCGCTAGAGCGAGAGCTCCGTCTTGACTGGTCCGAGAGATTATAATACAAAATATAAATAACTTTACGGAAACTAACAGAATATAATAATAACAAAAAATATAATATTAAAGAGATAACAGTAGGTACATTAATGAGATTCTATGAAAGATATAGAAAAAAAATTATTTTATATATACATATAGGCAATTCATTAAATTGTTAAATAATTTCAAATAATTTAAATAAGTTCAAATAATTTTACACAATAAATCAGTAATTATAATTGTACTGTAATTATGTAATTATACAATAAGTATAATTGCAATAAATAATAATAATAGTAGCATAAAGAAATTATATTAGTTTATGGTGTAATATTAATTTATTATGAAATAGAAAAAAAAAAAAATAAATAAAAAAATATATATATATATATTTATATATATATACATACATATACATAAACACACACCCACACATATACATATATATACATACATACATACACATATACACAAATACACATATTCATACATACATACACACATACACAAATACATACATACATATAAAAATTATATTAGGATATGGTGATATAAAATTAATAAGAAAATAAAATAAAAAATAAAGTGCCAATTAGTATTTTGTGCCGAATCAATTATTTCGGGAGGCGTATTATTCTCCTCATATTCGTCATAACCACTTAAATCACGCATGATTTTCACAATAAACTCGATATAAACAGTTACTTTTATTAAACAAACATCAAATTAGTTGTTAAATGTAAACAAACTCGCTAATCGTGCATAAAGGTGAACAATTCTTCTTCTTTACCACCCTAGGACGGAAAAAAGAGGAATTCCTTAGAATTATAAGCATGCGCAATGAATACAAGTACGTAAAGAATCACTTTCTACGCATCTAAACAAAGATACAATGTTTATATTTGGTAACAATAGTAGATAAAATAATTTTAAAGCTCTTTTCAGGTTGAATAAGAATATGTTAGGTTTTCACCGAAACATTATCCTGGTGTAGCTAACTTACTACAAATAAAATGAACGAAAGTCAAGGGGAACGAATTCCGGTATATATTTTAAACTGTACAAAGAATATCAATACACTTCTGTCTAATGACAATTAAATATAAAAGTAAATAATAAACAAAGCGTTACTAAGGTAACTGTCGTGGAGCTCGGGACACTACCCCTTTCAAGTGAAACGGTGCATGTGAAGGGCTCCCGAAACTTCACTCTTCTACCTGATCTAGAGTAGACCTCAGGCCTTGATCTTGGAGGCTTGACAGCGATTTCCTTCTTCTCCGACTTCTCACTCCCTGATATTGATTGAGTTTCATCATTGAGAGAGAACGCTGGTTTCAATCTATCGATGGAGATGGTCTTTTCTTTTCCATTCACTATTATTGTAAAATGCTTGTGCTTGCAATTTTTGACAAGGAAAGGTCCGTTGTGAGGAGGTTGAAGGGATTTGCGCACTGCGTCATTCCTAACGAACACATGCGATGACGAGTGCAATTCAGGATGGATAAATATGTTTTTATGTTTCTCCTCCGTGTTTCTATAGGTTTTAAATTTTGAATTTGCCGTTGGAGGCGTCCGACAAAATTTTCCGAGTTATAATTTTTGATTTTTGGGGTTTCAAAGAAATCGCCTGGAATACTTATCGTTTGTCCGTACATGTATTCTGCTAGTGTCTCCTTATTATCACCAACTGGACTAGCTCGAAGGCCCAGCAAAACGGTGGGGAGGGCTTCAGTCCAGTTAAGTTCTTGATGGCACATGAGGGCGGCTTTTAGTGTTCGATGTACTCGCTCGATTTTCCCGTTGCTCTGGGGGGGGGGATAAGGAGTTGTACGGATGTGGTGAACTCCCAGAAGTCGTGTAAGGGATCTAAATAATTCTCCTTCGAACTGACGACCCTGGTCACAAGTGATCTTCCGTGGTATTCCGAAACGAGCAATCCAGTGAGTATAGAAGTTCTTAGCGACTGTCTCGGCTGTCATGTCATGAATCGGTATAGCTTCCAACCAATTAGAGAAGCGATCGATGCACGTTAAACAGTAGGCGTAACCTTCTGATACATAGGCATAGGGCCAATAATGTCTACGTACACTTCTGTCTAATGACAATTAAATATAGGTAAAAGTAAATAATAAACAAAGCGTTACTAAGGTAACTGTCGTGGAGCTCGGGACACTGGTAGCAATATTGAGAACATAGTACAGGTGATATAAGACCACAATCTACGCGAGTTCTTTATGCACCGCATCACTAGTTAAGTAGCATTCAAAGATCACAAACAAAAATAACGGAAACTTCTTGCATACGAGTCCGCAAGACAGTGAGACATTTTCATGTTTTCGCTCTGCGTAAACTACTGACATAAAATTAAATATAAACGGTAATTTATGCAAGTTATTGATAAAAGTAGATGGAAGATAATTTTTATTCTTATCTCCACACTGGCACTGCCACGGCTTGATTACAAACGACTTAATTCAAAGACGCCGGCCCTTCTACGAATTGTTAATATGTCTTCATACTAGGTAGGCCGAGAGGGCTGAGAGTTGATGGCAACCTCCTGTACTTTCCTAACTCCCTGTCACACGTATAAATCTTTTCGACTTTCTTCGGCCCTACGAAGCGCGGTAGGGGAAGGCACTACAGCTGGAGACTGGATTACAGACCTCCTGTACTTTTCTAACTCCCTGTTATACTTTTCTGAGTTTTTAAGCTAAAAGTAACGAAACGTTTTTGACTTATGTTCTATAGCCTAAACATGGAAATGTCAAAAAATCGGGTTGAGACGATTTTGGACTAGCATTACCATAATGTCTCCAATCTCCAGTTTTTGCGGGATTGAGTGTTTTGAGTTCATCAAAAACACACTAATGAAAGAAGGGGGGGGGGGGGTGTGGTTCTTCCTAAGATTGATCTGTTAATTTCGCTTTCCGAATATAAATATATAATTTCATTATTAAAATAAGCTCAGTAGTAAAATATCTTAGCTTCTACCACAGGGAAATATTAATTAAAAAGTGAAATTCACTTTATTAAAAAAGTGATTATTCGTCAAATTCATCGTACCCTAAATTAAATTTTCGCTATCACAATACTATCTCACCATATAATATAATACACATATAAGATATAAGAAAGTCATTATAATAAATTACTTGTCCTCATTTATCTAATAAAATTATGAAGATATTTCAAGCTCGTGTCAAGTAGTTTTAATTATTAAAAATCTGTACGACAAAGGCAAACAAAACTTTTTTATATAAGTGAATTTAAATCCAATAATACCTCATATAAATCAATATATTTTTAAACACATAGGTAAGATTTTTCTGAACTAGTATGACAAATTTCATCGAAATGGTCCGAATAGCTTAGGCCCCACGTCGGCAGAGATTATAACAGATACACTTTTTTAGACTCAGCGGACCCCAAAATATCTAAATCCATCAAAACCTCAATTTTGAATGTTCGCGCTATCACAATACTTTCTCTCTATATACATATTACATATACGAGAAAGTAAAAATACGACTAAGAAAGAGGAGGTATTTATTATTTTCAGTCACACCTGTGTAATTAACTGACTCATTATATTCAATTGTCGTCGTCGTTATTGTAAAATCTACTTCATCAAAGTTCTCTAAGCAAATGAAAAGATCAGTTATCTTAATTTGTTGAAATTAGGTGATTTGAACTCAGAATAACAACTCAGGATATAGTCTAAGAGTTTAAGCTAACTAAACCACGAACTAATTATTCTAATGTTATCTAAAAGGGTGTTCCAGGACCTCCCCTTAATTAGCATAACGAGTTCTTTGACTCAAAGACACAGTGGGCTTTAATCCCTCAGAACAAGTAGTAGCGACAAGATCATGAGAAATATATCTGGGCAAATAGTAAAAGAGCCATATTTCTAATAGTTCAGTGTTAACTGCCGAACAAAACCTCAGAAACGAATTAAAGCTAGGCCAACAAAACCCTTTTAGGTATAGGGTTTGAGAACAACTAAGAAAATCAAAGTAACTGAACCAACATAGAATAATCTAGAGCTGAAACAATGCCACTAGTAATTAATTCAGTTGGTTCAAAGCCCCAAACCACAATGGGAATTAAAGAGATAATGCCTAGTCTCATGATATATACTTTTACTCAGATTTATATCTCTACTATTTGTTACAAAAGACTTAAAATATAGAACGATCTAACATATAATATATAAACATTCAAAACGTTTTTCTTCGCTGTGAAAATTCAGTGAAATATCTGAGAAAATTCCTTCAATAACAATAAGACAAATTATCTACAGTTAATCGGTTCAAAACCGATTAAGTTCAACTTAATATTTTTTATAATAATGAAATTTTAGTATTAAAATTACAAAACAAACATATTGAGAATAATAAGTTGGGTACTTTAAGATAATAAGTATTGCTAATTAATAATTAATAAATAATAATGGTGTATTAAATACATCTCTGGGCCACTGCCTATGGCGCCTTGTGGGTCACACCTGGGATAAATCGGGAGGAAAGGAGTTCAACTAAAGGATTGGTATGATTATGATTTGATAAGTAATTATTAGGGTGATTATCAGGAAATGGATAAATACAGAACAAAAGAAACATTGAGGTCCAATGGAGAGTGAGATTGGAGACGTAAAAAGAGGTATCTGCGATTTTTCTAAGGATCTTGGATTGAGAATTTCGATTTGACAGAAGTTGGAAGGCTGGTGCTAACCCAGACTTCAATACGTCCAAGCTAGTTTTAAGAATACATTTTTCCTTTATTTTTTGAAGTAAATGTTTACGATCGAACTTATAGGTACGAATAGTGTATATAGTTATTAGGTAGCGTTAGCAGGTGAGTCGTCTATCAAGGTAACGGACTTACGTCGGATTGAGGGGTTAGAACTTCGTTAAGAATTGCTGAAGGACAATTTCTATGCCAAATATTAAAAGTTACGAGAACAGTTTTCATCTCAACTAAAGTTCAAGAATATGAAAGTGACTTTGGGTATTGATGGATGCAGTTAGAGAGTCTTGATGGACAGGATTTCCTTGTCTTCTGCAAAGGTGACAAGGACTAAGGAAGGATGTTGTGAGCGCAATCTTTTCTCTATGTTAAATTTCTCAAATCCACCTCGGCCGGGGTATGGCATGTAAACCAAATTTCATCGATATCACCATTCTATAAATTAAATGGAAACTTAAATAAAACTAATTTTTCAATTTCACCGATTCAGACGGAAGCACTGTGCTAAGAATATGATCATTCAGAAGAACGAATTTTTAATTAACTGTTATAATATATATTTTGACATAAATAATCATGAATACGTTTCTAGTCAATTATATTTTGAAAAATGATATAAATTATAAATAAATAAGGCAGATGATAACCATCTTGTTAATGTGTACCGTAATATTAAAGGAAGTCATTAAGATATATGATACTTGTATAGTTATATAACTTGTCAAATGTATCTAACATTTTAAAATAATTTATAACAACGACGACGGTGTACTTAAAGCTCGAAATAAATAACACTAATTTTAATCTCTAATCTAAACTTGGCTAAATTAATTTAAACAAAAATGATTAAATAATTCGAACGAGACATTAATTTTAGATTTCACATATCATTTCCATCAGTAATTTGCAGTTGAGTGTAATTCATAAATCAGGGTTATCGCTGAAAAAGTCAAGATGTTGCAAGTTTGCAGAAAAGATGACTGGGAAAAACTTGGCTTGAGTTTTAAAAACCAGTCATTATTATCCCCTTTAGATAAACTCTCAAATTATTTTCCTTCACTTCCTTAACGAGTTCTTGTTCTATACGAAAATCTTCTTGGAAACCCTTATCCTCTAACCCCGATAACTCTACAACGAAGTCTAGAATATGCCAGTAAAATAAAGTATACTTTTGAACAAACTAAAGATATCTGCTTGATATTAACAGATATTAATCTTACCTATTCGTTTAATCACAACATTTAACAGTGAAAATCATGACTCCATGCCAAATCCCCTTGACTTTATCTAAATAAATTTAGGTTAGAAGGGGGACAAGTAGAGTTAATATCAATATGGTAATTAAAGCGAACGTCTCTCCATAATCTATATACGAGTGAGTATGTATATAAAACTAAGAGTGACAGTGATTGACTGACTGACTGATCACTAATTCTCCTACTTCCCATTGACATAGAGATTTGAAATTTGATACATAGATAGAGTGTACCATAAATCGAAATGTTCTGCCATTTTGATTTCGATATATGGCCACCATATTGAATTATAGTCGCCATCTTGGATTTATTCACATTCTATTATCTCAGCTTCAAGTGGACCTAAACATCTGAAATTTGGTACACAGGCTTATGGTAACTAAAGAAGAAAATTAAAGGTACTTTCACTTCAACATATGGGCACCATATTGAATTATAACCACCATCTTGGATTTAATCAGATACTATTATCATAGATTCCAGTGGACTTAGAGATCTCAAATTTGGTACATAGACTCATTGTACCAAAAATTAAAAATTGAAGGTAGTATAAAATAGAATAATTGAAAATTATAAACTAAAAAAAATTATAAGTTACATTTATTTTGACAGATATTTTGAATTATAGCCCCATCTTGAATTTATTGCGTTATATTACCTCAGCTTCCACTGAACTCAAAATTTTGAAATATGGTAAATAGAGTAATGATGTTTAGAATATAATTTTTTGACCTATTTTAGCTATCTTAAATCTATGTTTGGTCAATTATATTAGCCTCCAGTCCAGCATTAAATGCTGAGATAAGGTACATGGAATGATGGTACCTGAATCAGATAATTAAAGCTACTGTTGTTTTGATTAATATCCACCATCTTGAAATCGGCCAGCCATTACAATAATTTTTAATTGATTTATTCATATATTTCAGATAAAATGTTAAATATAAGCATAAAAATAAAATATACCTATTTGTACTAAAATACGAAATTATGTAACAATAAAGATATATTAATTATTTTGCACACAAAGCGCCAACTTTTAGACGAATAAGGCACGCGAAGCGCGCCGATTTGGCTAGTATTAATATTAATTTTAAAAGCCAGCTTATGCAGCATCTCGACCACTCTCGTATAAGATCCTGTAAAAGGTAAAGAAAAATCCTGATCTGTATCTTCTTAAATAAATCTTCAAAGGGGTATTTTACTTTTTACAAAATATAATAGCGAAAGGATGTTTTATTCGAATGGATTGTACTTATCTATATATATAAAAGTCAACGTATGTGTGTGTGTGTGTTTGTTCTTTATACAAATCTACAGTTTTAGCCCGATTTTGATGGAAATTTGCACACTTGACCTTCAAAGCAAGGAAAAAATCAAGGTCTACATGAATTTTCGAAATTTAAATTTTGGTACACAGGGGTACGGGGTACAAGTAATGAATACGGGGTCAAAGTAATGAATACCCTTCGTGATGCATATCGTTGAAAAGCTCTTTAGGAGTACAGTAATTGTTGTTATGTACACTTTTGTCATATTTTCATTTAGGAGGGGAGTAAAATGGAAAAATATAGCTAAATCTTATTTGTTCTTTATACAAATCTACAGTTTTAGTCCGATCTCGATGAAAATTTGCACACTTGACCTTCAAAGCAAGGAAAAAATCAAGGTCTACATGAATTTTTGAAATTTAAATTTTGGTTCACAGGGGTACGGGGTACAAGTAATGAATACGGGGTCAAAGTAATGAATACCCTTTGTGATGCATATCGTTGAAAAGCTTTTTAAGAGTACAGTAATTGTTGTTATGTGTATTTTTTTCATATTTTCATTTAGGAGGGGAGTAAAATGGAAAATATAACTATATCTATATATAAGAAGAAGAGTATCTATATGAGAGAATGTCTTTTATACAAATCTACAGTTTTATCCCAATTTGATGCATTTTTACACTCATTTTCTTCCAAACAAGGTGAAGGTCACTGCCTACATGATTTTCCGAAATTAAAATTTTGGTACACAGAGGTACGGGGTACAAATGTCAAAGTAATGGATACCCTTCATGATGCATATCGTTGGAAAGCTCTTTAAGAGTACATTAATTGTTGTTAAGTACGTTTTTGTCATATTTTCATTTAGGAGGGGAGTAAAATGGAAATGTATATCTATATCTATAAAAGTCAACGTATGTGTGAATGTGTTTATGTTCTTTATACAAATCAACAGTTTTAATTCGATCTCAATGAAAATTTGCTCACTTGACCTTCAAAGCAAGGGGAAGATCTCTGTCTACATGAATGTTCGAATTAAATTTTTGGTACACAGGGGTACGGGGTACAATGGTACAAATGTCAAAGTTGAAAACCCTTTATGATGCATACTGTTGAAAAGCTTTAGTACAGAGCTTTAGTACAGAGCTTTAGTAAAAAGCTAGAGTACAGTAATTGTTTTTACGTGCATTTAGGGGGGTAAATGAAAAAATATATCAAAAAGTCAACGTATGTGTGTACGTTCTTTATACAAATCCATAGTGTTAGTCCGATCTCGATCAAAAAATGCACACTTGACCTTCAAAGGAAGAAAAAATCAGTGTCAACATGAATTTTCAAAATTTAAATGTTGGTACACAGGGAACAGGGTACAATAATGAATACGGTGACAAAGGACTGAATACCCTTTATGATGGATATCGTTGAAAAGCTCTTTAAGATTACATTAATTGTTGTTATGTACAGTTTTGTCATATGTATTTTCATTTAGGAGGGGGTAAAATGGAAAAATATAGCTATATCTTATAAAAAAAAGAAGAGTGTCTGTATGAGGGTATGTCTTTTATACAAATCTACAGTTTTATCCCAATTTGATGAATATTTACTCACTTTCCTTTCAAAGCAAGGGGGAGGTCACTGTCTACATGAATTTTCGAAATTTAAATTTTGGTACAAAGGGGTACAGTGTAAAAATGTCAAAGTAATGGATTCCCTTTATATGATGCATATCGTTGAAAAGCACAGAAAAGTAATTGTTGTTATGTACAATTTTATTTAGGAGGGGGTAAAATGGAAATTTATAGCTATATATATATATAAATCAACGTATGTGGGTGTATGTTCTTTATACAAATCTACAGTTTTAGTTCGATGTCGATAAAAATTTGCCCACTTGAACTTCAAAGCAAGGGGAAAATGACAGCCTACATGAATTTTGGAAATTTAAGTTTGGTACACAGAGGTATGGTACAAGTAATGAATACGGGGTCAATGTAATGAATACCATTAATGATGCAAAAGCTCTTTAAGAGTAGAGTAATAGTTTTTATGTATTGTTTTGTCATATTTTACTTTAGGAGGGGGGGGGGGAATTAGGATCTTTAAAATTAGCTTATCAAAGAGGAGGGGGTATAGAAATAGGTGGGAGAGATAGAATCTAGATATTCTTGCATAGTAAAATAATTTATATGTTTCATTATGGTTGTTTATAAACTAATCTAATTATATTAACACTCCGTAGCGAAGCACGGGTACCCAGCTAGTACATAATATAAATAACAAAATATCTGTTAATTGTTATATTTCTTAAAGATTTATATTAATTTACTTATTATAAACACATTTAATTATTCAAGTTATGAGCTTTGTCTAATTATTTATTTGATTAGGACTTAAGTTCACACTAAGAAACTATGCATGTTGCAACAAACGAGAGAACATGAGTTAGATGTTATGAAACATAGTTGTTAATCAAGCAAACAATAAACTCAAGTTAACAAGACTAAACTAGTGAAATAAACTTGTAACAAGCAACCATGTGGAATTTCTCATACCAAATAAACTTACAAAGGAAAACTTAACTCAGGCAATCAACTACAGACTGAGTTAATACATAAAAATAAGAAAATAAACTTTTCTTCTCCGAGAAAACTGCCAAATTCAGGGCAGAACTTTCAACTAGAATAAGAATTATTTTTAAACTAAAAGTGTTATTCTTAAGGTGTAGAAAACATCAAAAGATCTTAACAGCACACAACACACAAATAATATATACTTATAATCCTTTACACAACAGCTTGTGGTTGATTTTCTAAGGTTCTTTCGGACTTTAAAAAAATTAAAATGCAGACCTTCATTTAGTCATAAATAATTTATTTTAAATGGAGAGACTTATTCTTTAATTCCTTTATTTTCTATACTGGCTTTCTTTAAAATGCAAAAAGTTTCACCGAGCATATGTGGGAGAACATTAGATTTGCGGAAGATGTTCTATCGATTTAACATATTAAAGAAGCATTAAGTAATATACATATTTGAAGACCTAATAGTGAAAGGGGTGGACTCACGGTAAACTTGTCAAAGACCAAACATGTTAAATACATCGTACGGGAAGTTGAATCGTTAAAATAATGAATAAACCGTTATATTTCGTAGAAGAATACTGCAGTCTAGACAGACCTTGAATAAATACCCTCTTAGGTGGCTTTACAATTGGCCCTAGCACACTTTTGGCCGACGCCGAACGGCCGATCCACCACTCACTTACAACGGTGATAGTGAGGTCGCAATGTCCATATCATCAGTAGCTATTTTAATGCTTCAAGACAATAATTTATAGTATAAAATCGGTATGAAACGTTCACAATATATGAGTAAATATTGAACGTGAGAAATGTGGAGAATCCCGTTATTTATATAAGAATGAACGCTTTTGGAGATACTTTCCGATGAGTGGGGACACTGAAGGCTATACGCGGAAATAAAACAAAACAAAATTCGAACTACCCGACATCCATATGTACAGAAAAAAGGCTGACTTTAAGATACATATAAAATAAAAGCGTGTAAAAATAAATTGATCTTGGTAATATTAACTGATTTTTTTTATAATATGCAGTAGTATCTATGTAATATAAGTTATAATTACCACAATATAAAACACTCAAAATACTTATTTTTACTTGAAATGAAAAAAATAATTCTATAATCAAGGAGAACAATCTATAATATAAGTGGCAATGTCCTGATTGACTGACTGACTGACATAGAATCAACGCACAGCAAAATCTGCTTAACCGAGAGTTTTGAAATTTTGATGATATACTCGGTTCATATCATAGGCATCCACTAAGAAAGGATTTTGCGAAATTTTTATTTTTGTACCCAGGGGTACGGGGTACAAATGTCAAAGTAATGAATACTTTTAATGATGCATATCGTTGAAAAGCTCTTTAAAAGTACAGTAATTGTTGTTATGTACAGTTTTGTCATATTTTAATTTAGGAGGGGGTAAAATGGAAAAACATGTATAACTACATCTATATATATAAAAGTCAACGTATGTGTGTGTGTGTGTGTGTGTTTGTTCTTTATACAAATCTACAGTTTTAGTCCGATCTCGATGAAAATTTGCACACTTGACCTTCAAAGCAAGGAAACAATCAAGGTCTACATGAATTTTCGAAATTTCAATTTTGGTACACAGGGGTACGGGGTACAAGTAATGAATACGGGATCAAAATAATGAATACCCTTCGTGATGCATATCGTTGAAAAGCTCTTTAAGGGTACAGTAATTGTTGTTATGTATAGTTTTGTCATATTTTCATTTAGGAGGGGGGTAAAATGGAAAATATAACTATATCTATATATAGAAAGAAGAGTATCTATATAAGAGAATGTCTTTTATACAAATCTACAGTTTTATCCCAATTTGATGAATATTTACACTCTTTTTCTTCCAAACAAGGTGAAGGTCACTGCCTACATCATTTTCCGAAATTAAAATTTTGGTACACAGAGGTACGGGGTACAAATGTCAAAGTAATTGATACCCTTCATGATGCATATCGTTGAAAAGCTTTTTAAGGGTACAGTAATTGTTGTTAAGTACGGTTTTTTTAATTTTTTAATTTAGGAGGGGGGTAAAATGGAAATGTATATCTATATCTATAAAAGTCAACGTTTGTGTGAGTGTGTTTATGTTCTTTATACAAATCAACAGTTTTAATTCGATCTCGATGAAAATTTGCTCACTTGACCTTCAAAGCAAGGGAAAGATCTCTGTCTACATAAATGTTCGAAATTTAAGTTTTGGTACACAGGGGTACGGGGTACAAATGTCAAAGTTGAAATCCCTTCATGATGCATAGTGTTGAAAAGCTCTTTAAGAGTACAATAATTGTTTTTACCTGCATTTAGGGGGTAAATGGAAAAATATATCTAAAAGTCAACGTATGTGTGTATGTTCTTTATACAAATCCATAGTTTTAGTCCGATCTCGATCAAAAAATGCACAATTGACCTTCAAAGGAAGAAAAAATCAGTGTGTACATGAATTTTCGAAATTTAAATTTTGGTACACAGGAAACAGGGTACAATAAGGAATACGGGGTCAAAGGGCTGAATACCCTTTATGATGGATATCGTTGAAAAGCTCTTTAAGATTACATTAATTGTTGTTATGTACAGTTTTGTCATATAGGTTTTCATTTAGGAGGGGGTAAAATGGAAAAATATAGCTATATCTTATATAAAAAGAAGAGTGTCTGTATGAGGGTATGTCTTTTATACAAATCTACAGTTTTATCCCAATTTGATGAATATTTACTCACTTTCCCTTCAAAGCAAGGGGGAGGTCACTGTCTACATGAATTTTCTTAATTTAAATTTTGGTACAAAGGGGTACGGTGTAAAAGTGTCAAAGTAATGGATTCCCTTCATATGATGCGTATCGTTGAAAAGCACTTTAAGAGAAAAGTAATTGTTGTTATGTAGAATTTTATTTAGGAGGGGGAAAAATGGAAATTTATAGCTATATATATAAAAATCAACGTATGTGTGAGTATGTTCTTTATACAAATCTACAGTTTTAGTTCGATGTCAATAAAAATTTGCCCACTTGTCCTTCAAAGCAAGGGGAAAGTTGCAGCCTACATGTATTTTCGAAATTTAAGTTTGGTACACAGAGGTATGGTACAAGTAATGAATACGGGGTCAATGTAATGAATACCCTTCATGATGCAAAAGCTCTTTAAGAGTACAGTAATAGTTTTTATGTACAGTTTAGTCATATTTTAATTTAGGGGGGGGGCGAATTTAGGATATTTGTAATTAGCTTATCAAAGAGGAGAGGAGGGGGTATAGAAATAGGTGGGAGAGATAGAATCTAGATATTCTTGCATTGTAAAATAATTTATATGTTTCATTATGGTTGTTTATAAACTTATCTAATTATATTAACACTCCGTAGCGAAGCACGGGTACCCAGCTAGTATACTATAAAAAGGAACAGACTACTAATATTAATAAAATAAATGTACATATTTTGTATTAGTAGTAAATTGCATTGTATTAATAAAAGAAACATACAACAAGAGAAACATTTTTAAGGAATAAATCGTGTTACGCCGGCACTGGGTGGATCGGCCGCTGAAAAAGCGTTCCAAACAAACAAGTTTGATTCAACTCCTCCAACTCGGCCCGGACTCACTCGGAGTTCAATGTGAATAGCCTCATGCTTATTCATGGTTTGATTCTGGAGCGGAAGCGGACACGTTTGGACTTGCGCGCAGTGTTAAAGCCGCCTATAAAGCAGAATAAAGGTACAAAACACAATAAAAAAAACTAAACAGAACAGTACCGCTTCAATAAAACCAATTTTTTCGCTAAAATAAAAAAAATTTTAACCCTTAAGTTTTTTACCCTAATTTTTTTTGAAAAATATTTACTTCTTGCATACGAGTCCGCAAGACAGTGAGACATTTTCATGTTTTCGCTCTGCGTAAACTACCGACATAAAATGGGTAATTTATTCAAGTAATTGATAAAAGTAGATGGAAGATAAGTTTTATTCTTATCTCCACACCGGCACTGCCGCGGCTTGATTACAAACGACTGAATTCAAAGGCACCGGCCCTCCTTCTACGAATTGTTAATATGCCTTCATACTTTTTATTTCTTTAGGCCAAGAGGGCTGAGAGTTGATGGCAACCTCCTGTACTTTCCTAACTCCCTGTCACACGGATAAATCTTTTCGACTTTCTTTGGCCCTACGACGTGCGGTGGAGGGAGGCCCAAGAGCTGAAGGCAGACTGTGCACACCTCCTATACCTTTCTAACTCCTTGATACACCGGGTAACGTTTTTTAGTAACGCTTTTCGAGTTATGTAGCACAGCCTAAACATGAAAATGTCAAAAAGTAAATTAATTACTCTTCCAACAGGAATTACAATTAAGAATCTTAAAAATTGGGTACTCCTATTAGTTATTTAGTTATACTTAATGGTTGCCTTATGAAAACAGACAAATAGAAATAAAACTTTTATCTACAAAGTGTGAGATGTTAAAATGCAGCAAGAAAATGAATAAGCCACAAGGTATCACTGAATAAACCATATTTAACTAACATTGTTAAAGAAGAAAATCAAATAGACAAAGAAGGAGACGCCTTGAGTTTACTATAGAGAATAAAAGAAAAAGAGACAGACAGGCAAGAAGATGGAGAGACGAGATATAAGGAAGAATGGAAAAACTGTAGCATCAGAGTTGAATTAAACTCAAGGAGTCTACGTGGAGGAATCAACTTCAATTTTATTTTTCTTAAGTAGACTCTTTAACACACTCCAATAAATTTACAGAAATGATAAGTTCAAAGAATGTTACCCTTAGCAAACCGTGGTTATCATGCAGTTCAAACTGCAATTGCTTGTCAAATGAAAGGAAAACAAAAAAAGAACTTGAAAATGTAAAAGCAGCATTCTTCATTCAATTTCCTGACTCAAAAACACATAATATAAGTTTTCTTCGAGTAATGCTGTAAATTGAATGTAGAATTTTACTATGAAAAGACGATTAATTTATCATTAAATTTAAATTTTACATTGGTATTAATGTTAAAAGTAATATATCATCTAATATATATATATTATATATATATATATATATATATATATATATATATATATATATATATATATAAAGTATGTCCCAGGATCGACTTGACGATACGTGAAGTGACCTAAAAATTTCATTTTTCGACAAAAAGTCATTCTTGATCATCCCTCCTGCATGTCTTCAAATGAAGATTTATCGCATTAAAAATTTTGTTCCATGTAACCTGTTCCCAAAAATTTCGTTTTTTCAAAATTGCACAAGAGGGAACTGGTCTAAATTTTAATTTTATGAAAAAATGTCATTCGTTATAAAAAATTATATTTTTCAAAATAAGAAAGAATGTACAACAAAAAAATCGTCGTATTTTACTTCCCCTCCTCCCCCCCCCCCCGCATACCTCATTTAAATAAAAAGAAAAATTAAAATAAAAAAAATTAGGAATAGTTTTGACTACAACAATGATTGTGAAATAGAATTTTTTAGAATTAACAACATTATTATAGAAATTAAATCTTAGTAATGGATAATAAAAATTAATTTACTTCAATTTCTTGCTTTTTAAAAAAAAAAAATTTTTTTTGGATTTAAGTTTGGATTTAATTATGGATTTAACACGATTTTCAGAAAGATTCCTTTGGATTTTTTTTATTATTAATAGTGAGGTAAGCGGGTAGGGGGAGGGGGGGGGGTAAAACAATTCAAATGATTATTTTTTTGTATTCTCTTTCTTATTTAGAAAAATATAATTTTTTATAGAGAATGACTATTTTTCATAAAATTAAAATTTAGACCAGTTCCCTCTTGTACGATTTTAAAAAAATCGTCATTTTTTGGAACAGGTTACATGGAACCAAATTTTTAATACGATAAATCTTCATTTGAAGACATGCAGGAGGGATGATCAAGAATGACTTTTTGTCGAAAAATGAAATTATTAGGTCACTTTACGTATCGTCAAGTCGATCCTGGGACATACTGTACATATATATATATTTAGACATCGGTAAATAGGTGAATATCAATAACCATTTTCAACCTTAGGTGTGATTATTGGTTTAATCAGGAATTGGTATGTGAAGTTGTATCTCGTACATAATATTGCCTATTTAATTAATTCTGACTTAAACTCACTATATTATGTTGTCAAGCTTGTTTGGACTTATAACCCATTCTGAAATAAACTCACTAGCTTATACAAGAGTGCAATCTTGTTCAATTAAAAGTCTTGAGGTCAATAAAGGTGGGGAGTCCTCTGATTTTTCTCCAGAACTAACTTCCTTTTTCCCCCTCAAGTTTTTACTAAAAGAAAAACAACACAAAGCTTCTTTTATGCAAAGCACAAAAAAAAATTATATTTTCTCATAAACTCGCTTAGTGAATATATGGGCCTAGGTAAAAGGAACTAAGGATTAAAATCAGAATAAATTCTTATAAGAAGAGCTATTATTATAATTAAGAAGGGTGATAATGGAATGGTTGTGAACGGCTCCCTATTTTTTACTCGCTCCCGAAATAATTTAATTTATAGGAGGGCTAACGGAAACTGTTCTTAAAACTAAAGAATATACAAAAGGGTCGAACCTTGAATACATTATTAATTTTATTTCGATAAAAGAATAATGTTTTTCTTTCACAAAATATAATCAATGCATCAAGTTCTTTTCGTTAAATAAAAATTATATAAATCAAGAATCAAATTTAAAAAAAAAAATAGTTTGTAAATTTCTATTACTTTTAAAAGGACAATGAAAAAGAAATGAAAGAAGATGAGAATAAATGGAAAGAATTAAAGGCCATGACACAGAATCGTGTCGGGTGGAGGCCCTTCAATTTGGCTTTATGTCCTCCATAAGGAAGGAATTAAAAGTCAATGTTTGACATGCTTCTAGATTAGTTAAAAATTCAAGGGTTTAGGTTTGTGAGCTTAGTTCACGAATTTTGGCATTTAAAATTAATTGGGAAAAAAATGAAAGGAGAGAGAAAGACATGGAAGTCCCAGAGATGAGCCAGGTAGAGATTGTTTCGGTCCTACGTCCTTTGTAAGGAATTGCAAGAGATAAGTAAGTCAATAATTGGCAAACTTCATTATAATAAAATATTCCTAAGTTTACTTTGTTGTACAATTTATGTTTATATTATTCCCGATAATTGCGAAGAGTGAATTGTTAAACCATATTTTTTATATTTTTATTTTATATAGATATATTTTTTTTTAATAGACCTTTAAAAGAAGTATGATTCTCCCTCATTATGTGGAGTTAATATTGATTTCTCATATTTTACCTTAGTGTAATGATTTTTCTGGACTTAAACGCCAAGTTTTATCAACATCCAACTAGTAGTTTAGGCTACACATGCAGGTCTGCATATACTACCGACTGTCTTTATTTAAATAACAATTTTTTGGACTGAGGTGACCTTAAAATGTGCTAATATATCAAAATCGTTTTTGCACAGTTTGCAATACATTCTCTATATTTATACTACGGATATGAGAAAGTTAATTATGGATTCAACTACAAATTATAATAGTCTATCCCAGGATCGGGTTGCCAATACGTAATGACAGAAAAATTTAATTTTTCAAAGAAAAGTCACTTCATAAAATCTCCTGCTTACTCTTAAATGAAGATTTATTGTATCACTTTTTTGTCAAAATGCATCCTGTGGAGGAAACCGGACCAAATTTCTTTTAGTCCACGTTAATCCGGACGGTTCTCCATGGAACACGGACGGATCTCTGAATGCCCGTAACAATGAAATCATTCCGCAAATCGCCTCACGAATATTCTCGCTGACCCTGTGCACAATGACAACTTATTATGCACTGAAAAATGTAAATTTAAAAGGTGTGTTCAGTCTAGCTCCATGTCGGAAATTGATAGGAATGTACACCTATTATGTATGTTCATCTTACATTACATATTTATGTAATCATATATCACGTTAATGCTCTACATTTAATTTATCCATACATATTGTTAATACAAATGCAGTATCAATATACAATTAAAAAAAAAGTTTAAGTATTTTTAAAAACCTCGCTAATCCTGTAATCCCGCTAATCCAGACAACCCTCTTCCTGAATTTCGGATTAACTTGTTCCTACTGTATTCTTTATGATTTTTTGTTGGTACTATTCCAAATTTCTTTTTCGTGTAGAATATCGAAAATCGAAATTAAAAAAAAAATACTTCTTGCATACGAGTCCACAAGACAGTGAGACATTTTCATGTTTTCACTCTGCGTAAACTACCGACATAAAATGAAATAAAATCGGTAATTTATTCAAGTAATTGATAAAAGTAGATTGAAGATCATTTTTATTCTTATCTCCACACCGGCACTGCCGCAGCTTGAATACAAACGACTGAATTAAAAGGCGCCGGCGCGCCTTCTACGAATTGTTAATATGCCTTCATACTAGGTAGGGCCGAGAGGGCTGAGAGTTGATGGCAACCTCCTGTACTTTCCTAACTCCCTGTCACACGTATAAATCTTTTCGACTTTCTTCGGCCCTATGACGTGCGGTGGAGGGAGGCCCAACAGCTGGAGATAGACTGTGCACACCTCCTTTAGCTTTTTAACTCCCTGTTATACTTTTCTGAGTTTTTAAGCTAAAAGTAACGTAACGTTTTTGACTTATGTTCCATAGCCTAAACATGATAATGTCAAAAAATTGCCAATTTTTCGACATTTTCACGTCTTATAGCATGCTATATGACCTTTAATCCTTTTTGGACCCTAAATATGAACCTTAATTATTTTAACTATTTATTATTATTAATATTCAACCAATTCTCGGTCGTATTTTTTTTTTTTTTTTTTTTTTAGTTTTGTCGAAATTGTTCTTTTATACCTCATATACCTTATATCAAAATAGTAATATAGTTATTCAAAGAGTATTTCCTGTATATATATATTAGTAAAGGAAGATATGAATTAATAGGATGGTTCAAAGATAGAAACCATTTGCTTAAACGAAAGTGCGATGTGTTTAGCGGAGACAGACGAGAGGGATTATTGGTTTCAACTGGAGTCGAGGAAGCTGGTATATATACAAGCAATTCGGTTGGTTTGTAACTGTCTTACTTGATTGGTTTTATCTTTAGTTTGAATCTTGGTTTGCTCTAGAAGCTCAGATGCCTTTTAGTTAAAGCCAGAGCAGCATACACCTGCTCCACGTTATTTATTAGCTGCTGAGAAGATTTATCTACCTACCCATGTATATGTACATATATGACAACGTGTAACACATCTTGTTGAGATTTGTCTTGAGCACTAACAATATTTGCTTTATCGATTGCTTGCGATGTTGCTTCCTTCCTTTTCTGTACTACTTAAAAGTTAGTGAAAATAACTTCTCATATCTCGAATAGTTTTTATCTTACAAAATTTTATTATCTCTCATTACTATTACCTAGAAAGCTGAAATTTTTAGTTAATTCCGATTTTTATTTTTTATGGAAGCATTGTTATCATTTTTATTTTAATATCTTTTTTCATTGAGATTTATTTATTATTATTATTTAAGGATAAGGAACCCAATTTTTAGGGTTTTGTAGATTCTTCTCAAAACCCTTATGCCGAGGGTGATGTGTCCGTCTGTCCGTCGCTCTTTGGTTCATAGGGCCCGAACCGTTTAAGCTAAAGAGCTGAAATTTGAAACACTGGTGCAACTTTTTGACCCAACCACAGGAAAAATATACAGAAGTTCAAAATTAAATATGCGCATGCGCAATTCGCAAAAATGTTGTAAACTCAAACATTTATATTTTTTTAAATTTTTGAGTGGGGTATCAAATGAAAGCTGCTGAAGAGTAGGACGCAAATACATATAAGCTTTTTTAAATTTTGCATTCCTTATTGGGTAAAAAATTCAAAATATACCCAAAAAAATCCCCCCCCCCCTCCCAACCACTGTATAACGGCCGGTCCTAAAATTTCGAAAAAATGCATGCCAATGCCTTATTGTGGGGCGATGAAAATTCCGGGAGTTCATCTCAAATTTTAAAAAATTTCCAATTTTGGGCGCAAAAATTTGAAGTGCGCAAAAAATTTTATTTTTTAAAAATTTTGAGTTAGGTATCAAATTAAAGCTGCTCAAGAGTAGGATTCAAATATATATTTGCTTTTTTAAATTTTTTATTCTTTATTGGTTTTATAAGTCAAAATATACCCCAAAAAATATCCCCCCCCCCCAACCACTATATAACGGCTGGTCCTAAAATTTCGAAATAATTCAAGGTTATACCTTATGGTGGAGAGATGGAAATGTTCTGAAAAAATTAATTTATCTAGTCGTTATTACCGATGAAAAACATTGTGACCCCCCGGAGGATCGAACCCGGGACCCTTGAGATCGAAGCAAAAAATCACAATTAATAATTACATAACGGGCATGCTTAATCATCTACAAAACCCTAAAAAGTACTTGGACTCAAGTACTTCCCTGTGATATTTGTTTTTCGATTATATTACATGTTTGGGCCATTCTCATTTAAATTTGCCTAAACGTTTTCTAGCATCTTGAGGCTTAATTGTTTAAGAAAACAATTCGCCTAAGTTGATCAAAGTGTTTCTAAACCCAGATAAGCCCACCCTGTTTATGCTCCAATCGATAATACGCTTTTTCTGAACCTTCGATATTATTTTCCGAACGTTCAATTAAAATTAATGGTTGGGGACAGTCACGTAACTGGACAATAAAAAAAACTTAAATTTTTCTGGCTCATTCTGGGCTTTAAAATTATTACGCCGGTTGCGTTATAAAGATTCTTATATGCAACGATCAAAATTAAGCCCATATCCATATCTCATCTTATTGAATATTATACATATATATTTGAAAATATCATTCTAAATTACATCGATTTAAGGTGTAAATAAAGGTAAGAGGGGATTCCCTAGTGAATTTTTCAATAGCCTTGCCTTACCGGAAACGAATCCGAAAATAGGGGTTGAGATCGATTGGAAGGGTAAGCACGTGAAAGTATTGCGGGCTTTGAGGTGTATGTATTTTCTGTGAGTGGATTGCAGCATTGTGATGCGTAAAGTATTTCATGAGTAGTAGCTTAAAACCTGCTCAACTATTTATCCTTCAAGATTCTAGGGTAACCCAGGTAGAATTCAATTTGAAGAGGTGTTGAGTATTAGAATCAAACAAGTTATATGGTATTGTTTTTTGTGGTTGTTTTTGTTATGCTTATTGTTATTTTATACTTATATACTCATTGCCGGTAATAAAAATTACCTATTGCTTGTTTTATTTTAATACTTAATCAATAAGATTGAATAAAGAAATAAAAATAGCACTTCGTTTGTCGTTCTACCGGATTTGATATATTCATGGTAAATTGATTAGATGTTTAACTAATATATATTGTGTACTTTGGCGGGGGGGGGGGGGAGAGGAACATATATCATAATAAATCTACAACAAAGTGGGTTTCTTCCGTCTATCAAGGTCTTCAGAAGACACTTCTGAACTTAGAATGCTGAAACTTGGTACTCTTAACTAGCAAAGGGAATTGGAAAAACCAAAAAAGAGTACAATTGTAAGGGTGAATCTAATTTAAAGTGCTATTTTGGAATCTAAAATTGGACTTAGACTGAAAATTTTGACTTTTTAAAAAAATTCAGGAAAAATTATGGAATGTTAACGGACTAATTTCAGATATATTGCAGCATGCGGGACAGATGGGAAATAATAATGTTTTAAATTTTTAGGCCGTAATTAAGTTTATTTAAAACATGGTAATTAAGCCACCTGAATTACACATTTTCGTGCACGGTTGTTACATTTCACACTTGAAGAAAATATTTTGGTCTGTAGTTTAAAATAAAAATCCAATTTTAATACACCATTAAATAGCACTTTTAAAAGCCTAAACAATGAACTATAACTTAACCTAAAAAGTTTTTGAAAATAGACTTTAATAACATGCACGGTAAGTACGTTTAAAAGGGTACGTAACTGGAAGAACAATCGGAATTAGCGCTAGCTCCCAACTGAAGGGTTCAGCTGATCCCCTATCAACTCTTGCTAGAAAACCAGTGTTGCGGCATTGCAAAAATCTCTCACCACTTAAAATCTCCCTGCCACAACCAGAGTAAGGTCAAATTTATATAATGCCACGGTAATTACATTTTTTTATAGGACAAACTTTAACTTGAAGTTCCGTTTAGTAATAATTTATTATTTTTAATAACTAACACATATTTTAATCCTGTTAGGACCCTACTTCAAAATTATCCAATAAGTTTTTGAATAAAATTATTAATGTATGAGCTAGAGTGAAGTGAATAAAAACAACTGACTTAAGGACCGCCACGGTTGTTACAAAATCGCCTTTTGAAAATATTTTTAGCGATTAAATTTAAGCGGCGCATTATTTTTTTGCTTGGATGTAGTTCTGTTAGCTAAACTGAGTTACCATGAAGAAAAATCTTGTCAATTATGTGAAAAACGCTCCAGTTATTCATTTAGGACAAGAAAATTGCACTTTAAATTGGAATCACCCATATAACGGACCAGTCGTGCTCACGTCGTGCTTAAGATCTTTAGGATACGCCTACCCTAAAGCTTTTCCTCCTCCTAAAGCCTTCAATCCCTCCGATGTTTTATACACAATTAAAAACCTTCCTTCAAACAAAGCACCTGGTTATTATTTAATCGCTTCTAATGTCCTAAAATAACATCCCAAGAAGTGAATCCTCTACCTCACCCAAATCTACAACTTTGTTCTCCGAACCACATACTTTTCGAAATTCAATTTTTAAGTTTTTGGTAGTTTTATACTACGGTAAGTTTAAATTTTAATTTAAATCAAATTATAATTATTATTTACTACGGGAAACAGATAGTGAAAAAATACACTCCAACGCCGGGATTTAAACCACGGGTCTCCTGTATTCAAATCCCGGTTCAAACGGTTCAAATCCCGGCGCTGGAGTGTATTTTTTCACTGTCTGTTTCCCGTAGTAAATAATAATTATAATTTGATTCACATACTTTTCGTTCGACCCCTTTCGTCCTCATTTCTGAGGACGAAAGGGGTCTATTCTTGTTATCCCACCCCTCCCAGTTAGATCTTTTGGGTATATTCAACCTATGGAAGTAAAAATAACCACTACTAACCACTAGTAACCAATACTAACCGCCACTAACCACCAATAAACTAAATTTTCGGGGTTTTTGGTTCATCCTTTCTTGTAGAGCACTAACTAAATTGGGAACAATTTTTATATTTCACATTATTCCCTAAACTCTATACTTTCCGAAATATAGAGCTTCAAAGATGCAATTTTTTTTTTAATATCTGCAAAACCCAAGTTGCGGAGGTTAGTGGTGGTTATTTGTACTTCCATAGGTAGGATATACCCAAAAAAAATCACTGTGGGCAGGAGGGATAACAAAAATAGACCCCTTTCGTCCTAAGAAAAGATGATATTTTTAAAAAAAATATTGCATCTTTGAAGCTCTATATTTCGGAAAATATAGTTTAGAAAAAAATGTGAAATATAAAAATTGTTCCCAATTTAGTGCTCTACAAGAATGGATGAACAAAAAACCCCTAAAATTTAGTTTATTGTTGGTTAGTATTGGTTACTAGTGGTTAGTAGTAGTGGTTAGTGGTGGTTATTTGTACTTCCATAGGTGGAATATAGAATATACCCAAAAAATCTAACTGGGAGGGGTGGGATAACAAGAATAGACCCCTTTCGTCCTCAGAAAAGATGTTATTTTTGATATTTTCAAAAAAAAAATTGCATCTTTGAAGCGCTATATTTCGGAAAGTATAGGGTTTAGGAAAAAAAGTGGTATATAAAAATAGTTATTAATTTAGTGCTCTACAAGAAAAATGAGAACACTTTTTTTCCAGGACATATAAAAAAGAGTTATAAAGAAAAAACTAAAATTTCGCTTATTTTGACCCCCCTCTGGGTTAGCACAGGGTCTAAGAGGTCGAAAACTTGGGTTTTTGACTAATGTCTAGGTACTTAGGTACATACAATAAAAAAAAGAAAAAAGTTTTTATGACCTTTTGCAAGGTAAAATGTACTTGTCGACTGGACTAATATTGATAATAACATTAATGAATTTTGAAATGTTTGATTATTGTTTCAGGCATTATTAAGAGGCGCACTTACACAGCAAAGTGCAGTGATACTAGTGTGTATGGCTGTGGATAGATACGCTTGCATGCTTCACCCTGTCAGATATCACAAACACTCGACGAGAAGGGTAAACTATCAAATTGCAATATTAAACGGTAATATTAGTTAAAACATAAGTAAGCAAGTCCAGCCATTTTATACCAATGCCGATCCATTGATTAAATTGGGTCTATTTCTCAGAGAATTAAATCCATATACCTAGTTGTTGGTATTAAAGCCCGGCACATAATGAACCTCCTTACTTGGGTTCCCTCACACCATTTTTAGGATCCAGATTTTACATCCGAGTAACACGAGAGGTTTTTCACATTGGGGAATGGCATTAAAGTACTACATCTCGTGTATCTTTCTACAATTTGGAAAAATATAGGGAATCCCTAATAAAAAACCATTCCTCAAAAACAAAGAGTTAAGGGGTTGACCTTTTTTTTTTTTTTTTTTTTTTACAAAAATAGGTAATGCAGGGTGTTGAATGAAAGAGGACGACCTGAGTACAATTATATATTTGGTTTTGTTTACGTACCAATTATTCATCTTCGCGTTTTTTGTGTCCACCCAATATTTCTTTAAACAAATTAACGAAACAATCAGCTATTCTTTTTCAAAACCAACGGGTTTTATGGAAAACGTCGCAAAAAAGTCCCCCTCCCCTCCCAAAGCATTTAAAAAAATATCTTGGGTACACCTCAAGCTAGAGCCTTCGAAGTAGTTTTATTGCGTTTGGACAATATAACTGCATAAACGGCGTAAGTTTGATTTTTAAACGTTTTAAACAGTTTTGATTATATTGGAGGGTACAAAAGTTATAGCTAAAACACAATATCAAATGGGCTCCATCTTATACGGCTTGGCTGATTATACTGGTTAAACGAACTCGCCCGATTTGTTCAAATTTCCTATGGACCTTTTGTGTGTAGTGAACCAAAAGCACATACTAGCAACTTAATTTGGAAAAAAATCGGGTCCTTAAATTAATTGATACATAAACAAAACCAATAATATATTATATTTATACTCAGATCGACCTCTTTCATTCAATGCCCTTCATTACCTACTTTCGTAAAAAAAATTCAACCCCTTAACTCATGAGGGATGGGAGTGGCTTCCCTATATTTTTCTAAATTTGTAGAAAGTTACACAAGATGTAGTACTTTCATTCCATTCCTCCAATGTAAAAAAAAACCGCATGTTACTCGGATGGAAAATGTGGATCCTAAAAATGGTATGATGAAACCCAAATAAGGAATTATTAGAGGCCTTCTTCAAAATTCGAATTTATTTTCACTTTCGCTAGCAATGCGATTGGCAGTTTTATCATCATTCTAATGTATTGATTGCATTGTCGCCTATTTATTTTACAGCGGAAGTTGTATATTCTTCGATTTTTTTTAAAAATAGAGCGGTTACGAAAAACTCAAAGATAAATAATAGGTACACAAACTAAACCAAATATAAACTTACGTCCTCCTCTATAATTTAACAACCTTCACGACCTATTTCCGCTACAAAAATGTCAACCCCTAAGACTTAAACCCTTTGTTTTTGAGTGATGATTATTTGGGGTTCCCTATATTTTTCGTGTATTTGGGTTATATTACACATAACATAACTGCAAAGTTTCGAATATTTGTTCAGGTATTTTCAGAGATCAGATGAGATAACGGCAGACACACATATAGGAAATTAAGAAGGCTCTCGATTTTGCCTAGGGATCTAAAGGAGAAAGAAAAGTAGACCAAGTATTTAAGTTTGAGTAGCCATGAAAAATTTAAATTCTGTCAGGAAGTTCCTGAAAATCTATTCACAAATACTTTCCGGCTTAACAGGTACAAGTTTACTGTATAAGCAAAGTTTAATCAATTATAAAACAAAGTAGGATAAAGGATAAATATAGTTTGTTAATAAATAATAGGTTATTAATTTTTTTCTTTATACTTTTTCTCATTTTATATAAATCAATGTTACTTTAATTTATTTTTGGTACTTTTATTAAAAGTTATTACTTTGTTTTTATTTAATTGTTTGAAGTATCAAAAATAATAATAATAATAAACTTTATTGGTATAAATATAAAGGTTTACATATAATATGTACATTTCGTAGAGACCCAGAACTAAACAAGGTTTTCTCCTATGGAAGAAGGGAATTCTGGCAAGATCGCGACCCAAGACCCACAAAATCTATACGACTAGCACAAACCTTTCCACACTTGGGTCAAGATGTTGTGGACTGACATTGAAATGGGTTCAATATGTGGTGCAGTATATGCAAAACATATGTTACAGAATCCCCCACTATTGAGTAGGAGCTACCATGTGCGAATTATGGGTGCAATATGCGCCGGGCCTAAGACTAATTATTAGGTAGGGCTAAGTATAAAGCGCATAAGCTCTTAAAGGCTAAAGTAGTAATTACCACGCCACAATCAATTAAGCGTCAAGAAAGATGAGTTTATTTAAATATGCAAAAGAATTAAGAGCCTACGACAAGGATTTCTACAAAATCCATCACCTTACGCATCGCATATTAATTAACATACAACAATGTAGATATAATTGTTTTAAAAAATAGTACAAATAAAAAACGTTTCAGAAGCTACGAAGAAGTTGACAATAAAAAGAAGCGGGAAATGAGTAAAACAAATATTTGTACTTTGGATTAGATGTGGGAGTCTCTTATAGGGTTTATGGGAAATGCTATGTTAGCAGGTTATAGTCTATGTTTCTGTTTATTTATTTTTTCGTCTACATTAAAGTGTTTTTGCTAATAAACTATTAATCTATTTATGTGTTATTGAACATTTAAATGTATTATTTCAATAATATGAGAACATTAACTATTTAAGAACAATGTTATTAATTATTGGAAATGGAAATTGTAAACAATCAATCTCTACTCAAGAACAAAAGAAGCATTTTTTATATATATATATTATGATTTAACTAGCTGACCCGGCAAACGTTGTTTTGCCGTATAAAATATTTCTAGAGAATAATTTGGTAGTTAAATAAAAAATATCTAACTTATTGTAAGTGTGTGGGGACGTGATCTATGACTGAGGAATGGAGCACTGTGAACAATGACATCCTATCAAAATAATAATAGACCAAGCATATATTTATTAATAATTCATTTTACTTTATTAACTTAAGTAGTATATATATTTAAAATTATATCTCTTAAAAGTTATATATACATTAAAAAATGTTATCCATATTTGCTGTCACAAATTATGATAATTAAAAAAAATCAATATCAATCTCTAAGTGCAATGCGGATTGTATGATATTATAGTTAATAATTTAATCATAATAATTATTATTTATAAATTTAAAATGTAATCCCTACTCCGTGCTGTTTCCTGGGTGAGAAGTGACGCCGGTAGACGCCTGGCGGGGATAACTGATCGATTGATAATTGATCAGTTATCCACAACTGAGAGTTGAAGATTATTGAAGTACAAACATGGCTATTAACAAATGGGGGTTTGTGGTAAAAAGGTAAAATTTTAAGATTATAATTATTTTTTAATGCCAAATAAATAAAAAATTAAAAATGTCCAAAAAATAAAAAATTCAGGTGGTCCACTCTTATCACTTAGGGCTATAAAAAATAGTTTATCTACGATTGATACGAAATACAAACATTATATCTCTGTTTAGATGCGTAGAAAGTGATTATTTACGTACTTGTATTCATTGCGCATGCGCGTCTCATGGTTCTGAAGAATTCCTCTTCTTTACCACGCTAGCGCGGTAAAGAAGAGGAATTCTTCAGCTTTACGCACGATTAGCGAGTTTGTTTACATTTAACAAAACAAATTTGCTATTCTTTTATTAAAGTAACTGTTTATATCGAGTTTTTAGTGAAAAACAATGAATGAATCAAGTGGCTTTGACGAAAATGTAGAGAATAATACTCCTCCAGAAATAATTAATTCGGCAAAAAATACAACTCAAGATTAATGCCATCTTTATCAAGAGAAGAGATACGAACTTACATAAAGCAAGTTTATTATTTTCTGTATTTATTATTTAAATCTAACAATCGTAGATAAAGTACGGTACGCAACTCGTGGGAAAACGGCATTTTGCATTGCTCGTATGGTTTTACAACCCTCGCTGTCGCTCGGATGCAAACTCCACACTCGCATGCAAAATGCTACTTTCCACACTCGTACTACCACTCGTCGTAATGTACTATTACGACCTATTCTCAGTCCTACCGAATGTACACAAAAAATTTCTGTTCTAGCCTAACCCGCCAAACGTTGTTTTGCCGTATTAATTATTTCTATTGAATATTTTGGAAGTTAATTAAAAATAACTAACTCATTGTAAGTGTGAGGGGATGTGGTCTATGACTGAAAGAGGAATTGAGCGCTATGGACGATGAGGCCTATCAAAATAGTGAGAAAGCTTATTGTGTGAGAATGATATGAGACCGGCTTCGTTCACATCCCTACTCCGAACTGTTTGCTGGGTGAAAAAAAGGAATTTTTGTTGTAGGGGGGGCCTTATCACTTAGGGGTGGTAAAGGTAAAAGGGTAAACATTTAGGGTTATAAGTATTTTTTAATGCCTAATCATAAAATAATAAAATTAAAGAAAATTGCCCCAAAAATTAAGAAAATTAATTTTTTTTGGGGGGGTATTTTTAATCCACTGAGTGTTGAAGATTATTACAGTACTAATATCGCTATAAAAAATAGAGGTTGGTGGTAAAAATTTAGTATAACGGTGTTAAAAAAAGGGTAAAAATTTAGGGTTATAAGCATTTTTTAATGCCAAATCATAGAAAAACTAAATTAAAACATTTTGTCCAAAAAATAAAAACTAATTTTTGTTGTAGGGGGGGCCTTATCACTTAGGGGTGGTAAAGGTAAAAGGGTAAACATTTAGGGTTATAAGTATTTTTTAATGCCAAATTATAAAATATTAAAAATGAAGAAAATTGCCCCAAAAATTAAGAAAAATAATTTTTTTTTTTTCCCTCATCTTTTAGGGGTGGTAAAAAGGTAAAAATTTAGGGTTATAAGTATTTTTTAATGCCATATCATAAAATAATAAAATTAAAACCCTTTGGCCAAAAAATACAAAAAATAAAATGTTGGGGGCCCCCCCCCCCCCTCATCACTAAGTGGTGGTAAAAAGGTAAAAATTTAGGGTTATTAGTATTTTTTAATGCCAAATCTATAAAAAATTAAATAAAAAATGTTTGTCATAAAAATAAAAAATAAAAAAATTTTTGGGGGGGCCGCTCTCAACACTGAGGGGTGGTAAAGTTATAAAAATTTAGGGTTATTAGTATTTTGTAATGCCATATCATAAAATAATTAAATTAAAAACCTTTGGCCAAAAAATCCAAAAAAAAAAAAAATTGGGGGGCCCCCCCTCATTACTAAGTGGTGGTAAAAAGGTAAAAATTTAGGGTTATTAGTATTTTTTAATGCCAATTCTATAAAATATAAAATAAAAAATGTTTGTAATAAAAATCAAAAAATAAAATTTTGGGGGGCCCCCCTTATCACTTAGGGGCATAAAAAATAGATAACATCCTATTCTCAGACCTACCGATCAATTCAAAAAAAAAAATCATCAAAATCGGTCTAGCCGTTTCGGAGGAGTTCGGGATCAAACACCGTGGCCGAGAATTTTATATATATAGAAGATATACATGAAGAAATACGAGAATAAGATAAAACAAAATGACAAAAAGAAAATGCATATTTAAAAGATTAGCTAATTGTTTAACTAATTCCACATAAAGAAAAAAAAATAGAAAAAATTACTGCCTCTAATCATTCAACATCAAAAAATTATGTTATGTGAAATTGATTTACCAACCTCAAAAAGTTACCAGCAAAACTGTTTGTCTTTTTCAGTTAAATGTTTAACAACGTGGACCCTAAAATTATTCAACTGTGAACTTATTTAGGATGTTTGGTTTTTCAAACTTTTCAGATCTCTACTTCTAAAAACTTTAAGAACCAGTGAACGAAAGTATAAATTTGGTACACATTGTCAGAAACATCATATCCTAAGGCAAATTTGAGAAATATATATTTTTATCGTGCATGTGAATTGAAATTTAGAAATTGTATTCCATTAACAAAAGGCTATTTTTGATAATTCTAATTTTGGCTTTTCATTAGCCAAAATTATAAAAGATGGAAAGGCTTCACTACCCCGCCCGAGTAGAATTTCTTTTACGGTAAATTGATTAATAAATAATATTATTATAAATATATAACTATAATATTATTATAACTAAAATTACGTATTGACTAACAAACGTGGACGTGGGAAAGTAGATTAAAAGTCGGAAACATGTTTTCATAATTAAACGCCTCAATCCTTACCTCTTTATTAAAGTTTAAATTAAAATATATTGCGCAGCAAAAATTCTTTATTAACTGTGCAATTAGTAGAAGACAAATGTTTTCCAATTTTAATTAACGACTAAATGAAGGATCACGATGGATATTACTAAGTAACCTATTTTCCGTTTTTAAGTTTATCTTTTACGCAATCAGAACTTTTAATTAGGACTAAAAGAGATTAATTACATCCCGCTTCCTCTTTAATTGGAGGAAAACGATCTACAGAAAAGTAAACATTTTCAAACCTGAGTAAAAATAAATCATAAGTATAATTATTGAAGAAAAAGATTATGTATTACAAATTATGTATTCCCGAAGTTAGGTAGAATCGAACTCCAGACCCCTCATTTTTCAGACGAGTGTTTTATTATAAATTTAAATTTTATGGAATTTAATTTTATCAAAAATAAAAAATTCCTCAAGCAAAATGCAATTAAGACATCAAGGAACATTTTAAGCATAACTTCACAAAATAATTTAACTAAACCATAGTCACAATATTTATGGTTCATATTTGTATACAAGCGCTATAGCAAAACGTTTAGCGATATATATAAAATCAACCGATAAATAGATCATAAAATCAACAAAATCAAAATAAATTGAGTACAAGTGACCAAGAGTTAAAAAACTTACTAAATAGTTGCTTAACTAGAAATAAAGCAAGGCGTCTCCCCACTAAATTTTGTACAAAGCCGTCATTCAAAAACTAAAAGTTATGGAAAAACTTTCTCCTATAAATAGCGAGACAAAATTTAAATCCAATAATATAAAATTCAATAAGCGTATTGAAACACATTCTAGAGTGTTGAACACGTGATTGTTTAATATAAGTGCATTATTTTTATCCATATCTGGGAAAACGACTTAAATGGTAAAATTAATCTTTCAATAAAAAGTTAATTTTACGTTCAAAGACTGCTATTTGGTTAAAGTAGCAGCAACTCGTACAGTTCAAAATACTTAATCAAAGTTTTATTATCAAGGTACCTCTTTAAATTGTTACCCCCCTATGTTTGCAATGCTCTATTATGATTATTACTTATTACAGATAAATGAAGAAATGCACAACTCAGACGGTACGGGTCGGAGAAGTAATAAATATAAGCGCCACCCTGTTCTGGAAAAAAAATAAAAGAAAGGAAGGGGAGGAAGAAAGAAATAAGACAAACGAAACACACCTGTATATTTTAAAACGGCCACAAAGGAAAGAAGGAAAGAGAGGAAACTGGGGAACAGGGAAGACCAGTAGAGAAAGAAATAGAACTAGACGACACCAGACAAAATAACTTTTTACAACACAGTATCTAGGCATCAAGTGGCCAGAAAATTAAATTTAGAAAAGATGTCAAGTATGTACGAAAGTAAAACCCTAATTGAGAAAATGAAAGGTACTATGTATATTCAAAAAAAATTATATAAGGTAGGTATTGACAAAATGAACAGCGGTATGCTGATCGGCCCACAAAAACTTACTCACCAGCATAAAATAAAGAATACCAAAGTCGTAAGATTAATGAAACAAATCAGTAGATACTGGTTTTGTTATTCTATGTACATAATTGTTAAGGGCCCCATCACATTTTCTCCTAAGAGTGCGGTCGTCCACTCGACTGATTATGAAGCAGGCCCAAAAGCAAATGATAACAGAAAATAATAATTACTTTTAAGAAAATTTATACATGGAAGAAAAAAAGAAAATGATTCTATGGTGTGTCCAGGAGGGGAGAAGTCTCGAGGGGGGAGGGAGGTGAGATCCAGCCCTCCGTGAGTTTTACCCGTCTTGGGAGTTTCAACCGTCGCGTCGGATGTTGGGAGAGGAAAAAAAAGGAATTGGCCAACCTTGTCTAATAAAGTTTGCAGGTCTGGTAGTGATGATTTATATAAGATACTTCTTTAAAAAGAAGTATTAATGGCGTGCGCCTGTACGTAGACGTCGCGCCGATCTAGGTGAATTGTCGAAGCAAACCTTGGAGTACGCCGGAAGAATATACTGTTCCCCTTAATCCATCGACATGACTAAACTCCAATTATCCACATTCCAAATGAAAACTGGTTCGACTAAAAAATTATCATTGACTTCACTACTACTTCAGCACATGAGGCTAACACCCTCGACAACCCTGACCAACTGTAACCTTCCCTTCTCCAGTTCTCCCAGAACTCAGAAAAAGAAAAGAAAATAAAACTTCAACTAAATTTACCTCCTAGCCTATAAATAATCAATAAAATAAAATTTGTTCCTAACTGTAACTGAAATAAAATAAACTGACCTGTTAATGAAATAAAAAGTTGTTTAAATAAAAGAAAACCCTCAGCCCCCCTTAAAACATCGAACACTCACAAAATGCCTACCGCGAATTTTAAATACAGAGGGTAATAAAATATAAATCGTTACATGTTTTTCTCGAATATAAATAACTTTGACTAAATAATTATTTAAAAGACAAAGGGATGTTTAGTCCAATGTACTTTAGGACAAAGGAATATCACACTTGTGTTTTTAAAAGGGGGAGTAATAAGTCTAAAGAAGAACACTCCTTACATATTCCTTAGAGTGTTACTCCCCTCTGGTTTTTTCATAAGGGGAGTAACCATTTAAAGAAGTGCCTCCTTTATTATACTTGTGCATTTTGTTTATATGAGTAATCGGCAAGTTGTTTGCTTATAAAACACTCTTTGATTTTCATCACAATTACTGTTTGAATTAAAATATGAAACGTTTAGAAATTAAAAATTTACGCGGAGAGATTTTTTTCTTTCGACATTTCACGGTTATTAGGTTTTTACAAGCACCATCGTTAATCTGGATGTGCGTTAGGGTGGGTACGACCCTAAAGTTGTATTTAATATAATTTTGTATTGGAAAAGAGCCTATGTGCCTGTGTCTTGAGAGTTAATTAACCGTCCAAAGATTTCGACGACAGCAAGCCGCAAATAAAAAACATTTATTTTTAATTTAAGAGATTTCTATTTAGGGTCTTCAGGGGTATAAAAACCAACTACGATTTTTTGGCAATATTTCGTCCTTTATTTAGGACATTTTCAAGCCTGAAAAAGTTTTTTAATTTTAGATTAGACAAAAAACTTTCACTTAAATATTACACATTTATCTAACATAACAATACAAATATTATAAACAATTTATCTGGTGAAAAAAGTTAATAAATATAGTATAAACCATTAAATTTTGTACTAACATTATACTATTTCCAACTGTGCGAGAATTAAATTTATTTGTCAATAGTCAATTAGAGAGGGGATACATATTTCCTTATCCCACTCTTAATTCCGTCATTCTTAAAATAAAATAAAATTGCAAAAAATTAATAATTTTTATAAACACAGAAATTAATTTATGGTGTAATACATGTTAAAAAAATAATTATGATAATTAATTGTTTGAAAACTTACAGGAAATTCCATACAGTAAATTAAATTAAAAATAATTTCTCTCTCACACAATTGACATGAGTCATGGGCAAAGATTGAACTATGACTAACAATACAGGCTAATGAAAAAGAAAAGATAAATGTGGAACAGAAATCCAGATTTAATCACATCGAATTATTACATATGATGTATGGCTTCTTAAACTGACTTTGTTTTACTTTGAAAAAAAAAACAAAAAAACAAAAACAATTTTAACTTATTATAAATAACAGCTTATTTTATAAGTTAAAATTGTTTTTGTTTTTTTGTTTTTTTTTTCAAAGTAAAACAAAGTCAGTTTAAGAAGCCATACATCATATGTAATAATTCGATGTGATTAAATCTGGATTTCTGTTCCACATTTATCTTTTCTTTTTCATTAGCCTGTATTGTTAGTCATAGTTCAATCTTTGCCCATGACTCATGTCAATTGTGTGAGAGAGAAATTATTTTTAATTTAATTTACTGTATGGAATTTCCTGTAAGTTTTCAAACAATTAATTATCATAATTATTTTTTTAACATGTATTACACCATAAATTAATTTCTGTGTTTATAAAAATTATTAATTTTTTGCAATTTTATTTTATTTTAAGAATGACGGAATTAAGAGTGGGATAAGGAAATATGTATCCCCTCTCTAATTGACTATTGACAAATAAATTTAATTCTCGCACAGTTGGAAATAGTATAATGTTAGTACAAAATTTAATGGTTTATACTATATTTATTAACTTTTTTCACCAGATAAATTGTTTATAATATTTGTATTGTTATGTTAGATAAATGTGTAATATTTAAGTGAAAGTTTTTTGTCTAATCTAAAATTAAAAAACTTTTTCAGGCTTGAAAATGTCCTAAATAAAGGACGAAATATTGCCAAAAAATCGTAGTTGGTTTTTATACCCCTGAAGACCCTAAATAGAAATCTCTTAAATTGAAAATTAAAGGGGACTGCATCAAAAATGGGTAAAAACATTTATGTTAAAAAATAAGCCAAGTCTCACGTAAAAAGTTGTGAGAGCATAGGTTTAGCCAAGTTTCCCCCTGTCCAAGTACATTCTACTACTTGTACTAGTACTCTACTACTAGCACTACTAGTACTTCTACTAGTACTACTAGTACTAGTAGGTCTACTTTTTGCAGTACAAGTGAGAGATGTTTTTCTGTCCCCCTCTCTATTCTCTGACCCTCAAAAACTCAAACATTTTCTTTCCCAAATCACTCTACACGTTTAAATTTAAAAAAATTTCTAAATTGGCAATTACGTAGCACGAGGATACAAAGTTCTATACGACACTGCATATCATTTTATTTAAAAAAAAGACCATATATAAACCATATGGAAAATGTACATTGGGTAACAACAAACTGTTTAACCTTTTTGTGCTGTGTAATTGCCAAGTAAGAAATATTTTTAAATATAAACGTGTACAGTGAATGGGCGATTTCGCGATTCAATAGATTTCCGATTCTTTGAAGACTTTACGTTAGTGCTTGCGCAGAGGCTACCATTAATCCATGCGAATTCATAGGGGACCGTCTAGGGCATAACCCGCGTAATCCATGAAAAGCTCATCAAAATCGAATAAAAATTGGGAAAGTTATGAGTGTGGCAAGTACTCGTGGACACACAGACCGACAGACGGACAAGAAACTAAATTTGTTCAGGAAGGTCTAAAACGTAAAATACGAGTGAAAATTTTGATTTTGGAGGGGGAAAAAATTAACACTTCCCAAAAGAGAATACAATGCTTCCGCTACCTTGGTAGATTCGGATGCAACTATTTAAAATAAATTTATTATACCTAAAGCAATTCTCATAAGATGTTAAGGTTAATTGAAAGCCAAGCCTGCTTTTACGAAATGTGTTGCTAATTAAATAAGTTCATCTAACTCCTTTTCGACATATGGAACTAATATAACAAGGGATTATTTTGAACATTTGTAAAGCTCCCGAGTTAAATATTAGAGACATTCAAAGCATAGTAGAGTTTAGGGTATTCGTATAAGTGGTATTCGTGAATAGATTTAATATCACTACTATTAAGAAGTGAGATATAACCATGATTACATATCGTATACATGGAAGGAGCAAACGTTTGATATTAAATTTAATATAATATTTGAGCATAAGTTCAATAAATTTATAATTAAAGGATATTATACTATGTATACAATTTGAAACTGCTAAACTAGGCACGAGGCAAATGATAACAATACATGGCACAATTTGAAATAGTGATATATAATTATGATGAAAATCATATCAAGGTCTAAAGAAAATACAATAACATTTTTTAATAATCATATAATCACGGATTATAATATTCACGGAAAGCTAGCTCTCTAATATTGCATTTTTATTCATACTTAGTTGAAAAAGAATTATTTTTTAACAAAGGCTGGAGAACCACGTGTCCATTACACGCTTATAAAAGGAATAAAAGTTGAAGCCAGATAATTATATTAGATTTATAACTTATGTAAAATAACAAGTAAATTTGTACAAATATTTGCTCTTTGTCAAGGAACTTGAAAAAAGGAATAGTAATCCAACTTTTTCCTTCAATTACTTAGGTTAAAAAGGTAAAAATGCTGGAGCACAAGATAACGAAAAATTGTAAAGATTGGTTATTAGTTATTACTGAAAGAAAGGAGCAAATGAGGCAATCCAGAGTTGAGGTGGAAGGAAAAGATAAGGGAACCTAGGATCTGTACGACAAATAAATATGAGTAGACATTGAAGACAAAGCCTTCGGTTATAGGATCAGAAAAGAACAGTGTAAAGTGAGGAAAAATTACCGCAATCTTCAATGGGCTAAATACACATAATACTTTGTGGCTTGAATAAGAGAAAATAAAATTAACTGCCAATCGGTGTGGCACATAGCTTCCTCGCATTATCACGTACTTTTTAATCTGTTAATTAACCGTTTTTCTTAATCTGTCAAAATTGTTTTGATTTTTTACATGAATTAAAGTATCAATTTAGCAATAGTTAAAGAGTGCAGACGGTTCAAATTAATCTGCGGATTACTTTCGATAAACTATAAAACTTCCATACAAATCAGATAAGTACTTATGAAGCTATAGGTGTAAATAAATGTTTGTTAGTGTAGAAGAGAAACAAATGAGCGCTGAAGGTTGAAACTTATATAGGATCAATCATGATCTACCATCCAAATTTCATTAAAATCGGACGTGTAGTTTTTAAGATATCATGGTTCGCAAAAATAGAGCGACAGACAGGCATGGAACCGAAAATGTTCCCTGGTCTCTGAAACGGATTTCTGTCTTAGAAGTTTTGAAATCAGAGACCTAAAATTTTTTATTCTTCAGAACGATTACGTAGCTTCCGTTAGCTTTGGTAAGCTCGGAAGCAAAATTGTACTAAGACTAGTGCATCCATTTAAGAACCTTTGAGAGGCTGTTTCCAAAATGCAGGGATATCAAAATATTTAAGTCATTAGATGCAGCTAGTGGTTATTGGCAACTTGAATAAATTTGGCAATTTTGGTTGTAAAAGCATAAAATCATTAAAGTATACAAAATAAGGCGCGACGAAGCTATGTCCCATAGTAATGGGCAGACTATTTTTTACTACATCCAAGCCATTAATAAATAGGTTGGTTTTTTAACCAATATGGATACTGAAGAAAAACTGAATTATAAACTGTTGGATTCAAGTTACTAAGAAGAAGAAAAAATATACATAATTATGACAGAGTAAGTGAAATAAGAGAAAACAATTCGTTATCGTCTTTCAAAGTGTCTATAACAATGGAAGTAGTGTTGAGGAAAAGTTAAGTGACACCATCTAAAACCAACAAGAACAAAAATTAGATTTTTTTAGCGATCATTTTTTCTAACGAAAAGAAACAACAGAAAATATTAACAGTAATAAATTTACAGAATGCCAGATTTATCTTTTTCACGGCTAAATGATTTCAAACACTTACAAAAAAATAACTCATAGATAATTCCTTTAGTACACTGGCTTTCTAATCAAGTTAGTCATTTCTCTTACGAGTTGAACGAGAAGTTGTCGGAAATATTCTTGTAAGGGAGAAAAAAGAAAGATGGAGGGTGACCGAGACCGAATTTAATTTGGTGTCCAATGGGACCATTAAAGGCAGGAAAAAGAGAGGAAATAAAAGATTATATTGTCCCTCTATGACTTTGTTCCGTCGACTTGCTCTTAACTCTAACTCAAACCCTTGATACAGAGTCACTCCTTCAAACTACAATTCTATTAGATGAAACACAATAAAAAATCATTATAGGATACGAAACACTATGAAATAGTCGAGGAAAAATATAAAGGTTTTTAAAAAGAAACTTTTTATACAATGCTCTGAACTAAGCCACAGAGATGGAATTTTGACCCCGTGGCACAAGCCCCCTCAATAAAACAAGATTATTTTTACCAACAAGAGCCAATTAGTGTGCCACATAGCTTCCCCCACACTCTATCGCTGGACAAAGAGTTACATTCGAGATTTTAAAATATTTATTACAAATAAAAATTAGGTCTGAGAGGTGGGACTTCGTCCGAAAACCTAGATCATATTGAGTCATCATAATGCAACACCATTGAGATTCTTCCAGTATTATAGAATCGAAATGAAAGGCTTCCCATAATTCGAGCATACTTCATTGGAAATCCCAAAACGATAATGATCTAAATTCGTATGGTATTAGCTGTGTCCACAATATGCCATTTGGTAAGGCCAAATGGCAAACCAGTCATGATGTATGACGTGAAGGATATACTTGTTGCTGCTGCTGCCGTGATTATTATTGAAAATGAAAAACGCTATGAACACGCTTCGTCGTTTCTGGATACGTCTCGGATTTCCTAGAAGAAGAGGTCGTTATCCAGCAAGTGAAATAATAAAAGAATTAATAACGGACGACGGACGTTATGGGCAAACTAAATCTAGAGTAGTGAAGTTTAACTGGTTTCAGGAACTGTAACCGCACGACACTAGCATTGATTTTAAGAAACAATACGTTTCATCATTTTTTGATATTTTCCTTATTTATACTAAAACTCACAACAATTTCAACCGTGGTGTCATGCCTTTTGTTTCGATTTCCTCTTTCAATTTAAAATCCCTAAATATATTTAAAAAAAATAAATCATTGTAATTGATTTTATAATATCAATAGTATAATTATAATATCCAAAAGCAATCTACAACAAATCATATATCAATTAAAATCCTGTTCACTTAACTACAAGAAAGGTATAATCTAATTTAATCTTGTTTAATGTTTTATAAGTTCTGTTTCAAAGTCTTAAAGGACCTTAAAAAAGTTTTAATCTTTAAGCAAGACACTTCACATTGTTTATCAATCTAAAGTGTAAAAAACTTTTATCTTTGTTGTAATACTTGTTTGAATACTTTTATAGTAGATTATACCTCTCCCTTCTAGATTTTATTCCGAAATTTGATAACTTCATTCTCTCTTAGCACTCGTCTTTTCTAAACGGAATTACATCTTTATTTATTCATGAGTCGGAAACAATTTTGGATGAAAAGAGTTTTTAAAGGCTTTTCAATCAATTCTTTAAAAACTCATTGTAAATCTATGTAAATATGTTTGTCTTTGATTTTTCACTCTTATAATTATATTATGATGTCTGGTAAGCTCTCATGGTTAACTTCATTGATAGTGCTTATTCAAAATTATATCTGACTGGTGTTACAGTCCTAAAAATTAATTTAAAGTTATTACATTATACTGAATTTCAATAATTATTTTGTTAAGTATAAGTCAGAGATATTGATAAAAAAAAAGGAGTCCTGCCACAGGATTTCCTGATTCCTTAAAAAAATGTAAAATATGGTTGTAGATAAGGCAAGAGCCCTATGTTTGCAGATAATCTCCACTTCGAATTATCCGTTAGGGATAAGCTGTGGATTTGAGTAACAGGATAAACGAGGCCGGGAAGTAAAGCAAGCCCCGAGTTGAAATCTTATCAAGCTTGAGGCAGTTCTAAATAAAGAAAAACACAGGCTGAGGTAAAGGATACAGAAACCTAACTGGTAAGTTTCGACCCCGGCTTGCCTTCCTTGAAGGGAGCAACATCCTCGCCATGGAATTAACTTGAATTGGAAAAAGATAAAAAGCCCGTCCCACTAAATAAATATTTAGAAAATCTGTAGAGCAAGTGTATAACATATTCTAAACTATTGTTGGGCCTGCTGTTATTTTAGCTCGTTATGTTTACAACTTATCTGCCACTGCCACACATGGAAAATTAACATTTTATAAAGGAAAAATGAATAAGGCTTAAGGATTAGAACTATTTATATTTCACAAAAGATGGATTTTAAAATTGTATGAGTGTTTCTATAAAAGTAGATTTGCACACATGTAGTTTATTTTTACTGTCTTATGTAGGTAGTATAGATAGAGAAAAGGTATTGAGAGGTTTTTTTTTTAAAAAAGGTCTGACGTCTGTCCAGACGTGCGGACAAATTTGGCATAGATGTTCAGACAAAAATAATATCTCAAGGCAAAATAAAGAAATTAATTTAGCTCTAGACCCCAAAGAATCGTGAAAACAAATACCTAATCGAAAATAGTTCCAACGATTGTGATTAAAGATTTTAAAATTTAGTCCATTTAAATACGAATTTAACCATATTAGTCGTTTTCCACGGAAAAATCTAGTTGCTGAGATTGGTTCAAATACATATGTGCCTGCCAAAATCGAAACCGAAATGCAAACATATTGAAAACTTAATAAAATTGTTTAATAATAAATTAAATTAGATATTATGGGAGTTAAATTCAGTTGCACGATGTAAATGAGAAAATTTTGTTTCGAGTTCGTCGTACAGATTTTTTAAAAGGGGATTCAACATGTGTTCGATTGAGTTGATAGGATTTGGTAAGAATTTATGTGTAGAGATAATTCTATTGATAGTAGTTACAAGGTGAGTTCAAATGTTAGGATATCACTTGGTTTGATGGGAGTAATGTCGTTAAATCTGTGTTTTTAAATTGGCAAATGTTAGCTAACTAGTACAGTTGGATTATTGGGAATGGGAAGGAAGCGACCGGGGGGGGGGGAGGGATATAGCCGTAAAAGATATCTTCTTTCCTCTTCTATACCCGTGTAAACCAAGCCGAAATCACCCCATCCCTCTCAGTATCGCTCTGATTGGAAAGATTTTTCAACGAGACCGAGGCGCAAAAAGATAGAGATAAAACAGTTTCGAAACGGGTCGGAATAGGGATGAATTATCCGGTAGGAGGTTTGCAGTAATAAATCTGCCGTAATTAGATGGGATCGGGGAGAGTTAAAGGAGGGAGTGGGAGGGAAAGAGAGGATCAAAAATGATCGATCGAAATATCCGATCAAAGAGCACCAAAAAGAGACGAGAACACGCTAAATTAGGACAACTTGAAAATGAGTTTTAACAGGAAAGAGTGTAAAAAAAAAACCTCTCTAAATGAAAAAGAGAAATAATACAGCAAAAATGGGGATGAAAATGGACACCAGAATAAAAGTTAGATGAAAAGCAAAAACGAAAAAAAAAAGAAAGTTAAGAGTGGATATATATATTAAGGACAGTTCTAAGGCTAAAAGGACAAAGAGCAGTTAAAGAACCCACCTTCCTGTTTCCCTTTTATCAGTTGACTCAAACCAGACCTTTTACTCAATGTTAAGAGGCAACCCTTGAAATTGAGAAATAAACCCTTCTGTGCCTCCGTAGACTAGAGCAAATATGGAAAGGTCTACTGATCTTCTAAACCTCATATCTAACTAAATCAAGATTTCATTTCATCATTGCTTCCCTTGTGTTAAAGATTAAAGGTCCTTTTGATCTGTGTGAGCACTTCTTGGAAAATTAAAGGTCGGTCTTTCATTTCACATGGTTTAAGTTACGTTAGAAATCAAAAGCTATTAAATGTGAACGACTACATTTTTAAAAAATAATTAAAAACATTATATATTTTATTTTAATGAATTTAAAAGTAAAATTAATTAGTAATTTAGAAGCAGATAAATTTAAAACCTACTAGATAAAGCACTTTACTAGTGTTGAGCAGTCATTTAACATTTATATTTTACCTTTTTTATATTTATGTTAATCGCAATGGATCAATTAGCATACAATTTCTTTAAATCTTCTTCACAGTTACTTCACTACACAATACTTTTGTCAACTTAAAATATAGGTACAGGTGCGATGTCAACAAACGTCGTAAAAGGTTCGTAAAGTCGGCAAAACCTGTTAGATACAACCTCCCGCGGCCAAGGTTCGTGCGTTCAAAAAGGCATCACTAAGCTCAAGCTTGGTACTAAGCAGAAAAGCGACGTAACATAAGTGGAGCAGTCTAGGCTCTGTGCAGACGATTTCCAGCCCTCCTATACGACCAGGTCAACGACCTAGTTAACGACTCGTTAACTTAAATTGACATTTTCTTATAAAAATAATTGCTGGTATCCAACATCCACGTGTGGCACAATTAATGCCATATGTTTTATTAGCATATAATGTATGCTCGTTCGTTAAACCTATCATTCGTTCGTTTTGATGGAATATCAATTCCTTAGGTACTCATATAGGGTAACCCAATGAGCCTAACAACTTAGGTTAACCTAGATAAATGCCACACACACACACACACTATATATATATATAGCATCACTAAGCTCAAGCTTGGTACTAAGCAGAAAAGCGGCGTAACATAAGTGGAGCAATCTAGGCTCTGTGCAGACGATTTCCAGCCCTCCTATACGACCAGGTCAACGACCTAGTTAACGACTCGTTAACTTAAATTGACATTTTCTTATAAAAATAATTGCTGGTATCCAACATCCACGTGTGGCACAATTAATGCCATATGTTTTATTAGCATATAATGTATGCTCGTTCGTTAAACCTATCATTTGTTCGTTTTGATGGAATATCAATTTCTTAGGTACTCATACAGGGTAACCCAATGAGCCTAACAACTTAGGTTAACCTAGATAAATGCACACACACACACACTATATATATATATATATATATATATAGCATCACTAAGCTCAAGCTTGGTACTAAGCAGAAAAGCGACGTAACATAAGTGGAGCAATCTAGGCTCTGTGCAGACGATTTCCAGCCCTCCTATACGACCAGGTCAACGACCTAGTTAACGAATCGTTAACTTAAATTGACATTTTCTTATAAAAATAATTGCTGGTATCCAACATCTACGTGTGGCACAATTAATGCCATATGTTTTATTAGCATATAATGTATGCTCGTTCGTTAAACCTATCATTTGTTCGTTTTAATGGAATATCAATTCCTTAGGTACTCATACAGGGTAACCCAATGAGCCTAACACACACACACACACTATATATATATACATACATATATATATATATATATATATATATATATATATATATATATATATATATATATATATATATATATATATATATATATGAAATATGAATATAAAATTTAAACCTCATAATATCTGATTTATTAATTTAGTCAAATACGTATTTAAATAGACTACATTAAATTATTTTCTGAATCAAAATCTTTGGAACCGATTTCGAGAAATAATTTTTTTCTCACGTTTTTTCGAAGTTTTTGGGGAAGCAGCTTCCCGTAAAATGTGGAGATATAATTCAGTTTTCGGTTTCGCCTCGGGATTCACTGAAAATTTGCGCCAAATGGCATCGAAACCGGTTTGGTAATTTAAGCACAGACGGCAGCCAGACATTTTTAAAAACATTTTTCTGTACCTAAAATAGTGTAAATCCTTCTTCTTTTCTGTCCTAGTTTGCCTGGTCGAGTAATTTAGTCAGTGTCGGGTAATATAAATTTAGTAAAACAAAGTGTCCTAACGAGTCGATTACTAAATTACTAAACTACTCTACTACAATACTCGACCCGTGCAAACTAGGCTTTAATTCCACCTACTTTTATTGAGAGTTAAAGTTGTAACTTTGACTTCTATCAATGTTAAATGTGAGTATCAATATTTTCCTCACTTTATTCAATCTACATTTTTAGGGTCCGTAGGCAAAACCAAGGACCCTTATATTTTCCTGCGTGTGTCTGTCTGGCCGTCCGCCTGTCGCCTGCTCTTCGGCTACACCTTTCGTCCGATTACTTCGAAATTTGGCATAAATGTGTATAGTACCTACCCACACATTTTAATAATATAGCGACTTAAACAAATTATTTTAAAAAAAAATTAGGGTTAAAAATAATTGTTACTTCTATGAAAATGGAAGTATGGTGATACCCTCCAAAACGCGATTCCGAGATCATTGTGAAGGAGGGGTCTTACGAACCTGGGGATATCATTAAAATCCGTTTATATACGCATATGTGTCTGTGGGTATGTATGTGTACGTTACGTTCGCACGTTCGTTCGGAACTTTAAACTTTTATAACATCGCTTCAAGACATCGTATTGAGATGCGGTTTGCGGCATTTTTTAGAACTTTTGTCGGAACAACTGATGGCGCAAACATCGTAGCGGCGATTTCGGAGCTACAGTCACTTAAGCACGAAATCGGTCTATCGACGATAACTTCAGTAGGATTTTTTTATAAGCATGCTCTTTTTGATGTATTTATATGTTTATAGTGCGATTCCCTTACTTTTAGTCCAGTCACCAGCAGTAAAAAAACGTAAAAACTCTAAATTTTGGGAATCAACACCGATTTTCGTAAACATTTGGATTTTGAGCTATACTTACCTTCTACTCCAAAGTTTACCCTGTGCCGAACCGGACTTTTAATTCTTTAGGGGTGAAAACTACCCCTTATTGCAAAAAAAAAAAAATCTTAGCGGGTAATTGGTTAAAATAGAGTTTAAATGTATTATTTGTAGATCTCTTGGTATTACTTGAAGTGATTTAAAAGTGCTTCATATTAAGTTTGAATTATTGAATTTTATTTGAATAAAATTGTTATTTGAAAGACGCTTCAACTCTTAATGCCATCGCGCACAAGGGGCAACCACCCACATTGCCCCCCGGTCACCCAACTTCAAAATGTCTAATTGGAGTGTATATTTTTGATAGCAACTTTGATTCGATTGCGTACCTGCAATACCTCGTAACCCAAAAAACGTAAGTTTTTCAGGACAAGGAAAACATGTTATTTTAAAAAAGTTTATTTTTATATTTTCTTTATATTTATTTTGATTTTAATTAATTTCACTAAAACACTTAAACGCATCCCACAACTAGTTCAAGACTTACAATGCATGGGATGTTACTAGGTTTTGAAACCTTGTGATATACGAGATTTTTTATACACATTATAAAAATATGGATACGAGGTATTACAATAATTTCTTATAATATATAATTTCTCTTACTAGCTTTTGCACATAGGTAGATATTAATAATATCTATAAAAAAATGCAATAAAAAAAAAATCTCAATTTCGAGGTATTGTAGGTACACAGTTGATGTTTGGATTTTACGGTGAAAAATAATAAAATTTTACTTGAAATTGTTTTTTCTATCTTCAATATTTTGCACCCTATGGGGGGCGAAGATAGAAAAATAACCCTTTCGAAATTAGTAAAAGATAACACTTTTATCGTTGTAAAATATAAAGGGTTTGAGATAAATTAATGAAAATTAAGGGATTCGTACCATGTAAGGGGAAGTTTGTTTTCATGCAAACGTGCAGTAGGGGCAACCACCCATTTCGCCCTTAGGCCAACCAACTTCAAAATTTCAAATTGGAGCATAGAATTTTGATAACATATTTGAATTATACGGTGATAAATAATAAATAATAGTATTGGTTACTAGTGGTTATTTGTACTTCCATAGGTAGAATATACCAAAAAAAGACTGACTGGGAGGAGGGGATAGCAAAAATAGGCCCCTGGCGTCTACAAAAAACAAATAGTTGCAAATTCAGTGCTCTACAAGAAAGATAAGAACACTTTTTTTCAGGACATGTAGGTAAAGAGTTATAAAGAAAACAACTAAAAAACACTAAAATGTCGCGTAATTTGGTATAATGTGCAGGTACATACAATATAAAAATATGGAACTTCGTTCCAAAAAAAAGTTTTTATGACCTTGTGGTAAGGTAAAATGTACTTTTCGACTGGACTAATTTTCAATTTAATCAATTATTTTTTCGGTTTCATTAGGCTAAATGGGGCATCGAGTATATAAAAAAAAAAAAAATTACGTGTCATTGAGACTGCACCGCACACCGTGCATGTATTGCGGGACTGAACAAACCTCACTAAATTCAGGGGAATTATGTCCGACGTAAAAATACGTCGCACCATTGCGACAACCGTTTGAAAAAAAACAGGTTTATGAGATGTGAAAGTATATTAATTGATATGCGGGTAAGATAGCAGTAAAAAAATATTTAACTATAGAACTTGAAATCCGGACACCGTGGAGTAACCTCTTGTGTTGTGTAACCTACCCTTACACAACTTATTTACTACAAGTATTAATCTTACTGTAGATAATCTTACTGTAAATAAATATTTTAATCAACATTAAATAGGTTTTATATTTAAATGTAGAGTGCATTTGCAATTGATGCTGTTTAATTGCTGCAATGTACTCTACTGCAAATGTACTCTACATTTAAATAAAAAATCTATTTCATGTTGAATAAAGAATTTAGTTTGTAAACAAGTAGACACAAGGTTACTCAATAGCTTAATCCTGACAGAGATTAATAATAAATTGTAAAAATACCCTCAAAATTACATGGGTTTGATAACAGGTGATAAGAAGTAAGGAGAGGAGAAGGAACCAAACAAAAACTTCGAATAAATTTTCGAAGGCTTACACCATTTTGTGACGTCATTACCGCTCATCTCTATATTGTTAAATATTTTTTTACTTCTACCTCAACACGCATATCAGTATAATATATATTTAAACCTGGGTTTTTTTCATACGATTGTCGAAATGATGTGACATATTTTTACGTGTTGATACAGGACATAATTACCCTGAATTTAGTGAGGCTTGTTCAGTCCCGCAATACATGCACGGTGTGCGGTGCAGTCTCAATGACAAATAATTTTTTTTATATACTCGATGCCCTGTTTAGCCTAATGTCACCGGGTTACGAGTAATTTCAATTAGGGTCCTAATGTCGAAGGTGAAATTGTTAAATTTATAAAAAAAAAAAAAATAAAATAAAAATACAAGTCAGTCAATTCTTATGCAAAAAAAAAACAACAACTGTATTAGAGCTCAATTATGTACTTAAAAAAGGTCTCTTGAGTTTTCCCCAAAAACTTCAGCATTTCCAAGTTATTTAAGGTTGAAGGTTTTCAATTTCGGGTTTCTCGAAAAATAACGGTCCTTCAACGAGCAATAACTTAGTTCGTATTAGGTTTACAGAAGTCTTTAAAAAACAAATCTCTTTGTTTTCTTATTAGCTACATTTTTGTTTTGAATAATTTTTTCGATAAAATAATTTTTTTTTTTAGTTATATGTGAAAAACGGTTAAAAAACGGTTACGTCGGAAGTTCAATGAAAAATGCACAGTTTCAATCCTTAATAACTCGTAAAGTATCAACTTTAAAAAAAGACTTTATAGAACAAAAGCTGCTTAGAATAGGCCAATCTATCGATCTCCTAGTTTATTTTAGTTATAAAATGTTTAACCCTTAGAAGGCGTGGCTTTCACCCCTAGGGTAAAAGCCCACTTCGGCACATGGTAGATTTTGAAAAAGGTTAATACACTAGCTAAATCCAAATTTTCAAGAAAGTCGATGTTGATTCCCAAAACTAAGAGCGAAACCGGTTGGTGACTGGACTATTTATCAGAAGTTTGTTTATGTTTTTTGAGAATATCAGACCCATAGGATAGTTCAAAAGTAGGCTTTTTAGCATTTTAAAAAACACCATCAATAGGTACTACTTAAACAATACTGTGTTGCCTACGGGCCCTCGCTGTGTGCTGACTAGCTCACATTTGACCTGTTTATTAAGTTTTGTTTTATCGATATGGTGGGGTAAATCAATCCTTACAGTAACTAATGTCCCAATAAAGGATCTAAATTGAATTCGAATTTGCTCTGTCCATATAATCAATCTCAGAAATGCTGCATTTTATTTCATTGTTATTTATAGAAAAAAAAATTCATAAATAATATACATGAGACAAGTTTTGAAATCGGCCTTTGGCCGTGGCACTAAACAGGCTGAATCACACAGATGAATCATTGTTATTTTGATAGGCATTCACCTAAGTTGAATTTTCTTCTTAATCTAGGAAGATTTATTCGAGTAAGTCGGACTGACTTTTTTATTTAAAACAGTCAACAGTTCAGTCAAACAGTCAATAGTTCAGATAGTAATTTATTTTTAAGTAATAAATATTTTACACATAATAATATTGACTATTTTTGGATAGATCAGCCAATAAAATACATCTCAATGTGGTTGACAGAAATACGAATTGAACTAGGAATAAAAATGCCACATCAAAGGAATCAAACCAAAGAGGTTTGCTTGAAAGAACCGATGGAAACATAAATCCACTTAAAGTAACTTGACAATGCGGTCTCTCTCACTATTTATCTCACAACCATTATTTCTGTTTTTCTTATATCTTCTACCATCCTTGTAATCTATCTTTGTCCTATCTCGCATCCTATCCCTCGATGCCTGTTTTATCTCTCAAATTGTTTCTATCTTTATAGCAAACCTTTGACTCTCGGTTTTCTTATCTCACCATCTACCTCACAAAACAAATTACATTAATGGCTAATAACTCGATTTATGCCATATTTTCAAAAAATAAGATGAATGATATAAAAAAAAGGAAGATATATGAGTAAAATGTTAAGGTCTGTGTACCTTAGACCTAAGTATATTTAATAAAACTCTTTCTATTTTGTTATCTATTAAATAATATTTATTGCTTCCGAGCTTACCGAATAAGGTACCGGAAGCATTGTGTTCACTTTTGAGAACAAAAAAGTTTTATGCCTCCGATTTTAAAAATTCCAAGACAGAAATCCGTTTCAGACATCAGGGAACATTTTTGGTTCCGTGTCTGTCTGTCTGTCGGTCTGTGTGTCCGCGAATCGTGAAACGTGCGACGATAACTTGAGTAAATGTTGCCCGATTTTGATGAAATTTGGTAGACATGATTATTTTACCAATGCTCAGGTCGAGTTCGTTGGACAACGTTATCCGTTCAAGCGTTCACGCGCAACGCTCGCGTAAACGTGAACTTCAAATTTACAATTGGAATTTTCGGTCGGGAAAAAAAAATCAAACCTTATCTATTCAATGAGACGAACATTTTTTTCAAATACAATTTTTTAGTAAAACCTACAGCAACACCGCTATAAAATGTTAAAGATCGCTAAAAAATGTTAATTGTTCTTACACAATAAACAATATTACAATAAAGTAATGAAACTTTAATGTTAATATAACAATAAAGTACATGATAGGATGCGAGGAAGCTATGTGCCACACTAATTGGCAGTGTATTTTTTATATCTAATCTGAAGCCAAACTACACGAAGGATCTAAATAAAAAGCATGCACAATATTTTACTCTGTTTTTATCGTTTCCTCTCATCCTCGTACTTAGCATCTTCCCACATTGTCAAAAAGTCACAATTATGCATTTTTTTCTTTAGGTTGGAGAAATCAATATTAGCATTTAAAAATTAGATGATGTTATTCTAGATTATTAGTGAAGTAATTCCGAATTAAGATCAACTAATAAAATAAAGTTTCTCCACCTTAGCTTTATTAACTAAGGCTTTATTAACTCAACTCTCGACCGCAAGCGGTTGATATCATCTATCATCATACGATCTATGATATTATGATCTAGAGTAATGGAATTTGACGGAACCAGGATCCATCATATACAGGTATATGTATATGTAAAGCTAGAAAGAGCTGAAAACTATAATCCATCTCTCCGGCGCTGATGATAAAAATGTTTGCAATTGAAAGTCGGTATTGTGGAGAGAAATTATTCTACTACTTTAACTCAATTATAATTGTTCAGGACATCAATATGAACTTAATATTATACGACTTAATGTCTTTCCTCTGAGGATACAAGCAATTTTGAGCTTATAAAAAGTATATTTTAATTTAATAAATGTATTAAAAAAGGGAAATAGAATTAAAATATTGAAAAGACCAATAATGTCAACTAATTTCCACGCCAACCTTCGACATTTCGATTAGGTTTAAGAAAAAAATATGGGTTCGAAAGAGATTAATTTGAAAACGAGGAAATATCAGGGGTTCTCTTTTATAAAAATATATAATACGAAATATATTACAATTTTCCGCCTAAAAATTTCAATATTTCTGATGTAAAAATATTATAATGAGGAAAAAAAAAATTTCTCCAAGAAAAAAAGGATATTAATGCAATCAATATAATGGTCTACGATTAATGATTAACAAAAAAGAGGCATCTAGATACTGATTTGGTATATTTTTGGTAAGATACCAAAAACATAATCAAAAGATTGCCCGTAAGGCGTCTTAAAGAACAATTACTCAATATATTTTAGAATCATAACAATTGACATAAATCAAACATTAAAAAAGAAAAATAACCAATCGTCCTTTACAAGGCCCACACCATGTTTTTAAATATGGTAAGGGAAACATTCTTCATGTTTTTACCCGGTAAAAAAAAATAAACATTTTAAATGAAAAACCCCAATTATATTGCAAAGCCTAGAGATTTATACACTTTATTATAGTACATAATATAATCAATTTGGGACTGGCCACCTTAATGGTATTTGAAGTTAATATTTTAAGAGAATAAATACAGTATTCTCCAGATCATTCGAGTAATCTAGAAATTAATATTTAAGAATCCATTTCAGTAACATTTAACGAGCCTCTAAAGTATGTTATAAAGTGTAATGAAAAATGTTCCATAATATCTAATTTATCCATTTAAAAAGTTTTCAAGAGGTGATTTTCAAAAGGTGGTAGTTTATAATTCAATTTAGAATTTGAAATGGACAAAAAAAAAGATAATGTTTTCAAAAATTCAAAATATTCAGACTGTGTATTACACAAACTTTTTCATGATTTTCCTGGGGTTGGGGGGGCACAGACACCCAAAATTAGAGCTAAAATTAATTTATCAATTTCACCTTAGGGCATGAATTTTCTGAACATGCACACCGCAAATTTCATCAAAATCAACCCAGCGGTTTAGGTTGTACGCGTGTGCATAGTCAACAGACAGTCATTTTCACCACTTCCTTGGGCTCAAGGCCAAAAAAGTTAAAAACATGATAATCCATCAAAATCTTAAAATGATATTTTTGCACCATGGTAATATTTACTCTCTAGATACCTATATATTAGGAGCATGAGAAATTGGAAAGGAGAGCGGAGAGAAATGGAGAAGGATATCTAATTAGCTTTATAGGGAGCTTGAAAATCAGGACTACTCTTCCTTAGAACTAAGAGAAAACAAAGAGAAGAAAACCGCTAGATGCAAGACAATTAGATTAATCGGTTGTAGAAAGATAGATCTCAGTCCAAAACTGAAAGGTTTAATCCTTTAATTTACTTTTTTCATCAGAATAAATACAATCTTTCTTGAGTTCACAAAGAGATGGTACACTCAGAGTCACGACTGCTTATCAAAGAATTTTCGTGATCATTTCTTTTACAGAAGTAATCACAGAACAAGTTTATACAGAACAATCATAGTCAGATATGGTCTATATTTAAACTAATACACCACGCTTTAAAAGTTCAATCTGCATAGGTAGGTTCATAGCCTGCGTTTAATTAACATGTGCAATGACTTACTCGTTGCATAGAAGTACATTACCTCAAATCCCAAAATTAATAGTACATAACAAAAATTGCCAATTACCACACTGCCAGTGCCCACGTATTGAGTGGGTCTCCACAGTTAAATATTTGGGAGTCACTATCGATAACTGTTTAAATTGGAAGGCTCATATTAATAAGTTGAATACAAAATTACGCGCGCTAACATTTATATTCATGAAACTAAAAATGTATCTAAGTATCTCACAGTTGCGAGTTTTGTATTATGGCATCGTTGACTCCATAATACAGTATGGACTTCTTACTTGGGGATCAGCTTGTGACACTATCAAGGAAACAATATTTTTAAAGCAAAAAGCAATTTTAAGAATAATTTTAAATAAAAAACGAATAGAACATTCAAAGCCACTATTTAAGCAGCTCTCGATACTGACTCTTAAACAGATGTATAATTATAAATGTATAACCCACCTTAAGGAAGAAAAACATAACATAAAAAGAATTGACCATGCAATTATGACTAGAGGTCAAATCAGAGGAAATTATATAGTACCAGCTCTCAGAACCTCTATGGCCCAAAGACACTGGACCTATTGCGCAATAATACTATTCAATCAACTACCTGATGAGCTTAAAAACATAAAATCCTTGGTACTATTCAAAACTAAAATAAGAAAATATGTTGCCGACATACACTAGATTTATAAATATACTTTAGCTATTAAGATAAACTAAAAAAATAAAATAAATGAAATAAAATAAAATAAAAAAAGTGTAAAAACTAAATGTATATAGTCATTATCATTACTATAAATAACTAAAACTATAAAAACTAAAATAATATATAATAATATAAATATATAATTAAAACTAAAATAAATTTATAATTATGTAAAATAACTAATTAATCCTTTTAAAATAATTATTGTTGTACAATGTAATATACTTAACAAACTGTGTAAACTCTCTCTCCACAGCTCAGGACTCCATGTTCTCTAGTGGAGAGATAACCTAATGTAGTATTAAATTGTTAAATCAGCAAAAAAGATAACTCGATGTAATGAAATATTATTATGTATTAATATGTTGTATTTTTTCTTATTCAATAAAGGTAAATTAAATCCAAAAAAAAAAAAAAAAAATCCAAAATACGCGCTTCAGGATAATCTATAGGCTGAAATAATATGTTGGTTCAGAAACAACTTTCTCGCGTCAAAGCTAACCTGAATGAAACCTGCCCGTCTTCTTCCCTCTTGTTTATATAAGGTTTGTTCCAACACCCCGTCCTTTGCGGATCGTTCGGAATTGTTTAGGACTGGTTTTATACGCATGCGCTAACATTTTACTGTAATAAAATCATGTCAGGTTGGAACGGGTTTAGGACTATATATAATTCACACCATATTAAAAACAACCAACAGTTAGGGAACCTTCCTGTTGACATGTGTGACAGTACTTGGTATTGCCAGAGGATCGTTTGGACCGTACAGTAAACGGTTCGCAAACTATCCCTGCGCGGGTTGGAACAGTTTGAAGGACGGTACGAAACACTGCCACAAGTCAGCTTGGAACGGCTTTTATCCATTGCGTATGCCCGTGACGATCCTGCGGACGGCACAATGCTCGGTCGGAACTATTTTTGATTCCTTTCATTAAATCATCATCCATTTACATAATAAATATTAAATACACACTTGACTTATTCTTCATTTTGCAACCATCATTTTAGAAAGTTAGTATAATATTGCTTCCGAGCTTACCGAAAGTAAAAGAAGCTATGTGATCGTTCTGAAGAACGAAAATATTTTATAAGTCTCCGAATTCAAAAATTCCAAGATAAAAATACGTTTCAGATATCAGGGAACATTTTTGGTTCCGAGTCTGCCTGTCAGTCTGTCGCTCTATTTTTGCGAACCAACATATCTTAAAAACTACACGTCCGATTTTAATGAAATTTGGATGGTAGGTTATGATTAGCCTATTGTTAGTCCCATGTAATTTTCACACATTCTGCGCCTAGTTGTTTCTCTATCACCTCAAACACACATTTATTTACACCTATAGCTTCAAAAGAACTTATCTGATTTGTATGAAACTTTTATGTTTATCGAAAGTAACCTGTAGATAGCCCCAGATTAACTTGAACCGTCTGCGCTCTTTAACTTTTGTTAAATGGATACTTTAATTCATGTAAAAAATCAAAACAATTTTGACAATAATGGCTTGTAAAAGCATAAAATCAATAAAGTAAAATCAATAAGTAAGTGATAGGATGCAAGGAAGCTATGTGCCACATCAATTGGCAGTCTATTAGGGTCCGTATAGGCAAAACCAAGGACCCTTATATTTTAATAATAAATTCGGCTTTGTTTATAACCTAAACAAAACACTGCACAAATGCATATGGAAGGAAGAGTGGGGGAAAATACTCAGTGTCGTCTCCCCGGCTTATTTTACTACGTTTTTATTAGCTTGCTTTCTTGTTTGTTTGTCCAGCACAAATCTTGCAACAGATTTTAAACTAACATCCCGAGTAGCTAGACACTTGATACTTTTAGAATAGCTCAGAACACGATGAGAATGCATTATTTTTATACTTTTAGCCATCTTTCAGCAGAATTTAATTCATTTTTAGAAAATTTTGCAATATGGAAAGTTAGTTCGAAAAAAATCCTCTAGGTTTTTTTATTTGATTTGACATGACCCATATTTACTTAGAATAATACAATATAAAGGAGGATCACTGATAACATTGAAGCCAACTTTGGTTGTGTCCCTTAACCCGCGTTCTAAAAATTCATTTTTGAAATTTGTGACGTCATAACTCTAAAATGATTTGCCTTCGGTTTTTTAATTTGCATGCTATGAATCCACCTTAAAATATGGTGGATTTTACAAGAGACAGTATTGATTGACATTAGACAAATATTTGATTTGATTCATGTAATTGCTCAATATTAAAGCATCTTTCTTTATTTTTCTGATAAAGTCTTTACCCAATTTATCAGATGAATATATTTGCTACGGAATATGTTATGTCAAACTTTTGTTTTAATTTGATAGGCTTAAAATTGAATTTTTACGCAAATCCACATTACAATAGTTTCACTTTTGTATATTCCCCCCCCCCCCCCCCTCCCTACTACGTAGGGTAAACTGGGCAATTGTTGGCAGTGAGCCAGTTTTTAGGCATCATAGTCTTCTTTTCATATAATAATAAGAACATAAAAAAGATATTACGATTTTATAGACATGATATATAGGTGGTTGCTTATCCTTCCTTGAAAATGTTGTTATACATAGTAGTCTAAGGATTGAGTGAACCGGAAGACCAAGAAGGTGTCATTTGTTTGCCAAGAAGGTCAGATCTGGTTTTTAATACGTGACAGAAATTGGCACAATATATGTAGCTATAATTATAGCGTTAACACTTAACTTGGGTACATTTAACAAAATATATTTTTAATTTAAACTTTAATAGACAAAAGGGTGCCAAACAACTGACTCCAGCAATTTTATTTATTAATTTTTCTCCAATAAAATAAACGATTTCGAATGAAAGATATTTTAGTAGATAAGTCGTAAAGGAAAATTTTGAGATATTCTACGAAATTAAAACCATTTTATCTACTAACTTAAAAATTAACTTTTTTTTTACTATTGTTTATTTTTCATAGTCCTGGAGATAGTGTGCAAAAAGTGTCTGACTAACATCAAGCTAGAATATTATGTATAAGCTAATATTTTGGCGCCTTTTAATAATATGCCACTTTATATGTAACCTCTTTGATTTGGAGTAATATTTAAATAACTATATAACCTATCAAGTGACATACTATCATCAACATAATTTTGGGTCTGCCCACTAATTTTGGATCATGCCTTAAGGTCATGAAAATCACATTGTCCACCATAATTGGCAGGACTTGGCCGCTCTCCACCAGTTTTTTTTCAAATATCTATTGCCAAGCTATGTCTTGCAGACTAAATTGTCCGACCACATATTCTTAAAAGGCACAAATCTTCTAGTCGTATCATGATCGTTAACTGAAATTGATGATTTTTTTGTTGCAGTGTTACTGTCAAGCGTGTATGGGAGTATTGTCAGTGAGTCTTGTAGTCTCTCTTACAGTCTACTCGTCACTAGTATTACCACGAGGAGGTTATTACTTTAACCTAGCAGGTCTAGGAGCTTGTGATCCCTTCTATCCAAGACCTTCAATTCGAATACTGGCTGCTTGTTCATTTTACTTTCCAACTACAATGATACTAATGTACTGTTACGGATCTGCATTTCACGTGAACAAAGTCAGAAGAAAGAGATCTCCACCTAATTCACAACACAATCATCAAAATACCAGAGAGAATGAAATACATGCCGCTGCTATCGAAAAGGTAGGAAGTATTTTAAAATAGGTATTACACTTAGACTTTTATAATAAAATTCTTCTATGTTTAGTTAATAAGTAAGAAATAGTAATTTAGATTTTAGTTAAAGACGTAAATGAAAAAATAAATAAATAAATAAAAATGGTTTTGTTGTTTTACTTAAAAAAAAAAAAAAATAATAATTTCGGTATGGCCCCCTGAAAAACAACACTATGGAGCCGACCTTGAAGTTGTTAAAGAATATTATGAAGTAAAATCAAATTAAAGGTATTTTGAAGATGAGCGACAGCCTTTTATGTTACACATTTTAAAATTACCTGTTAAAAACAGAATAATAATTATAAAATCAAGGGAAGTTATACACACCAGATAAGTTTTCTGGAAGTGGCAGTCGAATCAAGTTAATGCGTCGACTCAAATCCAGTCACTCACGCACAAGACACAGCACATTTTTAAAATGTTCTTATAAATAAGCCTTTTTGTATAAAAAATGAATACATACTTCATTAAATTAAGCACAAGGTAAAAATCACTCGCGTAAAATTGTTTAATCTTTAGCCGCATAGGAGATAAATAATAATATATAATAAATAAACTATTACAAATTATTGTAAGAGGAATTATTGGAAAGAGGATAATGTAATAAATCTAAAACAAATCTTTTAGATACAACTCGTACTAAACTTAAAAAAACTTAATCATAAAATTAATTCCTTCCGACGGAGAATCGAACGTAGACGGTAAAATCACACCGTCAACGTTAAAGCTATTTTCTCATGAACTAGATTTTTCTCAGGAGAACAACTTATATGGTTAGATTCGTATTTAAACCGTTTAGGAGAAATAATAATTTTTTTTAGAGGTTTTGATAGGTGGCGACCTCAAATTAAAAGCTAAATTTGATTTGAGCTAAAAATTAATTTCTAGATCTTTTACACACGATATTAAAATCTTACGCACACACTTCTCAGTATCCCATGCACCTGAAACAAAAAATATATATTTATATTATTATTAGAGGTATTAATAATAACATTTTAGTTAGGGCAAGTGGATTAGATCTATTTTTTATTTATTTTTATGAATGGACATTTATAATTCTATAGGTTAGCCTATAAGCCTAAATGTCTTCACATTCTAAACTCAAAATCAAATAAGCTGTAATGTGGAAATAGATGAATACGTAGTTCGATCTTCAGACAAACGTTTTATAACATTTATATTTTAAAAAATAACCAAATTTCAATATAAAAAGCGTTAAATGATAAATAGAGGGATTAAAAAGAGATAAGCGACTGATGTTACTAAGCGATTAAGAAGATCCATTCAAAACAATACAATTCTACTTACTTACAGATTACGTAACGCATATTCCTGTTAAAATATTCTGATTCACAAACGTGATTTAAAAATACAACAGATATCTGTTGGGGAAAATTCAATGGTGTTCAATGGCCTCGATCATTACAAACAACTGAATCCATTTGGAATATTACATCACAAATGTTACATAAGAATCAGATATAAGTATAGGACAAAACGAAAAAAAGGGCTAAAATTAGGAGGTATTTTTTCAATAAAAAAAAGGTAAATCAACAAAAGATTTTGGTCTATTGTAGTTTACTTCAAAAAAAAAAAAAAAAAAAATAAGAAAGATAGTAATATATTTAATACTATACAATATAAATATATAAAAGAATACAATTATAGTTAAACAATTACTACAATCTGTTGTTCAATTTTACAAAAATTAAATTAAATTGGAAATACATATCGCTAGAATAAATATTTCTTAATAACGCTTATTTAATTAAAAGATACATTAACTAAGAGGTATTAAGTCAAAAGTTTGAAAATTATAGTTTAACAGAATTTAGAGCAACATTCAATAAGACGTGGAAAACAACGCTACTAGTGACAGATATTAATTAACCTCTTATAAGGGTTTTCCAGTAATAACCCAGCATTCATTCTAAAAATAAAATAAATACATTTAAGACTCACCCAATTTTCATCACATTATACTCTCAAATTGTTCCACACAAAGGATTCCACACAAGCTCAATATTATCGAATGAAATTACACAGCTATCGAATCCAGCAAATGGGCACATACTCGGGGTTCATAGCTACTTAAGTGAAGTGGCGTTAATCCGGTTACGAACGCCAATTACACGGTTTATATACTCGTATATATGTATATATACAGTGCTCGATTTCTATTAGAAATTGAGGTGCCGGAACTATAACCTACCCCCTTCACAACCCCCCCCCCCCCCCCCCCCGGGAAAATTTTAAATATAAACGTTCAAAAACAGCATTTTAAGCAGTTTTAGACGTAACCGAATTGCAGTGTGGTTTCGTGAGGAAACTTATAATTTTAAGTAGTATTTTTTATTAACAATTTCTTGATTAGCATGTCACGTGTTGTTATAATACTCTTAATAAATAAAAAGGTACTTAAACTTACACGAATAATTAAATAAACAAAACATTCCCTTTCTCACTCGCCCCGGGCGAGTTTCGGCACAGCGTCTCTGCACAGCACTTATTTGATACGATCGATTGATTAAAAAATCCTTTGTTGTTTCAGGTTATTATAATTTAGTAGTATAATCTCAACAAAAGAAATATTTTTTGTACTTGGGAAAAAAAAAAATTCCCCAGGGTCACGGGCCGGACAAAAGCTTAGATGCTTCCTCAGGCACAGCTTTAGAACGACAGGCACTTTGAGTTAGCATCTAACTACATTTATTTCTTTATTAATAAATTGCGAGCTACTCTAGGGTAATACTATGCTGTCAATTTAATACATGATGTCCTTAATCAAATTCGTAGTCATTCACTGACAAACAAAATTTTAACTATGGATTTTAAAAAAATCTTAGTAATAATTTTATTTTTTATTTATCAGAGAGAGAGAGAGGTCCCGGACCGCCGTTCCGCCTCAAATCGAGCACTGTATATATATATATATATGCGTGTGTGTGTAAGTCAAATTGAGGATATTTGTAGATTGAGTGATATTGTATATATAAACTAGTGAATACCATTGCTTTTACAGAGGCTTTTATTTTTTCAATTAATGTAGTACTCAGGCTCAATTTGAAGTATCTTCAATAAATAATCATTTCAGGGTGCTATTATCATTTACGATATCCAGCTCTACGTGGTCCTAGCTGTTTAAAGACTTTTTTAAATTATTAATATTATATTTATAGAGTATTATATATAGGCATTTAATTGAACTGGTATACATTTATCGGTATTCCATTAGTAATGGGAGTGCAATATGTAACGCAACTTTAAATCAGTTCAAACAGAGGTTCAGTTTAGAGCACAGTTAATAATACACGTAACACCAAATAAAACAACCTATCTTATTCTTTTTATTATAAATATCTCAATCTACTAACATTCTTTCAGGGTAATTTACGTGATAGAAAAAAGTATTATGATGAAGTATTGGACTTAATTAAATGAAATTAGGAAATAACTTAAAGCTATACAGCAATTAAAAGGAAACTACCGTTACTGATATTAGGATTCCAAACGAACACAAAGCCTATTGAAATTTGTTTCTCAAAAGGATTAATTACTCTCTACGCTTAATTAACACTCAATATCTCAGTTTGTACAAAAAATGTCATTCCGACCCATTAATTGAAGATCATGTTTCAATTATTCGCGATAAATTTTCTACGAAGTGGTTAAGGGGCGACATTAATAAATAATGTACAATAAGTTAAGCAATTATTACCTGTAGTCTAATAGTTTGGGGGGGAGGTAAGTTTAAGCAATTAGAACCGGTTATAACGAGCGACTTGGCTTCATTTTCATATCGACCCTTGAGCCAGCCAGGTTTCGGCCCGTTTTTATCCAAATTCCTTCGTTAGGTTTTTGGACAAAGAGAGACCCGTTTCACCTTCCTTTAAGAGTGCTTTTTCTCCCTTATTATTGGGTTAATGCCGTGCTTTTCCGCTTACCCTTTAGCCCCTTGTGAGTCTAAAGCCCCGTATAACGAATCCACCCTATTTATTGACTTCCACATGCTTTTCATTTTCCTCTAAAGTTTTTTCTCTCATCTACCCACAGTACCTTACTTCCCTTTTCACACTTGTAATTTCATTTTTGATAGTACAATGCACACCTGAGGGCCTGACTGCCAGTTTCATTCTTCTAACTTTAATATTCCCACAACTAAACTCACAAATGTTTTAAGCTGAGGAACAATAACAGACTAATTAGGAAAACTTGTTGTAAGACGCTCTCTAATTTTACTATCTTAATACATCAATAAAACATACTTAAAATTTAATTGACTAAGCATTCTTCCTTATAACGCGGTAAACATAAATAAATACACTTCCGGGCTTGCAACAGAAAAAACAATAACATTATTTTTTGTGATTTTTAGCTTGTACGTATCCACACCATCAGAATCAAGTTATGTCTTGTCAGTTGTTGCCAAAAACCAAAATAAATAATAAAATTTAACCTTATTAATTAATCTCGCTGTGCAAGTATCCCTTATAGTCCAGGAGATAGCGAGCATAAAAGTGTCTGACTAACATCAAACTAGAATTTTTTGTAGGTACATATAAGAAAATGTTTTGGTGCCTTTTAAGAATTAGTTAGTAGACCAAAAATCAAGCAGGACATGGCCGCTCTCTACCGGTTTGTTTTTTTCAAATGCCTATTGCCAAACTATGTCCCGCAGACGAACTTAGCTGGACGGCAAAGGAATTCTAGCTTGATGTTAGTCAGACTATTTTTTGCACGCTATCTCCTGGACTATTATATAAAGCTTTTTAAAATTAAAATGTACAAATTAATCTCATAATATATATATATATATTTTTTTTTTTTAATGAACCAAAATGTTAAAATGGTAAGACTAACGAACGAAAGGCAAACGGCATCATCGCATGATGCCGCAATTGATTCTTTAATATATTTTCTCCTATCGTCTAGAAATTTGTTTTCTTAAGAGAGCACATCCAGAACGAACTAGTGAATTTTGAAATCGTTAAATGAATACCCTATTTCAGGTCCATTTAAGAAATCGTTATATTTATAAAGTTTGCGAAAAGGGCGACACATTTTATGCGCAGACACAGTGAGAATATAAAAATCTTTCCAAAACAAAATAAGAAGGACCAAACTATTTGTAAGTACGGTAAACGAGTTCTGAGAGGTTGTATTAATATTCTGTAGAAGATGGGAAAAGAGATAAAGAAGAAATTTGAAATAAGGTTAAGATTAGACTAAAAGTAAAGTAAAAATAACAAAAGAAAAGCTGTTTCGGATTTTTGGTGAAACATCCTTGGAAAGTATGGTCCAGATTTCGAATTCACGTACTTTGCAATGGTGCCTTTATAATAATAAATATTTGAAAACATATACTTTTATTATTATGGATGATTAATCTGCTGCATTATCTCTAACTAAAGGTAAATGAAATTAGAACTCAGGAAATATAAACTTTGTTAATAAGAAAACAAAAATCTGTCCAATTCAAACTTAACTATCCTATGAGTACATACATAATTATTTCGTCCAATGTTTGCTATTCGTTAGTTGCTTCGTGTTTTTGAGGTTACTCTTAATTAAAATTGAACATTTATTAAAAATTTACACAGAAAATTACTCCTTCCCGACCTCTTATCATTTCCAATTATCGCGATTTTCTTTTTATGTACATAATTACTTCGTCCAATAATGTTCTATATCGTTCACAATGTTTTATATCGGTAATGAAAACAAGGTAAATTTATTTTTTTCGGGAAATTTGTATCGCCCTAGATTAAGCTATTTGCATGAATTATTTCAAAATTTTAGGACAAGCCGTTATAGGGTGTGGGTCAAAAAGTTGCGCCAGTGTTTTAAATTTAAACTTTTTACCTAAAAAGGTTTGGGAGATATGAACCTAAGAGCGACGGACAGACACCCTCGGCATAAGGATTTCGAGAAGGATCCACGAAACCCTAAAAAGGTTGGTAATACATGAAAAAAAATATAAAATAAAATAAAAACTAAATCTTTAAACGTTCTGAATAACTCTTAATTCATATTTTGAAGTAAAACGTTAAGCCATTCTTTTATTTTGTAGACATTTTATTAAAAGTACGGCTCTTAATAAAGGAGAAACCATTCAACTTTTAGACACTTACTTTACTTCACCAACTCAGTGAACGCATTGTATCTATTCAGGTATTCCATTCCAGATGAATGGAATAGAATATAAAATGGGGGGTGGAACATGGTACAATACAGCCAAAACATGTAAATCACAGAGGGAATTGTCCACATGAGCCAGGTCTTTGTCCTGAAAGCCTATAACAGGACGTCATTCAAAATTTAGTGTAGATTGAAGCGCTTTTTCATAAATAAATTAGCAATATGATTACACCTAGGGAAAGTTATATCAATCTTATTCACTCGTATTCAAATTTTGTTTTTGATATTTATTTAACAAAAGGGGAATGAACCTTGGAGCTATTTTGTGTAGATACAAATTTCATATTTTTCGGTAGGATTTCCTCTCTTATTTAGTTTTTCATTTCTTTGTTTCATCTTATTATTATAATGTTTTTTTATTTCATTGTTTATTCTTTTTACCTAAGTTATAAAACTTTTATTTATTGTTAAAACGTTTTTTTCTATATCTCTGATTGTATCTAGTTTTGGTATATTTTAAATTTTATTATTTTATTTTTACTTTTATTATTTTTGGTTACCTTTGACTGCTGGTTCGTTTTATTGCCTCGGCTTCTTTTTGAAATTTTTATTAGAGTTCGGTTGCTGTTTGTTTAGGCACAAATGATTATTATAGAAGCCAAAAGCTTTGATAATAAATCATAATTTTACGTGAAGAGACTTTTTCTTCTACCTTTAATGATAACCTCCACTAACGCTCCATATCCAATCTAAATAGACAATACTTAGTCAGTTTTAATAGAGAGCAACTATTAATAAACCTTAATAGCATTAGCTGAAGAGTCGAGTTTATATTTACTTTATGTAAATACTCTGTTAAACAGTTAAATTATTCACACATCTCAAGCCTCTTGAACCTTTATAAATTCTAAAAGCGTACGGTTAACGCAAATGTCTTAATATTTCAAAAATACAGGGAGCGATATTATCTATAAATGTAGAATATTTTTTGACCATAGAGTCTAGTTTATTATTCATGTTTCTTTATTGGTATAATGTGTTAACGAGATTATCTGAAAAATAAAAGGGTTGAAGTAAAGGGGAAACCCTTCTGCGCGACAAGTTGTGTTTATTGCTGAAAATTTCCTCTTTTTAAAGTCAGTAACTCTTGCTCTTTTCCCAGCACGGATGTTTGGGAAGTAAGGGTGGTTGAATTTTGCCACAATTACTGGGGAGAAAAGGCCTGGAGAAAGTATGTCGCCTCGCCCGTAGTATTTACCTTCACTAAACACTAAACATATTAACTAGTGTAAATTCGAATGAACAGCGGAGCCTAAACCCTGCTCCCAAACTTCGGCTAACCGCACATCTCGAAACCAAGTTCACCATCTGTTACTTCTCTTAAACAAGTTTGACATTCCCCAAAAACCTGGCTTCCCTTACATCGAATCATTTCATGGTAGCTTACCATTCGAGTAAGATAAAGAGCCTTTAATTTTAAAAACTTTTATTTCCCTCTAATCTTCTACTACGGAGATAAATTTTGTTCTAGAATTGATCACAAACTTTTTATCAATACTGAACTTCACTTTAAGAGCTTATTTAAAAAAAAATAAAATGAAATAAAACTTTACAGTTACAGATACAGATTGATTTATAGAATTCATTTATAAACTTACAAACCCTATTTATACATCTAAATATTCTCTCTAAAATAAAATATCTGAACATAAAGATATATTTTTGGAGAAGTAGAATGTGTATTGCTTTAAGAAACAGGAGACTGCTTTTTATGTCTCATGGGTATATCGATTGGATTATTTGGCATTTCATTATTGGGTTTCATTTTATTTTAAAAAAATCTTTCGTATTATTTTCGTTGTACGTTACCTTTAGTAATAGACTTAAATGTGAGATTATTAGAAATAAGTAATGAATATATTTCTCTACGGCTTGAGACGATTAACCTGGAGGTATATGAATTTATGTTATTTTTTATATATGTCTATATAAATTTTATGATTGATTAAATGTTTATTAAAAAATAAATAATTTAATTAACTAAATTAATGAATTATTGTGAAGCTAATTTTGGCCACGAGTTGGAGCTGGTAAAACGTATTAACAGTATAAGATAATTACAACGCAATATATTATAGATAACGGCTTTATGTAATTAGATTGTTTACTTACATATAATATAAATTTACATACTTAAAAATACACATATAATTTGTTAATAAATGGATCTATTTATCCAATCTTGGATCTATCTTCTTTTGGTTTTTAGTTTGGTACGGCAGTTCTTGGGTATAGCGGGTGGTAAAAGAGAATTATCATTCGACGCGGAATTTAATACTTTACAACTTATATTTTAAGTATTATTTTAAAAAGTATTGTCTATTTTTATCCTATGAAAATCCTAACGAAAATAATACGAAAGATTTTTTTTTTAAATACAATAAAACCTAATAGTCCAGGAAATAGCGTGCAAAAAAGAGTCTGACTAACATAAAGCTAGAATTGTGTGTACAAGTCAATCTTTTAGCGCCTTTTAAGAATATGTGGTAGGCTAAGTTCGTCTGCGGGACATAGCTTGGCAATAGGCGTTTGAAAAAACAAACTGGTGGAGAGCGGCCATGTCTCACCATTTATGGTGGACAATGTGATTTTCATGATCCTGAGTACAGAATTAGTTAGTAGACCGAAAATCAAGTTGATGTTAGTTTGACCCTTGAAAGGTGACCACGTTGATTTTAAGTAATAGTTGAATAACTAACCTATCAAGTGTGAAAATAACATCGACATGATTTTTGGTCTACTAACTAATTCTGTACTCAGAATCATAAAAATCACATTGTCAACCATAATTGGTGAGACATGGCCGCTCTCCAACGGTTTGTTTTTTTCAAACGCCTATTGCCAAGGTATGTCCCGCAGACGAACTTAGACGACCACATATTCTTAAAAGGCGCTAAAAGATTGACTTGTATACAAAATTCTAGCTTGATGTTAGTCAGACACTTTTTTGCACGCTATCTCCTGGACTACAATAATAAAATGCCAAATGATCAAAACGATATACCCGTGAGACGTATGGTTTAAATGAAGGGAAAATAAAAAATACATTTTTATATACTCGTATTTCTTTTTTTGCTATAAATAAAAAGAATATGTTTATCTACTTTTATATATTTTTTTATTTTACAGTCTACAATATTTTTAGTATATAATAAAATTTCATGTTTTTATCAAAAAAATACTTTTTTCTTTCCTTTGCGTTTTAGTATTATTATTTTTTTCCAGTAACTCGAATACAGTAAGCTATTCACCTTCAAAACTTATAGCTCGGTCGCGAAATATCTTTTCCCTGTGAATCTCGATTCTCAGCCCCCCATATATATATTTATAAAATAAAAGTGTAGACGTAATTTTTCGGATTTTATGATTTTTTACCTAAGATATCACTTCTTACCGAAGAGTAAACTTCATTTGTTTGTTAGGAAAACTAATAAATTTTTAACTAAAACCACCAAGCTTCTCAATAAATTTTTGTTTTAACTGAAATATATGAAAATAAATATATATTAACTTGTCCAGATTTAAACTGTTTACTTTCGAAACATTTTATAAAGTAAGGATTTAACAGTTGTTGATAATTTGGTCTGTTGTTAAATATAGGCTTCGCAACATAAATACATATGGTAAATTTCAAGTTAATTGAAAAGGGTTATAAAATATTTCATTTAATGAGTCACGCATCTGCACTGATTAAAAAGCTATTTTTTCAATTTAAATATTCCAAAATTTTTATGAACTTGGGATCTTAAAACGTGTAAATCAGACATTTAAAAATCGAATTTTAGTACCAACAAAATAATTCGTCTTTACTACTAATTACTAATATAAGAAAGTAAAAAAAAAAAAATGTATGATAACCATCGCTCATACTAATTATTAGGCTTGGATTATTAAAATTAACAATCTAAAAAAGCTTTAAAAGCAGCATATTCAATTACATACAAAATTTAAGAAATAAGTGAAATATAAGAATACAGTATATTTAAAAAAAAATACATAGAAGTTATAAATTATGCAGATAGAAAAATAGAAAATGTCAGTATATTCAACCAAGTATAGCAGCGGCAAAATTTATGATAGCCTGGATGAAAAAAAAAATTAAAACTCAAGACTTTATATTCATTATTCATTCCACCTCCCTGAACGTGTTACGGAATACGTTAGGAAAAAACAAAGGACAACAATATCAAAGTAACAAGGCCTCGCGAGGTTTAAGTTAATATATTGTTGAATTGATTCTATCTGACTTGGACCCTCGTGTTATACTTCAGTTATTCGTTTCTAAATCATTTATTTTTCCTTTTTATAATGAAAATGAAGGAGAAGGAGGAAAAAAGTGTTAAAGCTATTTTAAACTTAAAAGGAAGTCAATAAATATTTCCTTTGAGATTGAGGAGTTAAAGAAACTCTTTTATATATTTCTTTCTAACTGCCTTATTTAAATTTGTTTGGTGTTTAATTACATATTTTCAGTTAACGAAAGTTTTGTTTTTTTTGTTTGTTTTTTTCAACTTAATAAACAATATTAAGAAATCAATTATTGATGGTCTATATTACGCCATAAAATTTACACGACATCAGATGAGTAATCTGGCTACATATTTAACTCTCTAAACATAATAACGGCACCATGTTTTTTCCACGTTTCCTTGCCAAAACCTTGCAATAATAAACGCTGTTTACTAACTTCATAAAAAGGTCCAAAATTGGTTGCTATTAAATCATCCTGATGGGCTTTAAGCCGTTTGTAAGTCACGTCACTTATATGTGAAACCTATCGTCAATTAGTACACCGCAATATCAACAACTCGACTTTCTTTCGACAGTTGGATGAGAGTCGTGTAGCACGTTCTTTGGCTAACTGTTAATATTTCCCCCTGAAACATAAAATCCGCATGAATATTTTTTGAAAAAACAAATATCGCATTTATTCAAATCGTCTTCAATCGATATTCATTCTGTTAGTATTAAATAGATAACCAAATAAACCGAACTATTTTAGACTAACGCGAAATACAAATAAGATGTAGAACCAAATTGATAAAAACTATTCATTAAAGATAAGAAATAAGACACTTACGGAAAACGGAGAATAAAAGATAGAAACCTCACGAATGGTCTAAATCGAATGTAATACTTCAAGCTTATAGGGTTTAAAAAAAAAAAATATATCGACCATGAGTACATAGGTTACAATGACCCTTACAAACATATCCGGCATACAAATTTGTGTTATTTTCAATGCATTAATATTAGGACATTAAGAAATATTAAGTATGGTAAAACATTATTTTCAATAAATGGATAATTCACCACTTATTAAAATCTATCTCTAATAATTAATAATTCAAGAAACAATGTCTTTTTTAAAACTTTATTAAGAATCAATTAAAAAAAAATCTGTCAGGAATTCTAAGAAAAGAGTAAAAATAAAACCACATTTACTCTTATTTATAAGAATAATAATCTGCAAGAGTCTGTTAAAGGGCTTGAACTTGTCCACCTATATTAAGTAGATGACACGGGGGCGGCATGACACTCCATTAGCCAAATAAACCGTATAATTGGCATTCGCAACGGGATAAATGCCACTTCACTAAAGTAACTACCCGTTTATACCTCGATTCTAAGTGGATCCTCCAGCAGGTGTCAGAAATGTTTGCGTCTTTGGTTTGTTCCAACAGGCAATTCGAGGACGTTTGGGTAGACCAGTTCAGGATTAGTTAAATGCAAATTCTTCTATAAGGACTGGTTTAGAACTGAATAGAAAAAAACATGTGAGAACATTTTAAGAACTCTAATAGAACTGTAACTCATTCAGTTACCTACTCCTATATTTATCAATTATTTCATCCCCGTGTCAGAAGTGACCATTTTATCTTGTCGTTATACCCGATAAAAAACATTGTGACCCCCCGGGGGATCGAACCAGGGACCCTTGAGGCCGATGAAAAAAAATCATAATTACATAACGAAACCCTAAAAAATACTTGGATGCAAGTACTTCCCTGTGATTTCTTCAACCTCTATTTATCGAAACTATCTAGGAAGAATCTCGGGTTAAGTTAAACCTCATGTACAAATTATACTGCCAATGAGATTCGTTATATCAAGGTTCCACGTACATATACATAGGATACGTTATATATTTATAGGGAACATTTGCTTATAAACCCCTTCTTATATTGCTACTTCTTGATTTTATTATTTGTATGCCAACCGAATAGAATAAATAATAAAATTTGATTTAAGAAGAAAAATAGCAGAAAATTTGCTATATCAATTATAAACCGGTGTAACATAATCATTAAAGGTTGTACCAGTATCAAAAGAGCCTAAGTGAAAAAAAACCGACAAAGGGAATAACAAAAGAAGCTGACAGACAAGAATTTGCGAAATTTCTCAAAGGAAGAATCCTTCCTTCTTTCCCTGTCCAATAATGGAGAAAACTTACAGGACTCATTGTTTGAAACTTTTGTTTGAGGAAGAAGAAAAAGACTGGAGAAAGAAGAGCTTGCAATGAAAATCCGACAACGCCTTTTCCTATTTAGAGTTTCTTTTCTTATTCGTATTTATAGTAAAAATTCTTTTGTAAACGGAAACCCCTCCGATATCTTGGGTGAATCAAGTTTTACACTTTTTGTTGATTTTTTTTTTCAGCCCACTAGTTATTAAATATAATATATATATATATATATATATATATATATATATATATATATATATATATATATATATATATATATATATATATATATATATATATATATATATATATATATATATATATATATATATACAGTATGTCCCAGGATCGACTTGACGATACGTGAAGTGACCTAAAAATTTCATTTTTCAACAAAAGGTCATTCTTGATTATCCCTCCTGCATGTTTTCAAATGAAGATTTATCGCATTAAAAATGTTGTTCCATGTAACCTGTTCCTAAAAATTACGATTTCTTAAAATCGCACAAGAGGGAACTGGTCTAAATTTTAATTTTAAGACAAAATGTCATTCATTATAAAAAATTATATTTTTCAAAATAAGAAAGGAAATACAAAAAAATAATAATTTAAATTTCACCCCCCCCCCCCTCCCACTACCCGCTTAACTCACTATTAATAATAAAAATGTTAATTCTAGAAATGTCTATTCAATAATCATTGTTGTACTCAAAACGATTCCTAATTTTTTATTTTAATTTAAATTTTTCTTTTTATTTAAAGTGGAGTAAGCGGGGGGGGGGGGGGGGATATGATGATTATTTTTTTGTATATCTTAATGAATGACATTTTTTCATAAAATTAAAATTTAGACCAGTTCCCTCTTGTGCGATTTTAAGAAATCGTAATTTTTAGGAACAGGTTACATGGAACAAAAATTTTAATGCGATAAATCTTCATTTGAAGACATGCAGGAGGGATGATCAAGAATGACTTTTTGTCGAAAAATGAAATTTTTAGGTCACTTCACGTATCGTCAAGTCGATCCTGGGACATACTGTATATATATATATATATATATATATATATATATATATATATATATATATATATATATATATATATATATATATATAATTATATAATTATATAGACACAAGTCTCAACAAACTAAGTTTAAAATTTTAAAATTTTTACATTTTAAAATTTCACACTAAAAATAAAAAATATCTTTCATATTTACAAGATTGAAAAAAGAAAAGAAAACCCTAGACTGCTTGTGATTAAAAAATTGAAAATAAAATTAAATGTACCGGTCAGGATAATCCTTCCATGCTTGGTTTCAACACGTTTAAATGTGAGTCTGTATTTATAATATACCCTCTATTTATAAAATGTTCAACAGGTGGTAGTTTACACTTCGGTTTTCGATATCAGCGAAAATAAATACATTTTTATCAATACCTCGGAAACTAGATTTTTTCCAGGAAAAATATTTTTTATGGTTAAATTATTATGTAAAATAGACTACAAATAAAAATAATTTTTAAATTAAAATCGTCGAAGCAGTTCGTGAAAATTATTTGATTGCAGATCTTTTCTAAAATTAATTCTTCAATTTCATTTTGTTTTATAACAGAGCATGTATGTTAAATTTGATCGAAATCGGCCCAGTAGTTTAGGCTTCACAGATCTTAACCGAATACAGACTGTATTACATACCTACCTTTATATACGTAGTATGTATACAGTAAAAAAATAAAATATAACATAGCTCTTTTGCAGCCTCACGTTTATTTGTTTGTGTGTCTGTGTTCCCTCATAGAGTCATCCAACCAATACAAAAACATTGTATCATGGTGGCATTAATTAATTTTTTTAAAAATAATTAAAATTATTATTAATTAACAAATTAAAATAGCCTGCTAATTAGTGTGGCACAAAGCTACCTCGCGTACTATTTCGTATACGTTATTGATTTTATGATTTTACACCTATTATAGTCAAATTTATTTAATTTGCCTCTGATTTTTAAATCTTTAAAAATTGTTTTGATTTTTACATAAATTCGAGTATCAATTTAGCAAAATTTAAAGAGCGCAGACGGTTGAGCGCTACGGGTTACTACTACAAACTATCCAAATTTTATAAATTTCAGATGAGTATGAGTACTTTTGAAGTTATAAGTGCAAATATATATGTTTGTGCAAAAGTGAAAGTATAATTAAGCCAAAAAATAATTTTTGAGATGAATTGAATACAGCTAAACGTGCCTTAAACTTAAATCTATCAAGATCTGTTGAAGTTTAGTAGCTGCAGACTGAATAAGTATATTAATCAAGATGAGTCCATTTGGATTAATGAAATTTAGAATTTTCAGAGAGAGAATCTTGTCAAGGTAATTTATGAATTCAGAGGGAATATTCAAATTCAAGACCGTAAGATTTAAAGGAATTTTGAGAACTAGCGAATTCTTGGAACTAGAAAGCTATTATTATTTAAAAAGTAATTTTGAATTGATTCCAATAATATCCTTCCTTGAGGAGTATTTGCTGTTTTTAATGACAACTTATTATTAAAAAATCTAAACTCAAATTTCATAAGAGTTTGGAGAACATAATTACGAATCTCGCGGAGGTCCTAAAAGTTAAAAATTTCGTTGACAACTAACATCTTGCCCTAATCACAACTTTTTAAATTTTCTCCTTCTTTCCTTTTTTCTTCTTTCACAACAGTTCTTGTTTTTAACTTCCAAAACATATATTCTAAGTAAGGCTGGTTGGACTTCTTAACACATTTTCAATTTTAAATAAATATTATGTGAAAGATATTTTTAGATAAAATTACCTAAGGTAAAATACAAAATCGTTCTTTCTGTGAAGTTTGTAGTTTTTCTTTTATGTACATAGAGAGTAAAAATAACTAATATTTATGTGGTTGGTATTGTATGGTATATTAGCCGGTCTCGGTTGGCATACGGCCAGCCTGCGGTTGTCCAGCTTCCAGGTACATATATGCCAAGTAATGGTATAAAATCTAGAACTTGTATAGGATATACTTTTATTGGACCAGGTTAATAGGAGCTGAGTATTTGTGCACGATTACAACGTTGTAATTGACATTGATCTAAAAAAAAAAATGTAGTGTGTCAAAATACTTCGTCAATACGATTCCCGTGTCTCACCACGCAGTCTTTTTTTTAAATTTGATTATTTACTAACTAACATGAAGTAACATTAAAGTTATTTTACTAAGCAAGGATATCTAAATTCCACAGAAATGTAAATTCCCCCCCCCCCTTATTTCTATACCCACTTCCCGTGGATTAATTTTAATTTAAAATAAAGACTAACAGGCACCAAACCAAAAATGTTCCCTGACGTTTGAAACGTTTTTCTGAAATGGAATTTTTTAATTCTCGCAAGCACTTTGAAAAACTCGGAAGCAGAATCATTTCAGTTCTATGCTGTAGAATGAATGGTTCTATAGGTTGTGAGAATGGATGATTGAGTGAATGGTATTTGGCTTTTCATGTAAATAAATATACATGACATATGATATGACAACCTTAATCAAATTAAATAAATTAATATTATTTATTATTAATAAAATTAAATTTACTATATCGTTTTTATAACACTACATACATTGATTTGTCCAGAACATATATATTTTAGTCGTCAAAGAAAAACTTAATAGAAAGAAAAATTTGAATGAAATGTGGCATAAGACGGTAAAGAAAAAAAAAAAAAAAAAAAAAAAAAAAAACAACAGAAAAACAGAAAGTCCTAGGGATCCCAACTATATTAAAATTCCAATGCTAGTCCAAGGTTGAATCTAAACCCTTACCATGATATTAGTAGCTCACGGGTAACAGTACAGCCAAGAGCTTCCACAACAAAGCATTAAAAAAATTGAAATTAAATTCCTAGGATTTCTTAGGTATTTAAAATAAAAATAAATTGTTTTAGGTCATTCTCAACACTAGCTGCTTGAAGAGGAGCCAACTAAGTGAAAAACATAATACCCCTAGAAGAAGTGGAGAAATACCACCAAAAACATTTATATATATTATAATACAATAATTTTAAATTTATTTTAACAACATTCATGTTATTAAAATAAATTAATAATTCAATAGCAATTAATAAATACGACTGAAGATGTTTTTTAAATAAGGGTCGAAACGTTTCTATTAATGAATAGGTTTTATTTAAAATATGTACACCTTATTAGCCATCTGACCTCTCATTTATCAATAAAGGGTGTATTACTCTAATTAATAAATTATTATTAATTTAATTTGTACAAAAAATCTAGTATCTAAGACACTAATAAATGAGACAGAGCTGGAAATCGAGTTCGAACCATGTAAACAAACCACTGTAATAATTATAAATTAATTAAATAAGATATTTTGCAATTTAAATTCAGCATTACTAAGTATATGAAACTATTTTATTTTATGAAACCACCTCTAACCAATTTCTTGCCTTATGAATACGTAGTTGTACTCGTAGTAAACAGAAGACGTCTCCAAAAAAAACGTACATCGATTGAAGGAAACCTCGAGGCCAAATTTCAAGAAAAACAAAATTATTTTAAAAAAATAGTCTGTCAATAGTAAATAAATGTATGCTTGTGTGCATGTGGAGAAAAACCAAATGGGCGCAGAAGGTTTAGACTTATTTGGGACCAACAATGGGCTAATTACCAACCATCAAAATGTCATTAAATTGAAAGAGTAGTTTTTAAGATATGTTGGCCCGCAAAATTTTAGCGACAGGCAAACACGGGACCGCTCAGAAGCAATACACAGACGAAATGCTTAACGATTCTAGTCTGGAGTTCAAAAGTTAGAACATAGTCCTCGCTCCACTCAGTCAATTATTCTAGTAATTCTGTGAACAGTGGACCTAAAAGAACATATGCATCGATTAAATGATTTGGAGGAACATCTATCCCAAATTTTAAAAAAATAAAGAAACAATCAAAAATAAATACATCGATTTTAAAGACTTTAAGGAGTATTCATGCCAAATTTCTTGAAAAACAAAAAATTAAATTCAAAAAATAAAATGTATAAAATAATAAGCCTTATACATCGATTTTTATGACTTTATAGAACATCCATGCCAAATTAGCATAAAATCGAATAATGAGTGTGGTCGTGACTGCTGAACAAACATTCAAAAATCACCATGTTTTTTTATCGGTAATATCATAAATGATTTCATAATTTTAGGTCTAGGCGTTATAGGGTAGATGGGGGGGGGGGGGGGAGAAGGGCATTTGTTTGGGTGAAATGTTGTTGCTAAAAACACAATATTGGCGGTAAAAAGCACAATAGTCATAAAATGTAATATTTATTTCTAATCTACTCATCATTTGCTTTCATTTGATACCACAAATTAAAAAAATCCCGTCAAGTACTTGCCAGCAAGTTACTAAAAGGGTTTCTTCGGTCATAGGAATTCATAAATACATTATTATTTTTTTATTTTTTTTTTTTAAACAAAATATTTATAAAAAGTTCTACTTTTAACATGACACCTTTCATGTTAAAAGTGAAGCTTATCCTATTAGCATGTATTATCCTTTAGTATCATCGGTATGCACTTATTTGGTTATTTTAGGGGTAAAATGGACGCTATTATGGAAACACGTTATATATTTGTGAACCAAATTTCAATACCTTTAAGATGATACCCAACTTCAAATTTTCAAATAATAAACATTTTGGGGTTCCGGAGTTATGGCCCCCTAAAATTTAAAAAATTAGACTTTTTTATATCAACTCTATTTTTATATTTTTGCCTTATTTTTAGGTCCTGTTACAATGGGTTAGCGGGGGGGGGGGGGGCATTCTTTTTCCGTTTTGTTTTAATTGTTTCGGGGGTAAAATGGCCACCATTTTGGAAACACGAAAAAAATTTCAATACCTTTAAAATAATACCCAACTTCGAATTTTCAAATCACAAAAATTTTGGGTCTCCAAAGTTACGGCCCCCTAAAATTTCTAAAATTTGACTTTTTTATATCAACTCCCGGAAATTTCATTGGACCACAGAGATATATATTTATGTATTTTTGCCCTTTTTTAGGACCTATCCTTATGGGGTAGTGCAGGGGGGGGGGGGGGGGGCTACATTTTGGGTTTGTTTTAATTTTTTGTGGGGAAAAAATGGCTGCCATTTTGAAAACGCGATATATATTTGTAATCTACATTTCAATACCTTTGAAATGATACCCAACTTGAAAATTACAAAAAATATAAAATATTGTATAAATTCGCAGAAATTTTGATTGTTTAAGTTCGCAATAGTTTTTCTGTTTTTTGGCTAAAATGTTTAACCTGTATACCAAATTTCAAGTCTATAGCTTTAGTAGGTCGGGAGATATACACCAAGATGCGAAAGACGGACGGACGAACTACCAAAAGCATAAGGGTTTCTAGGATACCTCGAAACCCTAAAAAAGAGCTTTGCTTATTTTTGCGTATTACGCATGCGCACATTAAATGTTTAACTTCTCAATATTTTCCCAATGTGAGAGTCAAAAAGTTACGCCAGTATTTCAAATTTCACATCTCTAGCATGAATGTTTTGGGGGATATGAACCAATTTACGACGGACAGACAGACACATCTCCCTCGGCGTAAGGGTTTCGAGGATAATCAACGAAAACCTAAAAAGTGGCTTAGTTTAATCGGAATTGAATAGACTTTATTAATACTTTGAATCAATGATTTTCAACAAAATGTAAAGTAGGAAAGACCAATGAACGGTAATTGCGTGAATGGCTAGTGTAATGTCATTTTCATTGATATTTGTAAAGGTAAATTAACTTGATACAGCAGATAGAAAGGAAAAGGTTAAACTAGATTGGTAGCCCTGCAATGAATAGTAGCCTAACTAAATGGACGGCTATTATGTTAAAGGCAGACTTAACTAGGCAACTATTTACTAACAGGACACTGTTATGTAATACAAATAGTGGTCCATTGACAAGATTAATGGATTCACCATGTAGTTTGGACCTCCTCTCGGCAATTTCGATAAGCCTCTCGAAACCTTCGAGAGCTTTTAAAGGATTCTACAGTGGATGTAATTAGAATTTCAGCACTTGATGTTATAAAGAGACGTTTAACCTAAAATGTTATTAATATATTTATGTATGGAAAATAGTATGTCAATAAAAAAAACAAAAAAAAACACCAATATAAATAAATAGATGTGTTGAGGAGTATACAAACCAAAGATGAGATATGTCAAATTTGTTTAATATAATATGACAATAGAATTTATAAAATACATTATTCTTAATAAATAATTAATCATTTCGGAATATACGAATACTTTGAAATAAAATAAAATATCCGTTACCTATTTAGTAGGAGGAGATATAATGTTTAAACCAAATTAAGAATTATAAATAAAAAAAAGTCCAACTAACCCTGGGTCATCCTTAATAAATTATGGCAATAAAATAATCTGCCAATTATTGTGGGGAACAATGTTTATAATTTTAATAATTAATATAATATTTTCATAATATGTTAGCGAATAATAAAGAAAAACATGAAAACAACATTAATTGTTATAATAATACCCTTGTATACCAATTCTGTATTCAGAATAAATTAACTACTCTTGTGGTATAGTGGTAGCACGTTAGGCTCTCATTCTAGGGGTCAGGCTCAAGACTCGACCAGAGGGAAGATTTTTACAGATAATTAAACTGCCGGCCTAAGTCGGCAGTTAAAATATCTATTATAGGCGTCTTAAAACAAAAACTTGCAATTTCGTTAATTTCACATCAAAAATGTTTCACTTGGGCGAGTCTCGAAACGCGCACATTGTTTCCCGATGCCAATTTCATCCAAGCAAATTTACTCTACCGCGGCTAAAGAAGTTTCACTTCAAAAATCTTCCCTAATCTATTCATAAAATGTAACCTATCTGAAATAGATTTCTGTCTAGGATTTTTGAATTCAGAAACATAAAAAAATTACTTTTTAATGTCACCGAGATCAAGGCATGTTCTTACTAGTAAATAAAACATTAGAGTACTTTGCCTAGAGCAGACTTCGTTTCAACTTTATATCGATCTCCTATTTAGATGATAATTTGAACTTAATACTACTTAAAGTATCGGTACATGAACCAAGGAAGTAAGATAAAATTCTTTCGAAGTAGATATTGGTTTCTTGATTATTTTGACACTTTTTACTAGGCAGTTCATTAGGCATATAAACAAACTTAGATTTAAGTTGCCGCTTAACATATTAACAACAAATTACATGTTTAGAGCCAAGCTACAACATCTTATTACTAATTGTTGACGTTTTAAATTCAAAAGAGGATTAAAAAAAGGTTCAAAAAACACTTTAATGAATTCGAAACGCCATGGTTTCTTCCTATTTACAAAAATTGAAATAAGTTTAAAGCTTTTGTTACTTACACTTCTTTTAGTTGTTGACACAAATTTAGTAAACCATATGAGAAGGGTTGCTGAGATTAGACAAAACATAAGGGCTTTATTCTTGGCCTTGGTCCAAAGAAACAACGGAAAAAATATGAACACCCAGATTTATCTCAACTAAGATCTTTCCAAGTTATTTTCAGCGCTTAAGTTTGTATCATAGAGGATACATACTTGTATTTTAAGACTTTGTTCCTCTCATTAAACTGCGACTGAAAGCATAGACACCATATACGATAAAGGCCTAGTTCTCAGAGCAGAGGAAACAATAATAAAGAGGCGGTGGCTTTTTAAGTAGGGCTTTTTTCTTTCTAAAATATACTGTATATATAGTACTCGTATATATTGAGAGTAATGTAACGTATCAAAAATTCGATCTTGATGGATTTAAACGTTTTAAGGTCCCCTGAGTCCAAAAAAGTGGTTTCTAAAAATGTTTACTTTTTTTTACAGCAATGTGGAGCCTAAATTCTGGGCTGATCGATTTCGATGAAATTTGGCACACATATTTAACAACAAATCATACCCCAGACAAAATTTCATTTTTCATTTCTCAAAATTTAAAAATGAATTTTAGCTCTAATGTAAGAGAAGTTACCCAAAATCCGATAAACTGAAAAAACGTAAAAAAAAATTGCTCAGCATCGGTAGGTACTGACAATTTTTATTACAAAATTTTATAATGTAGTCCATTTAAATACAAATCTAAATAACCATGAAAGTTGTTTCCCCGACCTAACCTAGTTTCCAGCATATTTATGAAAATAAATCTCATATACCTGAAAATCAAAAACAAAAAGTAAACAAACGTTGAACACTGTTTAAATGTATTTAAAAATAAATTGATTAAATTATACATTATTGGATTTTAATTTATTCTTACTGTGTATTTTAGAAAGTTATGTTAGATTTTTTCAACTTTAACATAATAATTATTTGTAAAAAAAACACAAACCAGCTTATGATTTGTAAGCATGCGGCTTTTACTCTGTTTTCTGAATTAATAATGATCCTGGAATTTCTGATTTAAGTATGTAATTTGATTTGATTAAGTTATATGATTACGTTGACATTTTTTTGATTGATTCATGATTCATTGCTCAATCATGAAAAACTTAAAATATAAGTAAAAATAAAACATTAATTTAAATCTTATTTATAACACAAAAACAATACTTGTCACCACAAAAAGATTATGTATAGACGTTTAATATTTATCCCCTTTTTTGTATTTCGAGTAAATCACAGTTAGTTATTTGTCACCAAAATCTGTAGACACACCGATAAGAAAAATTGAAAACGTGCACTGCATTCTCGATATATGATACAGATCCGTTCTAAATTTTGTACCCAATCTCTCCCAATCCCAATTTTCCTTGAAACAATCATACTCCTAAGTGTGAATAGTGTGAAAATGGAGCTTGGCACTACATGCCTTGGCCCATCCCCTAGGAAACCAGTCATGTTCGACCTACATATTATGTTGTATGCATGTCGTCCACCTCGACTCTAAAGAATCGGAAAATATATTTTTAACTGACCACACGTACCATCCTAAGGGTTATAATTCATTTCGAGGCGTTTTAGTCCTCTAACTCTTTCACAATATTCCGACCGTGAAAAATAATAAATTCAGATAAAACGAATAGCTCCCAGTTCCAAAAATGGAACAAATAAGAGTTAATTTACAGTGGTTTGGGCATTATAAATGGTTTGTTGAAAAGTTAGGTTTTATCATGTTGATTTTGTTTAAGTGTTACTACACAGCAACATTGATTTAGAACTATATAATTTTGTAAAACCAGGTTAGTGATATATTATAAAAAATATAACCTAATGATTGAGTGTCAGAATGATAAAAATTAAAATGCAAAAAATGTAAATGTTCAAATTGATCTAAAAGCAAACAAACAGTAACTGACTCCGTCTAATTACAATTAATTATTAGCTTCACCTTCTTTAAAATTATACTAATAGTACTAAACAACAATTGACAAAAAAAAAAAAAAAAAAAAAAAACCGTAACAAATCGCTATCAAACTATAAAAAGGTCATCAGTTCTTTTAAATAGTAAAAGAGAGAAAACATAAATTTTAACAGGTCAGAAAACAAAAAGTCTAAAAGCTAGGTAGATTAAATTACAAATTTAATTAAAATAAAAGGTTTACTTGGTGAAATGAAATAATTATAATTATAAGTTTTTGTTTTTTTTAAATAGCATTTAATTTCTCTTTCTCTTGTTTAGGGCTCTGATAATTAATTAAAATATATTTGTGGGGCTTTAATTTCTGTTTTTATTTCTATAACAATGATAATATGTAGTTATAAATGGAACAAAGCAACGGATTTGCAGGAATGCACATTAATGTGAATTGATCAATGTAAAGTTAAGTTCTACATTTTTCACTGCCATTAATTACTGCTGCTGCAACCAGCGACTATAGTAGTGTAAATATGAGAGCTTTGTGCACAACTTAATTGCCAATGTGAAACATTTTTCTTGAAAACAATTCTTTCGGCGGTAGTTTTTTCCTTAAAATGTATGGTATCTGTTAGTCCCACTAAATAATTAATGCTTTCGTTTGATTTAACCCATTGCTTGTATAGTGTTTTTTGTAGCCCTTGAGGCGTAGAACAACCTACTTCATTTTTTCACATATATCTCCAGCCACCCTGTATATGTATATATATATATATATATATATATATATATATATATATATATATATATATATATATATATATATATATATATATATATATATATATATGTGTGTGTAGGGAAAAAAATACCTTTTCATTATTACCGATAAAAAACAGTGCGACTGCCCGGGGGATCGAACCAGGAACCCCTTCTTCTAGTGATTCTTGGAAATTGTTTAATGTTCAGCTGGTACTAGAAATAAGCACAATTTGCCGTCTGTTGGGTCAAATAAAAAATAAGAATAGTGATTTGATCTGATTAACTAGGTATCCAATATGGCGGATAATTCATATCATGCGAATTTTTTGGAACGAAGTTCCTTATGGCACGTTCTGGAGCCCGGGAGGGAATCCGAAAACGACCAAAATCACCGTCACAAAATCACAGTCACGAAATCTACCGATGACGATAACTTGAGTAAAAGATCACTGAGTTGGTTGAAATTTGGTACACATGTTCATTTTACCAATGCCCAGGCTGAGTTCGTTGGAAATCGTTATCCACCCAAGCGTTCACGCGCAACGCTCGCGTAAACTTAGCTTCAAAAAGACGGGAAAAAATGTTATTAAGGATTTTTGTTATATGTCAAAATGTCACTTGGTTTTGTAAATCTAGAAAATATAATCACGGTCTTGTAAAAAGTAAAATTGATCTGTGCTGACGATTATTTCAATATATTTGGTATATTATCATAATACTGCATACTTAATCCAAGAAAACATTCTAACTTCATCTATTTAATGAGACAAACAACTTTTTTAATTTTTTTTTTTAGTAAAACGAACACCGACACTGTTATGAAGTAATAAAGATCGCAAAATATATTAAAGTGGACCCAAACGTTTAAAATAAAGAAAACAACTTTTTTTACCGATATCTTCCGTTCTAACGTATAACGATTTTAATAAAACTTCTTACACATTGTCTAAAGTACAATTGAAACAGCCATGTAAAATTTCAACCGGATACAAGCAGAAGTTTTAGAGTAGGGAAGAGATATATGTTATAATATTTTAAATTAATAGGCCGGGTATGTAGAAAACAGTCCTATTTTAATCCAACATCCTTTAACAAACATACCCTTTAACTATTAACTTTTTCTTGTATTTAATATATATTTATAGTAAGACGCTTGCTTATACGTTCCGGAGCCCGGGAGTGAATCCGAAAAAAACTACCAAAATCACCGTCACAAAATCACCGTTACGCAAAATCCGTCACGAAAACTACAGATGACGATAACTTGAGTAAAAGCTCACCGAGTTAGATGAAATTTGGTACACATGTTCATTTTACCAATGCCCAGGCAGAGATCGTCGGAAAACGTTATCCGCCCAAGTGTTCACGCGCAGCGCTCGCTTAAACGTAAGCTTTAAAAGACGGGAAAAAGTGTTAAGGAAACCTGAAAAAATTAAGGAAGCCTGTTATTTGACTTGTTTTGATTATTTTTGTTATATGTATATGTATATGTCAAAAATGTCACTGTTTTGTAAATAAATAAAATATAATCATGTAAAATTTCACCCTGATACAAGCAGAAGCTGAAGAGTAGGGAAGAGATATATTTTATAATATTTTAAATTAATTGGCCGGGTAGGTAGAAAACAGTCCTATTTAAATCCAAACTCCTTTAACAAACATACTCTTTCACTAAAAACTCATCATGATCAATTTTTTTCTTATATTTAATATACATTTATAGTAAGACGCTTGCTTTAATGATACAAATAATGATTTTCTTTTAATTTTGCCCTAACTCTGCTAGGTACAAACAGTCCGTTACTTTTAATTTTGTCTCTTTTCTAACTCCGCCATGTATAAGTAGTTAGCAATTTATACGTACTTAGCAGTGTGATTTTATAATTTATATTTAATGAAAAATGTAAGGAACTTCGTTCCTACCGGGTGTCCCGCGACACCACACGTATTTTATTTATTTTTTAACGGTCACCGCATTCATAATTTCTTAATTTTGTCTCGGGGTATGATTTTTCTGAACATTTAAGCATAATTTAATCCAAATCAGTCACGAGTAAGCCACCCATCTATATATATAAAATTAAAGTTTTGTCTGTACATTGGTCAGAATTGAAAATTTTTTGGATACTTTTTCATTTTAGACATTCCAAAAACCGAATCCGGCCTTCGTGTATGTATGTGTGTCTGTCGCCCCAGTCAGACTTTATAGGCGCAAAACTGGCTGAATGAAATCGATTAATTTTTTTTCAGGGGTGAGCGCAAACATGCTGCGCAATTTGTAGGCTTGGTTTCATCTAAAAATATTGAGTAGAACCAAAGTTATTAACAATTTTATAAAAAAAAGTATATAAAACATAACCTAAAAAAATAGGTTGACCCGCCGTAAACAAACCCCACAGACTCGCTATTATATTACATATTACTTTACTACTATTATTATATACTTCTAGACCACCTTGAGACTTGCGGTTTTTTGCGTTTGGTCGGAAATTGGCCTAAGCCCATTGAAAAAATCCGAAAAGTTAAACAAATATATCCCCCCCCCTAAAAAATTAAAGATGGCGGACGCACTTCAAAGTTTTTTTTAAAGGCTTATTGTGGCTGAACGGTAAGTTGTATCGACAAGCTGATTCGCCAGCGGTAACTAATTTTAAAAGATCTACTAATTTGTTCCTATTACTTTTTGTCGTATTTTCATCAGTTCTACCTTAAATAAAGCTAAATTTTATTTTTTTAAAAAGAAATTTAACTTTGAGCGCTTATGGCGTCCGCAATTGTTGACTGATTTAATGTCTGATTGGATTGCTTAAACCTCACTCTAATGCTCTTATCGAGTATTTATTATTTTATAAATTGTTTCTAGAATTAGCGTTATTAAATATTTGCTGGTGCAACTGCTGTATTGAAAGAAAAGAGGCTGGTAATTAAATAATGCACCATCATTGTTGATGATTGTTCAATGACTTCCCAGTCTAATTAAAGCAGTCCAAGCAGTCCCAGTCTAATTTGCATTGTTAGTTATTACTATATTACTTAGTTTCTACTGGCTATTTTTAAAATATGTATATAGATAGAACCCAAACTATGATTAGGAGAGTACTATATTCTTAATAATGGAATTAATGATGTGTAATATAGTCCTGATTTTATTACCTAGAAGGCTTTGGAAACAAAACTATTTAGGAATTTAATTTAATTGCTAGGCCTACATGATTATAGGAAACATAGCCACTAATACCTAGCATGAGCCCCGCGCGGAGCGCGGGGTGAAAGCTAGTTATCTATAAATATACTAGCTGAATACCCGTGCTTCGCTACGGGGTGTTTTATTTTCAATTTAATGGATTTATAATCTACCATCAAGAAACATTTAAATTATTTTACAAAGCGAGAATATCTAGATTCTATCCCTCCCCCTTATTTCTATACCCCCTCCCCTTTGATAAGATAATTTGCTAATATCCCAAATTAGTATTTCATTCCGACTAAATTTTTAAAATGGAAAAGCAGTGGTATTTTCCTTCTGTACCCCCCCCCCCCCCCCTCCCCGAGTCATTTTACATCCCTTGGTTAAATTGGAATTATCTTTTATTAATATACATGCTTACATCCAAAATAAGAGCTCTTTCTCAAGTATTAAGTCCTAACTTTTGAAGATCGGTCTGGGCTCAATTCCCCTTCTTTTCTTACTCTGTCCTTATGTTCCCCTTAGGGATAAAATTTTAGAAAATCTCTATTGGCAGATATCAATATAATTTAGAAATTATTATACTACGTATACACTCGTAGATGTTATTTTAGAATTTCAAAGAAGTGGTCATGATTAAGTTAGTAAAGGTTTAGGCACGGTAAGGCGTGATTTATTAATTATTGCCTTAATATCTAAAAATAAATCTAAATATTTCTTGACAGTGATTGAAAAGTAATTTCTTTAACAGTTCTTCCTACAGAAATTTCCACAAAACATAAAATATGGTCAGTAGTTTCTTCTGCAATTTTGGTTAAATATATTTTTTATGAAAAATGAAATAAGAATTTTGAAATCTATTTAGAAACCCCGTTCTCAGCTCCATATAAAGCTACCAAATCTAGGACTACTCATTCAGTGGAAATACCCCATATTCTCTCTCCACAGATCGGGCCTCCATGTTCTCTAGTGGAGAGATAACCTTATGTAGAGCTAAAATGTAAAATCAATAAAATAGATAAATTGATGTACTAAAAAATATTATTTATGTATTAATATGTTTTATTCAATAAAGGTATTTAAAAAAAAAAAAATAATAATAATAATAAAAAAAAAATAAATAAATAAATACAAAATTTTAGCCCAATCGGATAAATGTACAGACACAACAATTATTAGTTTTTTATACATAGATATAGATATATTTTTCCATTTTACCCCCCTAAATGTGCATAACAATAATTGTACAGCACTCTTAAAGAGCTTTTCAACGGTATGCATCGAGAAGGGCTTTCATTACTTTGAGATTTGTATCCCGTACCCCTGTGTACCAAAATCAAAATTTCGAAAATGCATGAAGTCAGTGACCTTCCCCTTTTCCCCTTGCTTTGAAGGTCAAGTGTGCAAATTTTCATTGAAATAGAAATAAAACGGTAGACTTGAATAAAGAACACACACACACGCGCCCGTTCGCGTGCACGCGCACACACACTTACGTTGACATTTCCTTTTTACCCCTCTCCTAAATTAAAATAATGACAAAAACGTACATTACAATTACTTTTCTCTTAAAGAGCCTTTCAACGATATGCATCATAAAGGGTACCTATCAATTACTTTGACATTTGTACCCCGTACTTCTGTGTACCAACATTTTAACTTTATAATCTCATGTAAGCAGTACACTCATAGACACTTCATTTATATAAGATAAAAGACACTCATAGACACTCAACATTTATATAAGATGTAGTTATACATATTTTTCCATTTTACCCCATCATAAATGAAAATATGACAAAACTGTACATAACAACAATTACTGTACTTTTAAAGAGCTTTTCAGCGTTATGCATCATTAAAAGTATTCATTACTTTGACATTTGTACCCCGTACCCCTGGGTACAAAAATAAAAATTTCGCAAAATCCTTTCTTAGTGGATGCCTATGATATGAACCGAGTATATCCTCAAAATTTCAAGTCTCTCAGTTAAGCAGATTTGGCTGTGCGTTGATTCTATGTCAGTCAGTCAGTCAATCAGGACATTGCCACTTATATTATAGATGAGTAACTATAACACAATAATAAATGGGGGCGTGGATACGAGTGAAGTACTCTAGAAGTGCTTATATTTTAGATGAGCATCTGGGTAACATCAGAATCTACAGTTAGAGCTAGACGTTGGACATTCGTATGGGGGTTGAGGAACAAACCAAAACATAATTTAATATAATATAAACAAAATAGGTAGCTTAAATTTTTCAACAATCAGTAATACTTTAATAATTCGTCAAAAAAAAAAAAATTACATTATATGAATGTTATCTTACATAATTTGAGTACATATAACTAAGAACTAAGCGAGACAATGCATAGAATTATCTCATTCATGCATTACAAATTGAAATAAAGAAGAATTCGAGGGATCATGTTCAAGTTTGGTGGTGATCTTGGTAAACGAGTTAAGCGTGAACTGTTCAGCCAAGCCGAACCATCTTTCTTATAAACTTAAGGAGACGATACTGTAAAAAGTCTCTGACATAATCGATTCTCTCACAAGAGAGCTCCTAATAAGAAGTGGCACAGGTCTGCTAGAAAAAGAGAAAAAGATTAATGATGTAACTCCGTGACGTCACTAGATAAGAGTGATGACGTCACGGGATATTAAAGAAGACGGGAATCCTTCTCCTTCGCGTCCAGGTGATTTTATTTTTTCTTCTTCTCGCCCCATTCAACCTCCTTCCAAATAATTTGATTTTTCTCTTAACGACTAAATTTGATCCACATTTTCTTCTTCCATCTTCAGTTCCATAAAACTTTGTTACTGACTTTTATACAACGTGGTTGAGGAAATGAGCATTTTATCTTCTTAAAATATGTATGAAGCGTAAAACAACCTTTACTGAGTTCTTTTTATTATCTCCAGTGACCCTGGACTTAGTATTTTGCTGAACAAAATTTAAATAATCAATATTTTGATTTGTCTTTTATAAAACGTCAATATCACAAGGGAGTTAACAATTCCCAATGTCAGAGATCTTGAAATGCAACAACAAAAAAAAAACCTGGTTTTAAAATCAATTTTAGCTATTATTTTGGCTGCGTTGCCCTAAAGACTATAACAAATATAATGCAAGGTAGAATATATTGTCGGTGAGGGATCTAGACCACAATTTTATGAGGGGGTGGCACCACAATTTCTCTGCGATCGACCGTTCCACGGGGTTAGGAGTTAGTATTCCAGGTTATTAGCATATTAGGAGGAGAAGGAATAAACCTCATTTTTATGAAAGGATAACATTCCTCCTGACCCTAGTAGAGCCACTCCTTTTTTTCAATAACTATGAACACCTATAAGTAATTGGTTAAAATTAATTTTCAAGATACGAGTACAAACGAAAATTTGGATATGCACAACAACAATGGCAGCCGAAATAAACAAGTTCTTGGTTCCTCGCAGTTGTATACCTTGGCTTCTAAAATTATGAAAATATTATACTTAGGTACACCTCTTCCCGTTCTCTAACAATATTCAATTTATTTGACAAAAAAAAAAAAAATATAATTCAACATTGGCACAAAGAATTACTACAATATAAATAGACTTATTTTAACAGACCCTAAATTTCCTAAAATAACCCATGAAGTTCACTAAAAAAACTACTTAATAAAATGTAACTGGATACGAGTATGAATGTGCTAAACAATATCTAACTTAACAAGTAGAATTTAAACATTTATTTATTTAATTTGTATGGTTGAAAGAAGTTTGTTTTAAAAAAAGGCAATTAGGTTATCTGAATAATAATTTGTATTTTTAAATTCCTGATGATTTATAAATGCTACTTGTCTGACCAGGTGAGCAGACAAGATACCACCCTTTCTCTACCTAATGCAACAGCTGACTAGAGGTCACAAATAATTGCTGTCTTCGGTAATTCTTTACCAAGTAATTCCGAAACCGGCGTCAATAAGTTTACGCAGTTTGGCTGAGTTGCGGCAGAAAATTTTTATTATTATTTATTTTTTTATAGTGATCATTAAGAGCTTTTAATGCAGTCTTTAGATAAGCCGCAACTGAAATTCCAAATTGTTTCATTAAAAAAAACAATATTTGGTTTTAACAAGTATTGCAAACACTTAAACTCTTAATTTATCAAGTAAGGTATAGTATTTAAGATTTACATAAAAATACTGCTCAAAATAATCATAATTGTACTTTTGAGTGCTCAACAGCTTAAATTGCACTCGAAATCAATTTAATTCATAATGGCCGAATTACATACAAAGTTGTAACACATACGAGTACTTAGCACTCAGTGTTACACTCAAGTGCTATTGTAACCATGTATTTAAGTATAAATCAATATAAATTTGCATACATATAAAATCCAATTAAATATGGAGTTACGATTACGAAGAGAAAATATCATTTCTTCTGTTGGAATTGGAAAGAGCGTTTTTCTTTTTAGTCCAGTCATTTGGTAGTTTGGAGAGGAAAAAATTGGTGAAGAATTTTTCTCGACGGATCTTTATGTTTTTTGGGGTGCTGAATCTGAAAATCTCATTATCGACTAGATTCGGATATGGTTTCACCATAAAAATGGCAAAAAACCATAACAATTTGGAAGTTGTTTTAGTTTTTCACTTATAACTCCGAAACGACGCGTCCTAGAGAAAAATCACTTCTTATCAAAAAGGAAGCTGATAAAATTTTCTAAAAAATAAGATAAGAACCAACTCATTAACTTTTTTCGTTTGGCCGCTAGAGCGCGCTAAAGATTGACCATACTTTCAAAGCCTAGCTTACCCCGGAGGATGCCCCAACAGTAGCGTAAAGGCCATTACGATATTTTTAGTATTCATTATTACTCTTTATCCTAGCAAAATAACCGCGTGAAATATCAATCATCCCTCCCCATACGGAACCCTTACTCCTGCTCGGATGGGGAGAGGGGGGGGGGCCTCCAAAAATAAAAAAAAATGGTCTGATTCGACTCAGACAAACTTTCTCATATACGAGTTCATAATTACTTAGCCCAGTGTTTTCCGTTTATTAGTTTTCGTATATGTCATTTAATTATTATTGAACATTTCATCAAAATGTATCATAAAAATAACTTCTTCTGGGCGGCGAATCCGAGCCCAGGCTCGCTCCGTCCGCGTTTTAAGCTATTTTCTCAGAAACTTGTTTTTCCTGGGAAAACGGCTTATATCGTTTGATTCGTATTAAAATGAACCATATTTTAGAATTTTTAAATCAAAATCGTCGGAACCGTTTGCGAGAATTTTTTTTTACGTATTTCAGAGTTTTTTGGGGGTAGCGCCTCTAAATTTGGAGCTACAATATATTTCTCGATTTCACTTCGGGGTATTATTTTCCTAACAGTATTTTAAACATTTTTCTAAACATGTATGCCAAATTTTGCATTGGACACTTAAGTTAGTACTAAAGATTTTTTTAAATGTTTTGTAAGGTTTATTTTCGTCTTTTCGAGAGATCGTTGCATCGCGTTTTTAATTATTGATGTCTAACCTACGTATATTACAGAATTTGAGGATAGAGATAGAACGGAGCTTTGTGAATTACAATTGAAGGTACAGGGAGGGGGTATCGAGGTGATAGTTTTGTAAATCAAAGAAGTTGAGTTGAGTACAGAAAGAAGAGTGGTTTTGCCTTTTACTTCAGCAGTGGCTGCAAATTACTACAATATTTTTTTTTTTTTTTTTTTGGATTTAATTTACCTTTATTGAATAAGAAAAAATACAACATATTAATACATAATAATATTCCATTACATCGAGTTATCTTTTTTGCTGATTTAACAATTTAATACTACATTAGGTTATCTCTCCACTAGAGAACATGGAGTCCTGAGCTGTGGAGAGAGAGTTTACACAGTTTGTTATGTATATTACATTGTACAACAATAATTATTTTAAAAGGATTAATTAGTTATTTTACATAATTATATATTTATTTTAGTTTTAATTATATATTTATATTATTATATATTATTTTAGTTTTTATAGTTTTAGTTATTTATAGTAATGATAATGACTATATACATTTAGTTTTTACACTTTTTTTATTTTATTTTATTTTATTTATTTTATTTTTTTAGTTTATCTTAATAGCTAAAGTATATTTATAAATCTAGTGTATGTCGGCAACATATTTTCTTATTTTAGTTTTGAATAGTACCAAGGATTTTATGTTTTTAAGCTCATCAGGTAGTTGATTGAACAGTATTATTGCGCAATAGGTCCAGTGTCTTTGGGCCATAGAGGTTCTGAGAGCTGGTACTATATAATTTCCTCTGATTTGACCTCTAGTCATAATTGCATGGTCAATTCTTTTTATGTTATGTTTCTCTTCCTTAAGGTGGGTTATACATTTATAATTATACATCTGTTTAAGAGTCAGTATCGAGAGCTGCTTAAATAGTGGCTTTGAATGTTCTATTCGTTTTTTATTTAAAATTATTCTTAAAATTGCTTTTTGCTTTAAAAATATTGTTTCCTTGATAGTGTCACAAGCTGATCCCCAAGTAAGAAGTCCATACTGTATTATGGAGTCAACGATGCCATAATACAAAACTCTCAACTGTGAGATACTTAGATACATTTTTAGTTTCATGAATATAAATGTTAGCGCGCGTAATTTTGTATTCAACTTATTAATATGAGCCTTCCAATTTAAACAGTTATCGATAGTGACTCCCAAATATTTAACTGTGGAGACCCACTCAATACGTGGGCACTGGCAGTGTGGTAATTGGCAATTTTTGTTATGTACTATTAATTTTGGGATTTGAGGTAATGTACTTCTATGCAACGAGTAAGTCATTGCACATGTTTTTTTTACACTTATAGTTAATTCATTGAATTCAAACCATTGTATTATTCGTTGTAGGTCATTTTGAATAAGTGTTGCCGTTTGTATATATTGTTCAGACTCACATAGTAAAACTAGATCATCTGCAAATCCTATCAATGAAGAGTTTGTAACTATTTTAAAAATGGAGTTTATATAGATAATGAACAATAAGGGACCAAGGACAGTGCCTTGTGGAATCGAATAAGTGGATGTAAAGCTATTTCCTAATGTATTGTTTAGTTTAACTCTGTATAATCTGTTACTTAAATAACTTCGGAACCATCTTAGCATAGTACCATATATTCCTATGTCTTTCAATGCTTTAATTAGTTTACTATGTGAAACACTGTCGAAAGCTTTCGTAAGGTCTATGTACACTGCAATAGGTTTTTTGTTTCTGTCCAAACTTTCTGTTATAAATGTCGATACTTTATTTATAGCGTCTTGAGTATTTAAACCATTTTGAAAACCGAACTGGTTATTGGATAATATTTTATAAGTCTGTATGAATTTGTTAAGATGCTTTTTCGCTATTTTTTCCAGAATTTTTGCAATGTTTGAAACTAGCGAGATGGGTCTGTAATTTGCAGGTTCATTAGAGGGTCCATTTTTGTGAATAGGATAAATTACAGCAATTTTTAATATGTCAGGAAAGAGGCCCTGCTCAAAGCTCAATTTAGCGATGTGTAATAATGGCGTTTTTAGTGAGTTAATATTCTCTTTAATAATGGGAACCGTGATTCCGTCATGTCCCGGTGAAGAGCCACATCTTAGCTGGTTGACAGCCTCTATTACATCTTTTTCAGTGATAAAGTCTATCTTATTCCATCTCTCATCAATTGTTTTGTCTCCTATTGTCGTTTCATTTGTCTTTTTCGGTAAACAATTTGCCATTTCTTGCCCTATGGTTGTGAAATATTTACACATAGCATCGGCTCCTTTTATTGGGACACGTATGGTGTCGATTATTGTACCGTCAATATCCTTTATTTCTTTGAATACCACTTTCTCTTTTTGTTTTCTGAATGTTAATTGATTAACTTCCTTCCATATTTTAGACATGTCATTTTCACATTTCTCTATTTTCTGGCCGTAGTAGTCTTTTTTAGTTTTTTTTATCAAGGAATTCAACTTTTGTGTATATTTTTTAAAATAAGTTTGTAATTTTTTATTGTTTACTTGTCTTAAAGCTTTTTTACTAAGTTTTTCTTTTTTTCTTATGGAAACCACAAGGCCGTGGGTGATCCATGGTTGTAATTTTCTGAATTTACGCGATGGTGGGTGGATTTTTTTTATTTCAGTGGCAACTTGCATATTCTCTGTTAGCTTAGAAACAAAATTGTTTGTTGCGGTATTAATGTCATTTTCGATAGTACAATCAGTCCATTTTTCCAAGGCAAGTAACTTCTTTAAATTCTCATAATTGATTGTTTCATAAGTAGTCGGTTGTTTAAATTTATTGTTATTTATTAATTTCTCATTATTTATTTTAATACTAAAAATAATAGAAAAGTGATCAGTAATACTCGTTTTTAAAACCACTGCTTTAATCTTTTCTATCAGTCTGTCCGTGACAAATAAATGGTCTATGGTTGTTTTGCTATATTGGGTGACTCTATTATAATCGTTTATTAGACTTAAAAGTTTATTTTCAGTCATGATGTCCAAGTATAATTCTTCATTTTTTGTTAGTTCGTTATGTTGGTTTATATCTATATTGATATCACCTATTATTATAACTTGCGTATGTTTTCTTTCCATTAAGAGATTTCTAAATTCATCAATGAATACTTTTACGTCGCTATTAGGTGATCTATAAAATGTAAGTAGTTGTATGTTGCTGTTTTGTATTGTAACTTCAATACAATTACACTGGGTTAATTCTATTTCTTTCCATATTGTGTTATCCATTATTTCTTTCCTAACGAACATCACGATTCCACTATTCTGATTGAAATTATTGGAGGTTTTAATTAAGTTATAGCCGTTAATATTAAATAAATTTACATCAATGTTCTTAATTCTAGCTTCGGTTAGTATTATCAAATCAAAACTGCTTTTCATTTGTTCTAATTTTAGGGTAAATTCGTCAAAGTTCTTATTTAAGCTTCTTATATTCATGTGTATACATTTGATAGTTTTGGGGTCAATCATGATATCGTCAACTGACTGTGGGACTTTTATCATGTTTGTAAGCGTAATATCTTCTAATGTGTTTATGTTCTGCATTTAGATTTGTGTAATTTTTTATGGCGTCCTCGCTGACAGTTTGTATCTTACTAACTAATAAACTAATGAGGTCCGGTTCACCTATTGTCAAGTATCTGAAGCTGTGTGTGTGTCTGCTTAGGGCGACTATGACATGTGGAATGCTATTATAAATATTTAAAGATTTTGTGTTCGTTCTTACTAGTACTACCCTTTTCGAAGTCAGTCCCTGCGCCACATGCACTGTATGTATTCTTATTGGTTCTTTGCATTTATTTTCTAAACATCCACATAACATTTTCTTTTCACTCTGTGTAAACGTTAATAATAGTGTATCCGATTTTAGTTGGAAACAAGTTCCGTCCGATATGGTTTGCTTAATCGATCGTACCTTATGACTTGTCGTCTTAATTTCATTGTAATAAGCAGAAAGAAGGTAGCACACGTCCTGCGGGCATCTTTTTGAAGTCGAGAGGGTCTGGTTGGGGTCGCACAGTCGAGTGATACTGGACCAAGTTGAGGGGAGAGAAGTTCTTTCGATGTAAGGTATTTGGTTCGCATCTCCAAGTAAGATAATTTCAGTCGAATTCGCCAGCTCAGAGATAAATCCAATGTATCCGGCATGCATGAGAACAGCTTCATCTATAAATACCCTATTGTAATTTTTATCCGAGCCATTTATTATAAACGAGGATACGGTTCTATAGTCTTTGTATATCCTGTTTTTGTCTGTGATTTGGTAGTTTTTTTCCACTGAATCCCTAATTTCCTTTAGGTTAGCTCTGGTTTGCGTGAGGACTAAGTCCCGTCCTGGTTTATGTTCTTGTACTATATATCGTATAGTATATACGATAGTATATATCTTGTACTATATATTACTAGACATTTTCTATACAAACATCATTCAATTCACGGAGCGAATTGAAACATGAATGAATGAAACGAATTATGATACATTTTGATGAAATGTTTAATAATAATTAAATGACATATACGAAAACTAATATACGGAAAACACTGGGCTAAGTAATTATGAACTCGTATATGAGAAAGTTTGTCTGAGTCGAATCAGACCATTTTTTTTTATTTTTGTAGGCCCCCCCCCCCCCCCCCCCCTCTCCCCATCCGAGCAGGAGTAAGGGTTCCGTATGGGGAGGGATGATTGATATTTCACGCGGTTATTTTGCTAGGATAAAGAGTAATAATGAATACTAAAAATATCGTAATGGCCTTTACGCTACTGTTGGGGCATCCTCCGGGGTAAGCTAGGCTTTGAAAGTATGGTCAATCTTTAGCGCGCTCTAGCGGCCAAACGAAAAAAGTTAATGAGTTGGTTCTTATCTTATTTTTTAGAAAATTTTATCAGCTTCCTTTTTGATAAGAAGTGATTTTTCTCTAGGACGCGTCGTTTCGGAGTTATAAGTGAAAAACTAAAACAACTTCCAAATTGTTATGGTTTTTTGCCATTTTTATGGTGAAACCATATCCGAATCTAGTCGATAATGAGATTTTCAGATTCAGCACCCCAAAAAACATAAAGATCCGTCGAGAAAAATTCTTCACCAATTTTTTCCTGAATTGACTACTTTCCATCACCAAATGACTGGACTATTTGTTCCATGTTAGTTATAATTGTTCTGACCTTCTATCATTAAATTCCTTATATTTTATTAGCCTGACTTAAATAAATTATAACCCTCTAAATTATAAAATCAACAATATAAAATCTAACTTTTCTACAAACCATTTATAATACCCAAATCACAATTAGGAGCTATTCTTTTTATCCAAATTCATTCCTTTTTGCGTCAAGCGAAAGAGTTAGAGGAAATTAATTATGTATAACCTTTAGGATGGATAAAAGTAGACACTTAAAAATATTTCCCGATTGTAAGTCTTACCAGACGACGAACATAATATGCAAAAATATTACGTAGGTCTAATATGCCTAGTTTCCTAAGAGATGGGCCAGAAAATATAGTGCAAGCTCCAATTTCACACTATTCACACTTAACAATGTGATTATTTTTTAAGTACAACTGTGCTTGGGGTACAAACAAAATTTAGAACGGATCTAGAGTATATTTATATCAAGTGAATATTTCAATTTTTCTAGTTGGAGCTCAAGAGGATCGATATAAATATACATAATAATATGGATATAGATAAAATAATCATGAAGTGACATACATTTATTTATTAATTAATGGGATTTGACTAATAATCTTTAAAAAGTAGGTAAAGAAAAGGTTTCTTCCATTGTAACAAAATCGGTTCAAAACTTTATTTTTAGTGTGTTGTCAATTAAGGGGTGGCGCAGCGCGGATGACCACATTTTAAATGGTTGCCATGTGCTTAATACTAGAGCTAGGAGATTGAAATAAAGATAATTTTTTCGCAACAATGTGGAAGTGTATTGGACATACGTCAAATTTTCAAGTGTGGAAAATAATGGCCGATAAATGACGTCCATGTCGATTTTCACATTCTTCGAGGCGCTCAGCGAAGTTGCACATCACATCCGAGCGATTTCACGGCGGACGACGCTGCGTCCATCAACTCGGCAAGGGTACGTGGTTTGTCGACATAAACTTTGGCCTTTAGATATCCCCATTACAAATAATCACAAGGGCTAAGAACGGGCGAGCGTGGTGGCCATGGAACGACACCATTCCGGAAAATCACACAACCGGGAAAAATTGAAAAGTTTTTGAAAATTTGCACGCGATCCATGGACCCATATATGGTCAGTATCTATTTTGTTATCCTCCAAACAAAGGATGAAAAAATCGGATTCCTGACGAGATGTTAGAGAACGTGACGCAACTTCGCCGAGCGCCTCAAAGAATGTGTAAATCGACATGGACGTCATTTACGGGACATTATCTTCCACACTTGAAAATTGGACTTATGTCTAACAAACTTCCACATTGTTACTAAAAAAATTCGCATTTCAATCTCCTAGCTCTAGTATTAAGCACATGGTAACCATTTAAAATGTGGTCATCCGCGCTGCGCCACCCTGTATATTCTTTATCTTAGAGATGTACTAGTTTATAAATATAATGAGAGAGGTATGGTCAATAAATAGAAAAAAAAATTACATTTAAATAAAAAAGGGAAGTATTTTCCTGTTTAGAATTGATCAAATTGTCTGTCTTTATTTAGATAAGTTTTTAATAAAGATCTATCAAAGATCGAATCAAAACAAACCTTTATTTTTATTGGAATAAATTTGGTTGCCTTGGCAATGATTTATAAACAAACTATAGAATCATAGTGGAGAATCCTAGAGAATCGTTGATGCCTATAGTTCTAGTTTTGAATTAAAAAGAGTCAAGTTCCGTATAGTATATCTGTCTAATAATTATTTACAAATTTTATCACTTAGAATCTTTTATCCATCTAATTATTTACACTGAGAAAGTTTATCTTAAGAAACTACTTGAAATGATTTATTATTAACTCACTTAATCTTCTGTAATCTTATATAAATCAATATTATTTATCAATTATTATTTGAAACTGACCGACAACTTATCCTCACATATTATTCTTATTACTTAGCTTCCTTTTCTAATTTATGTTTTAAACCTTTATCTTTATTACCTACTGTCGTTATATAAGTGAAGAAATAGAGTAGGTAGTTCTACGCCTCGGAGGCTACAAAAAAAAGCTATATAAATCATGGATCAAATCTTAACCGTTCTCCCACAAGGTCAAATTTTAAGATCACACATCTTTGCTCATGAAAACACTTATTGCTCCAAAAGTATAAAGGCAAGAACAATTTTTTTTGTTATATTGTAAAGCTGACAAAATGTTCTACACGAAAAGTGTGATTTTAATTTTCATGTCCTCAAATTACATAACAAAAAATGAATACAAATTTCATTTTCAAGATTTATTTTGTGGTTCCATATCTTGGTAAAGGAATTATTAGTAAACTTCGCTGAAAATAAAAAAGAAACATGTTTATTGTTGCAATTGTTGACTTATAGGTGGGTACACTAAACCAATCTTGCATTTTTCATTTAAAAAGAGCAAGATTGGTTTAGTATTCTCACCTATAAGTCAACAATAAACATGTTTCTTTTTAGCTTTTATACATTCGGAGCAATAAGTGTTTTTATAAGCAAAGGTGTGTGATATTAAAATATGTAATCATAAAATTTGACCTTGTAGGAGAACGGTTAAGATTTGACCCATGGTTTATATAGCGTTTTTTGTAGCCCCGACTTTTTATTTTTCACATACATCGCCAGTCACCCTATATATATTTTTCCGTTTTCCTTATCGTTTACAATAGTCGTTGTGTACAGGCAATTTATGCTGTCTTAAATCATTTGCAGTAATTTTTTTTTTGTATATTCCTAATACCCTAACATCTTGTTTAGAAAATATATTTATTGTTCATCGAATTTAATTTAGCGCTCGGATTTTTTATTTTTATTTATCTTTAGTTTTAATCTTTATTCTGATTTTATAGTATAAAACTTATAGTATAGTATAAAACTGAACTATCCCTTAGTTAAAGAATTGACAAATCTATTGCATACAAAATAATAAGCAGCATATAGGTAAATCATCAAAAATATATATTAAAAAAAACATTTATACACAGCTTTCCACATATATGCTAGATATAAACTCGTAGTACAAACATTTTTAAATTCTTCAAAACAAGCTTTATTTTTACAAAAACTTAATTCAACTAGAAAATGTTCACTTCCGTTATTTTGTTTTTAATAATAAAAGGACAAAAAATTTTCTTCTTGCTTTTTATTCTTTTATTCTACATTTCTTTATCACTTCCATACCTTTTATGTTTCAAATCCTTAAGTGTTATCCATTCACAGTATTAGAGGATTATAATAATTCAGTCTTTTTCATGCCCTCTTTTTAATAAAAAGAATAGAGATCACATAAAGAATATATATATATATATATATATATATATATATATATATATATATATATATATATATATATATAATAAATTCTATATATTTATTTTTTATTTAGGAATACAAAAGTAGGAAAAAAGTATACTTCACTTTTAACGGATTGTCCGCACATTCAAAACTTTGCTTTTTTTGTTCAATTGTCACAGTATTTTCCCAGTTATTTCTTTTTCTCTCTCTCATTCTCTCGCGTATACAGACATCCTGTTTTATATTTTCCCCTTAGTTATTTTTTTTTAAACCATACACGCACAGACGCCGGTGTTGATTTTTTTGTTATATACATTTTTTTTCAGACTTACTTTCATGTCTGAATGTTAGGTTGTAAAAAATAAACTGAAAAAAAATAAAATAAAATAATAATAATAATATATATATATATATATATATATATATATATATATATATATATATATATATATATATATATATATATATATATATATATATATATATATTTGGAGAGATAGAAAAAAAGGTATTACAAAGCCTAAAACTTTACACTATCACAGGTTACTTTATTATTTTTTTTAGAACCTCCACTCTGTATTTCAGTGTTAAAATACGCAAACGTTTGAGAGAACACGAAAAGTGTCAGGGCATGGAATTTACCACAGTGGCGTTCAACTACATTGTATAGATAAACTGATTCTTGAAAAAAAAAAAAATAATACTATAGAATGCAGATACAATTAAATTCACTTTCCCACATAGTAGTTTTTTAGGTTAACATACAAAGTAGTTTAACCTCTATACTCAATACAGCGTAAAAGTTAATATAACCCGATCAAATATAACTCTATACACTGTTGGGTACAAGACCTTTTTCAGGATCACTTGTAGCTCACTGCTATTATTAATTTAAAACGCAGGAGGTCTTGATTGATGACTGACTCCAGAAAGACCAGGCCCAACACTCGGTGTTTACTCAGCATCGTAAAAAAAATTGGTAACAATTAAAGTGAAGCCGCCACTATCCAGTTGCGAATGTCAGTTATACGGTTTATAAGACTGATAGAATGACGTGACAAGTGACAACCCTGTGTCATCAATATACATCAAATTAAAGTTTGGTCTGTACATTACATTGATCATAATTTTTCGGATACTTTTTATTTCATACATTCCGAAAACCGAATCCTTCTTTTTTGGTGTATGTATGTGTGTCTGTCACCACCAGTCCGACTATATAGGTGCAAAACTGGCTAAACGAAATCGATTATTTTTTGTTGAGTGGTGAGCGCAAATATGTTGCGCATGTTGTAGGCTTGATTTCATCGAAAAATATTGAGTAGAACCAAAGTTATTAACAATTTAAAAATAAAACAAAATATAACCTAAAAATAATTAGGTTGAGTATATATTTATGTGACGGAACCCACTGTCTCGCTAATCAAAATATTTGGGTACTTCTAGACTGCCTAGAGACTTAATGCGGCTAAACGGTATGTTGATATTTTTAATGTCTATAACGACTTAAAACAAGTTTTAAATTTAACAACTTTCATTTATGGCATATATACACACATTTATACTAAATGTATATACGTATATTTATAGCATTGACACGTAGAAACAAATTTAACAATATTAAATTTGATTTTTTAAAAATAAATTTATGTTGGTAAATTTAAATTTTTATTTGAACTATCTTTAACTTTTAATTTGTAGATATTATAAATATTTATGTATTTACTTTGGTCATCAAACATGCGCAGGGAATACTGGCGCAATATAATAATTGTAATACCTTTATGGTAAATAATTAAATTCAATACACACATTCATAGTAAATTAAATTATTTAAATTCATTTTTTTATGTTGATTAAATTAATACTAATAGAGAGAAAAAGAAAAATAAAGTGTCTAAATGGATGTATTTGTCTTAATAACTATCTGAACACTATTTACTCCCTCCATTATTCACTTTTTGCTAATAATTTGTAAATTTTGTTTTATTTTATTTTTTGACTAAGACTAATTTGAGTAGAGAATGGGGAAGAAGGGGGACTATTATAATAATGGTTCAGCATAATTCTTCAAATTACAGAAGTACATATTATGTTGACTTGATTCGGCAATCGATCTATGAAGCAATATATATTTCTTATTATTATAATGTTGACTAGTGGGATAGTTATTGGGACAAATTTAGGATTTGTTTTGAACAGAACATTTTTAGTGAGCTATATTAAATAATAATGTGATGTGAAAATATACAACATTCGTACCCCTGGACTCAGAACCTCTGTGTTATAACTATTTTTTTCTCACTGTCTAAAGAGATATTATTTAGAATATTTATATATATATATATATATATATATATATATATATATATATATATATATATATATATATATATATATATATATTTACACAGTGTGCCCCCGGAACGACGCATGAATAGGTGGAAAAGACTAAAATTTTTTAAATTAAAATTTCATCTTCTGGGGTTCAGCCCTGCTTGGATAGATACTAATTTATGTCATAATTTAAGTTTCGAAAAATCAAGTATGTCTTGGAAATTTACAAAAAAGTTATTTTTCCCACAAGTATAGTACTTCTTCTCTAGGAGATACGACAAAATGCTATTTGAAAAAGTTGTTCAGAAAGAAAAACTGAGTAAGAATACAACATTTTAAAATGCTCCGCCTACTTTGATATATTGCATTATTTTTTAATTGTTGAAGATATTAAAAAATTTCGTGAGGAAAAGTTCTTACAAATTTGATAAATTATGCAAGTGAAAACAATTGTAGTTTACTTTCATTCGTGTGTTAAGAAATTTAAATATTTATTGTAAGAAATAATAGTCAGGGTGCCCATAGGCAAAAAAGTCAATTATACATACTCTTTCCAAACCTCTTTGTATGGTTTGTTTAGGCCAAGTCTGACACCGTTTTCCTCTGTGATTTTATTTGGTTTTGGGGCGTTTTTCATTAGGGTCCGTAGGCAAAACCAAGGACCCTTATATTTTCCTGCGTGTGTCTGTCCGTCCGTCCTGTCGCCTGCTCTCACGGCTACACTTTTCGTCCGATCACTTTGAAATTTGGCATGTATGTGTCTTATACCATATCTTAAATCGAGTATTTATTATTGTATTAATTTTTCCTAGAACTAGAGTTAATAAATATATTTACTGGTATAGCTGCCGTATTGAGAAAAGACTGGTAATTAAATTAATAAACCAATGGTTGATGTTGATTATTGTCCTATGACTTCCAGTGTAATTGGTGTTGATGCGTTTATTATTATATTTATTACTTTATTACTGTTTCGATTTGCCATTTTTATATATATATCTAAATAAACTCCAAACTACTATAGAATGAATGATGTATAATATAGTCCTGATTCTATTCCTAGAAGGCAACGAAAACAAAACTATTCAGGCATTTCATTTAATAGCTAGGCCTATACACGATAATAAGAAACATAGCCACTAATACCTAGCATGAGCCCCTCGCAGAATGCGGGGTAAATGCTAGTCCACTATATAAAAGCTGCTGTGCTACGGATTGATATTATCGTAATAATTAATAATCCGTGGCACAACAACCCGTGAATTACTTTTGGTCTGACAAAGGGCTTATACTACAATATGATATACATTTAGATGACACGAGGTTGGCGCGTGTGGCAGCGCTTCATCGGCTGTACAAAACCATACAATTGGCATCATTAACCGGATACGCACCACTTTACTTATTAATTAGCTAACCATGGTGATAAATAATGCTGGTTGAACACTGAACACCAAGCGTGGGACCCTTAACTAGAGTAAGAAATCTAACCATCACCTCCTACATCCAAACCATGAATTATAGCAGCGGAGCTCCGAGGGGTCCCCGCGAATTATTAGAATTATTATTAGACGGCCAATTTCATCGCACCACTATTTTTCATCAAAATTATAACTTTAAAAAAACGCAATTACTACCTTTAATGCCTAAATACAATAGATACCAGATAAAATGAAACACAAAGACAATGCATCATTTATTGTTACAATAAATATGCATTTGTATGCGAGGTAAAGTAAAATTGAATGCAATTTTTGTTTAAAATTTTCTTACCTCATTTTAAGAAACTACAACACTTTAGTTACAAACATGCTTGAAACTATGAGACTTTCTCTTTGTCCTTTTCAGTCTTACATCCCATACAAGAAACACAAAAAATATACACAAGTAGAAAACTCAGTTGCCTCTAGCACTCAACACTGATTGTGAAAATTCTTTTACAGAACTACAAGTTCCATAGTTTAGTCAACGTAACCAATATTACAAAGGGACTAAGAGATATCAAGAGTCTAAAAGACAATTCAAAATCCTCAGAGAGATAGGGTAGGTAAGCTTGCAAAGGGCCCCCTTGAGATAGGACTAAGCGTCCCTTTATAACGCTCCACTCCCTACAGAGTCTTTTCGTGTATTCTCTTATAACTTGCCAACATACTCTCAAACACTCAAACCCTATAAGATAAAAGCAACATAGCAAAATGTACACTTACGCTCAATAGACCTACTCCGAGAAAATTAACAACTTAAAACAATAAACAATAAAAACTCGTTACAGATAGAAACGGTACTTTTTTAAACTGACACCTCCTATAAAATTGAAAAGTGAATCATAGTTATAAAAGCTAATCAAAACATAGGAAGCTAGCTGGGGGAAAATCCACATAAAATGTTAATTGTTTACATATTGCTTAATTCAAGCTGAATTCCTTTAAAAGTTGTGCCACCTACTTCAAATGACCATAAATAGCTGCATTGTTGTAGAAAAAACTTTTAACCACTTCACACCAAGATTTCACCTCATCCAAAGAACTGAACACCATTCGCACTACATCAAAGATAAATATTATTTATAATCATTGTTCAAACAAGCGTCTAATTCATCTAAAACTTTCGGGGAGACCGAATCAAATATTTGTTTAATTCCAAATGTGTAAAAGCCATTATAGGTATAGGGATCATTATTAGTCGCTAATAATGAGTAATTTGCCATGAGCACCTCCCAGAGTGATTCCATGTAACGGTTCGAAACTTCGGGATCAAAAAATCTCACACGCCGTCTCCTCTGGCAGATTCAGATTTATTAGACTCTGGTTTCGGAAACCTACCCTATGAGGCTTCTAATTCAATTATACTTCTCTCTAAATCATTAACCACTGTTTATTAATTATCCTAGTTATTCACTATTTTAATTTGCTATCAGCTATCCTTGCAGGTGAAGCATGTTATGGTCTCTTACAAACGAAATAATAAGTTGTCTGTGAGTCTTATATACTGATGATAAACAATAACTAAATAAATACAAAGACATCGACATTTTTGTTCCAGAAATTAGGCTGTAATTCCAGAAATTGCCAACCCCCCCCCCCCCCCCCCCTCACTCCTGCCATTACATCAATTCCATGAACAAGAAGGTAGAGGATAGAGGATATTAATAACAATATAAAATTGCCAATGTTCACCTTAATTAAATAAAAATCCTGTTCTTTTTTTGTATGGATTCAATTATAAATTCATACCTAAAAAAATAAAAAATCACCTAAAGATTTTTTAATCATTTAATTTATTTACAGAGAATAAGTTCCAAATAATTACGATTGAAAAATGTGACATGGATTTTTAAAAACTGAGCGCATGGTAGTGCCTGAGGCCAAGTTTCAGTAAGCTTGCCGAGTATCTTTACTTGAACCAATTCCCCGGTTTTTCTCACCTTCATATCTTTGCTTCCTCTTACGATGGGCTTTTGAAATTTGAACATAGATTAAGCTTAAGTAGCTTAAGTAGCTTAAGCAACTGAAAAAATCCCGTCAAGCACTTGCCACCAAGCTACAAAAAAGGTTTCTCGGGCATAAAAATTAATATTTCCTACATTTTTTTTTTTATCAATAAAATATGTAAAAAAAAAGTTGCACTTTGGCATCTTAGATATACACTTATTTGGTAATTGGGTACAATAGCCGCCATTTTGGAAACCCGATATATATATATATATATATATATATATATATATATATATATATATATATATATATATATATATTTAAATTAAATCGCAATACTTTTAATATGACACCCCATTCAAAATTAACAAAAAATAAAAATTTCTGTTCACCATAGTTACGGCCACCCAAATATTTCTAAAATTTGACTTTTTTATATTAACTCCCGGAAATATCATTAGCTCTCACAGATGATGTATTTTTTCCTCATTTTTAGGACTTGTATTTACAGGGGGGGGGGGGGGGGCACTTTTTGTTGGTTTTGGCGGACGCAAGGTAAAAATAAGTTTTATGAATTTACGGTTGTCTTATAGAAAAACTAATTACACAAACAGCTACTGATTTTTATATAGATCTAAAAGTTTGAATCTCTGACTTTTTTTGTACCTTTATCGGTTGTACCTTAGTTGGAGCTAGATTTGATTCATATTTTTTAATATTTGGCTTTGACCTCTCATAGCATCCGCAATTATTGTCCGATTATATTTCTGATTGGATGGCTCAAATCTTACACTAATGCCTCATAAATTCTTCTTATTTGGTAAGAACATGAGAGTAAACATTTTCCCGAGTACTTTTTTAAAAGTTTGTTATTCTACTGCATATCATTTGAAAGGCCTTAATTCAGTGGCGTAAATAGCGCCTTCGCCACCCCTGCATTGCGGGGGGGGCGAAAAAATTAGTCACCAATAATATGTAATAATAACAATTTTTAGTCTCTAAGAAAATTATTGAATTTTACTAATTCCCTTTTTGTATAATCTATTGTTCTATTGTCAATCATTTTGGCACCAGTAAAGAAAATTAATTTTTAATCAATTCCTATTTGTTTAATCTATTGTTCTCTTGTCAGTCATTTTAACATCTGTGAAGATAATCTATAGACTAAAGAAAGAGCAGACTTGGCCACAATGTAGAAATCACGACTCTGATAGACTGACTTCTTTGGGTGGGGTTCTGGAACTTAGCCCTTATTTCACGGTTAGGTTTTTGCTGAGGATTATGGTTTTCTTTAATAAAAGATAGGTAAAATTTCAGAACCAATATACATAATTGCAAACACTAACTAAATAACACTGTTTTAAGAAGTCATAATTACTTCCACCTCATAACTAGCTATGAATTTCTCCATAAACAACTTCACTCAACTGGGTGATTTACAGCACGGAAAATATGACATCACGAAACAAAATGTTAGAAGATTTTATAACATTTGATGAAGGTCATTCTAATATAAAATTCGCCTGCCACAAAGCATATATTTATATTACCATACATGTAGGATATGAAAAAAATTCTAGACTAACATTTTTAACAAATTTATACCGCATAAATTGTAATGATTATCATAAATTGTATTATTAAAGAATTTCCAGAAATATGGTTCTTACCATAATATTTCATTTTAACAGATGGCATAACGAGTTATGTAATAATAGGGTTTCCGACAAACTATTCATTACTGTGACATTTATATCTAAAACAGAAGTCTAAATTCCCGAGATAGAAGTTAGCGGGATTCTATGTGAATATTGTAGCAGCGTGAGACATATAACAAGAACAGTGTGAATGTGGCATTTTATAAATCATCAAACAAATTTGACATTTGAGGGACAATTAAAATAATTGGTATATCCTGCGTTTTAGTAAGAATACAATAACAAAAATATTAATTGAAGCGAGCCTACTACATTCAGCTAAATGTGCACCGTGTCTGCTTGTTTGTCTGTCAGTAACGTTTACGTGCCTTGCGATAACTTGAGTAAAATTTGATCGAATAGTACGGGAAAGACCTTCATCTATTTGACGAGGAAAACATTTTATATGATTAACAGACGGTTTTTTTTATTTCGTTTGATTTATTCCTTCACTGAGAAGAATCTGAAATAAATAAAATAAATTCTTCAGTCCGAACCCACTCAAAGCCCATTAACGACTGAAACGAAAACTTAAAATGTGATGCGATATCTCTAGTGTGCGCCCTCGCATTTTTGCTGTCCGATGCGATGCGGCCCGTACACGTACCTTGTTACTGTGTGGCAATTTATGCTTGTCCGTCCATCTAAAAAATCTCTGGACAAAACTTAGTCAACAATAAAGATAATATCTCTTTATTTTCCCCCTCATAAAAATTATAACACATACAAAAAGAAAACAACGTAAAAATGAAGGTGGGAGCTCTCAACAACTCAATATAACAGCTCTCAATAACTTAATATTTATTCTTATGACTTAACTTTTAGCACCTAATCTGTTTATTTGTTTTAGATGGTAGCTCATGAAAGGCGTTTAAGCACGATTGCTTCAAGAACGATGGCAGCCATGTCTTTGGGTTTTATAGTCATGGTTACACCCTGGACTATTCAGGAAGTTGTTGTGGCATGTACCGGATCCAAGGTTTGTATTATTTTTTATTGCATCAAGTAGTTGTTTCAAATGGGTTTAGAATAAACCAAATGCAACTAAAAGTCGACAATTGTAGAAAAAAAAAAAAAAAAAAAAAAAAAAAAATGGCGGCAGATTAAGGGTTGAAATATGGAGGACTAATTTATCTTATAGTAAGGTATAATTGGTGCGAATTTCAGGTCAATCGGTGAAATAGTCCCGAAATTATTTAGTGTTATATTTTCAAATGCTAGGAATCAGTGGTTAGGTTTCCTATTATCATGTAGACTGTAGACTAAGCGATAAAATTAAACACCTTAATACTTTCGTTTCCAAAGCCATCATAGAAAAGAATCAGCACTCGCAGTTAAGAGCTTTATGCAATCCTCAATTTGTTTAATTACAAAAATCCACCATTTTATTATTAGGCAAGGTAAATTACTAATTAAAAATAAAACAAATATTCTTGATCTACCCTCAAACGTTTATATTTTAAAATAAGTAAAAAAAGCAAACGCGGGGTACCTCGGAACTTTTCCTCGTTAAATGTAACCAAATCTTTTGTTGAAATATAGAGTAATATTTTTCATCTTACAGAGAGGTACCTATAATTTTGGTGCGATTTTTAACCTCAATAGAATGGGCGAAATAGTTCCGGATTTATTTAGATAGTTTTTAATTAGTTGTTTTACCGTGCCTAATAATAATGAAATAGAGGATTTTTTGCATTTTCAAAATGGCGGCAGATATCAAAACGAAATTCAGCAGAATTTATTTGTTTCATAAAGATACAATTGGTGCAATTTGCAATTGCAAGATGTGCAATTGCGTAAACGAAAAATTATTCGGCTTTTTGAAAATTTGGTTGACTCAGAAAAATGGGTTAATGATGTTACAAATGTATGTTTCTTGGGGCAGCACAACGACAAATAATGACTGATTTTTGTACAAGTTTTAACTAGCTTAAAAACTCCAGAAAAGACACAGACATCCATCCAGCTTAAAACCACTCAAATCGTCTTAAAAACACCCTCCTCTACTCCTCTAGGAAAAGAAAAGTAAAAACTTCGAAAAATTTAATATAATTGTTTATCTGGATAATATTAAAAACGTGTTCATATTTGTACGTCATAAAAAACACTCCAACAACATAAATAATTAAATGACCGATAAGAAGTAATAAACACAAAACTGATGTGATTTGCCAATGAAGTCAATAAAAAAGCTGAGAAACAACAACTTCTCTGTGCACCAACCCGAAGTAAAAGATGACAAACCAATGTAAGGAACAAACAACCACTGCAAAAGTTTTAATGATGCAATAAATATTATCGAAAATACATGAGGCGACAGAAACATAAGAGATAAGATTACTTATTCGATAAAGTAAATAGAGTCAGAGAGATTTTTAAAACTCTGCTAAAATTGAAATGCAATAAAAATCTCTCATTGCGTCCGTTTTTAACATACCGTTCTTTTTTGCCATCGCTTAGTATCAGTTGCCTTGATACAGGTATGTGAAAATTTGCAATTGTTCTTCGGGCCTATCTGAGGTAAAAGACAATAATAAACCTCAGTACGGACATTACAGTACATCACTACTTTATTCACTAGAGAGATGATATCCACATCTTCACTAGAGGGATGATATCTATTATCTTGACCTCTCAAGTGTAAAGGAAGGATGAAGATGATGAATGATTACCAATGTTCTAAAAATAAATAATTGCGACAAAATTCAAACAAGAACCCGCTTAATGGATCTAAACTTAAAAAAAAATGCAAACCGCTAGTAGAGTTGTCTGGACAATTTTCCTGTTTTTGATAAATAATTTTTTTCTTGTGTCCTCTTGAACTTTTTGATTAAATTTTGATTAAAATGTGGGGGTTTTTAAGGGTGGGGGATTCACTCAGGATAGCCAAAAACCATGGAATTGGATGCACATACACAAAAATCTCCATAAATAATACTTTTTTATACACAAATGTGATATTCCTTCGTCCCAAAGCATTGGAATGAATATCCCTTTGTCTTATTAGGCAGTTAGACTAAGGAATATAAACTCTCCGGTAAATTTCCTTTGTCTAATTAACTACTACGATAAAGGGATTTTTAGTCTAATGCACATTGGGACAAAGGAATATCACACTTTTGTACATAAAAGTGTGATATTCCTTTGTCCCAAAGCACATTGGCTGAATATCCCTTTGTCTAAATTGTTAGTTAGACTAAGGGATATAAACTCTTCTTAATTTATTCCTTTGTCTAAATAACTACTACGATAAAGGGATATTTAGTCTAATGTAGATTGGGACAAAGGAATATCACACTTTTGTATAAAAAAAGTGTGTATTCGGTTGTCGAAAGTTTATTATTATATGAAATTATTGCCAATATGGTACCAGGTTAAAAGTTGTTAAATTGTAAAAAGGAACAGTTTAAAAAAACCCCGAAGTCAATCAGACAATTATAAATAAGTGGGTGTTCAAGTGTATATTTACCGTAAGGACTGATTTTTCTGCAGTTTCAACTCTAAGTAAAATACCCTGGGCGCTACCATGATAACACACTTACAGACGTCATGCTGAAAATCACTCAGGAGGTCTTAAAATACGGATAATTCATTTGAAATCTCGAAAAAAAAAAAAAATGTTGTGTGAAAACAATACTTTTCCATAGGTCAGAAAAAGTAAAAATAATTATTTTAACTTGATAAATAGTTAATATCATTTATAATGATTTAAGAGCCAAATAAACTTAAAGCAATGCTAAAATTTCACAAAAGTAAAGAGTTCACTCAACTGATGGTTTGCCTTTAGTATTTTATTTACAATATAATTTTCTAGTTATTAGTATTAAACCGTTTTTAATCTTAATAATAAGACTTAAAAATAAGATCTCATTAGGTCATGGATTTATAAAACCAATTCACTTTTATTTAATTCAATTTACTTCTTTTCTCTACACTAACTATTTCCAACACCTTTTCTTTTGGACTTGCCAAGACTATACGGGTCCAGTTTCTCTTTTCCTCTCAGCCTGGCAACATCTTTTAATCCGGTCGGAACCAAGTTGTAGAGGAAGTAAACGAAGGAAGTTTGCAAGAGTAACACAGTAGAAAAGATAACAGGAAGGAATCTGAGCGTAACCACCTCTAAGGAAGAGTTTTAGTTGCAATCGACCGTACTGCCCTAAGCTTTAAGAGTAATAGGAACTTATTTTTTATTGCTTCCTTTCTCCTTCTATCGAAGGAAGTTTAAAGGTGGGGGCCCTAGGTGGTACATCGTTTTAGTTATTATTAGTTGGAAGATATATTTCTGAAAGTGGTCTTATATTCCATATTACTGAAGATGAAAATTACTGGGATAAAAATACGAAATAAAATTAATATAAGCTTCGCGTAGAATTGATAAGCTAATATTTTCAATAATTTCACTTGAATCTCTAATACCGCTAAACCTTGAATAACAAATTATGCCACTGAACTTGCTTTAACGATGCAATTGTTCGCTAAGAAAGTATTTTGAGATTATCTATTTTATTTAAGATGGCGGCCGTGTTGGTGATCTTTTTGTGATTTTGTGATTATCTTTCAAAGTATTTAGGCTAATTTGAAAATAGTTTACTTCCTAATGGGATTTTGCCATTTAATTTTTAATTTAAGATGGCGGGCATATACATTATTAGAACCTAAGTCTCCTTAATCTTCCACTCATCACTTAATCTCGGAAATTGTAAACGCTAGAATCGTAAACGTTATATGCTATTTACGATAGCAAATAACGATAATAATATAAGGAGTGATACCTTTGATTAAATATTTATACATCCAATGAGCAAGGCTTTGTACATACTATTTTAATAAAAGATGTTGGGGGAGGGAAAAGAGGATGATAACCAAGTTAATTGAGTAGCATTAATAAAACATTTTAAAGTAAAAAGGCTAAATAAAAATATTTAGTCTTTAGTATTAGGCTGAATTCTATTGTATTTGTTAATAAATCGGGTATAAATCAACTTAGAATTTTTATCTCTTCGAAACTTATTAAATTTTATTGTATCTGTTAACAGATGCCAAGTTTACTGGATTTTTTGGTCACCTGGTCAGCTTTAAGTAACAGCTTCTGGAACCCCTTTCTATATTGGCTGTTAAATAGCAACTTCAGACGAATCTGCAGGGAACTTTTTGTTTCTAAGGTAATAATATTTTACCAATAATATTTCTATTTTATTGCAGGGGAGGGCCCAAGGGGCCTTGCCGACCTTTAATAGGACTGTCATACTTTTAAAACCCTTTTATTTCTGATGAATGCAGCGCCCGAAATCATTATATTTGCTGGTTTGGGCTATTTCTGTTTCTATTTATGCAACCCCCATTTGCTTTTCATCGACCAACTTTTATAACAATTTTTTAAGTATTTTCAATATTTACTCTTTTGGTGTTCATAGTCAGGATAACCTTAAACCTCCTTTTTCTTTAATTCAATAATGTTTTAAATATTTATTTAATCATTTTCATAAATTTTAAAAACCGATACAACCCAATAATAAGGGGAAAATATTACTTCAATCAGTGGAGCATACATGGGAGGGGAGCTCTAATTACATTTAGAGTGCGTAAACTGGACCAGCTCGAGTTGGCCCGGATTTTTACGGATAGAATTAATGCAGAGGTGAATTTGGATACAGATACTAGACCCGCCTGAATCTACCCAGCTTTGTGCTGTTAGAATTAAATTAGTATGCTTACAGTAGACCTGCCCGGATTTTTGCCGATAGGATTACATGCGTATGCGTACTTCAAATTAAAGTTCACACACAAAGCTAGCTCGAGCTAGCCAGGAACCGTAAAACAGGTAAAAGAAGGAAGGGGATGCGAATTTTATCTGAAAATTCCACGGCAATTGTGCGGCGTCGTAAGATTTTCGGGCCGACCCGAACCCGGTGTGTAGGACCGGTGTGCCAAACCTATTAATATTAAGTGCTGCGGTAGTGTATGATTTCCGGGCCGAGCTGAAAGTGAGTCCTCTTGATACATATTTAAAAATCGTATAGTTTACTGAACTACTTTTTAAGTTTTTACTTTTCAGACAAGGTTTGTACTGATCACTACAAGTGAATGAAAACCCAATACATAGATCGAAAAGTTTATTATATATTTCAGATTATAAACAGTTTGACAAGTAATTTTTATAAGCGTGAATTTTTTATTTCCATTATTTTATCAGAAACAGACACAAATAGGCTTAAAGAAAAATTAGATCAAATAGACTGAACAATATTGTATACATAGACAAACGTACAACTGGCAACACAGTTACTAATAAACACTATACAAAGATCTATACAAAAATGTACAAACAAAAAAACAGTTCACATAACATGCAAGAACAAACGATTAAAGCCTTGGATCACGAGCTGTTTGGTGAACTCAGTCAGAATGCGCGATGAAATGAGGAAAACTTTTGAAAAACAACCGTTTAACATAAAATTAAAAGAAAAGTACATAAAATACAAAAATTTATTGACAAAACTAATTCAAAAAACAAAAAATAATTTTTTTTTTCAGATAAGTTACCAAAAACTTCTACAGATTCAGCTCAAATTTAGAAAACTGTCAATGAATGTCTTAATAAGAAAAAATACTCACAAAATTCAATAACACAACTAAAATGTAATAATGTAGAGAAATCGTAAATGAACTAAATAAATACTTTGGAAAAGTGGGAGAAGATTTAGCAAAAGAAATAGTGTCGAATCAAAAAAATTATCCACAAAATTATAATATGCCTGTAAATTTTAATAGAAATAGTTTTAATGCATTCACTACAGTGACAGAGGAGGAGATTGGAAAATACATTGTAGAACTCAAAACAGACACAGCTCCTGGAGTAGATGGAATAAAAGCACAATATTTAAAGAATTCTACGGGCAATTTAATAAAACCTATAACATTTATATGTAATCTTTCTCTTAAACAAGGTGTATTTCCAGACATACTGACACGTACTATAGTAACGCCATTACATAAACAAGGTGACAAGACAGACCCTGCCAACTACAGACCCATATCAATAGTATCAAATATATCTAAAATAATAGAGAAATGTGTTAAAAATAGACCTGTTGACTATTTACAAACTCATCACATCATCTCACCAAAACAGTATGGATATATTAAAAACAAGAATACTGCAGACGCTGTGTATAAACTGACTCAACTCATTACTGATGACTTAGACGTGGGGAATAAAAGTATAGCTGTATTTATAGACTTAAAAAAAGCATTCGACACCAGTGTCACATGATTTATTATTAAAAAAACTTTAAGCTTTAGGTATACGGGGCACGTGCCACAAATTGTTTACAAGTTACCTACAGAACAGAAAACATCAAATTAAACTTAATGGACTTATTAGTGAACTTACTGATGTAACTTTTGGAACACCACAAGGGACAGTGACTGCATCATGGATTTTTCTAACCTACATCAATGACTTACTAGAACTAACAGACACCTACTCTGATATTATATCTTTTGTTGACGACATACTCTTATACTTTAGGGGTGAAACATGGGAAGAGGTCTTAGAAAAAGCAGAAATAGGAATCTCAAGAGTAAAAGCATGGTTTGACTGTAACTTACTGACTTTGAACTTGACAAAAACTAAATACATGTGTTTCTCACATGACATACGAGGACAGCCACTAGATTTTAGAAATTTGAAAATACATGACACTGACTGTAAAACCATATTAACATACAATTTACTTTCAATTACTGGTCGTACTGTAAGTGATAATACAAAACAATTAGACAATTGCTCATGTAACACGACAGAATAAGAGTTATAATAGACTGTCACTTGAACTGGAAAGAACAGATTGACTGGGTACTTAAAAGAGTAAGAATGACAATACATACTTTCATTACAGTAAGACAGTTCGCTAAAAAATCTGTTTTAAAACTACTTTACCATGCTTTTACAGAATCTATTTTAAATTATTGTTTAATAGCGTGGGGAAGATCTGCTCAATCTGATCTAGAACAAGTAAGAATAATTCAAAAACGAATTATAAAAATATGTTTAAAAAAACCAAGAGTATATCCTTCAGTTTTGACCTTTGATGAATTCAATGTTTTACCTCTAGATTTATTATATAAAAATGCAATTTTACTTAATTTCTTCCAAAACCAGACAAGACTGACTGTACAACATAATTATAAAACAAGATCACAAACTTCTGGATATGTACCCACACCTTGTTGTCGAACAGAGAGAAAACAAAGACATCCGTCTTATTTAGGGCCTGTTTTCTACAATCTCCTACCAAAATCACTTAAAAATATTGATAATTTCAAACAATTTAAAAAAGAGGTTAAAAAATATTTCTATACCTTAATTAAAAAATAGTATAGTGTCTTTCTTTTAATTTTTTAATTTTTTTTATGATAACATGTTTCTTATGATTAAACACAGTAAATTTGCTAATAATATAAAACTCGAGACAGGGCCCTCGCTCTAAGTGCTTTGACACTTACTGAGGGTCCTCACCAATTACTTAATATTATAACTAATGAATATCACCAGTATGACAACTAATTTTACTGAACTTATCACAAATTGTTTACTTTGTTATTTATACTTTTATATTTTATTAATTTATTTATTTTTGTATCATTTTATGTTTTGGTGGAAATAAATAAATAAAAACTTCATTGCCCGTCGAATGGGGGGGGGGGGGGGGGGGTAAAAATTTACTTTATTTTAAGGAGCCATGGCAAAAAATAAAAAAATAATTATACCCCGACTCTGGATTTTCAAAACAATTTTGAGTTGGTAATGTAAAAATCGGTTAGGAACCTTAAAAATCGCTTGACCAAACATTGGCTATGGGCAGTTTTAAACCACTCCTTAAGGGTGAAAATCGGCCTTAAAGGGCAAAAAAGAGTGTTTTTAGGGTTTCGTTGGTAAAACCAAAAAAAAGAAACCCTTATAGTTTCGTTCCTGTGTCCGTCTGTCACTCTGTACGGTTCCAATAACTTTTGAACCAAAAAAGATAAAAACGTGAAACTTTCCAGTATAAAAAATCGTTTTGACGCGCACACAGGAAAAATATAGCGAACTCAATATTATCAGCTGTTCAAATTCAAAATGGCGGATAATTCACGTCGCGAAAAAAATATATTTTTTTAAAATTTTGAGTGGGGTATCAAATGAAAGGTATTGAAGAGTAGAATAGAAATATATATACCACTTAGAGATAGTGGTTATTTTCAGCGCCATTTTGTCAAAAAACCTCGAAATTTTGCGTGTCCCCCCCCCCCCTAAAATCGTATTTCCGCTGTTACTAAAAATATAGAAAAATATGCAAAATGTGTGGTCTGCTGGGCCATAGAAAAAATAAGATTAGCAATTTGATCTGAGCAACTGGAAATCCAAGATGGCGGATAATTCATGTCACTCGAGAAAAAATATTTTTTTATAATTTTAATCAAATGAAAGGTATTGAAGAGTAGATTACAAATATATATACCACTTATGGATAGTGTTTAATTTTCTGCGCCATTTTGTCAAAAAAACTTTTCTCTCCCCCCCCCTCCCCCCTTCTAATTTTGTGTTTACAATACCAACGAAACCCTTTTTACGTGAGACTGCACGCCTTACCAATTTATTTTATTTTTGTATTGATGGGTGTGTTTGTCTTAGAGACATGCAGTTTTCTGGAAATTGTTAAGGTTATAGTGTTTTTTTAAGGATAAATTCTATCTGCCGGGAAATTTTCCGGGAAATAGGTTTATTTTCAACGGGAAATCGTCTACGGTCAAAAAGGGCGATTTTTTAACACGTTTTTACGCATAACTTTTGAAATAGTTGAAATTTTTTTTTTTTTTTCAAGGCTTTTGTAGATCCCGCAGAGATCCATAGTCGGTAACGAGAACTTTTTTTTTACGTGCACCCCTGCTTAGGGGCGACATCGGGAATTGTTTTTTTTTTTTCACCGATCAGAAAACCGGAGATATTTGGTACGGGGTGTTGTATATCGTTGGAACGCTCTTGGAAAGAGTACAAAAGTGATGCAAAAACATTTTTAAAATTTTCACGTTTCAGGCCCTTAAAAGCGAAAAAACACTTTTAACCACTTTTTTCCAAACGTTTTTCTACATGGTTCACATATCTCCTCCTAGGGCATTAATACGACGCTATTCGGCTTTTGAGCCCTAAAAGCCTATGAAATAGTATAGTACCTTCGAGGCGGGGAAGGCGAGTACCTCGACGAAAAACACACGAATATCGTGTTTTTCCGAAATTTCGACTTTGACCTTCTGTACCGTTCGCAATTGTATAATCAAACAGGATTCAAAAGATATATTAATTATATTGTTTTAATTATTATTTACACAGCGCCAACTTCTAGACGGATAAGGTGCACGAAGCGCACCGATCCGGCTACTACATTGATTTCAGATATTCATATAATATGTTAAAAATATATTCCATTATTACTTTAATATCTTGAAGCGCTTTGTTCTATTTAAAACGTAGTTTTACCGAAAAGAAAAATTGTCACAATTAGAGTTACACTTTGTACAAGTATATACAGGAAGGGTTAGTAAAAATTATCTATAAAAATCCCGTCAAGCACTTGCCAGCAAGTTACTAAAAGGGTTTCTTCGGTCATAAGAATTCATAAGTACATTATTATTATTTATTTTTAACAAAAATATGTACATATAAAAATTCACTATTAAGAAACAAGGTGTACATATATTATCCATTACTATCTTCGGTAGTATGCACTAATTTGGTTATGTTAGGGGTAAAATGGCCGCTATTTTGGAAACACGATATATTTTTGTAAACAAAATTTAAATACCTTTAAAATGATACCCAACTTCGAATTTTCGAATAAAAAAAAGAGTTACGCCCCCTAAAAATTTTAAAATTTGACGTTTTATATCAACTCCCGGAAATTTAATTGGACCACAGAGATATATATTTATGTATTTTTGCCCTTTTTTAGGACCTATCCTTATGGGGTAGTGCAGGGGGGGGGGGGGGGGGGGCTACATTTTGGGTTTGTTTTAATTTTTTGTGGGGAGAAAATGGCTGCCATTTTGAAAACGCGATATATATTTGTAATCTACATTTCAATACCTTTGAAATGATACCCAACATGAAAATTACAAAAAATATAAAATATTGCGATCTATTCGCAATAGATCGCAGATTGCAGAAATTTGGAGTGTTTAAGTCCGCAATAGTTTTTCTGTTTTTGGGCAAAAAAGTTTAACTTGTATACTAAATTTCAAGACTATAGCTTCAGTAGGTCGGGAGATATACTCCAAGATGCGACGGACGGACGGACGAACTACCAAAAGCATAAGGGTTTCTAGGACGACCTCGAAACCCTAAAAAACATTAATTATGACTTTCTCTAAACCTAAATAAGTGTAAGATTTTTGATTGCTTCAGGGTATGGAGACTGAATCGATAAACCTAAAATTAATAATGAAAACGTAACCTTATTATAATCAGTCTGATAGAGAGCCTCCACTTAGTTCCTTCCTCAATTTTCTCCTAAAATGTTAACTTGAGAAGGCAATGCCTTCATTTTCCATTTCCTGGAAATCTAAATCAATACCAGTAACTAGCAGTTTAAGGTAGAACTGAAGTAAGAATACATAAAAGTATGACCCCGAATGACTAACTTTTATTAACTTAAACTCATGTTGTTTTCTCTATTATAAACGCATTATCACTTTTATAACGATTATATCACTTCTTAGCGGTGTCGCTGTTGCTTTTACCACAAAATTGTGTTAGAAAATAGACTGCCAATTACTGTGGCACATAGCTTCCTCGCATCCTAATCACGTACTTTATTGATTTTATGCTTTTACAAACCATTATTGTCTAAAAAAAAAAAAAAAGGTGGTAATTTTTTAAAATGTTACCCCCTCAAAACTAGAAATAACACAAAATAGAACGTAACAAAATTTAATCTACTATTCAAGAGCTATTCAACGATATACATCATATTATAAAAGATTAACTTTGACATTTGTACACCTGTACTTTGAGGTACCAAAATTATATTTTTAAAAAACGTATTTTTTGTTTAAAAGTTTAAAAAGGGCATTAATTAAACTAATGAATAAATATAAATAAGAAACCTAATAACAAAAAAAATATTTAAACCCTTTAACCTACAACAAAATTAAAAATTGGTACAAAAGTACGTGTACAATTTTTTAAAAAAACTAAACCAATAAAATAGCTTTAATGTACCTATATCAAGGCTATTCAAACGATATACGACACAATATTAAAAACCAAAAAAAAGTGGTCACGTGACACGGCACACGGGAAAAAGTTTACTCTCAAGTTCTCAGCAAATAGGATGAACTAATTGAAATAAAATATACTCAATTTAAAGAGCATTAGTTGTAAAGATTCAATCGGCCTCAATCAGAAATGAAATCGGTCAACTATTATAGAAACTATGGCCATTATAAGACAAAAAGGAAAAAATACCAAAGTTATCACCATCTAAGGTACAACCGATGATGATACGACAAAAAGTCATAAGACCAAGGTTGTAGATCTTTTAAAATCAGTTACCGCTAGGTGCTATCCGTTTTCCAATACGACTTACCGTTTAGCCGCAATAAGTCCCCAATACAGCTTAAAAATCAAGTCGGCCATTTTTATTTTTTAAAGGGGGAAGGAGGGGGAAAAGTGAACTTTGTATAATTATTAATAAACAGCTTGGTTTTCCGGTGAAATCCGCGTCACGGAGGGGAAGAAGTCCGATGTTTCGCTTCCACTACTGGAAGCATCTTCAGGGGTGTGGTGCATCGTGATGTTCGTTCTAGGTATAATCTACGTTCCAGAAAGCAACTATAAATACGCCGTCCTTCTCTCCAGTCGTCAGTATGTCTTGTTGTTGCTTCAAGTAAACATCACGATGCACCACACCCCTGAAGATGCTTCCAGTAGTGGTAGCGAAACGTCGGACTTCTTCCCCTTCGTGACGCGGATTTCACCGGAAAACCAAGCTGTTAATTACGAGTCTACCCGCGGAAGCCTACGCACCAAGGTTGTATAATTATTTTGGTTCACAATATGGACGTTGCGCGTCGAATAGCGCTAACCACAAGTCTCTAGCTCTTCTGGAAGTGGGTAAACATTCATATCAGTCAGTGAGTCAGTTAGCCATGCGGCTTTATAGTACATAGACATTAATTTAGCACGATTTAAAGTGCACAGACGGTTGAAATTAGGCAGGTGCTATCTGCAGGCTACTTTCGACAAACCATAAAAATTTCATAAAAATCAGAAGATTACTTTTGAAAATATAGCTGTAAATAAATGTGTTTGCAAGTATGTGGAAGATGAACAAATAAGCGCAGAAGGTTGAAAATTTATATGGGACCAACAATGGGCTAAGTATTACCTACTAACTAAATTTCATTAAAATCGGACCAGTAGTTTTTAAGATATGTTGGTTCGCAAACATTGAGCGACAGACACTACCAAAAATGTTCCTTGATGTCTGAAACGGATTTCTGTCTTGGAATTTTTGAAATCGGAGATATAAAATATTTTCGTTCTTCAGAACGATCACATAGCTTCCGTTACCTTCGGTAAGCTAGGAAGCAAAAAAATTTTTCATCGAATAGGTAATGTTAGAATCTTTTCCCGTCCTAAAATTACAATTTTACATTTGGAGCTCACGCTTACGCGAGAGTTACGAGCGAACTCTTCGACGGATAACGCTGTCCAACGAACCGAGACTAAGGATTAGTTATCGTCGGACACGGTTACTGGACTGGTTACCGGACAAAGGTTACTGTGGTGAACTACTTGAAAAGGTTACAAGGCGTGGCACTATCATTGAAGCGAGCTTATAGTAATAAATATATATTGAAAAAATAGGTAATCATGATGACTTAATAGTTGAATAGTATAACTGTAATAGAGAGTTTCGTGGTGAGGGAGCCACCTTGCATTCTTACTATTCCACTAACTAAACTCTTCAAGCTTCTCCTTTACAACTATTACAAAATGTATCACTTCACAGCACAAAAACTTCTGCTTGTATCAAGTTATCATGCTTGTTTCAATTGTACTTTAGACTATGTATATGGAGTTTTATACAAATCCTTACGTTAGACCGTAAGAGATGGGTAAAAGAGTTGTTTCCGCTATTTTAAACGGTTAGGTCCGATCTTTAATATTTCATAGCAGTGCCGATGTAGTTTTTACTAAAAAAAAAAGTCCATCTCATCAAATAGGTGATGATAGAATCTTTTACCGTCCTCAAATTCCAACTTTACATTTGAAGCTCACGTTTGCGGCAGCGTTGTCCGCGAACTCAAGGTCAGATAAAGCGGTTCAACGAACTTAGCCAGAGCATTAGTAAAAAGAACATGTATACCAAAATTCAACTAAATCGGTCAACTTTTACAACTCAAGTTATCGTCGAACACGTAAACGCTACTGACAGACAGACAGACAGGATGCATATTTTGATGAATGTAAGAAGCTCGCTTCAATTAAATATGGACAATTACTGTAATGAACATCAGCTATATTGTGAAAAAAAAAAAAAAAAAAAAAATCCGCACATAAAGTGGTAGCACAGTATTTCAATTCTGCTAAATGATGCTAGTAAATTATTTATTTTGCGAGTACTACAATAATATATCATCGTGATTTTCTAAAACCAAAGAGCTTGGAAGGCAATAAAACTATACTAAAAGGATCTACTCTCCATTTGCTTTTACCCTTCCAGGGCGTATTTTGGCCATTTGCCCATTGGCTCGGCAATCCTCGGTTACATTCGCAACTAATCGGGAATTCTCCTCTCCCCACCACCCCCTTTAGTTTAATATTTATGAAAGCTAGAAGGACCTTGCCTTTTCTTCGACTACGAAATACACAAAAGACCCAGGAAATGAAGTGACTGTGTAGCATTAAATTAGCATTAGCAATTAAATTAACAATAAAAAAACAAATGAGAAATAAGAATAAATAATATAATTTTATAACAAAATCAGATACATAGAATAAATAAGGGCTAATCTGCAGTTATCCATACAGTCGAGAATCGCTTGGCGGCCCAATTTCGCACTTAAGAGATTATATACCTTTGTCAAAAGAATTCATTTTTAAGAGGTGTTCATTTTTTTCCTAGGTGGCTGGATAACTGTAGATTTACCTAAATAAGATAGCTATAGTTAAAGCAAGCTTCCTACATTTAACAACACGTGCACCATGTCTGTCAGTGACGTTTATATGTCCGACGATAACTTGAGTAAAAGTTGACCGACTTGGTAGGAATTTGGTATACATGTTCCTTTTGCCAATGCTCTTGCTAATTTCGTTTGCCAGCATTACCAGTCCGAGAATTCACGCGCAACACTCGCGTAAACTTGAGCTCCAAATATAAAATTAAAATTTTGGACGAGAAAAGATTAATTTTTTTGTAAAACGCGACACCGCTATAAAGCGATAAAGATTGACCTAAACGTTTAAAAAAGAAAAAACTAAGTTTTTACCAACACCACGTTCTATCGGATCGATTTTAATAAAACTTACACAGTCTAAAATACTGTTGAAAAGGTATAACATTTCAACTTAATATAAGCAGAAGTTTTTGTGTTGTTAAAGTGATACATTTATAATAAAACACAGTTGAAACGTGGCCTTAGTTATAGAGTAGTTTGGGAAGGCTACAGAGGCACCGTTGTCCTACCTTCTTTTCTTCATTTCATCTTAAACTATGTATGACTTTCATCATGATTAACTAACTATGTATTTTCTTAATATACATTCAATACTTATCGCAATACTCTCGTATCAATCATAGATGAGCTACGCGATGTCAAGTAAATTTAGATTTCTGATCAAAGTCTCGAACCATTAATTAAAATATTTAAAAAATGTCTGCTAATTAGAATGACAAGTGACAAGTAGTTTAAATTTCATCGAAGAAATTTAATTAAATTAACATCAATCAATTAAATTGGCCAATCAATAAATTTAACGTTAAATATAGTGTTACTTATTTAAGACACAAGAAAGTTAACTATAATTGAACATATAATCATTGAACACGTCAGACAGATAACTATAAATAATACAATGACAATGACACATTGTCACCAAATCCCTCCTGCAGCCAGTTCATGAGTCTCACCAAGACAGCATCCTCTTTCTGAGCTTTCCCCAGTTCCTTCGGGTCTCCACCAACACCTTCCGCCTGGGAAATATGGGTCAAAAAGATATTAGCAGGTTCCTCTTCTCTGGAAGAGGAATCATCTGTTCCGTTTCCTCTCTCTTCCCTATCACACTGCTTACATCCTTCGCAAGGTCTGCAAGACAGGAAATCTGCATTTCCATGTTGCCTCCCTGCTCTGTACTGAACTTCGAAATCATAGTCCTAAATTCTTTCCAGCCACCTTGCAACCTTGCCTTCTGGGTTCTTAAAATTTAAGAGCCACTGCAATTAAGCATGATCAGACCTGATTATAAACCGTCTTTCTATTAGGTAATGTTTAAACTGAACCAGAGACTTAACTATTGCCAGAAGTTCACGCCGTGTTACGCAATAGTTGCGTTCACATTTACTCAATGATTTGCTAAAAGCGAGAACAACCTCATTTCCTTCTTGTTCTTGCGATAAAACTGCTCCAATTGCACTTCCACTGGCATCTGTGTCCAAAATAAACACTCCTGTTTCCTTGGGGAACCCTAGGATTGGGCTTAAAGTTTAATATTTTCAAATGCCCTTTGAAATTCAGAATTCCAAGTAAAAGGGCGTTCTTTAACCTGATGTAATGGAGCGAAAACTGCAGCAAAATATTTAATGAACCGCCTATAGTAGGAACAAAGGCCCAAAAAGCTCAAGACCTCAGACATCTTCGTAGGCTGTGGCCACTTGCTGATAGCTTCAATTTTCGCTGCATCAACTTTTATCCCTGCCACAGAAACTACATGCCCTAAGTAAGCAACTTCACGTTTTAATAAACAACACTTTTTGGCATTTAGTTTCATCCCAGCGGCTCTAATTCGAAGGAATACTTGGCGTAAGTTTCTCAGCTGTTCCTGAAAGGTCTTTCCCATGGCGACGACATCATCGAGGTACACTCTTGCAACCCCGTTCGGAAACCCCTTCAGCACTTGTGTCATGCACCTTACAAATATAGCTGGTGCATTGCATAATCCAAATGGTAGCACCTGGAATTGCCAAACTTCCGATCCTACTGCAAAAGCTGTTTTCTGTCGATCCATGTTCATGACAACTTGCCAGTATCCACTCTTAAGGTCTAATGTGCTGAACCAATTAGACCCTTCCAAATCATCTAAGATGTCATCTATCCTTGGTATTGGTTGGGCGTCCTTCTTGGTAACTGCATTTAATTTCCTGTAGTCTATGCAAAAGCGTGTTGACCATACGATGGCTCAATAATTTTGTTTTCCACCATAGTTTGGATTATCTCGTTGACCTCTTTTTTCTGGCAAACGGAACCCTGCGTGGCTGTTGTTTGATTGGGTGTTTGTCTATTAGGTGGATCTTGTGCTGAGTCAAATGAGTTCTACCAATGTCACTATCATCTCGTGAGAGCACATCCTGGAACTCCATAACCAAGGAATAAACCAGTGTAGCCTCCTCTTTTCTCAGTTGTTTGACTATATCCTCATACACCTGCCTTACAATATATTAAATAGTACTCGTATAACATGCTACAAAATGCTCAGTCAAATATAGAAAAATTTAACGAGAGCCAATTTAAAATTTACTTATTTAAAAAATTGAATTTCAAAAACATCTAACGTCAATAATAATTCATTAAGTAAACAGGGGAGAGCGGGAATAAGCAATTAAATTTAAACGTAAATTCTACATTTTATTATTGATATTTAAAAGTAAGTAAACATGACATTTTGAAAGGAGTGGATAAAGTCTATTATTACTTTTGCATGTCTCTCACTAAAATTTAGTGAGAGACATGCAAAAGTAATAATAATATGTAATATATAATGTATAATAAATAATAATGTAGAAAAAAACAACAACAAATAAACAAGGAAAACCCTACAATATTTTTGTATGGAAGAATTGATATCGAAAAGTCTAAGTAAATATTCAAGGGAATGGTTGAAATTTATACTGAGTACTTGGCCTAGGGAAATAGGGACACGTTTTAGATTTTATTATACGTATTCAAAGCTACATTTCCAGTACCACTCACAACACAGATCAATAAAGGAAATCCAAACTCTATTCTACCTTTAAATTTAAAAATATTAATCCAAGAATACTACTTTGGTAACGTGGATTTAAGTACAAATGTGTTCTTTAATTTAATTTAATTTATATTATTAATATTTTCGTTATCGATAGAAAAAAAAACTACAACCAATAAATAGTTTCAAAATCACTTTAATTATTTAAAGAGAGTAGCGAGCCACATTTCTGGTTCCGTGAACTAGGATGGTGGTAATTTGAGTGAACTCTGTACTTCTGAGGATGTTCTTATAAATTCATTTCTAGTTCTGAGTCACCACTAAAGAGATGAAAAACTATCTTAATATTTGAGAATAAAACTTGTATATTATATCCTATCCATTACTTTCATTCTGTTATGCTTTTACAACCCATCATGTATAATTTATTTAATTTTCCCCCCTTTCTTTTTCTTAATTACTTTCAACCTTCAGCTCCCTTATATTTATTATGCACAATAAGGCACATATTTTAATTATGTATGCTTTTACATTAAGAACCGGGGACGGAGCGCTCATGGCACTCGAAAGGAAGAGCAAAAACCTTAACAACCCCCTCGATCTTGGGCTCATGTTTCTTCTTTCACCGTCCCCGACACAGGGGCATATCGATGGCACGGTTTAGATTCGGTTTTAGCGAAATCCTTTGTACAGAGATTTGTCTTCTTATATATTAAAGATATATATAATCGAGCAGTGTCCCGACGACGACGGCACCGACTTACTTCGTAATGATTTGTTATTGATAAGTGTGAGTCAGTGCAGTGCGATCTTGATAGAAAGAAAAACGCTTTACCGATTTGGATACCTCGTTCTTTATTGAACTCTTAGTACAACGTACGACTATTCCTAATTAAACATAATCCTAAACTTTAAACCGTAAAAGAATTTTTCCTCTTGTCTAATTTCACAACGCAACTAATTATTCTTGACATTTTTCCCGAACAAGAAAATCCTTTTACCGGTCCATCAAATAAATTAAATCAAAACAATACAAAAAATAAATTAAAATAACTAGGACCGCTACTGCGGCCACAATAAGGCAACCACAATTATTTTTTTAAAAAATAAAGGTTTCTTTGATTCCTTAGTCTTATAATAATAATAACTTATTTAAATAGAGGCCGACAATTTTATCAAAACTAAACATTAATGTTTCATAAATTTCATTTATGCAATCGAGTAGTGCCCCGACGACGATAGATTTGTTATTGCTAAGGCAACCACATTTATTCCAATAAAAATAAAGGTTTGTTTTGATCTGCTGGTCTTCAAATAGATATAATAACTTATCTAAATAGTGGCAGACAATTTTGTCAAAACTAAACATTACAATTATTAACATTAGGTACATTTTTGATTTGTTATGTATTGAAAGCTGTCACATTTTGATAATGATAAGTAAACAAACAATGCGCTTTCTTATTACACTGAGCCAACTGTCCCGTGTTTTTGTTTATTTTAGGTAACCAGTATAATTTTTCTGCATCTGCACTTCTTTACTTATATAGGAACAAAGAAAAACCTTAACAACCCCCTCGATCTTGGGCTTTTTTAGTCTTGTGCCTGTCTGTCTGTCGCTCAATTTTTGCAAACCATTATATCTTAGTAACTATTTGCCCTATTTTGGTAAATAATATGGATGGTAGGCCATAATTAGCTCATTGTTTTTCCCATATAAGTTTCTCTTCCACATGTACACAAACATAAATTTAATTGTCAAAAGTAGCCAACCGTCGAATTGTAGAAAAATGGCTACTGATTAATTTGAATCACCTGCACATATTAAATATTGCCAAATGTACTTTTATCATATTTGAAAAAAAAAACTTTATTATAATTTTTTTTTTTTTTTTTTTATTATAATTTTATACTATTACTATGTTTTTAAAAAAAGGTGGGAAAAAATTTAATAAATTAGACAAAATTGGGTTTTAAAAGCTTAAGATCAATAAAATAAGTATAGGATACGGGGGAGCTACATGCCACACTCATCTGCAGACTATTTTACATGAATAAAAGTTTCAATTTAGCAAAATTTAAAGACCCTTGAAGACCTTCAAGGGTCATGCAGTGGCGTAACTATGGGGTCAGGGGGGCCCATTCAATTCTGAACGCAAATCCTTTCTTTTTTGCTCATCAATTCTCTTTTGCGAGGGGCCCCCCTAAAAGTTCTTGCAAGGGGGGGGGGGGGGGGGCAATGCCCTAGCTAACGCCACTGCGGCCATGTCCCACCCTGTATAATGGACAATGTGATTTTCATGATTCTGGAGTACGAAATTAGTTAGTAGACTTAAAATCAAGTTAGTGCTAGTTAGTCACGTAATAGGCTGGTTAGTCAAATATTACTCCAAATCAAAGTGGTCACCTATTAAGTGACAGACTACCATATAAATCAGAGCGTCACGGAGAGGAATCAAACCCACGATCGTGTACCGCTCATGATTCAGTGATGGCTGAGCAGACGTGGTAAGTAATTTAATCCACGCTGGCTCCCTTGTTTTTCCCAAACAAGGCTATTCTATGTATTCAACAGGCAGTGCTGTGGCATCTTGTGTCATAATATCAAAAAGATTTGATCTTGACATTATATGACTCAGCATTGTAGTGCCATGTCATCTACTGTTCAAACGACGACACCAGGTGCCACTAATGCCCTGACATTGTTTGAGATTAGTGCCACCGTGTGAACGAGGCTTATTCAACAAAATTATGTCGCCAAGCGATTTTCAATTCTATTGATCACATTCCTTTACATTATTTTTAATGATTTTATCTCTGGTGTATGCTTTCAAGCTTAATTAATTATTATTAGTTGTCAAAGTCCTAATATAACTCCTAACAACCATCATCCTAATCCGACAACTCATGCAAAACCTAAAAGTATTGATTGGTCAGGTATAATTTCTTTATACCGGACATGGCGGTGTATACAGTGCACCAAGACAAATAAACGTGGCAAAACAATGCAGAACAAAGCAATAATCAAAGCAGACTGTTTCGTCCGTTTTAGGGGTCTCTAGTGGTACGGTAAAGTGAGGGTTTATTATTCTCGCATCGTGAATCTGTGATTTACTGATACTTTTTTACTTGTGGCGCACTCAATGCACCATCCCGTGTCTCTAAGGGTTAAGAATATGTGGTCGGCTAAATTCATCTGCGGGACATAGCTTGGCAATAGGCATTTGAAAAAATCAAACCGGTGGAGAGCAGCCATGTGCCGCCTTATATGGTGGACATTGTGATTTTCATGATCCTGAGTACAAAATTAGTTTGTAGACCAAAAATCAAGTTCACGATGGTTTGTAACTTAATAGGTTAGTTATTCAAATAATGCTCCAAATCAAAGAGGTCACCTATCAAATGACAAACTACCATTAACTTGACTTGATTTTTGGTCTACTAACTAAGTTAGTACTCAGGATCATGAAAATCGTATTGTCTACCAAAAAGGGCGTGACATGGCCGCTCTCCACCAGTTTGTTTTTTCAAATGCCTATTGCCAAACTATGTCCCGCAGACGAACTTAGCCGACCACATATTCTTAAAAGGCACCAAAAAATTTACTTATACACAAAATTCTAGCTTGATGTTAGTCAGACACTTTTTTGCACGCTACCTTCCTGGACAAAATGCCTGCATAAAATAAGAAAGCATAACCTAATTTTCAAAATAATAATCCTGTCCTTTTCCTTCAAAATGGTGGTGTTTTCACTGCACAGACCTTCAAAAGAAGCATTCTGTTTGAAATAATTGAATCTGTATAACTAATATTAATATATGTACCTACTTAGAAATAATAAATACCTGTACGCTGGGCACTGGGTATTTTTGTAGGCTATTTTTTTTAGGAATTATGTGAGCTTAACACATCCTATACTCCCTAAATGATATTTATTAAAGCCATTAGAGTATGGAAAATGCTCAGAACCTCTTGAAAAACACTATTTAAATCATTATTTGTCATAAATACCCTCATTTTGGGTATTTTTATTTACCCTACCCGCTGGGTATATACCCAGCCCACATCACTAACCATTCTAACTCCCTGTTATACTTTTCTGAGTTTTTATGCTAAAAGTAACGTAACGTTTTTGACTTATGTTCCATAGCCTAAACATAAAAATGTCAAAATGTTAACCATACAACTTTATTTCCAATTAAGACTTTTAATTTAACCTTGGTTTTTAGACCAACTTCTATGTTAATGATATTAAATTATAGTCTAAACAAGCAAATCTCGAGTGCAATGTGGGTTTAACAAACTCGTGCATTGAAGTTAAATAAAATAAAGCTCCAAATACACATATGTATTGCAGGATTTCGAAGGTATATAAATAATTAATTTTCTATAAAATACAGTAAAACCTGATAATACATCCATCTAGTCAAATTGACCACTTATTTACTTGTCCCAACAGTAATTTTGACTTGTTTGGTGAAGTGACAATTGACCAACTTTGTTTGAAACCATATTATAGGCTAGCTATACTGCCTTGCTAAGCTAAAAAGACCCCATAACATTTTGGCTGCAAATATAGCTTAAAATTATAATTATTTTTGCCATATTATAAGTTTTAGGATCAATTATTGCAATTTTTTAATGGTGCCGAAACTGTATCTCCATCCTAAATATGAGGAAATTAAGTTTTTATAGGTACTTCTTCAGCCATGCCAAAGTCAATTATCTCAAAAGTTTTGAGTCCTGCAGATTAGGTATTTTTGCTTATCACAGCAGTATAGTGACAAGATAAAAAGAAGTAATCAATAATTATTTTTTTTAGAAAAAAAACTTAATATTTTGGACTGTTTATGCTAGTTAAGTTAGGATCAGCTTTCTTTCTTATTACTCCAGATTTGTTTTTAAATAACCACTTATTTTCTAATCACTCTGCCTATACAGATTAGGGCACTTTCTTCAGTCCTGACTAATCATCTTTTTTAAAGCCACTTTTTCCAACTGCCCCTGGCCTTCTTTATCAAGTGTCTTCCCATTTCTACATCTTTCTGGGGCTCCCAATTTTTCTAGATCCTTCCAAGTTCCATTTTACTACCTTTCTCTCAATTGAATCATATTTATTCCTTAGAGTGTGGCAAATTCAACTCCATTTAAATTCACTTACTTGCAATTCAATAGGCTTTTGCTCAATTTTTTTCCCATAGGTTCATTGTGGATCATATATGGCCAAAAAAAAGACCCTCAATATTCTTTGCAAACGATTAATAAGTACTCAAAGCTACTTCTTTATCCATATTGTCATCTTCCATGTTTCGCAACCATATAAGGGAACAGATATTATATGCATGTGCAAAATCAAATCCTAATTCCTTTGGTTTTAGATGCATATTTTCAGCCCAGCCTTGTTTCCTTCTTTAAGCCCATTTAGCTTTATCTGCATATTACCTATTCTCTGTGTGAGGAGGCAGAGGTCATCTGCAAAATCAAGGTCCTCAAGTAGGTCTCTCAGGCCCCCATTATATTTCTCTCTTTCATCCCCTTGATGCTGACCTCATAACTCTATTGAGTACGAGGGTCAACAAAGTGGGGAAGAGTATACGCTCTTGCATTGCGGCCTTACACCTGAATTTACTTTTAAGTGGTCTGATGTTGCACTATTGTGGAGGAATTTGCATTTGTAGCCATTGTAAAATTCTTTGTTAATTTTTATGATCTTAGGAGGAATTTGATGTTCCATGAGTGTGTTCCAGATGAAACTTTAGTTGGAAGAATGAAACACTATCTCTAAGAATTAAAACGTCAGTAATACACAAGGAGTAATGTATTACTCCTTTCCTCCTTATTTCTCTTTACTTTCTTTCTTCATTTTTTATACTGAAACTGCTAAATATTCAATGACAATTAATCAGAAATATGTTTATTATAGGGAGAAGGCAGTTTTCAATTTTGAACTTAAATTATATAATGTATCCCATTATAATGCTGTTTGTATTACTTCATATTTTCTCTCATAAAATATAAATAATATTATTATGTAATACAATAATAGTAATATAATTTATTAAAGCGTTACTAATTATGTGCCATCAAATCTTAAAATTTGTTTATTTCCTTATTTGTGTAAGGTCACTTCAGTGGTCACCCTATGTAGTTAACTAAATAAAAGGGGTACAAAGGAACACCAAGAGTTTTTAAATCATGCAAAAAAAAAAGAATGCATTAATAGTACGGAAAGTAGCATTTTGCATGCGAGTGAGGAGTTTGCATCCGAGCGATAGCGAGGGTGGTAAAACCACACGAGCAATGCAAAATGCCGTTTTCGCACGAGTTGCGTACCGTACTTTATCTACGATTGTTAGATTTAAATAATAAATACAGAAAAAAATAAACTTGCTGTATGTAAGTTCGTATCTCTCTCTTGATAAAGATGACATTAATTCATTAGTTGTATTTTTTGCCGAATTAATTATTTCTGGAGGATTATTATTCTCCACATTTTCGTCAAAGTAACTTGATTCACTCATTGTTTTTCACTAAAAACTCGATAAAACAGTTACTTTAATAAAAGAACAGCAAATTAGTTTTGTTAAATGTAAACAAACTCGTTAATCGTGCTTAAAGCTGAAGAATTCCTCTTCTTTACCGCGCTAGCGTGGTAAAGAAGAGGAATTATTCAGAACTATGATACGCGCATGCGCAATGAATACAAGTATGTAAATAATCACTTTCTACGCATCTAAACAAAGGTATAATAGTCCACAGGCCACCATAAGAAGTGAGTCGCTGATTGATAAAGTTTTCTTACCTTATGGAATCGCTTATTTATGCCGTGTCCACCGATGAATTGGGTATATGGCAACTGGGTGCTGGGCCATTTCTTTTTTGTTGACATACCAAACTTGCCCTTCTGCGGGAATATTGAAAAGAGATAGATAAAGTTTTGATTTTCACAGGATCGTTTAATTAAATTATTTAAAAAACAGTGGTACACATGGCCACCGATAAGAGTGGACCGTTTGGGGTGTCCACCGTCCCAAACATATCGCTCTGTGGGGACGGTGAAAAGAAAACGGCCCACTCGTATCGGTGGCCATGTGTACCACTGTTTTTTAAATAATTTAATTAAATGATCCTGTGAAAATCAAAACTTTATCTATCTCTTTTCAATGTTCCCGCAGAAGGGCAAGTTTGGTATGTCAACAAAAAAGAAATGGCCCAGCACCCAGTTGCCATATACCCAATTCATCGGTGGACACGGCATAAATAAGCGATTTCATAAGGTAAGAAAACTTTATCAATCAGCGACTCACTTCTTATGGTGGCCTGGGGACTATAATGTTTATATTTGGTATCAATTGTAGATAAAATAAATTTTCCAATAACTAAAGAATAGTAGGATCATAGGGATATTTCTTAAACCTTAAGATACCTATAATCATGAACTGTTTCCATTATTTATATTAATTTTAATTCTAGAATTGGCCATGCGTAATTTTTTTTAGCTTATGATGCAACTGGAACAAAAGCTAACAAAATCATAGTTATCTACAAAATATATCGTGAAATAGGGGGTTAGAGTTTAAATAAAAGTATATCTTATGTATTATCTATCTTGTTTAGAAAAAACGCCGTCAGACATATTATGTCAAAGTACTTCTAGTATTTTTTAGACACCCTTTTATCTCTTCCCTTATAGGTTATCCTTGGAAATTTATGGACTGAATGGCTCTTGATTGGAAGGAAAGGAAAAGCTATTAGGAAATTCATATAGATATGTACTATTAATGTCTTAAATTTAATTTAAACCCTCAGTAGAATAATCAACATCATCATAATTGAAGGCAAAACCAAAATTATTGTAGGAGAGCAAAAGTACTTCCTTTCAGAAAGGAATGATTAATTTTACTATCATACTGTTGTACAGTACATACACATTATAATTGATAAAGATACAAGATAACCAAGGAATGGAATGCTTTTAATAAATATCATCATCTGTTCAGAAAAGAGATGTAGGTTTATAACATTAAAAAAGAAGTTATGGGCGTTTAGTGTTCTTTCAGTTTCTAAATATTGATGTGAACCCCAGACATTGACAGAGAGAGTAATAAAGAAGCTGAGAGTGACCCAAAGAGTGGAGAAGAGGAAGTTCAGAATAACCAGGGGAGATAAGACATTAATGGATTAGATAACAAGTAAAAGATACAGGAAAAATCATAGTTGAGAGTTAATCAACATAGGCTCACCATAAATATGAGGACTCAAGACAATAGACAGATAACTGGACAAGGAACAACTGATATCCAAAATAACTGCAAGATAAATGGTATCCAAGAGATAGAAAAAGAAAAAGAGATATTGGGGATGAGGAAATGAAGAATTGATGTGGTGGTGCCAACTGGCTAAGGGAAAGGGTAACCTACGGCAGGATAGAATCAAGAGTCTAGTGTGGCAAGTGGTTACCAAAAAATTAAATGCATTAATTAAATAATAATAATTTGTGGCTCAGCAGCCCCTTGGCCTGCTAAAGGGCTTATACAATTGCATATGTAATGCAAATACATATATCGTTCCATCAGCTGTATAAACTAAATTATTTATTACATAGGTTTATTAAAATTAATAAATATTTGTGCAACTTCAAACCCATAAAGGGGAACCATGGTCGATATAAGATTTGCAAGCATTTTGTTTATTTATTTATTTTTGGAAACTATATCATAGATTAAACATGTGACAAATTATAAAATAATAATTAAATTATTTTACTTACTAAAATGTATTTGTGTACAAGATAGCAATTAAACAATGCTAACATGATTGCACATTAACCATAATGATTAAAGCTTAAAGAGAGAAATTTAATTCACTAATTAAATTTGTCCAAAAATGCCCCCCCCCCCCCCTTGGTAAAACTGATATATTTTCCTCCCAGCTTTATCCACCATGAGTAAACTGATTTGTAGACTTAACTAGCTTGATTTTGAGGTAAAATCCGTGCCAAGACGAGGTTGAATTCCGATGTTTCTCTTCCACTACTGGAAGCATCTTCAGGGGTGTGATGCATCGTGATGATAAACACAGGTATTACTTGTTGTTGCTTAAGTTAATATCATGATACACCACACCCCTGAATATGCTTCCACTAGTGGAAACATCGGAATTCAACCCCTTCGTGATGTGGATTTCACCGGAAAACCAAGCTATTTATCACAATGAGTAAGTTCAACAAAGTATCTGTAGAAACAGCTAATCGTAAGTGTAATAAACATTCTAAAAGAAAAAAGTTAATTTCTAAATACATTTCTGAACAAAAATAAAATATTACATAGAGGTATCATTAATTCAGTGTGTCTTCAAGAAGTATCATTCATTCATTTTTTTTCATGTGATTTTTTCAATGTAAAACACAAATCAATACAAAAGAGAACTTATCCCAACAAGAATAAAAAAAATATAGCCTAATGTAGGAGAAGTACTAATAGGACATTAAGTGGATACAAAAACAATGATAGTATTTAGCTAAAAAAAAATAAATAACTTCAACTTGTTATTATTAATGTTTCATGATGGTTATGAAACTTTAATTAAAAAAAAAGAAGATAAAAACTATGTTAAAACTTTTGATACTGTTTTGAAATAGACTCTAATTAGGGTTGAAAATAGAATACAACTTAAGAATAACTTTGTAATGTGGATATTTTCAGTAAAAAGTTTTAGATTTTCTTTACTAACTGGACTTCTTTTTATGGTAATATGGTTTACTGAGAATAGTCATAGATATACCCAAAGCAATATTTGCACCAACCAGTTTTAAATAGCTTAAACTAGTTTTAATCAAATTTGGAAACCCTTCTCTACTCTTCAACTAAAAAGATAACTTTAGTAATACAATATAAAAAGATTATTTTAGTAATACCTGGTTCTCAACAGTGGTTTTTTTTTCCAATGTATAAATGCGACTCATCATGAAAGAGGTGTAGTTCAATAATCAAAATAACGCCTTCACACAAAAAAAAATTTGTAATTGAAACAAATGACCGGTTTTGGCTGTTCTCTAGCAGCCTTCTTCAGATAAGCTGGTGGTCCAAAATCATTCAGTAATCATCAGATTACCTGATGACGGGTGTTAGAGAACAGCCGAAACAGGTCATTTGTTTCAATTACTATTTTTATTTTGTGAAGACGTATTGGTTACTGAACTACACCTCTTTCATGATATATTTGGTTGCTACAATTACAACTACTACTGTCTCAAAAAATCCACTGTTTTTCCCCTCTTCAAATTCCGTTTGACTATTCAAAGGGTATTAGAGATTAGATTAGAAAATGTCTGTGACAGTATTCAGAGTATTTATTTAACCACAGTGTATAGCCCAGGAGATAGCATGCAAAAAATTGTCTGACTAAAATCCAGCTAGAATATTATGCATAAGTAAATCTTTTGGTGCCTTTTAAGAATACGTGGTTGGCTAAGTTCGTCTGCGGGTGCGGGACATATCTTGGCAAGAGGCATTTGAAAAAAACAAACCGTTGGAGACCGGGCATTTCCCACCCTTTATGGTTGACAATGTGATTTTCATGATCCTGAGTACGAAATTAGTTAGTAGACCAAAAATCAAGTCAAGTTAATGGTAGTTTGTCATTTAATAGGTGACCTCTTTGATTTGGAGCATTATTTGAATAACTAACCTATTAAGTTACAAACCATCATGAACTTGATTTTTGGTCTACAAACTAATTTTGTACTCAGGATCATGAAAATCACAATGTCCACCATATAAGGCGGCACATGGCTGCTCTCCACAGGTTTGATTTTTTCAAATGCCTATTGCCAAGCTATGTCCCGCAGATGAATTTAGCCGATCACATATTCTTAACCCTTAGAGACACGGGATGGTGCATTGAGTGCGCCACAAGTAAAAAAGTATCTGTAAATCACAGATTCACGATGCGAGAATAATAAACCCTCACTTTACCCTACCACTAGACAGTGGCGTACCGAAGGGGGGACGGAGGGGGCGGTCCGCCCCAGGCCCCACATTGATCAGAGGCCCTGCTTTGAGCGTAGGCCCCAATTTTATTTAAAAAATCATAACCCGAGACGAAATCGAGAAATGAATTTCGCTCCGAATTGGGGGCCAAGCCCCAAAAAACTCTACCTTTTAGGGGCCAACTCCCAAAAAAATTATTTCTCCAAAAACTACTTCACTGATTTCAATAAAATTGATTAATTACGAGTACATGTTGAGAAAGGTCATATCGAGGCGGAATAGAAAATAAAATAATTAGGGCTTTATATTCCAAAAACTTTAAGATGGTTTTAAAAAATTATTTCTCGAAAGCGGTTCCGACGATTTTGATTAAACATATCTAAAATCTAGTCCAGTTAAATTTTCCCGGGGAAAATGTTGTTTCCGAGATATTGATGAATATAAATCGGATTTTGTTGAACATCGAAAACTAATAGTTTCTGGGATTTGAAACCATGATTATTTGAGAAAGTTAGTTTGAGTTGTCTCGGACCGATTATCTCTATCTGTTGCGATAATATATGCTTAAATTGAGTTTCGAAAAAATAATCTGCTCCATTTTAAAAATATTTAATTACTCAAAAACTGGATAGTAGCGATATACGCACCATTTTAAGGTAGTCATTTTCTTTAGGAAAAAATATGGTTGTAATTAACAGATTTTGTCTTGACTTGAAAATTTGGAAATACTTCATCCTGTTATAATCATATCTCAAAAACCAAAATAGTGGCATATTAAGTAAAAATGTACTTCTTAATCTAAAACAATATCAGTGGGTGTTACTATAACATTTCTCGATATTATGTCCTCTAAGGATAAAAAATATAATCATAGACAATTTTTAGGGTCCCCGAAAAGAAATTAATTTGTTAATCTTCTATGGTGTGGGTCGTGTATACAATTTGCTTTTTACATTACATATAGTCTTCTTATTTACATATAAAAGAATTGGCATACCTTGTAAGTTGGTCAATTATAAAAAGTTTTTTTCCACCATTTTATGGTAGTCAGATAAATAAAAACGACGATACCATAAAATGGTGGAAAAATTCTTTTTATAATTGACCAACTTACAAGGTGTGCCAATATACTTCTATATGAAAATAAGAAGATTATATTTAATGTAAAAAGCAAAATGTATATCATTATTTTATTGTAAAGCAAATATGTAATACGTAGGTACTTTTAAAATAACAAGATTTTAGGCATGAATATGACCAGGAGGTGGTCGAAATATAGCCCCATGAAAACAATTTAGTTGTTTTAAAAAAATTGATTACCCTACACGACCCACACCATAGAAGACTAATACATTGAGAAAATAGAGGGACAACAATTTATTAAAATTCTTTAAAAATTTAAAAAAAAAATAATAATTTGTATGACTATATTTAAATATTATAATTATTTCCTCAGTGGACGCATTAATTGACATACCCCAAAATTCAGTAATATAAGGCCCTATCCCAGCTGCGTTTTAGACCCACATTTTTTATTTCGATAAAAAGAAAAAATTTAATGCTTTGAATTGGCACATTCTCTTTATCTATTCCTAGGCAAAACCGAGGACCCTTAATTTTCTGCATTTGTCTGTCTGGAGACCATGGCTGAAGGAATTAATTACTCAAGTACATTTGCTCTAACTTTACGTCAGTACTGGTATACTGGTACTCGAATCAAACTTATTGTCAAAATGTGAAGATAAATTCATAATATATAAATGTGAATCTTAAATAAAACACTTATTCCATAGTAAACATTTTATTCAGGGTTTACAAAAATATTATGCATTAGGCCGCTTACTATCGTACATTTGTGGACAATGGAATAAACTGTGAATACTGTGTAGGCCCCCAAATTGTATAGCGCCCCAGGCCCCCATCAGGGTTGGTACGCCACTGCCACTAGAGACCCCTAAAACGGACGAAACAGTCTGCTTTGTTCTGCATTGTTTTGCCACGTTTATTTGTCTTGGTGCACTGTATACGCCGCCATGTCCGGTATAAAGAAATTATGCCTGACCGATCAATACTTTTAGGTTTTGCATGAGTTGTCAGATTAGGATGATGGTTGTTAGGAGTTATATTAGGACTTTGACAACTAATAATAATTAATTAAGGTTGAAAGCATACACCAGAGATAAAATCATTAAAAATAATTTAAAGGAATGTGATCAATAGAATTGAAAATCGCTTGGCGACATAATTTTGTTGGATAAGCCTCGTTCACACGGTGGCACTAATCACAAACAATGTCAGAGCATTAGTGGCACCTGGTGTCGTCGTTTGAACAGTAGATGACATGGCACTTATAATGTCAAGCATCAAACCTTTTTGATATTATGACACAAGATGCCACAGCACTGCCAGTTGAATACACAGAATAGCCTAGTTTGGGAAAAACAAGGGAGCCAGCGTGGCCGTGTGGATTAAATTACTTACCACGCCTGCTCAGCCATCACTGAATCATGAGCGGTACGAACGTGGGTTCGATTCCTCGCCGTGACACTCTGATTTATATGGCTCACTATTGATCAGGTCATACTCACTTCGGCGGTACAATGTACAGAGGTATGATATGTGAAGTGGCTGGAACTCTCTACCACGGGTATAGTAAAAAGGGCCTAAGTGATGGCCAAATTGCTAGGTTCCAACAAGTGGTTCGTCCGACCCGTCTAGTACTAATACTAGGACCTTACTACTACTAGGGAAAAACAAACTAATAAAATAAATTGGAATAAAATATGATTTATTTACATTACATAAACTATTATATTGCTATTTTTTGGTTAGTTATTATGAAGAACTGTCACAACAGTGACATTACATTCAGTGTCATGACAGCGAGTTTCAAGCAGTTTCACAGCATTATAAATGTCGCGACATTAATGCCACCGTGTGAACGAGGCTACATTACATTACACTTCACATCAAGGATTATATCCCTTTGTCAAAACAATATATTCGAGTGACGCCCTCCCACTTTTCTAACCTCCTCTCCTAGATGGATAACTGTAGCTTAACCCCAAATTAGTATTAGGGAGTTCTGATTTCATGGCAATACCAAATGTGTTGACCTCGACTCACCGATGTAACGGCCGAATATCGATTTTTTTAATTGATTTATTGGTAAATTCGGATTGCCACCACTTTGAGGTTAGGTGATAAAATCCCCCATATTAAATTAAAAACCTTAATTTTGTGAACTTTTGATTTTTCAATAGCCACTCCGCTCATTTACTGAAGAAAAACAACCCTCTTGTATATAAACCAGGTAGAGGCCCAACTCAAAGAAATCTCGATGGCACGTACAATACGAATTAGCCGATTTTAATCTAGGTTCTTTCAACACTAGGAGGTTGGGTATTAGAGATGGTTAAAAAAAATCGAAAAATAAAGATACCACGTCGGGAATAACACAAAAAGGAACTTAATAAAATAAGATAGGACTTAACTACAAATATATACATTTATAATACTCACGAAGATGTAAGAAGTCGCCGATCATAGAATAACAACGAAGATTCGGGGTTCACGGATTCTGAACGGGCAAAGATGAAAGGCGGGGAAAGAGGTATTCACTACCGGTATAACCCAAAAAGACGATTATAATATTGACACCGTTAATTGATTACCAAATATAATACAACCAGAGATATTAAAATTTAATATACGACCTATTTCCGTCACATAAAAGTTTAACAAATGATAAATTAAAACACATAAACGTAAAAAGAAAAAGGAACTACATTTACATCACGAATAAATTACAAATTCGAATTGACTTTTGCATAGGTTAGCCAACATCAAAACAAAAAAGTAATGGAATTTTAGTTTTAATTTCTGTTTCGTATTATATTATTAAGTTTTTTGGGGAAAAATTAATTATATAAATTATTTTTATTTGTCTTATTTAGTTTTATGGAGAAAAATACGCAAATAAATAATTTTGTTAGAGGCAAATTTAATTTTTGTTTTAACTTGAATCAGATACTTGAAAAAGGAGCAAACCTGATACATGATCGAGCCGAAAATAGCAAAACTATTTGAATTGAAAAAAGAAAAAAAACTGACTGTAAAACTGAAGAATATGAAGCGGTTTATAGGAAAAATGGTGGGGCCTCACTCCAACGTATTTTTTTGACGAAGGGATATCAACCCTCCTATTAACAAATCATATACATATAATTTCTCGAATGCTTAAATCATACAAATTTACTATTTGACTCAGGGATATACTCTCTCAAGTGTTTAAATCACGCAAAATTGTGCCGCCAAGCAATTTTCGACCGTATCATCTCCTTTATTTCAGCCAAACTGACGATCAAATTGAGGAGATGTGTAAGTGGCTGGATGCCCGTCCTCGTCCTGTATTAACCAAATGTTGTATTGTTCATGACTTAAAAAAAAAAAAAAAAAAAATAGTCTGCCAATTAGTGTGGCTCGTAGCTTCCTCGCAATCTATCTATGATGTTTTGCTTTTACGACCTATTATTGTGTAATTTATTAATTTTTTCCCGCTTTTTTTTTATTTTTTTTTTTAGAAAAATCTGTCTTTTTTTCGCGAATAAAAGTATTATTATGGCAATATTTAATAGGCGCATACGTTTGAAATTATTATGAGACCATCTATAAGCTACTTTTGACAAACCATCCAAATTTCTTGAAAATCGTACGTATACTTATAAAGGTGTTAATGAACAAGAAATTGAATCCCAGAGAGGTGAGACATGTTTCACACTGATGATCTCATCGTATAGATGAGTAAAGTGGTCGGTAACCCCCGTCCTGTAATGACCTAGGCTGATGAACGGGACTAAAAAAAAACCCAAAAAATAAATAAATAAAAAAGTTGTGCTCATGTGGAAAAGAAACCAATAGGCAGAGAAGGTTGAAATTAATATGGAACCAACACTGGGGTAATTGTGATCTATTTACCATTATAATTTTATCATATGCGGACAAGTAGTTTTTAAGACATGTTGGTTCACAAAAATGTTGGACAAATTTGATGCTAACTACTTATACATGGCGAAGTTTAAAAAGAGACAAAAATTAAAAGTACCTAGCTAACTATTTGTACATAGCGGAGTTAAGGCAAAATTAAAAAAAAAAAAAATCTTTTACTTTTTTTTTATCATTGAAGCAAGAAAAATAAGTATTGAATATCATGATGACAATTTTAAACGTTTAGGTCCGCTTTAATAAATTTAGCGATCTTTAACACTTCATAGCAGTGTCGGTGTTTTTTTTACCAAAAAAAATGTATTTATAAAAAAGTTTTTTGCTTCATTAAATAGATGAAGTTAGAATTTTTTTCCCGTCCTAAAATTCCAATTTTACATTTGAAGCTTAATTTACACGAGTGTTGCGCGCAAACGCTTAGATGGATAATGTTGTCCAACAAACTCGTCCTGGGCATTGGTAAAATGAACATGTGTACCAAATTTCAACTAAATCAGTCATCATTTACTCAAGTTATCGTCATCAGTCGATTTCGTGACAATTGGTTTTGTGACAGTTGTTTTGTATCGGATTCACTGCCAGGTTCCAGACGCTGTTATATGCCGTAAGGAACTTCGTTCCAAAAATTAGAATATTTCAATTTTACTGACATACAATTTAAGCCTTCAAGTGATTTAACACTGTACAAGTGTTAAAATAATAATTCCTTATATTAAATACAATTTAATTCAATCTTAATAAGATAAAATATTACTTCCTGTTACAGATCCTATGTAGGAGGAAGAAAGGACCTCCTCCACCTGTTAGGACACTGCAGTGTTGTTCAGCTCCAGGGTCTTTCATGGGGCCTTTATCCTCTATAGAAATGGATGGATATGGTGAGAAATACTGGGGTGGAATAGTCCTAGAAAGAACTCATTCATCAGGAAGTCTACATACTGGACAGAAAGTTTTCCCTCCTCCACCACCTCCACCAAGGTACCTATATCTGTTATAAATTTTAAAAATTTAGAAATGTCTATTTTATTTTATTCATTAATTTTTATTTTTACTTTTGTTTTACACCATTGGAGTAAGTTCAGAGATTTGATTTATTTTTCCCATGATTTTGTGTAACTTGCTCATGGAACATGAATCTTGAGAGACAAATGTATATTGTATAAATAGATGTATTATTCACTATGAGAAATCATCAAGTTCCATTCAAAAATTGAATAAATTCTATTAAATAGTCATATTATGAAGCCGAAGATGCACATTTCTGGTATTTATTACTCTGTCTAGAGTCAAGAGAATAGTATGCAGGTGGTTATTCCAAGATATAATCATTTCATCCCAGACAGGGCACCCTTAAGATTTTATTTTGTATCCAAAATATCCTCCTAACATCTATATGAATCTATAAGTGGTTAATTGACTAATAATAAAAATATTTAATTCAAAATCAAATACATAAATGGTAGGGAGAAAAATAATTTTAAAACAAGACAATTTTCCATTATTACAACCTTTTTTTTCTATCGATTTATTTTTTGAAGAAGAATGGAGTTAAAAAATGCAATCCGCAGCTGGGAGTCCAACCAAAGATCCCTTTGCTTTCATGGTGGTTGGTCTGACAGAGAGATTACAGTACGGCTCCCTAAAGATTCCTCCTGTGTAGTTCAGAGGTTAGTTTGCCACCAAGGGATTTGATTCCCATGTCAAAGAACATTTTTTATCTGTCTTTGTTCTTCTTTCTTCAAAATACATAATTTTGTTACCCATGCATGGTTAGCAGTTAACAGTTTTTTCCTTTTTTTTTTTATTAATGATAAAAATTAATCTTGTTTTTTTATTTTCAGATCACGACCACCTCCAGACACCTAGCCCAGAAGATCAAAATCCTGGGTTACAATACACATTTAACACGTCAGATCTCTGATGTTTTAAACATGCACACTTTGTTAAGTCAACATGTTGTCAGCATATGTTAGAAAAGAAATGTGAACTGCCATGTTTTCTGCACTTCAAAGATAGTAAAAAAATGATGTGCATATTTTGATTAAAGAGTTTCGCCTCTTTTTAGAACAAAATCATTCAGATATTAACAACAATGAATTTTGTTATTATGTTGTTTTTTTAAGAAAATACATTCAAAAACAATACTGTGTCAAGTTCTGTAAAATTAAGATTAAGACAAAATAATTTAGGATATACATTTTATATTAATATGTAAAAAAATAAATAAGTGTAATAAGAAATATTGCCTTCACCATTTAAAGTAGGCAAATAATTACAAGATAAATGTTTTGATACTTGAGGAGCCTAGTATCAAAGACGGACATTCGACATTTTTTCCGAATTTCAGTTATCAATTGTTTCTTATAGATTTTTGGCTGCTGCATCAGATTCTGTTATCTATTTGCATCAAAAACGACCAGAAAAGAGGTAAAAATTCAATAATATTTGTAGTTTTGTTTCAAATACGGACAAGTCAACACACGTTTTGCTTCAAAAGTGGACATAACCGAAACAGCCAATCAGCAGCCAACTAACTCGTTCCTATGATGCACTGCGGGCTTTAGCATCTGAATACCTACTCCTACCATTTTGTCATACATGTTTAGAAAAATGATACCCTGAGGGGAAATCGAGAAATCAATTTTAGCTCTATATTTGGGGCACTACTCCCTAAGAACTCTGAAAAATGTGAAAAAAGAATTATTTCTCCAATATTATTATTCTAACCATTATTTTCAACGTCATTTTGTTTCAAAAGCGGACAACTCCACTTTTTAACTCCATTTAGCAGCTAAAATATCAAAGAAATTTATGTTTTCAGTACTTCTAACTAGTTTTTAGTCTATTAAGAATCTACAGAAAAAAATCATTGCTCTAGCACCTGTAGAATTTGAGCTACAGTTTTTCGGCTCTCCTGTAAAATTTTGAAATTTGCTCTTATCCGTCTTTGATACTAAGTATCAAAGTACTATATCCTCACTTATATTATATTGTACATTTAGAATTAATTATAGGTATAACTGTACTTAATAAGTAAATTGAATGTGAATGTTTTAAGTTGGAGGCACTATAGATTATTGTTTTGCATGGGTCGATCTAATATAAAAGGGCCTTTTACTAAAATGTATTTAAAAAAAAAAAAAAAAAAATCAAGAGTAAAGACAAAACCGAAATTATAATAATATCAGTGATTCCGCCGTCAGACTCACTGAATTCTTGCACAATTGGCTTTATACCCCTCCTCATTCATTCTAAGATAACAGAATAAAAAAAAATTAACTAAACTTTGGGAGAAATGCATTCGGGATATTGGAGAAAAATGAAAAAATACATTATTCTTGAATTTTCTAAAAAAATAAATTATCGGAAAATGCCCGTTTATATTTAATTGACCTACCTATAATTATTATTTATCCACTTATTTAAAGAAGGTAAAATTTTATACAAATAAATTAATTAATTGAAATAAAATTAACTAATTAAAAAGTTAAAAATATATTTATATTCAAAGTACTTTCAATTTTTAGTAAATTTATTTTTATTTTAAACAAACTATATTTGAAGATATTCCTCCCAAACAAAATATCATACGTATGTAGAACAATATTGCATTTTTATTTTTTATTTTTCATTGATTACTTTTAGTTAATACATAATGTTTAACCTACGAGAGTGTTTGGACAGCACTTCGTGAGTTATCAAGTAGTGATTTATGGGAGTTACCAGCAAAATAAGACTTTCTGCTATTTATTAGGTAACTATTGATAAGCTAAATATCACACCCATAGAACATTATTTCCAGTGCTCATCATTATTCGCCCTGCTCCGTCCTCGGAGCATCATGGCACAGGATCAAACCCACCCCCTCTAACTTTTATTATAGTTTTCACCCATTTTTATTAATGACAGCAGAAAAGGCCTAAACTTCCTCCAGTGCTTTCAGAATTTTAAAAATATTGACTCATGGGAAAAAAAAGTAGATTCCAGTATTATCTTTTAATAACAGTAAGACTACAAGAAGATGAATTTCCTAAACCACACAAAGTTTGCATTCAAGAAAATTAACTTTCAAAGTAGGAGACTAGAGTATACTTCTTTGTAAAGTAAACAGCTAGAGGTTGTTGATACAAGCTAGGTAACTAGCTCTCAGAGTAAGAAATCATACAATCTCGTAATAAGAGTAACAGTCAATAAATATAGAGAAAACAAACCAGTTAAGGCCTTGTTAGCTTGCAATCTATAATCTGTAAAAGGAGTTTCAAGATTGACAATCTAAATTAACAGTTAAACTAAAAAGGTTAATAGAAGATATTAATGCACACACTTATGAATTCTTTTAAGCGTCACAAACACAATTTATTTAATTTGTTGCACAAGTAGAAGGGTAATTTATAGTTCTATAAAAATAATATTTATAAAAAAAAATAAAAATATTATTTGGTTCTAAAAATTCCTAAGAATTAGGAATAAAAGGACAATACAGTGGAGGTAAATCCAAAGAGGGAGTTAATGAGAGCTACAATTTTTTGATGCAACATTAGTTGGCTCAACTAGATCAGCAAAATCTTTAATGATCATGTTTCCAGCGTTATAATTTTTCTCCTTCGAATAAGATATTTACATAATAAAGTTAATGGTGTAGAGCTATTTTAAATTAAAATACAGTAGAACCTCGATAAGAAGTGTCTCAAAGGGATTAGGGAAACAGTCTTGTTATCGAGGTGCTCTTTTTGTTAAGGGTCGTGTTATCAAGGTTATTTTGGCTATCAGTCGTGTTATAGAGGTTAATAAAATATTGGGAGCAGGGTGGGGTGGGGGTTTCAAGTCTAGACTTGTTCAAGGTCGACTCATTTCTGCATTGAGTCGCGTTATAGATGTTGATTTCTCAAAACGACTTGTTATAGAGGTTCTGAGTTAGAAAAAATCCGTGAATTGGAAAAAATCTGTGTTGTTTGGATAATACTAGTCATGTTATAGAGGTTAATTTAACATTATGTGTAATGGCAATCTCAAGGGGATTTGAAAATTGCACTTGTAATTGAGGTTTTCGTGTTATTGAGGGTCGTGTAAAAGCGAGATTATACTGTATATGTTAAATGAACAAAATGTTTTCTTAATGCTAATAATGTTTTGTAACTAAAATTGTTGTTAGGAAGATCAGTGTTGAATGTATTTATTTTTATTTAATTAGAAGAAAAATATTATTTAAATATAAATATAATTAAGTTCATAACATTAATTGAGAAACTAAAAGGTAAGAAAAAATTTAGTAAACAATTAAAATAAATAACAAAACACATATAAACAGATAAAATATATGAATTGACAAAGCCTTATAATGCCTCACATGGATGTCAGCTACACAATATTATGGAAAGAAATAATTAAATCAATCATTAGGAGAGTTGTTTTTATATAAACACTTTATAGTAAATCCTGGTACACAATGGTTAAGTTATAATTATATGTCCCCTAGGAGAGCTAATCTCATATTAGCAAGTTACTGATTCTTCTATGAGGTCAAACCCACTAATTTTGATAACTTCTAGAATGAATCTGCTCTAGCATTCTCAAATTTGAAAGGCAAAAGGGCTTTGTCTTGAATAGATTGAGAGCAACATGCTAAAAATCTATAATAAAACAAAAATCACCTTGTTTGTGAATAGGGATAAAAGCTAGAAAAACACTCACATCACATACCTAAACAAGTTTATCTACGATTGATTGAAATATAAACATTGTATCTCTGTTTAGATCCGTAGAAAGTGATTCTATACATACTTGTATTCATTGCGCATGCGCGTCTCATAGTTCTGAAGAATTTCTCTTCTTTACCACCCTAGGGCGGTAAAGAAGAGGAATTTTTCAGCTTTACGCACGATTTTGTTTACATTTAACAAAACTAATTTGCTGATCTTTTATTAAAGTAACTGTTTATATAGAGTTTTTAGTGAAAAACAATGAGTGAATCAAGTTACTTTGACGAAAATGTGGAGAATAATAATCCTCCAGAAATAATTAATTCGGCAAAAAATACAACTCAAGAATTAATGCCATCTTTATCAAGAGAGAGATACGAACTTACATACAGCAAGTTTATTTTTTTCTGTATTTATTATTTAAATCTAACAATCGTAGATAAAGTACAGTACGCAACTCGTGCGAAAACGGCATTTTGCATTGCTCGTGTGGTTTTACTACCCTCGCTGTCGCTCGGGTGCAAACTCTACACTCGCATGCAAAATGCTACTTTCCGCACTCGACGCGTAATGTACTATTGCACATTATGAGTTGTGACTTTTGACGGTGTGGAACCAAAAAATTGGGGTGGGGAGCAAATGAAAGGTCCGGATTTTTTAAAACTAGACAACAAAATGTCACTGGCCCCACCTCTCCCACATGCCTAATGGCTTTATTTCTTTCCTCATTTAGGTTGGCCAATCTGAGTGTCAAAAGTCACAACTCTTAATGCACATACTGTAATACAGGCCTGAACACTGTTATACATCTAGCAAACAAAAATAGTTAGAAGGTTCCTAATCTCTTGCATAAAAAGAAAAGAGGATGGAGGGTTGAGTTCAACTTAGGAAACACATTTTATACAGACATTATTGGCTATGCTTCTGATCATAATCAAGCACTTTGTTTCCTAATCAAAATATTATAGAGGATAATATATGTTAAGTTCATCTAAAGCATATTCAAAATTATAAGCCTATATAAAAGCATATAACCATGATGCCTCCAACTTGATATGCAAAAAGATATGTTGTAATATAAACAAAATTTAATGTTATAGTATAAAATTACAAATTAAGAACCATTTCAGTCAAATAATAAGACACAAATTAAAATTATGTAACTATCAATGAAGTGGAAAAGTTACAAAAAAATAAAAAATAAATAAATAAAATATATACAAGGGTGGCCACGATTAGCTGGCTCACCCTGTTATCTCTTTTATTTTTTGAAGATAGAGAAAAAATGTAAATGGTAACTCACCTTGAATTTTCACGTAGTTTTATAATATGATATCCAAAAAAATGTTTGTCTCATAGTTTCGGAGGTATCTCTTTCAACTTTGTAATCTTAAATGGACACCTATATATATATATATATATATATATATATATATATATATATATATATATATATATATATATATATATATTTTTTTTTTTTTTTTTTTTTTTTTTTTTCTTAAATTAGATTGCTTTAGAAGAAAAATGAGCCTTGAATCCACAAAATTGGTTGAGAATTGACAGAGATATTCAGTTTTCAATATAACAAAAATGCTATCTTATACCCCCTACAGACACTGGCCAACTGTCGGGGTGTGAATTCTGTCGGGGACCCCTCCACCACAAAATCCTTTATATTAGCTTCACTTTTGTGCCTGCCTGCTTGTCGTCAAAATCTTTGGAAGGCTAGTTAACCCTCTTCCAGTCATACAATCGAGCTGAAACTTACCACAAGATTGTTGACACACTGATCTGGTCAAATTAGGACTGGTCAAACTTAGGATGTTTCTAAATGGAATGGAAAAAAGGTTTGACCTTTGATCAGTTAATGCATTCAACTAACCAAAATAAGTGAAAAACAAAGAGAAATTAACAGAATAGAGATAATTTTTTGTTGTTTTTTTTTATTTAGTATTTTATACATACTAAGACAGCATTTTTGTTATATTGAAAACTGAATATCTTGGTCAATTCTCAACCGATTTTGAAGATTCAAGGCTCATTTTTCTTCTAAAGCAATCTAATTTATGAAAAAAAAATATATAAAAAAATATAGGTTACCATTTAAAATTACAAAGTTGAAAGAGATACCGCCGAAACTATGAGACAAACATTTTTTGGGATATCATATTATAAAACTACATGAAAATTCAAGGTGAGTTACCATTTACATATTTTCTCTATCTTCTAAAAGTTGACTGATATGGAAATTGAAAAGGTCTAATCAAGAAAACCTAATTAATTACATTTACCTTTAATAGATCATAAATTGTGAAAAATTAAAATTATGATTACAAAACTAATTTTGTTTCTAATAATTTTTTTTTTTTTTTTAAATAGTTTTTAAATTAATTCTGATACAATTCAGTAATTATGCAAAGAGCTTTAAGGAATGAACACATCAATATGACTTGCAGGGCAAACGTAAAATATTGTTAGGTAAACCCAAGATAAATGGTATCTGAATCAATAGAAATGTTCAGCAAGTTCAGCTTAACTACCTAAGCATATTCAATGCCCAAAGAAGTGTAACACATGCTGTGCTTTAATAAAACTGAAGTCATACTAAAACAATCCTTGGTCAATTCAAGTCTGAGATTGTGTAAATTCCAAAATTTCATAATAGAGATCATTCTCAAGGTAGTATGCTCATGATGGGAATCAATAGCAAAATCATAAAAGTATGAATTAAAATTATTACATTTTTAATGACGCACACTCATAGTGTGGAGCAACTTTCTTAATAATCTCCATGGAATGGGTTTGAAAAGTGATTCACACAATCCTCTACAAGATAAAGATTTATTTACTCTGGTCAAATAAGTATATAAAACTATAATATAAGATAATCAGTGTATTTGAACACTCTTATGGCCTTTAAGCTACCAGCACTACCTTTATTTCTCATTTGAAACAATATCATCACCACATAATATTCGATGAAGAAATCATTCTGCTATCAGCTAGCTAGCAAGTAGCGAGGACGAACTACATGTTTGAACCTAGTAATAAGGCCACTTACTGGGGCCCTGTTTACTAACCACCAATAAAGGTCAGCCACTTCACACAACAATATACCAGCAAAGCAAATACCTTATATATATGTGTGCCATGTAAATCAACGTGCTAAGTGCAGGATCAAACCCATGATCTTGAGCTCAATTCGTAAGTGGCCGAGAGAAGAGCCATCGTCAACGATTGCTGTACCTTTAAACCCCAACTTACTCTGAACTTAGACTCATCGCACACTACACTACAGTTTAGGTAGGCAGATTGCTTTTACACAGTAGCTCTATTTAGTCTTCATACTAATTAAGCAACCCATTAAACTATCAGCCGCTCAAAAAGTCTGTAGTGTTCGGTGAGTCTTAAGCTATAAATTTGAGACCACCTGTCTACCAGTAAAACATATATTTATAAATGTATGAGTATGAAGAGCAAATAAAAATTAAAGCTATACTTAAGAAATACACTGAATATCAACCAAATGCTTATCAAAGTACACTATACTAATGTTGGAGTTAGATTTTACTCTGTCAGAGTGAGAAAATCAAAGGGAGAGCCATAGTTCGAGATTTTGACATATGTCAAAATATCAAGCTCTAACTGGCTCTTCCTTTGATTTTCCAGAGTTATTGTTGTTGTTTTGTCAGAGTAAACAGTAATTGTAATATTATTAGTATAGGCAAAATCAAGGGTTAACTTTAGAGTAGGTTTTTTTCAGAATTAATTAAAGAAATGGTACTTGTTAATTAAGAGCCCTCCCGTTGAAAATCACCATCAGATAACCACCTCTCCTTTCATAGGGAAGGTGGTTAGAAATGGTAAGCTGGTGGTGATTTTCAATGGGAGGGCGCTTACTTAACAAGTGCCAAAAAAATATATACATAACTAATTAGTTTTAATAAAATTGTGATATCTTGCAGGTTCAATGTTCAATTATCCATTAAGTTAATAAATTGGTATAAGAAGTAAAATAAATTATAAAATAAAAACCAGCAGGTTTTATATCTTGATTAGACTTCTAAGCTCATTTTAATTTGTTTGTAACAATTTACGAATGTTGTTAATTGTATTTATCAATAAAAATGTATAGTGCACAAAAAAAAAAATAAATAAAATAAAATAAAAATAAATGAAATACAAATTGTTTTTATAATGCTCTCTGTCTTTTTTACTTCCTTTACCCTATTTTGTATAAGGTGTGTGATATATATTATACAAAAAACTGGCTACAAATTGCACCTAGCCTCTTCGTTAATATTCAAATGTTAAACACATGAAATGGAATTGAGTTTGTCTTTCAGAACTGATGGGGCCCAATAATTTGTATCTAGTTCATAGTTGCCTATAAATATCAATACCCATTCAACAATCAGTAATTGGTTCCACAAACAGTCCCTAGACTAGATAATTCAAACTAAAAAATATCAGTCTAACACTAAACTAAAAATCTCAGTCAAAACAACAAATTTAAAATGTTTATCACTAATGATTAATGATACAACCTAATGCAATCATGAGAAAAGCATATATCAAAAATATGTTAGAATTTTTTAATTTCTTTCAGAATTATATAAAGTATCTATAACTAATAGATACTATTGATAATAGCAATAAAACAAATTTAATCAATTTATAATGACACAATTACTCAAAAAGAGATAGTAAATCAGCGATCGAGTCGGTGAAATATGTTGGAATTAAATGATGCTCGTCATTTTGTGAGTAAGTTTCCAAATCGGATAAAGAAGTCACTCCAGTAAGAACTAGAAGAGTAGTCATACCTGATTTAGTACCAATGTAAATGTCTGTGTCACAACTGTAAGACAAAAAATAAATAATTAAACTCCTTTTAGCATTTTATGTAAATTTTTTAGTAAAAGTTACTAATGTACACTTATTTTTATCAATAAAAAATCAAATAATAACAAGGCCCCTTTAATCAAGAGACCTGAACCTGACATAGTGCCAAAAATCTTTAAGAGCCAGATCTGCATGGAAATATGCAACATTCTAAGTAGTGAAGATATATGACAAATTGTTTTCTCAAAATTTTAGGATTGACATTCTGAATAACCTACAAGTGACCAACATCTATAAAATGCTCACTTGTTATTTAAGGAGAAAAATAAGGAAAATTAAATATAAGGATTTTTCAAAACCATCCAAATTTAATCTTCTAGTCATTTAGGTGTAATTGTCAAAATAATCAAGTAGAGGTCAAAATATCTTAAAAGTGAGCCTTTTTGATTTCCCTAATAGACCCAACTATTCACGGATCAAATATCTTATTATAACAAGACCCCTTTGATAATAGGTCCTAGATAGAGGGCAGTGAAATCTTTATCAACCAAATCATATGGTCAAGAAATATGACCAATTATTTTCGCACCAATTTGGCAAAATTAAATAAAATAAATAATCTTAAATATATATAAGAGTGGAGTGGTGTCTGTATATTTATCTGATTGTGATCAATTTTTGTATTTCCACTATATGAGTAGTCCTAATAACGAATTTAAGTTTAGAAAATGTTATGTCTGCTTGTCTGTGTGTCAATCACGTCCAAACAGCTGAACAAATTTTGTTGGTTTTTAGGTAGAATATTAAGCTCAATTCTGCAGGTGATATAGGCTATAAAACTTTTTGGTAGCTCTATAAAGGGCCGAGATCAGAACCAAAATTCTAAATTTATTTTTTATAAAAAATGTATTTAACTTAAGTTGTAGGAAAAGGCTACAGACAATATTTTAAGTTTTTTGGAAATTTCTGTAGTATGAACTGTTAAAGGAATAAGTTTTTAATGGCAGCCAAAAAATATATAGATTTATTTTTTAAATAAATCAAGAAGAAAATAGTTTACTAATCACACCTTACCATGCCTAAACCTTTACTATTATAATTATCCCCAATTCTATAAAAGGCTAAAGTAAAATCTAATAGTGTATACGTAGTATAATAATTTCTAAATTATATTGATAACTGCCAATAGGGATTTTCTAAAATTTTATCCCTAAGGGATAAATCCCTTTGAAAAATAAATCCCTTTGAAAAATTTTATCCCTAAAGGGAACGTAAGGACAAAGTAAGAAAAGAGGGGGAATTGAGCCCAGACTGATCTTCTAAAGTTAGGAAGTTAATACTAGAGAAAGGACTCCTATTTTGGATGTAAACATATATGTTAATAAAAAATCATTCCAGTTTCAACCCAGGGATGTGAAAAGACTCAGGGGGATATAGAAGGATAACACCACTGCTTTTCCAAGTTTCCAAGCTGGAAAGTTATCTATTAAGAATTTTTATTAAATCGCCGGAATCAATTACTAATTTGGGATATTCACAAATTATCTTATCAAAGGGAAGGGGGTATAGAAATAAGGGGGAGGGATAGAATCTAGATATTAAATAATTAAGTAAATAATTTAAATGTTTCTTGGTGGTAGTTTATAAACTCATCAAATTAAAAATAACACTCTGTAGCGAAGCAAGGGTATCCAGCTAGTAATAAATAAACTCTCAAAAGAACAAAATTCTCTACAACTGAAACTTATTTTTTCTGGAAATTGAGAAAAACCTTCAAAAGGCACCAAGTAGAGTGGGATTCTCATCCTAACTAAAAAAAGGCACACTTTATCCAACGTCGAAAGACTGTAACCACTCTCACATTACCTCAGTGCTGGATTTCACCCTATAGGGAGATCTGGGGCCTTTCTACTAGTTTGTTAGAGCTAACCCAATCCTATTTACAAATATGCAACATTTGAAAATGGCCAAGAATTCAATAAGGTATGAGGATATCCCAAAGAAGGATGAAAAATCACTTGTGTATTAAAAAATTATGATATTAATTAACCCTAAAGCTCAAACCACGTAACTATAATATTAATGGCAACTTCCAGGTAACACACAACTAATAACACTATCAGGATCTTACAAATTATGATTTTTTTTACCAATTTGAGAGTTTAAAAATTGAGTAAAATGATTTATTACACAATTATAATTGTGAAATATAAATTAAAATTAAGTACAGAATAGTTATTAGGTATATTACCTGTCTCCTATTATTAATGTTCTCTTGGGATCAAGTCCTTTTATTTTAAGAAATTCATCTACCATATAACTAGAAGGTTTCCCTAATAGCAAAGCCTTCCTTTGGGTCACAGTTTCTATTGCAGCTACCAAAGAACCAGTTCCTGAAAATAAGAAGTTAAAAATCAATTTTAAAGATCTAAAGCCTTGTCCACACTAGTAGACATGTTGCGAGATTTTGGTCTCAGAGACAATGTCTAGCGATTTGTCTATAGACATCGGCTAGACAAACGGCGTCTACGGTCTCAAAATCGCATGTCTATGGTTTTCCATTCTAAATGGTAGACACGGTGCAACGGTAGTCACGTGTCTACAAGTGTGAACGCTAGACCTAGACAATAGACGGTCTCAGAAGACATCTATAGACATGTTGCGCAATATGTATATAGACGGTCTATAAGACCGCCTATAAACATGTTGCGTCTACTGGTGTGGACTAGGCTTAAGGGCCCAGATACAGGTTTACACATCAAATTCAACCTTTTGAAAAATAAATTTTAATTATTCTTGAGTACCTTTAATAAGTTTGATAATAAATAGCATGTAATATTTTATTGTTTTGTACCTGGCCTAGTTACAAACAATATTACATATGTATGTTAAAAGTAGAATAAAGTACAACTATGATGGTTGAATTTGATTGGTAAGAGGTTTAATTTGAAGTGTAAAAGGTTGAATTTAAAATATAAAGAGTAAAATTTCAAGGTTGATGCCATATCCTTCTTAGAAAGAACAAAAAGAAGCCAACTCAAGAAAGCAAGCTTTGACCAGAATATCTTATACTAAAGTCAGTTCTAATTTTAGAACCATTAGCTTAGAAGAGAGGAACACTGGCAGTGAAAAAAAATAAACGGATGAAAATGTGTAAACAGGGATGAATTCACTCTTGGAGGATCAACCAGAGGGCTCACTCTGGATGAACCTCCAAAGTGAAATAGAGTAAATCCTACTTGACATTTACGACATTAACTCAATTTGGTTTCCAACACCATATAAACTCCCTCCATTTTTTTTTTATAAATGCAACTATAGCTCTTTCTGAATCAGCACTGATGATGGTCGTACAAAGGCCGAGAGATGCTTTGATAAATAAACAAGTAGTATTATACATGAGAGATAATTTCTTTGAATACATTAAGGCGCCCTCCATGAGCACACAACACACCAATTTCTGAAGTATAACCCCTTCAGTCTTTCCTCATCCATAAAATAATAAGCTTTGGGCATTTGAAACAAAGTTGAATGCATCCCTGAAGTTAAACTTCTTTCTTAATCCATATATATAAAAATAATATTAAAATATACCTGGGGAAACCAGATTCTTATAGGAAGGATATCTTCTGTCATTATCAGTTGATAAAAATTCACAATGAGGATTGAGAAGATAAGTACATGCTTTGACCAGTTTAATATAAGAGAAATGAATATCTGGACCAATCACAACAGCACCTACTCCTTGTTTTAAAACTATATTATCAATGCTATGTAGAGTTGATATACTGGTATCAACAAGATCTGGCTATAACATATATAAATATATATTAAATCAGTAGAGGTACATATACATAAATATTAAAAAATTGGACTTAAACACTTTTCACAATAAATGATTTGTCGGCAATCTTATTTTATTTACATACAAGAAACAAACTTTCTTTTGTTTAAAAAAGTTCAATTTATTATAAATAACACCTAAAAACCAAGATGATATTTAAAAAATATTCATTAAAATTCCAATTTGTTATAAAAAATAAATTAAATAAAAATAATCATTTGAAATTCATTACTAAACTAAAAAATAAAGTAGGTCTTACACCACATCCAAAGCATTCAATTTCAACATCAGACAATTCTTTCTCAACAGATTTTGGACCAGCCAAATAAACCTTTCCACTGAAATTTTTCCTTTTCAAATATTGGGCAGTTAACCAAGCTGGAGTTATAATATCATCCTACAAAAAGGCATAGTTTTATAAAATAATGGAGTTATTGGAAGCACAAGATGATCTGAGGCTTAAAAAATATGTTTTAGAAGTTTTGTTGATATCAGCTTTAATATATCCACCCAAAAGAATTTGGTCCATAGCTTTATTTAACTTCAGATGTCAAAATACCGTGTTATAGTTTTTTGGTTGTTGACATATATTATTCTTAATTGTATCATTTTGATTCTTGTGTTAAATATATTTGTTCATGAGGTACTCTTTGACTCCTAGAATGTAACAATATTGTTATAAACGGCAGATTTCTTCCACTTTCTTACAAAGTGGAATGGAAAAGCTATCTTCATTTTAATTACAAATTTCATAAATAATCTCACAGGGAACTTGTAGTACATACCAATCAAAGCCAAAAACAAACAGTATCACACATGCAATAAGTAAACTCATCTTGAATAGCTGAGCTAAACTCAGAATATTTTTGCCACAAATAACGCAAATATTATGCAACCGACACTTGCCCCCTGCACAATTCTAGGGAGAGAGGAAATTTTTCTGTAATCCTACTTGTCAGAGCAGAGCCTGGCAACCCTATTTTAGCAACCTTCAAGCCTTAACCAGCTATCATTAACAGCAATAGTAGATGTCGCTACAATGACTTGACCCTGTTTAGATAAATATAATTCATTTATTTACAGAGATCTGACAATCACTTGGTCTTATTGGCTTCTCGAAAGCGACTCTCCTGTGTTTCTTTTCAGTCGTCACTTTTAAAATAATTCGGTTGCCGTAGTGCCGGTGTTTTCACAAAAACAAATAAAACAAAAACAGAAACTAAATAATTAAACTAAAAATAAAAATTCAATACAACCGGCACCTACGGTTCCGAACATTCTCCCCCTTTTTGAAGACGGGGCTCTTCAAGAAATTAAAAACGTAGGGGCCGTCAAATCCTTCGTCCATATCTTGAGAAGAGAAGTGGTTCCGACGACTCCTGTGGTTCTTCCATGTAAAGCTCCTCCTGGGGCTTTTCTCTGTCGAACTTTTCCTTCCACACCGAATCAATTTTTCCAAGGTAAGGGAATCTCCCTTACTAAATGCCAATCCAGGTTCAATAAAATGTCTTTATTTGTGAAAAGTTTGAATATTTAATACTTGCTTCATCTGTTTTGAATCCATATCTTCTGCTCATGTCAACAAAGTCTCTTCTAGTACGTGAACAGTTGTTTGTAACAAGAAATATTTTCTTTTTACAAGCTTTGAACATGTTAACAACATCTGAAGCTCCTTTGATAATTGTTCCCTCAATCCACAGTACACCTACAATCAAATTTAATAAAACTAAATTTAAGAACTAAAGATTAACAAAGAAGTTAAACAATTATTTACCAAATAGTTCTTATTCTAAAATATAACAACTATAAAATATTGTCAATAATCTTACCATCACAGTCAGAGAGAATTGTATCAAAGGAGTTCAAAAATTCCTTTTTAGCTTCAAAACTAAGAGACTTAAAATTTTTGGAAATCATTCTTGCACTTTAATAAACAGGAACTTTCTGAAAATTAAATAACAAAAAAAAAACTAAATTATAAATTGTAACTACAAATGTAACTAAAATAATAAAAATTATTTAGAAAATTAGTTAATAAATATCAAATTTTAAGGAAAATTATGTATAAATAACTAAAATAATAATTTACAGTAATTAGTCCAGTCCAATTAGACACAAAAGAGACTTGACTATGCAAAAGGTCAGGTATAATAACCATAATTATGTATAATAATAATAATAATTGAGGAGCCTAGTATCAAAGACGGACATTCAACATTTTTTCCAAATTTCAGTTATCGATTGTTTCTTATAGATTTTAGGCTGCTGCATCAGATTCTGCTATCCATTTGCATAAAAACGACCAGAAAAGGGGTAAAAATGCAATAATATTTGTAGTTTTGTTTCAAATACAGACAAGTCAACACACGTTTTGCTTCAAAAGTGGATATAACCGAAACAGCCAATCAGGAGGCTGCATTTTACTAACTCATTCCTATGATGCACTGCGGCTTTAGCATCTGAATACCTACTCCTACCATTTTGTCATACATGTTTAGTAAAATGATATCCTGAGGGGAAATTGATAAATCAATTTTAGCTCTAAATTTGGGGGCACTACCCCCTAAGAACTCTGAAAAACGTGAAAAAAAAATATTTCTCCAATATTATTATTCTAACCATTATTTTCAACGTCATTTTGCTTCAAAAACAGACAAAACCTTGTTTTTGTTTCAAAAGAGGACAACTCCACTTTTTAACTCCATTTAGTAGCTAAAATATCAAAGAAATTCACGTTTTCAGTACTTCTAACTAGTTTTGAGTCTATTAACAATCTACAGAATAAAATCATTGCTCCTGTATTTATCATTGCACCTGTAGAATTTGAGCTACAGTTTTTCGGCTCTCCAGTAAAATTTTGAAATGTGCTCTTGTCCGTCTTTGATACTAAGCTCCTCAATTATGTATAATAATCAATAACTAGATTCAATTCATTTTTGGCTATATTTCATCTCCTTTAAGGCATCCTCAGGACCAGTGGATGACTAACTGTATTATTTTGGAGAAACACGCTCCATCGGATAGATGTGTGGTGAAAATTTGGTGTATGTGAATGCCAGGATTTAGGTATTGGATTTAGAGTGTGTGTAAGTCTCTTAGCATACTCAGAAGTAATTACCTTTTTTTGGACAGAAAAATTGTCCAGGGGTCCAGAGGTATGTGCCTAATTTAGCTGGAGGAGTTAGAAAATCTGTTTATAGGACTGCTCGCAAACCCAATAGTACTGCTGGTAGTTCTTGATGCCATCTTTCACACAACTTGATTTTACACATAAGTGTGTCTTTGAAGGTGCGATGCCAGAGCTCTGCCATGCCATTGGCTTGTGAATGGTAGGCTGTTGTCTTATTGAGATTTCATCCTAATAAATTAACTAGAGAGGGAAATAACGAAAATTGGAAATTTCAACTTTGATCGGTTACAATCTATTAGATAACTTCGTACCTGCATGTTGATTGAAGGTTTTTACATACGATTGTGAAGCCATTTCGGGCCATATGTACCTTTTTCGGATTTCAAGTGTGGCTCTTCCTCCAGGATGGGCGAGGTAATGTAGCACTGAACAGATAACATGCCTGAAAAACTTTGGTACAAATGGTCTAAGGCTGCCTGTTGACACATCGCAATACATTTTTGTAAAATGGGTTTGACTCTTGACAGGGTATCAGCTATTGCGTTTGTTTTGGCATCCTTGTTAGTGTCAATTTTCAATTGAAGACTGTGTTATAAAAGATAACTGTATGGTTTGTCAAGGTTTGTCTTGTATCGATTTTGCAAGAAAGGGAATGTTAAGGGCTTATGGTCTGTAATTCATAGGAAGTTACAGTCTTCTAACGTGTAGCGGAAGTATTTATTTTAGAATAAAGTGCTAATAATTCATGGTCTAATGCGGAATGTTTGGGCATGGTCTGTGTTAGCTATCGTGAGAGTGAGTGAAAATAGTATATCTATTTCAAACTAATTGATGCACCGCTCCACCAATATGCTCTATAAGAGATGTCTGAAAACTGCTAAATTTGTATATGGATTTGATTGAAATAGAAGGATGGCTTTTGCGACAGCTTCTTTGGTACAGATGATATTGTCGTTATTGTCAAAACATGGTTCATTTAGTGGGATTGGAGAGCTGATTTTTGAATGAGGGAAGATGGGGAAATAACTATTTTATAAAAACCTGAAACATGGTTCCAGAGCCAAGAAAGAAAGCTCTTCAAGCTTCACAGAATGAGCCGCCATGTTTTGACACTTTATTTTTTTTTTTTTACATATTTTATACTTGGAATATCGAAGAATGTTAATGTAGCATCATCACACAGGCCGTTAGTTTTTTTTTTTTTTTTTAATTCATAAACCTACACTGTTAAAACCATATATGTATAACTTATAAACTGTATAATAATAGTAAAATACATACTCAAGAGCAGTGGACTGCAGAGAAGAGCAAAAGGTCTATAAGTTGTGGACAAAATTAGAAAGAAAACTGATAAGCTCTCACTATTATTTCCCTCTTCAGGGACAAAGTCATAATTCTTCACTAATTTGCTCTGTTATCCTGATTTTTAAATAAGTTTTAGTGGTAAAATAGGTGATCTTTAAATAGGTATTATCATTCTTTCAGGCTTGTCAGATATTAGCAAAAAAGTATATACCTTATGATTATTCAGGAGACTAAAACTGGGTAATAAGTATTAGAAATAAATTATTTATGGGGAGACTATCATTGCCTTTATCTTTTTACAGGTATTAAGTAAATATTTAAATTAACATAAAAGACAAATACATAGGCCAAGGCCATTTACTCTGATTAAGCTAACTCAGAATGGTTTGGGAGCATTGTTTGAAGTCTTTTGACCAATGTAGACAAACTTAAAATAATTATGTCTTCTAGCTCAGCGTTTCTCAACCTTTTTGACCCGGGACCCAACAAATTTGTTTGAAATCATTCCGCAGCCCAATGCTTACCCAAGTATGTTTTGTCGGTTTAGTATAACTTCAAGTTTTCTGTAAAAATATTTTTTCTGAGTCACACTTCAGTAATAGGTGAATGTACTAGGTTCAGTAATAAATGCAATAACAGGTGTAGATATCAATTGTCATTCAATTTCAAGAAAAATATATTTTGCTTTAATATTTGTACTTGGAAAACATTAATATCAGGATTATTTAAATTTATTATGTCATTTTCAAATAAAATTAATATATCCTCAAAATTGATACAACTCAAAACATAATTTTAAATATAATGATAATCAAATTAATTTGAATTATATTTATTAAAATCAAACCATTTATATTTATTAAGTCCTTTTATAATGGCTGTGATTGTTAATGGCTTTCTTGCTGTTGCTTATTTCCATTAAGTTATTAATTCCAGCTTAAAAGAATTGTTAAAGATACTCTCATAATTGAACTTACGTTGAGTCGATTTCTAAATTTAGTTTTTGTAACAATTATGGTTGAAAAACCACTTTCAGCCATATAAGTTGTTGAGAATGGAAGTAATAATTTAGTTGCTTTTTCACTTAGGATATTCATTTTAAACTTGTAAACAAAACTTGGGCAGATCATTAGGATTTTCTTTTAAATTTAATTCCAAAATTTTATCAGTTAATAATTTAATTTCCACTCTAATTCTTGATAGTTTTACTCTTTCTATTGTAATACTACAACAGATTAATGAAAAACAATTAATTTTTAAGTTATTTTCTTCTAATTCCTTCATGACCCAAACCACAACCCATTTTCGGGTCATGACCCAAAGGTTGAGAATCGCTGATTCTAGCTGACACAGAAAACTTATAGGCACTGAATAACAATAACTTGGGTAAAAACAACACAAGGTGTTGTTTTTACCCAAGTTATTAAAACACAAAGCAAGGTGTTGTTTTTACTCAGCAGCAACTAAAGTATGTTACAACAGTTGTTTGTAAACTAAGATGTTGCTTCAACATTTTTTTTTTTTCTCAAGACAAAATAAAATTGAACAACAAATCATAAACAATGCACTAAAATAGCCACATGCCACCCTGATCCATGCCATACAAAATCTCATAACTTAAAGATTCAAGACACTTGACAATCCATAGAAAATGTCTAAGTACTCTGTATGTAATTTTGTACAAACATCAAAGTAATAATCTAACTTATTAACAATAAAACTTACTCCAGCATAAATCATATATAGATAAGTAATTAATCATTAAAAAATAATTGGTTAGAAAACTTGGTAAAGCTGCAGTTATCAAGCAACCTTCAGGTTAGAAAATTGGGGGGGGGGGGCTCACTCAAATGTACCGTTCAGACAAAGGGATATCATCTCTAAAATGTATTAATTATTTATATAGATATAATCTTTCAAATGTATAAATCTTACAAATGATCTGTCTTGACAAAGGGATATATCTTAAGTGTATAAATCATGGGAAATTGTGCTGCCAAGTGATTCTCGACTATAACTAGTAGACTATATCTTGATAACTGCAGATTAGCCAAAAACTTAAGTTTCATATACATCTCTTCAAGATATCTGATGAACATAATACTAAAAACTATAAAAGAAAAAATAATAATTTGGAATTAAACTGTTAACATATGAAATAAAAGTAAGCAATTTAATTTCAATATTTTAAAAAATATATATTTCTTATAAAAAAGTAAATGAAATAATAAATTATACAAAAATCAAACAAGAATTAACTTCAATTTTCATAAAATTTTAAAACTATGACAAACATTAAAGAACACTGGAAAAACAAATATATTTACTAACTAATTTGTCATTAAAGACACAAAAAAATTATCAAATGCAAATCACAGAATGTTGACTGATTTTCTTCTTTTTTTTATCCTTGGCAAGGCCACATAGTTAATGCTAAATGTAAATAATTTGTAAACTGATGAATAAAAGCCCAAACAACTAGTTACTCCTAAGAGATTCCTGTAATTGGGTCCAACCATTGTAGGAAATGAACAACTAATAGAGAGCATTATTTTTTAAATTTATAATAAAATTGAACTTCTGAAAGAGTAAAGAGATCAAGGAAGTAAAAAGAGGATATTAACTAATATAGATTTAGCACAACCTATATCAACAGTATGTACCTATCTAGTTAGGACCAAGAGTGATTAAGTAAGAATCAACACAATGAGACTTGGACTAGATATCCAACTTCTATCATGAACACCATATTAAACTTTGGTCTTTTGAGCACTCAATAAGTTAAACTCTGATGGTTTAATCATGAAAGTAGTGGGAAAAAGACTAACTCAAAGAATCATCATGGATAGGTGAGAGACCTAAGGGAAAGAAAACAGTTAATTCGGTGGATAACATGATATTAGTGATAGAATTGAGAAAACTGCAAAGGCTCAAATCTTGTTTAGGAAAGCCTAAAAATCATTTTGGTCATTCTTGAAACACTATCTAGAAAATGAGGACTCAACTTTTATTTTTTTATCACCTATATTAAATCTAGATTAGTCTTTACCATAAAATAGTTTTTATAACCCATGTAATGTATAAAGAATTGAAATTATTTGTTAAATTATAATTGTATTTAATGATTGAAAAAATGATTACTTTATTAATATCAAGTAGATCATATAAATAAAAACCATTTGCTTCTATTGTCACAGAATTAGCAGAATCTGTCTGTTGATAGGTCTTATTGATTTTATTTTTAAAAAATACTCGTAAATATGAAATTTATAAATACATATACAGTGGAAGCCCTCTTAAGGCTCTACCGCCCTTTGAGGTTAGCAAAATCATTAAAATTAAAATTGTATTGGTTCTAAGCAAGATATCAAAAATCTAAGTACAGGTTTCATTCCTAATTTTAATTCTGCACAATTTGAGCCCTATTTCAACTCCCTACTACAATAAATACTACAACTATTTCGTTGAATTGAAATGGCACCTGTACTATTTATCATAGGAACTTGAAATATGGCTCAAATTGTGCAGAATTAAAATTGGGATTGAAGCCTGTACTTAGATTTTTGATATCCAGCTTAGAACCAATAAAATTTTAATTTTACTGTTTTTTCTAACCTCAAAGGAAGGTAGAGCCTTAACCAGCCACTAAGGGACCAAAATCCATGGGATACCATTGAAAAAAAAAGACTAGCACTCAAACCCAAATGATTAAAAACAAAAATTAAGAAAGTAATAAATATAATGTTCCATAAATAAAAATATATATTATCAACAAACATCAAAAATCAATTATTAATAAAAAAAAAAATAATAATATCCTCAACTGTCTTAAAACAATAAAAAATAAAAATAAAATAATTTAACTGAAATAACTAGATATTGTAACAGCTTCAAATAAGTTAAAACTTAATAATCAATTATTATAAAAGCGGAAGTAAATCAGCAATTGAGTCGGTGTAGTATGTTGGAATTAAATGATGTTCATTGTTTTGGGAAAACGTTTCCAAATCAAGTAAAGAAGTCACTCCAGTAAGAACTAGAAGAGTTAGCATTCCGGTTCTAGTACCAAAGTAAATGTCTGTGTTACATCTGTGAAAACCAAACAATATTTTTATTCGTAGCAAGAAACAAAATCAAAATGTTAAAAAAAAAATTAAGAAAATGAATAATCCATTTAAGTAAGTGAATTTTACAATATTAAATGTTATTACTAGGGCTCGGATCGGTATGCTCGATAAAATCTCCAGATATGCTCGAAAACCATATGTTTTATGCTCGAAAAACCAATTATATGCTCGATAGATATGCTCGAAAAAACCCATTATATGCTGTTAAATATGCAGAATATGTTTGAAAAACACTGTTTAAAACTATAGAGAAGACATGAAACGAAAAAATCTACAACTTATCTTTATATAGAAACAATATTTAAATTGTATGTATGATACACTGCTATATCCTTAAGTTTTAAGTATATGTATGAGAAGTTTTATTTAAAAGTTACAATTTAAAAGTTTATTTACAAAATGTTCAGTATTAAGCGAGTTAATGAAGTAGATTGGCATTGGTCTGTGAATCAAGATTCTTTCTATATTTTCACTTTTAAGTGATTAATTGACACGAGAGGTAAATACTTAACTGATGCTGCATCTTGTGCAGAGTAGTTTGGAAAATCCTCTGACATTGCAGACTCGCCACGCTGCATCTTCTCCAACTGGGATTTTTAGTTTAGCCAGCTCGAACTCCAACTTTTTTTCACGGTTTTTCCAGTCTCTCCGGGCCACAAGTTGCCTTTTTCGATGACTCCGTTAAATGTAGCGACCACTTCAAACAACTCCAACCCTCGAGATTCCAACATTAGGATAACCTCAGAAATGACGCTCATCTTAGTCTCATCATAGTCCTTGATGAAAGTCAAACATCAAGTCCTTAATTTTAAAAGCAGCCCGAGGATTCGTGGTGGTCAGGGCCCGAATGAGGAGGGGGGGGGGGGATTTGAATAAAAACAAACTATTTAGGCGAAAAACCACAAGAATATGCATTTATATGCTTTTCTGAAAACAGGAGTTATATGCATTTATATGCTCGATAAATTTAAATTCTGTTGGTCCCAGAGAGGTGAAAATACCACCAAAAGGCTTCTTTCAATGTGCACTATTCAGGAAAAAAATATGCAAATATGCTCAAATCCAAGCCCTAGTTATTACCTTCAATGAACTCCCCTCCTCAATATAAACACTACTATTTTTGACCTACACTACTATTACACCATATTTTCCACAGTTCTGAAAGCCCTTTCATGACCTGCTTTTACTTTCACTATATCTACAGTCTCCAATTATTATACAACAGCAAAAAGTCATTACTTTACTCATCTCAAAATTAGAAGTTACTTTGACAGCTAAGATTGGCCAAACTATGTGAGGGGGGTTTTTGTTTGCCTTGTTGGCCAGACCTTCTAAATTCCAAAACCACAAAATCTTGTTGGGTCCCCTCTCCATTCATTCGATTTTCCCACACTGTCACATTAAACTCTAATAGTAAGATGAGTGTAGAAGAGATGGACTATAGGCTTTTTACATGTATTGATGGATTGTTTGAGTGAAGATCACCCCCATTTTCAGCTTTCACCCAGCGCAGGGCTCATGCTAGGAATCAGTGGCTAAGTTTCTGAAGTGCAAACATATTGGATTATCATGTAAGATACAACTCTAAATGGAATCCTTAAATAGTTCCGTTTACAAATCCTTCATAAAAACTAATAGAGACTTCAATATACATCATTCATTGAGTTATCAAGACTATAATACTCTGTCAATCGCACATCTCATAATTACAGGCAAACATTATCAAGTTTGAATAAAAACAATATTTTCAATCTAGGCTTCAAGAGCTTTACATTTTTATTTAAATAGACAAAATTTTAATCAAAATTGTCGGCATCATTTTTGATAAATAATTTTAACATGGATATGTTTATGGGCAGAAATTGACATAATTAATTTGTTTCTTTCAGAGTATTTTGGTCGTATCGCACCCATATTTGGAGCTAAAATTCATTTCTCCATTTCACCTAAGGGTATGATTTTTTTGAACCTGTATCCAAACTTCATCAAAATCAGGCCAGTAGTTTAGCCCCCACAGGTTTGGACGGTCATTTTTGGACTCAAGGAATCTCAAAATGTGAAAATCCAATAAAATCTCAAAATTGAATTTTTCTTTATGTGTACAAGGTATAAAAGAAATTAAAATAGTTAAGGGTAGTTTTGGTGCTTTAATGGATAAAATTAAAAATTGGCAACAAATTTTGAAATTCTAATCTATGTGCAGACAAAATTTAAATGTTATACACATAGATTGTTGTAGTTTTTGCTACTAGGGAAAGCTCTTTAATAATCTCAGACAATTGATGCCACTAGGAATTGGTGTAGCCAAAAGGGTTAGTCAGGTCAATCCCTCTCCCGTCCTGCATTAACTTAATATTGGGTAATTATAATAGCTGGGTTTGTTCAATAGACCCACAAAAGTCTATGTCTTTAGATTTAGAACGCCGAACTTCTAAATATAGTAGTTTCAATTTAAATTTAGTATTTAAAAAATAAATACCTGTCTCCAATCATAAGTGTCCTTTTAGGATCAAGTCCCTGACTCTTAAGAATGTTATCTACTATATACGTGGAAGGTTTTCCTAAAATCAAAGGTTTCCTTAGAGCTGCCGTTTCAATTGCCGCAACAAATGTACCAGTGCCTAAAAATAACAGATTTAGTACATTAATGAAATAATATACCTTTTGAAATTGTTGAACTAGTCACATAATTAGTGTGAGTATAAAGAATAATACATATTCTATAAGGTGTTATATCTTACAAAAACATTTGGGCTGTAAAATTATTTCTAATTGCTAAACAAGCATTAGCATATCAAGGAGGATTTCAGGTAGTTCTGAACACTTCAAAATCCCAGATATTTCCCTTTCAACTTATTTAAACAATTAAATAAGAAGTTAATGTGGAACAACTTGTGGAATGATAAAATTATATTCAGTTCTTTAAAATGTTAATATAGCATTATAAATTGTCTAAGCAGTATTTTCAGCTTAAATGGCAATCTCAAAGCTTCTATAAAAATAAATCAACATCATTTCCAAACCTCATGAACAAAGGTGCAATAGTCAACACACATTATGACCACCTAGAAGGCTGAAATATACCAAGAAAATGCAAGTTAATCAAGAACTCACAAAATTCTACATAAAAATAGTTTTCAGAAAAGGAATTTCTTGTTTTAACTAATTTTTGAGTTTTGCGTTGACAGGTTCATGACAGACAAACATTTGCTTGACATCACAGTGCCAGGGGAGTAAACCAAAAAATCAACTATAAATAACGCAAATAGGAGAGAGCAGAAAATAAGTACAGAACCATACAGATGTGCTCTACAGGGCTAACTGGTTAAATAGAATCTGAACAATGAGCCTGGGTATTAGAAAATAAGTACAAGTGTTGTTGGGAGAGCACGTTCCCGGAACATGGTGCTCCCACTGACCCGACCAGCAACATTTCCCCAAACGTTGTTCATTGTCAACATGTTAACATATGCATAGATTATAATTATGTACTATAAAAAATTAAAGAATAGTTTGTGTCTATCAATTATTAAATAAAAGTTTATAAGAGCATAAACCTTATTTTCTACTTTGAGATTTAAATCAATAAAATAACATTATCAATTTTTTAATAATTTCTTGGAAAATTAAAATTTAGTTGAGATGTGAAACTGTTCGTACAAACATTTTACACTTACTATCATTTATGGCCTTACTTAATTGAATATAAATTAATTACACAGACCTGGCCAAACCAGTTTCTTTTTGTTGGGGAATCTTTCATCAGTATTGGTGGCAATGAAAGCACATTCAGGATCATTAAGGTAGGTACAGGCTTTGATCATTTTAATCAGAGAGAAATGCACATCATACCCAACAACAACAGCGCCTACTCCCTCTTTTAATCTGCTTACGTCAATATCAGCTAGAGTATTTTTACTGCCTTCCACAGTGTCTGGCTGAAAATATAAATAAAACAAGCAAAATAAACGTCATGTTTCTAATATTGAAAAATAAATGCTAACAGCATAGAATAAGTTAAAAAAAAAAAAAAAAAAAAAAAAAAATGTTGTAGTGACACTTACACCAACACCAAAGGAATCTATTCCAACATCAGCCAATTCCTTCTGAACAGATTTTGGACCAACCAAATAAACTTTCTTATTGAAGTTTTTACTTTTTAAATATTGGCCAGTTAACCAAGCTGTAGATATGATATCATTCTAGGAAAAATAAATGTACATATCGTAAAATTAGATGTTAAAAATGAAAATATAAATAAATTGAATGACCTTAATTTTAAATAGCTAATAAAAATCAAATTAAAATTCAATTTAATATCAATGGTGTAACATATCTTAAATTAGGCGTTTTTAGAGATAATGTAGTTAAAATGTTGAGAACATTTTTTTAATAACCTAGTGTACCCTTGTGTTATAGCTATTAATAAATTTAGGATATTTTTTTTTTGTTAGTTTAAATATGAGGGTGTACTACTAAAAGTGTAAGGGGTCGACATGTTGAGCCTGCATAACTCCTATGGGTGTACACGTGTAACCCTCTTTTCACTGTGTCATCATCAATGTTTGAAGCATTATAAGAATGCCCTAAGAAGGCTTGAGCAAGTAAAAGGGCTTAAAAAGGCTTCATGTTGCGTTTTTTTTTTTTTGTAATAGACTTTTCAAAACTTTTTATTTGATACCCCATTCAAAATTAAAAAAAATAAAAATTTTGTGACATAAATTATCCGCGATATTGGTTTTGAATAGCTGATAATTTTGAGTTCCCTATATTTTTCCTGTGTGCACGTCAAAAAGATCTCCAATACTGCAAAGTTTCATGTTTTTATCTCTTTTAATTCAAAAGTTATTGGTAATGTACAGAGTGACAGACTGACACAGGAACAAAACTATAAGGGTTTCTTCCTTTTGGTTTTACCAACAAAACCCTAAAAAAAGCAGAGTGCTTCAATACATGTTTTTCCATTTAAATGGGGGAAAAAACTACATTTTAATAAATGTTTAATACTTGCTTCATCTGCATTGAATCCAAGCCTTTTACATTTGTCAACAAAGTCTATCCTTGTAGAAGTACTGTTATTGGTGACATAATAAATCTTCTTTCCATTAGCTTTGAAAGTATTCATGACATCTTGAGCTCCATTAATGGCTCCTCCACCAATCCAAAGAACTCCTTTAATCATTAAATGTTATAATCAACAGAGATATTATCATAAAAAGAACCATGAAATAGCTAAAAGTTTGACTGGTCTTAAGTGATTAATCATATATTGCAACCAGCTATTTCCCACAGCTACAGTCCCAGTAATTAGTAAGAAATATATAACACCTCAGAGCTAATTGAAACCAGATTTGATAGTAAGGACTTTGGTTCGAGGGAGACAGCTACTTTTTTTCAACTCCCAAAGTGTGTGTTGTGTGTTAGACCTTTTCTTCATGCTTGAGTTGGGAGTACACTAACCACTTGGCTACACTAATCTCAAGACTGCCACTTAATTATTTACTATCTGATACAATAATACTATTGTAACAGCAAGTTTAAATAAATTATATTCTTACCATCACAATCTGCGAGGACAGTATCAAAGGAGTCCATAAAGGACTTTTTAGCATCAGAAGTTAGGGCATTAAAATTTGTAGACACCATTCTTGAAATATTAAAATAATCAGTCCCTGAAAAATAAAAAAAATATCATAGAATGTATAAGGGTATTTTATATTAAAATTTTATGATAATGTATTTTAAATAATAATATATATTGCCTTCTGATCCAGAGATCACTCATCTTGCTTCATTTATGTACAATTTCAGTATAAATACACAAATGCATGAGATTAAGTGCGATAAAGACCACATAAGAGTTATTTTCAAGATTCTTTTAACATCTCAAAACAAAGGCTATTATAAGTCATCTTCACGGCACAGCAAGATATACAGGGACAGAAAGAATTGTCTCAGGGTAGAGTCTTAAATAATCATCAAGGGTTTAGTATTACTCCCTTTTATGGAAAAAAAAAAAATACTAGATTCATTTACAGGATAATACTTCCCTAAACGAACCTGAGTAATCAATAAGACAAGAGTAATATTTTAAAGAAAACACCTATGCTTTGACAAATTATGAAGGAGGGTTCACAGCTAGCAGATCGGCATAAGAATTCATCTATGGCCTTTTTACTGCAGATATGTAAAACGTTGGTTCCAAACCAACTTTATTGCAGAGCCGCTTTAAAACCAGTATGAAACCTTCATTTTATGTCCTCTTCTAATTTGTTATGTTTCTGTTTTTTATTTTGAACCCATTCTTTTAATTTTTAAAGTAATTATTGCATTTTAAGAATATATTGTATATTATTAAATAATATTTTTTAAATATATATTTCTACTACTATGATAATTGTATTGTTCATTTTCTACTGGGAGAGAATCGTTGCGATATTTTTAAGCAAAATTATTTTTTATTCTAGTTTTAGTTTTTCTTTTAACTTGGTTAGAATGGTATATTATTCTATCCCTTGCATTAAAAGAAAAACGAAAGTGTTTTAAATATGTCTTCTAAAGATATCAATAAAAATAATCAAAGAAATCAGTGAAAGATTTAAACTAAATACTGTCAATGCATTTACTTGCATTGAAATTATGTTTGATGCATAGAATAATTTAATAAAGGAATAACTGCGAACAACAGCAAAAATTGAACTGTTTAAAAAGTTTGTTAAATCACATGAAAACGTTCAACAGCAGAAATTATTCCGTCAGAACAGTAGATAAACAAACAAATCAGCTTGGTTTTGATTATAACCTGACTGAAAAGCAGGGGAGAAATCAGCGAGTACGTCTCCACAGCTTCAAGAATATATTTTTATCTATAAAGCCAGAGATCCGCTATAACTGTGAACCCATCTTTACTATACTGCTACGGCTCAATTTCAGGTTTGTGCCAGTTGTTTTCTAACACAGTAGCATTAAACTAAGTGATTGACAGTGATTGATAAACAGAATCAGTATTCTAAAATATATTCTGACCATTAAAATAAAAGAAAATAATTTAGCCTTTATCAAGCCTAATTTAAAATAAATAACATTCATGTCTACATTGACTGGGTCATCAATAGTAGGTCGTAATATTTTATTTTAACTTCAAGAATGATGTAACAAAAATAAAGGCTAAAGTAAATTGTACGGTCCCATCGAATGATGTACTTCTATTTGGACCTCTACCTGGTTGACATGAAGCAGGGTTGTTTTTCTTCAGAAAATCAGCGGAGCACCGCGAAGCGGTTCGGAGCGGCCGTCGAAAATTCTAGGTCAATATAATAAATTTTGTACTTCGTTTCTCTAAACAGCACCGTACAATTCACTTTTACCAAAATAAATATAAATCAATAGATATCTAACCTTCGACAAGATACTTTTTTTTAATTTGATCAACAAAATTTAAAAAGATGTACCTGACGAAAGTTTCTGAAATCGGAATGGCAACTTCAGCAAAGCAGCCATCTAAAAAGAAATCACGATGTATTAATTTAAATTCAACACAAACTACTACTAGGAGATTAGTAAAATATAATCAGAAAATTATTTTTTTATCAATGGTTCACTCGATTATAAAATGATAAAGAAGAATATAATATGTCACAATGAACTACGTAAACGTCTGATAATGTTTTGATATGTAAATGTAGTAGTATTAGCAAATATTAATATCCGGAGAGTAATGAACGACAACAACAAAAAATAACGATTATTAATTGAATACGATTACTGATTACTATCAGAAGAAGGAAGGAGATAATTTACCAATAAAAATAAAGTAAAGATTGATCCGTTGAGGTTGAGCCTGTGCAGGTATGGAAGAATGGAATATGTAACAATGAACAACGAACTGATGAACAATATCAATATAATTTAAATTAAATAACTAATTTAATTTAAATATACAAGGTTCGAACTCGAACTACTAGTTCGAAGTCGAAGGCCCAGGCCCAAGGTTAACGTTGACAGTTGACATTAACCAGGTTCATTTAAATTAAATGAAATGCTTTGCGGAATAGTATAACAAAAGAAATAACATTTTCCTCAAATATTAAAAATAAAAATATGTTTGGAACATAGTTCAAGGTCAGCTATACTAGATGTCCAAATCATTGATAGTCCAAATAGCCCATCAAATTGTTTATTTGACCAGCTCCTTATTATCTAGTCGTCCCTCTAAAATTAGACTTTAATACGTATTTATTTGTAATGTACGAGTGCTAATAATAAAATATAATTTGTTTACTCGTTAACACGGGTAAACACTAAACAATTTTATTATACTTACATGGGAGCACATGCGCATAATGGCTGTATATACATTTACAAACAATTTGTGAGAGAGAGTTCAAAGTTTTTGCCCAGAGAGTGGAGTGATAAAATACGTCAGATCAGGGTAGGGGTTAGGGTTAGGGTGAGGGTGGCCGTGGCCATGGCCATATAAAGTTTAGTCTAAAACGGGACATTGAAATTGGGGGGAGGGGGGGGGGTCGAGCTATTGCATCCCTCAGACAAAAAGGGAGGGGGTCTGGGGGCCTAATTAATTAAAATTAGGTATTTTTAAAAAATAAGATTAATTGTGATGGTTAGTGGTAGAACCCTTTTTATATCTAGTGTATTTATATTAGTGGATCCTCTTAAGAGTAAAAATTTCAAAAACAATTACTTGGTGGCGACGTTTCGACCTATCCAGTCAATATCGAGCCTGAAACTGAAAACGATAATTTATTTAAGCATTATAAGAATAATTCATATCACCAATAAAATTGTATTAAGAATTGTATTAAATACCAGTGAAGAATGTCCTTTTTAATAATTCCTGGTTTTTCGGTGTTTTTTCTAGACTAGAGATGACGAGAAAAAGATGACGTTTTTATATGAGATGGAAGACAAGAGAACAATAAGTTCTGGTGATGTACATTAAATATGACTTACCCCAAGGAGTTTCGTCTCCATTGATGTAAAGGTATATAGTGTATTTCCTCCGGTGGATTACCAGCGCAATATTATAATATGTATTATTCTTATAATGCTTAAATAAATTATCGTTTTCAGGCTCGATAATGACTGGATAGGTCGAAACGTCGCCACCTATAAGTAACTGTTTTTGAAATTTTTTACCCTTAAGAGGATCCACTTATATAAACACATTAGTAATAAGATTAATTTTCATCCAGATGCTACATTCGAAATCGTTTTTGTAATGTAAAAAAGGAAAAATTTAAAAAACAGAAGTAAATCCGACATTTAGAAATAGGTGGGGCATATATAGTGTAGACTTACCCCCACAATGAATAACGTAATGACGTGGTATCGAAGTAAATGACCGAGATTCTCTTCAATCCCATATTAATGTGAACAACTAATTTTTTAATTTGAAGGTGGCTATTTAGTAGCCGAAACCGGTTATTAGTTATTACTAGTAGTTCTACGAACAGTAGTCCTCGCGAAAATTAGAAAAAAAATTAAATGCGGACAGAGGGTCCATTTAAATACGAATCTAAAGGATAAGTCGCTTTCCCGAGAAAAATCTATAGTTTCTGTGAAAATAATTTTAAACGCGGACAGTGAGAGGTGGGGTTCGATTCCCCGCTAGGGCGAAGTTATTTTTATGGTATTTGTAAAAATTTAATTCGAAAATAAACCATAATAAACAGGTCAAGTGTGTGCTAGTCAGCACACAGCGAGGGTCCGTAGGCAACCCTGTATAGTTTAATTTGTACCCTATTGGTGGTGTTTTTTAAAATGCTAAAAAGCTTACTTTGAACTATCCTATGGGTCTGATATTCTCACATAAACAAACTTCCGATAAAGTATTTTTTTGCGACTGAACCGGACTACAACCATATAAATATATCGAAAAGACCATAGTTATAAAAAAACTTATTTTGTCAATAAAAAATAAAATAATATTTTTTTCGAAATTTCCAAAAAGTGGTATCTTTACTTTTGGTCGAAGAATGTCCAGGAATTTTTTCAGATTTTTTGCACTTCACATAAGCGAGATAGAGGGGGGGGGGGGGGGGACACGTTTCACACCCACTTCAAACTTGCCTACGCTCGCCCTATCAGGGCGCCCCTTCAGGGTTTCAAACCCGAAGAGACCCAAAAGAAACATACAAATATTGTAGAGTTTTTGATTAATGAATTGATAAAAACCGGTTCAAAAACTACTTTAGAAAATTAATATGAATCTAACGGTATAAGTCGTTTTCCCGGGAAAAATCTAGCTTCTGAGAAAATAATTTTAAACGCGGACAGTGAGAGGCCGGGTTCGATTCCCTGCTCGGAAGGTTATTTTTATGGTAATTCTAAACATTTTTTAAACAAATGAACCATATACATCAATTTTAATGTCTTAAAGGAACATTATTCCAAATTTCAAGAAAAAATAAAAACATTTTTTTTTTTTTTTTTTTTTTTTTTGAAAAAAATTCTAAATAACATTTTTTTTTATATTAATAACAATTTTGTTTATAAAAAACAACTATATATATTTATTTTCCTAACTTGAAGTAACATTCATGCCAAATTTCAAGATAAACAAAAAATAAATTAGAAAAACATTTTTTTTGTTTTATTTTGTTAAAAATTTAAAAATGAAATTCATTAAATATAAAACTCATACGTTGTTTTTTATGACTTCAAAAAACGTCTATGCCAAATTTGAAGAAAATCGAATAAAGAGTTTGGCCGTATGCGCGTAACAAACATTTTCAAGCGAAATGCAAAACGGTCTAGTACCTGGGGAAGACTGGGGAACAAAAAAGTTAAAACATACTTTTTACAACAGTACTTTTTTTTCTTTTTTTTTACTACAGTTTTTACTTTTTTTACTTTTTTACTACAGCAGTTTTTACTTTTACTACAGTACTTTTTGACCGAGCAAAGAGAGGTCAAAAAGTACTGCGAAGACCAAGTAGATTTTTTCCCATTCCAAAGCGATGGTGAGTATAAATACCACACATTGGACAAGCAAACCGTTGATAAATAACATATTTACTAAGATTGGAAACGTCTCCAACTCATTAATTATGGGAAAGGTTTTCCTTTTAACCAGACCTAGACAGACTCAAATTCTCTCGAGAATTATAGCAAACAAATTTTAATATGTTAATTGATTGTACATTTTAAGATGCGAATTATGTATTGGAATAGTGATAAAGAGATGTAAATGCCAGGAATTTGGTGTAAAAAGCTTGAAAATTACCCAAAGGGGTTGGAATAAAGCATATGACGAAACTTTGGAATGTGAATTCTTAAACTATTATTGAGTACCTACCCAATAGACCATAAGGTGAAATCCTGAGTTTCTTTTTTACTATTATAATTATAGAGAGTAATAAACTAACAAAGTAGTAATAACTAACTACTAATTTAATAAATACTTAGTGTGGACCTATTATTATTATTAATTTTTTTAATTTTTTTTTTTTTCCTTTCAAAGCGACGATGAGTAAATATCATGATACAAGCAAACCATTGATAAATAAACTTTTAACTAAGATTGGAAACGTCACCAAAGTATGGGAAAAGGTTTTAATTTTAACCAGACCTTTCGGAAAATGCCCCATTTTTCCAATAAACGGGACATTTTCGGCAAAAGCTTAAAATAACAGGAGTGTTCCGGTCAAAACGGGACATACCCTAGATCAGGGCCGTAACTAGAAATTTTGCGCCCCAGGCGGAACCTCCTGAATGCCCCCCCCCCCCCCCTCGAAAACTATCAGCTTTAAAACACAAATCTCTATTATTAACTTCAAAATACTGCTTTCTAGCAATTTTCAATATAATTGAATATGCTTTTAGAAAATTGAAAGTAGGCTATAACGTTAGACCGATTGTTAACGTAAGATTGTTATTAGTATTAACAGGGCCGCAGCTAGGGGGGGGGGGGGGGGCAGGGGGGGTCTTCTGCCCCGGGCGGCAAAATGTAGGGGGCGGCAAAATGATTAACAGACTTTAAATTTATTTAACTAATTTAAGACCTGTAATATGACACAGTGATGCAGGTGTAGAGGGCGGCATGCGAGCTAGGCAGATGAGAGTGAGCGATATGAACGCACATTGAACGCAGTACTGTCAGTGAGTAGATGCCTTCTTAATTCCCTATTTCATGCTCGGGTCACAGTGTAGTTTTCGCGTAGTCCGTCTCGACGATGCGCGCCCTATCCCTACGAACTAGACACAGGCCGGCGCGACCCTAGGCCGCTAGGGCCTGAGGGGCGCCGCAAGATATTTGCCCCCCAAGAAGTTAATGTTTTTACATAGAAAGATAGATGAATAACTTAAATTAGGAGAGACCTCATTTAAAACTAATAATATAATTATTTTGCAAATAAATGATTATTGTTCATGGATCAAGAGTCAAGTTAATATTAACATTTAAAACTGGGATTCCCACTTACATGTTTATGTGGGATACAAACATTAAACTATTTTGTGTTTGTTTATTTGCATACTTTAATGGTTGTTTGTTTATATACTCAGTTGAGTGTGTATCCCCTAGTTCAGTTGCTGTATAGGACGTTGTGAAGGTATTTCATAATGAATCAGAAAGAATTAATAGCATAGTATAGCGTTAAAGGTAAAACTTTTTTTTTTTAGTCTAAAAACCGATTTAGTTAATAAATGTTTTAAGAATTCTGCAGAAATAATTTTAAACAAACTTTTAGGTGATGCTTTTTTTTAGCTGAAAAAGCTCTAAAAAAGGCCCAAAATTCAACATTTTGAACCTAATTTTCTAAAATTTTCCGGGGGAGGCCCCCCGGGCCCCCTTTGGGTTAGGTTCATGTATGACAGAAGAGAGATTAGTAGGACTGGCATCTATTTTAACTAAACTGAACAGGAGTTTATTATTTATAAATAGATTTTAATTTACTAGAGTTTAGTTGTTTCTTTTCGATGTCTCTGATGATTTAAGTCTCTTTTCCATTAAATATCAAAGAGCATCGATAAAAAATAATCAAAACATTTGCAGCCGAAAAGTCAAATTTACATAAATACACTTTTAGTTTTTGGAAGAATTGTTTTATGTATGATGTATAATATTTTCTGCGTGTATGTATAATATTTTCTGGTATATTAAAAAGATTTTACTTGAATTGTTTCGTTTCTCATTTTCAAATAAACCTTAGTTATCAACTTAAAACATGATTTTATATTTTATCTCAAATATTAATAAATATTTCAAGATTTTTCACAAGCTGACTTAGGAGTAGGAGTAATAGTTATTGGCGAATTGCTAGGATAGCAATGGGGTGGGGGTGGTGGAAGGGGGCGGCAAAATTAGGGCTTGCCCCTCCTGGCAAAATATGTAGCTGCGGCCCTGAGTATTAAGATTATTGTCAAAAAATGTTATTCGATTTTTATCAATTTTACCTATTTAGTCCAGTAGCCATGTACTTTTGACCTTGAAAAATTCCGAATTTAACGTAACTTTGGGATGTTGTTAGTGGGTGTGGGTATCCACTAGTGCTACACCTAATTTTCCGAACAAAAATACCCTGTGCAACCTTGAGGGGAGGTCAAAAACCACACAATTGTTGCATTTTTTTCGAAATATTTCCAAAACTGTTAATTGTAGCGGAAAACTTTGTAATAGTAATTTGTAGAGGTTTAAATTACCTTCAAATTTCACTGATCAAACTTTTTTTTGACCCCATAGGTACCGAGATACAGGGCTACGAAAAAGTCTAAAATTTCTCAAAATCGTGAAAAACCGTTAAAAAGTCTTTGTTTTCGGTGTTTACCCCATTTTGCAACATTTTTAATGAGTTATGGTGCCTACTTCTACTTGCATTGTTCATCCCCCCCCCCCTCCTTTACCACCACTGCCTCCTATTGTCCTCTTATGTTCTTACTGTACAGTGTACAAGTGAGGTTTTAAAGAGCATACAATATAACCCCGTTCGTCTTTCCACTTGGACCAATCTTGAGTGACCTTTGTAAGAAGAAAACCAAACATTTTTTAACCCTGATTTTTACATGTAGTTCATTGTAACGATTCTTATTGTCTAATAATATGTATAGTAAATTATTTTAATAAAACATGAAGCAAAACAAGTAGGGTCCTTTATGTTTATTTATCATACAACTTTTGTGCCGAGTCTGCAAACAGGACCAAGTCATAAATGTATAGTTCAGGAGATAGCGTGCTAAAGAGTGTTTGACTAACATCAAGTTAATCTTTTGGTGCCAGTAAAAAATATGAGGTCGGCTAAGTTCGTCAGCGCAACATAAGCTCGTCAGCTTGGCAATAGACATTTGAAAAAAAAAACGATAGAAAGCGGCCATGTCCCGGCCAATTTGGTAAACAATGTGATTTTCATGATCCTGAGTTCAAAATTAGTGAGTATAGACCAAAAATCAAGTTGATATTAGCTTGTAACTTGATAGGTGACCACTCTCATTTGGGGTGATAATTGAATAATTAACCTATCAATAAGAAATACTCCTTAGAATATACTGTGTCAAAGGCGTTGAGCAGCAAGTCATATAGTCATATCAATGTATTGCTCATATCTGCGGCCCCCCCCCCTAAGACCGCGACCTAGTGGTAAATCCGGCACTGCATAACAACAATTACTGTACTCTTAAAGAGCTTTCCAACGACATCTTGGGGGGTAAATACTATTTTGACTTTTGTACCCCGTACCCCTGTGTATCAATTTTGTTTTTCACCCATGCAAATTCTAAACCAAGATTTTCCTATATTATCATAAGCCAATAAATAATACGCAGATTTCTTTGAAAATTCGCTCATTAAGTCATGGTACATGACTGGACTTTTTTCTTACGTTATCGTAGGACATTGGATCGTTCTCAAAGAGACACAGACATTTTCTTTTTAACCGTAAAAAGCTGAAGCTTTTATTGCATACGAGCTTACAGGTGACAGAAGCTATATATATGTGATCATTCTGAAGAATCAAAAAATTTTTAATTCTCCGATTACAAAAATTCCAAGAAAACATTTTTGGACCCGTGTCTTCAGGCGCTTAATTTTTTTTTTATTTATTTTTTTTTTTTAAGTTTTTTTTTTTTAAGTTTTTGGTAGTTTTCATACTACAGAAAGTTTAAATTTTAATTTAAATCAAATTATAATTATTATTAACTACGGGAAACAGACAGTGAAAAATACACTCCAGCGCCGGGATTTGAACCACGGGCCTCTATACTGGAAATATAGAGGCCCGTGGTTCAAATCCCGGCGCTGGAGTGTATTTTTCACTGTCTGTTTCCCGTAGTTAATAATAATTATAATTTGATTTAAATTAGCGCTTAATTTTTGTGAACCAACATATCTTAAAAGCTACCCGTCCGATTTTAATAAAATTTAGATGGTAGGTCATAATTAGCCCACTGTTGGTCCCAGTGGCGTATCCAGCGGCTAAGTCTAGGGGGGCACATTCTAAGTCAGTTTAGATGGGGGGGGGGGGAGTATTCGTAGAGGTAACAAGAAAAAGGAACTACTTATTCAACAAAGCGGCTCCCCCCCCCCCCAAATAAAACAAATTTTTATAACTAATAAAGAAAAAAAAATTCCGCGCCCAAGTAACAACTGTTTTAGAACGCGTCGCCTGCAGTTAATTATTGGAGTGGGGGGGTCCGGGAAAATTTTGGAAATATGATCTCTCAAAACAGCGTTTTTATGCATATATGAGGTGAAATTGAATATGAGGTGAATGTAATAAATATCTATTAAAAAAAATAAGGCTGTATTTATTCTTTTTTACTCTATTACTTGGGTCTGGGGGGGGGGGGGGGGGGCACGTTGTTTTGGAAAAAAAGACTAGGAATTGGTTCGAGGGGGTTGGAGGTGAGTGTGCAGATGGTTAGAGGTGGTTGGAGTGGCTCTAATCATATCGAACCACCTTTAATCACTTTAAACCACCTCGAACCACCTGACCACCTCCAACCACCGCAAACTTCTTTTTTGGAAAATAATTAGGAATTTGTTTGTTTTTCTTTGGGCAAAAAAAGTTCGAAGTGTTTGGAGGTAGTTCGAGTCTCACCAAACATACTTAATCACATCTAAATTCAAAACTCTTTTCCTAAATATTTTATGGTTTATTGTCTGTGAATTAATTTTCTTAGTAATATGATATTTTATTTCTTAATTAGTGCAATTATATAAATACGGTGTTTAGACTTTTTATATAAACTATAAATATTTCCTAATTTCTTTAAAATGTATAAATGATATAAAGCTCTGACGAAACCTAAAAGTATCATTTTCATCTCCATTCCAAAAGTAAGTAAGTTGGAAATAAATGATAATTCTAAACTTACCTTTTGCATATATTTTATGTGGAAAAATATGAATTATTAAAAAATCTAATACTTTACCTAAAACAATCGATTGAATAGGAATCAGAATGGTAATACATACTGTAATACTAATTCGAATCGATGAAACTGATACAATTTTTTCTTTGGAAATAAGTGGAACCAAATCGTACGCCATTTGTTCGAATGGCGGGCTACAATGTTCCCAACCTAGTAATAAATTGACATCTGATCAATTTAGTTCGTATTCGCTATTATTTTTAGAGGAATCATTAGAAAAATATAATTAATAAATAATTATGTAACTGTCAATATATGTTATTGTTTATTTTTTAATATATTGGTAAAAATTGAGAGGGTGTGACGTCAATAAAACAGGCTTGGCTGCGTGAAATTCTGAAAACTCATTAAACTCGATTGATGGCAGCTTAGAACCTCTATCGCTTGTGTTGCTAGCCATTTTTAACCACATGGCTTAGAATTTTTATTTCTTTTATTCTAGTAGTAGTTTTTACCTAAATTTTGCTAGTTAAGAGAATGTTCTATAGTGTTTCGCTTCAAAATCAGCTATTCTATTCTCGTCTGCCGAACTGGTTTCATAAGTCGACGTGTCGCGGTTAAGATATCCGGAAATAACTGGATCCACTATTACTCCGAACTTGCTTTATACCTGTTTAAATTTATCAATCGGGTGTGTAAAATTCGTTTAAACTAGCGTTCTACATATCTTCGAGTCTAGCTTAAGAGCGGTACGGTAATTTTACCCTTGAGCGAACTGAGAATACGTGGACCCGTTTTCTTTTTCTTTTTTCTCACATTCGCCCTACTTCGAACTTTTTTTTATCACTAGTCTCTTCGAAATGTCGTCCGGATACAATTCCGAAGAAACCTCTTCCGACAGGAACGTGGAAATATGGAAAATAAAGAAGCTGATAAAAAGCTTGGAAATGGCCAGAGGGTGAGTGAAGCATATGGCTTATTGTAACGCTTTCCCTTATAACCCGCATATTTCTAGTACCTAATGTTTCCCTGTTTTTTTCAGGAACGGTACGAGTATGATATCGTTGATTATACCTCCGAAAGATCAGATATCACGTGTAAGCAAGATGTTGGCTGACGAATTCGGAACAGCGTCGAATATCAAGTCTCGTGTTAACAGGCTTTCCGTTTTAGGTGCTATCACTTCGGTACAGCACAGACTGAAACTTTACACTAAAGGTATATACATAGTTTTATTATTTAATAATTTTCAATATTAACTGGAAATATTAAAATAGGCTACCTCCTACTATAATCTGTAGGTGGGTGAGTTCCCAAACAAACCTCTTATCCTCCTAACCTTAAACAATTCTTTTGTCTTTACAGTCCCACCTAATGGCCTTGTTATCTACTGTGGTACAATAGTTACTGAAGAAGGAAAAGAAAAGAAAGTGAACATTGATTTCGAACCATTTAAACCTATTAATACTTCCCTCTACTTATGTGACAATAAGGTATGTGTGTGATCATTTAAACTTGACCTTGCTCTCTTTGTCCTCAATGACTATTCACTTGTATCAATCTAGTATGGTTTTATTTTAATGTGTATTTTCTGTTTATATAGTTTCACACTGAAGCCTTAACTGCATTATTAGCTGATGATAATAAATTTGGATTCATTGTTATGGATGGTAATGGTGCCCTTTTCGGTACTCTTCAAGGTAATACTAGAGAAGTTCTTCACAAATTCACTGTAGACCTTCCGAAAAAGCACGGTGAGAAATCTTAAATTCTTTAGTTACTTCTCTTATATAATTGCAATTTTGAGCAATTCATAAAACCCATTTATTGATTAAATACTTAAGTTATAACTTTGATTTTGTCCTAAAGGTCGTGGTGGTCAGTCTGCTCTTCGTTTCGCCCGTCTCCGGATGGAAAAAAGACATAACTATGTGAGAAAAGTAGCGGAAGTAGCTACCCAGCTATTTATTACTAATGATAAGCCTAACATAGCAGGACTTATCCTAGCTGGTAGTGCTGATTTCAAGACTGAACTTTCTCAGTCGGATATGTTTGACCCGGTGAGTTAATTAAATTGCATATGGAATTAAAAAAAATCAATGAGGAACAGGGCTATCAATGTATTAACGGTATACTTTGAAATATTGGAAGCTTTATAGCTCTAAAAATTTGAGCTGATATTGGGTATAGAGGTATTATACTTCAAAAGAAAATTGATTAAATATTTTATCAAATGCTAGTTTGTCAGACAAAAACAAATACTTAACATGGAGGCATATTGAAAGATTGATTGTAGATGCCTACCTGACCATGTCTGTCAGCTATTGGTTGAGCTTATTGAGCTAAGGAATGTACTTAGCAGATTATACCATATTAAAAGATGGGCAAATTAGTTTGCCCCTTTGCAATTAAGCTTCAAATTAGGTGCCAATTGTTAATTACTCTTGCTAATAATTAAATAATTACGGTATAACCCTGGAAATCCAAAAAACCTAATATTCCGAACAACTTTTGGGGCAAAAACTAAAAATGAGACATTATGCACTGACTGCTTTGTGCAATTTCCCAGGACTTCTTTGAGCTGCTGCTATGTGTTTCTTAAAACCCTATCCCATTCTCAGTTGTATATAATGTATTTCCAGCAATACACTATCTGTATACCTGCCCCCCTACATTTCTAAGTTCTAACTTCGATGTTCAATGTTTAACTTATTCATAATGATTTTTAATCTCTCTCTTTTTTTTAACATAATTGCTAGGTATTCCTCAAATCGGAACACAGTATTATACCAGGAGCAATTTTATAAATGTAAATAGACAATAAAAGCAGAAACCCCACAATCTCAGAAAGCCGAACTGGCCCTGGTCCCAATTAGTTCCGGGGTTCTACTGTATTTAATTATTGACTGATAAATATTTTCTTATCTCTTCACACAAAATAAGGAACATTTCAATTGTTAAAAGATAAGTTTGGACTAACTAAATGTATATTAATTTCACTAGTTAATTCAGTTATGAACTTATTGCCATGGCTAGGCGCATACATACAATTTTTAATCACTCGACTATTTAGTTGTAGGTCAAAAAGCTATTGGACCTTATGGGAGTGCGCATACTATTGACACGATAGTTGCTCGATTAAAAAGTCATAAAACTTCATCGATCGTCTTTTGACTATTTAGTTGAACAACTATCGTCGGCAGCGCTATGTACATTGCCATGAATTGGAGTGCGCATACACTCAACTAAACAGTCGAGCAGCGACCCTTTAAAATGAGTTTTTTTTACCTTAAAGTAACACTTAATCTATTTTCTGGCGATATGATGTTGTATATATGGACCAATCAGTTTAATTATTTCATTAAAACTCTATTCACTCATTCTATAAAACGTAAAAAAGTTTTCTGGGTATTCCTTCAGAGTAGAATGTAATGTATGAAACTTTCCATTACGGGTTGTACACAGTATCTTCTTTTCTTTTTTTTTTCTTTGTGTTTCATATAAAGGAAAACGCAAGCGAGTGGTTTTCTGTTTATAGTTTTGTACGACATAGCTCACGAATGCTGGGGGATCTCAATGGCAACTGATTGATTGTATGCGCACTCCCAACAACTAAACAGTTTAGTCGAGGAGTTCGTCGATTTCGACGAACTCCTATGTATCATGTTATGTATCGAGATGGTCTGTAATGATTAATTTACTTAATATTACTACATATTTTGACAAGTATGTAATAGTGATTATTATCCCTTTGTCTAATAAATTGTTAACAGAAATTTGCAATAGACACAGTTACTCTTAATCTTATAACTATACATTAATATGTAATATATATAATTATTCCAGACCATATGAGTTTTACTGTTAAGATTAGCAGTTAAAATTTGTATTCATAAGATTTTTAACCAACAAAATTAGAACTGAGATTTTTTTTTTTTTTGACCATATAGTAATGACTTGTTTAAAGCATTGTGTTTTGTATAATGTTACAGAGATTGCAAGCTAAGATTATCAAACTTGTGGATGTGTCTTATGGAGGAGAAAATGGATTTAATCAAGCTATTGAACTTGCTGCGGAATCATTGCAAAATGTAAAATTTATTCAAGAGAAGAAACTTATTGGTAAGTTCCATATAAGTAATATCCTAAACTATGTGTTAGCTCTAAATACACTAACTATTTAACTATATATGTAATATTAATCCTTTCTCTGCCAATGTTTTGACAAGGACACTAGTTTGGCATGCTATTGCCCGGTTTTATTCTTTATTAATTTGTTCAGGGTTCTGAAAACGCACATAATTTAAATATAGGCTGGATGACTAGTATACCTACTTGTTCTAAGCCTCATTGACTTTAATTGCCTGAATAAAATATCTCGTTTTGACACTCCTTAGCACAATACTGTTATATTAGTCAACTTTCCATTCCTGTGAAAGGGTTAACTATTGCATAATTGGTCAAATCAATCAGTATTTGTTTTAAGTACTCCAGAAGTTGAAAGATTCATTGTTTGAAAATTTTGAAGTCAACTGAGTCCAAAGAATGCATTTTCCTCTAGTTTCATATGTAGATGGTGATGGTTATTTGCTATAATTTGAGTATTAAGGTTTTTTACAAACTCGTTGCATACTGTTATCCAAAGTTAGAGCATTTAGATTAGAATGTAAACCTTCTTCCCATTTAAACCTTCTATTTCAATACTTTAAAAATGAAGTTACTACTTAATTAATATTTTAAATTATTTTCTGTATTAATTCTTTCTGATAGAGAAAATTATATTGCAAAGTTGTTACTAATAATTTTTTAACTGTATTACAATAGTACACAATTAATTAGAATTAAATAAACAAATATAGAAAAATAATTATGTAATTTGAGAAAAATATTGAAAGAGCTGCAATAAGAATTAGTTTCTAACTTATGCTTAAAAGGTAAAATAAAACAATATTTCTATTATTAATAAGATTCAATAATATCTCAAGAATGATAATTGCTCTTATTTGGTGTTAGATTAGGTTCCCTCAATAAACTTGGCTCTTAATTTAGTCTATTTTTAGCTTTCAATATTAAAATTAAACTGAAACAATTAATTTTACTAATAATAGTATCAGAGTATAGAATAACACAATTAATCTATGATTTAATTGTCTATTATTTTTTTAAATAATTTTATTGGTTCTTATATTATATTGCTAGAACATTATCTGATGACATATATTTTGTTGATATTTTTTAATTATTTTATGGACTATTCAGTACATTTTTACAAAGCTATGCCCTAGTAGTATCAGAGTTTATTTAGCACTTTCTTTTATCTAGGCCAAAGGTTTTATCTATAAAATATTTTTAAAAAAATCTAAATACCACTTACTGGCTAACTCATCACATTATCTCTGGAACTGCTGGGCCATGTATTTTTATAGGTAGATTCCTCAAAGCCCATAATTCTCCCCATATAGTGACCATTTATATGGAGTATTCTTAGCATGCCCCTAGTTGTATAGTAATTCTGTGGCTAGGCATTTGTGCTTAATAAATATTAAATCTACCTGTCAAATTAATTTTTTTTATACATTTCCCAGTTATTAGCGTATATATCATCTAAGTATATTCTTCTATAGCATCTACACATAAATATGCCTCTTCAGCATACACAAGAAGTACTGCTTCTAAACGTTACCCCAATCCCTTATGCATACACTACATATATATTTTTAAGTATATATCACAATAGCACACATAAATTAATTATGTACTCTATAGCTTACATGCATTAAGTATCTAATTATAATTATATACTTTCATTAATTTATTATATAGTATAAATATACTTATATATTTAAACTATAGACCGTTTACATAAAGTTTCATAAAACCTTGAGATTTTTGAGCTTAAGGTTAATTAAACACCTTTTTAACTGTGATTGGATAAGACAGTATATTATTAACATTATTTTAATAAATTTACTTAACGTATCACTTATATATATTAAATTATAAGATATTCACAAAAGTCGTACAATTGGCACTGAAGACATTTCATAGAAATGGAAATGTCTAAAACCTCTAATACTGTTCTTGAAAATAAATAAATATTTATGATATCAAATAGTTAATATATAGATATACAATTCTGTAACTTTTTCTTTGAAATGCTTGGGAATTCATTAAAAAACTAGAATAAGTACTTCTATGACAAGTAATTAGAAACAATTTTAGAGTTGGACTCAAAATGAAAAAAATAGAACTAGATAATAATATGTCTGGGTGTTAAAATATATAATTTTATTTATTATTGCCAATATTGTTAATCAGATTTATTAAAAAAAAAAAAAAAAAAAAAAAAATTAGGAATACTCTCAAGCTTAATTTAGACGTATAAATAATATTAAAGCAAATAAAATCCAATTCTTTTATACTTTTGCTATATTTGACAGTTAATACAACATTTTTTTTTTAGTTTTGTGATCTGCATGCCTCTTTATATGTAGGAATTTGAAAACTTTAAATCTGGCAATATTTTCCTCTTTATTTTTTCTTATAAATTATTCTTATTTCCAATTTATTTCACAATTTAAAATATCATAAAATGGAACAAAAATCTTAAATAAGTGTTTCAACACAGTTTTATCTTCAATATAAAAATAAATAGGTTTAATAATTTAATTTTGTATATTTCTCACAGTTAATTTTCATAATAGTTTTATATTTTATAATTGTAAAAAGAATAAATATAATTGTAGAAAGAATAAATGTCTAATAAATATTATTTTTAACAAAAAAATAAATAAATCAACCATAATATTATAAAGATTTTAATACAGCTCAACATTGTTGACACCTTTCAGGGAAGATAATATAAAACATTAATATGGTTAAGATATGAGGGTGAAATATTACCAGATTTAATTCATTTTTTTGAAACAAGGTTTTAAATTATTCTCTCTCTCCTTTAGAAGACTTTCAAAAATAATAACTTATAAATAATGAAAGGAATACTATAAGTAAAAAGAAGGAAAGATATATCATAAAAGGGAAACCCTTTTAAATGATTTGCTCATAGCTGAACCTAAGGTTGGTGTGATATATTTGTTTAGACACATGACCTGTTTATGTATTTGCATCAATAAAATGTAGGGCATCCACTTTGACAATTGAGTATTTGAAAACACAATCCTAATTTTAAGAACTCATCAGACAGTTGCGTATTTTTTATTAGAAAAAAATATAATTTAAAACATCAACTTAAATCAAGAGGAAGTTAAATTTGGTACGAATGTTTTAGCATCTTGGAGTATGTGTTTTAGAATATTGTATGGAATATCTAATGACCTTATAACCAAGGACTTTATATCTAATCTTTATCATTTTAATAATTACAATTTGTTATCAATTATACACTTGAAACTTCAATAATTAACAAAAAAGACAGTATGATTAAGTAAAAAATGTGTGTGAGTCAAAGTGAGTTAGGTAAATAATGAAAGATAACTTTTATAGTTATTTATGCACCAAGTAAAGTAAACGATTCCCTTGTGCAACTTAGTAAATTCTTGAGGTAAAGCCATAGGAACCAGGGTCCCTAAATCCCGAGGATATTAGGTTTTTTAATTTCCGATGCGAAGCTGAGGTTAACTATAAAAAAATTGCAAAAAATTACAAATGGAAGGTTACTTTAGATGTAGGTGAAACAAAGCAATGGTAATTGATAGGCACACTCACAAATGAGGGCTTAAAAGCAGTTTTCCAACCTGACTTCAACATCTTTATTACGTCTGCCATTCATTCTCTACTATTTATAAAATAAGTTAGCAACCTGTTTTACTTTTTCTCCCTGGTTTTTGAGTATTTATTTGTTCAGGGAAGAAAAGTGTTACCTACTTAACTCAATCTAAATTAAACTGAATACTTAACTTATTCCTTCTGGAGATAAAATTATTTTTTACCATAATTTTACAGGCTAGAATATATCTTTTCTCGGGATTATTGTGCTAATTAAAAAATAAGGCAATATTGATATTTGCATCAGGGATATATAATTAGTTAGTATTATTATAAACATGTGATGCATCTCAGGGAAGGTTCTTTTGGTATCTTGTAGAATAGGTCGCAGGAATTAAGTATGAGTAAAAATAAATCAAACCTACAATCCCAGTACAATTAAGGCCCACATATTTTTATGTGTGACTGCAATACCTGCTTAAATGTTGTGGCATGCCAACTTTAGAGAGGCTTCGGCAATGTATATAGTGAAATGGACTGACACCATCCTTTTTGATGTAAGTTTTAAACAATGAAGATTTCCAACATATACACTGAACTACTGTTTATGAAGTGGTAATTTTTGGCGCTAATAAATTGAAAAATGATTGGTCTGTTTGTGCATTGAATCTTCAATGCACTAATAATACAGAATTCAGTTAAATAATGAGTTGTCGGAACAGCGTTAGCGTGATAAGTGATAAGAATCCATTAATATGTACCAGGGAAATGACACACACTTTCACATCTTTAAAAGGGCTCTTGCATCATCAACTTTGTTTTCTCACTCTTCAAAATACTCTCCACTCTCTATATTACAGCAGACACATCCAATATAGCTATTGGGGGAGCAATCCATCAACTTATGAACAGCTAAGGTAAAATACAGTGCAGACGATAGTGATTTTTTTTTTGGGTAAAGAGTTCCGCATTTACAAGGACCATAAGCCCTTAACCTTGGTGTTTTAAATTCTTCGAAAGCATCACTGCGACAGTCTCGCCAATTGGATTTTATTTCACAATTCAGCACCGACATCCGTTATCTGCTTGGTATAAGTAATCTTTTGGCAGACCCACTATTGTGATTCCAAGAAATCGTTATTCCATCTACCATAGATTTTGATGCAATGGCAAAGGCTCAGCTGACCCTACCAAGCTTCAGAAAGATATTTTTAACCACTCTTCTGTGCAACCTCCTCCGTGCCAAAGTCATTTAAACGTCACTGATCAGAAATACAGTGCAAGATAAGGGAATCATGAATGCACAAAAGCCACTTATTTCTGGTCAAACATACGTTGAGATATATAATACCTCTTGGGCTCACGCTTGAGTTGTCTGTCGAAGGTCAATATTTCACATCACAGCTTTAGTCTGAACATTCACCATTCCAAATAAGAGGTACGCCCTTATTCTTATTGATCTGATAGGCCCTCTTCCACCTTCAGAAGGTTTTTCTTACTGCCTCATCTGTATTGATGGTACACATGCTGGCTGTTACATTCGTACAACGGCTTAAGGTATTAATCTGAGACCTTGGGCCAGCGCCTACATTGGATAATAGCAATAACTTCTACTATGTTCCAATAGCACTGGTCTAAGAAAGTCATGTGTTAATTTGAGTCAATACAGTTAAGCGACCTCTACAACCTCCTTACCATGTCCTGAAGAGGTTTGACAAGCCATATAAAGTTGAAATCAAGTGTAAGCTGAATCCCATCTTGATGACCGTTTTAAGCTGGCACATCCAAACCTTAGTGACAATGAGAAGGTAGCCACCTGAAAGTCCCCTGTGACTCGACCTCACTGTGGACTTCTAGATCCTCATCTCAACCCCATGATAGGTTTGTCTATTCCTGCTCCACCACCACACTCTCCTTTTCGCTCTGCTATTTGCAAGGATACTGATACCTACACTTGTTCAGGGCCAAGGGTTTGTTTTCCTGACTTTTATACTGGGTAGATGGTTTCCATTAGGAGGGGAGTACTGTGGTGAACCTGGAATAGGCTAGCTCCATTAACCTGGGTTGTTTGTTTACGTTTCTTGGGTTATGTTTGTTTACGTTTTTTTTTTTTTTTTTGTTTGTTTGTTTTTATTCACATAATAATTACCACATTATTTTAATACTACAAGGTACAATTAATATAGTTAATATTTGTAGGATTGTCATCATACAGTTGTAGTATTATTGCGGAACATCCTCCACTAATTAGGGCGTAGTGCCCTGTGCTGTTGAATTAATTATTTGTTTTCTGTCAACTCGTAAATATTATTTTCTTAATTTATCGAGATTACTTTATTTCTCATTTATTATTATTCATATATTTGGGTATACCACATAACAGACCTCAATTACACACATTACGATTAAGATCTTCAATTACTTATTTAATGTCCATTATACACTGATGGTTTCTCAAAAAACAGATTAGATTAAAGAAAAGATTTTATTGATAAATAGTTGGGACTGTATTCGACCATTATAGGGGTTGAGAAAGGGTTTTAAATTAATGCTATGCTATTTAAAGAGTTTTAAGATTGATAAAAATTAATACTCCTCCAGAGATTTAATGTAAGTGTTACTCAATTGTCATTTTATTCAATAAGCTTCATACATTTAGTGTATACTTTCTTGTACAAGTAATTCCTGAATAGATTATATATTTTATATTCCAAGCACAAATAATATTCTAGAAAGCATTCCTAATTTTACTTGAATTTTATTTGTTACAGGACGTTACTTTGACGAGATTAGTCAGGATACTGGCAAGTACTGTTTTGGAGTGGAAGACACTTTAAGAGCCCTTGAACTTGGTTCAGTAGAAACTCTGATCTGCTGGGAGAATTTGGACATTCAGAGATATGTTTTGAAAAATCACTCTAATGCAGAAGAGAAAGTACTCCATCTCACTCCTGAACAGGAAAAGGACAAGACACATTTCACTGATAAAGAGGTAAATTATGTTTATGAATACTTTTTATATTATTATTGATTAACAGCAGTCAGTGTTCATACTTGACTGTTGTGCCTATGAGTGCATGGAAAGTTAGCACACCCAAGGTACATAAAAAATGATTGAACGATTGATTTATTATTTAAGTTAAGTGTGTGTGAGTTTCTACTTTACTCTTTCAAAGAAATGGTTTCAGAGCCGTTTTGTAGAAGTTAGATCAAGAGGTCTCTTATTGAAGGACTTATGTTAACTTCTAGCTCATTCAGCAGCTTTTTAGGCTCTCCTTACAGGTGGCAGCTCCATTAGGATTGTAGTGGGATTGTCAAGAGATCATTTAAGGGATTAAGTAAGTAATCAAATCCATGGACATTTGGTGAAGAGAGAATCAAATCCATGTTTAAAAACTTTAACCCTATATGTATCAAGTCCTTGGCCAGATGATTTATGGACTTATCTTTGTGTTTGACTCCTACTTAACAGAGTAAATTGCCCTCTGTCATAGAAAGAATAAGTCCTCTACGAATTATAAATTGATGCTATCAAGTTGCTACTTATCATTCACCTGGTGGAATATAGGCGTGATTGTATGTAGTGAAATTTGACGAGGGAGAAAGGAATTTTTTTCCAAGAGCCAAGGGAGAAAGGCACCAAGGAAAAAAATTGAATATTTTAAAGAATGAACCAAATAAATTTGGGAAACACTGATTTAAGAGAAATACATTTTTTTAACCTTAATTTAACATAAATTAAAAATGTGTGATATAATGTTTCAGAGTGGGGTTGAATTAGAACTTGTCGAGAGTCAGCCGTTGCTCGAATGGCTTGCAAACAACTATAAGAGTTTCGGAGCTACTCTTGAAATCATCACAGATAAATCCCAGGAAGGATCTCAATTTGTTCGTGGATTTGGAGGCATCGGAGGTAAATTTAAAATTCTTATATTATATTTTAAATGGTCCTTCTACTAACTTAACAATCTATATTTGTAAATAAATTAAAAATTATTTAAGGTTTAACTTTTTTTTACGGATTACTAACAAGTCTAATCTAATATACAACAATAATATTATAATATAATGGTGTTGGTTATCACTTCTATTAACATTAATTTATATTTTTTAAACAAACCTGTTTGTTGTTGTTGGGAAATTAAATTAATTTAAAATGGTTTTAATCTCCGCCTAGCATGTTTTTTCCCAACCAGGGAGGGGTTGGTGCTTTTTCGTTGAAAAAAAAGTATTTTTTGTTTTGTTGTAATATAGGAATACTTCGCTACAAAGTTGACTTCCAGTCTCTGCAGGCAGATGAGCCTTTGGATGATCTAGATTTGGATGATTACTAGGGAGAAAGTTTCCCTCAAAGGTACTAACACGACTAGACTCCCACGCATGTCCAGTTTTCGTTGTTTTAATCATTTTTTTGTTGTTTTTTTTTTTTTTTTTTCATCACCGTATTTCCCCCCCCCCCCTCCAATTGAAAATCAGTCTTACACATTATTTGCTTTGATTTAATAATTCTTTATTTTTTATGCATGGGTTTTTATTCCTTTTCATTGTTTTTGCATGCTGGTTTTTTTTGTTTGTTTGTTGTTTTATCTATATTTCATTGAGAGTAGAAAATATGTCAATCATTTTTATTTTTATTTTATTTGATTTAACTCCACATAATTTGTTATTTAAAAATTCACAAAATGTTAGCATCATTTGTATTTCAATTTATTGAATTTTTAACAATTAAACAATTTTATTAAAAATTTGATTACTGTTAAAGTCAAAATTATTTGTTTGCATTGTATCACAATTATTTTGGTGTGATTTTTTTATTTTACTTTACTGAATTATATATTTGAATTTGAGCACTGCTTTTTTCACATTAGATTAAATTTTATTCCAAAGATTACTTTGGAATTCATTTTAAAGAATTGAATTATTTTTAGTCTGCATTGCTGTATATATTGGTTTCTTTCAAATTTCATAACATTTTTTAATATTTTTTTTTATTAGATATACTTTATTTTGACTACTTACTTTATTTTTTCAGTTAATTTATTTTTTTTTTATATTGTTTTGTATTTGTACATTTTTTTTGGGAGGGACCTCCAAATATGAAATAAGCACAAGTGGAATAACTTTCTTGCTTAATTCATCAAAAAATTACTTTTAAGAAGTTAAAAATTTTCATGGATTTATTGAAAAGGGTTTAATTATTCTGCCTTTTTCTTTACTAATATTGATGTGGTTTCGTAATTTTGGGAACAACTGAAGACAAATGCACATTATTTTTATTATATTTTTCTCTATTTAATTTTTTAAGGTTGTAACAAATGATTGTTAAGGTTAAACTCCATGCCTCTATTTGTTGGGGCTTTAGCTTGGACTATTCTTTATGTTAACAAATTTCTGTTTTCTTTGTGATGGAACTCTATTGGGATAGAAGTTTCAAAGTAATCTACTTTATCTCTATGACAGATTGATTGCTTACATTCCACATTTTAATAATTATACATTTAAAGCAAGATATGATCTAAAAACACAGTATATGTCTTAATTGTGCTGAAGATTTATTTACTATGAAAAAGGAAGTTTTCTCATGGTGCACATGATCCTGCTGGACTGACAGTTTAAACTGAACAGTCCATCTGAACGCCTGCCACCTGAGAGTGTTTATGATTGGCTTTCAGATGGACTGTTCAGTCTAAACTGAAGTCCTACAGGATCATGCACCTGACTTTATTGTGTCTAATTCTTATATTTTATTGTTTTCTACTTTATAAGTGCATATTTCCAGGTACGAAGTAAACTTTGAATGCTATTTTAAAGTCTAGTTTACTTACCTGTTAAAACAATTTTATCAATTTATTGCAGAAATAAAAAAAAATTATTTAAACATAGTGATCCAGAACAAAAACAGTGAAGGTGTTATTTGGAATAAAAGTCCGTTGTTAATTTATTTTTTATTTTATTTTATCTAAATTTATAGTATTCTACCATTCGAAACACTGATGAAGCTCAGGTTCCCTGGGAGAGAGCTTTGTGAAATAAAATAAAAAAGAAATTAACAATGGACTTTTATTCCAAACAACACCTTCACTGTTTTAGTTCTACTCTCAAGTCCACCTAAGAAAACCTTCAATAGTGATCGAGTTTTTAAATTTGGTTTTCGAAAAACCACATGGGGTTTTTAAAAAGGCTGTTATTATTACGCTGTTTTTTTTTTTTTTTATCAAATAATAAAAGTAATTGTTACAGATAAAATCTAAGCAGCTAAATACTTTATGGAGCAATATTGTTATTTTGTAAATATTGCTTTTAAAAGATTATAAGGTCTGGCAATTTTTCACTTCAAGTAGCTCTTTGAGTAGGGTTAGGTATTGTGACTGCAAACTAAACTAGGAGACAGAAATTGTGCAAACTTATTAACATAATCAACAATTGAGTCTGGTGGAATTTTTTTTGCTGCAACCTAGCTCCATAGAGGAGCATGGTTCCATCATGATAATAAGGAAATGTTGTGATGCTGATTTAGAAGTGGTATACTAGAGTGGGAGTAAATACTTAACTTCTCCACATACCTTGATGACATGCTCAAACCACCTGAAAATGTATCAATTTATCAATTTACTTAGTAGTTACTAATTAAATATTGTCGTGATTGCTTTGTTTTAGGATTGTTGAGGTACAAGGTAGACTTCCAGAGCATGCAGTTAGACGAAATAGACAACGACATTTACGATTTGGACGACTACTGATTGTTGGAGACAGTCGGGTGGGGACAAGGCAGGCAGGGGGTGGGGGGTTGCTGCGGCGATGCCAGCTATACACAACAAGTGGAAACTGCTCCAAACAGGTGCATTATGGCTCCCCACCAGCCAAATGGCGCGCCGCAACTAGCGCGAGATTCGGCCCCTCACTGCGCCAAGGGCCTAAAGTGCCCAAAAGAAAACGATACAGAGAAAACAAAACGAAAAGGAATCCGAACTGGCTATATTTACCACCAGTCCTATTCAAGAGCCTAAATATTAAAAAAATTAAATGTTTTCTTAATAACGACTCTGTCAAAGAAAAATAATAATAACTACATGAAAGATGGTGATAGTATTTTTTATTAATGTTTGATTACTTTATTATACATACATAGTGATATTTTGTTTCGTTTTTATTTATTTATTTTTTTTTCCCCAAAATTAAACCCTAAAGCATGGGTGAAAAATCTTTGAATATTAATTTAATCAAAACATTTAATAATTATTTTCTTCATCGATTTTTCTTTTTAAAGCACCAAGTACATAATTCACTTATTATTATTTAAATTATTCTTGGATTTGAAAATATCTTCATATTTTTTACACTCATTTTTTAAATGATTTAATATATGTTATAGTATAATAAAGCAAAGCTGAAATGTAAGAATCAGTGTGGATGAGTGATTTAATTGCATAACATTTGTATTTGTGTAAGTCGTGTTTATTCTTTCTATTGCGAATTGGTTTAACAAGCAACATGTGTAGTCGTTGCAAGCGTGTGTGTGCTTTGCACATTTCTTTTTTATTTATATTCATTTTAATTTATTACATTTGTTTGAATTATTTTTATAGCGAAATTTATTATTATTTGTTTGAGTATAAATTTAAAAAAAATTAGATAAATTTCAAGGTCAAAATAATAAATTAAAACAAATAAGTATATATACCTCATTTTGATGCATCTTTGAAAATTTAATATATATTTATAATTATTTACTTTTTTATTATAAACTGCTTTTATATGTGAATGCATATTTACTTATAACTTTATGTTATTATTTATTTTTTTATTTTTTTTTACATAAAAAAAAATATTTAAAGTAAATACCTACATTACACATTAAAATTATTCACCTAACTCCATAATAATATTCACCTGATGGACTCTTGTGCCTATTTATTTTTGAATTATTTTATAAATATATATATATATATATATATATATATATATATATATATATATATATATATATATATATATATATATATATATAAAACCTCTATTTAGACTAAACAGACGACCTTTATTTTCTATTAAAAATAAATTTTTGTGTGGAGAATCGCTACTCACATTCTCCTCTGTATTTAAAAAAAAAATGTAATAATGGACTATTATTGTTTTTAGCTTAAGTTAAATACATTTTTTTTATTTAAAAAAATATATATAATATATTTATATTTTTTGCTCATATTTTTGTTCGTTCGCTTTTCCAAAGAAGCTTATTTATTTATTGCATATTATTATTATTATAGTAACATTTGTTATAGAATCAATAATTATTTTACAAAGTATATACTGATTATTCATAATTCTAAAAAAAATATGGATTTTATGAAAGCATCTTTGTAAATACTTTTTTTTATTTTTATTTTTTATGGTGATGGCAGAACTGATTAATGGATTTAATGTTTCTTTTTGAATTCATCTCTTTTTTTTATAATTAAATTACTTTGGAAAAGTGAATATAATAGTTCTGAGGAGATCAATCAATTTTTTAATTAATTTGAGAATATTATAATTTAAAATATTGGAATTAAATTGAAATTTAAAATACCCTTATGATTATTTTTTTATTAGTATTTTTAGTATATTTTTTAATAATATTAAAGTTTATAAATGGAAACATAATTTCTGATTATTTTATAATTAAAGAAAGTATAAAGGTTTTATTAATAGTCCTTTATAATAATAAATAAATAAAAAATATTTATAAAAAAAAAACTATTTCTTTATGCTTGAAAAACAGTGTAGATTAATTAAAAATTTGCCTTATATAACTTTTTATCTCCAAGACTAAAAATATAAAGAAAAATAAAAAGGGAATTGTTTTTACATTATTTTTTGGTTGTCATCCAAGGGATGTTCCTGTGCTGAATATTTTATTTATTTTATTTAAATTTTTTGGAAAAATAAAAGAAAATAGAAAAAAGTTGTGAACTTTGAAGGTAAATAGATTTTTGATTGTTGAGTGGAATATTTTTTTTTTTTTTTATTTTATTTTTTTTTTTTTATAAAACTTAATTTTTCTTTATTTATTTTTTAAAGAAATTGTTTTATAAGTGGGTTGGAATATTAGGAGAGCTATACAGTGTGTTCTAAAATCATAGCGAGAAGTTGATTACGTTGGATTTGCTACAAAATGGAAATGAAAATGTGTTCAAAGTTTTGAGGTTTATTTTACTTTTATCCGTATTTCTATTTTCACTCTTTTTAATAAGATTAGATGCATATCAATAGAAAATTCAGTTTTCTTTTATAATCCAGTGGAACCTTGATATATCAAAATCCTCGGTAAGATAAAATGATTTCTGTTTCACTTGCTAATAGTTTAACATTAATAACTCAGAGTTAAAACATTCCTTTGAATTTTGAGTAATTCAGGTTCCACTGTACCACTTTTATTGACACATTTAATTAATTAATAAATATCACCAAAGGTAGTATGATTTTAGATAAATATCAGTATATAATTTTAATATTGAATATTTTTAAAAAATTCCAAATGAAAAAAACAAAAAAAATACATAGGTTTGATATTGGTAAGAAGAATTTGATATAAAAAAAAAACATTAAGTAAACATGTGACATGGTCAGTGATTTACTAATTAATGATGGCTATTTTACATATCTCCTCCATTCTTTTTTACACTGGATATTTTCAGTCTATTAACTTAAAAAAAGTGGTAAGAGCATACTTAACTCCCGTTATTTATGCTTAGACATACTTTAGTTTCATAAAAAACTTATTACTTATTCAATAATAAAATTGTTATAACATTAAGGTTTTATGATACTAGATTTATGAACATACCTGCTTTATTCTGTATCAATAATTGTATAAGCGTGATGGTAATCACCTTCAGTATTTCTTTTTTTTAAACAGAAGTTCTGTATTAATGACACTTAGTGATATCATAGAGAGTATCATACCACCTTCACACATGCTGTCTCAATTTTTATAAAATTGAACATACTACATTTATCTCCTCAACTCTTCAATTATCATTAGTTCATTGATATCTTTAGCTTTATAATTTTAAATCAGTTTATTGATGCACGAGTAAACTAATAAACTAAATCTAAATTTCCGTTTTGCCTAGTAGTTTTTATAACTACTACTAATTAAAATAATAAACTACTAATTAGTTTTTATACTAATTTATAGTATATATAGTTTATAGTATATATAGTAACTCAGTTAGACTTAAATCTTTAATTCATTAAATTGCTTTAAAATAGATGGTTGAATTATCTTCCTTTAGGCAAAATATAATTATCTACAGAATTCAAAATCAGGATTTTTACGTATATTTAAAAAAATTTCTACTAAGTTTTCAGACTGACTCTCTGTAAACAATTCCAAGGGTGCTGTGGGAGAATTCCTTTTACTCTAAAAGGAAATTAAAATTTAATTTAAAGATGTTTTAAATTAACAAGTTATGTACAATAGCAGTTTATCTAATCAACCCCTCTTTCAAATATTAATAATTATTAAAATGTTTACAGAAATTTGGAGACTTAAACTCATGATAGTCATTATTTATCACTTGATTGCTAAACCACAATTTAGACATTAATATTTGATGCACGTGTTTTTCTTTCTTAGCTAATTTTGTAAAAAAAACAACTTGAAATGTTTTAGAACACACTTATAGCTAGCCCATACTTCCATCACTTGCCCTTCTGATACCAGTTTACTCGATACATTTTTCCAGTGAAAAATCTCCAAAAATAATAAACTAGGAAATACAAACCAAAAGGCAAAGAATATTATTTAAAAGGAAAATTAATATGTCTATGTCTCTGTGGGATAAACTAACGAATTGTTGGCAGTGTGCCTGTTGTTGGCCCTTTAGTGCAGTTTCTTACATGAGGGTTGGCCAATAAGTAAGGCCTCCACATTTTTAAAAAAATTGAAATAACTATTTCTCAACATAATCACTCTCCTGATCCAACACACTTTGGAGCACTTTTGGAGTCTTTCAGCCAACTTTTTAATACCTGTGTCGAAGAAATCTCCTACCAGGTCATTAAGCCAGCTTTGCACCTCTTCCTTAGCTTCTTCATAAGTATCAAAGCCTTGGCCACCCAAGTGTTCCTTAACCCTTAGTGGCACGGCTATAGTGGACAAACAATGCATAGGCCGTGTACTTTATGCGCCAATGCATTTTTCAAACTATAAATAGGTAATCCAGATTATCTAGATTGTGTTTTGGAAATGTTGAACTAAAAAGTCAATTAATGTATTACATATTAATTTCGCCAGCCCTTGTCTCTAAAGGCGAAGATACACGTGCCGTCAAATTGGGGCAGTAGCTTGTATGCCAAAAGAGAGTATTTGCCAGTAACTGGCATACCAAGGATTTTTATTAAGGTTTTATCAGCTTGCTTGCCAGCTACAGGCATGCCATTTAACATATCCACGTGCAAGTAGGTGGCATGTTTTTGTTCAAGCTACAGGCATGTGTATCTCCACCTTAAGGGTTAAGGGAGGTGAAAAGATGGTAATCACTATGTGCCAAGTCTGGAGTCACTATGTCTCAACCAAACTTAATCAGAAGGTTATTTGTGGAGTTTGCCACATGAGAACGGGCGTTGTCATGCAGTAGCGATACACATTTTGTCAACTTGCCAGCCTTGGAACCCATTATTATCCAAGGGGATTCCCTAGAAAGATAATACTACAAAAAATATTGTATATTAGTATTTTACTGAAGTGACAATGTTAATGAGAAAAGAACTTGCCTTTTTGGTTAGGTCAAAAATACCTTTTTTATTTTTAGCAAGGTTTCTTTATTTTTAAAGAGTAATAATTAATAGAAGTAGAAAATTCCACCGAGTCCTTATTCTCTTCAATCAACTTAGTATATTGCTTCCAAAACTTTAAGATTCCTTTTGAACCAACTCACTCTTTTTGTATTAATTAATAAGATGAAAGAAAATATAATTGGGGTATATCTTTAGTACCCTTACTAAAAATAACAAAAACCAAGGAAGGTATGATTAAAAACTAAAATCTCTGAACCCCAATTAAGAAGCTCCTCTGCCACTTGACTTTTATTATAATATGTACTTACTTTTCCCTCCTACTTCTTGTTAGTGATGTCAACCGTACATAAAATATTCTTCTTCTTTGGTATATTAAATTTTACTTTAAAAGCTATACCTACCTCCTATTTAATAATACCCCCACATCCCTCTAATTATTTTTGTATCATTTAAACTACTTTTGAAAATTGAAAATATTGTTAAATTTGCAATGCTTTGTTGAATGGCAATGTCACAAGCAATGGTTTTGACCGAAGCATTTATCAAGAGAAAAGTCAATTTGATGAGTTGCTAATTGGAAAAGTCTGTTGTTATTGTATACATCAGCCCTGCCACAGGTGTTAAAAACTTTAATAATTTAAAACTTTTTTTTTAGTTATTAGGAACAAAATGCATACAATTGATAAGTGAGGTGCAAAAACAAAAACATCTTGCTTTGTGGGATATGAGCACTCTGGAGTACAGTGATTTTGTGTGCTGAGAAGTCAAAAGTTCCTGTTGACATTTAAGTAAAAAGTACTGCCCCAGCTAAACAGAAAATAACTTTCTATGGGAACGACAAAATTAGAAGAGTGACCTACCGTGATAGGAAATTATGAACTTGATAAATGTTTATAGAAACCGATGTGTCTGTTAATACACATCCACTGCATGTGTCAATAGCAATTAAGCTTATTCTCGAACCTACTCTTTTTTGTTTTATAAAACTTATCAAACAGTTATCACGACTAAAATGACTATAACTGAGCAAGATAACATTTTTTGAGTTTGATATTAATCTTTATTTATTTAGTATATTGTTACCCTCTATATATATTTGTAAACTGAGGATTTCCTTAACTTGGTCTTTTGGGTACGATGCATTTTCGTTTAAATATTAAAGTTTAAACATGTTGAACATTTCGCTGTATTTCAACCCCTTTGGGTCATTTTCAAGCTTTTTACAAATGTTTAATTTAATCCAGGTATTACATCACTTAATCATAATTCGAGTTAACATTTTTGATAAATTTCTACTTAATTCATTAATATTTAAGCTAAAATTCTCGTAAGAATCTTTGTCTAAAAAGTTAATGTAATCAAACTCGCCGTGAGTTTTAGCTTAAATATTAATAAATTAAGTAGAAATTTATCAAAAATGTTAACTAGAAGTATGATTAAGTGATGTAATACCTGGATTAAATGAAACCTTTGTAAAAAGCTTGAAAATGACCCAAAGGGGTTGAAATATAGAGAAATGTTCAACATGTTTAAACTTTAATATTTAAACAAAAATGTCCAAGAAAGACCAAGTTAAGGAGAAATCCTCAGTTTACAAAAAAATTCATCTTTATCATTTAGTGCACATGCAAATTCCTTTTGATTCTAATCTACCTTATTTGAGGTTTCTGATTAATTGAATATTTATGTTAATGTTTCACTTTTAATTTGTAAGAGTTTACTTTAACACCTCTTACAACCCTTTCTGCTGTTGGACCTTTATACTATGGGTAGTATTTAAAAAAAAAAATAAAAAAATACTTAAGACCAATTTAAATAAAATTTTACCCTAGAGAAACAAAAATCTTGTACGTTATTTATATTTTAATATATTTTTTATTGAAATTATATACATATTCAATGAACACAAATGTTTTACAAAAATAAATAATTATGATCCTTATGACAAATTAAGGTACTCTTAAAAGTTACAACTAAAAGTAAGTAGAGTAGCTGGTACCCATACTCATACAATTATTGTTAGTCCCACATCCCTACTGCTCTACATGATAGCAACTGCCACCCATTTTTCTCTATGCCCCTTCTAGCTATCCCTGCTGGTGGGACCTACAACATGATTAAAGACAATCCACACAAATATTCTTTATCAAACTAGTCAAGAGAAAATACTGAACATATCAGGGGCGATAAGACGACCTGCTCCCTTCCGTCTAGTCCTGGTCCCGTTCTGAGTTTCCCTTGCTCCGGTCTCCCTTCCACTTGAGTGTTGCAACGCGTTGCATTTACACGGCCCGACCCAGTTCCATCTAGCCACTTTTCCTTAAGGAGACAGAAAAGTAACTGTCAGTTCGCAGGGTAAAGTAGTGGGGGGGGGGGGGGGGGAGGGCTATAGTTCCCCAACTTTTCTACCCTAAGTGGGACTGCCCTGTCTGGTTTCACCCCCAAAATGCAACCAGTAACACCAGTTACACGATCGGGTTTTCGGGCCGACAGGGTGTGGCCCCGACTTAAGGAGACCAGATCGGCTTGTCTAATCGCCCCTTAAGCTTTCTACCATAAAGAATTGGAGCAGCAAATGCAAACAATATTGACAGGAATAGTTCCATTCTTTAAGTACAGACTGAAATGTAGATTATCACTGAAAAAACACTAATCAAAGCTCATTTAACCCTAGAATACTAACCATACTTTGTAGGCGCTTAACACTAACCTTCGTAACTTTTACGAGTATTGTTTTAGAACATTTTAATTTTTTTATGGTTAAATTTTAATTTATTTGTTTATTATAATGTATTAATTTATTAATGATTAATAGCATTATGCTATACAATAGTATCACATAATATGAATAATACAAAATCAACTAGTAAATTTTGAGTGTCAATGAAAAGTAAAAATTTAAAAACAACATTCGAGTACACATTTCTGATACATTCTACAATATTATCGTGTAATTCATCCTCTTCAACAGGATTGAAATCGGGATCAATATCAGGATGGTCATTTTCATCATCCTCTGAGATCTCATTTAGTTCTACACGTGGTCCTCGTCGCTCTCCGAGTCACTGGCTGAGTAACTCGCCAAAGGTGGTGTAAACTGTATTATCCATGACGCTTTAGAAAATAGAATGTATATTTTATCTAGATAAAATTAATATAATGCGGAAAGAAATTAAAAATTAAAAAAAAATGAATTTTCACATAATTACGAGGTAGTAAAGATATAATAGTTTAGGGCTGACTAATTGAAGTACAGTAATTCAAATTTATTAAACACAATAAAATATGCAGACTTAAGAAAATATTATTTACCTAGGAATTACTCGTGAAGAATAATATGAAAGTGCAGTTTTCAAAACTTATTGTTCATAAATCACATTAAAAAAAGTTACGTTTAACACTAACCTTCGTAATTATTACGATTAGCTCCAAGTAAAAAGGGCGTAAAGCGAACACTAAGATTTGTCTGGCGGAACTTAAGTAAGCTTGTAGGCACGAGAAGAAGGTAAATAAAGCACTGCAGAAGAGTGGGGACTCTGTGTTTTACAGATCCAAGATAGTTCACTCTTAATGGACGATAGTCGTAATTTTTACGAATGGTTAGTATTCTAAAGTAAACACATTATACTTTTTAACTCTGACAGTTTGGGAAAATCGAGAAAAAAAATGGGAGGAGAGTGAATGAGAGCTTGAGACTGTGGCGGGTAATAGGTCATTGCCCGACCTATTACCAGCCAAAATCTCAAGCTCTCATAAACTCTCCTCCCATTTTTTTTCTCGATTTTCCTAAGCTGTCAGAGTTAAAAAGTATAATTTGTTTACTATAGGGTTAAGTGCTGTTAACCGATACTGTTCTTATAATTAGTATTGACTTTTGACAGAGCAGGAAAACAAAAAAAATGTGGAGGGGAGCCAATGAGAGCACTGGATTTTGAATTTGATAATGTCGAGCCAACTAGACAAATAAAAATATCACTGGTCCCACCCCTCCTACAGGCCAAGTGGCTTATTTTTTCCTCCACAGAGGTTGACCAACCTAAGTGTCAAAAGTGAATACTAGTTGTAAGAATAATATAAGAGTGGAAAGGAAGTGCAATTTCTAACAATTAATATTTAGCTGGCCCTCAGAGATTCCATTAATAGAAATTACAGTTCAGTAATTCGACAACTGCATCAAAAGAAAATTAAAAGAGAACAATAACATGAATACAGTTCAGTAACTAATTAACCTATTGAAAAAACTGAACAAGAACAATGAACTTTCAGATTAGACCTAAAAGTGAGAACCCTAGCCAAGACAGATCCAATACAAGCCTGTGGAGGGCTTAGGCCTGCCAAAGGGCCTATACAACTATATAATATATGTAATGGTTGACACTGGGTAAATGTGTCGCTTTATCAGCTGTGTAATGATAATACTTACTAATAATATTTTATTAATAATTAAACCAATAAAGTAGGAGGGGTCCAATTTATGATACACGTATTCAACCAGCTGTAAACATATGACGTTAGTCTACATAGCAGTTTTTATAAACCGAATGTCACTCAGGGTCTTGATCCATCATATCCATCCGCCTGTGCCGTTCCATGTTAGATAATATAGCATCTAGACTAGTTGTTTTCTTCTTAGCACTACCCCTAGGTCCGACATCTCCAGCAGGTCTTAATTTGAGTTGTCCCTTTTCTACTTCAAAATCTAAATATTCGTCCTTAATAAGAGGTTTCACTTCATCCTCTTTGGTTTCTTCCTCAGGTTCCTCTGCTAGCTCTGGAGTAGGCTCCCTTCTCCCCGAGCATTTCCAATCAAGTTCAATGGGTTCGTTCTTATCCAGTTTATCGTAGAGTGCAACAATTATATTAGGCTCAGGTTCCCAGTTACCATAATAGGAGAGTCTCATACCATAATTCTCATCATCTGAACACCCAATTTCCCAGCCTTCAGACATGGTTTCTATAAACAATATACATATTTACCATTATTATTATTAAAGAGAGTAAACCATTTTTAACTTAATACAAAAAAATGAGCTTATAATCACAGCGATTACGGAGGATTTGTAATAACCATTTTATGTTGCTAATACTTAAATGATAGTCAGTAAACGCATGATATTTAAGACTTGATTATTCTGCAAGAACATTATTTATGGCAAATTACTACATTAATGCTAACAAAGACACTGAAGTCATTAATTAATACTCACCAATTATTGCCTAGGTGAGTCCAAAAAATCAGGTTATAATAAGTTAACTTTGTTCATATAATTTATTACTTCTACGAGATGTAAGTAATAAAATTTAGGTGATAATAAGTAAAAAGTAAAATATTGAGTCTTGATCTTGATTCTAGTTAAATAAAGGTTATAAACACTAAGAATATGACTAAGAAACCGTATAGAAACCTCACTAGGTCATCTTCTTTCTACATGTTCGATTGAGTAACTACTTGTTTCTAGTAGAAGAATTTGGTGGATTAATGGTGGTATATAACCAGAGATAAGAGATATAATCTTAAAATAGTCAACTATGATAAATAACAGCTTTAATTTGTGCAAAGCTTAAGTGAGTTTTGACAAATGTCCTTTTCCCACTCTTTCTCGTAATCCCCTCTCAAGAAAAGAGAAAGGAAAAAATGACATGAAGAGAAAGGAAAAAAATAAAAACTATAAATTATGAGAAATGAGTGAACAACCTTATTGTGCCTCATCTTATTTTATATTTACTGTATTTTTCATATTGTTGATTTTTATTCTGCTTTTATCTACGATTTACGGGTTTTATCACTTTGGCATGCCATATTTTACGTGCTGGGTTCACGAGACTACTGTAGGAGAGGTGGTGTACGTCAACTAGGACGAGAACTCGCCGAACTCGGCCTTTTTCCCGTTACCCAGGTGATCTCCTGTGGATTTATAAACAGAAAACACTACTAGGCAAACAAGGACTATAAGCAAACGTAAGTCAATTGTTATTTAGAAGTTGTTTGTATGTTTTTTTTGTGATTGACTTAACTATAATTTTGACAATATAATCATAGCTTTAAATTTATTTCGTAAAGCTGCTAAAATTATAACAGTGGCTTTAGGCTTTGAGCTAACGGCTTTTTTATTTAGCGATCCTTTCTGTTTTATTGAATGTCGTAAGTGCAAAAGATGGTAAGTGAACCAAATCCTTTAAGTCTTATGCAATTTTATCTGCATGAGTAGGCAAGTGAGTACAAACTATTACTGCAATAGTACTCGCGGCCCTACTACACCACTCCTTTATTTTACTTTTAATTTATTATTATCACTACACTTGGTTGTAATATGCTATCAACTTATTTATTTTTGGTATTTCAACAGTTGGTAATTCAAATCTTAATAGTTTATTATCTTAAAATTATTTATCTTATATTTAAAAAATATAAGAGAGGGAGCTCAAAAATGTCAAATATTTATAACATGACCTACAAAATATGCACAACTTAAGTGATATAATAGTAATATCCTAAAAATACAGTAAAAAGGCGGCGAGTTCATAAATATTAAATTGTCCTTTCCTGAATGATATATAAAAATAAATTTGGCAAACAATTTAAGCCTACTTAAAAATAAGGCTAATCTGCAGTTATCTATACACTTGGGAATCGCTCGGCGACACCATTTCGCTTGATTTATTCACTTGAAGAGATTATATCTCTTTGTGAAAAGAGTTCATTTTTAAGATTTATACATTTGAAAGATTATATTTTTACAATTACTTAATACATTTTAGAGATGATATCCCTTTGTCTAAACAGTACATTCGATTGAGGGCCCCCAATTTTCTAACCTCTTTTCCTACTGATTTGCCTACGATAACTGCAGTTTTACCAAATTATGAATTAGAATGAAATTAGTGAGGTACGGTTTAATAAAAACAACATAGTTCAATCAACTAGTTTCATAATTTTTTTTTGCATCATCAGGGTATATACTATATACTATAGGTACTTGGCTATACTAAACTTACAATCTTATTATAGTGAAGTTTGAAGTGGGTATGATCTAGTAACAACATTTTGAAATGAAATAAAGTGGAGGACAAAATGGAGTTTAGAGGATTAACGGTAAGTGACCCAGGTAAAAGGATGTACATTCAGCTAAGGGTTAAAGGGTACAACTAAGAAACTACAACAAGACTTAAAATATCAAAAATATGCATATTGCGCAGAAGTAAAAAAAATGCGAGGCAAGACAAAAAAAAAACAACAAAAATATCCATATCAACTGAAATATAACTATTAACTAGACAATATTGCAAAAATTATAAGTCAAGACTAACGCCAAGAGGGAATTTAAAGAAGCAATAATATTCTGATAACAAACTCTTAAGTTATTTGTCCAGTTCTAAAGTTAACAGTGTTTTATAAAATCAAATTTATGATTGGTTAAAAAAAAGTGATTATTAAGGGCGGTGGGATTAGGATAGTTTTGTTTGAGGCTATATTCATATATAAGGATTGGGAAGTTTTGCCAATATATGATGAGTTGCAATCTATTTTTTTATTACTGCTTCTCTCATTATTTTCTGAGACCTGAAAGTCATTCAAGGCTGTACACTATTTCACTATCTATTATAATTTGATTTTTTTATTTTCAAAGATAATATGTAATGTAAGGCCATATAATTATTTATAATTTACTCATTTGTATAAAATTTGAATTCACTTAAAATGTAATAAAGTAGATATATAATGAGGTTTCTAATTTATAAATTGAACATCCCACTGAAAACTAATCTAGACTTAACTTTGAACATATAATCAGGAATGATTTCTGCTATAAATATATTCAAATGTAATATATGTAATTCTGTTTTAGATATTGAAATAATAATCTTACTGATGATTATGTAAGAATATTTATTGTGACAGTACATTTTTGTAAAACTAGCTTCTTTCATCAACTTATAGCTCCTGTTTGTTATTCAATTTGTTATATATGTGTATTTTTATTTTTAAATAATAATATAATTGTGCCTTATGAGTTAACACTGTTGTTTATTTAACTTTTTAGGATTTTGAAGCCGAAGATAATCTCAATTCTTCCACAACATCCTTGCAAAAATTGGCTCAGGGTCCAAAGATAAGAGTTACAAAAATATTTTTGAACGAGATTAAAGAGGTTTTTGAACTCTTTGATAAGAGTGGTCTTGGCAAACTGAGTGTCCAGCATTTGAAGGTAAAATGATAAGTTACTGTAAAACTTTATTTTAAGTGACTATAAAGGGCTAAAGGTTGTGATTGAAAAATAATAATTTAAATAACCATGCAAAAGGGTGAACCTCTTATGAAAATTCCGTTGTAAACTATAAAAGTGTTTATTATGCCCCATATTAAAATCACTCTTAAGGCCAGGCGCACACAGGAGTTTTTTTTTTTTTTGGCTTATACGGTATATGGGAGTGCGTACACTGGAGGCAAAGACAGGTGCAAGACAAAAGAGTCCTTTAAACCCCCTACACACTGGCCGACACGACTGCCCGTCAGTTGGCCCGTGTGTAGCGCTGTTGGGGCATGAAATCTGTCGGGACCGATGGTCGGGCGGTCAGGCCGGCTGGACCATCCAACCACCGACCCCCCACCACATTTTTTGTTGGGTCGGAGTGTGTGTAGCGTGGTTGGTGGGTTCGACAGTCCGACTTGCACCTTTTCACCTCAGCTTCATTTCCGTTTGATCAGTTTGATGTGACTTCGACCATACCAAGTAGTTTCACAAAACAATTTTCATCCATCCAAGGTAACCCTTTGCATCCAACTCCTTTACAGGTCTCTCACATGGGTGAAATAATTCCTCTTCTGCAACAACTTCTTACTACATACACTTCTCTTCTTTTTACATAATATATTATCTTAAAGTATCACTGCACTTAGAGCAACACCTATTTTTTGGTGTTTAGACAGATATGGAGCCATTTTACAACCACGCACCACGACACCTCGAGCACTGCTGCTAAACTGGACTTTTATTTACCTGTCTGATACGATAGGGTCTGTTAAATGAGGTTCTACTGTAGTTGACATCTCCTTATTAACTTATTAGTATTGTGAATGTTTAAACATTTTAACTGTTCTTCACTTTAAATATCACTTTTATTTTAACTCTGTTTATCTAATTTTAATGTTTTTTTGTTTAAATTTAATTTCAGGTTGTATTCAGAGCTCTTGGTTTTGACCCGATACCCGATGACATTACCAGATTATTAGCTCAAATTGATAAAAGGGGTGCAAGTATGTATACATTTTATAATATTAACTGTGGAGTCACTATATTTGAATTACAAAAGTATTACTGCCCTTAAATGTATCGTTAGTGTACTTAAAGTCTTTTTTTAGTAATTTGATTTAAACTCGTGTCTAAACTCAAAACTTGACTCTTTGACCCTGTACCTTTCACATTTCCACACGCCTTGCCGGTACTGAGCTTTTTACAATAAAGTTACTTTTGGTGGAGAGATTTAATTATTTTGTCCTGTGTATAAGTTATTTATCACGTTAACTAAAAACAATAAGCTTGAAATAAGAAGGGCATGAGGTAAAAAATAATAATAAAAAAACAAGAATGTTCTTGCACATATAATGCTAAATTGTTTGTTGTTTTTTTTTTTTTATCTCTTTCTAAATTTAATTGGTTTTCATAATTTTTACTGACTTATTTTGTTAATTATTTAGAGTTCCTATCTGAGTGTGAATTTCGAGATATAATGGCTGCTAAGCTGAATGATCGAAACTCCAAAAGTGAAATATCAAGAGCATTTAAACTATTCGATGATGATAACACTGGCAAAATATCTTTTGCTAATTTGAAAAGAGTTTCGCAGGAATTGGGAGAGAATCTCGAAGATGAAGAGCTGATGGTTTGTATGATTTTTTATCATATTTAAAATATTTTACATATTGGGAATTGATTGGTGTCAACTATTAAATCATATCATTGAGTAACTGAAATATAGCTCTTAAGCCAGATTCAGATGGAGTCGTAAACTGATCACGACCGCCTAGCTGGTCGTGATCACTACCTCTTGTGAACCATTGGTAGTGGGTGTGGGTGACGTGCCCGCCCTCGAAAAATCAGGTCGTGCTCACTCCAACTGGTTGGAGATAGCACCAGCGTTTCACTCGTATTCCTACCGAAGAGTAGACAACATGTGGAAGAATCACCAGTAGCTAAGAATCTTAAAATGACATGAAGTTTTGATTTTGCCGAAATTGATCTTCTCTAATTGGAGTCTTTTTTCTGAATCTTTGCTTTCCCTTCATTGAGCGAAAAACCAAAACTGATTTGGCTCCATCCAAAAAAAGTTTCTGTAGTCGTTTTGATCTTCTGAGGATAACTCCCTGTGCCACTAATAGTATTTAGCGGCACCGAGTAAACTCCGCCTCTTCACCCAACCACGAACCCACACAAAACCTCTTTTTTATTTATTGCTTGAGTTTTTTAAGTGATTTTTAAACTCATGTATTAATAGTTTGTAAACAATTTTCGTGGTTTCAGTTCTGCCCCAATTAAACAACAAGTGATAAACTGACGACAAATGAAGGCACTTGTTTCGTGTGAACAGTAGAGGGTCGTGAGTCCCTGTGTTGAATAAGCTAGTCGTTGCGCATGCTCAGTACAAGTAGTGCTCACGCCCGGTTCACGACTCCGTCTGAACCCGGCTTTAGGTTTATGTTGCATTAATCATAAAATTCTTAGACTATTATATTATTCTTAGGAATTATAGAGTGGGATGGGGATTTTATTTTCTTAAAATACTAAATTTATGCACAACATACTCACAGGCAGAGAATCCAAGGTAAATAAAAGGAATGGATAAATTATGGCATATTTTATTAAGTACAAAATTCGTGTGTTGGTATGTAGCTCTTTTATCGTCATGAAATCTTTCTTGTCTTTTCTTTTGTGTCTTCAAAGTAATTTGCAGTTAGTAGATGAAGAATCAAATCACCACTCTAATGTTTTCAAACTCAGCCAAAATATTTGGCTTGGTTCTTATCTGTGACAAGATGAGCAATAAGAAAGACATGGATATTCATTGTTCTTTTTGCATGAAATATATTTTTTCTAAACTATACAAACTGGCACAATCAAATTTTTAATTTGAGCTTAAAGATACTTATCTTTTTAAGGTTTCTACTGCTGCTATATATAATAAATGATTTTCTTCTTTCTTATTACCATCCTGCAATATTTCTTCCAATGCCTGAGTGACAGAAGTTTTTAAAGCTCTGTAAATACTTCAAATAAAACCTGGCTTGGAAGGGAGTCCCATTCATCTGATACAAAACACTCCTCCCTAGCTATGAAACGGATAAAGAGGGAACTTGCTTGGCTCCTCCAGGCCTATCAAATGCTCTCTGGAAACATTTCATAATTGCGCCCAGTTGGAAACTGATGAGATGAAATGTATTGCATCAAAGACTGTTATATTCACGTTACATTTTTTTTTACCAATTTGAGATCCTTGATGGTTATCAACTTGAGACAGAATTTTCAACTTTTTGTTTACTAAAAAACTATTTAGATGTGCCATAGTTTTACAAATTATTCAAAAAACTACTTTAATAATAATTTTTAGAAAAAAACTTGCCACAAAACAGTTTTATTTTTCTAATGACAAAAAAATTACAAATAGTAAGTGAGAATTTCAAGATAAAAATAGAATGAGTTGTTACAATTGATTGATTTTTTTTTGCTGGAGGTGCATTTATATAAGCTGAAAACCTCAAAACCATATTTGACCTAGTGGGGAACTTTAAAAAGCAGGATAAGCTATTTAAGTTTTTGGTGCTGAATTAATGACTATTACTATGGGACAGGAAATGTAACAAATGATTGTAAGATTATAGAATAAAATTATAATAATCCAAGTTTAAACCTTATCTGAACGGGGATTTAAAAATCAAGTGTTGGGGAGACTTAAAATCTAGGAACAGTAAATTGGAGCTTCACTGAACTTACTTTGTAGCAACACATACGGGTGGGCTAGAGAAACAGGAAAATTTGAAAGTTATAGTGGCAACTCTGAGGAGCTTTTAGGAAGGCGATAGTGTTATTGTTATGTTCACAGGTACCTGCCATTTAGCAATCATTGATCAGGGGGTTGGGGACAATTTGCTATTGCCGTGAAGCATATTACAAAAATGGCCATAGTCTGACTGCTACTCGCATGGAATTTCGACTTCATATCAATTTGGGATATCATGGCCATCTTAAAAGCAAAGTGTACAGTACTCGCTCAACAACACTTCTCCTGTTGAAGACAAGAATCCAATAAGAAATAGCTTTGAGTCTCATGGAGATGTTTCAGAGAGTCATGCAAAACCTATACGCACCAGATTCCAGGAATGCATAGAGAGGAACAGACACCATCTTACTGATATAATTTTCCGAACTTGAGATTTTAGTTTTTTAATCTTTAATGGCATGTTATACAGGGTGGTCCAAAAGTCTCCCCCCCCCCTCTTAACTTTTGAACGGTTTGAGATAAATTAATGAAACTTGGGGGATCTCTACCATGCATAGGGAAGTTTGTTTTCATGCAATCACCCACTAGGGGCAACCACCCACTTTGCCCCCAGGCCACCCAACTTCAAAATTTCAAATTGGAGTGTATATTTTTGATATCATATTTGGATCCTACGGTGAAAAATAATAAACTTTTACTTGAAACTATTTTTTCCATCTTCAATATTTTGCCCCCTACAGGTGGGCAAAGATAGCAAAATAACCCTTCCGAAATAGTAAAAAATAACACTTAGATCGTTATAAAATCTAAACGGTTTGAAATAAAGTAATGGAACTTGGGGGATCTGTACCATGTAAAGGGAAGTTTGTTTTCATCCACTCCCGTACTAGGGGCAACCACAATATTGCCCCCAGGCGCTGAAATCTACGATTTTTACACATTTGCCCCCCTATAGGGGGCAAAATATTGGAGATATAAAAAAAAGTTTGGATTAAAATATTTTTATTTTTTGCCATAGAATCCAAATATGATATCAAAAATATACACTCCAATTTGAAATTTTGAAGTTGGGTGGCCTGGGGGCTAAGTGGGTGGTTGCCCCTAGTGGGTGATTGTATGAAAACAAACTTCCCTATGCATGGTAGAGATCCCCTAAGTTTCATTAATTTATCTCAAACCGTTCAAAAGTTAAGAGGGGGGGGGGGGGGGGGGGGGAGACTTTTGGACCACCCTGTATACTCTTATGTTTTTCACAATAATACTTGAAAATATTTTTTTAAATGTTTGCGAGAGTGACTTCAAATTTATCCATTTCTTTAGCCCACCCTATCAATACCCAAAACTCTTTACTATAAAACACTTTTGTCTAATAAAACATTCTACTTACTTTCAAGTAGAATGTTAGTTGGGAATTGTTTACAATTCCATATTAAGTCTAGTTTTACATAATTTTATCTAATTAATAATTTTATTATTTTTTTTATTTATTTTTTTTATTTATTTTTTTTATTATTATTTTTTTTATTATTATTTTTTTTTTTTTTAGGAAATGATTGAAGAGGCTGATATAGACGGAGATGGAGAGATTAATGAACAGGAATTTGCTCGGGTCATGAAAAAGGCTAATTTAATTTAAAAATGTTTTTATTTTGGATACACTTATAATAAGATAAAAAACTTCTAATTTGTAAAAATATTTTATTTATTTGATATGCTCTATTGTTATAAAAATAGATACTTTTTAAAAAAATATATATTTTGGAGTAATTTGTTACTAAATTAAAAGTAATACATACTAAAAAAAGTATTGTTAAGTACGGCCATTTGATTTTTTTTTGTTTTAAATCTTTTTGATCTATGTATGTTCTGAGTGTAGGATTTTTCTTAGCTTTTTTAAAATGTATTTTATCATTTCGTTTATAAAATTGTGATAATAATTATTCTTATTGTATTATTCTAGTATGGTAGAGAGGTATATGTGAGATTTTTTAAGACTTAAAATTCTTGATTTATGTATTCGTTTTTGTCATACAAGATAATTGTGTATTTATGCTAGACTTTATTGAATAAATATAAATATTATTAAATGAAATTGAAATCTATTTACATTTTCCCCCTTAATTGGAATTGGAGTTTAATTGATTTTTCGTTTTGTTATTGGTAAAGAATAAATTTTTAATGAAAGTTGGAACATAAGGGATGGAGTAAAACAGTTTAATTGATAAATTTAAGAGATTATGTCCCATCGTCGAAACATTAGTTTTGTATTTTGGATTTAAAGACTTAAGAGAAATTTAGATTCTCTAGTTTTCTTTAGGTTCCTCCCCAAACGCCCTCTGTTCTACAGATTTACATAAAAATTAAACCCAACCCCATGAAGCACTGTTAATTTTAAATCATTAGAAATGTGATGATTTTATCGATTTTTGTATTTGCAAAAAACCAGACTGGGCTAAATCGGATTGTACGTGACATCGAAATTTCTTCGAGTTGGACCTCTACCTGGTTTATATACAAGAGGGTTGTTTTTCTTCAGGAAATGAGCGGAGCACTGCAAAGCGGTTGGAGCTGCTATTGAAAATTCAAGGGTACACAAAATTAAGGTTTTTAATTTAATATGCGGGATTTTATCACCTAACCTCTAAGTGGTGGCACGTACAACCCGAGTTTACCCCAGACTGTAATATAAAACAAAGAGTTTTATGGAACCCATAAAGATTAAACATAATTATTAACTTATAGTTGCCTTTTTAAAGTCTTCTTTCTTAAAGTTCAAGGGGGGGGGCGCTTTCTATGGTCCATCGCAAAATATGTTTATCGTTCAAAATGTACCATCTGATTTAAATTTTATAAATATTTTTAATAAATCTACGATATGAGATCTAACTAATCGAATTTATTGTCAAAAATCATTGATTCACACGCTTAACGCTTATATAAAATGGAATGACTTTTGAAAATTGAAGGGCCTAGGGAATTTCAGTTTTTGTGGGAGTTTGCCGCTTGGTGGCTGCACTGCCGGTTAGTTCCCTGTTCAAGTGCGAGTGTTCCCTCATGTCCGTGCCCCTATCCCTGTGAAAAATGCCTACAGCATCCATAAAGGCTGAAAAAGTGAAACAGCCTTCTTTGGAGGCTAACGAACCTCTTCGGCAGGGCATCACGATAGTCGAACATAAAATAAGGAATTTGGAGAAGCGAAAGGTAAGCCGGCTATTTGGTCTTATGAACTGCGTAATTTAAGCTCTCTGGGTACGCCATGTTTGCCATGTGCTTGTACCAGTTCTATTATGTTTATTTATGGAGTACTAATGATTCAAAATTGTAGATTTTTGTAATTTGTCAAGCCTTATTCATAACAAGCTTTGTTATTGAGATTCTAGCCGGTTTTTAGTTTGTTATACTTGTCCTTCGACATATACTAACTACTCGTTTCCACTGTGCAGCTTAGATCATTCGAGAACATCATTAGATCTATCTCTGTTTTCAGACCAAATTAGACGGTTACAAGGCGTTGCAGGCGTCAGGCAAGGAACTCAATTCGGACCAGCTACAAGCGATACAGAAATTCGATGAAGTTATACAGACATTGGAATTCTCTCGGGATCTATGTAAGCAGCTCAACGCCTTGGCCGCGGAATCAGCCAAGGCCCTTAAGAAGCAGCTTAGAAAGGAAGCGGCGGAAAAAGTGCAACAGGAAATCGCCAGAACCAAGGAAATATTAATAATTCAGGTAAGCTATAATTTATTACATCGGTAAATAATAATACAAATTACGGCAGTTACGAGATAGTACTTTATTTCCGGTTATCTATTAGCCAGGATATACCATGTATTTCAAGTGTAAATTACATTTTATTTGTTTCAATATATTTTGAGTTAAAATTATGTGGAGGTATTATTTCTTTAAGAATGGTTAGTCGGCTTTTGTTATGTTAGTTGTTTTTTTTTCTAAGTAACCGGCATTCCTAAATAAACAGTGTTGACTTGGTAAACGACTTATTGGTCTTTAGAGCATTAAATTGATGACGTTTATAAGAAATTTAGGATAGCCAATTAAACGACTATGTTCCATTAATTACTACTTATGTGCAGTAATAACCTTTGTCAGAGATATTATTATTAAAAAAGAAGTAGGGACGTAGGAACCTTATAGGCGTTTTATGTGCTTCTATTTTATAAGATAATAATGTACTTATATTGCTCAAAAGCTTATACTATTGTGATTGATTATTTGCTTATCTGACATAGGAAGATTTGTTTAAGTAATTGACTTTTGGGATTATTTAAGATTTATGTACTTATGTCAATATTTAGGTTAATATGTATATATGTGTTCTATTGCCATAGCCTAACCATTTTATTAGAAGATTTTATCTGATAAATGATCTTATAAGATAATATTTCAATAGTCACTTTACTGCAGTTATATCACCATCATTTATAGTATGAAATATTTATCTTGTTTGTTGATGTTTCAAATGTAAATTCTTAAATGCAATGTTGCAAGTTCCCCATCATAAAACATGGTTAAAAATCATGTTGGAATTAAATGCTTAAGACATTCATGAGACCAAGCGTGAAATTATGATAAAATTTAAAATAATTTAATTTAAATAATAATTTTCCTGTGAAAACTTTCTTACAAATAAACACGTCAATTACATACTTAAATACTTGACTTAACTTTGCAAACCTGATTATAGTTAAAATCATTAATATAAGTATGAAACATTTCTTTTAGTTTAATTTTTTTTATTGGAATAATGCTTTTAGTGATTGATTTTAATTAAGTTAAAATGAGCTTACATACTTTAATACTAGACTCAACATCTATGCAAACCTGATTTATTATTAGAATCATATAAGTATGACAAATTTCTCTTAGTTTAATTTTTTTTAATGGAATAATGTTATTAGTGATTGATATTAATAAGTAAGTTAAAATAAACATCTTTTTTATTATAATAAGCCTATAAATTTAGCAGGGCTTTCTTGATTTTTTTTTACAAAAAAATCTTGGATACTTTATTATTTACTTACAGACTAGTTTCAATCTTTTTATATTTTTTATTATGCTACAAATGGTTGGGATCTTGACCCAATAGCTTATAATCTGGGCGAACTCTAATATTATTCTAAGGAGATAGTATATCCCAATGTACTTGAGGCACTTCTTTACATTTACTACGTTTCCATGTGTTAAAAAAAGGATTGAATCCTGATTTGGGATTTAATAAGTCAGGTGTTTCCAAGAGTGGTATTAAATCCGTATTCAATACGAAATAAAAAAAACTTTTTCTTGGTTGCTTGTGTTAAAGGTTATAAATAATTTTGTAACCTTCACCTTTTATAACAAGGATCTTATATAAAGGGGATGGAATGTTAAGAAGGGGTTTAAGGCAAAAAAGTGACTAAAGAGGTAACAGAAATTGAAGAAAAAATCACACTGCGCATGCTCCACGACCTTTGAACTGGGACAAATTACCTTCTTTGTTAATTTCAAGGGCTATTTTGAATCAGGTTATAAACTTGATTATTAACTTAAAATTTTACATAATGCAAAACAAGCCACTATAAACGGCTAAATATAGTCCAAATATCAATCACAAACACTCACAAACAGCACAAAATAAGAAATACAACGCATGGGGGAATAAATAACTCAAAGGAGAGTACATCGCAATCTGTTGATTGTTGACAACCTGCCGCACATTTCTTGGAAACTTATAACCAAGAGGAAAGTAATTTGTCCCTTTGGAGCTCATATTTACATATCTTCATGGGGTCACTTTTTTGCCACAACCCTCCATCCCCTTTATATAAGATCCTTGTTTTATAACCATGTTTTTTATTACGTATTTTGACAGATTTGACTACAGTTTCTACAGAAATACGCTAGGTGCTCTCACACCCACGCTCTGTGCATGTCAGGTACTCAGGATCGAGTTCAGGCCAACTACATCCAGATACGATCCCAGAATTTAGTGAATTGTATCAGGATTGGGATCGTATTTAATCATCCGTTTTGAAACTAGGTTTCCATGGACACTAAGGATCCAAAAACTGTATTCAATCTGTATTTAAACATACTGGAAACATAGTTATTGTTACTCCCCTGCTGAGAGAAATCTGAGGGGAATAACAGTCTAAAGAAGGTGTACGGAGTGTTCTTCTTTAGACTTTTACCTGTTACTCCCTTTACAAAAACAGAAGTGTGATATTCCTTTGTCCCAAAGTACATTGGACTTAACGTCCCTTAGTCTTAATAGTTATTGAGTCAGTCATTTATATTCTAAAAAAAACTTGGGGGGAGTAACAATCTAAAGAAGTACTGTACTTGAATCAAAAGTGTAATCCATATTAGTTGTCAGAAGCATGTAAGAAAGCATAGTGACCAGATAATATTTTTTGAGGGGACTTTTTAGCATCACTTCTGTGTTTGCATAGACAGCAGATTTTTTTTTTTTTTTTTTTTTTTTATTTTATTTTTTTTATTTTATTTTTTTATAAACACTATTTTGGATTCAGGCCTTAAAATGTATGAATCAATAATAATCAAATTTTTCTATCACAATTCTTTCTCTCTATATAATTTACGTACACAAGAAAGTAAAAACAAAATGCTATGAGCATGAGTTACACTAATACAGCTACAGACATTCTACCACCAACTGACTCACTCCTATGTTTTAGAATCTTCCTACTCTGCCATGACAAGCCTCACCCTATGGATTCAACACCTTTTGTGTGAATAAAAGTGTGGTCAGATACTTTCTGAATAGACTACCATATCATCACCTCTTTCTCTGGTGAGCTCTAAAATTGATAGTGTGTATTGGTAATGAGTCAACACCTTGTCATCTCCATGTCTAATACTATTATATTCATAATCTCACAAACCTACAAAATCAGTACCTGTTATGGATCCTATAGAATTTCATCTCTGAGCTGGGAAAGATATCATATCTGTGTAAATAGTAATAAAGAAATCATATCTGTGTATGAATTCATTATTTGTGGTCTTAATTACTGTTTTATTAACTTTCTATCACACTTAGCAAATATTATTATTATTTATTTATTTTTTTTTTTTTTAGGATGTTTTGTCAAATATGGGCCAGGACCAGGTTCGAGAGGATTTTACGGAAGGTAAAGCTAAAGTAACGATATCGGCTGATGATTTGGCTCAAATTGATCAACTTTATCTGGAACTCTCACCGAAACAAGATGAACCTCCTGCACCTTACTTGGTACCCTCATTATAATTTTTGTATTAGCTAGTATTTATTTTATTTCTTACCTTATTTTTCTCAAGAAAGTTTTTATCCTGAAGACAGACATCGATACTTACATTATGAGTCATAAACATTTGTGTGTGACCCATTGATCATATGAGTTTAATTAAGGATCTTGGTTCCTTTACCATATTATCTATCTTCCTTAATAAATCTACCACGTTTCAAAATATTAAATTTTGATCACATTTCACCTTTAAGGGAACAAAGAAAGTGATATGTGAATAACAATAAAATAATTTATAAAAGCTTAGTGGATGAGCTAGAAATTATGGTTACTCTTCACACTTCTGGTAAATGATACTTAAACCAATCCTTGTCTACAAATTTATAGTATTGCACCAACTTCTATTTTTACTTATGTTCTATACACCATCTGTTATAGATATAAGATAATTTCATAATGGAATTGCACACTGGTCACACATATCTGTGTGATTAGTTAGTAGCATGTTAAAGTTAATCACTTTTTATAGAAATTAATAAGATAACAAAGACTGATATTGGTTTACAAACTTCTCTGTCAAAGTAAAACTGTGTTATTATTTTAGAGCCCATGATAGTTCATAGTTATCATTCATCCGACCTAGTTCAGGATTAAAAAATGCGCATAAAGGCACCTATTATCCATGAGGACTAGTTTAGAACTGATGCAAAAAGAGTAGCCAGTTATAACAATTTAAGAACTCTTTCAGAACTGTAACCTTTTAGTTATCTCCATCTCCTTAATTTATTAATTTCATCTTCTCCACATGTTTTGTTTAAGTTCACTCAGAAATAGATTACTTTCGTGAAATAAAATATTAAAAATTTATCACATTTACTATTCTCAAAAGCTATACTAAGCCCCCACATTAGAGATTTTTCAGTCTTGTAACAGTCCTGTATTTTAGTTATAGGGGTCAATACAACATTTTTAATTTTTTTGTTGTATAAATTTAGTCATTTTTTGAAACATTAACTGTAAATTTATTATATCGCCTTCATCCGAAAATGGTTTCTGCGCTTGTCATAATAGTTGTACTCAATGAATTCCTGCTTTAATATGAGAACTGTTTTCACGGTTCCAGGACTGTCTCAGAACAGTTCCACTTTTTGTTGGAATACAGGACTAGAAGTTCCAGAACTTCCTTTTTTGACAGTGCCTATAATCTGGAAAGCTTCAGGACTGTCCGAGGCTGGAACAAACCTATTGTCAACCTAATTTTTAGAACAAATTTTTAACTTTTTTATGTTTATGAATAATGTATTTGTTTCAGAATCAATTTCAAGGTCCGGCTGAACATATGACTGCTCTAATAGAAGGAAAGAATAAGGAAACTTTCGGTACGACATATGCCGCTCTTAAGACAAAGTTAATGGATATCGCTAATTCTGGATACTTTGATCCCCCCCTGCCTGAACAACCAGAGCCTCCTGTTCCTGAAGTAGTACAACCTGAAGAAATCCCGGTATGTTTGATCGACTAGATATAATCATCATAAATATACAATAATTAAAAAATATGAAATTTAATTATTTACTTCTCCTTTCTTAAGTTTAGACTATACTTTTATTTAGATCCTTAATTTTGTTAAAAAAGATTTAAAAAGAAGTTGAATCAATGTTTCAAAGAAATCTTCTTCCTCTTGTGACAAGTTAAGCTATCTAATATAGGTATAATAATAGCTTGAGAATTGTAAAAATGTATTGAGTGTATTTATTTATTTTGTTTTTTGTTCGATTTGCAGTTGAAATTAATTTTTTTAAACCAGTATAGTACTGAACATAAGACTAATTAGTTTAAACTGAGCTTAATCAGTCATTAGTCATTAGTTGCTAAATCTATTATAGAGATAAGAATTGGCATCAGGGAAAAATGCTGGGGTAAAACTGTGTATCTTGTCTTAATTGTTAGTTAATATCTATAATAATCACTTAAACTGGAAATAGGTAGTCAGAAGGGTAAGAAAATATTTTCTAGATTTAAAATACGCTAATTTGTTAACAAACAAACCATAACAATATTGTACTATGCATTAGTATTAGTAGAGTTTATGTTTATGCCAAGCTTGTGCCAAGCAAGATGTCCACATCACACTTGGTAGTGCCATTTGCCATAGTGTAGACGCTTCTTATACAACAAAGAAATAAATACCTTATTTATTATTGAAGATTGTGGGGCTTTTTAATTTAATATTTTTTTAAATTTTAATTTAATGTATGATGTGTTAAAAAAAAGTAATAACTTTTTTTTTAATTTACAGGCTCCTGTAGAGGAAGTTGTGGAACCCACTCCTGAAATTGTTACCACTACAATTACCCCGAGTAAGTAGAAAATTTGCTAATAATCTTTTAAATCAGAAATTAGTTTTAAGGAGGGTTCTTCATATTTTATTCTTTAACAATTTTGATTTTTGTTGTTTGACCAAATGTAGTGACGTGTGATATATTTAAATATATTAAAATTATCTCTCTAACCATCTGTTCATTTTAGATGTTGCATGTGAGACATCCATGCCTGTAATGCAAGAGGTATCTCAATTGGAATCTCAGCTTATTCAACAGCAACAGCAGGCCGTAGCTGCTGCTGCAGCACATCACTTATCCGTTTTTAAATCTGGACCCATCGATTTCATTCAGGTAATTATTTTTTATAAATAAATTAAGTATAATGTCGATAAATTTACATACTTATGACTAGTTCCTCTCACAAAAGCACTTAAAACTAATTTAGTTATTATTTACAAACATAAATAAAGTTCACTTCAATTTATACAAGGTGTCAAAGGGGGAAATTAATATATAACTTTTTTTAAATAGGTGATATTTCATTCCATGCTTAGGATCTCAAACCTGATTTTAACAATTGATTTTACTTTACAATTGTCTTACATTATTTAACTTCATAGTTATCTCTTTCAAAGACCGTACTATTTTTTTTTTTTTACAATATATGCTACATTAGTGTTGAGCAGATATAAAAGATCTAATTCTTCTTACTCTGGCACATATTTTCCTATTGAAAATGCAAAAATAAATTCACTTTGTAAGTAGGAATGGCACATTCTTATTAATTATTTGCTGTTAGGATAATGAAGTGGAAGAGCCTGAGGAAGAAAATTCCATCCCGACTCTGACATACACAAATCAAAACTACACCCCTAACAAAGGTCCTCAGCCTCAGGTAGTGGAGCAGCCGGCTGACGATGATTGGAATGATGAGCCCCACGTAGCTCCTGAAGTGCCTCAACAGGTGGTTCCACAAGTTCCACCTATGTCTCAACAGGATGATAACGGATGGGAGGAGACTGATCATTGGCAGACTCAATCACATCACCATAACCAGCAGCAGAGCAACGACGGTAAGTTTATTGCTTATCTAATTTTGTTTTTTCTTGATCAAGACAAATTTTAGTATGCAGTTAAATGGTGTATTTTGGAACCCTGCTGTCCTCTTTTCTTCTATTTCAGCAATAGCCCTGTTTTATTATTTCTGTGGAAGCCCTTTAACTAGCCTCATGTTAAACCAAATGTTTTTCTGGTAACAAGCAAATAAAATCAGACATATTTCTTTCTCCGACTCATTCTTTTTGGCAAGCTCATATACAGTGAGATAATAGCAAAACGGGAACAGTGTATAGGGCAGGTAGGGGCAAAGGTCCGCACTTTGTGGTTTAGGGCTTATTTTGAGCATTTGCTTCCTTTTAATAATTTCCAAATGACCTGTAAATTTTGGCCAGCAATCCATCTAATAATCCCCTAGTCTTTCATTGCTCCAAAAATTTCTCAACATTTTTGAGGCATCATTTTACCAAAATTATGATTAGCGGACGTTTATCCTATTTGATATTAATTAATTAATAATTTAAGAAAGTGAAATAATTCATAAATGAACATATTGAACGACAATGAAAACATATTAGATACCATATAAAATATAGAATTAAAAAACCTCTGATCGAGAAACCCCTTTTAATTAATCCTTTTGCTTCATCCAGGATCTGCTGGCCTTTAACCCAGCGCAAACATAATCTTTCTCTCTTGTACACTCTGAAAATAAAAACTAGTTCTCTTATCAAAAGTAACTAAATAAATTAATCTTTAGATTAAACTTTTTAAATGAGAAAAGAGTCCACATTAGGACGTTTGCACCATTTAGTGCGAGGATCTTTGCCCCATTTTTACAAATCATAAAATTTTTGTTATCTATTGAAGGTTACTATAAATGAAGGTAAAACAAGTGACTATTTCTACACTACTTTAGCACTATTTTGGTACTACAGTAGAACCTCACTTACACGACCCTCAATAACACGACAACTTCAATTACAAGTGCAATTTTCAAATCCCCTTGAGATTGCCATAACCATAATGTTAAATTAACCTCTATAATGTGACTATTATTATCCAAACAACCTCAATAACAAGGATTTTTTCCAATTCAAAAAGTAACTCAGAACCTCCATAACAAGTTGTTTTGAGAAGTCAACCTCTATATCTCGACTCTATACAGAAATGGGTCGACCTTGAACAAGTCTAGACTTAAAAACCCCGCCCTCGAACCTCAATAACACGACTGATAGCCAAAATAACCTTGATAACACAACCCTCAACAAAATGAGTACCTCGATAACAAGACTGTTTCCCTAATCCCCTTGAGACACTTCTTATCAAGGTTCTACTGTACTTTATCAAAAATTCGAACATAGATTTATAATAATTAATAATAAACTGCCAAAATTCTATAAAAGTTAGATTGAAACGTTAAAAAATAAACTTACCTCATGTCAGGGAGCCAGGGTGGCCGAGGTCGTAAAGACACCGTGCTCAGCTATCACTGAGTCGAGGCAACTCGAGGTCGTGGGTTCGATCCCGGGCCGTGATACACTGAATGCATCCATGAATTGCGGACGGAGCAGGGCGAGGGACACCACCTGAGGGGTTCTCTTCCCCCACGTCGTCTAGTGGGTTCGATCCGTGTCATGAAATGTGATCTGTATCTATGGTTCGAGGTCGGAATAGGGCGAGGGGACCCCCTGAGGGGTCCTCTTCCCCCATACTTTGAAGCACGCTCATATAGCTTACTAATGACCACATCATACTCGCTTCGGCGGTACAATGTACAAATGTATGATGTGTGAAGTAGCTGGAACTCTCCACCACAGGGCAAGTAAAATGGGTCAACTATAAGGCCTGATTGCTAGGTTCGAACAAGTAGGTTCGTCCTACCCGTCTTGTAGGAAGTACTAGGTAACTACTACTACTACCTCATGTCTCTTGGCAACAGTCCTAAAGAAAATAAGATAACCTTACAGGAGCAAAGCCTCAACGTAAGGAATGAGTGTTGCCAGTCCCACTTCAAAAAGTAGTTTCCCTCCCATTTTTAAAACAGTGCGGACATTTACCCCATGCGGACCTTTGCCCCCACCTACCCTATCTATAATTAGTATCTTTAGGATCCAGGTATCCAATCAGTGTAAAAGTGTACAAAGCTAGTTGGGATCAGTGTAGCTGAATAGTTTGCATACTGGAAAACTCTCCATAAACATGGGCCATTAGTGATATACCTAGTGTTGATGGTTCGAATCTCAGGGAGGTGAGACATGTTTCACACTGATGATCATATCAAATGGATAAGTAAAAATGCCGATTTCTTCCCGTCCTGTAGTAAACAGGACAAACCATGTTTGCCCAATAGACCCTTCTATGTATTCAGGTTTAGAACCTGAGCCTTTTAGGTTAAAAACATTAAGTCAATAAATCAATTATTTATTCATGTTTCATTTACTATTTGTACATTGCAACCAAAACATATTTATGACATAACAATCTATATATTATTTTAAGTTCATTTTATGAATAATTCTATAATTACTTACAGGTTTTATCCAAGCTGGAGGAGGTAGGGGTAGAGGAGGCCGAGGAAGAGGTGGGCGTGGGGGGCCTAATCGTTCTCAGCAGCCTAGGCCTAATAACAGAGGTATTTTATCACTATTTATTCAAAATACTTTCTTTTATTTCATTTCTTTGAGATGATTGAGTATTAGGGTATCATTTGTCATTTAAACATTTTTATAATTTTTTATTTTATTTATTAAAAACAGAAGTTCTTTAAGTTTTATTCACGGCTTTCTTGACATGATGTTATAATAAGTGAAATATTAAAATCAAATTGGAGTAATTAACAATCTATAGGTTTTTCAAATAAATTAGTTGAGTTAATTAATAAATTAGTTGAGTTAATTTTTATATCATGATAAAATTGAAGAAAAGTTGATCATCTATTCTCTAAAGTTGATACGCGAACCTTATTTTAATGGTAGGAAAAGTTGTAATTTTGGTGCAAGATTTGAAGTTTATTGCACTCGTTATTTTTATACACTTTAGATATTTTTTAAATCTAGAGGATTAAAAATCAATTTTCTTCAATGCTTAAATTAATGTTAAAAGTTTTTTTTTTTTTTTTTTTTTTTTTTTTTTTTTTTTTTTTTTTTTTTTTTTTTTTTTTAATAAAACAATTGACTTTTAGAATGGCAAACAATGTTTTTTATTTTTAAATATGGTTGCAACCACCTAACCACTTTTTTTTGCTAGTTTTTATAATTTTATATTTAGTTAATATTAGCAATGGGTAGTTCAAGCTATGGAATTAATTTATTTCTAAGTACAAGTAGAAAGAGTTAATAGATATTTCAGGTGTAAGGAAAATCATTTTCTTAAATAAGAGACATCATTATTTTAAAATAATTTTCTTAAATAAGAGACATCATTATTTTAAAATAATGATGTGTGTAATGAAATAATGATGTGTTCAAATAATGTGATAAGAGACATCATTATTTTAAAATAATGATGTCTCTTATTTAAGAAAATTATTTTCCTTACACCTGTGATATCCATCAACTCTTCCTACTTGTACTTAGAAATAATAAGGTGTACATATTAAATTATTATTTATTTAATTTATCAATTAATTTATTTCTTGTTAGATAGTTTATTGCTATTTTTTAAAAATACTTTTTATATCTATACATAGTACTATTAAATTAAATACATTGTACTTTTTTCTGCACGATTATGCTGCGATTAAGTTAAAAGGAACTTCCAACATAAATTCAAGCATTTATGGAACTTATTTTTTCTTTAACCTCTGAGTTTAAACATATTATTTGAAGAGGTTATCTTTTAAGAAAACCTTGCACCAAATAACAACTCGTCCTATCATCATTAAATAAGGTTTGTGAAATTAACTTAAGAGAATAAATAGATGGAATATTAAGTCTTTTTAGAGAATAGATGACATAGAAGGTCAAGATTAATAATTATTTAAAATATAAACAAAAATGTAACTATATATTATTATTGAGTCTCTAGTTTCCAAAACTTAATATTTACTCTTGTTGTGATGTTACATAGTAATATTTTTTTATTTTTTAGGTGGATATCGTGAAGGAGGCTACAACCGTGAAGGTGGTTATAACAGGGAGAATAGAGAAGGAGGATATAACAGAGAAAACCGAGAAGGAGGTTATAACAGGGAGAACCGAGAAGGAGGATATAACAAAGAAGGACAAAGCTACTACCAGAACGGCTATAGAGGAGGTGGTGGTGGTGACAGAAGAGGAGGAGGAGGAGGTCAGCGAAACTATGCTGACAGGGGGGATAGGGGAGAGAGAGGTGATAGAGGAGAAAGGGGTGATAGAGGAGATAGGGGGGAGAGGGGTGGTCGTGGAGGACCAGGAGGCAGAGGGGGCAGGGGGGGAGGTAACCCTAACTACCGTGGTGGCTACAGGCAACAGCAGTGAGGTTGTATAACCTTACTCCTCTAACCTATAGTATTACAAACATTGAGAAAACACTCTTTGGAATATTAACATCCAGTGCTTTTTCACAGGGATCATTCACTTTTTGTGTTCTTTTTTTTTTTAGATTTATTTATTTTTTCTTTTGAACACTCCCTCTTTAATTTTTCCCAAGAATAAAATAAAATAAAAAATTTCCCCAAAGAAAATTAAAAAAAAAAACAAGTGAATTGTAAATATATATAAGCGTATTTTTTCTCCCGAAATTAGGAATCATTAATTTTTTTTAAGATAAAACAAAAACAAAGTGCACGATATTTAATATCAATGATTTCTTTTTAATCTAATTTTTTGTGATAAGTTAACTAGTTTAAAGTAAAAAAAGATTATATAAAGATAAACATAAAACAAATGGGATAAATAATTTTGGAGTTCCTAAAACAACTAAGTAGAAAAAAAAGTTTTTGCTTTAAAAGAATGCAAAGGGTTAAGCACGGACCGAAAGCTTATTTTAAACAAAAACCACAAATATTAGTAAAATAAAACCAAAATTTTTTTCATACTTTTTTGTTGTCTCAGAATATACTGATTTTGTTTAGATTGTACAAACAGTGTATGAATAATAAATGTATGTATTTAAAAAAAAAAAAATTATAATGAAAATAAAAACAGCATGAGGGAAAACGAATAAATCTTGAAATCTCATGCCCCAAAATAAATTGAACGACTTATCTTCTAATATTCTATGTCTTTTTATATCAACTAGCTCCTAATATTATTTTTACTATTATTATTATTACTTTTTTTTAATGGCCTTAATTTGTTTCTAATTATTATTTTTCCCTAAAGTCCTTTGGATCTTCCTCTGTAATATTAATTGACCCATTCCCCACCTTTATTTTGTGTCCATTCTGGTTACTTTGCTTTTGTACATGTAATTTTTTTTATTATACAATATTATTAAGATTAAAAAACAAAACAAAATAAATACAATATCAATAATGAAATAAAGCATTTTTTAAGTTTATTATATATTCTTATTTCAATGTTTTCTTATATTAAGTGAGTTTACTTATCTCTTCTCTCTTTTTATATTTATTTTGTATTTTAACTTTATTATTTTGTACTATTTTTTATTATTTAAAACACTAGAAGATGAGTTATTTAGAGTTGTATTATAATTGTTAAATTTTAAATTTATTAGATGATGTTAAGTATTTTTTTTGCTAATTATTATTTTTTTTATTTTATTTTTTTGTTATAAATGAATTCCCAAAAAAAATTATTGAAATAGTTGTTGATTTAGGAAATTCTAAATAATTAGATATTAATAAAAAGTATATATAATTGTCATTTAAGTTTCTTTGAAACGTCAGTAGCATTTTTAACTTTTCAAATCACCATATAAACATTTTAACAATTTAAAGGGAAAGTTCAAAAGTATGTAGTTCCTTTAGCAAGTAGTGCCTTTTGTAACTTAACCGTCTGAAAAAACCTTAAATATATTTAAACTTAGCAGTCTTAGTGTTAATAACTTGATGACACCTAAAGTGCAATTTCTTTATTAATTTTATTGTCTCAAAAGCTAGTTTTAAAATTAATAAATAAAATTTTTAAAAATTTATTTGTTTGCAATTTGCTTGGCATAAAGAACATTCAAAATAAAATACAATAATATATTTCATGGAGGCTTTAAGTAACAAAAGTGGTAGCCGCAGCTTAAGGAACCTATGTAGCAGCCAAAACATCATTAACAACAAATGTGGCATTATCAGCAACAATGCCACTGCAACAGGGCCAGTTTTAGTACATCAGCAACCAGTTGTAAGCATCACTTATACCTTCTGTACAAATCAACCTACCCAGCAAACTCCTCTTGAGCCCTCACCAGATACGAACTTCCATATAACTAACTGTACAATATTAAGGATTAATTAAGACAATAAGTTATTTTAATTATATTTCTTTCTGGGAATATTTTCTATCCTTTCCCAGGAAACGCAAGGATCTTAACTTCTCTTATTGGTTTCTAAATTTTTTACGATGATAATTGAACGTATATTGTTAAAAAAGTGCTGGATTGTTTCAGTAAAACCTGATGTATTAAATTTTGTTATTGTACTTATTATATCTAACCATGTGCTATCGAGAAATATTTGACAAAGAAAATGTATAATTTTGTCTCAATTTTAAGTTTTAAATAAAAATGGTATCATTTGTGAAAGAACTATTGGGCATTTGAAAAATATATCCAGATCATATTGATCTTTGTTAAACAAAAATTCTGTTAGAATGATACTGAATTTCAACACAACTACTAAAAACACATCACATACATAACTATTATTTGTTATAAAAAAGGTCTTAGTTTTATAAGATGTTATAAGAATAGTTAGCTTTATACTGAAAATATGAATGTTAATCAAAAAACAGACAATTAAAAATATATTCAAGGAATGTAATTTTTTGGAATTATATTATTATTAACTCTTTATAACTCATCTTTTTATTATCGTTGATATATACGATAAATACTAATTTTTTTTTTTTTCGATTATCTTTTTCATAAAGAAGAATAGCTTTAAAAAATAATATTCTTTTATCTTAAATCTTAATTATTTAGGTTTTCCTGGGCATTTCCTATTGCTCTGTTGCACATATTTTTTTTTTTTTTTTTTTAATTTAATTTTTCATTTCTTCTCCTTACTAGTCTTTTCTTTATATATAAAAAATACCTACTTAATTCTCTCTCTTTAATTAAAAAAAAATTAAAATGTTCGAGTCCTTCCTTTCTCTTCTTATTTCGTTGACCGGTGTTTATTGATTGAAGAATTTGTCCATATTTATGTTAAAAAAAAAAATTAAATAATTTTCTTTATATATTTCCTTTTAATGATGCTTTTTTTTAAAAATGATTATGGATACTTGTTATTTTTGACATGGGTAATGTAAAAAAAAGAAATAGTAAAAACTTAATCTTTTTTTAAATCATCATCCCTGGGCCTTTTTTTGTCAACTTGACAATAAAAAAAAAGATTATAAAATTAAAAAAAAATATAAGAAAGTTAATATGATATTGACGAGTATTCTCAGCGGTGCTGTTCATATTACTCTTAAAATGTATTTTTATAGTTCTGTTTTTTCACCTTTTTTTTTCATTAAAACAAAAATTTAGTCTACAGGTGAAATTTTATATATTTTACCTGTAGTGTGACATTTAAATTAATCAAATTAAGTTTTTAAATATTACTGAAGAAATGGTTTTTAATTTACGTTTTGTTTTTGTATAGGTTTAGTTGTATTCATTATTATATCTCATATATATAAATATATATATATATTTCTTTCATAATTTATCATAATACTTCTGTTAGTTTGTCCATGGAATCAGTTATGTAATGTCTTAAATATGAATATTTATTCTTTAAAGAAACTTTTATTACCGTTGGTGATCTTAATTAAACGCAAATTCATTTATTTTATAACTTAATGTTTATTAAACTGTACAACCATTTGTGGTTATGCATAATTATGTTTGATATCAAGGTTTACAATACCTCGGTTGATTTTCTTTTCCTTCCTTTTTGTAAAAGAATTCTTATGAATGGCAAAATACAACAACTAATTCATATATTTTCTTTCTTCTTTTTTTTAATTTAATTTCTATCTACTTACTTATTTGGCCTCTTATACTTTATGGATGTTGGAGAAAGTGCGCCTCTGGGAATCCTGTCTTAGTAGATCCCACTGTCTTTAAGGCACAGTGACATTAAATTTATTTCTATATATGTTGGCACTATTATAATTATTTTTGTACATAATTCTTTACTGTTCTCTAAGAGATGGCTTTGATCATTTTAATTCACTGGAATGATCAGTTTTACATTCAATAATTCCATTAAAGGGACATTTTAATTAGCACAATAGAATTGTCCAATTTACTTACTCACTATACTCATGCCATTAAACTTTGTAAATCTGACAGCTCAGATTGGCCAACCTATGAGAGGGAAAAAATAAAACGACTAGATGGTTATCTAGTGATATTTTTGTTTGCCTAGTTGGCCCGACCCTACTACCCGTCAAAATCTCGAGCTCTGATTGGCTCCCCTCCCGTTTTTTTTTTTTTTTTTTTTCCCCCGATTTTCCTGCGTTATCAGAATAACAAAGTATAATGGCATGAGTATAATTGAATGATTCATTTCTCAAACTGAATTTATTCATTCAATTCTCTGACTGAATTTAACTATTGGTTTAATAGAATTATTTAAACTAGTGGTTCAGTCATAGTATTGTTGTGAAAAGAAAGGTTTTGATGACAAAAGTTTTAAAACTTGGGGTGGGGAGCCAATGAGAGCTTAGGATCAGGCCAATCAGGCAAACAAAAATGTCACTGGATAACGGACTAGAAGTTTTATTTTTCCCCTCACATAAGATGGCCAACCTGAGTTTCACAAAACCCTTTTTTCTTTACAATGCTGTAGTGAATGATCAAGTTAAACTCACTATAAGGGTGAATACCATGGGCGTCCATCAATATGGGCAAAGGGGGCTCGAGCCCCCCTTATTACTTGCTGCTTGTGGAGTAAAAACTTAAAAGTTGAATCATTTACGTGTATCAGTTCCAATTTACAACACCAATTTATTAATTTTAATTAACCTGACCCTGTGGATGAGGATTTTGTAGAGTTATAGGTACTTTCTTAAAAGGCTAATGTCTAATAGCGATAAAAATCCAAGTTAAGACGTTTCTTTTTCCAAAAAAATATCAAAGCCCCCCATGAGGCAAAGACAACCCCCCTTATGAAAAAGTAAGAACGGACCCCATGGTGAAAACTATCTTATCCAGCAAATCAAATGAAACTTGTTTCATTAATTAATTTAATTAAACTGCTTGTTTAAGGAAACTAAATAAAATATTAGTTGTCAGTGAATGATTAAACATTCAATAATTCTATTAAAGGGAAATTTTAATTAGCACAATTTGTACAAGGCAGTTTTACTTTTACTGAAGAGATAAAAAACTTATTTATTTCTAATCAGAGCATCTTTTATTAAATTGCACAGGACCAATAGTAAAACCGTCTGAATCAATGATCCAGAATTGAAAAAAAAAAAAAATAAATAAATAAAAAATAAATAAATGATCCTGTTGGAATTGATAAGGGAGCCTGTGAAAATACTGCAAACAATAATTATAATTTTTAAATCATGTTTTAGTTCTCAACTCTAATCACGCCAGTGTGTCCAAATACCAATATAGGTGTTTGAAATACAAGATGTTTCTCGCTAAGGATCACATTAATGATGTGCTGGCTCCTCCTCTTGCAGAAAGAACTTACCTGGCTAATTGTTAAAACATAATAACACAATTTATTATAGGATCTACCTAATATAGTTTCATAATCTGATACTGAACTGGTAAACATTCTTTTAAAATGAGGCCCCCTACACAGTCCTGTACTAGGTTATCCGTAAGGCACCTGATCTCTCAAAGCACCCAACAAAATAATTTGAAACTTAGCTGTTATGTTATGTGTAATAACCCAAACACAGGAAAATTATAGGGGATCTCCAAAAAACTGGGGGTTGTAGTTTATGGGGTTGATATTGTATTTTTTTTTTGTTTATTATGGAATGTTGCCATGTAGGATGTTAAACGAAATAGGAGGGTAAAACGAAATAAGCGCCATGAGTACAAATGTAAGTTTTTTTGTACTAATTCATCTTTCAGCTATGTGTTCTTGAAAACTTCATTTTTCATGCCTCTGCTTGATATTTTTTTTAACAAATAAACAAAAAAATCATAATATTCAATTTCTTATGTTCAACAAAATTTACACCCTGTCTGTCAGTAAGGTTTACGTGTCTGATGATAGCTTAAGTAAAAGTTGCCCGATTTAGTTGAAATTTGGATTCACGTTCCTCTTACTAATGCCTAGGCTAAGTCCTTTAGACAGCATTATCTGACCAAGCATTCGCATGCAATGCTTTTCAAAACTTGAGCTCCAAATTTATAAATAGGAATTTTTGACAGGAAAAGATTCTTATGTTATCTATTTGATAAGACTTTTTTTTTAATCAAACCGACAGCGAAACTGCTAAGAAGTCATTAAGATAACGTCTAAATTGAAAACAATGTTTTTACCAATATCTTACCTTTTAACATAACGATTTTAATAAAACTTGAATTACATTTAAAACAGGCATGTAAAATTTCAACTTGATATAAGCAGAGGTTTTTGTGATGTGAAGTGATACATTTTATATTAGTAGGATGTGTAAGTTAACAAATAGTAGGAAGGCACCCTGCTCCCCTAATATTTATTGCATTACGATTGCTTAAATCAGCGGTTCTCAACCTGTGGTACGAAAATGTGTAAGGGGTACGCAGTGAGTTAAAAAAAAGGATTTTTGTTTAATTTTCTGTGTAATAAATAAAAACTTATTAGTAAAATGTCAATTAAAAAACCTTGTTTGGAATCAAAATTACCTATTTACTGCTGTTTCTATGATGCAGCAATATTATCAGTAGTTAAACAACACTTAATCTAATATAAAAAGTATTTATATAAATAAGGGGTTGTTTTTAGGGGGTACACGCATTTAATTATACAAAATAGGGGTACGTGGGTTGAGAAAGGTTGAGAACCGCTGGCTTAAATAATAGAGTCCCCAGATGTCCCAAAGTTTAATAACAGGAATATATTGGGCTAGACACTTTGTATTTCTTTCATTGTGTTTGGACAATACAAATTCATATTAAGGCTTTTGTTTCACAAATTATAGCTACATTGTTGCCGTCTTGGTACAGTTGGGCTGTATCAAGACTAAGCTGTGGTTACCAAAAATCATCCTATTTGTTGAATTGCCTACTTTGTGTGTGCTAAAAGCACGAACTTGGCCATTAAAAAAAAAAAATCTTATTCCATATATTAGTGCAAAACCTTGACATTTGTCGTGTTATAGAAGCTTTTAATTTTTGTTTTAATTGAGAGGTGGTTATTGTTGTCTAAATTATGGAGTGATTTAATAAAACAACAAACATTTCCATAGGATTTATATAATTTTAAGTAATACTTTCTTTGTTCTAATTATACTAAAAAAAAAAACGTATAATACTGAATGTGCCACATCATCTATTTTCTAATTTAACTAAGTGAAATAATTTATTACATTATTTTTTTGATCAGTCAATATAAATATTGTTACCTTTACATAAATAATTAATTGAAGAAGGACCTACTAACAGTTACTAGTTCTGAATATTAATGGATCAGTATGAGCTAAATGTAGTAATTGACAGAAGAACATAATATAGGTCTGAGTATGATATAAAACAAAACAGAATGTTAGTTCAACATCTCTTTAAACTTAAATAAAGCTTTAAAAAAGGAACACCAAACTAATAAAAGTGTTCAATTAACTAGATTGAACTAATTTATTTGGTCATAATTATTGATGAAGTGTCCTTTGTAGGGGGGAGGCATCCCGTTTTGAACAGGATAATTCCTTTATTTCGAAAAATAGGACATTTTCTACAAGGTCTTGGTAAAATTAAAAACTTCTCCCACACGTAATGAGTTTGGGACGTTTCTTATCTTAGTAAATATGTTATTAACTGAGTTATTATTACTAAACCCAACTCAGTATTGGTGAAGATAAATTTAACATTTTTATCACATTTTCCACATTTTTTGATAATTAAAACTAATGAACAACAATATCCAGTACAACAATTAGCAACAATACTCAAATAGAGGCCATAAAAAGTTTAGTCCAAGACGGGACACTGTAATGGGGGGGGGGGGGGGGGGGGGGGGCTATAGCTATTGTAGTCCCAGGGACTAATTCCCTGGGGCTACAATAGCTATAGCCCCACCCCCCCATTACAGTGTCCCGTCTTGGACTAAACTTTTTATGGCCTCTATTTGAGTATTGATGCTAATTGTTGTACTGGATATTGTTGTTCATTAGTTTTATCAATGATTTTGATTTATCAATGACATATTTAGAAATAGCAGGTATTTGAGCCAATTTAAGCCTCTATGAGATAGAGTAAAGTAAAGTATTCTTGTTTGAAAAAAAAAAAAAAAAAAAAAGATCAAATAATCAATTGGATAAAATTTTTCAGAGGTGAGTGCTTCTCTTTTTATTATTAAGATGTGGTTTAGAAGTGAGAAAGAAAGAAAGAAAAAAAAAAAAAAAATACGCAAGGAAGGTGTAATTAGTAACATTTAACACCACAGTCAATTTTAACTGTTACAGGCAGAGTTCAGCTTTAGCTAGTCAAAAATATATTCAGTGCGAATACAGAAAAAAAACAATGATCAACTTTCAAGGAACAATCTCCAAGATATTTTCTAAACAAAGCAGGTAAACAAAAATAGTATGGCTATTTTAAATATTAAAGATTTCTTAAATAAATTAAATTATTTTTTTAACTATTATAAAAATTCACAAATAAACAGTGAAGGTTTAGAAAGTATATCATTTTTTGAAAAAAAATATTCAGTAAATAAAACTAAATGATTTTACTCTTGTATTACCAAGCGCATTCATTCATTCTTTCCAACAACTTGAGCATTCTATGAGATGGAACTAAGTATTCTTGTTGTATTTTTTTTTTATTTTATTACAATATATTTGGTGGTTAGTAGATAATTTTTAAGATATACATAACTACAATAATTGTAATAATTACAAGCTTTGAATATATAATAAGACCAGTAAAATTGTAATGGCAAAAAATTAATAAATAGACCCAGAATAATAGCGGGGTGCTTAACCCTCGGGTGCGCACGGTCTAATACAGACACGAGGACCCCTGATAGGACTTACTCTTTTTTACATGCCCACACAATAGGTAAAATAAATATAAACTTGAAATCATTTTAGCAAAATATTATATAACATATTTAAACTGGTTTTATTATTTTTTTAATTTATAAAATACTGTTGTTTAGTTCATAGTTTTTAAGCACAAAATTAGTCAGTCTCAGTTATTATTTTCAATTTTTTTATTTTTTCTGTATATTTTTATTTTATTTTTAAATTCAGGAACCATATTAATTTATTTTGTATTATATGTATAAATTTCACTAAAATTTAAGTGAAAGTGGCGCGGGTCCCCTGTCAGGACAATATGGACACAGAATTAAAGTATAATCACATACGATGTCAAACAGTGACTGATTCTCTTGATAAATAGCAAGAAGAAATGTAGCTAAAAAAATCCCCATCTTCCAATCGCACCCACATCTATCTCAATTTCATAGTTATTTTTCAAATTTAGGCCTCACAGGACCGCGCGTTCCCGAGGGTTAAAACTATTAACTTCCAAAAAAATCTTCCGGCGGAGGATCAGAAACATTCCTCTAATTTATTCCAGTCTCTTTTTAGATTCTTATTTGTATCCAGTCTCTGAAGCCAATGATACCAGATAAGTAAATTAATGGACCACTGAGTGACTGACATATTTGAAAAGATTGAATTGTAGATTTTTTTTTTATACTATCAAGAGAAAGTATTACCACTAATTACACTGTTACTATTAATAGTGCTGAAAATAAAAGTTCAAAATTGTTGATTTAACAGAAACAGTAGTGCAGTCTACTATTATAAAGGTAGTCAACAATAGCAAGTGACACAATTCCAACAGGGAAAAGTAATTATTATATTTTTATACATAAACTGTAAAGTTAAAATGGTTCCTCTTCCTCTTTTTCTTAAAATGTATAAACATGAGTTTATGTCAATGTTTACTCTCTTGATTTTTTTAAAAAATAGTAGCTCAAACCCCTCTACTGCCTTGCTTGTTTGATCATATGATTCACATTCTCATATTTTAAATCAAATGATCAACCTTATATATCGAATGTGTACCTGCAATACCTCGTAACCCTCTAAGTCATGATTATTTGTTTATTGCATTTTTTTTTATAGACATTATTAATATCTACCTATACACAAAACCTGGTAAGCCTTAAGCAGTTATTTTTTATTGTAATACATCGTATCCATCATTTAACTAAAGTGTGCAAAAACCTCGTATACTACAAGGTTTCAAAACCTCGTAAAGCCCCAAGCATTGTACGTTTTTAACTAGTTGTGGGATACGTTTAAGTGTTTTAGTGAAATTAATCAAAATAAAATAAAAATAAACTTCTCAATTTTTTCAAAAACAAAATGTTTCTATCTTCTGAAAAGTTAAGTTTTTAGGGTTACGAGGTATTGCAGGTATACAGTCGATATTATGTTTTTTTAAGCTGGGGTAAACACAATCTGGCAGGCCAACTGAAAGCCTGAGTATGTGCATGATCCAACCGCCTGTCCAGACAAACAGTCAGGTCTACCAGATTGTGTGTACCTATAACATATAACAACTATCAAGATTAAAAAAAGAAAGAAATATAAATAGAACAATCATTTATTTAATCCTAATAACTAATTAGACGTTATACACTACAGAACTAGCAAATAAGTAGGTACAATTAAGTAAGTAGGTATATTTACAATTATCATAAAGCCATTGATATAATACAATAGTGAACAATAAACACAAAACTATTTTCATTCAAAACATAGGAAACAAAGTTAATATTCCAATATGGCTTATTATGTCAAAACTATTTATAAATAAATTTAATTATCTAAATGATTTTTTTAAGTACAGTGGTGACGTCATATCTGACTAAATGTTTAAAAAATAGAACAATTTAAATTAGGACTTACAATTTTTTTTTTTTGTTCAAATTCCTAAAACTTAATCAAAATTAAAAAACATTTTTGGTGCAAAAAAATCCCCTATATAGTTGTAGAGAACATAAAATAATAATTAATAAGTAATATTTGATCTGTGATGGTGATATTATTAATAAGAAACTTTAATTATTTGCAATCAACAGTAATGTGAAATAAATATCTAAAATATTCTTCTTTTAATTTTTTGTACTTCTAATCAAGAAGTATTCAGTCATTTTTTTGTTGGTGAGAAAATATGTAGCAGCTTCTCTTCACTGTACTAGCCATTTTTTTTTTTTTTTTTTTTTTTTTGTACAAAAATGATGACACAGTATGATCGAATACATTAAAGCAGGCGCTGCAGGAAAGTAAGAAGAGAGGGAGGTGTGACATTGATACTAAGTTTCTTGTAATTAGTTAAAAAGAGCTTTTTCTTAACCATTTAATTTTAAACTTATAACTACAGCTATAAACTATAAACCACTGAAACAGAATCTCAGTGGATGTAAACACACCACCGTACATTTTTTTTATAAATGGTAACAAAATAAAAATACTTGCTCACTTTACCAAGTGAGGGAATCAGGCCAACCTAGTGATCACCAGTCCGTTAAAGCATGGAAATCACTTTATAATTAAGTTTTATTTTTATACCTGAAAAAGAAAATATACATATATATAATATATACATCCCAATAAATTAATTTAAAGATACAAATTCGTATACTATTTTAAAGAATTGTTCAGTTTTATTACTTGATACAAGGAAAAGTAGATCACCAAATAATTCTTTTGTTTCTGTAGATAAGTTGATAATTGATCAGTCAAGTTTGAGTGGTTTCACTGGTTCTGAATAGGCTTTGTAAATATACAAGCCCAGACAGACATGAAGAACTGCTATAGACAAAACAGCAGAGTAAACATTACTTGGGATACTTGCTAATCCAAACAGACCTGAAATTGTAAAACATGTAACCAAATTAATTTTATTGAAGTTAAAAAATTATTTGTATTTGAAGAATAAAAAAAATAGACTTCTATAGCTACGATCAGATTATGAGCTTAAAGTTTTTCTATTTGTAAAATTATCCTTTAATGTCCCTTTGCTTTATAATAGAACCTCTACTTGTTAACACCTCTAATCAATAGACCACCCCAATGCCAGACAATATTTGGTGCATCGGCATTTTAATTAAAAAAATCAATTCCCTTATTTCAGTACCTCCAAAGTCAATTAATCAAAATTGAAAAAAATCAGCATATAAAGCATTTTTACATTGATTATCTCTTTATTGGCTAATAAAGCGGTATCAATACTACAATTATCTGCTGTGTGATGCAGTACTCACAGACAAAAATAGGACTCACAATAATTTAGCTCTGAGGTACAGATTTTGCAGGCAATAGTGAATGCCACATAAAGCAGTAAAGGTTATTAATATAGTTAAAAAATCAAGGTATCCTCAAGTAATTTGTAGGATCTAGGATGAATAAGATGAGGAAAAGGATGAATAAGGCTAATAATTAAAAAAAAGATTATTATATATCATAGAATTCAAAGCATCAAACAGATGAAGAAATTCAGAACATAGAAAATGCTTCCATCAGAGACCCCTCAAAATGATGGACGAACTTATTTGAACCAGCATTGCCTTAGATAGACTTCAGTGCATATGGTACTAATCAAAACCATGTTCAGTAAAATTGAAACGAAAATAGGGTAGATCTAAAGTATTTAGTATTATTGATGTTACTGGGCTATGTATACTTTAATAGTTCTATAAACGATAATTCACAATACTTGGATCCCTGGTAGGGTGTAATTGTACTTTTCATGACTCCGGTAAAGAGCCCCACGCTTTGTGTCCCTCAGAATTATGATTTAAATGGGTAGCTACTAAGTGAAGAGGCATTCATCCGGTTACAAATCCTAATTAAATGGTTGGCTTAAGTGAATTGTACGGTACCATCGAATTTTGTACTTTGATTTGGATCTCTTCCTGGTCTATGTCTATATGCAGCAGGATTGTTTTTCTTTAGAAAATGAGCGGAGCATCGCAAAGCGGTACAGAGACAGAGCGACTGTTAAAAATTCTAGGGCAAACAAATTAATTTTGTACTTCGACTCTGTAAACAGCACCGTACAATTCACTTTTACTAAATGATTTACGCAGATGATGGAGTCATCCACATCCATTACAAATATAGTCAAAGCCCCCATGAACTGTTTACCACGAATTAGGCTCATGGATTATTACTATTAATAATAATTTAAAATACAGTTCAGAACATCACAACACTGATAAAAAATTACGTTCTTCATTATTTTTAAGAAATTCATAGTCTATACATCGTATGTAGTAAGATAAATGAAGTATTGCCGAAAGGAACATTTTCCCATATTACGAAATAAACACAAGTACGAACCATCACAGATAATAAATTTGCTTCCGAAGAATGTAATCACGGGTATAACAATGATCAAAACGGAGTACCAAAGCACCGTTCGAAAGACAGTGAAATCTTGAAAATCCTGCAAAAAAATATAAAATCAAAACATGATCTACAAGATAAGAGTGAAAGTTAAAATAAAATTTCTGTTGAGGTCTTAACTGTGAAATTAATGCTTACAGTAGATTGTGAAGAGCTATTAGCAGTATTACCCTGCATTATAAATACTAGAACAAAACTCAATATTTAAAAAAAAATATAAAAATAAGGAAATAAGTTTAATATTTCAATTAAACAGGTTGCTCTTGCTTACGATGCGGTCACTAGAAATTAGAAATGAACCTTTATTTACCAATAGTAACCTTCCGGGGAGGGGTTTGTTGTTTTCCGGCTTTTTAATTAATATCCTAAAACACTTATCAAGTATAATTACAAATGTTTTAAGTTTCTTAAAATATAAATTAAAGAATATTAATTTAAAGATTTAACTATTTTATTAATTAAAATATATATATAAAGTTTATGTTGGTTAACCTGTTTTCTTTCTCCAAAATTTAAGTCAGCTGATTGCTTGCTTCGGTGTTCTTGGATTTTTTGGAGTTAACTTTTTAGGAGTATAATAGTAATTTTAATCCGACCATAACTGTAATATCTGAAGGTAAATACTTATATTTTATGTTTTCTGAAGTATTTGAGTGTAATAAATTATTTAGATAGTTCATAGGTATATTTGGTAAAAGACTATTCTCATATTGTGATTGTCGTTCTCAGGCCATAGTTCAACATGCAATATCCTACTTCATCACACGTTTATTTTATTGTTGATTGAGCTTTTCTTTATCAAACTTAGTTCTTATGGTAGAAAAATACAATTTCTTTGTAAAATTCTCTTATTTTCTTAGATTTTTTCTTCCAATTTAGGCGTTACCTGGGTGAAGTCGAGATCCTTTGGATGGATCTTCCCTTAAAATTCTATATGCACTTATAACTAGAAGTTTCCTTATTAAATAACATTATTTTGTAGAACTATAGCACATGGAGCCCCTACCTGATATCTATTATAAATAAGATATTATCACTTGTATTTGTATATATTGAGAAGATCATTTTCTTTTTGGACTAAGGGATATTACTTCTATACACTTAAGATATAATACTCCTTTGTCTAAATGACTTTTGGACATAGGAATATCACTTGTGAGGTTACGCTTATAAGAAGGATATTCATAGTTCATCCCATATTTTTGGATTTTCTTTTAAAACGCGGTTTTTTGTCCCTTTATTTTTAGATTATCTTATAGGTTTATTATGAACATCAGTTTTGGACAAAGGTTTTCAAGTTATCTATGCTTTTGTTTATTACCTCTTAAGTGAATATCAAAGAGTTATCAGTCTAGGTAAGAGTTATCAATAGGTGACACTTATTAGGAAAGGTTATAATTTAACAGGTTGTATATTTAAAATTGCTCTTGTTCCATGCTATTTATTGATTCGTCAATCTGCCTATTACATTTTTTTGACAAAGAGGCACTGTGCTACAACCATTGTGAACTAAAATAGCCTATTTTTTAGTAGTTGGTTCTAATAAGAAAATATTGACTCACTTTTGGGACTCCTATCTAACAGACTAAATGATGATGATAGTGAAGGTGGATAAGAAAAGAAAACACTTTTCTTGATCAATAACTTTGATATATTGTCACCATAAATACATTTTAACATACAGACCAGTTTCGACTTATTCAGTCTTGAGTGTAATGATAATTTTGAAAAATTATCATTACACTGACGATGACTGAATAAGTCAAGACCGGTCTGTATGTTAAAATGTATTTATGGTGTGACAATATATCAATGTTATTGATCAAGTAAAAGTGTTTTCTTTTCTTATCTACCTTCACCATGAGTAAATACCATAAAATCTCAATCAATACTACTAACTTCATTAAATTTTGATTATTCTAAAAAACCCTTATATTTAAATTTTATTGATTCTCGTTATTATTACATGAATTGATCAGTTGTTGTTGTTTTAAGTACAAATCTTATGAACATATGAGAATAGACGATAGCTTCTTAACGTCTTTAGAATAGTAAAAACCAAGTATATTAGTAGGATGAGATTTTTAAAAAAATAGTGAAATTAATATTACGTAAATTCAGGCAAAAAATATGAGAATCATTAAGATACTAAATAAATATAATTTTTTTTTTATACCCTCTAAATTGAATCTTCTAGTTGGCTAGATGTAGCCACCTATCACACTTACATGATGTTAGGTTTACACACCTTTGGGAGAGAGAAGCTCTAAAATTGTTCCTCCATTATTTAACCCTAGAATGATAAACCCACATTGAGACAATTATCACTTATTCTGTACGCCACTGTTATTCCCCAATCTTAAGTCCTACATTCTCTTATCATCCATGTAATTTTTCTATAATCATTTGTGTCCTAAAGTTCTTGCTTATTAGGTTTAAGAATGGTTGTCTTCATTTCTGCCTATCAGGCTTAAAAAAGTCAGTATTTATTTCATAAAGAAAGTATCATTAGCTGGGTGTTAATGACCTAAGTTATCCACCACCTAATAAAACAATCAAATTGCTGTATAATTGAAAAAAAAAAAGTTTTACTTTCTGTAATGTAACATTACAATAAACTAACAATTGTTTTAATTCATTTTACCTCAAAAAAGTTATCTTAATCTAGAATCTTGCGCCAATATGTTCAACATTCTAATAATTCCCCTACCTTCCCACCATATGCAATGGGAATGAGCTTCTCCCTTCTTGTTTCTTTGGGCATTTGTTGCGACCAAAAACAAAATTGACAATGGTGACCATCATTAAAGGTCTATATTTGAGGGATATCATTCTAGGGTGAATGAGGCTTCACCTGTGAAGTTATTATTATTTAATTTAATTTATTACAGGTATTCCTTTTGTCTTGTAATACCTTTAATTTTTAGATGAGTTATTCAAAACTAAAGGATATTGGAGAGAGGTTCAAGTTTCGTCTTGTTGAATTCAGTTCTAATCTTAGTGGAAATTCAGAAGGAAAACCTGGACCATGTGAACCTGTCTCAACACCTCCCACTCCTGCTTCATCTCCAACTTCTCCTCCACCTTCATCATCCCCTCCGCCTTCATCATCCCCTCCACCTGAGTCCATTACGATGGAATCATCTGGCACTTCCTCAGACCAACCTCAGTATCCTATCCTTATAACCTTATACATCTTGAATATGCTTACCTTTAATACTTATACCATAAATCCAGGATCTTTCCCTGTGGAGTCTGCACAGGACGATAAATGTAGATTTTATATTACAAATAATCAAAGAAATAATTCATGTGGGTTTCTCTAAATTCAGAAGACTTTAGATTTTTAAGAGCTGAAGTAAACTCATGGAGTATGAAATAAAAGAAGATTGGTAGAATATGAAAGGAATTTGGAATTTATTTTTAATCATTGAGTTTTTTTAGGTGTTAAGGTAATTAACACTTGATTCCTATTAACCTCTGTTAAACTTTTTTTTTTTTTTTTATCTATTTTACTTAATGTTGAACCTGCTTTGGTTCTTCTTCAATTTTTGTATATTTTAATGTATGTTTACTTAATCTCTTAAAGTAATACGCTCTGCTAATGTTAAGTCTAATCTAATTCTGTGACAACTAGAACCCTTCGATTGACTCATTTTTATATTGCTCCATCTCTTCAGTGTTGTATTCACGTCTTTACTGAAACTTTCTCTGTGCATTTCTCAAATCAGAGAGATATTCTGGTTTATGGTGAAGTATACTAGCAATTTTTAATTCTATAAACTGTGGTTCTCATACATTTTTTTTTCAAATGATTAAATAACATTTGGGCATTATTTCTTTATTTGCCTTTCTTTTTAATTTTAAATTGTAAGGGTTTTTAGCTGTAGTTTCAAAATCGTTTTTGAGCTAGGTAGTTGAGAGTTCTACACTGTTGTAGAAGCTCTTTCTTTTTTTTTGATAATTTGATTAATTATGTTAGTAAATTATTGATAGTAACCATATCTTATTTTCATATGTACATTAGAACCTCTGTTAACCGAAATAAAAGGGGCGGGAATAATTTCTGATAACCATAATTTCGGTTAGTAAATAATGGGTCATTTTAAAGCTAAAGGTGTCATAAGACATATTATATACATTTTTTATTTAGGAACACGCATATTATATACACTTATTATTTAGGAACACGCATTTTACTGACATATGTATGTACATACAATTTTGTATACACATTTTAACGACTATTCTATCTTTCTCTCTATTTGTGTAGCGTAACTCTGTGTTTGTAAAAAGTATTGCTGTAAAATTAAATAAATATAGCGTAACTTATCCTTTATTTATTTATTATTATTTTTTTTTTACCAGTTTGCAATCGTTCTGGTTAATCGGTATTCCAGTTAAATGGATTTCGGTTAAGAGAGGTTCTACTCTATGTCCAAAATGGAAACAGCCCTCCATTTAAAACTGAATATTCTTTTAATATAATTGTTTTAACGCTTTATGCAGTGCATACTAAGTGTGTATACATGGGTTATTATAAATCTAAAAAAGAAAAATGTTCAATGTAGATATTATTATATACTAACACAACAAAAATTATTTACTGTGAGAGAAATGCTCTTTTTTTATTTTCTTTACTAATCATTTCACATCCATCGATGTGATTATTAGTTAGGGTGGCCATTTTGAATGGGACAGTTCTGTTATTTTAAGCTTTTGAAGGCAACCCATCCGCTTCTGAAAATGTCATGATATTCTTAAATATGTTACATTTTCCAGATGGTCTTGATAAAATAAAAACAACTTGTCCCATACAATGAGTTGGAGACTTTTCCAATCTTGATAAATTTATTTATTTTGAGGTATTACTAAACTAAACAAGTATTGGTACAGAAAATTTAACCTCTTATTCAATTTAGTAACCTAGTATAGAATTTTTGATTCTTCAATGATATCTTTTTCAATTTCATTTTTTTTCTTATTAAATTCTAATTACAATAGAACCTCGCTTACACGACCCTCAATAACACGACAACCTCAATTACAAGAGTAATTTTCAAATCCCCTTGAGATTGCCATGACACATAATGTTAAATCAACCTCTATAACGCGACTATTATTATCCAAACAACCTCTATAACACGGATTTTTTCCACTTCACAACGTAACTCAGAACCTCTATAACAAGTCGTTTTGAGAAGTCAACCTCTATAACGTGTCAATGCAGGAATGGGTCGACCTTTGAACAAGTCTAGACTTGAAAACCCCGCCCATTAACCTCGATAACACGACTGATTGCCAAAATAACCTTGATAACACGACCCTCAACAAAAAGAGCACCTCGATAACAAGACTGTTTCCCTAATCCCCTTGAGACACTTCTTATCAAGGCTCTACTATATATATTATTTTGATGTTGATTTTAATGTGTTATTGTTTATTTAACAGTGAAATGGAGAGAAGACCAATGAAGTATCCTTACACCCTGACTGCTAAATTAGCGCAGTTTCCTCTTCGCTACTACATGACCCACGTATGGATGTGGAAGTACTACTTTGTTGCAGTTGGTCTTACCCTTCCCCTCTTCTACAAAATTGGAAAGCTTTGTAAGTATTTACATAAAATTATAAGTGTTACAGTAAGATATAATATTACTACTTATTAAGAATTCTGTACCTTGATGAATGGAAAGTAACCTCCGATTGGCCACTGATTGGGAAGTTGTGGGCCTACCGACGCCATTATTGCAAAAAGTTTTATCGAGCACCAAAAAACTCGCACTTCGCATTTGGACGGAAGTTTTTTTGGAGCGCACATTTCAAGATGCTATAAAAACCAAACTAGTGCTTGTACGACATTCATTTGGCCGCGGCTTGATGCAGAGTGTCCTTCCGTGTACGTCAGTGCAACAATGGTGCCGCTACTCCCACCTCTTCCTGCACAGTGGCCAATCAGAGGTTACTTTCTGAACAGAGAAAGTATAACCAAGTCCCATAACCTAAAAGTAGAATGGCCCTCGTATAACCAAGTCCCATTTTTAAAAAAAAAAAAAAAATTTAAACACTTTTTGTGGTATGTACTGAATTAAGCTGGCAGATAATTGTGGTAAAATAATCCTAAAAACTCTTATATTAGTAAATAAAGAGATAATCAATGTGAAAATGGTAGGATCTAAAATGATAAAAAAGTATAAAATAGCTTACTGCGGCTAAGTGAATTTACCTGGAACGTACAGATTTAAATATTAAAGAATTTGTTATATTTCCACCTTTGAAGTACAGCTTAACTTGCACAAAGCCAGGAATCTGTTTCTCTGAAGGAAACTAAAGTTGTCTATGGGACTTATTTAAAATTTTTATTGAAATTAAACTGTTATTTAAGAACAGAGATTAAACAAACATTTTATCTACGATTGATACAAATTATAACATGTTATCTCATGTGATTCTTTTCACCTTATCGCACAATTAGCGTGTTTGTTTACATTTAACAAAACTAATTTACTGTTTGTTTAATTAAAGTAACTGCTTTTTTCTGTATTTATTATTAAAATCCAACAATCGTAGAAGAAGTACGGTACGTAACTCGATCGAAAACTGCATTTTGCTTTGCTCGTGTGGTTTAACTACCCTCATAACCGCTCAGGTGCAAATTCCACACTCGCATGCATAATGCTACTTTCCACACTAGATGCGTAATGTACTATTATTTTGACTATTTTATCTAATATATAATTTTACTTTTTTTTAGCCAAGTCACCCGAGAACGTTGCTAAATGGAATGAGATCAGAAAGAAAGAATTCTCCGGGGGTCACCATTAAGCAATCAAATTTGTTTACAAATTCTCAGTCATTGCCACTATAGTCTTTTAATCTATATTTAGGTCTCATCTTTTCCATACCGTATATTTCACCACTTTTTTTTTATCTGTTAAAATTTTTCCATGTTGTACATCTCTGTTTTTTTTTTTTTTAATTTGTTGGTTTGGAATTAATAAAATTGAAAAATTCTTTTATTTATTAAAAATTGAATATTATTGTGTTCAAAATTATGGTAAATAAAGGGAAGTAACAATGTCTTAATAATTATTATTTGTTTACTATGTAAATAAAAATAAAACATTTATTATTTTAAGATGTATGAATGTGATTTTGTTCTGGTAGAGCTAAACTGTCGTTAAATTTGTGTTCTGTTTTGTTTTTCCTACCAAAGCTTCATTGAAATTATATAAGAACTTTTGTTGGTTAAAATAAACTTTGTTATTCCAAATAGATGGGAAGGAATTGTAACTAATAAATGAACCTTAAGTAAGACTAAGGTAATTAGAAAATCAAATAAAGGTACTTTAATAGGTTTTCCATTATTTATAAATGAACTAAATTATCGAGTTTGAAAAAAATCTGAATTCATGGTTGGGTTTCCCTGCAATGTTGTTTTTTTTTTTGTTTTTTTTTTTTAAATTACCAGGTAATTTATCTTAACTTAAAAAATTATCTAAAGTTTACTTATATATTATACCTCTATTTAAATTATGTTTAGTACTAAAAGTATGCATGTATGTAAAAATGTGTACTCTCCACACATGTTTGATACACTTAAATAAAACAATCCAATAATAATAAATTAATGTACTCATAAAACAAAATAATTTTTATCTTATAGTGCTGTAAAAATAGGTTTTGACCTCGAAAAAATTAGTACAAGCAGGGAACTTGGTGGAGATGTTGTGTTCAGCTTCCTGTTGAATATACTAAAAGTCCCCTAAAATCTAAGTATGCTACGGCGGTATGCTAGGTTTTGAGTTATTAATAATTTAGTCTTATTAGTCCATGCAAAAGAGACCATATAGTCCTTGCCTGGGAGAATTCATGGTAGTTCTGGAAATGGGCTAATTTATGGTTTTTTGGGTCTCTAAATACGAATTTTTAACTTTCATCTCAAACCCCGCAAAATACCCCGCAACCCCCAAATTTTGTAATTGAACCCCCCGAAAAATAGTGTTTTTTCAAAAAAATAAATATATGTGTTTGTTTTTTGGGGAAAATAAATATACATTTGAAAAGAAGACAAAATTTGCTACAAAACTATTCGATGGCATTTTTGCCTAGGACGAACGGGGTGGCACTGGTGCGTCACCGAAGATTTGTCTTGGTGCTCCTAGGACGGGAGAGTGAATGGAAACGACAGGAGCCTAGTACAAAGGCTTTTGGGGAGTCGCCTAGTACAAAGTTCTAAGCACAAGTACAATGTACAAAGCACTTAAGTACAAGTACAAAGCACTTGTACAAAGTACAAGCAGCACCGCCACACTGAGGCACATTTTCCGAGACCGCCAGCGCCACCCCGTTCGTCCTAGGCAAAAATTACATCGAATAGTTTTTGTTGCAAATTTTGTCTTCTTTTCGAATGTATATTTATTTTCCCCAAAAAACAAACACATATATTTATTTTTTTGAAAAAACACTATTTTTTGGGGGGTTCAATTACAAAATTTGGGGGTTTGCGGGGGGAATTTTGAGATGGAAGTTAAAAATTTGTATCTAGCGACCCAAAAAACCATAAATTAGCCCATTTCCAGAACTACCATGAATTCTCCCAGGCAAGGACCCATATGGTATCTTTTGCATGGACTAAGAAGACTAAATCGTTAATAACTCAAAACCTGTTAGGTTTAGAGAAAAAGTTATAACAACTAAATTTGTTTATTTTATAGTCCTCTATATTTGCTGTTTGAAACTTTTTTTCTATCTGCATTATTTAAGGAATTACAAGCAAAAAACCAAAAATGGGTTGCCATTTTTCAATATGGCAGCCGTAGCACATTATTTTAGGGGACTTTTAGTATAATCAACAGGAAGTTGAACACAACATCTCCACCAAGTTCCCTGCTTGTACTAATTTTTTCGAGGTTCGGCTGTTTTTTGGCCTATTTTTACTGCACTATTAATGAATGTCTCACTTATAACCTGCTTTGAAGTAATCATTATTGAGTAGAATTACTTAGCAAAATCTTTCTTACTTCTTATTTACTTTAGGCTGCATTATTGACAGAAGATGAAAACACCCTTTGACTCTTTTCCTTATTACTATCCCTGAGGTTGGTATCCTTTCCTTAAGGGCTCAATACACTTCGAGGCATGTACAACTTGTTCTGTTATGCAACATGTCTTGAAATATTAAAGTTTGTAGGCTTCTGTGGTTACAGTTATAATGAAGTTCTGGGTATTTATTGACAGTGTCTCGAAAGGTGTACGTCCCGACGTTTCACTACTAATACTAGAAGCATCTTCAGGGGTGTTCATGGTGTCCTTAGTTTAATTTAGTTTAGGAGTGAACGCCGGGACGACGTCACCACCGGAAGCGTGCCAATGAAGCGACCGAGACGACTCTAGCCACTCTGCTTATAAATAAAACTCCTTTCAGGTAAATAAATGGAACCCTTTTCTATGATACGGCTGTAGCCGTGCGACTGAAGCGGCTCTAGAGAGGCGGCTTAGTCTGGGATTGACTAATTTATTGTAGTCAGTATTTTACATTTTCCATTAAGGTAGGTTCACAACTACGGTCTTGGTTTGGTCTGATCCTGGTCCACATTCCCACTGGCTGAATCTCCTCTCGTCAACATGCCGCTATTAATATTTATTATTTTTTCTTATTATTATCTCTATTAAAAGGGTCAGAAAAGTGTTATAGAACACTTTGATTGTTTTGATTAATTTTTCGACATCCATTATGATAAAAGATAGTCTGCCAATTAGTGTGGTATATAGCTTCCTCAAGTGCTATAACTTACTTAAAATAATGTTATGCTTTTACAAACCATTATTGTAAAAGCCATTGTTTTTACATGAACAAAAGCATCAATTTAGCTAAATTTAAAGAACGCTTGCAATTTTAAGACGGTTGCAAATAATATGGCTACATTATATTCGTCATACCATATAAATTTCTTAAAAATCAGATGACTGTTTTGAAAGATATATGTAGGTCTAAATAAATGTATGTTTGTGCACACGTGGAAGAGAAAAAATGGGCCCAGAAGGTTGAATCTTAATGTGCTAATGACCTACCATCAAAATTTCATAAAAATCAAACGAATAGTTTTAAAAGATTTACATATTTAAGATATATAGCTTCCGTTACCATCGCTAAACTCGGATGAAATAATAAACAACACTATAAGAAACGAAAACAAACAAGTTAAAATAATTTTATTTAACCCATTCAATGCGGGTGGATCCGTGCTAACGTGCCTGGCGGGTGGATCCAAGCCTTCCCTTTCAGCCCTCTGTAGCTCTATTCTCCGTGCCTCGAGTAGAACCATCTTGCAAGGCTCCGTCAGGCCCACTCACGTTTGTATCCACAGTGGATCCAAACATTTTTTTTATTTATTTATAATTACTTTTAAAATTGTGTAAATTTTATTCAGTCACTAAGGTAGGTTCATAAATTGGATTACGCATTCAATGGGTTAAAAAACATTTTTAAAAACAAGCTTTTATTCGTATTCTTCTTAGCAAACCCTTTCATTTGATACCCATATCATGGGCGTGCTTAAAAAAAAACTAGTCCGCCATCTTGTGCTATCCGCCATATTGGATTTAGAATGACGTCCCTTAGCCAACCATGCATTGTCGTCCAAACTAAACGTGTATGCAAAATTTCAATTCAATCGGTTGAGGATAACTGCTTTAAAATTCAGTTGCAAAATTTGACCCGAACATACGTACATACCTACATACAAATATTGCTAGTTAAATAAAAGCTTGTAAAAAGAAGCTAAATTCTGCAGCAATAATAATGGCAAAAACGGCAATAAAGGGGCTAGCAAAATAATGTGACAACCTCAATTTGTGAATCTTTAATTAGGTTTTTATAATAAAACAAAACAATAACACTGATGTCAACACTGTAAACAAATCTAGAGCAAGAACCCGAGTTTAAATTGATAATTGAAGTAGGAAATGGCGTCGTCTTAAAACGTTTTCAACAAAACATTGTATTTGATATTTTCCTATTCTAAAAAGCCGAGGAAAACCGCAGAAAAATGTTTACTAAGGTAATTGATAAAAGTAAAATCGTATTAATAATTTATAGGTAATATTATCTCTGTATATGAGGTTTTTGATTGTACGAATATAACTTTATAACTTGAATACCAGACTTTAATATTGGAGATATTTTTTGCTTCATCATTTATTTTGGGAATTTTACCCCCAAACTAGAGGATATCTTGTGAACAATCCTAATCTTTTGCTCTGAACTTGAACTGCCTTTTAAAATAATGGTTATGAAAATTGGGGGAGGGGAGGGGGGGAGTGCATTTTAACCTAAATGAACACTTACATTTAAAAACGTATGGGGGAATCGCTTACCAAGGGGAAAGGAATTTGGTTGCATTCTCAGATCTATGTTTTGATTCGACTTGAGTGATATGAAAATTTACATTATGCACTAGAACTCCGGATATCTGATTAACTGGATTAGCTATAGGAAGCGGCGCAGCTCATTGAAATAAAAAATATCACAGACTTTACAAATATTTAATATATACATTCTGTTATTCACACTCAATATTTTTACTTTCTCATACGCGTAGTGCAATACAGAGAGAAAGAATTGTGATAGAGCAATTATTTGATGTTGAGGATAACTGATTTACACGATTTAAGTACCTCTAAGTATTTTTTTAATGTCACTCGCTGTAGCGCATCTGAAGATAATCCGGAGTTTACTACAGCATAATGTAAATTTTCTTATCACTCAAGTCGAATCAAAACATAGATCTGAGTATGCAACCAGATTCCTTCACCCTTGGTAAGCGATTCCCCCAAAAGTTTTTAAATGTAAGTCAAGCGCATTTATGTTAAAATGCGCTTGTTAAAAGCGTTGAGCCCAAACTGCTGGGTCGATTTTGATAAAATTTGGCATTCATGTTCAGAAAAATCTTACCCAAAGGTGAAATCGAGAAATGAATTACAGGTTTATTGGGGGCATTGCCTTTTAAAGACACTGACCGATTTTTCGTCTTTTTTGTTTGTTTAATAATTATTTGGTGACTTATTTCTTTTAAAATACCTGATTATAATTGGAAATTTGAATATCTGGATATTCAATTATAGGATAATCGGAATTTTAATGTATAGAGGGACGGATCTAAGCTTTCCTTCACCCGGGTCAAAAATATAGTGTTTGCCATCCCCTTTATTGTAATTAGCGTACACCACATAATGTTGTTTTACGCCTATGCACTTTATATCTTCCAGTGATTTAAATAAACTCTTGGCTTCTTCGACGCCCCCCCCCCCTCTTAGGTACAATTTAGAAAAGCTTAGATGGCATGGGCCCAGTGCCAGTGGTGTACCAAGTGTGTCTGGCACCCTCGGCAAGAGTATGAATGTTAGGATTTATGTCAAGGAAATTTGAGACCCCTAGAGGCTGGCGCCCCTGGCGCAGGCCAGCCCTGCCACTTAAAAATATATAAATACCAATGTCAATTAGGGTTGCCAGATTTCTGAATGTAAAAACCGGGAAATCCTCCCCCCCCCCCCTCCGGGGGGTCCGGGGAAAATTTTGAAAATATGACCTCTCAAACAGCGGCTTTTATGCATTTCTGAGGTGACATTTGATTTTAATACTTCGTCATTTGCCATAAAAGTAAATTTATGGTGTAGTTCGTTGGCAAAAAAGTATGAACATAAGTACACATTTTTCTTTTAATACAAAATTTAAAAAAATAGTAATTGTAGGTAATACAATAAAAGTTGTGCATCTATTTTTTTTTTTTGTAATCATTGAAGATTAGATAGATCAGTCAATAGCCATATGAAATATTATTTAAAATCTATAATAAACTGTCATTTTATTATATTCGTTTTTCGTTGTTCCCCCAACCTCAGACATTGGGGGGGGGGGGGGGGGACGCCCGTGCTTTAAGTTGTAACTTATCAACAATGGACTAATTAAATAATAAATAATAATAGGTGAACAAAATAAAAAGTAAAATAAAGTATTTATTATCAAAGATGAATGAAAAAAAAAAAATTCTACATTCATTTATTTTTATTAATGATAATGTTCCATTTATAATTTACAAAAACATTCACTATAACTTTTTTAAATAAATAAATAAAACATAAAAATAAAATAAATAAAAAAACCAACCAACAACCAACAAAACTAATAAAACAAAGAAAAATAAAAATTAACAAAAAAAAAAAAATGATCTGAACTAAAACTAAATAAACTTCCCTTCCAAGTAACAACTTTGTTTTAACATAATATTCGTTACAAAATGTTAATGTTACTATTGTATTGAGAAAAATTAAATACATGCAACAGCTTTTATTAAAATTTATTAAACAGTCAAAAACTTAATAAGTAGAAAAATAATTTCGATATTAATAAATTTTTATTATGATATCAATGATAATGTTCTAATATTTTTATTTACAAAAACATTCGCTAGATCTTTTTTCCAATAAAAAGGCGAGCAAAACTGAAATATAAATAAATAAAACGTAAATAATTGGAAGATACATCTGCACTATTTGGCTTACAACTATCGGTTCGACTCTGCACTGATTGTTCAATTTACTTACGGCTTATTTTAAGCTATTCCTTTATTTAAATGTAGAATACTTCTATAGATTTTGCCGTACGCTTCTTTATCTTTCAGTTTCAATATAATATTATATGGATCTTCAATTCAGTACAATATCGGTATCATATAAAAAAATCTTAGATTTATCAAATACTTCTTATCTATAAAACTATGGTACCTTTGCTTTCTAAAACTACGCATTTATGAATTATTTTATAACATAAATTATCAGCTTTTTCTTGCACCTAAATTATAATTATATTACGTCTCCAGTAAAAACCGGGACATTTTGGCGTCCCGAAAAGTGTCTTCGGGACAACGGGACTTTGAGTCCAAAACCGGGACAATCCCGGAAAACCGGGACGTCTGGCAACCCTAATGTCAATGCATGGAATATATAAAAATAAATTTGATCAAATTATATCCGGATTTATAATAATCACTAATTTCCACTACCGTATGCCCTCGAATACCCAAATATCAGGTACGTCCCAATTATCAAATAAATATAAATGCTATACTATACTGGTGAAAAAGTGTTAATATTTAAAATTGTTATCACATCATACTAAAAACGGTCGGTTTATATACTAATTTCCACATACCAACCAATTTCCATATGTATATTTATATTTTTATTTTAATCAATAATTCATAATGTTATAACACGAATATTATTTTATTTAAAATATATTATTTTCACCCAAAGCCCGTAGATAATAATTTTCAAAAAATTGAAGTTTGCCTCAGAAAATCCTTTAGATTTTGAGATGTTTATTTACCCTTAATTAGGTAGGACATTTTTTTTATTTATTTTTTGTATTTGTCATCATTGTAAAATAAGTGGTATAATTTTGCTTCCGAGCTTACCGAAGGTAACGGAAGCTATGTGCATTTTTAGGTCTCCGATTTCAAAAACTTCAAGACAGAAATCCGTTTCAGACATCAGGGAAAATTTTTGGTTCCGTGTCCGTCTGTCGGTCTGTCTGTCACTCAATTTTTTCGAACCAACTAATAACCAAAATATTTTAAAAAGTACACATCCGATTTTAATGAAATTTGGATGGTAGGTCATGATTAGCCGTTGGTCCCATATAAGTTTCAACCCTCTGCGCCTATATGTTTCTCATCCACATGCGCACAAACATACATTTATTTACACCTATAGCTTCAAAATTATTTATGTGATTTCTATGAAACTTTTATAGTTTGTCGAAAGTACCCTGCAGATAGCTCCAGATTTTTTTTTTTTCTTTTGGGTTTTAGTCCCGATCAACTGCCAGGGTTATTACAGGACGGGGGTTATCCGGCCACTTTACTCATCTAATCGATGAGATCATAGCTCCAGATTATTTTTAACCGTCTGCGCTCTTTAATTTCTGCTATATCGATACTTTAGAAAACAATAAAACAAAATAGACAATAATGGTTTGTAAAAGCATAAAATCAATAAAGTACGAAATAGTTTATTTTTTTTGTGAAGTACATATTTGTTGATTTCCGATTTTAGAAAGTCCAAGGATAAAACTGGTGTATATTGCTAGAGTGTCACTTTTATTTCTCTTCTACTTAACTCAACATTAGGTACCATGTTTAGGGTTTATTCAAACTATGTCCAACAAGGCTACTTCATTCTGTTTAAGTCTGCAGTCATTAGTGCTAGTGCTCACTATAAATTATTGTTAAATCGTCGATCGTCTAAAGTATAGACTAAACGAAAGGTGTTTTAGTCAAATGGGTTTTAACACAAGTTCATATTGTGCAGCAATAAATATGAATTAACAAAGGTATAAATGTAGTTTCTAAGAGGCCAGAGTAGAATTGTTAGAATTACAATTTTAACTTTTACCGATTATAATCCTTGTTTAATGTTAAAATTATTAGGAATCGTGCAGTGATTTTCATTTATTTACCATCATCAACACACATTATTCTGATTAATTGTCGAGAGTTCCCAATTGCATTTCCACTTGAAATTACTTTGTTCGGTATTTCAAAAATCGATATCAAAACTCTAATCCAGGGGTAATTACGTTTCATTATAAACTCGATTACGGTTTACGGTTCTACCTCGAGTGAAACTAAAGCCCTTCCATCGCCCATCATATGGAGCCGGAAGGATTCGAGAACAAACTGATATTGAAAGGTAATTAACTGTCAGATTCAGGTACCGTCACCTTGAAATACTCTCAGGATTCTGCCGAATGCCGAATGAAGAGATGTGTTCGTACTTTCGAAAGCAATGCGTGTAGTAATAATGGGGCATCAAGCTCTGTCCTATTATCGATGTTAGTATTTATAAACAAGGAAGCTACCAGCTTTTGACAGCCTAGTGATTAGTGATTGATATAGTGGCCTTACATCTGGCCTCATTTTCTAAATCGTACGATATTTTGAGAATCGCAAAGGAATAAGACAGGAAAAGAAAATGTTCGGTAAATTGATCATAGTAAAGATTTTATTAGTTATTACTATTAAATCTGGCAAATATGCTTTTCCTTTTAAAACAGCTTTGGGAAGATGTCAACCAAATCTACAAGGGTTTTAGCATTAAGGTCCTAGGCCTAGGACTACTTAGTACTAGACTGGTAAGACGAACCACTTCACATAGCAATAAGGATTATTACTTTTTACTAGCCTTGTGGTAGAGAGTTTCAGCCACTTCATACATCATGCCTCTGTGTGATGTGGTGTAACCATTAGTAAGCTATACAAATCAGAGCATCGCGGCGAGGGATCGAACCCATGACCTCGTGCCACCCTTGATTTAATGGTCCAGCAGATGTGGTAAGTAATTTAATCCACATGGCCACGCTGGCTCTTTCTATAAGGATATATATTCAATTATGAATTTATTTGATTTGTTTGCTCATTTAGGTTTTGGAATACATTTCTTTTTCCTATAAGTGTTGTGAAAGGTGCAACATGATGTATCTCAAGCTAATTTATTTATAAAGTAATCTTTTATCAGTATTATATTATAGAAGTTTTTCGTCCTGTCCGTCAAAAACTTGTCCTGTGATTGACTTTCACAACTTTTAAACAAAAAGAAGGTTGACTCAATTAGTAGCAAGTTGTTTCTCCATTCTTTTAGGAAAGATGTAATTTTTTTTTTAGATTCTTTGAAAATAATTTAAATTATTGTTAGCTTCTGGTAAAGAACTGTTTATATAGAATTTACTCAAACGCTGTTACAAAGGTGGCTAAAACATTAGTTTAATTAATATCTTGACGATTTGGGCTTTAGAAGCTTCCTCGCCGTGACGCTCTGATTTATATGGCTCACAATTGATCACATCATACTCGCTTCGGCGGTACGATGTACAATTGTACATAGTACATATGTATGATGTGTGAAGTGGCTGGAAATCTCTACCGCGGGGCGTAAAAAGGGCCTAAGTGATGGCCTAATTGCAAGGTTCGAACAAGTGGTTCGTCCTACCCGTTCTAGTAGGAAGTACTAGACTACTACTGGGCTTTAGAGTGTTTAAAATCACCAAAAGAGATTAAATTTATGTTTTGTATAAACCACAAACCTCTTCGAGTGTGTTTTGATTATTCTTCTCTACGTCTCTATACAAAAAGTCTTTAAATTGGTTAGTTATCTTTCATTTTCATATAGCGCATGCGCCATTGAGGCACTTCAACCAGGGAGGGGATTTGAAGAAAAATATTGAGCTCATTAGTTTTTCTAATAATTAAGTAACTTGAAAAACAATATTAAAATAAACCATAGCAAGTAGTTATGCACTATTTGGTTCATATTTTTACTCTACCAAACTTTTTATTTTTATTTCTTTATGTTTCAGAGTTTCAGGTATTATTGCCGTTGACCTGAATAAAATTGGTGAAATAGACTTAATACTTACCCTTCATTCATTCTTATCAAATGGTGAGTTTTTTCTATTTCTTATTAATTTAATTATAATAAATATTTATATGTACCTATATATTTATGATAAGTGCATAATTTGAGAAATGGCTTATTTATATATGTAAGCTTTTTTAAATGTTGCATTCCTTATTGGGTAAAAAAATCAAAATATACCCAAAAAATATTCCCCCCCCCCTTAACCACTATATAACGGCTGGTCCTAAAATTTTGAAATAATTAATGCTAATGCCTTATTGTGGGGGCGATGAAAATTCCGGGAGTGCATCCCAAATTTTTAAAAATTGCCAATTTTGGGCGTGAACATTTGAAATGCGCCAAAAAATTTATTTTTTTATAATTTTGAGTTGGGTATCAAATTAAAGCTGCTGAAGAGTGGGATTCAAATATATATTTGCTTTTTTTAAATTTTCATTCTTAAATGGTTTTGTAAGTCAAAATATACCCCCAAAAATATCCCCCCCAACCACTTTATAACGGGAGGTCCTAAAATTTCGAAATAATTAATGGTTATACCTTATGGTGGAGCGATGGAAATGATCTGAAAAAATTAATTTATTTAGTCGTTATTACCGATGAAAAACATTGTGACCCCCCGGGGGATCGAACCCGGGACCCTTGAGATCGAAGAAAAAAAATCATAATTTCATAACGGGCATGCTTAATTATCTACAAAACCCTAAAAAGTACTTGGACGCAAGTACTTCCCTGTGATTTTTTGTTTTACTGAAATATGCAAAATATGCGGTCAATATGCAATAGGTACAATCCCTCTAACGGGTTAAAAACGTCAGGATTCACAAAATCTCTTATTCTCGGTCTCAGTTTAATGTATCTAGATCTTCCGGAGAGAGTTTGTAAATCTTGACGTTTCGAACCCATTACAGAGATTGATTATTGCATATTGCTCATGATGAGGGTAATTTGCAGGATTCACAAAACCTCTGACATGGTCTCCTCCGAAAGATTTAGATTTATAAAAATGATTAGATCGGACTAAACATTTAATCAGCTCTTGTTCTAATAAAGTTAAACATTTAATGTTTTTCGATTTGTTTCTTTTGAGTTATTGAAACAATGGACACCACAATGGTGATTATGCGGGTGCATAATCACCAATTAATCTAGTTCCCCAACTACTCGTAGATTGATTCCTTGAAACTTATGATGATGCTGCGAAGTCAGTTTTTTCTCAACATTTCAATATGCTTACTTCTACGTGGTAAAGTAGTGAGAAAGCAAAAATAACGTTGTAATATAAACTGTATATTTTGGTAGGCGTAGGCCGTAGGCATCCATGTATGAAATAATAGTGGATCGTTCATAAAACAAAAAGTAGATAAAAAAAGAAAACAACTTTAAATTGCCGCTTCTTTTATTATTTTGACTTGACATTCCAAGTTTTCTTGGTCCTTTATAAATATACTGTGTGCAGTTGTCAGATGTGTCCTCTTGCCCGGTGTGTCATGCTTTAAACGTGTTACTTTCCTGTTCTCACAATGTAGTACGCCAAAAAATGTTTTTTTTTTGTCCTGTTCTGCTTGGCCGTAGAGTACATTTACAGTCCCTTGTTTCTCATCTTTCATAACAAATTTCATTGGCTGTGGGGATATTTGCAGTTGCTTTCTACCTCTGGTTTTGCCTCTCGAGTGAAGTGTGGTATTTACCCCTTTCTCTCTAGCCCAAATGCCTCCCTTCTGGGCACTTTAAAACAGTGTTCCATACCCTCCCTTTACTCATGCAGTATCCCTTTCGTGGACTAGTAAAACTTTGACCTGACATGTTTAGGGAAAAAGGGTTGAGCAAAAATTTCTGGACTTGACATAGACAGGTCCCACTTGTATATTACTTTCCCTCTCCAATCCCACTTTTTTCTTTTTCCATGTTTACATTTTTAATGCTTGGAAAACAAAATATATTAGTTAAAATGAAAACCACTAGTTAATAAAGGGTTGAAAGAATATATATTTATACCAAAAAAAGTTTTTAGGGCTCAAGGGACCTTTAGTGTATATTTATGTATTGTTCGATTAACAATTATACTTGCCTTCCTAAATACACAACATTTATTTGTTCTATAAAATATTGTCTTGTTGACCGAGCGTTGTCTATGTCTTAACTTTCTAACTCCAGACTAGACCGTTTCCGTTTGGAATTTCGTCTGTGTGTGGTGTATGTTTGTTACGCTGTCACGACTAAACCTAGTTCGATTTTCTTCAAATTTGGCATGGATGTCCCTTGGACTTTAAAATCGATGTTTTTTTTTTTTAAATTTATTTTTATTTTTTTTAGCGAGGTACTAGAATAATCATATTGGTTGGGCAAAATTAATTAAAGAATAAATCCTTAGGGAATTTATTTCTTTATTACTCAATTTTATTTAATCATTACATTCATAGTTGTGCCTATTCAATACTATTTACGACAATTCTTTATTCAATTCACTTGGGAAAGAGATAATTTTGATTAAAAAAAAGAACACCGTAATATAGAGTTAAGTAAAACAGGTCGGATCAGTTTAGTTAGATTAAAGTTCAATCTAGACCCAATCTTAGATTAGTTTCTGTTGTTTTTCAAGTTTCTTCTGAAGTGTAGTAGAGTTTACTATTAAGCTTAATCTATTTTATCTTTTTTAAGAACGGTTAATAGCCAATCAATTCCCATAAGCTTTTACAATATTCTAATTCCCCTTCGGAAAATATTATAATTATTGTTGCTCTTGCTGTAATTAGATTCTTTATAAAACGATGTTATTTAACATGGATACATCTTTTACAATCTTAAATAACGTTTGGCTAGTTTACAATCAGTGGGAGAGTTGGCGCCGTCTTTTATGTTTACAAACATTTGGGGCATCTTACGAGGGAATTAAAAACTCAACCAGTCTGTTTATTACAGAATGAGCGTGTTTTACGTGTTGTTTTAAACAAAAACAAGGTTAGTTTACGAACCCGTTTTAATAGTATTTTTTTTTAAAAGAAGAAAAAAGTAGTAATATTTTTTTTTTTTTTTTTTTTTTTTTTAAATTCGACCACAGAGTAGTTTTTACGTTCAATAATATTGCGTTTTATCTTAAAATAATCGCAAACAAATGCTTAAAGAACGTCATAACGAAGACGTCAAGTTAAAAGAAAAATACTCTAGCACATCACGTTTTCCTCTTTTATTAGTTTGGAGATATATTAAGGGTGTACATAGTAGTGCGACGAAAGATAACTTTACGTAAATAATAGATCTGTTGAATATAATTTCCCATTTACATTATAATGCATATCATCATTAAATAAAATGTAAACTTTTATTAACTTTATTGAAAGTTTCGAGGGGTGTCTGTATACTCAGATTGATAAACATGATTTAATGACTAAGTACAAACATAAAAAAAATCATCTGGATTCTATTCCCAGGGTTTATAAAATATAAAATATATAAAAGTTTGAAAGAATATTAGTGTGTTTTAAATGGGTTTAGTGTTATCAGGACCGTAATTAGAAATGTCAGAAATCCGGCGGAACCTCCCAAATACAATGGGCACAGAAACGTAAAGTATCAACTTAAAACTCAAACTAAAAATAGCCAGTAACCGCGGCACACCTATTATTTTATGCAGGGCCGCCGAGAGCCATCCTATGCCCTATGTCTTTAGGTCTACTGAGCCCACCACTCACGGGGGGTTAAGAGGAAAATTTTTGAAAATTACTACGTCTGGAAATATATTTTTCTCATCATACGCAGTTACCATGATTTTTATGGAAACACTTATTGAAAGGTTAATATATACTTATTAGTAATTCTCCTCTGTTTCCAGGAGCCAAAGATTTGGCCACAAGTGCATCTCTGTGTAGGAAACCGTGAGTAAAAACTATGTTTGGATTTTTCTATTTTGCCCGTCAAGTGACCGGCCATAGGTGGACACCCATCAATGCAGACACTTCAAAAGGACTGCCATGATAATTTGTAATTTTTAAAGAACTTAAGAACTAAATTAAAAATATCTCGGCCTCTTGTGGTCTCAGGGAGAGCTTTGCGAATTAGGAATTGTTCAACAATAGATTTTTCATCAATAAATCGTACAAAATTACCACTTGTGGTTTATTATTTTTTATTCTGGATCCCGTGACACATCAGTTTGCCACGGCACACAGTTTTTAAAACCCTGCATTAGAGCTTAAAATACCTACATCAAAATATTCCTGTAATTTTAAGAATAATTTAACATGTTTTCGTAAAATTGAAAGGGGGCTAAATCAACAGAATAATAGAAGATTGTAGAAGGCATAATACCAAGTACAACAATAAAACATTTCAGTTTGGCGCTCCCCCCCGTTGGCGCCCCAGGCAGGAGCCATCCTCACCACCGCCTAGCTATAAATATGGCCTAATTGCTAGGTTCGAACAAATGGTTTGTACTACCCGTCTAAGTACTTGTACTAGAGCCTTACTAATACTACTACTACGTAATATCTTGTTGAAGTCTCGAATCCGAAAATTTAATCACCACCTGAAAACAACTTTTGTGAATGGATTCCCAATAAAAATAATATGGCTGAGAATTAGGATCATATTGATCTAATGTTATTATATTAGTGTTTAGGGTGTTTTTGTTGATGTAAATCGGTATCAATACAAGCAAATCATTAGCACTTCCGCTACATTGGGTATTCTGAATATAACCGGATTTCTATAGCATATTACGGATACGAAAAGCTGTTACGCCTACACCGGAGAGAGCGGAAAAGTGAAAAGCAAAGTCCACAGCGATATTCGATAAGGGCCCTGGAAAATATTAGAAGGGGAAGTGGGAAAAAGGGGGGTTTGAAGAGGTAGGCTGAAACCCCAAGCCTATATTCTGCAAGCTATGGTATATTTGAAGCTACATTCACAGCTTATTCTCTGACGTGACGTTTCCCCAAATGCCTTTATACTTTTTTTTTACTTCAATCGAAGAAAAACCTCGAGACTGTTCATTGTATATTGTATGTACATATTTTAAATGTAAAATTAGTTGAAATGCCGGAGAGTATAAAGATAATATTCACATTCACAATGATGATATTTGGTAAGGTTTACCGCATAAAATTTTGATATTTACCTAGGTAGTGAATTAAATGAAAGTCACAACAACAATTAACACTTTAATCAGTAGTCTTATAAATCTATAATATTATTTTATTTTCACATGTTTCCAATAATTTATTTTTAAAACGTGTCATGTCATTTGGCATACCGATTTGCTATTAAATGAATGAAATGGAGATCAAATTAAAGAAAAAATATTTTGAGAGTTTATATAAGTTTGGACACATTGTTAAAATATCTGAAATAAAATTAATTATTTTTCTAATACACCTTATTCCCCTGACCAAGTTCTTTTCTTCATTGCGATTGTTAGTTCCCACGTTATTATAAATCTGTTCTTGAAGTGACATCTCTATTTAATGTGCAAGATGTATATAAAACTATGTGCTTTTTTTTTTTTTTTTTAAATTAAACTAATTTTTGAATTTTTGATACCAAGTGATTTCGCATTTGCCCCTTCTAATACTGACGTATGATTTAATTTGATTTAAAAAGATGTCATGAGAGCTGTAAAGGTATGTTTCACACTAACGATCACATTGAGTAGAAATTAATAGTTAATTATTTTATAAAGTAATCATGCCGGTAATACAACCGATCTAAGAATATGACCCTGAGTTAATTAAAATTAAAAGTTAAGAAAAATCCAAATAATATCCTATTTGTCCTGTTTGGCTACTATAAACTAACGTCTTCAATTGGACTACAACAAATAAGTGACACTCTACACTATATTGTGAGTGACGGACTATAAATAGTCTCGTGCCTCTTTATTCAATTCTCCACAACACCACAATAGAAACTCTGACCACGAGATACTCAGATAACACTAGCTGTAGACTGGACATTCAATAGCTCTCACAATGTCACTTCAAAAATCTAGCTTAACATGCTGAAATAATTCTTAAGAAATCGTATAAGATCTGAAGGAAAATATATAGGTTTCTGCAAATGTATGGTACCAATGACTTACTCGACTAATTCCCACCTCCACCTGACTCTATTTTGAGCCAGCATGTTATGAGCATATTCTTTAATTCTCCCCAGGCTTTTCCTTCAAACTTTCTCCCCGGTTCTCTTCCACGTTGTCCTGGGTCTGCCAGGTTTTCATCTCCCCTGTGTTTTTTCACTATAGGGCCTGCCCTGAGGACTTATGTTATTTTTAGTTCTTCTAAAAGTGTGCCCGATCCAATCATACTTCCTTATTATATCTCCTTTTGGATTATGGTACCAAATAATTGCATAGATCGATAAAACTAAAAAAGGAAGAAATTATGCATAATTTAAGTTCAACAATGACAAGGCCTTCCAACATTAATATTACATTTTTTAAAAATAACCACACCATAAACAAATTTCAGTTGAAGAGGCACCTAAATGGTAGAATTAGAAACGTAATAATTCCAATTGGTGGTTATTTTATCTATATATCTGAGAAGTCAACATTAATTAATATAGAGGCCCGTGGTTCAAATCCCGGCGCTTGAGTGTATTTTTCTCTGTCTGTTTCCCGTAGTTAATTATAATTTGATTTAAATTAAAATTTAATCTTTCCGTAGTATGAATACTACCAAAATCGTAAAATATGAATTTCTAATTGATTGTACTAGGTACAGGTACTAATTGGGTACTTTATAATTATAAGCGTTATTTCTCGGTCTAGTTCTATGTCATTAATGTTGACTTCTCAGATTTGTGGAAAATTGAAAGCTTAAATTCGGGACAAGGTATCTTTAATGTCAGAGAAAATCATTCTCCTGCGTAGCTTAGTTGGTAGAGCGCTATACTGGAAATATAGAGGCCCGTGGTTCAAATCCCGGCGCTTGAGTGTATTTTTCTCTGTCTGTTTCCCGTAGTTAATTATAATTATAATTTGATTTAAATTAAAATTTAATCTTTCCGTAGTATGAATACTACCAAAATCGTAAAACTTATGTTTTAATAAATCGGATTAAAATCGGATAAAAGAATTATCTCTGGATCATTCTTTGATTTGAGACTACCTGTTTTTAAAATGACAATGACGCCCACCTTACTGAAATTTATTTAATATTTAATTTATAAAACATATTATGTACATATTTTGTTTTGTATGCTTTGCAAATTTAGTCCTGTTGAGATAAGATAAAAAAAATATTGCTATTATTTGAATTTTGTATGTAAAAACTAAACTGCAGGAGAGAAGTAAATATTGCTATTACTTCAATGGAATTATTAATTAATTAAATGTTCTTTTGCTTTCTTTCAGATATTTCATTTCAAGAGATGTCTTAGACCAGCATTACCAGCAATCCAGTAACACAGATGGATGTTTCCAAGAACACATCAGCCACACCACATAGAAATGCAGCTTTGACCTTCGGTTTTTCATCGCTTCTTAAAAGGTTATAGATTTTGTATATTATTACTATGTTATTTGCTTACTTTCATACGCTTTTTCAAGAGGCAGGTTATCTTAAAATGAATCCCCTACCATTAGTTGTGTTTTATGTAAGATAACTAAAATAATCTCTCTTAAATAATGAATACTTAGTATAAATAATTCTTCTGCATAAGCATCACCAGATTTCCTTCAATCCCTTTTACTCCCTTCTTACTCAATTCTCGGTACTATGGCTCCGTGCGGGCATTGGCCTCTCCAATACACTGATTCTTCTCTGTACAGCACCTTTTCCCACCTCATGAACATAAGATCTCCCCCTGACACGATTCTGGACCATGGCCTTTAGTTCTTTTCATGTCTTTCTCACTTCTTACATTTTCTTTACAACAGTTCTTTTCCAAATGATTTTAAGGCATTCCAAGATTTCTTCCCACTCTAGAGCTTGCCAACTAATGTTTTCAGTTCTTCTTGGGGAGTGTTTGGTTATTAACTTCTATCATTATTATTTATTTATAATGGTTTTAGTCACTTTAAGAAGGAATAATTCCGATATTGATACAAATTGATGGGATGTTGTTTAATAGTTATGTATTTTTCAAATCGGCAAATCAAAAAGCATAAAAACGATGACCAAAAAATTAAGAATACTATAAAGAATAGGCAAAGCAAGTCTTATTCTATATTATCGGTTAATTCAAATAAATCTAGATATTCTGTAAGAGACCAAGTCAGAGATTTTTTGAATCCAGACGTTTCGGTCCCATTATAGGGATTATTCTCAAGGGAGTTGCTCATAATGAGAATCAGTTCCAAATGACTCTCATCATGAGCTACTCCCTTAAGAATGATTCCTGTAATGGGTTCGAAAAGTCAAGAATCACAAAATTGATAATGGTTTCTTCCAGCAGATATAGACTTTTTTAAGATTTTATTACGCCTGCTTTGGCTTTGTTAGTTGTGAATTACTTTAGCTTATGGAATTGCCAATATTTATTCCATTGTACGAACAGTAGAATGTAAAAAAGAGAAGGAGGGACAAGGAAAAAGGGATTAAACGCTTAAATAATGTTACCGTCAAGCCATTAATTAATACCGCAATGAAAACTTTGTATGAACTTGGTTACGTGTATTATAGTACTAGGGTGAGAGTGAGATAAAATGAAGAAAAAAGTTTTTAACTCTATTAAATGTATTTCAGTTAGTGCTTTTCATACTCCCCCATTATTCTCAGTTAATGAACTGGTGAAGACCAAACAATAATTAGACTTTGGTTTACTCTTGCAAGTCGGTAAGTGCTGAATTTAACCAACTCTTAACTATATCATATATCACTTTAAACTTCCACCACAAACCTATTTAAACTCATCCTGTTTACTTTTGTGCAGTGCTTTAGAGTAACTTTCCTTTATTTAAGAAATACATTATGTGGATTTTTTTTAAGATACTAGTATCTTGCTTTAGTGCTCGATCAATTTATATAAGAAATGGAAACCTTTGAATTTGATTTTAGCATTAAAATGAGTTGTAAGCACCTAATGCTTTATATGCATTTTATAATAATGGACAATAATTGAGGAAAATTTAATAAAACGCATTGTATCAAAATAGTTTAATAGAGTAATTTAAACAAAAAGTGGTGATAGTAAAATAATCTATAAGTATAATAGTATATTATGTTACTATGCTGTGAAGTGAATTTTTTCTTTACCTCGGCAATTATATTTACTGTTGAGTGAAGCGAGACAGTAAATATTGCCAAGGTGAAGAAAAAACACTTCACAGTAGTGTAGCATATGCTATTTTGTCCGAGGTAGCAGACAATGAAAAACCATTAAATATTAATTAATATAATTATAACAAATATTAGTACATACTTTTTACAATAACTTAGTACATACTTTTGACAATAACATTACTACAATAACTTACTACATGATTTTGAGAATAAGAAACCTTAAAGAGGTTACACTATAAAAAAAGATAAATAAAACGCATTGACATCTAGTGGATTTTGACATCGATTGCAGCGCTAAAAACGGCAGTTTTGGTAACTACCCTTAGTACAAAAAAAAGGCCTACTAGCGGCAGCAAAATCATGCATTATTGAACTGTTTTTAGGCATGAAAATTTAATTTATCCGTGGTAGGCTGTGAAATAGTAACTTTAGAGCCTAAAAAACATAGCTGAAATCCATTTTTTTATTACGTGGACTTAAAAAAATATTTTCATTACTCCTAACTGTAAAGAAAATTATTTTTATCTCCTAGGAGGTAAATTTTTTTTTCGTACTACGGGTCATTTAAACTTCCGTTTTTAGCGCTGCAATCTTTGTAGAAATGCTTCTTAATTCGATTAAAATCCACTAGATATCAATGCGTTTTATTTATCTTTTTTTATAATGTAACCTCTTTAAGGTTTCTTTTTCTCAAAATCTTAAGTATGTACTAATATTTGTTATAATTTTATTGATTAATATGTAATGTTTTTTCATTGTCTGCTACCTTAGAAAAAAATAGCATATGCTACACGACTGTGAAGTTTTTTTTTTAACGCGGCAATATTGCCAAAACTTACTTCACAGCCTATAGTAACATAATATACTATTCTCTGAGGTTTCAAGAAAACTCTACAATACGCAGCAAAATCGTACAATTTCTTCATATTTTATTTCAAAACGTGTTTTTTATACATTAATTTTATAAAACCTCAGAATTCGGGACAAATTTTTAAATTTGTATCAATTATATTAAAACTAGTGAAGCGGTACATATAGAACTTGTGTAGAAAAGAAAATGATGCTCTTAATGGCTACCAGGAAACATTGTTTTGGGGAAAAACTTAAATATTCTTAATTTACCTAAGAATAGATTAAAATGCTATGGGACATGCTAATGTAAGCATTAACTTCTTTCCGAATCCACATTGCGGCTATATTTTTGTTTTCAAAATAACAGCAAAGAATGGAAATTTTGTTGTAATAGTTAGATATTATTTTTCATACTTTTCAATGACTACAAACTTTTTGTTTATTTATCCGGCATATTGAAAATATTAAGTGTGAAATTTTGTTACTTACATATTCTTTTTCTACACTTCAAGACCTTTGCATTGGTGTATAACATGTCATGCTGACTAATAGCTTTTTATTTAGTCGTCCACCATATTGGCCAGCATATTAAAAATACAGGGTGGAGCACGGCAGACGTATGAATTTGAAAATGTAATAAAACACAGAATGTAACAAAATATTTTTTTTAAAAATTTTTTCCTGATTAAATAACATGGAAAATTTAAATTTACCTAGATTTAAACAAAGTATCGGATAAGTGGTTCCCCTCACATTCCAAACACTGATTAAGCCTTTTTTTTAAAAGTTTTTGTGCACTCTTTCGAACATTTCCACAGGAATTTTGGTAATTTTGGCTCGCAATGTTGTTCTTGAGGGCTTCCAGGGTTCTGGGACGATCGCTGTACACCAAGGATTTAAGGTATCCCCACAGAAAAAAATTACAAGGAGCCAAATCAGGCGATCTTGCTGGCCAGTTTAAATCGCCTCTTAAGGAGATAAGACCCCCGGGAAATCTGTCTTGCAAAAAGTTTACGCAAACCCTTGCTGTGTGGGCTGTGGCCCCGACCTGCTGAAACGTGGAACATAAACTTCCCGTCCCCCTCTTTAAAACGACCCTACTCTCAAACGTCTAGGACCAATAGGGTGGGAGCAATCCCCTCTTCAAATTCATACGTCTGCCGCGCTCCACCCTGTATTTAGTGTGAAATTTCCAAAAACTATACAGAGAATTGGTAATTATCAAAAACTGTAGAGTAACTGGTGAAGACGTGTAGTAGAAGGTTACTCCCCTTCATTATGAAAACATATATTCTTTAAATTGGAGATTGAAAATGATTACCACCTTTAATACTAAGATAAAGTTCTGACGATGCCCAGGTATGGGCGAAAATGTTCATCAAATTTAAGAATGATTTTAAAAACATAGTCATGTTTTTTTAATGATAATCCCTTGTAGCCCAAGAAAAAATGAATAATCAAAAACTACACAGTTGTCACATGTCCTGAGATGCGCATGTGTGCCAAATTTCGTTCAAATAGATCAGTTTTACGCAAGTTATTTTTAGACAAATGTCTAAAGTCTAAAAGTCTCTGAAATCAAGGATTCACTAAGCTCGTTCAAAAATAAAGAACTCATTACGCTCGTTCAATAACTTGTACGAAATTTAAGGGAATTCAATAAATATATTATTCGATTTAATTCTTGTAGTAATTATTTCTGTAGAAATGAGTGAAAGGAGACATGAAGGTAGTAAATAAAATAATCTATAAATTCACCATCAATCGGTTAGTTAGACTATCGTTGATGACATAAGGTGTATAGAATTTGCACAAGAGAATTAAATTAATTGAACAAGGGCCACATAGATTTGTGACAGCGGGTTTTATCTATGACTTAAACAAAAGAAATGTCTTATTTATTTTCGTCTACAAATAAACTTATATCCTAAGGTAGGGAAATGTTAAACTCACTTGAATATAAAAAAATAGGTTGTCCTGCAAATGTCAGAGTAAGTTACAAATTCTGAAAAGGAAGAAGGAATTGAAGAGAAAATAAAGGTTAAAAGTGAATAAAATCAATTTTAAGATACTATATACTTTGAACTGAAGGAGTTTATACCAAATGTGGGTGTAACTGGTAAAAGACCAAAAGTAAAACTTATATTGTCTTTGAAGCTTAAAATAACACTCTAAATTTTCCATCTTAAGCACGTAGGAAGAACACATACCCAAATTCTTTACTTCATATATTTAAAAAAAATCCTTGAAAAGTATATAAAATGAACTTTTTTGGCATAAGAATGCCAAAGGTACGAGTAAAATGTGAGTTGTTTCAGCACGTCACTGTTCAAGTTATTATTTGATTATGAATATTTATGATGCAATACTTGCAAACATTTCCCATTTTTTTACCAATGTAAGTGAAATGTGAGCCTTCTCTTAAATCATACCTATACCTATAGATGAATTGTTCTCTAGATGAGAATTATCCTCCTCAATTCCCTGGATATTTTAATGGTGAAAAAAAAAAAAACTCCACAAATCCTTATACTATTAATACACCTGACAAACACCAAGAAAAAACTTGGGTTTACTTCCATACTTTCTTGGAGAAAACTTATTTTACACATATAATACCATAATAAATCCTAAGATCCTTCAAAACCTTTAGCTAAGGGGGCTTAGTTTCTAGTGTTATTGTAAAGCTGTCGAATTCAACGATATATGACCGTATACTGGGTAAGGCAATAAGATTTTCTTTATTTTCAGTGAAAAATGGTTAGTTTAATCCGATAAAAATAATTCTTTTAAGTATTTATAGAGTGTTAAACCAGTTCTCTGCATATATATATATATATATATATATATATATATATATATATATATATATATATATATATATATATATATATATATATATATATATATATATATCTGCATTAGTTGAAGTTGTAAGCTAAGGGAAGTCAATAAACATGTTGTTACAGCGAATAAACTTTTATACTTTTGTGTAGACTGAAAACTAGACATTTGTTAAATATAATATTAAGTCGATAAATTTATCCAGATAAATTAGTACATAGAAGACAATTTTATCGATGTAATATATAAAACCGTTAAATCTAGTCTAAAACATTTCTTCAACTTCAACTGAATTGTTTTGTACTCTCTTGTTGAGGGTACCGCATTAAATATCTGCAGTAAATGTTATTTGCAACTTCTTATTTGCACATTGTTAAAATTATAATTTAATGATTTCACTAACAATTTTAAGTCTTTAAGAATTATAGTGATACCAATTGTCCAAATCTACGCCAACTATAACTTAGAATCTTGATAATATTCAATCTTACGACTCTTCTTCCATGTAAATTGTAAACCAAATTTAGTTTGAATATCTTGACAGTTCGGATGTTATAGAATAAAAAAACAAATTTTTTTTTTTAACTTGAACCCCCAGTATCTCAGAATTTTACAACCTATGTTTGTATGATCAACCCACTTTAAAATACGTTTTTCCATAAGAAGTCCTGACGGAACAACCGTGAACACCCTCTATATATATATTTAGAGAGAAAGTATTTTTGGTGCAAACATTATATTTTTTATTGATTTACACGATCTCCTTAGTCCAAAAAAGTTTTTTTTTAACATTTATTTCTTTGAGTAGAACTTATTTATTTATTTACAGAAACTATTGGACTAATTTCGATGAACTTAGTCATACATCTTGAAAAAAATCATCCCTCGAGGCGAAATCAAGAGATAAATATTAGCTATAGATTTAGGCAAAGGAGGGCTAAAAACTCCTAATTCCTAAAAAACAATATATATATATATATATATATATATATATATATATATATATATATATATATATATATATATATATATATATATATTTCTAAAAAACTTTTCCGTCGAATTTGATTAAAAAATTCCTTTGTGGTCCATTTAAAATTTAAATATATATATATATATTTAAAAAAAAAAAAAAAAAAAATATATATATATATATATATATATATATATATATATATATAAGTAGTTTTTTTTGATAAAAAACAATCTAGTTTCCGAGTTGTTGGTGACAAATAATCCGATAATAAATTGTCTCTATGTGTAAAATTTGGGGAAGATTGAAAGACGGGAAAGGGTTCAAAATTGGGGTAATAGGTGTGCGATGAAACTTACAAAGCAAAGTATTATAAGACCTGTAATAAAAAGAAATGTGAACAACCATCTGTTGAACCCTTTTCAATTAATACATATATATTTAATAATAAATTAATGAAATTATATATTATTGGATTTATATTATAAACGTCTTAATTGTATTTAATAAACAATTGAATTACTTACCAAACCATAAATGAATATGCAGGTTTAATTCAGCCTAATTTCAATGGTTTGCAAAGTAGATTGACAGGACAGATGCAATTGATTTAAAAGAGGAAATGGTTAAATGATGTAGCTTAAGAGTGCTTAAAAGGTAATATTCTATAAAATGCCCTGCGGCAGAATTTTTATTCCATTACTCTTTCTCTTCCATTCTATTGCCTGATCTATGTGGTTATTGAAGTAAGAAATAAGTTTTCTTTTGTAGAAAAAAAAAAAATCTGGAAAAGCACTTTAAGACCATTTAATTGATATCTACTGTATTTTACTGACAAAAGGCCAGCATTTATTTATTTTATATTTTTTTTATGAAGTATTTATAATTGGTAAAGTGAGTTCTCTAATAGAAGGAAATAGAGTGAATGAAAGCTTTTAAGATTTATAGCTAGTCTACTGAATTTGGCCTCAAAATCTGTTTTTCTCAAGCGATTCTTGAGTTTTTATTTTGTATAACCGACTATTTCGCACTTTCTTGAAAAATCTGGTAAATTTTTAAACCTTTCACTATTATTTAAACTCTAACTTGTTGGCATTAATGTTATCCTGAGTACTCATGTGATAAGAATTATTTCAAAATCAGCACCACAGACATTGTAATTTCTTTGATAAGATTTATCTTTACAGTAATTGTGATCAAGGGTTGTTTCCCTCCTTTTTTAAAATTCTTTACTTAATTGCCTTTCAGTATTTGGTCATTAAATGATTATTTAATCATGTAATGATTCAATTTTATACATAACATGAGGTCATTTATGAAGATATCGAACACTTTATGCATTAGTGTTACGATAATTAGTTTGAAACATGTCTCATTTCTTTATGAATCAAACCAACATTGGTTGGGTGGTAATAGATTATGGCTCCTAAGAGAACGCCTTTTTTCCGACATTTATCCTCTCAAAGCTTCTTTTTATTTGTAGGATAGTGAATAGTTTATTTAATTATTTGAATAATTAAAAAATACTACTTTAGTTAAAAGGAAGTACTTGCGTCCAAGTACTTTTTAGGGTTTCGTAAATGATTAAGCCCGTTATGTAATTATGATTTTTTTCTTCGACCTCAATTGTCCCTGGTTCGATCCCCCGGGGGGTCAAAAAGTTTTTTATCGGTTATAACGACAGGATAAATTACATGTTTTCAGGAAATTTTCATCGCCCCACCATTAGTGGTTGGGGGAGGGGGATTTTTTTTGGGTATATTTTGACTTATAAAACAAATAAGGAATGCAAAATTTTAAAAAAACATGTATATATATATATATATATATATATATATATATATATATATATATATATATATATATATATATATATATTTGTAACTACTATTCAGCCGCTTTCATTTGATACCCCACTCGAAAATTTAAAAAAATATAAATTTTTGAGTTTACCACATTTAAAAATGTGGTGTATATAAAATCTCGATAGAAGCAAATGAAATGCTTTTATCGAGATTTTGTGGCACTTACTCATTTACATCAATACTTTGTTATTCTGACAGCGCGGGAAAATCTAAGAAAAACGGGAGGGAAACCAATGAGAGCTTTTGGCGGGTAGTAGGTCGGGCCTACTTGGCAAACAAAATTATCACTGAATAACCTTAAGATAACCGCCTAGTGCCTCTATTTTTTCCCCTCACATAGATTGGCCTATCTGAGCTGTCAGATTTACAAAATGGCGTAAGTATATATACTTACTCTCATCTACCTCGTACGTAAGGAAAAGTGTCAGTTTGTATTTCCAGCTTGATGAAAATTTGTATATACTTGTCCTTCAAACCAAGAGAAAGGACACTGGCTGCTTGTGATCCCCCCCCCCCCCTTCCTTGAGAACGTACAACTCTAATCAGCAATTAGTTTATTGTTATGAAGCTTAGTTTAATCGAGGCCCGTTTCAACCACAATTAAAATCGATCAAAAATTTTAAAATCTCTCATTCATCTATCTATTCCCCGTGTAGAGGAAAGGAATGTTGTTTGAACACAACCTGAAATATTTGTTGCTTTTGAATTTTTGTTGTAATGGAAATAAATAAAATATAATGTTTTCTATTTATATATTTCTAAAATATTCTCGGAGGAAAATCTCAGCCGTTAAACCTCCAAAAAAAAAAAAAAAAAAAAAATGTTGATAACAAATTGGGTATTAAATTTACTTTCGTAATTAATTGGTGTATTTTATCGGTAAATATTTTTAGAATATTCTTTCTAAAAATATTCATAAAAAATTTGTAAAAATCACAACGAAAAAGCGAGTTCTCTCTGTTTTCATAAAGTAACTGACCGTACGTAAAAAATTTAATTAGACTGGGGAAATCCACACTCTGAAATAGTTTAGAAAAGATATTCCACTAAATTTTATTGCTTTATGACTTCTACAATCATGATTTTATTTGAAATTGTATTCTTTGTTTCTATTATTGCTTCCGAGCTTACCAATAGTGACAGAAAAACTCTGAAATCAAAAATTCCTTTTCACAGAAATCCGTTTCAGACATCGGGGAACACATTTTTGGTCTCGGGTCTATCTGTTGGTCTGTCGTTTAATATTTTTGCGAACCAATGTAGTTTTAAAATCTTTAAAACTACTTGTTCGATTTAAATGAAATTTGGATGGTAGGTCATACTTTTCAAGCCTACTACGCCCTTAGTTTTTATTAAGGTCCGTAGGCAAAAGGACCCTTATATTTTCCTGTGTGTGTCTGTCCGTCCGTCCTGTCGCGTGCTCTCACAGCTACACCTTTCGTCCGATCACTTTGAAATTTGGCCTGCATGTGTCTTGTACCTACCCACATATTTTAAAATATAGCGACTTAAAAAAAAAAAAAAATCAAAAAAATTTGTGTAAAAAACTTAAGGGTTAATTTTTTTTTTTTTTTTTTTTTTCGACACCGTGAGGGGTATCTTATGAAAGGGTACGTCGAGCTGATTACAAAAATATATAATTCTTTGGTTATAACTTTGATAGGGCGAGCGTAGGCAAGTTTGAAATGGGTGTGAAACGTGTCCCCCCCCCCCCTATCTCACTTATATGAAGTGCAAAAAATCTGAAAACATTCCTGAACATTCTTCGACCAAAAGTAAAGATACCACTTTTTGGAAATTTCAAAAGATATTTTTTTATTTTTTATTGACAAAATACGGTTTTTTATAATTATGGTCTTTTCGATGTATTTATATGATTGTATTCTGGTTCAGTGGCAAAAAAATACTTTATCAGAGTGTGTTTTGAGAATATCAGACCCTTAGAATAGTTCAAAGTAAGCTTTTTAGCATTTTAAAAAAAACACTGTTTATACACTTTACAGTTAAACACTATATAGTGTGGCCTACGGACCCTCGCTGTGTGCTGACTAGCACACACTTGACCTGTTTATTTCACATGCACTCAAACTTTTTTTTATTTAACACATCTATCTTTAAAAGTACTCAGCCCATATTAAAGAAATTTGTTATTGTTAGTCGGAAGTAGTCCACAAATGATTTCATATTAATTTCAACCATCTGCGCTTAACGAGCGCGCATGCTCATTGATACTTTTATTCTGTACAAAAAGAATCAATTTTGACAGATTTAAAAGAAAGGGAGAGAAAGGCAATAATGGGTTGTAAAATGAAAACATTATTAAAGTACGAGATAGGACGTGATGAAGCTATGTGCCACATTAATTAGCAGACTATTTTCAGTAGGTGCTATATGCGCTTCCACGTAATTGCGCACAAATGTTATATTAGGACGGGAAAAGATTTTATGAGACAGAAATGTTTCTATTAAAACCAGCAGCGACATCACCTTGAAGTGATAAAGATCGCTTAATTCAGTAAATCGGATCTTAACATTTAAAAAAGATAAAACAAGATTTGTTAACGAAAGATTACGTCCTAATGTATCGATTTTAATAAAACTTTGCCTAATTTTTTTATGTACTGGTAAAACAGGTCTGTCAAATTTTAACTCAATGCAAGCAGAAGTGTAAAGTGTTACTTAACCAGTTAATATCTCCAAATTTTTTTATATAATGAAATTGGTGGATTTAGGAGGCGTTAGACGCTCCTTGTGGAGCAATAGTCCAAATATTAATGATAATTTAAATTCGGTTTGGTACATTTTTCATTTAAGATTTAGTAAAGAATAAATAAATAATGTTATTTTATTTAAATTAATCTTTTCTCTTATCTTTACTCTTTAACTTAACAACTTAAGAAGCTTATGTAGTAATTAGAAAGCTTAATTAAGAAGCTAGGTTAGGTTTTTCTCTTCAATCGATTTGACCTTGCTTCTATCCAGTAATCTACAGTCATACGTCATACGTGAATGTCAATTTTACGGGGTTTGAGAAACATAAATACAGAATTAATTTGGATTAAATTGAACGTCTAATTCTAATTATTCTGTGCCTCATGCTATTGTCAGTTTGTTGGAGAAGTCCCAAGGTTCGGATTAATTGTCATGGATTAAGGGAAAGATAACCTTTGTATATATTTCAGCCAAATGTCAAACCAAATAGGAATTTTCATTTAGACTCTAGACAGCAGAAATCACTTAAACTTGTTACTACGATTTGATATTTGCATTTGATACGTGCTATTCTTAATTTCTATTAAGTATTTGTTCGGGGAGGGGGAGGGGGGGGGGGGGGTATATAATGCACCTTTTAAATTAAATTTCTATCATTAGCTACTCTGTCAGTGAATAACAAGAGCAAATTTTACGATGTTGGAAAAAATTTAATTATAATAAAAAAGTGAATCTGAAAATCATTTATAATCAATAAACGATTATTTGATCGTTCTGATTAAGTTCTACAAAACCTTGTTAAAACAATTAACTTAGTCAAAGTTTAATTAATATTGTTCCTTTACTGTTGTAGGAGAATTTAGTGTAGGTATAACTGCTATCGATTGAGTTTTTCTACATATTATGTAAGGTAGAAACAGCGAAGGATATAGCTAGTTTGTAATCTGAGGGCCTCTTCAGATGTTTTGATTGTGAATAGTCTAGGCGTCCTAGTTCCTCTTTGCTTATTGTGGGTGTTCGTCATCTGATGATCTATTTCACTTTGGAATACACCAGGAAATAAAAAGATGTTAACGGTTGTACAAGATTAGCTGGCAACACAATGACAACATGTCTCATGTTAACCTGCTTACAAGTTTTTAACAAATTGACAGCAAAACCCAACGTTTGTTAAGATATTGAGCAGCTTATGAAATAATTGATTGCCGGTTTGCTTGAATCCGACTTTTCCGTTTAGAATTTACTGAATTTGGTTTTGTCAGAATAATTTAGAATTTACTTCTAATTATTTAGTTCAATTTCAATACCAGCGGCAGTTTGTAGATCCATTATCACTATTCCATTGAATTTGTTATTTTGTTTTAAACGGGCAACATTGTTGACCACATAATATTTTTTATACAAATTGACAACTGTTGATAACTTTAAGCCTCAATTACATCACGTCGAGTTTACAATCTGCTCGCTAGCATTTAAATTAGCGCGAGATTCAACTAATTGTTACTAGCTCTACCTCTGCTCTAGTAATTTCACTACTAATAAAAACTAGTATACTCGCCAGCGAGTAGCTTGTAAAATGGGTATTCACCCATTGTAACGAGTATTTTCAGAGCGAATTCACTAGCAGCTTGTGAACACGCCAGCGAGTAGCTAGTAAACTCGCACCGTGTAATTGAGGCTATTTGATCTACCAACTGGTGGTATCAATAAATTCGAAAACTATTGTAGTGGGGGTTAATAAATTTACTTTTAGTAATTAAATCTTTTAAATGTTGACATAACATTCATCATATCCATTCACCAGAACATTCATGTAGCCCTGTTAAGATATACTAAAATAAAAAATAATCAGGATCATAGTGAATGGCTACCTAAAATTATACTTTAACATAACATTCTTACAGCAGTAAAACCTTTTTACTGAAGTTGTTTTTGTCATAAATAAAAGCTAAAATTAAAATTTCGATATTCTAAAGTAATAAGTCTTTAGTCATTTCCTATTTTGGGTATAAATTGCCGCTATCTTTATTCATAATATGGTCGATTGAAAAACTATTTTACGAAAGTTGCTTATGTCATGAAAGGAAGCTAACAACATAATTTTAAGGTTCTAGTATAACTGATTCCGGAAGTACCGTGAAATTTCGCATATAACTGGCCTTTATCTTTAATCAAGATGCCGGGTCACAAAAAGATTTCTTAGCAAGCGCCTAGGGGATAAGAGTTACCTGTATACAAACTTTCATTTCCAGAGATATCGTGATAAATCAATGAGTCCATTTGATCAATGAGTGGTATTTGGATTTGATGTGTCCTATGGTAGAGTATCCATGTGGATTTTATTCATAATTTTGTGTACAGGGTGTTTAGTTTCTTGAAATCTAAAAAAAAAAAATAAGAGTAAACATACCCTGTGTTTATATATATACCAATTAATATTTAATTAAACTATAATTAAGGTAAAAAAAAAAAAAAATTAGGTACTCATGTGTATAGAACATGCACCGCAAATTACGCTTTATTTATTGCTATTTACATTATCTTAAAAAGAAATTCAGGGCTATAGTAAAGGTGGCATAGTTTCCCCAACATTACTTCTTCTATGTTTAGATTGGTGAAGAAACTTCAACCGAATAGTTCATCAGCTCTAGGATTAAGGGTCGGTGTGATAAAAAAAGCTGAATCTTGCCAAATAAACTTCTCTGGCCATTCATCGAAAAGTTTGTTTTGAACATTCGGGTTTAGGGACTAATTTGATAAGAAAACTAGATCATACAAAAAATTACTTTCCACTCTAAACCAGGCCTGACAAACACAATTTTATCAAAGGCAGTATTAATCAGGCCGTTCTATGTAGCTATGAATAAATTATTCATTATTTAAATTTCTAGACGTGGATTGCCTTGAATTTATAAAAAAATTAATGCTTTTTTAAACTAAAAAAAAAACATGTTGTTTTATAAACTGAATCTGTTCACTAGGGCAGGCATGCGTCTGCACAGACAATTCATATTTGAAACAGGGGATATTATAAATAACTAAACATTTTAAAATCGAACAATACATCATTACAATACTTAGATAAATATGCGAGCTGTTCATAGGAAATGATTATGAAAGAAATTGAATTTGTATTCTTAAATTCTCCATGAGAAGAGTGATAGCTCTTTATTAAGTATTAGTTTGTCAGTTTGGATTGAATAAATTATTTTATCAACGATTGATACGAAATATAAACATTATATCTTTGTTTAGATGCGTAGAAAGTGATTATTTACGTACTTGTATTCATTGCGCATGCGCGTCTCGTAGTTCTGAATAATTCCTCTTCTTTACCGCACTAGTGCGGTAAAGAAGAGGAATTCTTCAGCTTTACGCACGATTAGTGAGTTTGTTTACATTTAACAAAACTAATTTGGTGTTCTTTTATTAAAGTAACTGTTTATATCGAGTTTTTAGTGAAAAACAATGAGTGAATCAAGTGACTTTGACGAAAATGTGGAGAATAATAATCCTCCAGAAATAATTAATTCGGCAAAAAATACAACTAATGAATTAATGCCATCTTTATCAAGAGAGAGATACGAACTTACATACAGCAAGTTTATTTGTTTCTGTATTTATTATTTAAATCTAACAATCGTAGATAAAGTACGGTACGCAACTCGTGCGAAAACGGCATTTTGCATTGCTCGAGTGGTTTTACCACCCTCGCTGTCGCTCGGGTGCAAACTCCACGCGTAATGTACTATGAAAACATAGTAAACATACAAGCTCATTATAAGCATCGCCAGTGCTGAGGGCGGGCCCGGGCCCCTTGCCCATGGGGAAAAGAACCGTGGGTATACCCATACCCATGCACCCAAACAACAAAAATGATACTAATCCAGTATGATGTGTTTGAATTTCAGCTATTAAGCCTAAGCCAATCGTAATTTTGAAGCTAAGCTAATATTATTATTTATTAAAAACTAGTGAGTAGTATTTGTTTTATTATTTTAGTTACTCTGATGTGAGTTTTTAAGAAAATTTGATGATCTTCAAACAAAATGTTTTTTTAATGATAAGTTCTTCATTTTGAGTTTTGGTTTAAGATTTTCCCTGAATACCCCTTATCTATAGTCTTCTAAAATCACAATTACTGGCACAGAAATAACTTATAGTTTCTTTTCAAGTTAAATACTTGTACTTCTGATAAATAGGAAATATGTACTGTACATAATGCTATAAATATTTAAGATAAACTGCAGGAATTAATGAAGTATTAAGATTACTCTAAAAGAAATGTTTGGAAATGTAAGCAGAAAACGTACAATTTTGGCACTTGACTGGATTTGTATTCTTGGTTTGTAGCTCTTAGACCTTCCCCAGCAGGTGAAGTTCACAGAAACAATATGCAAATTAGAGATAACCGTATTACATTAAACTTTCATGAATGCAATGATGTCTATAAACATATATATATATATATATATATATATATATATATATATATATATATATATATATATACAATATATATATATATATAGATTTTTTTTTTTTTTTTTTTAAGGAAAAAAAACCATCGGCTGACTCCTGATTCTGAAATATTCCTCTCTAAAAATACATTTATGATACTCGAAAATACCTTTGTATGAAATTAACGTTAAAGAATAGGAAGCATGAATACATTTTAATATATTTGGAATATATATACCTTAATATTAGAAAATTTAAATATCCCACAACAATAATATTTACATATATATATATATATATATATATATATATATTATATATATATATATATATATATATATATATATATATATATATTATATATATATATTATATATATATATATATATATATATATATATATATATATATATATATATATATATATATATATATATATGTATATGTATATAGACTTTAGTTTGCCCTAGTCAAACATAAGAATATTCATATAGTAAGAAAAAAAAATTATTTTCCTCTAATATTTTCAGAAAGATGGGATTCTATCAAAATAACTTATATGTTATGTACCAAACCCGAAAACACAATAAGACGCAGACAACGCAGGGATGGGCAACAAGTTTTTTCAACCACGGAAATATACGAAACCACACAAATTGAGACGCAGGGCAGGGCAGACTACGGCACATAAGGTTATACCTGACGCTAGTGGATCTGACGTCTTAATTCGCGTAGTCTCACATATTTATACGGTATATTTCTAAGTATATAAAATACTGCGACGCATTGCCCTGCGTCTTAATGTGTGCCCGGCCTAAAATCGTCAAAAACAACGCGAACTAGGAAAATAAAATGATTAGGATAATCAGAGTAATCTACATATTATAGTCCAGGAGATAGCGTGCAAAAAAGTGTCTGACTAACATCAAGCTAGAATTTTGTGTATAAGTAAATGTTTTGGTGCCTTTTAAGAATAAATGCGGTCGGCTAAGTTCGTCTGCGGGACATAGCTTGGCAATAGGCATTTGAAAAAAACAATCCGGTGGAGAGCGGCCATGCCCCGCCCTTTTCGGTGGACAATATGATTTTCATGATCCTAAGTACGAACTTAGTATACTAATAATCAAGTTGTAGTTCGTCACTTAATAGGTTAGTTAGTCAAATCAAAGAGGTCACCTTTTAAGTGACAAACTACCATCAACTTGATTATTGGTCTACTAACTAAGTTTGTACTCAAGATCATGAAAATCACATTGTCCACCAAAAAACGCGGGACTTAGCCGCTCTCCACTGGTTTGTTTTTTCTAGCATTAATTTTATTGCTATTGTGTAATTTTTTGCTGATTACAATTAATTTTGAGTCTGTAATATATTGACTTAAATATAATATAAATTAAGAGTATTAATTGCTTGGGATATGGAATTAGAAAAGTATTGGGTGGATAGTAGAAATCTATGACGCCACATACGACGTGACTATGACCTATTCGTCAATCTGTCATTTAACGTACGCTAAATGGATTAGTTCTCTATTGACAGTCTTTGTTTTTCGGGTAAAAGTAAAATCGAAAAAGCTTTACTGATTGTGTGATTTGAACTGAACTTTTTAAAAAGTAGCACTATACAGATACATTCTATAAACTTTCAATGGAAAGTATTAGAAAAGTGGCACAACCCTTCTAGGGATAGTGATGCGGCTGCAATCGTGTCTCGATAGGTGTGGGTCCTTTGTCCATGTGGGACTTCATTATGGTTCCAATCGAGAAAGCTTTGTAGGCTCAGAAGGACTTTGTAAAAATTTTGTAAATTATTCCTAAAAATTAATTAACCTCACTTAGGCAGCCTTTTATAATTAATCACTGCTTTTCCTCGTAACTTTAATCTGGCACGAAAATAAAACATTATCATAATTTGTAAGGCTTTCTAAACTATCTTTACCTAGATAATAAATCTATGAATATTTCTCGAGTAATTACATAAATTTTGAGTCGGGGCAATTTATTCCTTTCTAAGTCTGTATCTAGTGGAAAACTTGGGACCAGGCAATTTAAGCCTCGCCCAACAAGTCGACAGGTTAATATAATAGCAAGTAAACTACATTATCCGGATTTAGTTTCCTATTGGAGGAGTTTGTTTCCAACTAGAATGAAGCGAAAGGGTCTGTTTTGAATATTAGCTCGATTATTCGGTTCGGGATGTGGCTCGAGGGAAACATTTGGTTTATATAATTGAGATTTGATGAAGCGACAATGTTAGCTCGTTAATTTTTTTAATTGCGGTTAAAACTCATTTTGAACTGAATGAGTATTAATTGCAATAAATCTTTGTGTGGCTTTTGATAATGACGACGAAGCTAGAGATATGGAGAAATGACACAGTTGAATTGTTAAAACTAAATGAAAGTAAAAAAGTTACAAAACTTCACCAAAAAGATATATAGGGCAGTAGTTACTAACAACCGGTCCATGATATATTTTCGCCAGGCCATAGAAAATTTAAAGTAAATAAACAAAAAAACATTAAATAAATAAACGATAGGAATTAGTTTATTTATTTGGTATAGTGTGTCGCAGAGCTTCCTTACGCCCTATCCCTAGACGAATGGTCACATAAGTACCTAATAAATGAAATATAATATACTTTTAATATAAATATTAGTTACTAAAAACTTATTACATGAGCATTAATAGAAATACTTAAAAAATATGTGACCACACACACATATGGGTATTAAAAGGTGGTTGTTTTGGACCCATTTTGGTTTCCGGTCGCATTATTTAAATGCGTGTAGACGATTGGAATTAATGGAAACACCTTTGGACTAATTTTAACTTACCATTAAAATTACATAAAAACGGACAAGCAGTTTTAAGATATGATATTTACAAAAATGATGACAGACCGACAGAGAGCCTTAGACCACAAATGAGATTTAATGTCTGACACATCAAGGAAATTTGGAATTTGGAGACAAAAAAATTCTTCAAAATTATCTTTTTCTTCAGAATGATCACAATGCTTCCGTTACCTTCGGTAGCTCCGTGGCAAAAAGTAATAGAATTAATGAAAAATGTACTTATATGTTCATGTATTAAAAATTATAGACGATTTTACTCGTTCGGTATCCCTCTTTACCTAAGAATTCATGATTTTACAGAAAAAAAGGACATGGAGAAAGGGTACCCTTAGACCTCTATCCCTACACTTTACGGTCATCTATATATATAAAATTAAAGTTTTGTCTGTACATTGGTCAGAACTGAATTTTTTTTGTATACTTTTTCATTTTATACATCCCAAAAACCGAATCCGGCCTTAACTTTTTTCATGTATGTATGTATGTGTGTCTGTCGCCCTAGTCAGACTTTATAGGCGCAAAACTGACTAAATGAAATCAATTAATTTTTTTTCAGAGGCCAGCGCAAACATGTTGCGCAATTTGTAGGCTTGATTTCATCTAAAAATATTGAGTATAACCAAAGTTATTAACAATTTTATAAAAAATAACCTAAAAAAAAATTAGGTTGACCCCCCGTAAACAAACCCCACAGACTCGCTAATCAAAATATTTGGGTACTTCTAGACCACCTAGAGACTCGCGGTTTTGCGTTTGGTCGGAAATTGGCCCAAACCGACTGGAAAAATCCGAAAAGTTAAAAAAATATTTTACCCCCCTTAAAAAATTAAAGATGGCGGACGCACTTTAAAGTTTTTTTTGGAGGCTTATTGTGGCTAAATGGTAAATCGTATCGACAAGCTGATTGCGTCAGCGGTAACTAATTTTAAAAGATCTACAACTTTGGACCTATGACTTTTTGTCGTACCTTTATCGGTTCTAAATAGAGCTAAATTTATTTTTTTTGTAAAAAAATGACTTTGAGCTCTTATGGCGTTCGCAATTGTTGACTGATTTAATTTTTGATTGAGGTGCTTAATTCTCACACTATTGCTCTATAAATCGAGTATTTATTATTTAATAATTTTTTTCAAGAACCAGTTATTAAATATTTACTGGTGCAACTGCCGTATTGAGAGAAGAGACTGGTAATTAAATTAATGCACCATCATGGTTGATGATTGTTTATTGACTTTCCAGTGTAATTGGTTTTTACAACGTTTATTTTCTTAGTCATAATATCTTTTTTTTTCTTTTTTTATTAATTACTATACATATTAATTAGTTTCTATTGGCTATTTTTTAAATATATAGATAGTCTCCAAACTACGATTTGGAGAATATTATATTCTCAGAAACGGAATGAATGGTGTATAATATAGTCCTGATTTTATTCCTAGAAGGCTTGAAAACAAAACTATTTAGGCATTTTATTTAATTGCTACGCCTACATGTCAATTGGAAATATAGCCACTAATACCTAGCATTAGCCCCACGCGGAGCGCGGGGTGAAGGCTAGTTATACATATTTGTCAAAAAAGCTTCCATGCTTTCCGACGGTGTAGTAGATGAGTAGGGTGAAAAGTAAAATGAGTAAATCAGATTTCAATTAGCAAAAGTTATAAGTATTCGTTTATTTCCACCTTCAGTTCCAGAGGATTTACTTTAATTATACAAGTATTTCTATTCTTCACAGACGAATCAAATGTAAAATAAAACATTTGTGTAAATCGAAAATATGTTTCCATCTCTACCCTTAACACATTTTGTCTTTTGTTTCTATCAATGATTTGAGCTAATGTATTGCAAATAAAGATGTTTATTTTTGAGTGCTTATTTAGCTATTTATAGTCATGTAGATGATGAAGTATTAAAATATAGAAGGTGTTGGTTAAGGTCAAAACTCGAAGGCAATGTTGAGTATGTTAAAGGTGTTAAGTTTAACTGGTGCTTGGCGGTTTGTTAAAGTAATACTGATTACAGGGATAATTTAATGTAGGGCGAGGCTTGTGTGGGTACGTGTTAGTGTTGGCGGAGGCTAGCTTTCTCCCCCCCCGGGGGGGGGGGGGGGGGTGCAGGAGGTAGAACGGTGTTGGATCCTTCAGTTAGCGCCCGGCAGGCAAGGCATCATGACCCAACTGGGGAGCAACGCTTCCCTGTTCCCTTCCAACGGGACGGAACTCGTAATCGACGAGGCATCCATGTCTTCCATCCATAATATAGTGGTTATCGTTGTGGTCATCCTGTTCGGTATAACCATTGTTGTCGGTTTCTTCGGCAACGCAATGGTGGTAATTGTCGTCGCGGCCAATCAACAGATGAGATCCACAACCAACCTCCTCATTATAAATTTGGCCGTTGCTGACCTCCTCTTTATAGTTTTTTGCGTTCCCTTCACGGCGACTGATTATATATTTCCCAATAACTGGCTGTTCGGGGACTTGTGGTGTAAAGGCGTGCAGTACTTGATCATAGCGACTGCTTACGCTTCGGTTTACACCTTGGTGCTTATGTCCCTTGACCGGTTCCTAGCAGTGGTCCATCCTATCGCCTCCATGTCCATAAGAACCGAGGCCAACGCCCTCATCGCCATCGGCGCCATATGGATCATCATAATTGTCACGACAATTCCTGTCTTTTTCTGCCATGGCGAGGTCCATTATCAGAACGCTTCCGCTTGTGGTTTTCTAGAGCAAAACGAAAGAATGCCGGACGGTTATAACAAACCTGCCTTCCAGGTATAAATCCATTTGTATTTACTCATGCAGTGTTATATATTATTTAAAGTACTATAATGGATATGTACTTTATATATTATGTACACATATCTATTAATTTATTTCGGTATTCGTATTAAATTGTGATTGGTTTTACGAAAAAATGTATACAATTTGGCCATAATTTTCCAAGTCTCTAGGCAAAAAAAAAAAATGTATACTGTAAATTTACGACACATATAGGTACACTATATTTTCTATAATTTGCATGCTACCCGAAAAGAATAAATGTATTTGCTCTGTACTGTTTCCATCAATAGCTGGTTAAAGATAACCTTCCTGTGAATAAACGAAACATCGTGTTCGTGTAACATAAAAAGTTAAGTAAAAAAATTAATCAATAAATCCCAGATGAATAAAAAAAGTCTCCTCCAAAAAATATAAAATTTGGCCTATCTAACGGTTGATATATTTTGAAATCATGCCTTTAATATTTAAAAGGGGGTTGAAATAGTTAGACAAACATTTAGAAGATTGATTACATTCAGAGTAAATAGTTTTAACTTTAAAAATTTCGGTTAATAGATCGTATTTCTTATTTAAATGATAACATTTTATTTTCAAGTAGCAAGTAGCTCTCTCTATGGTAGAGTGATCAGTTATTTTAAAAATCGGTAAAACAAATTTAACAAAACGTAATCAATCATAAATCAATTATTGAGACTCAATGTTTTTATGTTTAAAAAAAAATGTTCAACAGGTAATTTACTTTTAGTTTTTGATTTTCAGCTATATCAGATTTATTTTCATCAATATTTCAAAAACTACATTTCTCTATGGCTAGTTATTTTTAGAGGGCTAACTTATATGGTTAATTTGTCGTTAAATGGACTAAATTTTAAATTGTATTAATTAAAATCATCGTAACCGTCTCCGAGATATATTTTTTAAAGGGTTTTTTATTTTATCTTTTTTGAGGGGTTACGCCCCCAAATTGAGAGCTAAAATTAATTTCTCGATTTGATGTCGGGGCATGATTTTTCTGATTATGTATGCCAAATTTAACCGAAATCGGCCCAGTAATTTAGGCTCCGCGCGTCTACTCTTACTTCACACTAATTTGACACAAAAAAACTTTTTTGGGCCTTCAAACGAGTAAATTCACCGAAATGTTAAAATTGAATTTTCGCACCATTACAATATTTTTCCTCAATTTATACTACATTTACGATAAAGGAAAATTGGCATGAAAGGTGTTTGTTTCACAAAGTATAATTAAAAAAATTAAAAATTACGAAAAACTGAATATGGAAATTATCAGCGAATCGGTCAACTTTTATTAATGTCGCTCGTGAAGCATTTTACCCTACTGATTAAAACAACAGAAATCCTTGCGCTTATTCTCTCTTTATTCAAATGACAGTTATGTAATATTTAAAGAACCTGAAAATCAGGCTGGCCAGCAAATGCATATTTGCAGCTAAATTTGTTACATTTTTATTTTCATTTAAATAATTGACATAGTCATGGCGTTCCCAATTGTTAACCGATTTAATTTTAGAATACGGCGCGGCGCGTCAATCTCACACTAATGCTCTTTATAGCAAGTACCTAGTATTTTATAAATTCGTCGTTTTTACCGAGTCGTAAACATTTACCGACTGCCGTTCCGTGCGATCACTATTTTCAAGTTTTTTCTTCTGCTGTATATAATTTGAAATGAAAAATCACAATTTTTACTTTAAAGCTGTGTAATTAGTTTATTTTTTAAATATTTCGTGCATGCATGCACTTTTGTACCGATTTGTATGTTTATTTTTGGTCAAATTTGTGGTTAAATATTTTTTGGGGTTTATCTGCCTTTATTGGGTTATTGAAATTCTCGAATGCGGCTGAAATTATTTAAGACCATGTTGTTTTTAGGGTCCGTAGGCAAAACCAAGGACCCTTATATTTTCCTGTCCTTATATGTGTCTGTCCGTCCGTCCGGTCGCCTGCTCTCACGGCTACAACTTTCGTCCGATCACTTTGAAATTTGGCATGCATGTGTCTTGTACCTACCCACATATTTCAAAAATATAGTGACTTAAAAAAATATTTTTCAAAAAAATTAAGGGTTAAAATTGTTTTATTTTTTTTTCGACGCCGTGAGGGATATCATATGAAAGGGTACATCGAGTTGATTACAAAAATATATAATTCTTTGGTTATAACTTTGATAGGGCGAGCGTAGGCAAGTTTGAAATGGGTGTGAAACGTGTCCCCCCCCCCTCTATCTCGCTTATATGAAGTGCAAAAAATCTGAAAAAAATCCTGAACATTCTTCGACCAGAAGTAAAGATACCACTTTTTGGAAATTTCGAAAAAAAATATTATTTTATTTTGTACTAGCTTTCACCCCGAGCTCATGCTAGGTATCAGCGCCTATGTTTCCTATAATCATGTAGGCCTAGCAATTAAATTAAATTCCTAAATAGTTTTTGTTTCAAAAGCCTTCTAGGAATAAAATCAGGACTATATTACACATCATTAATTCCATTACTTAAAATATAATACTCTCCAAATCGTAGTTTGTAGTCTATTGGTACATTTAAGAAATAGCCAATGAAAACTAAGTAATATAGCAATAAAAATAGACTGCCAATTAGTGTGGCACATAGCTTCCTCGCATCCTATCTTGTACTTTATTGTTATACTAACATTAAAATGATTGTTATATTACTTTATTGTTATATTGTTTATTGTGTAAAAACTATTAATAGTTTTTGCGATCTTTAACACTTCATAGCGGTGTCGCTGTTGGTTTTACTAAAAAATTGCATTTGAAAAAAATGTTTGTCTCATTGAATAGATGATGTTAGATTTTTGTCCCGACCTAAAATTCCAATTTTAAATTTGAAGTTCACGTTTACGCGAGCGTAGCTCGTGAACGCTGGGACGGATAACGTTGTCAAACGCACTCGTCCTGGGCATTGGTAAAATGAACATGTCTACTAAATTTCATCAAAATCGGTCGACATTTACTCAAGTTATCGTCGCACGTTTCATAATTCGCGGACACACAGACCGACAGACAGACAGACAGACAGACAGACACGAGACCAAAAATGTTCCCTGTTGTCTGAAACGGTTTTGTGTCTTGGAATTTTTAAAATCGGGGGCATAAAAGTTTTTTCGTTCTAAAAAGTGAACACAATGCTTCCGTTACCTTCGGTAAGCTCGGAAGCAAAAAAACAATCCTAAATAAATATAATAAATAAGAAAATAAATGTAGATAAAACCAATTAGACTGGGAAGTCATTGAACAATCATCAACCATGATGATGCATTAATTCAATTATACCAGCCTCTTCTCTCAATATGGCTGTTGCACCAGTAAATATTTAATAATTCTAGTTCTGGGAAAAATTAATAAAATTATAAATACTCGATTTAAAGAGCATTAGTGTAAGGTGTAAGTGCCCTAATCAGAAATTAAATCGGTCAACAATTGCGGACGCCATAAGCCCTCAAAGTCAATTATCTTTTTTAAAAAATAAATGTTAGCTTATTTAAGGTAGAACCGATGGAGTTACGACAAAAAGTCATACGACCAAAGTTGTAGATCTTTTAAAATCAGTTGCACGTCGCACTTGCATCCTCGGTGTGTAAACTCTCGTTCAGTTATACCGGTGTTTAAGTGGCATGCATCTTGCCACCAGGACGCATGCATCCTGCGACTTGGTACTTCGGTGTGAAAGCCGCCTAAGAGGCATTGTGGTAATAGAAGACGTCAGTCTATGGCAACATTCAACTACATATTACTGTCAGGTAAATATTTCTGGTTCTGTGACCAAACAATTCACGTGACTTATGTAGCGTTACAATATGATGCTTGGCGAGACTATAAAAAAGTCAACTGTAAAATTAAGTCTCAAGGGAGCCATGACTCTAAAAGAACTGGAGTCAGGGCTAAATTAAATCAGCATCCATTTTGTCAAAGGGTGCTTTCAGCAAAACATACACGGTCAACCCGCTTAAACCACGTAGCCAGACTAAGTGTCAGTACACAATTCTAGAATAACATAATAGCACTCCGTTTACCGCCTCACACCAAACAAACTACTAAACAAAGGTTGATGCAAAAAGAAACTTCTATGAAACATTTATAAGTCAACACATAAATAGAAAGACAAGAGATGAGTCGTAGATAAACGTTGAAAAGAATGAATGAATAATACAATATTTTTTAAACCAGAAAGAAATAAATTTATTAAAGACAGAAATAGGAGTTAAATGAAATAGTAAAGCGGGTATACTAATATTCAATATAATTTGTATTTATTATAATATACCATAGTATAACTACTTAGCGTTTCTACAGGTTGGGTTGTTCATAGTGTACCTACTATGGAACATAGTACTAAGCTGCTATATTCAATTCTATCGAGTGCCATATCCAATTAACCGTTGTATTTTGTAAACCATTAAACATAAAACAAGTGTGCCTTCCTACATTCTTACTAAGCATACTAAGTGAGATCTTATAATACTAGCTGGACATGTCTTTTTAGGGTTTCGAGGTCGTCCTAGAAACCCTTATACATTTGGTAGTTCGTCCGTCCGTCCGTCCGTCGCATCTTGGAGTATATCTCCCGACCTACTGAAGCAATAGACTTGAAATTTGGTATACAAGTTAAACATTTTTGCCCAAAAACAGAAAAACTATTGCAGACTCAAACACTCCAATTTTCTGTGATCTGCGATCAATTGCAAATAGATGGCAATATTTATTTATTTATTTTTTTTTTTTGTAATTTTCAAGTTGGGTATCATTTCAAAGTTATTGAAATGTAGATTACAAATATATATCGCGTTTCCAAAATGGCGGCCATTTTACCCCCAAACAGATTAAGACAAACCCAAAATGTACCCCCTCTGCACTACCCCGTTAGGATAAGTCCTAAAAAATGGCAAAAACACATAAATATATATCTCTGTGGTCCAATGAAATTTCCGGGAGTTGTTATACAAAAATCAAATTTTAAAAATTTTAGGGGGCCGTAACTCGGGAGCCCCAACATTTTTGTCATTTGAAAATTCGAAGTTGGGTATCATTATAAAGGTATTGAAATTTCATTTACAAAAATATATCGTGTTTCCAAAATGGTGGCCATTTTACCCACAAAAAAATTAAAACAAAACGCAACACCCCCCCCCCCCCTGCACTACCCCATTAGGACAGGTCCTAAAAAAGGGCAAAAACACATAAATATATCTCTGTGGTCCAATAAAATTTCCGGGAGTTGATATAAAATAGTCAAATTTTAAAAATTTTAGGGGGCCGTAACTCGGGAGCTAAAAATGTTTGTCATTTGAAAATTCGAAGTTGGGTATCAATTTAAAGGTATTGAAATTAGGTTCACAAAAATATATAATTTTTCAAAATGGTGGCCATTTTACCCCTAAAATAACTAAATTAGTGCTTACTACCGAAAATAGAAATGGATAATATATGCACTCCTTGTTTCTTAAAACTGAATTTTTATACAAATTTTTTATGAATGTTTCCATGATGGATAATTTAGGTGTAAGAAAAGCGATATATTACATATTTTTGTTAAAAAAAAATTAAAATAAATAATAATAAGGTACTTATGACCGAAGAGACCCTTTTAGTAACTTGCTGGCAAGTACTTGACGGGATTTTTTTTTAGAATATAATAGATATTAATTATTTTAATTTCTAGCTAATAATTTAAATTTCTTCATTGCACCAGAGTAAAATAAGCAAGCAATAAGATATGAAAAGAAGACTTGAGTGTTAACGATAATATTGGGTATATTATCGGTATACCTTAATTCGGATATTGTATGAACAAGCAGTTTATTAGGTACAAAAATCTGTCCAATTCTACGCTTGCTAAACTTTTTAATACACATAAATACTTGGTTAAGGTTTGCCAATTGTTATTCCTTCACAGTTTATTTCATTTGCTAGTTACGTCAGGTTTCCGAGTTTAAATTTAATATTTGTTGACCATTTTTCAATAAAAATAATAATCCCCCGGGACCCGGGGAATCAGAAACAAGATCTTTTTTTTTATCTGGAATTCGACTAATATGGGAAATTTGATATTTCAATGGACTAGCAATATCGACTACCAAGTATCGATTTAGCAAAATGTAAAGATCGTAGACGGTTGAAATTAATCGAGGGCTATCTGCGGGCTACTTTCAAACCATCCAATTTCATAAAAATCAGATGAGTACTTATAAAGATATAGGTGTAAATAAATGTTTGTGCGCATGTTGAAGAGAAAAAAAGCGGGCGCAGAAGGTTAAAACGTATATGGGACCAACAATAGGCTAATTATGACCTACCATCCAAATTTCATTAAAATCAGACGTAGAGTTTTTAAGATATTGTTGGTTAGCCTTCAATTGCTTAATGATTCGAGGATTCTTATGGTGTACTCTGTCTTTCAAATACGTCCGCAGGAAAAAGTCTGGAGCAGTTAAATCAGGTAAGCGTGATGGCCAATTGATTTTAGGGTCTAGCGAAATTAATTATTTTCTTCCAAAAATTTCGTAAATTCAAATGTCATAAAATCGGGAATTTATTTAATGTTTGAGCTTACCGAGAATTGTTGTGTTCGAGCTTACCGAGAATTGTTGTGTTCGAGCTTACCGAAGGAAACGGAAGCTATGTAACCGTTCTGAAGAACTAAAACTCTTTATGCCTCTGATTTTAAAAATTCTAAGACAAAAATTAGTTTTAGACATCAAGGAACATTTTTGGCTTCGTGCCGGTCTCTCGGTCTGTCTGCCTGTCGCTCAAATTTTACGAACCAATATATATATTTAAAAACTACTCGTCCGATTTTAATGTATGTTAAATGGTGGTTCAAAATTAGCCCATTGTTGGTCCCATATAAGTTTCAATCGACTGTGCCCATTTATTTCTCTTCTACATCCATACATACATACATTTATTTAATTAGCTATATATTCAAAAGTATACACTGAATTATTAAAATTTGGATTGTTTGTCAAATGTAGCCCGCAGATAGACCCAGACTAGTTCCAACCATCTGCGCTTTTTAAATTTTGCTAAATTGATATTTAATTAATTTAAAAAATCAAAAACATTTTGACAGATTTAAAAAACGGGGGGAAAATTAAATAATTTTGATAATATTGGGTTGAATAGAATAAAATAACTACAGTATACGAAATTGGACTCGAGGAAGCTACGTGCCACCCTAATTGGCAGACTATTTTTAATTTCCAAGGATTACGAGCGAAAAAATGTAACTTTAATTAAATATATAGTAAGTAATGAGAATTTTTAATGCTCTAGCCACCCTGTATGATCAGATGACCATACAGGGAAATAAGTAGGGGTCCCTGGTAGCTCATATACAGTCGCTTCTCACACGGGATATGTTAGTATTTCATTTTTTGTGTAATTGTTCGTATTTTTGCTTGAAGCTTTTGCTTGGTTGTAAATAATGTGCAATTTGTTAATTATGCATATAATAATATTCAGTAGTACATTTTCCCGCGAAAATGAAAAAAAAAAAAAAAAAATTAAAACACACTACATTAGAACATTATTTAATCGGTTGTATTCAGTTAAGATCTAGATAAAATAACCATTTTTTAAATGATTAAATCTACTAAATTGATTACTAATTAAATATTATATGTATATTTTTTAAATAATAAACTATCTAAGAATAATTATAAAATTTGATCAATAATATGTTAACGATAGCTTCCAAGAATCTGTTTTTTTTTAAAGTTGTTGTCGAGATTCGTTCAGCTTACAGTGAATCTCATCAACAAGCTACAATGCAATTTTGTTTTCAAGTCTACTGATGGTTTCCTTTATCCTTTAGCCTTTTGAAGGGAGATAGGGATCAATGTAAAATTAAGGACAACCAGAAGTGGAGATCAAAGGAAAGCTTGCAGTAGGACTGATAAGATTGGTTCTTTGAAGCCGTAGGCTATAGGAAAGTGCCTCTTTGAAAAAAAGGTAATAGAGAGTTCCTAACTGGAAAAAACCTTTTAGAAAAGGCTTCAAAATCATCACGAAATGGGAACATTTATACCTTTAAATGGGAAATTTGTTTTATACAATATTATGTACGGAGTGATAATACAGTGCATAAAAATAAAATAATTAATATTGATAGTTTTTCGTAAAATCATTGCTGCAAATTTTCTGCATACACTTTAACCACCTGAATTGATTGTCATCAGCTTTGGATATAAAAAAAGTAACAAACTAACTCTGTGGCGCAACAGCGCGTTGAGTGTATAGGCTTGCCAAAGGGCTTATGCAATAATTATATAATTTGTGTATGATACGGGATTAGTGTGTCGCGCCATCAGCTGTATAAACCTTACAACTGGCACACACAACCAGTTAGTCATCATCATCACTTCACATAAGCAGCTTCTCATTTATCTGGTGATGCAGGATGAATACCAAATGAACCAAGATCTGGTGTCACCATTTTAAGTTGTGACTCAACCTGATGCTGATTAACTAATATCTTTATTAACAGGAGAGCAATGGCTCTCGAATCGAGCTACCGAGTCCCACGCTCTTGAATATTACTATTATTAAATCAAAGCCATTCTAATTATTGGATTTAGGAATGTCAAATGAGGTCATCTTAATTTAAAAATAATGTGTCTCTCAATGCAGAATAGTGGACAAACAATTTGTTTTAATTTAATTTATACGTTATCATTATTGAACTGGCATTAGCTGTGAAGAAGTCAGTAAATGACCACTATGATTTCAGTGATGTATATTCGCTAATGGAAGCATAGTGATCATTCCGAAGAACTTTTCTTTTTGCTTCCGAGCTTACCGAAGGTAACGGAAGCTATGTAATTGTTCTGAAGAACGAAAATAGTCTCCGATTTCATAAAATCAATAAAGTACGAGATAGGATGCGAGGAAGCTATGTGCGCCACACTAATTGGAAGTCTATTTTTTTATGTCGTCAAATTAAAAAAAATCCTTGACACCAGGGAACATTTTTGGTCCGTCGTTCAACATTTTTGTGAACCACTATGTCTTAAAACTACTCGTCCGTAGTAGTATAGTATAAGTTATAAGTGGGCCCACTTTTGGTCCCATATATTTGTTTCAACCTTCTGTGCCCATTGCTTTCTCTTTCTCATACATACTAACTGCTGCTTATTATCACATACAACATAATGTATGTGTTAATAATTAATATAAAAATACCATTTTTAAAAACTGGTCTTATTTTCAACTTTTTTTTTTCTCTTTTTGGTTTCTGTATTTTTCACCTCAATTGTTTCCATTTGCAAAATTTGGGGAAGATTGAATGACGGGAAGTGGTTCAAAATTAGGGTAATAGGTGCGCGACGAAACTTAAAAAGCAAAATAATATAAGACCAGTAAAAATGTCAAGGAATTTGGTGGATTGTGACTTTGCCTTGACTACTTTTTACTTCTTTTTCGTCCACAGTTGGTCGTTGGTCTCATAAGAACTTATAACTTAAGAACTCATAAGTAACTTCGTAACCCCACTGGAAAGCAAAACAGGAGACCACACATCCACACTTTCAATTCAATGTGATCCGGCGGGATCACATTATTGTATATTTATCATGTAACTATTTGTCCAATAATAGGAGGAAGTTGCCATACAATTAGGAGACTATGTTTAATTGAAATTGCAAATAATATTAAACTAGTCAGCTAATTAGCCATCCAAATTTCATAAAAATCAGATGAGTACTTTTAAAGGTACAGGTGTAAATAAATGTATATATGTGAGCAAGTGGTAGAGAAACAATTGGGCGCAGTAGGTTGAAACTTATGTGGGACCAACAATTGGCTAATTATAATTATCACCTTCATTATAATTGGACGAGTTTTTTTTTAGATATGTTGGTTTGCAAAAATTTAGTGCCAGAATGACCGACAGACCGACTGACTGATAGACCGTCAGACTGACACAAAACCAAAAATGTTCTTTGATGTCTGAAACGGATTTTATCTCGGAATTTTTGAAATTTTCGTTCTTTAGAATAAACACAGAGCTTCCGGTACTTTCGGTTAGCTTGAAAGCAAAACCCTAACATAATGATGTGAATTTTAGGGATGAACAATTTTTTTATGTAAAAGTACGAACTTATTAGGCAACCGCAGTGTTTCAATTAAGACCGCAAATAGTTTCAAACACTTTTCAGAAAATAAAACATTATCAGGTGGAATAGGGTATCCCAAAAGAGAAATAAAGTCTGAATTTACAAAAATGAATAAAATAAACTTAAAATATTCATATGAAAAATGTATCATTTATTTTTAAACGTATTAGAATGAAACTTTTATTTTTAGCCAAAAACAAAAATTACATTTGTTTAAAATGAAATATGTTGTTCAGTTTAAGATACATAATTCTTTTAATATCATCATAACTTTATTATCGAGTTCAATTTTAAACCTCTATTCTTAACGAGATGCACAACGTATGAGTAATTTTCTCATTGTTATATCTATTCTAAATTAAAGTCAAACAAAAAAGAAAAATCATAATTGTTTACTTAATGAAATGAAATATTGTTGAATTTTCTAAATAGACGAAGAATCGAATAACAATCTATCTTATACCATCTATAAATGATACAAATGCTTGAAATAAACAGAAAGGATGTCTTACATATGGAGGTTTTCTTGCTGTTTTAATTATAAGAAATAATTTTATGAATCTACGCGTTGTTTCTTTTTTTGCAGAACTGACCTAATCTGAAATAGATTAAAACACATTTCTCCATTTTTAATTTTTCTATTTTCAAAATTATATTTTTATTTTTGTTCTGAGGAAAATGTAATTATTCAGGAAAATATACTTGCCCATTTGTTTAAGTAAATTAATGCTGAAAATTCAACTACATGGTAATAAATGGTATATATTTTTATAAAATTTAAAGTACTTGATATTTCATTCTTATTTAATTTAATTACTACATCATAACACGCACACACAGACTCAGAGAGCCAACCGCTGTCCCATATACATACACGTATTTGTTTTTTTCCATTTAAATTTTCTATGAGATAAATTAAAAATGTATTCTACTTCCAAAATAAATTTTTGTCACTTGTAAAGTAACTCCCGGCATTGCTATCTTACCGTAAACTAATACATTTGGATCCTTTTAAAAATTACATACTTTGTACAATACAAAGTTATGTAATGTTAACACTTTTTAGCGCAGACGTTTAATCAACTAATCTAGGTACATAGTTGGGTAATATTTTTAAGTTTCAAAGTAATTCGATCACTTTGGGGGTAAAATGGAGTATAAGGATTCCAGGAAGATGGGAGAGTAATCAAATCCATCCCTTAACTCTACCCTTCAAAAGCTAGGAACTTGAAATTTTGGAAAAACCTTCTCTTTTGAATGTTAGCATCCACTAACACAAGGTATTTGGAAAATGGAGCCCTAAAAGGGAGAAATAGAGGGAAAAGAAAAAAAAAGAGGTGATTAAGCCCAATCCAAACCTAGCGATCTAGAAGTTAAAATTATAGGGGGAAATACTTCTTAGAACGTAAACACCACAAGAGATTATTGGAAATTTGATCCCTAGAGGGAATTGGAAGGGGGTGGGGGTGTAATTTTAGATTTTCTTCGACACTGGTTAGACTTCTATACTGTTTGTGGTAGACTTAACTTTTACATTATAATTACTTATATTGTCTTCTTCTCGTTCTTGATTTATATGAACCTGAAAAATAATATAGAAAAAACAAACATCAATGTTATGGCATTGATAGACCTCAACTCTGTAGTATTTTCAACTTCTATGATTTAATAAATATAGTTAGGATCCTCGACTGTGTTTTCTCCAATGTGTAATACCGACTGATCATGAAAGAGGTGTAGTTCAATGTAAAACAAGTTCACAAGTGCAAGTAAGTACTCACTTGTACTTTCGAAGTCTATCCAGTAACTATAGCTGCTTTGGAACAGCCGAACCCGGTCGTCTCTAATAACAATTAACAAATTACAATTTTTGGGGAAGACATTGCTTGGTTATTGAACTACACCTCTTTCATGAAAAATATAATTAATTACTTTATATCATGAAAAACACCCAGAGCAAACCCAAGAACCTAGAAAAGCCTAAGAAATATTCATTTATTTAAAATGTGTATATTTATACCTTCTTTCTGCGGATACAGTTTAGTATACCTTTGTCTTTTTTACTCACTGGTTTGATTACGAACCTTTTTTTTATAACATTGAAAGATTATTTCGTTTATTTTATTTTATGGCCAAATTATCCTAGAATGAAATATCACTGTCGCAATAACAGTTTGTAGACATTTATATTTACAATATCCTAATTAAAACATAATTGACGCAAGCACGGTTTAATAGCGACAAAAAGAAAAAAAAATCTTCAATGATCACCGGTGCCTTCCGTAAAAGCGCGGATGATCGAGTAGTGGTAAATTTAATATGAGCAAAAAAAAAAAAACTGGTGAATATTTTATAACAGACAAGTTTTGACCAATTTAGTTGGTGAAAATGAGCTTATATGGTGATAATTTTTAAACATTTTCCACAAGGTTTTCTTTCTTATTGTTTCCTAAGCGAATAATCCTTGTTATGTTATTTGAATAATATTAGACTACCTTTTCTTGTGCGTTTTATTAAAAGTAGATAAAGTATGTAAACTTTTATCCCTGTGAAATCATGTTACGTGACATGCCTTTATTATTTCACATAAAAGAGTCACACGTGTAAAAATTCCTTCATTCATATTAATGTATCCAGGGATTTTTCACATGATATATTAACAATCCGTAATTTTTTTTTGAAGGTATCAACTAGAGGGATTAGGCTAAGAATTATCATTTTGAAATGATAATAATATAATGTAGCCCGTAAACGAAAACTCTTCGCATTCTATCTCTGTTCGTTATATTATTGATCCTAATTGTACAAATGATTCATTTGAGAGTGTGAAATTGGGCGTGAATGGATTCGAATAACAGAAAGTTAATTCTGAATAATACTCGGAGGGTTTCTCCGACTCTTAATTTATATACTTTATAATTTATATACTCTCCGTAAACAAATTTACAATTTGTACTAATTGTAGATATCAGTTACTGATATTTTCAGAACTCTATCTCAGTAACTCATATTATCAGTTAGTGAATTGACCAGTTGACTGTCAAAAAACCACTGAAGCAAATGTATGAAATAAATAGATTTCGACTATTCGAGTTGATCATCTATAACATCGTTAGCGAATGAATATGATATTCTTCAACGTCAAATTGAACCCGTAGATACTTATTAAAAATTTGCTATTATGTTTTTTTTTTTTTTTTTTTTTGTTTTTTTTTCTAAATAAACTGATCCCCCTGAGTTTTGTTTAAAAGACCATCAGAAACTAAAGAAAACTCTGAAAACTAACTTATAGGGTAATTCGAACGAAATAATATGTTAGCGAGATATGGCAAAAAGGCTAAATAAACTTTGAATGATTACAGTCAAATAAAAAGAACTTAATAATTTATTAATTTATAGGTGGTAAGAGATGGCCTAACTCGTGTTGGTATGAATGTCAGAATGGCAGAAGGTAGAATATCTGTTCATGATCATGTTCAAACTTTCTTCAGAGGTCTCTTCATCTAAATTATTGGATCAAAACTTAATGTTAAAATTATGCATTGCTAAATGTTAGTTGTTTCGTTTATTATTTTATATTCGACAGTATCGTATTAATTACTTGTGATAATAATTTGAGGAAATATTTACTGATTTTGTATATATTTAGTATTTGCTTATAAATCATAGGCCTGCTTTTTCAAGCTAACAAAGATCAGTTAATGATTTTTTTCTGATGCCGCGTCAGGAAGCGTTATCTATTTATGTAGAACTGCTCAGCGCAAATGCGTTCTAGAAATATCAGATTTTCAGTGCAGTATATAGGTCCTAACATCTCGCTATGAAATCTTTTTACGATCCACCATCTTGATTCAAGAGAGCTGCAATTTATATGCAAATTTCGTCATGACAATTTCTCCGACGATATGGAATTTAACTTTCTTTAGGTGGGTTCACAGCTAGCGGATACTTATTTGCGGAGGGCTATATAGATAACAATATATTCTTCGGAGAACCACCGAGACATAGGACGGAGTCGTTGTTTCCCTCCCCTCGAGTTTGGGTAAGTCAGGTTATAAACAAAGCCAATTATAACATCGTTTTTTCAACTTGAATTTAGTTCTCTTGCTTAAAAAAATCATATAATATGATTATAGATTAGGACTTTTATTATTATATAAATAAGAAATAGGTATATAATCAAAATAATGAAGGAACAGATATAATAAGCACAGATATAAAAAAAACACGGACATAATACACAGATGAAGATAAAACACTGATAAAAAACGTATATTAAACACAGATGCAGTACAGATTATAGTAAAAATAATGTAGGAACAAATTCAGATAAACAATATAATATAATAAACAATTGTAATATAAAAACAAAAAGGAAATAAGAGGAGGACGAAGTGAAGGTTTCATACAGGTTTTAAAGCGGCACCGTAAAAAAGATGGTTTGAATCCAACTATCTGCGGTGCCATAGATGAATCCCTCCGGGCCTCCGTAAATACGTATCCGCTAGCTATGAACCCACCTTTTTACGACATAATCAACTTTTGTGAAAAGGCTCTCCAATCGGCCATTTTGATTTAAGGTGGTCATATATGTATATTTAAAACAGGGCCACACTATAACATAATTATAGTATATTCACCACTTCTTTTAAATGCTTAAATAAACCATTTTTTATTTGGTATGATATTTCTATAATAATATTAATTTCTGCCAAAAAAAGTGTTTATTTTTTTCTAGAATTCAATCCCAAAAGGGAAATATAGGGGAAAATTAAGGAAAGATGGAATTGAGCCAAGGCTGAGCTTCTGAAGCTAGGAACTTAATACTTGTGAATATGCTTCTCTTTAGGATGTAAGCACCTATTAATAAAATGCATTTCCAATTTCAACCGAGGGACGAATTGAAACCGGGGTGGGTTGATTACAGAAGAAAAACATATCAGCTTTTCCTATAAAAACTTAACAATTTTAAATGCTTGTAGAAGAAATCAGTTAGTAATTATGAACTATACTCCCACAGTAATTTTAACAATGTTTCATTCAATTATTTTTCATGAAATAAAACCTTCAATATGTGTCAATTTTTAGCTCACCCCTATTATAAATTAACCACTTTATAAATTAACTTTGTAAACCACCACTTTTTAAAATTTGTAAATTATATTTGTTATAAGGAGGCATCTAGAGGGTGGTCCAAAAGTCTCCCCCCCCCCTCTTAACTTTTGAACGGTATGAGATAAATTAATGAAACTTGGGGGATCTCTACCGTGCAAAGGGAAGTTTGTTTTCAGCAATCGCCCACTTGGGGCAACCACCTATTTTGCCCCCAGCCCACCCAACTTCAAAATTTCAAATTGGAGTGTATAATTTTGATGGGATATTTGGATTCTACGGTAAAAATAATAAACTTTTTTTCTATTTCCAATATTTTGCCTCCTATAGAGGAGCAATAAAATCCTTCCGACAATACGTTGTAAAATCTAAACGGTTGTTACATTAATGAAACTAAGTAGATGTAAAGGGAAGTTTGTTTTTATGGAATCGCGCAGTAGGGGCAACCACCCATTTTGCCCCCAGGCCACCTAACTTCAAAATTTTAAGCTGGAGTGTATATTTTTGATAGCAGATTTAGATTCTACGGTGAAAAATAAAAATATTTTATTCAAACTTTTTTTTCTACCTCCAATATTTTGCCCGCTATAGGGCAAAGGTATAAAAATGGTAGATATCAGTGTCTGGGGGAAAAATGGTGTTGCCCCTAGTACGCGAGTGGATGAATACACTTCCCTATATGTTACAGATCCCCCAAATTCCATTACTTTATTTCAAACCGTTTAGATTTTATAACGATCTAAGTGTGTGGTTATTTTACTAACTTTACCCCCCCCCCCCCCCATGTACGGGGCAAATATTGGAGATAGGAAAAAAGGTTTAAATAAAAGTTCAATATTATTCATCGTAGAATCCAAATATGCTATCAAAAATATACACTCCAATTTGAAATTTTGAAGTTGTGTGGCCTGGGGGCTAAGTGGGTGGTTGAAACTTTCCTTTGCATGGTAGAGATCCCCTAAGTTTCATTAATTTATCTTAAACCGTTCAAAAGTTATGAGGGGGGGGGGACTTTTGGACCATCCTGTATATATTCTAGCTTAGAAAAATATTTTTTTTATGTTTCTTGACTGTTGTTTATAGTCCTATCAAATTACAAACAATATAATAATAATAATACTCCCTGTAGTGAACCACGAGAATTCAGCAAGTATGTTTATTATAGCTAAGCATTGTGTTATCTATTACTAGTTTTTATATAATTTTACTCTGCAGCTTTATTTTATTTATTAGTTGCGAGTTATTAATAATTTGCCCCAGGTTTTCTCTATTCTTACTTCCCTTAGTTTGTACTAAAATCTAAGGTTCTACGAAGGTGTTTTTGACCGATTCTTGAGTTTTTATTTTTGTTGTATATATAATATATTTGGTATGTCCTTTGATGAAACTTTCCTTTTGCTCGTGCTTATTGTTAAAACCTCATTCTCTTTGTTCTCGTGTTTATTTTCCATTTAGATTTCTCTTGGTTTTAGAACAACGGTCTACTTCACAACAAGCGTCGGACTTTATTTACGTGGCTTTGATTATCTATTATAAAAAGGCCTTTAATAGTATAAATTTGTGTTTGACTGTTAAATATATTTTATTGACTCACGGCAGCAAAATTAAGCATTACTTAAATGTTTTTAGGCTGGGAAGTACTATTTCGGTGATTTGTCATTAAAGTATTAAAAATAGGCAGGGAAGCAATTGAAACAATCAGGGAAATATTTGCCTGCCTAGGCAGGAAAAGTACAGTGTTTACCAGTGCGTGTCATAACATCTGTTTTTGCTTGTGTTTAGTATTCTTTTAATTTAATTTATCCAATAGTCATCCAAAACCATTTTTTATCTAAATATTGTATGCAACGAGGCAGCAAAGGAAACATTACTGCCTCGTGTATTCATTGCCTGTCCTCGCCTCCGGCTCGGAGGCTCTTAATCACTCGTCAGTAAAAAAATATTTGGCTCCCTAGTTTGTTCGTACTTTATCCTAGAGACGATTTTCGTTCCCCAGAATAATACGCAATATACAATTCAAAATAAAACCAAACATTTTTTTAAATCAATAAACTATCACAGTGTGTCGTATAATAAGGTTATAAATTACTTTTTTCAAAAATGTACGTTGTGTGTATTATTATAATATAAGCATTTTATGTCTAGGAAGTAACTTATATTGTTTTCAGTAACATTATGAAACCATATTGTGATACATTAAACAAATTTAAGGCTAGTTTAATGGAATAAGCAAGGAATTATGCTGTGGAAATATGACAACTAATTGGTTTAATTTTTCATGAGTACTAACCATGTTTCTGAGCGTGTGACTCAGTTGCCTTATGGTGGTCTCCGACATAATTTAGACTCCCCTCCATCATATTAATATACCTACTTGTATTTCTAGTTATTTTATAATCAGAACTGATAAAAGTCTTACAAAAGCCAAAAATCTGTCTTGATAAATAAAAATGTATTATTTTACGTAAATATTCAATTTCCGTCTACTGTCTAATTCCGGAAATATTTAGGTACCATGTTAGCAAAATTGCCATAGTGTAAAATATCTGTAAATCAAAATTTTTTCGTTTATAAATACTTTCGTATATACATATTATGCCATATTGCATTTAAACTTTTCTATATGACTGTTTATATAATATTTCTATATTACTGTTTATATAATATTTCTATATTACTGTTTATATATTAAACAAGTAAGGCGCGCTTCACGTAAGTACGTGAGGCGATAATCGTTTCTGTACGATTAAGTTAAAATTATTAAGTTTAATAGTTGCATATTCTTTTTTTACACTTCAAGACCTTTAAATTGATGTATAACATGTCATGGTGACTAAAAACCTTTTTTTAGTCGCCCGCCATATTGGCCGCCATCTTGGAAATATTAAGTGTTAAAACTCCAAAATATGTCTAGTTGTCAAAAATGCCGAGATGCACCTGTGTGCCGAATTTCATGTTCCTAGCTATAGTAGTTTATGAATTGAAACAAGCCAACGGACAGACAGACAGAGCCGTTATATAAGGTTTCTTTTCGTACTTTGTACAGAAACCTAAAATGAAACATTTTATGAGAGTATATTATATAGAATTGATATAAATATGTTTGTGAAATCTGTGTATATACGAGTATTGTCTTGGATATAACTCGTCTTAAGCACGTGCATTATATCTTGTTAGATCTACAAAACTAATTTGCGTATTTCTTATGTAAAGATATACGCCATTTTTCTTTATTTAGAATTCACAACATGCGGCGCATTTTCGTATTTTCAGTGTATATTTTCTCTATGGGAGATAAACACTTACTTTCTAACAAATATGTGTGGCCATTATATTGTTTTTTTAGACAGGGAAGTATTTCGCTATACCGTTTCAATATTCACCTACGTCTGTTATTTCACCAAGAGTATTTTACCGAATCAAAACCACAGTTTGTAACAGGTGACAAAAGCTAAAACCCAACCTGTTTCCCAATTTCCCAACCTCCCTTTATTTTGTACGTTTCGTCTGCCGGTTGGAGAATGGAGAGTAAAGGAAACCTTTGAAAAAAATGTTCTTCTTTTTTTTACTCCGCCTTGGATTCCATGGAAACATGCATCTGCGTCGAGTATAAAATAAAAGGAGGGGAGAGAAAGAAAGAAGAAATCCTATTTTTTTTTTCTTACACTAGCCATCTTTTTGCTTTGTACTGGAGAAAAAGAACTCAGTTATATGACTTAGCACGAACGCAAGCAATTCTCTTACAAATACCTGAAAGCGACTTCTCGACCCTCTTTCTAACAATTGATAACTCAACCTGATGACTTCTTTCAAATACTTACTTTCTTATGTGTTGGTATATGACAAGACATTAATAAATAATAATAACTTGTAATCTGCTGTAAACAAAATTGTAGGCATATCATTAAATTCCATGTAGTATAATATAGGTTTTATCCGAGCTTTTAAGTCATAACACCAACTTTTTAAGTGTGAAACATCGCAGTAGTATTTTATAAGTTAGATCGTAATATAGTAAATTATGCTACTAGGCTGTGAAGTGAGTTTTTTCTTAACCACGGCAATTACATTTACTGTCGAGCGAAGCGAGACAGTAAATATCATTATTCCTATCAAATAATGAAAATGAATTGAAAGAATAGTACATTTTGTTACTAGGCAATATTTACTGTCTCGCATCTATATTTGCCGCGGTAAAGAAAAACCCCTTCACAGTCGTGTAGCATATGCTATTTTTCCGAGGTAGCAGACAATGAAAAAACATTAAATATTAATCAATAATCAATAATATAATAACAGATATTAGAACATACTTAAGATTTAAAGAAAAGAAACCTTAAAAAGAGGTTATACTATAACAAAAGATAAATAAAACGCATTGCCATCTAGCGGAGTTTAATCGTACTAAGAAGCATTTCTACAAAGATTGTAGTGCTAAAGATGGAAGTTTTGATAACTACCAGCAGGAAAAATTATCTAAACATTTTTTCTTTACAACTAGGAGTAATGAAAAGATTTTTTAAGTCCACGTAATGAAAAAATGTATTTTAGCTATGTTTTTTAGGCTCTAAAGTTACTATTTCACAGCCTACCACGGAATAAATTAGTTTATTTTTCTATCTCGTATTGACCTAATGCAGCTGGATGTAAAAAAACAAAAAAAGAACAAGTTTGCATATTAATTCTATTTATATTAAGTGGTACACAAATTTTATACGGACTGATCACTGAAACATTTTTATACGAGTTATATAATTAATGTTTTTTCGAGTTTGAAATTAATTTTGTTAGTGATAAGAATTGAAAAATGTTGTGATACCTCTTCATTTCATATATGAAGAAAACCATAACTGGCCTTAACTTTGTTCCTAGCTGCCTGTCTGGTCTCGGCACACGTCTGATTTTATAGACGCATAACTGGCTAAACGAAGTCTATTTATTATTTTTATAAAGAGGTGAGTGCTAGCAATTGACAAATTTTTCGATATAATCTTTATTATATCGAAAATTATTGAATAATCGGAGTGATTTTTTAAGGCTAATTGATAAGTAACTAATTCTACTTTAAATCAAATTACAATTATCAATAACTACGGGAGACATACAGAGAAAAATAGACCCCCACACCGGGACTCGAACCATGGGTCCTCCTATTAATCCGTTACAGGTGCTCTTCGAGTCCCTGTGCAAGGGTCTATTTTTCTCTGTATGTCTCCCGTAGTTATTGATAATTGTAATTTGATTTAAAGTAAAATTTAATCTTTCCGTAGTATGAAAACTACCAAAACTTACAAATTTGAATAACTAATTCTTTGAAGAACGTTTCTCAACAATAGACTACGTTTATTCATACTTTCTGGACCTCTATTTACTAATGTGTAAAAACTTAGTTAAAATAGAATAGTCTTATAGGGGGGAACATTTCATATACAAAGGAAGTAGAAAAAAATACCATATTTTTAGGTCTGGTAAATTATTAGATAGATATATCTCTATAATAATATCCACAACTTTACGTTAAATGGTGGTCTGTATTAACACACATTAGGACACGGTAAACGGTAAAAATTCCGTGCTCACTATTCCATATAGATACCGCATTGCAGTGGATAGAAGTCGGTGTTTGAAGTACAACCCTAAAACCAATATTTTGATTTAGTTGAGGCAATTTTTAGATTATGCTGTTTTGGGTTTAAATTGCCTAAGATTTTTAAGAGAACCTTAGAGCATGAGAGTCTTAGAGCCTTAGAGAATTTAATTGTTTAATTCTTAAGATCTATTTCTATTATTATGAAAATATGAAGTTAGTTGGAAGATTGCTTTTTATTCATAATTTTTTTTTAATTTTTTAATTCATTTAGCTCGATTAAAAAATGTTCTAAGCTCGATCCAGATGATTTATCCTAAGCACTTGCTTCGGTTTTTAATTACGAATAAAATTCTTTAATGTCCAGGAATTAATTTTTAATTTAATTTGGATCTAGTCAACCTGAGTTTTTCTTTTTACTATGACATTCCATTTGATATGGACGGAACTCCTTGCTCTACTTTAACGAACTAATAGACCTGGAGAGGTGGGAAATTTTAAATTAGAATACGTGATTCCTATCCCAAAGGAGAGTGGCCTTTTGAAAGCCGCTTTACGAATGGAAATTTTCGGAGCTCATTTGGAAAACCGTCTGGATCCTTCCCTGTCAACGTCTAATCATCAACTGAAGTTTTCATAAGGAAGCAGTATTATGTGTGTTGCTAACTCAACTCCATTATTCTCTACAGCGTCGAACCTCGAAATTGCCTAATTGCAGACTTAGAATTCCTCCCATGTACGAGGAGGTGCCGACAACAGTTCCTCTAATGGGGCTGAGATGTCAATTCCTCATCCAGTCTAAAGCAGCGACACATCCAAAACCCTGTGAAGTTCTCTAATCATTGTTGAAGTCTGCCCCACATATCCTGTCGTATGTGTTATAATTAATCGAATCTGCAGTTGCTGTAATCCCCCTTCAGATAAGGAATAAATAAAATTTATTGATAAGTTAAGGATGAAAAAAGAACCGATGTATCCATAATAACATCCATTGTTGCAAAGGTTACCATTGTCTGCAATCGATCTTGTAATTTTTATTTAGACAAATATTTGTAAAAATCTATTTTCTTAGAAAATAGTGATGATTGTGAATGGAGAGTAGATGATTATTTTGTTATAAAAAGTAATTGACACAATAATTAATAATTAAATTTAATCTAGGAAACACAGTAAAACGTAATAAATAGAAACCTCTAGACTTCTAGACGAAGGAATTATGTATATGAGAAAGTTTAGAACGAGTTGTCCCGGAAATTTAAAAAACCTAATGCTTTATATGCATTATATAATACTATACAATAATTGAGGAAACATTGTTTTTTATAAAACATCGTATGGAAAGAGTTTAAAGAATAATATATAAAAAAAAAATGTGTCAGTAAAATAATTTATATCCATGAAATATTTTTGCTTCCGAGCTTACCGAATGGAGCGGAAGGTTGTGATCGTTCTGAAGCGCGATTTTTTTATGTCTCCGATTTCAAACATTCCAAGACAAAAATCCATTTCAGACATCAGGGAACATTTTTGGTCCCGTTTCTGTCTGTCTGTCGGTCTGCCCACAATTTTTGCTAAGAAATATTTCTTAAAAACTACTTGTGCGACTTTAATTAAATTTGGATGGTAGGTCATAATTAGCTCATTGTTAGTCCCAATAAATGCGTGCATTTTTCACCTATATCTTCAAAAGTACTCATCTGATTATTAGGAGTATTGGATGGTTTTTCGAAAGTAGCCTGCACATAGCACTTTAATCATTTCAACCGTCTCCGCACCTTATAGTAAACGAAATTGAAACTTTTATTCATGTAAAATATAAAAAGGTGGAAGGATTAATTAGAAAATAATGTATTTTAAAAGCATAAAATCATTAATGTGTGCGAAATAGGTTGCTAGGAAGCTATGTGCCACACTAATTGACTGACCATTTTTTGGAAAAGAAATAGTACCTACAGTAAAATTTCAAAATTTCTGCTATTCTAATCTCATTTTTTCTTAACAACAATCATTTTGTTAATAATACCTTAAGAATTGGTACACTATCGAATAACTTTGAATTGGTAAAGCTGGATTGGTAAAGTCCACTGCTCTGCCCAGCTATTTATGCTGACTCTTAGTTCCGTTTGACTCCATTGCTTTGGCGCTGATCATGACAGCTTGCAGTTAAAGGCCGCGTTTACTCAGCTTGGCAAGAAGCATTAGTAGGTTGTGTTCGTATTTCTTTGTTGATATTGTTATTGTTTTTTGTTTTTATTTTAAGAAGGTAAAATTTCTGTATTAATATTTGAGAATAAATTAAGAACATTTTCCATAACCAGAGCTCTTCAATTATTTTAATAACTGGCTCCATCAATCGACCCTGGATGAAAACCAATTAATAAAAAAAGAAAATGAAAGTGGAGCTTTTATTTTAATTATTTTTCTTTCTTTTTCTAAAAAATACATTAACTGAGGTTTTTTTTTTCATCTTTACTCGAGAATAATGTTTTATAAAATTAGTTATTTATTAATACATATACCTTCATATTAAAATTCCTCATGATATATCTATTTATTTATGTATGTATAAGTATTGATTATTAGTACTCGTATATTCATACCTCTTTTATATTAAAAGTTTATATTAAGTCTTATATTTTATATACGAGTATCTATCTATATATTTTGATTCAAAGTTTACCCGAGGTAAGAGAAGGATTGTCATCATATAGAAAAAGAAGAATCATTTTTAAAAAAAAAATATTGTCCCCAAAAATTTAATTTTCTAGACAGCCTTTTCTTCAAATATTGTCATCCTACCGTAAAATATTAAATATACTTAAATTTAACCCCACTAGGAATCAACAGGTCCAAACAATCACACTTTTAATTTATAGTAGAATCACATTATTTTATGTACTGACGTGGCCCATTCATCCTATAATAGGAAGCGACGAAACTATGTGACACGATTATTAAAATGTATTTTTTTTTTTAAATTATTTTAAGTGAAGAATGACATTTTATTGGTATATGTGTTCATGTACATATCTAATCTGTGTGATACACTTTGGGTTTTTATTGCATATTTCTTATATCAGATATTTTTTGCTTCCGATGTTACCGAAGGTAACGGAAGCATTGTGTTCACTTTTGATGACGAAAAAATTTTATGTCTCCGATTTTAAAAATTCCAAGACAGAAATTCGTTTTAGACATTAGGGAAAATTGTTGGTCTCGTGTGTGTGTCTGTCGGTCTGTGTGTCCACGTCCCCTGAAACATGTGACGATAACTTGAGTAAAATAGGCCGATATTTATGAAATTTGGTAGACATGTTCATTTTACCAATGCCCAGGACGAGTTTGTTGGACAACGTTATCCGCCCAAACGTTCTTGCGCAACGCTCTCGAAACGTGAACTTTAAATTTGAAATTGTAATTTTAGGTCGAGAAAAAAAATCTAACTTTATCTATTCACTAAGACAAACATTTTTTTTTTATAAAACCTCTATTATAAATATGATACTTTGTTCATATCCACATAGAATATATGAGCTTTTGAAAAATGAAAAACGGGAAACCTCTCCACAAAATGAATGTTTATTTCACATCACTAGTTTTCGGCCTCTCGGCTATCATCAGTGTCTACAATAAGAAATAAATATAGCTACATAAGTACTATATATAAAAGTAAGTTTTATATAGTATTTATTTGGCTATATTTATGCCTTATTGTAGGCACTGGTGGCCGAGAGGCCAAAAACTAGTTTTGAGATATATAATAAACATTAATTTTGTGGAGAGGCTTTCTGTTTTTCATTATTCTATTGACATCAACTCCACTTGCGTTCGTAATCTTCATATGAGCTTTTCTTTTTCCGCTTCTTATATTAACTTATAAACTTTCATAGATGAATAGGGTGAAAGAAGAGGTAGAGTTAATATGAATTCCATCTGAAAAACGAGTTATCTCATTGTATGTAGAAAATGTAGGTTACATTTATAATATAATACCCTGCATTGTAATGTAGTATATAAAAAAATATTATACTGTGAATGTATTCATTTTATGAGTAGGATACATTATATCTTCGAACCGTTTCATTTCCATCCATCCTACTTAAACATTCCTTCCCTACTTATTTTAAACGTTTTATAATTATATTGCCTAGTTTCTACACTTTAATTTTTATTTTATACGGTTATTTTATAAAATTTAAAATAAAATCTTTTATTAATTATGATAGAAGTAAATAGCTTAAATTACCTACAAATCATAAAAAAATATTTCTTACAAATTTTTATTATGAATAAAAGTGAATACATTATTTTCACATTTATATTCTTCATAATTATTCAAGTGCTATTAAGTCTTATTATAGATGTTCATTCATCGTTGCTTTATCGTTTTAATCTGTAACCCTGAAGTGCACTGGTCCGGTCTGTTAGACCCTCATTGACATACTATACTGAATAGTAAAAGACTGATAAGGAATTGTTGTATTATATTATCCCTTCCTCCTTTAAGTCAAACCTTTCCCAGTACACTGCCATATATTTTGAACAATTTTCGTTCATTCTTGCCTCCTCATTTTTCACATCGAAATTATCCTTGGGTCTGTGAGATCCAACCTGTCTAATCACCTCAGCAATATTGTCATAACTTCATAATTGTCATCTTTTTTTTAATTATATATTTACTACTAAATCTTTTTGCTCTAATCTATTTGGTTAGTATTTTTATTTGTTTATTTTTTAAAATATTTATGCCAGGTATTATTAATAAATAATTCATATAAAAATGCCATTTTTCAAAACTGGTCTTATTCCCAACGTTTTTTTTTTTTTTTTTTTGGTTTCTGTATTCTTCACCTTATTTGTATCTTTGTGCAAAATTTGGGGAAGATTGAATGACGGTAAGTGGTTCAAAATTGGGGTAATAGGTGTGCGATGAAACTTAAAAAGCAAATACATTTGACGCCATTTTGTTTTTGTTTTAATTTTTTTTGGTTTCTGTATTCTTCACCTTAGTTGTATCTATGTGCAAAATTTGGGGAAGATTGAATCACGGGAAGTGGTTCAAAATTGGGGTAATAGGTGTGCGATGAAACTTAAAAAGCAAATAAATTTGACGCCATTTTGTTTTTGTTTTAATTTTTTTTGGTTTCTGTATTCTTCACCTTAGTTTTATTTATGTGCAAAATTTGGGGAAGATTGAATCACGGGAAGTGGTTCAAAATTGGGGAAAGGGAAATGTGCGATGAAACTTACAAAGCAAAGTAATATAAGACCAGTAATAATAAAAATGATTAGGTACCTTTTTTATCACTCGATTTCTGATTGTCTATTTGATTCAATTTATTGTTATATTTGTTCTTACTGAACGTGGAGGTGTTCGCATCGTGACAGAAAAAGTCGTACTTTTTTGGTGTGAAAAGTGCAATACACACACATATATGGGGTCAATCCATATGGACCGGTCCAGAGGTGGTTGCTCGACCATTTTAGCAAAAATTTTATTTTCCTTGATTTTTCCCTCATATTTAAGGTGTTCAAAACAATGCTTAAAAAATTTTTATCTTAAACCGTTTAGAGGTGGCGGCCATTTTTGATTTCCTTCGCACGCTAATTTTTGTGTTTGTGTTGTGGGCATTTACGTCAACGCTCATATCTCCTAAACTATTTGTTCTAAAAGGCTGAAACAAAAACCAAATTAAAGGTAATTTCCCAGTGTTTAAATTAGGTTATGTCCATATTTCACCTAGTAATTTTTTTTCCATGAGAAAACTTCGCCTGAAGTGGGATATCAAAATCAAGAAAATTTCACTTTTCGGAATTTTTTTTCTGAAGGAAGGAGTGATATATACAGCTTGATATTTTTTATGTTAGTAGGTATATATCAGTAGCATTACCCAAAAAAATGTCAATGGTAACACTTGCATACTTTTATTTATATAAATTTTTGAAAATTGGCCTTTTTGGGCCTCTATATCTCCGATGGGGCTGGTGATAATTCTGAAATTTGCACAACTTACAGGGCTCTTGTATTGTACAGGGCTCTTGTATTAACCGAAATAAAAAATCATTTTGTATATTTGGGTAGCAAAAAAGTTATGCAAGCTCAAAAATGAAGGAATAAGCTACGTGATGAAGTCGTTTCTGCATGCTTTATGGCTGATCGACATGAGGGAAACAACAGGGAAAATATAATTTTTTTCTAAAATGGTCGAGCAACCAACTATTTTATTTTTGGACCATTTCGTATGGATTGACCCATATATATAGTCTCGAGCATTCTCAATTTATATGCTAAGACTGTGGTACTAGAATTTTCTTATCGTTAGAAGTTTATATATTGATGAATACTACTTGCTTCTTCAAAATTCTTTTAAATTTTTTATTTATATTTTTATGTTGACTGAAAAATTTTAAAAATTATATGTGTCATATTCTTTTATTCTAATGCGATTTCATTGTGATATTGTATTGTAACATATTTTTACAAATAAATAAAGATATTTTCTATACTAATGCAAAACAAAAATATGAATATTTATATTTATATAGCAGAACCACCTTATTTTTATTTTTATTTTTTTTGTTTAAATTGGGTCTGACCCCAACTCTTCCAGTGGTGTAATTTTATTTCACTCACTTTGTGGGTATTTTAAAATCACCAGTGAATTTGACCAATTGTTTAGAAACGGCTTCCATAAATATGAATAAAATGTTATCCCCCGGAGGATTTTTGATATAAAGAAGATTAATGTAATGAATGAAAACTTTCGTAGTTACGAGAATGCTCCTTAGAACACTGAGAAACAAGAATAAGAACGCGAAAATATCAAAAATAAACTATTTCAACTGCAACTTTTCCAAAATTGCCTAATTTTTAGATTACTTTTTAACCTTGAGATAATTTCTTATTTTTTAAGATCAGATAAGTTTTTTCCCTAGAGTAGGATATATTAGCCTAAAAATACTAATTCGGATTTGCTTTTACGTCTACTTAACCAAGCAATCAATACATTCTGGTTCTCGATCATCTAAATTAATTTCTTTAATTTAAATCTGGATTTCCTTTTTATAAACACACACACACACACACACACATATATATATATATATATATATATATATATATATATATATATATATATATATATATACACACACACACACACAAAAAACTTTAATGTCAAAGGAGCTTTCAGCCTTCAAAAGGCCATCATTGTGCCTATTGCGGAAGAAAAAGAGTTACATTAATAAAAATATTTTTACTACATTTCACAAAATCTTTTTATTAATGTAACTCTTTTTGTTCCGCAGTAGGAAAAGGTCTTTTGAAGGCTGAAAGCTGCTTTGACATTAAAGTTTTTTCAATTTACATGGAGATACAGTTTGTGTTACATATTATTATATTATAATAAGAGTACTAAAGTAAGTTATTAAGTGTCGATTTCTTTATTTCTACAACTGTGGAATGTTTTACAATATAAATACAAACACAGAAAGGTTGTCAAAAAGTTTCAAATTTTTAAATTTTATAATATATTCATGTTTTTTAAAGTTCTAGTCCCCTGAGTACAAAAGAGTGGTTTAGTTAAAAATGTCTGACCGACGCAATTTCCGATGTCAGTCATCTGTGCCGTAGTAATCTGCAGGCCCGTTTTAGACGTTCACTGCGCCCTGGGCACCCCGTCACGATGCGCCCCCCTTATTTGTATGCTTATACAGATATGGTATTGCTTAATATCATACAATATAATATTGCTATTATATCTTTTATGGTAAATATTGCACTTGAAAAAAAAAAAAAAATAAGCGTAATAATTAACGTTGGAGTAAGAAGATAATTTTTGAAATACTAATAAATTGTCTAAGTAATTAATCTATAATAATTATTTATAAATCTAATTAATTATTATTTTTTGGAGTACATTTCTTATTAAGTTTTTGGAACTCAATTTAATACAATATAATATCCAAACTAATTACTAAATAACAAAAATAAATAATGATAATACTTCATAATAAATACTAATGATAATATTAAAATAATCAGATAGAACAAATGTTGGATATTCGATGAACACCACGTGTGTGGATCTACCATTAAATACGATTGCCTTTTCTCTTGCTTTTGCTTTCGCAAAATCGTCGATTAAATTGAAATAGTTAATTTCTAGCGTTATGTCGCTTTGCGTGCATAATAACAGTAACTGTTCAGCTTTTCATTACGCATTGTTGACCTATTCACTGATTTTATTCTGTTAAGAGCCGAAAAGCTCCTCTCCACCGAGCAGTTGGATGGTAACTGGGAGGGTTAGGTATATGCTAGGGATATTGTATAAGGGATATTTGGTTTACTTTAAACATATTCCCGTTTATATCTATTACTCTTGCAAAGTTTAGCAGTGCGCCCCCCCCCCCCCCAACCTTTTGAGTTGCGCCCCTAAATCTCTTGTGCCCTTGGGCACGTGCCCATCGTGCCGCTATAGTTAAATCGGCCCTGGTCATGGTCATCTGTGCCGTAGTCGTACACTACCGGTGACGATGGAATGTGCCATAAATGTTGAGAAACGATTGCCCCGAGGTGAAATTGACAAATTAAATGTAACTCCGAATTTAATCTATCACCGTGTAAACGGTGTTGTTGTTTCCTACGATATTTTAAATGATAGACTATTTAAATTCAAATTTAACCATCTAGTTACTTTAACGGGAAAGTAATCTGAGAAAGTAGTGGGAATAATTAAAGGAAGAAGGTTTTGATTCTCCACTGGGAAAGATTATTTTTATTATACATTTTAAATTAAATATTCAATAATAATTAAATGTAACCAAAAAACCTAGTTACTAATCATCAAATAGAAAACACTGGACGCAAAGTGATTATGTCAGGAAAAAATGACGAGTTTTGTCAGACAGCATTTTTTGTCTGCATTTAGAAACACTTATTTTATGTATAAGTAATTCACAGTATTCGTGTATCCAATAAAATTGTTTATTTATGTAATTATAAAAGTATGCTTTATTTACTTATTTAATTAATTCTAAAGTGAAAAGCGATACATAGTGTTTCTAGTATTGGTGGGGCAAAGAAATTGCCCTAAAAACTAATCTTTCAGGATAGGAGAGACCTTTTAAATGAATTATCCGCACGGAGTCAAGCTCAGATTGGAATGGAGTCTACATTCGGTTCAACCCAATCTATTCCATTTTAACTCAATTTTTATCAGTAGTTTTGTGGGAAAAAGAGGTTCGAGGAAAATTGTGATAAGAAATGGACTGATTAATGGGCGGCAACTTTGAACAAAACCCGAACACACACTAACACTTGGAGTGAAGTGATACGGGTAGGGAAGCTATCAAGGCTAAGGGTCGACAGGTCTCCGTTTTTACTACTCTCGGGTTGCTAAAAGGCTTATTGAATGTGAACTTGCAAATGAAGTTAATGGACGCAATCAAGTAAATTTTGTTTATACCAATAAAATTTACCCCAATAAAATAATTAAACACTATTTTATTTAAATAAAAAATACACTGCCATTTTAGCTGGCATATAGCTTCCTCGCGTCCTATCGCGCGTATACAAAATATTTGTCTCATTGAATAGATGAAGTTTGATTATTTTCCCAATCTAAAATTCCAATTTTAAATTTGAAGTTCACATTTACACGAGCGTTGCGCGCGAACGCTTGGACGGATAACGTTGTCCAACTAACTCGTCCTGGGCATTGGTAAAATTAACATGTCTCCCGAATTTTATCAATATCGGTCTATTTTTACTCAAGTTATCGTCACACGTTTCAGGGGACGCGGACACACAGACTGACAGACAGACAAGAGACCAAATATTTTCTCTGATGTCTGAACGGATATATATTTTCTCGGATTTCTGTCTTGGAATTTTTAAAATCGAAGACACATAAGTTTTTCGTCCCCAAAAGTGAACACAATGCTTCCGTTACCTTCGGTAAGCTCGGAAGCAATAAATAGCTTTAAATTGCAGATATAGCATAATAAAGGTTGTTCAGACGAGAATAAAGTGGTCGGCCAATTAGTGTAGCTATCGCGTACTTTATTGATGATTTTGTTTATATTATCATCTATTTAAAAGTGCTGATTTTAAAGAAATATAGATAGTTAGTCGAAAATAGTGGACAGATAGTCATTTATTAATTTAAAATGTCAGCGCGGATTTAATATTGAATGAAAATAAATGTAACGTCACTGAAAATCGAAATAACCACACTTTCAATGACCAGTGGGATCACATTATTATTTAGTCATGTGTCCAGTCGTTAAATAATAAGACAAAAGGAAGTTATGTTCCACACTAATTATAAAATAATTTTAGTTGTTTTATTTCTATTATTTTTAGAATATTTACAAATTATTTTGTTGTTATTTATGAACAAATATCAATATAACGTTAATTAATTAAATAAATTAAATGTTGTAATTATGTTACTCATTTCTAGCAATATTCTGTTTATTGTTGTTTCTCAACACCTGAGAAACAAATTTAATATAAATAACGTTTCATTTAATAATTAGAGAATGAAGCGAGTTGTTGAGATGAGATATGTGTTAATTGGAGTGAGAGGGAGAAGAGAACGTTGTAACTCTGTGAGATTGTTCCTGGAGTCAGGAAATACAAGTCGGGAGTAATTTTAAACTGTCGCCTCAATTTTGTCACGCAGAATAATACACTGCCTTCTGATAATAAATGTAATTTTACGGAGGAGTGATGAAATTTTGACCTGAGTGCTTGTTGGTATGATTAAGATGACACCTGGCTGTGATGAAATAAAGCTACCTGGTACTTCTTTAATTTCATTAATGGAAGTAGGTGATTTAGTTTATTCCGTTCCATTGTAGCACCTAGCATTTCGTTATAATTGAAATAATAATTGTCAATATGAAGAACAGCATTTGATCTTTGTCACCATTATTTTAGGCACAACTCTTAAAATCTATAGAAAAAAACTAACAAAACTCTCTTATATATGTATATAATGATAATAAATTTATATCTCACAGTATCATATTAATTTTTAAACACATTTATTAAAGTGTTCAACAGATAGTTGTTTACATATTAATTTGGGGCAGAAGCAATTATATTATTAGGGAGATGATTATCAATCTCAAACTCTGATGACTGATGATCAATTAATATCAATTATATACTCATCTATACTCCTACTTACTCTCTGATAAGCAGATAACCAGTGCCCAATCAAATAACAATAAGTCTGGGCACACATTTCTTTTTTAATTATTGAATATACTTTAGGGGGGTGGGACATAAAGGCCCCTGCCTTTATCAAACTGCCCCACAAAACTGCGCTTCAATGTGTGTGTCCATTTCTTTACGTGCTGCCTTGCTCTGCATGCACTTAGCTACTCAGCTCATTAACTTAGCTAATGGTTCAAATATCTCAATTAGAGATATTAGGATCCACCCTAATAATCACGTACCACTATCGACTAGTGGGATCAAGATATTTTTACAAATGTCCGTATGATAATTAAAATTAATACTGTTAGTACTCAGTTTGACAAACAAAGAAAATTTTCTCATGCATGTAGTGTTACTGAATTTAAACGCCATAATATTTAATTTATTATTAAACAAGATGGAAAAGTGTTGAACTGGTAATGGTTTACATTTAATTATTGATCTTCAGAGACATCAAATTTTCATTTATGTCTCGGAAACCGATTTTTATAAAAAAAAAAAAAGATTCTTGCATACTTATTTTTTTTATATAAGATTCGTCTGAAATGGACAACGTTTAATTATATTTTTTAATTCAAAATGGTTGAAACTGTTTTAGAGATTTTTTCTTCTCACGTTTTTGTGGGATCTGCCCCCATATTAAGAGCTAAAATTAAAATTATCAATTTCGTCTCAGGAGATTATTTTTTTGGAATATGTGCCTAAATTCATCTAAATCGGTGCTGTAGTTTAGGTTCCACACGTCTGCATGACAGACTTCGTATTACTTTCTTTTTAACTATTTTTTTGAACTCAGAAGACCTTAAAACGTAAGGTCTATATATAACGTTATGCGTAATATCAATATATAACGCATTTGTGGAACTAAAAATTGGTGAATTAACTTTAATATAATTAATAGACATTGTCTAATTTTTTCTTCTGGATCCATTGGCAGTTCAGGTAGCCAGAATAATGTATAGGGTGCATATCATATGCAATTTTGATATATAATTAATTAAGAGTTTATAATTATTACTGATTAACAATATGACTATTAATAATAATGCTTTTTTTATGGCTAATACCATTTTAGGGAGATTTTTAAAGAGGTAGCCGATTGTGTTAAGGATAGTCCGCTGTAACAGAAAGTTGATTACATTATTACCAAAGAGTAGGTAGGATAAAATTAATTAAATGACATGTAAGAAAACTGTAATGATTTAAGAAATGTGCAATGATGAATGAAAAGTGAATTAATCTATTTAATGATGTGTGATTTATTAATTATCTTGGTAGAAAAAAAGAATTAAAAATAAATTAAATTTAATTAAAATATGACGAAGGATTCATCACAAACTACCTCAAATATTAGGATTTTGTCGCAATTATTGTAAATTAATTATATTGGAGTCATTTTATAAATTAAATTTAAAAATATATAGCTTGAACAAAGTTAACACTAAACATAAGTAAAGCTTATGCAATAGTCAAGCGTAGTATAAAAACTAATATAATCACACCGATCATTTTGTGACTAAATATACTAAAGAAGTCTTTTATAAAGGTTTTAGATGTAAATCAAGTGAATAGCGTCATTTTACATCTTTATAGTGCACAGTTAATATAAGCCACGACACGTTTCCGGCAATATAAACCGGGTTATAAAATGGCAATATAGCTCAGTTCTTAAGTTTTCTTAAAGTAACGACACTCCCTTTTATTCATTCCAAGGGTATATATATATATATATTTTTTTTTTTGGGGGGGGGGGGGGGGGGCTTGAATAAAATATAATTTTATTTTTATGTCTGTACCAGATTATAATTTCAGATTTTTTTAAAACATAAAATCGACATCTTTATTTAAGCCTAACTTACGGAAGGTAGCATAAGTATTGTGGTAATGGCGAAAAACGATTATTTGAATGAAGTGGGTATATTAATGCATTCTTCAAATATTTTAATATTAAATTAAATATTTTTTCCTACAGTTGACCGATAAAGTGGTTGTTATCGCACTCAAAATAGTACGCAAAACAGCAGATTCCTGCACTTACTTTACCGCACTCATTTTACTTTACCACACTCATTTTACTTTACCGCACTTCAGTGTTTCAACTTAAGAACATAAAGAACTTAAATCTAAACAAAGATTAAATAATCCAAATTATAATAATAATAATAATAAAGACAACTAATGATTATTTCTTAACTAAATAAATGATTTAAACACTATATTTCAAATATAAAAATGTTAAAATATAAAGAAGTAAAGATAGATAATCTAAAAAGAATCAAAAATGAGGAGTAAGTGTTATGATGAAAAAATAATAACAGAGCTTGGACAGGTTTGCTTTAGGCAAAAAAAGGCAACACTGGCTATAAACAGAACAGCTGGTTTAGTTGATATTGTAGAACTTTTTATTTATTTTAGAAACAGTTAAGTCTGAAAATGGATAGTTGTAGCGAAAGTGATTTTGAATTAAGTAATACTCCAGAATAGTTGGCTACAATAGCGAAAAATCTAACACTGAATGTACTTCCGGACAAGTCCAAACAAAAATACGAACGCAGATACGAAAGTTTTAGTAGAGAGAGAGAGAGAGAGAGAGAGAGAGAGAGAGAGAGAGAGAGAGAGAGAGAGAGAGAGAGAGAGAGAGAGAGAGAGAGAGAGAGAGAGAGAGAGAGAGAGAGAGAGAGAGAGAGAGTAACTTTAGACGTCTAACGGAGTCGACGTTTTTTCTTCCGCAATAAGCACTGATAATCGTGATAATGGTCTTTTGAAGGCTGAAAGCTGCTTTGTCATTAAAGAATTTTCAATTTACGTGGAGAGAAAGTTTGTGTTATTCCAATTAAGTTTACATTGATTAATCCAATGATCCCGAATGATGCTTAGAAGGCCTTATATTTTTGTATCAATTGTTTTTATTGTAATTTAAAATTTCATCGACCATAATGCGTTTATAACACCAGGGAACATTTCTAGGCTCGTGTCTGTTCGACAAAATTTTTGAATATACTCAAATTTTGAAAACTACTTATCCGATATAAACAACATTTGCTTATTATGTGAAAAATAGCTCACAAATGGTGCCTTATTCATCTTTTTCTTGCAAATATCCCTTATTAAATGAAGGCGAATACTTATATGTGTGGGATTGAAACTTAAAAAAGGGTGTTATTAGATGATAATTTTTGCTACATTTTAAAAAAGAATATGGAAATTTAAAAGAAAGTTCTGGTTCATAGCGGAAATATTTTCATGATAAACTTGCTTTAAAACAAGCACGTTTCCTCAACCAATACCAACATTGATGCCACTTTGTGTGGACGGGAAGGTAAACAAATTAAAAATAGTCTATAATAATTTTTCTTCTTACTTTCACAGGTTTGTTTGATCCAAAACATTTGTTTCACGTCGATCAAAATATTTTGACAGAATTTCCACTTTCCTTTTTAAGTTCTTTAGTAAAATAAACTTGGCAGATTCTCTTTCCAACTCTCCCTTAGACAGAAAAGTGTTTGTTCTGCTTGAGTAAGTTTAACCAATCGATTCCTTACCAATATGTTTCTTGCTGAAATAAAAATATGTATTCATATTTTCGCCTCCTGTAGAAGACTCGGAACAGGTGTTTTTATGTCGAGTAAAAAACACGAGTTCCGAATAAAAATTCGATAAAAAATAAATTAAATAAGCTTACAATTTTTATCAATAGGCTACTTTTTATTTACTTTATGAAATTGGAAAGCTTCGAAATTGTAATAGTAATAAGTTATAAATTTCTTTAAACCATATTGAAATTTTATAATATATATACACTCACACACACACTTTTATACTGCATGAATATGTGATGTGTAGGTGTAGTTTTTAGATTCAGTTACTTCTTACTGGTGCAACAGATCTTCCATTTATTAAGTTGTGTAGGGGAGACCGGGGACGATTGAAATATTTTTTTAAAAATCGCTTCCTGCAAAAAAATTTTAACCTCAATGTATTTGACAGTGGGCCTTAATTGAACTTTAGTTATTAGACTAGAAATTGATGAGGTTATAGTAAGATTATCTGCATTACAAAAATATTTATAGCCATTTAAAAATTCCGGAAAAATGTTTCAACCAACCCCGTACCAGGGGCAATAATAGGTGTATAAGATATACTCGTATACGAAACAATAATAAATATTCTAAATGTAATTTGTATCATATATTTTGTAGATCAAGGTTAATTAACATTAAAACTAATCAAATTTGACGAAAGTAAAAAAAAAAAGATTTAATTTAAATTATTTAAATGAAGCGTTAAAGTGTATTTGAAAATTTCACACTTTATAGCCAGCTGGCAACTTAATTGTAAACATTGTTACAACCGTGCCCAGAACATGTTCTAAAAAAGTTGTCGTCATAACCTCCGAAATAAACAATTAAGATAAAAAATGAATTACACCTGTTGAACTTCCATAACCAAAGTTCTTACGTTAAAAACTATCATAACCACAACTATTTTAGTTTTGGATAAAAAAGCAAAAGAGTAGCAATAAAAATACTTACTTTTGGACGCGAAAACACAATACCCCCTCTCAGAAACTTATGATAAACTCGAAACGACACCAAACACAAAAGTTCAGATTCCGCCACGGAAGCCGCTTTCCTTTTCCTTGGTTGTTCCCAAATATCGCTAATTTTTCTACCCATTAATTGGGTTTTTTCAACCGTACCCTGTTTCAACCGTCCCCGGTCTCCCCTACTTCAAAGAAGTGGCTATGTATCGAATCAAAATTACCGTAATTTTTTAAACGATGATATTTCCTTAATTTAATCTTACAATTTTCATCAATTGGCCAATTTTTAATTTACCTTATAAAATTGGAATGCTTCGAAGTTTGATTAGTTTTAACATATATTTATTAAGGTTAATTAATAGTAATAAACGATCAATTAAATATTCTAAATAAATTTTAATATTTTTTTTTCTCGGATATTTAGTTTAAAATTAACATATTTGAAGAGTATATTATTATACCCACTTCATTAGTATCTCCAAGCTACCCTTATGTAGAACGACGAACAAGTAAATATTTGAAGAAACACAAATTAATACTACTATATAGGGTCATAACACTGTTTGAATACTTGTTCAGTTTAATCATTAAATATTTATTTATCAGTAATGAAATTGACATTAGTGCAGCAAAACGTACTTATATAAAATTGAGTAAATGTGTGTGTTACGCACTTACAGTAAAAGTAACTTGTAGTATATACACATTTTGCTCAGAGTTGTAATTATGACTTTACTCAAAATGAAGGCATACCATATTTCATTGATGTGTACATATTGAAGTAAACTTGGTATAAAGCAACTTTTACAATTTGTAATATATATATATATATATATATATATATATATATATATATATATATATATATATATATATATATATATATATATATATATATGTATGTATTTATATATGTATATGTATAATATTATTATGTATAATAGTAGCGTTTAATACGAATTTAACCATGAATCAGGGTCTGAGTACCAAATGCCAAACCCTCAAGATTAAAACTTGATGGCTTAGCATGTAACTATGCCCAGTCGATTTCTTGTTTTAATTTAATATAGAAAAAGACTGTCATTAATTACTATAGATGACCTGTTAAAAGAAATTGACAAGAAGTCGTTAGATTTTTAGTAGTATATTTAAATTTATAAAAAATAATTCGTAAATAAATTTTGGATATTTTAACTAAAAGCAATAGATTCATAACATTATGATATAAAATTCTTTAAAAAACAATGTATTATAAAATTAAACGCTTATAATGTAATATTGACAGTAGTATTATTTCGCCAAATAGATTATTCGCTATTGTAAATTACTCAATTGAATATGGATAGACACAGTCTATTCGCGTAAAATAATACTTTTTTATTTACAAAAGCTGCTTGCCACGAGCAGTCCGTACACCCAATTAAAACAATAAATAAATAAATAAAATAAAAGCTGCTTTCTACCTTATTAAGGCCATCATCGGTGCCTATTAACATTAAACATATCGATAGAATTATTAATTGCATAAAAGCTTACAACAAGAGTGAAGAAACTAAAATTATACAACTATAAACAAAATGAAGCAAAAACCAAAACAATAAAAGTTTAAACAATTAAACATAGACTGTTTCTTTTAATAAATTAAAATGACCTCCATCATCGCTCTAATTCCACAATTATATGATTTAATTATTAATTGATATTAAACATCTCCATTGATTAACATTTCAAATTTATTAATATTAATATCAAAGGATTTATTATAATTTGAATAGATCAAACATTGACATTTTAATCTTTAAAGACAGAGTGAATGATTTGAAAGGATATTGCATGGAAAATTGACGTATAGAATATGTCTGTATGCAAAGGGCGTGACCCCCATAAGTCCTGTCGCTACGCAGATATATCAATTTCCCTTTTATGGCAACAACTTCAGTGTGCCTCTATTTTTCTTCCTTAATAACATTATCACTGTAGCTGGTAAAAACAACAATATATCATGTCGAAAACAGCTTTTTTTCTTGGAATGAAGTATATACTCAGAATAAATAAAGTAATATGATAAGGAGATACAAAACAAAACAAATATTGTTCATATAACCCCTTGTAATACTCACATGTGTAGAAGTATAGTAGATATAGATGTTATACATATAATCTCACTGAATAATCTTGATTCAATGTTAGCCTGGAAATGTTGTGTAAAAAGACTATGTACATGATACTTTTGTAAATAACTTGACCAGCAGCCCTACTATAGTTTTGTGACTTAATGTGAAGTTAACATTATGAGATACTTTATAATAATTTTCTGAATTTGATTACCTCTACATTATTTATAAAATAATTTATTTTTATATTTTTGTTACAGGTATGGCAAAATAACTCAAGTCTTTCATTTATAAGGTAACATTTACACAACTTAAATTTTAATCAGGAAATTAATTTTAAAAGTACCTATCATTTATATATAATCGAGTAGTGTCCCGACGGCGACGACGACGCACCTGGAAATTATTTGTTATTGCTAAGCTACGACAACCACATTTATTCCAATTAAAATAAATGTTTGTTTTGATTTGTTGGTCTTCAAATAGATAACTTATCTAAATAGATTTAAATTAATTTACTTAATTTTACTTTTTTTCTAAATATAAAATTAAGCCCGTTGCCACGGTCTTAGCGACTAGTTTATAATATTCTGACCCGGAATTTTTAAAAAAAGTATACTTATTGCTTTCCATTTAAGATCGAGTAGTCTACGAGGTTCTACTCCTAACCTTTGGATGCTTACCACTTGCAACTACCGGGTGTAGTAAATTTGATAACAAATTTGATCATTTAAATTGATCAATTAAAACATCATTTTCAAAGAATGTGATCTATGATTTAATATCTTCTAAGATTATATGATCATCATAGACATAATTAATTGATTGCTTCATTATATAAACTGAATTTCATATCGCTGGGTCCTGCAGTTTAAATAAAAGAAAAGTAAATGTTAGTAAAAATAAAAGTAAAATTTAGTTAATAAGTAGTATTTAAATATTTTAAAAAATTAAAAATATACAGTCTCTCCATGATAATATTTTAACTTTATAAATAGGGATTATCAAAGTCCCTTAACAAATAATACATAGAAAAAAATACTCTTTGTATTACCTATAAAAAATAAATAATATTATTAACTAAAACTACCTAAGCAGATTAAAGACATACATGTTATAAATTGTTTTTGTTTTTTTATTAAAACCATATATGTATTAAATAAATATAAAATACTTAGCGCCCTTGTTTATGAATTATTTAAAATAATTCTTAAAGGAATATTTTTTTAATATTATTTATAAGAGGCTCTGCTCCTTACTTGCTTCGGTCGTCAACTCCTGAAACGCGGCCGCCAGAATTATTGAATTCACGGAATTCTTTGCTTTGGGTACCTACTATGCACAACTACCCATCTAGGAATCCTAGAAACTTGAAATTTTTATATGTATGTAGACTTTAATGTATAAAAAAAAGGAACAATTTAAAAATTCTGGTATTTTACTCCTCTCAAAGCTATAAAACCGCTCAATTCGAAATATTGAACAAAATACCCGTGGTGGTTTTAAAAACGCGACACAGTATTTTTAAGGAGGTGCGATAACCTTATGTGGAATAAAACACCTGCAATAATAAGGGAGCGTTCGCAATAGTGGTTTACCACCCACCTCTGTTCATTACATTTAATTCAGAGAAGCAGTCTCTATTTCTCTTTCTTCGTGGGATTTTTTTTTCTAATGCTGTTTAATATGTTATTATAAAGCTTTAAAATGTAATTTGTAAGTGAAAAGGCATTTGTTTTCTCAATATCACTGATATGAACTTCACTTGCTTGCCTATTCTACGAGTGTTATAACATCCAATAATATCTATTCACAAAATCTATCCATTTTATCCATGCACGAGGAAGTAGTGATAGACCGACTGGGCAGTGGTTTTGCCTGTGGGGTGGCTAAAGGTGGAGTGTCAATGCACTATTGCCGCGCTACTAAAGCGGCACTAGTGAGGCGGCTCAGAGCCGTTTGACTTAACGGCCTACTGTACTGCTTAGGCTCGTTTCACACTTATCCGATTGTCGTTTTAACGACGCCGGGTACACGACGAAAGGGTTAAAAAGTAAATGAGACGGATAGCCGCGCTGGGAGCCCGACACTCCCAGCGTTGTAGCCGGCAGTCGTGTCGTTTGACTAAAGCCGGCCCGGCCTAGTAGGGTATTTAGATATATGGAGCGCTTAACATCTACCCGGTCCGTGTCGTCTAGTGTCTAGTCAGTTTGCCTTTTTCCTTTAGCCAGTGTATATCATTTGTTTTTTTGCCTGTTTATGTAATTTGTTTTTTGCCTGTTTATATCAATAGTTTAGTAAATTCTTGTTAACATGGAAACAGTTGATATAGAGTACCTTATTTCTTTAATCAAAGATTGGCCAGTTTTGTGGGACAAAACTGTCGAAATTTATAAAGATAGGATTCAAATTTTCAACACTCATACGAAAATAGTTAAAAAATGTATATTCATATTTTCTTAACTCCTCAAAAAGAACATTGAATGCCCCCAATTCGTCTCTTTTTAAAATCATTGGATGAATCCATTGCATCCTCTTTTTTCTTCTTTTATTTATACGTCTATAAAAGAGAAAAGCCAGGCAATGATCCCGCTCCATGTTCAAAGTACGACTTGCCCCGAATCTGTCCAACATGCACGGCCTAACGTCGGGTATACGTGAAAGAAACTAGGTTTGTGTCGTGGCCGGTTAAAATGTCGTTTAAACGACAATCGGGTAAGTGTGAAACGAGCCTTAGCCGTAACAGTCGTCGCGTCCGGAAGTCTTTATGTAATTTTCCTGATAAAAAAAGTGGGTAATGCAAAATTAATCATGTTAGTACGGGAGCACACATAATATTTATATATTTTCTGGTATCTTGTAATATGTTAATGTAATATTTAAGGACCAAAATATTGTTATTCATTTAATTTTCTGTTTAATAACATAATAAAAGGATAAATTTCAATCTTCCCGACCCAACTTTCTGAGGTATTATAAACAAGAAGTAAATCAAATCCAGGCGTTCAGTTAAACCTATAAAATACCTTTATGGGTACATAAAAAATACCATTACTGATGGTGTTGGCACTCTTAAACAGCCGGAACGACAATGCCCATAGATCACTTTTTCCAAAGAGTTGATATTGCTTGTAGATTATGCTCTCCTCCGGTTCTAAGAGGAAACCTAATGTTTTACGGTGTTGCATTCTCAGCTTAATTCTATCTTGTTATTGAATACATTTGTAAAAATGGGACATTTTAATAGAAAACAAGTTTTTATTTTTGTGTTTGTATAAAGTTGTAAAAGAAAGGTGGTAGGAAAGATTGATGTTGCTTGGGTTTTCTTCCATGGTTCGTATAACCCAGAACTCTCTTGAGAAAGTAAGAGAAAAAGGTATATTGTAAGTTTGACTTCATGTTAAATTTATAACTCTCTATTCTAGAAGTGTGTACAAAAAAAGGCGCACAATAAGTTTGTTCCTGAGGATATCCACTGCATCTAAATGTTTCATTGTTTTATTTTCTCTCTTCTTTCAAGCCATTTCCACTCTACTTTAACTCGATTATTCATCACTAAAAGAAAATATTATATTTAATTTAATTTAATATTTTATCAATTACTTTACTTTTTTGTCTTTAGAAATAAAAAATGTCATTTACTAGGTGATATTTACTCCTGTCCTTACATTTTGGTTGAAACTAATAATAACATCAGTGTATCATGTGTTTTTCAGACACCATCAAGATGAATTGCTAGGTACTTTTAAATTTATTCTTATAAAAAAAATTGTCTCATTTATCTCTTCCAAGCTTACCGAATTTAATAGGAGGATTGTGACCATTCTTAAGAATTTGCTTTTATCTCTAAATTCAAAATTGTCTTAACAAAATTAGAATATAAAATTTGCTTCCATCATTTTGATCATTGTGAAAGAACAAATTTTTTTGCAGAATTAGCGTAAGAATTATGATCATTTTAAAGAACTACGTTTTTTTACGTCTCCGATGTCAAAAATTCATTTTAGACACCAGGGAATATTTTTGGTCTCGAGTCTATCTGTCAATCAATATTTTTGCGAACGACCATATTTTAAATAGTCTGCCAATTAGTGCAGCACATAGCGTCCTCTCATCGTATCACTTTTTTTTATTGATGTTTTCCACCTAATATTGTCTAATTTATTTGTTTTCCCTTTTTGTTTCCGAGCTTGTATGTGATCGTTCCGAAGAACGAAACATTTCTGTCTCCAAATTCATAAATTCCAAGACAGAAATCCATTTCACACATTAGGGAACATTTTTGGTCCGTCATCGATGTGTCGGTCTGTCCGTCGTTCAACAATTTTCCGAACCAACATACCTTAAAAACACATGTCCAATTTAATGAAATTTGGATGATAGCTTATAACTAGCCCATTAAATTTCAACCATATTCGCCTATTATATTAGTTTCTCATTCTCATGCGCATAAACATACATTTATTTACACCTATGTCTTTAAAAGTACTCATCTGAATTTAAGAAATTTAGTTGGTATGTCAAGCATACTTCGGAACGATCACATATATTCCGTTACCTTCGGTAAGCTGACAACCTAAAAAAAAAATAGAATAAAAGAAAGACCAGTCATGCACCATGATTTAATGAGCGAATTTTCAAAGAAATCTTTGTATTATTGACTTATAACAATAAAGGAAAATTTTGGTTTAGAATTTGGATAGGTGAACAAAATTTGGTGCACAAGGGTACGGGTAAAAAAGTCAAAATAGTATATACCCTTCAAGATCCATGTCGTTAAACAGCTCTTTAAGAGTACAGTAATTGTTGTTATGCACACTTTTGTCATATTTTCATATGAGAGGAGGGTAAAATGGGAAAAACACGTTTTTATGATATTTTTGGCCCTAAATTTTCAAAATTTGAACCCCTAAATGGTCTCCAAAAACGTTTGCCAACGAACTCATCCATTATTTTGATATTATTGACATTTCCAAATTGGTTTGGATTTTTTAAGTGCATCCTAGGGTGAGATATCGTCTGGAGTGACACATACATTTATGCTTACATAAAAAAAAGTGTTAAATTTCAGGAATCGATTAAGAATGGTCTAAAACAGATTTCCATGAAGAAAAGTTTCAAAAACTCGCATTACAAAAATTATGGAACCATTGCAATAGCTTAATTTTCTTTGGAAATTTGCTAAAAATAAATATATTATTATGAAAAAGTGAATATTTGTAAAAGTTTATTTTACAATTAATATTTTAACATTGGAGTATGCGTATGAATAAGACTAAAAGAGAACATGCTTTATACATCGTTGAAAGATACTTGCAAAATAGCCATTGTTGGTTTCTACACAATGTGCCATATACCTCTCTACGTTTTGGAGAGATAACACAGCAGAGTATTCTACTACTGACAAGGTCGTATCCTAAGTCATTGTTATCAGGAAAAAAGGGTTTTTTTTATTATGTAGGCTTCAGGTGGAAATCAATACCGGCCAATGATATAATACCGAAGTAGGGATTGCTACTTGTGATATCATTCCCCTGTTCAAAGACCACTTAGACTTCAACCGCTTTCAAACACTCAACTTTTTTTTAACCATCACTTTAAAAGTTTTTCATTTTCTCGTCTATTTCAAATGCGAGGGTTTCTTTCTGTTCGCTTGTATATCAAAATTTCTTCTCTTCGATATCTCTCTTCGAACAAGTTTGAAGTTGGTCGAGAAAAGTTATTTGATATTTTTCTTTAGTTTAGAAGTTTATTGAGGGGAGGAACGTCTTGTGATAAGGCAGACATTGGGCATGAGGGGTTACAATCACTAAACATAATATACATAGATATACGATATACCTGGTCCTTATAAAAAGTTTTCATTAACTCAAAAGTTTATTGATATATTTTTTTCTTTCTTCGAAACTCTGATTCAATCTCGTTCCCAAACTAACATACAACTTTAAGTCCACTATGGGAAAAAAAAGTAGACAATTTTTCTCTCTATTAAAGTTTTTAGTTGTGTTTAGACCACTACATGTAGCAAGTTAAATTCTCAATATTTTTTTTTTAAATTGATATTCTCCACACTCAAATATATTAGTCCAGTCACCAGCCGTTTTCGCTCTTAATTTTGGGAATCATCATAGATTTTCTTGAAAATTTGGATTTAGGTAGTATTTATAACCTTCTTCAAAATCTACCCTGTGCCGAAGCGGGCTTTTACCCTAGGAGTGAAAGCCATTCTAGGGGTTGAATCACATTATAACTAAAATAAACTAGGAGATCGATAGATTAACCAATTCTAAGCAACTTTTGTTCTATAAAGTTTTTTTTTAAAGTTGATACTTTCCGAGTTATTAAGGATTGGAACTGTGCATTTTTCATTGAAAAAAACGCATATATTTTAACAGTTTTTCACGAATAACTTAAAAAGTTTTCATTTCATCGAAAAAAAATTACAGAACAAAAATGTAGCTAATAAAAAAAACATTGAGATTCGTTTTTTTAAAGACTTCTGTGAACCCAATACAATCTGAGTTATTGCTCGTTGAAGGACGGTTATCTTTCGAGAAACCCGAAATTGAAAACCTTCAACCTTAAATAACTTGAAAATGGTTGTTTTTGGGGAAAACGCAAGAGACCTTTTACAAAGTACACAAAAAACCCTTTCAAATGAGCTCTAATAACATTTTTTTTGCATAAGAATTGACTGACTTATAACAAAAATAAAGTGAGTTCTTTTGTTTTGTTTTAAAAAAAATTAACAATTTCACCCTCGCCATTACCACCCTAATTAAAATTAATCGTAACCCACTTGCAATTAACTTCATTTAGGTGTTATTGATATGATCCAAGTGATTTAACCGGTTTGGAATGCATATATACTAGAAAAAATAGTTTATTAAATTGAAAATTGCATTTTTGTAATTTTGAAAAAAACATTTTTCTTGAATATACCAAAAACTATTCATGATATGAAAAAATGTTTCAAATGTTAATTGTAGGGTTTTATTTATTGACATTTTTTTTTTTTTTTTTTTTCTATCTTTGTATAATAAAATTTGAATGAGATATGATGGTTCAAAGTTTGCATTCTAGCACTATTTGTAGCTGATACAAGAGCTCTTTCAACTCAATCCTTTTCGAAAAAAGGGAATGAAAAAAGTTTTAACCGACAAGGCGTTAAAGTGCTTGAAATTCCCTACAAAGTGTTTTTTTATAAAAAAGTTAATAGCCTTACAAATAAGGGAATTATCGTCGAAAAACCAACTGTACTTTTTTTAAAAAAAAATTTCGGAGTACGAATTTTGGAGCATAGGGACATAGACAGAAAAATGTGGCATATAATGGAGCAACAGCTTGCACATGGTGAAAGCATTTTAACAGTATTTTCTCATCTACGTGTGTTTAGATATACACAGGGTGGTCCAAAATCCCCCTCCCCTCTTAACTTTTGAACAATTTTAGATAAATTAATGAATCTTGGGGGATTCGTACCATGTAAAGGGAAGTTTGTTTTCATGCAATCGAATGTCAAGAGATCTACAAATAATTCATATAAACTTACATGCTAGAATCTACTTTTTTGACCAATTACATGCTAGAATCTACGATTTTGTTAATTTTTTGCAATAAGGGGTAGTTTTCACCCCTAAAAAATTAAAAACCCTTTATAAAATCTTTGTGTCCAAAGGGGTAATAAAACTCTTTTATAATTTGTTAGGTAATATTTCGTTCCTCCATTTGGAACATTTTCTAACCTGAAAATTTTATTTATCAACAATTATCTTTTTAATACATTATTAAATACATATAAAAATAGTTTAATAATAAGTGTGGATAGTATGTAAATTAATTAATCAGTAAAAATAAAAAATATAAAAATTTTAAATATGTTAATGGTGACTATGAAATTCAAGTAAAAATAAAAATAAATAAAAATTAAAAATAAATATTAAAAGTATTTACCTTGTTGTCTAAGGAGTTAAAAATCATTAGAGAGTTAAATCGTCAATTTTACATAAAATTAAAAAAATTAACAGAGGTGAGTGAGTCATGAGGAGTTGTCTATTCGACGCCTGATCAATGACTAACTCTAATTCTATTTAATGAGATAAAATTATCAATGTTTCTGATAACAATAAGCCTTATCATCACCATCGTTACTTTACATATATATTAAAAAGAAAACAAACAACATATATAATTATTTAACTAACATCTTTACTTACACATAACAATTATCTGTATAGTATTTAATTTTATTCATTTATTTATTTATTTTGTAAAACCAATACAATTTCTATTGATTAGGACACAACAACACAATAACAAACATTTAATTCTAGCAACTATTAAAAAAAAACAAAAAAAAAAACATAACTAGTTTGAGATTTATAACAATGGTATTTTATAAATAAGTATAATATATACAATAATACAGTGGACTATTGCTTACTATGTTTTTTAAAAAAAAATTTGTAATAAATTAAAAAATTAATTTCATCTTTATGGTTCACAAAAATTTTATAGTTATAACAACTTCACTGTCATTTAAATAATTAGTTACAATTTCAACTAAGCAATTTAATTTGTATACAGAAATTCAATTTATTTTCATTTATATGTTTAGAAATTTTTTATTTTTACTATTTAAGTTAAAAATACCCGCATAAAATTTATTTAAATCTTTTGTGTCTGTTTTAAAGTTCATATTTAGTGGGCAGTTCGAAATATATGCTGACTCCAAAAGCTTTCTTTTAAAATTGTTTGTTTCTTTGTCTATAATTTTAGCTTGACTAAAATCTACCATGTGATTATTTTCAAGGCAATGAGAAACCAACGCTGTCTTATTATTTTTGTTCTTAACATCTCCTTCATGTTGTTTCATTCGATTTAAGAAAGTTTGCCGTGATTCGCCAATGTACTTTTTATCACATTCTTTGCAAAGAATTATGTATACAAATCCCATTTCTTCTTCCTTTGGCACTTTATCTTTTATTTTGGTAAAAATACTATTTTTTATTTTATTAATTGGCTTCATCCCAAATTTTATATCCTTACAATCAAATTTGTTAAAAGTATTCGCTACTTTTTCGGTAAGCCCTTTTATGTATGATAAAGATTTAAATTTTATTGTGCCGTTATTTTCTGAATGATTAGAAACCCCATTTTGGGAATGTAAAGCTTTATACCACAATTCTTTAATTAGTTTTATCGGGTACAAATTCTTTTTTAGTTTTTCAAAAATGAATCTTTTAGTGTCAGAAATGTGTATTGAGTCTGTAAGTCTTATAGATTTATGAATCATATTAAAAGCAGCATTTTTCTTTTGAGTGAAAGGGTGAGATGAACAAAAATTCAAAAAATGTTTCCGCTTTATTTCTTTTTCGTACCATTTAGTTGTTAAATTTCCTGTTGTTTTATCTTTAATAACTGTAATGTCTAGGTAGTTAATACTGTTTCCTGTTTCAACTTCTTTAGTGAAAATGATATTTTTATTTTGTGAGTTAAGTTCATTTAACAGAATTTCACACTGTGATTTTTTAATAACCAAGAACAAGTCATCTACGTATTTACAAATGAATTTAGGTTTAAAATTGATCTTATTTATTACGTTATCTATAATAGAGTTTACGTAAATTCCACTTAAATTGACGGATAAACTACCCCCCATTGGCACTCCTTGTAAAACTCTATATAAATCTTTATTAAATAAAAAGTAATTATTGTTACAGCAAAATTTTATTGTTTCTAAGTAACTGTTTTTACATTTAATATTTGTATAAGGTTCAATTTCACTCCAATTTTTTTGTATAAGTTTATAAATATCATTTAGCGGAATGCTAGTAAATAATGATTTTATATCAAAGGAAACCATTATTTCGTCTTTATCTATTGTTATGTTTTTAATTTTATCTCTGAATTCTTCTGAGTTTTTACAGTCATAAGGATTATTGTTGTTTAGGAAATTTAATGACGGGTTAATGAATTTTGTAAGTTTATCAGTTGGGGAATTAATACCATCAATAATAGGTCTTATAGGTTTAGTTTCTTTGTGAACTTTTAGACAACTCCTTAGACAACAAGGTAAATACTTTTAATATTTATTTTTAATTTTTATTTATTTTTATTTTTACTTGAATTTCATAGTCACCATTAACATATTTAAAATTTTTATATTTTTTATTTTTACTGATTAATTAATTTACATACTATCCACACTTATTATTAAACTATTTTTATATGTATTTAATAATGTATTAAAAAGATAATTGTTGATAAATAAAATTTTCAGGTTAGAAAATGTTCCAAATGGAGGAACGAAATATTACCTAACAAATTATAAAAGAGTTTTATTACCCCTTTGGACACAAAGATTTTATAAATATTATAAGAAAGGGGACATCATATAATTATATTTTAATATATAAAATGAATTAAAAACCCGGTTCGGCACAGGGTAGATTTTGAAGTTGAGGGTAAGTAGAACTCACAATCCAAATGTTTAAGAAAATCGGTGTTGATTACCAAAATTTCTAGGTTTTACGATTTTTACCTCTGGTGACTGGACTATATATTTTTTACAATTTATAACAGTCATGGGGAAGAATGACCTTTTTAAATCCAACAATTTCATCTAATCTAATAAAAGATCATGTCTATTGGTATGTTTGTTTTAACGTATTTATTTAAATGTTAATACGACTTACATGACTCAAATTTGTATTGTAATCTTCCATTCTTAATTTCATTTGATTCTAAAAAAATTATTTCAGCAATTATTCTAATTCAAATCTCCAAAATGATCGTGGTTTGATACCTCAGATACTTCTTATTGCCTATGGTTAGCATTATTAAACTCCCTTTATATTATTATTCCTTTTATGATTTACTTTTAGCAATTTAATGTTGTTGGCATTTTCTCATAACCTTCTCGAATATTCACTTATTGTCATCACTTGCAGAATTGCATAGCTTTTACCCTTATTATTCCTTTTACAGAAACTGATTTTAGTAGTATTCATCCCTACTTATTTTTACCAAGTTTAATCGATATAATTCTTTGTAAGAAATTGCTGTAATCGGAATTTTCTCTCTTTCTAACAGTTAATATCCCATACTTAATTCGTAGAAATTGATTATAGATGACATTTTTCATCTACATTAGGAGACCAGATATTATTCTCTACTCCTTATTACACTCACTTAAAACTCCTGATAAAGAATGGAATTGTTACCGCACGTTATTAAAAATAACGTGCGGTGCTATTTCAATAACCACGAGTTTAGAAAACCACCAGCAATATAGACATAATTCGATTTCACTGAATTATTGTTAATGGATGGAACGAAAAAGGGTCTCTGAAAAGGACCCATATAAGCTCTTCATTCTGCCCATTACAGCTTTTATACAATTTAAACACTTAAATTTATAAAACATCATGAGACGTTGCTTTAGTTTACATCTTATTATAGATGACATATATGTTTATTTAAAAAATGCCCACACCTTATTATTTCTAACAAAAAATATTAATAAAAACTGCATAGCTTAGTATGATTTGCCGTCAACAATCTTTGAGTAACTTTATGAAGCAAAGGTTTTGGACCATGCTTCATCCACCCCTTATAAATTCTTTGTTTACAACCCTTAAAGATGGCAAGCCAGCCCTTAAATACGGCACTTCGTTGATCTCTCCCCAACCCCTCTCGCCCCCTATCTCAAATCTCTCTAGATGCATCCAACTGATGAAGTAAGCACCTCTGCTTCATTTTGTAGTACAAATGCATGTAATATTTGTCCGAACGGTCAACCCCCCCCCCCTTAATTCAGTCTAAAGAAAGCGGTATATCGAGAATTAGTACTTAAACCAATTATTTATTTATTTTTATTATTCGCTTTGTTATAGTTATCACAAACACCAAAAAACAATTGTATGAGAGATAAGTTTAAAACTCTCTAAAATAATAATTAGAGATAGAAGTTTTTTAAACACGTTGTATATTCAATCGTGAACATTCTAGTTTCTCAACTTAACCCACGTAAATTTATTGAATGAATAGTCAAAATAAGGTGGTTAGAGTTGAAATTTATTCAGGCTGGAAACGAAACAAAGGTTCCGTAGAATTGTACTATTTTAAGGTTATTCCAACAAGTCCAACAGTTGGACGAGAGCCAGATTAACTTCAACATCAACTCTGTTTTCTTGCTATTATCACGATCTTCGGCTATTTTATCAGAGCTAATGTCCTAGTTTAAAAGCGAAATACGATTTGACGTAGAAATTAAACCGTGTTGTAATCCTAGAATAGACCTGCTTTTCTATCTCTAGGCAGTATCGGATTCTGTCTTAAATGTCTTTTTAAACAGATTTAAACATTAATAAAAATAAAAATAATTAAGACCGACAAATTAAATTATAGTGATACTAAAGCCTCGTTCACATGGTGGCACTAATGGTCGCGACATTCAATGCCGTCAAACTGCTTGACACTCGCCGTCATGACACTGAATATGTGAGTTTTTAAGCTAAAAGTAACGTAACGTTTTTGACTTATGTTCCATAGCCTAAACATGAAAATGACAAAAAAATAATAATATGAATTATTCTTCAGTTAATCCGTTAATTTTGAAATTATTCTTTTTCATCTTGAGCTCTAGGGATGATAAAAAAAACAAAAAACTTTTTTTTTTTTTTTACATTGATCATCCCTAGAGCCCAAGAAAAAAAAGAGTAATGATTTATAGGATTCGATTCCCCCATATTTTAAAAAATGTATAAAAAAAAAGTATTATTTTACGTGGTAGGCTGTGAAATAGTAACTTTAGAGCCTAAAAAACCAAGCTAAAATTCATTTTTAAATTACATGGACTAAAAAATATTTTCATTGCTCCTAAGCTGTATTGCAATAGTTATTTATGTTACTAGGCAGCAAAATGGAATTTTGCTGACAAGTTTTTGTTCCGAGCCGAAGGCAAGATAGGCTAAACAAATTTACTTTTTACAATTGAAAATTTTAATTACCTGCTAAGGTGTAACCGAAGCAGGTAATCTTTAAACGAGTCAGGAATGTATCATTTTTTATATTATACACTTCACAGCCTAGTAAAATAATATACTATTTTAATTTAAATCAAATTATAATTATTATTAACTACGGGAAACAGACAGTGAAAAATACACTCCAGCGCCGGGATTTGAACCACGGGCCTCTATATTTCCAGTATAGCGCTCTTCCATCTAAGCTACGCAGGAGAATGATTTTTCACTACCGGTAATCGATAACTAGTCCCGAATCCAAGCTTTCAATATTCATGTCAGGGTGCCAAATGGCTATTTTTATGGTAACCTGGAATTAACGTATACATAATTTTTTTTTTCGTTTTTTTGTTCAATAATATGTATACTTTAAGAATCCGAGTGATGCCACCCTGTCACCCTTGAGCATTTTCAGAAAAATTAAAATGGCGGCAAATAAATACTGAAAAATTAAGGTTTTCTGGTTAGATTCAATATGGGCGTGCGATACATCATTTCTTAGGTTTTTGATGTCAAGGAACATGAATCTGAGTGCCTAGAATGGGTTTGAATAAAAATTGTATGTTATTTTATAATGTTTTATTTATTTTAAAAAAGCAGGATTCCCATCCTTTATTCAGTGTAGGAGGCTCTTACACGTCCGGCTAGTTTACCCTCTTCCAGTCGTCCAATCGAGCTGAAACTTGGAACATAGACTCTCTACCACAAAAACATTTTAACAAATTAATTAATTAATTAATTTTTCAATTTAATTAATTTAATTAAATTTTTATTTTATTTCTATTACTTAATTATTTCAATATTTAATTAATCCATTTATTTTTAAAAAGTTAGTTAATTAAATTGAAAAATTATTAATTAATTAATTTGTTAAAATGTTTTTGTGGTAGGTAGTCTATGTGCCAAGTTTCAGCTCGATTGGACGACTGGAAGAGGGTAAACTAGCCGGACGCCTAAGAGAGGGCCCCAAAAGGGGGTCCATGACCGTATAGGATAGGTAGTAACCTCTTTTAAAAAAAATGTTTTATCTAAAACCATACAAAAAAGTGTTTAAAAAAGCAAACAAGGCTTCAATACAAAATTCACTAAAAAAAAAAAAAAAAAAAAAAATCTGCCAATTGCTGTGGCACATAGCATTCTCGCGTCCTATTTCGTAGATACTTAAATGATTTTATGCATTTACAACCCATAATTGTCAAAATTATTTCATTTTCCCCGTTTTTTATATCTGACAAAATTGTTTTGATTTTTTAGATGAATTAAAGTCTCATTTTAGCAAAATTTAAAGTGCGCAGACGGTTTAAATTAATCTGGGACTATCTGCGGTCTACTTTCGACAAACCACCCAAATATCATAAAAATCATATGAGTACTTTTGAAGATATAGGTGAAATTAATTGTATGTTTGTGCGTATGTGGAAGACAAGCAAATGAGGATGAAACTTATATAGAACCAAAAAAAGCTTATTATGATCTAACATCCAAAATTCATTAAAATTGGATAAGTATAGTTTTTATGATTTGTTGGTTCGCAAAAATTGTGGACAGACCAACAGACAGAAACGGAACAAGAAATGTTTCGTATGTCTTTTTTAATTAAATAAATTATTAATTAATTTTTAAATTTAATTAATTATCTTTTTAAAAATGAATTAATTAATTTAATTTAAAAAGTAATAAAAATAAATATATTAATTGGCATACAATCTTTGGAGCGCTAATTAACTCACGTCCAGTCGAGCTGAAACTTTGTACATAGACTCTGCACCAATAAAAATATAGTCTAACAAATTAATTAATACATTAATTTTTAAATGTTATTAATTATCTATTTAATTTACCCTTACAAAATAAATGGATAGATATAAAGGATTTAAAATAACTTTTTTTTACCTGTTTTACTTGTTTTATGGGCTAGTATTATTTGATAAGTTGTTAGGACTAGTTAGGGTAATGTGATCCTAAGTATGCAGCTTCGAAAAACATGTGCTCGCTGCGTAGCAAAAGTAAACTGAAAAATTGTCGGGCTTCTTTCAGTTGTTGCCATATAACTGAGCGGTTTTATGCCGATATTCGGCCCGAAACAAGAGCAATACCTAAATTTTCATTTTTTTGGAAAAAAAACTGCCAATTTTTGAAGTGTTATATCTAAGAAACTATTAGAAGTTCAGAGTTGCGGTTGGACTTATGCTGCTGCAAATTTACTGCATTTTAAAAATGTAATAACGACTAACATCGAACTATGTATGTTTGTGCGCATGTGGAAGAGAAATAAATGGGTACAGAAGTTTAAACATAAATGGGACCAAAAATGAGCTAATTATGACCTACCATCCTAATTTCAATAATATCAGATGAGTAGTTTTTAAGATTTGTTGGTTCGCAAAAATTGAGCGACAACCGATAGACAGACAAGGAACCAAAAATGTTCCCTGATGTCTAAACCGAATTTCTGTCTGGGAATTTTTGAAATCAGAGACATAAAAATTGTCGTTCTTCAGAACGATCACATTGTATTCAATTAATATAATAAAATGCATGTAGAAAAGTAAAAATAGGTTGGATATTTAATTTTTGTTTTTCGGCAAAATTCTTTTTTAAATCTTAAACATTGAGGGGGGCACGCCCCTCCCCCCCCCCCCTTCCCGGCGACGACGCCTGTGAGGTCCATTAACCAAATATGGTACTATGATTGAGCTGATAGTCTCCAATGACCTAAAAAAGGTAATGATGACTGTAAAAATTCTAATAACATCGCAAAAGCATATAATTTTGTACATATTGGCCGCCATCTTGAATTTCTCAAATTGCTCAAGGGTGACAGAGTGGCATCAATCGGATTTTTGAAATACACCTTAAATACAACCAAAATCAACAAAAACATTTTATGTATACCTCATTTCCCACTTTTTTGATTGGCACCCTCACTAATATTTATGACATTAGAACTAAACCAAGAATTAACGCTTATAATTATAAAGTACTCAATTAGTACCTGTACCTTGTACAATCAATTCGAAATTCAATTTTTAAGTTTTTGGTAGTTTTCATACTACGGAAAGTTAAATTTTAATTTAAATCAAATTATAATTATTATTAACTACGGGAAACAGACAGTGAAAAATACACTCCAGCGCCGGGATTTTAACCACGGGCCTCTATTTCCTGTGTAGCTTAGATGGAAGAGCGCTATACTGGAAATATAGAGGCCCGTGGTTCAAATCCCGGCGCTGGAGTGTATTTTTCACTGTCTGTTTCCCGTAGTTAATAATAATTATAATTTGATTTAAATTAAAATTTAACTTTCCGTAGTATGAAAACTACCAAAAACTTAAAAATTGATAATATACTATTAATAAATACAATATTCATAATTTTAGCTTATAGCTCAAATGGGATAGGAGGTAGGCACACTATTGAAAGGTGTCAAAATTCTTTAAATTCCTTATTTCTTCCCCTCCCACATTTTCCAAATATTTAGGGAATGTCTTCGATCCACTCCATCAAACATTCTTAAATATAATTATTCTACCTTCTCTTTATAGAGGGTGTGTCCCTTAATAAAATGACATAATGAATGTGACGGATTCTATGGGTCAAATGCAACAAAAAATGTCGAGTGAGCATATCCCCGTTTCTCAATAGTTCTCGGGATATTGATTTACTTCCTTTTTCAATCTTTCACGAAAAGTTCTAAAAAATTCAAAATATCTCAAACCCTAAATGAGATAGAAAAATTTGGGCTAAGGGACAATTTTAAAGGGCATAAAAACCTTTTAGAATCACTCTTTGATTTAAAAAATTATGGTTTTTTTTTAAAAAATGTTTTTTTGAATATCTCGACAACGAAGCTGTTCCGGATCCATCCCAAGTAGCACACTTACATCCAATGGATATCCCAGGGCTATAGAGTCTTGAACATTATCATCTCCCATAGATATCCAGTTTTTGTGTCTGGATATCCTTGAGAAATGTTAATATCCGGCAAAAAGATGCTTATTAGACATCCACAGGATATCTATTTGGATCTAATTTGGACAATGTCAGGATTTCCTCTGGTTCGTCTAGTAAAGGATATCCAGGGTATGTATTCTTTGGACATCTATATCTATAGGATGATTGTATATCCTCAGGATATCTTTGGGATACTGTAACCATAATAACCTAACTGGATATAATAACCTTAACTGGATATCCATGAGACTAACTCTGTATTACCAATACGTATACTATGAATATCCTCACTATGTACAAATATTCAAATTTTTCTACACTCCCCTTCTCTTTTTTACCCTCACACAAGTTACGAAGACCTTTCGAGACTTTACACTAAAAATATGATTTACCTTTGATAAGAGATAAGAAGCGACAGATTACTCATCTCTCATCCAGCTCAACAAATATATCTCATAATAACATTATAAATTACAGTCGGTTGTACTATTAACAGATAAATATATTAAGAAATTCACTTACTTTTTTGAAACTTAAAAAAGTTGAAAAACTTGAAGAAGTTAAAATAAAAGAAAATAACAAACTAAAAGAAGATCTTTGAATCCTTCTAATTTATTTTATCCTATGGATGTCCCTAGGATGTTCGAAAAGATCATCCAGAGGTTATCAATTGTTGGATATCTTTTTAAGGATATCCCGCGGATGTCTTTGAGATATTAAGGAAAGCACCATCCAAGCCGAATATCCTATAGACAGACATCCATCAGAGATATCAAAATGGATTAGATGGTTTTTGGATAAACTGACATCCAGAGGACGTATTTTGGACATTGTGTGCTACTTAGGATGTTTATATGAACTTTATTGTTCAGCATCAAATTTCCTATGCGAACCAGAAGTGTTGTGGTGTTTTTGTACAAGAATTGGTTGAGATCCTGTCCGAATAATTTTACGTCTACAGTAACATTCAATCCACCATAAATCAAAAACTAGTCGTCAATCATAAACTTTAATTATACCAATCGAAAGCTTATAAAAATCAGAAGTTTTTCCTGAATTGGCCTTACATTCCTCAATTAAGAGAAGAAAGCTCTGGAATTTCGTGGATGAATTTTAAAAAATCAAAATGTTTAAATGTAACAGGACTTAGAAGATGCTTAGCAGCTGATGTGTTAAAACAGTGAAGGTGTTGTTTGGAATAAAAGTCCGTTGTTAATTTCTTTTTTTCAAATCCACCTAAGAAAACCTTCAATGAATGTGTTATTCTGAAAGTTTTTTTATGCCCTTTAAAATTGTCCCTCAACCCAATTTTTCTATCACATTTAGGTTAGGAGATATAATGATTTTTTTTTTGGAAATTTGAAACACTCGGGAAAAAGAAATGAATGGTATCCCGAGAACTATTGAGAAATGGGGATATGCCTACTAGTCATTTTTATGTTGCATTTGACCCATAGAATCCACCAGATTCGTTAAGGCATTTTATCGCGGGTCACCCTTTTTATGCGTAGTTATTCACATTTTTCTTATTTCCTAAAAAAATATATCAATGCTTAGTTGTTTTTTTTATTAATTTACTTCTTTATACAATCGAGCTTCTTCTTTCTTTTGTTATTATTATTTTACCTTATTGTGAATGAAATGATATTGTGAAATATTGTCAAGTAAATTGTAATAGATTTGTAATAAATTTAAATTAAAGAATCTAAGAAAAAGAAAATGAATACAAGAAAATAAGGAGATGCTATTCTTCAGTTAAGGCTTTAGCTAGTGTGGTATTTTTTGAAGCGTGCAGTAATTAATTAGTTTCTGGACTCAAATATTGAGTCTTCTGACCTTGATGCGAAAAGGGAATTCAAGATAAAGACAACACTTATTTATTTTTTGCCTTTTTCTTTATGAAGAAGATTTAATTAAAGTTGTACTTCTCAGTAAGTAACAGTATGATTTTAAAAGATTTAAAATAAGCCTTTTATCATTCTCTCGTCTAATGCTTTCTTTGGTCTTCCTTTTAAATTAACTTTATCAAAAGGATTACAGTTTCTCTTGCCGTGTTTGCTTTCTAATTCCCACGAGTGAACCGGACTGTGCTGTCAGTATTATGGAGGTCAGTACTTAAAGAGTTGCCGACAGGATGTCCACGCGTTGTTAACAAATCCCTTAGGGATATGACGTGGGACTAGATGGCCATTAGTATCAAAGCTAAAATAAGAGGTAGGGTCTAAAAGTTGCAGGGCCACATGCTGCTCTAATGACCACCATCGACAGTTGTGTAAGAGGGTTAGACCCCCTATCCCTAATAACCAAATCTGTCAATTACCACATTAAGAATGAAATATAACATTGAAAACTTAAATACAACATTTTCCTAATGATAAACGAATATAACTTCTAATAACCCGTATTTATGTTTACTCGCATTCTAAATTGCTTTACACGAATTGATGGTAGATACGAGCCTATTTCTTATAACATGCGCAGCGTATATCTTGTTACATATAAGCAATATATAATTGTATCATGTAACATCAGATATTTTCATTTTAAAAGGTTTGTATAAAAAATTAATCCATGGCACAACATCCCGTGGAGAGCTTAGACCTGCACAAAGACAAAGTGCATATACAGGGTGTCCCCGGATTGAGTTACCTATGGGTGTAATTGCAAACAAATTTCATTTTCGAAAAAAAGTCATTCTTTATAAAGTCTCTTTCATGTTTTGTAATAAAGATTTATCGTATTAAAAATTTCGTACCATGCACCCTGTACCCAAAAGGTACAAATTTCTGATATTGGTCTTTTTTTGATTAGTAGAGAAAATGTTATTTATAGAAATAAGTATATTCTATTCTAAGATAATTTTTGGCATAACAAATTTGAAAAATTATTTTTTGCATTTACACCCATAGGTAGGGACACCCTGTATAATGGAATGACACGGGGTTGGCATGGCACCCTATGAGCCATATAAATTATGAATAAATAATTTCAACAGATTAGCTGAAATTTTAGGGTTCTTTGGGGACACCAATTTTTTATGGGCGAGTACCACGTAGCAATCTAATTTTTTTTTAGGGTAGCGTAGATTATCCTCGAAACCTTCATGCCGAGGGTCATGTGTATATTCGCTCTTCGTACTTTGGTTCATATCCTCCAAACCGTTTACACTAGAGAGATAAAATTTGAAATACTGGCCTAACTTTTTGACCTTTGACTTTTTGTCTGTGCACATGCACAGGGAGCAATTTTGTTGCATTTATAAGTCGAAATTTACCCCAAAAAAGTTGTGCGGGATTGAGAAATATTAAAATGATATTTAAGAATATAATAAGGTATATGCTCAATAACTTACGAAAACCTAAAATAAATTGGTAGTGCGTGAAGTCTCACGTAAAAAGGGTTTCGTTGGTGTTGTAAACATGAAATTAGTAAAGGGGGGGGGGGGGGGGAAAGATTTTGACTTTGTTTGACAAAATGGCGTAGAAAATTAAACGCTTTCCACAAGAGTTATATATTTTTGGAATCTACTCTTCAATGCCTTTCATTTGATACCTCACTCAAAATTTTAAAAACATATTTTTTCTTTTGACAGCAATTAGCCGCCATCTTGAATTCCCAGTTAATCAGATCGAATTGCTATTCTTATTTTTTCTATGGCCCAGCAGAACGCACATTCTGCATATCTTATCAAATTTTTAGTAACAGTGGAAATATAGTTTTAGGGTGGGGGGGGGGACGCAAATGTTTGATGTTTTTTGATAAAATGGCGTGGAAAATTAAACGCTTTCCACAAGTGTTATATATTTTTGTAATCTACTCTTCAATACCTTTTATTAGATACCCCACTCAAAATTTAATTTTTTTTTTTGGCATGACGTGAGTTATCCGCCATTTTGGATTTGAACAGCTGATAATTTTGAGTTCGCTATATTTTTCCTATGTGCGCGTCAAAACTATCTTTAATATTGGAAAGTTTCATGTTTTTATTTCTTTTTATTCAAAACTTATTGGAACCGTACAGTGACAGACAGACATGAACGAAACTATAAGGGTTTCTTTGATTTTACAAACGAAACCCTAAAAAACTTGGATGCTAGTACTTTCCTGTGATTTTTTTCCCTTATTAATGATTCCTTTATTTACTAAACATTTACGTAGTAAATAACTTAGCCCTGATAATTTAACATTAGAAGGATAGCAATTGTATATTACAACTGTATAGTACAACTGTAATAATTTAGTGGAATGTCCTCCACTAATTAGGGTGGAGTGCCCTGTGCAGTGAAGGCTTTCTGTGCCTGACCTTATTATCTTTTTATTAGTAAACCTATATTGTGTGTTTTTTTTCTTTAATACTTAAATATATCTATATACTCTAATAAAATACTCACTTCTTTATATTCGTTTTATGTTTCTAAAGATAAATTAATAAATAAGTAAGTAAGACAAAAACACTTTCACAACCACGAGAAACACTAAACACTATATTTTTATACGTCTGATGATCATCTACAGAATGAAATCTCAACTTACAACATTAAAATTAAATCTTGTTATTAGGAGTCCAGACATGTGGAGTCTAAACTATGAGTCTACTTTGATTTAATTGTGCATATCGTTTTTGACCAGGGTTTGTCGAAGTGGGTCCGACCCAATAAAGTATTATTTTTATACTTACTGTTAACAACTTATCTAAAAATTATATCCTAGGCCATTTGCACTAATTGAAGTCATAACAATGTTTCCAGAAAGTGATACTATTAACTAGAGAGTGTTCACAACCTCTAATAACCAGATCACTAAAAGAAACTAAATAACATTACTGTTCTGTATAAATCCAAGTATATAGTCAAAATTAAGAATTAATTGAGAATCTAATCAAAAATTAATTGAAGACTATTTTCTAAATCAAAAATATTTTATTTAGAAAATATTTTTCAATTAATTCCTTATTATGTCTTGTCCGTTGATTTATGTAGCTAATATGTAAAAACTAGGTATCTTGTTGCTCTATCAATGAAGCGAGCGTCAATTTAGTCTATGGTAGGATTAATAGGAGAGCAAAAATATATTTTATAAAAAAATGTTATTTGAAGCAACAAAAAAAAGTCAGGCTAGATGATTAATCAATAGTAGAATTTTTTCCTGTTAAATAAAATTGACTTTTAATTTTTGAGGAAACTAAAGACTGATGCTTCGAGTGTTTGAGGTACACTCGAAGCATCTGATTGATCTGAATAACTATAGGCTGAGCATAGTGGGTGGAATATGGCGTGTGCAATTTCTAAACAACCCAGCTACTTTTGCGCAAGTTAAAAATCAGACAAAAATGTTTAGACTATATACAGACATAATACACAGACCGACATAAAAACACCACTTTTTCAAAAAACAGAAAGTAAAATTTTTAATCTTTTTTTTAAAAAAAAAAAACTATTGAAACGGTAAAACCCTAGTTGGGCAGGGTATTTGCAATTGCAACCCCTGTTTTTGACCCTCTACATTTGATTTCCTCCGAATGCACACATATGACATTGATCAACTTTATTAGCGTATATTGTTCAACTGCTTTAATTATTTGAACACAATATTCAATTTTAAACAAAGATTAAACGTTGAGTTTTATTCACACTTCGTTGAACTGAGAAGAAAATCATTATAGTTCTTCTAGCATTTTCAAAATAGTAATGCTTTTACTCTTGGAATGGTTACGTGATATGTTGTGTAGGAAATTGATATCAGGCGGCGTTGTTCTCCCTTCCCCGATTTTTTGTATCCCTTTATCTTTTACTGTGTTCTGTTGACTTTCTCGTATCTCTCATCCAACTTTTTATTTCTTATTGCTGCTCTGATTCTTTTTTATGTCGAAAGCTTTGAACTTTTTGATATTTACTCAGCCGCCTTTTGAAGAAAAACAAAAAGAAATCTTTTAAAATATACTGCCTCTAGAGTTCATTTGTCTTACTTCAGAAAAGAAATCCCACTTACTTTTCTTTATAGTAAAACTTGGATTTTTAAAAAGAGAATAAAGATTTTTTTGAAGACATTTAATCCATTGGTACATTTTGTCATCATGAAAAAATAATTATAACTATCATCATCGTGGTTTTAGAATAAGCGAAGGTTTTTGTTGAATGAGGAAAAAGTTTTCAGTGACTTTAAAATAAGTAAAAAAAGGATTTTTTTAAACAAAGAAAAAGAAGAAGAAGAAGAAAAAAAAAAAAAAAAAAAAAAAAAATCCGGGTAATCTACAAGCCATTTATTTTCAAACTAGCGGATTCTAAGCCCGTTTACCGGAAGGCTTTATACGGTAGTTTTTAGAAGGAAGCCCAGATGAATAATGGACTGGTTGAAATGATTTGATCCTAAAGCATCACAAAATCCTTTCATAAGACCTTTCCAAGGTCCATAAATGATTACTTTGCTCCATTTAATTTTTTTGTTGCATAATTCCATTAAAGCAGATTTTCCTCCTTGTAATAATTTAACACCCTTATAAGTTTTTCCTTTTATTGTTATAAAATTATGAAGATCGTATGCATGCAGTATTTGGGGGGTAATTTTTATCGTGGCAAAATTCGATTTTGATGGATTTATTCGTTTTAGGGTAAAAGAGGTTGTTCTTATAGTCTGGCGTCAGTCCAGACATGTGCGGAGTTTAAATTAATAGGCCGAATTTTATGAAATTAAACACACAAGTTTAAAAAAGTCATAACCCGAAAATTGAGTTTCAGCTCTAAATTTGCTGCTGTTACCTTCCAAAAACCCTAAAATATCGTAAAAAAAATATTAAATAAAAACGATTTCGATGATTTTAATTTAATTTTTTTTAAAATGTAGTCCATTTAAATAAAAATGTAACCATATAAGTTGTTTTCCTCAGAAAAAACTAGTTTCTGAGCTCTTGATACAGATTATTGTCCACTAAAATTATAACCGAATTGTCAACAACTCCCTGTTAAACATTACCTTATACCTCGTAAGGGTCAGATTTCAAAGATTCCTCTCTTGAACATCTTTATATATATCATAATAAGTATTTAATTTCTAAATTTTAAGGTTCTAAAGATGTCTTCACCTTAAAAATTACATGAAAATATGCTCCACCTTGAATAAAAATACCGGATAAAAAAAAACTTTACGGACGTCTAAATCATCAAAGGCTACATACATTAAAGTTTGGCTTTTCTAACGTTTTACTTAGGACTTGCGGTATAAAAAGAAGAGTAAGGGGATTTAGCTTTTAAAAGATTTTAGTATCTCAAAAATTACTTATGAAATTCCGGAATCTTGAATTAAAATAACCAATCACAATAAACCTTGCTTAGTCAATGAAGGAAATACTATTTCATGTTTGACTTTTCTAGTGTTCACGATTTCTTAGCTATTGTGATATATAAATTATTAAGGGGACTTGGAATCTAAACTTGAATATGGTTGCCGTTTTTAATTACATTGTACAATCCCTTTAAAGATCATGTTTATGTCTTAAGAAATAACATTTCCAAATTTCAAGGTTAAATTAAAATAAAATGACCGCATTCTTGAATAAAAATGGCGGATCAAATATACCTACATGTCCACATGATTAAAGCAAGCTTTTTAGCAAAATTGGTGGTTAAGAATTAACAGTTTCCGAGGTGTAGTGAAAATGGGTGATCATGTGGAATGTGGCCTTAAATGTTGCAAATAAATAGCCACCATCTAGTATTTTGGGATGAAACTATACCTATATTTTTACCCAGGGATATGACATATATGTGTTCCAAATTTAGTTGTGATACCTCAAATATGAGCCCATAAAGAACACACACCCACCTACGTTGACTATTATAAAAATAGATTAATTAAGTTAGGTATTCTGTGATTTAAATGCGTCACTATGAATTAAGTTTATTCGAGTTATTTATTTTATTTTTATGTCTCATCTACTGAATTTTTCTCTTTTTGTAAGAGTCAAATTTAATATCAACAGTAGAGGAAATAGGTATTGTAGATTTGAGATATTGAGATGTAAAACTTAATCTATGTTATAGCTTTTCACGAGCGTAAAGATATTAAATAAAAATTTCCTCTTCACGATATGAACAGCTGTATGCTTCAGCCATCCTTAAATACAATAATTATATAATGTCAAACCTGATAGATAAGTGTGTGAAACATTCCTCATAGTTATATTCAATTTTAGGCCCAATTTTATTTCTTTAAATGAAATAAATCTAAATGAGCTTTAAAAAATCCTTTGAAAAATATCACCAAATTTAGACATGATGGTAATTTTATTGATCAACGGGAAAATTGACCTTTCCGGTTGCCAATCAAGACGCAAAAAACAAAAGAAATAAAAAATACGAAAATCTCCCAAATAATGATTTTATAATTAAAAACACATACTGGTTTTATCAATTTTAATTAAAGAAGAAGGGAAAGGAATTACTAAGTTTTTTAGGTGATGTCTATCTTTCATGGCACGTTCTCTTTTGAAGTAATTCTTCTATACCGTTCTTTTCTCTGGTTCTCTGATAGCCTATACTGTGGTTAGAAGGGTCCGTATCTTTGATTACTCAGTGCTGCTCAGTGGTTACTAAGGTTCATAGTCTCAGGAAGTAATTAGAGATGGGGTAGCCAGGAGTCCATTTATGTTTCTGAGTGAGAAGGAGCTCCTATTACAGCCAAAAGATTTCAACCAGGAAATGAAACGTCTGGGTCTTTTCACTTTCTTTCTTATCATCGAACATATTCCATTCCTTTTTTTCTGACAAATCTTTGAAAGATATAGACAATTCTTTTGTCTAAATTCTAAATAGACGTATTACATAATAGTTAGTGAAACTCAGTAAACATTAATTAAATTTACCGACAATTTGTTTTTCTCATTTGTTACCCTATTTAGTTTAAATATTTTTCTTTAATTCTATAAATCTGCATCACAATTTGTTGCGGCACAAATAAACTTAGATCATAGTCAGGTTTATAGATAACTAGCCATGCTAGGTATTAGTGACTATGTTTCCTATTATCATGTAGGCCAGTGATGAACCCAGGGAGGGGGGGAGGACGCGGGGAGCACGTGCCCCCCCCCCCCCCCCCCAAAGCCAAAGACATAAAATTTAAGTATGCAATTCCACAGGACATGTTAAAGTAATAGTGTAAAGAGATAGTCAAAAATAATTTTTTTTTTTTTTTCATTAAAAGAAGAAGACGAATAGAAGTAAGTAGAGTTATCAATACGGTTAGGTCAAGGATCTATAAAATAGGGATAGGGCTCTAAGATACCTCCTGGGTAAAAATGTGTCGTCTTTAGAACTTGGAAAAAAATCTACATAAAATTACGCATGCTCAGACCTTTTTTGTATAGTAGGACGAATTTCTTCCCGACTGTTATCCATTGTTTATTTTGAATGAAATAATTCACGTAACTAAAATATTTTTAAAATGTACCAATTTATTTTTCTGGCTACTAAAACAAAACATTAATCTATTATATAATGTACAACTTTTAACAATATATAATATTATTCAAATATAATTTTGTTTAAATAAAATACCCTGGTCTTCATGTCCCGTTCATAAAAAACAAAATTTATTTGTATAAAATACCATTTTAGATGCTCTTGGAATAGGCTAAAAAGACGTTTTCAAGTAACGTAAACTACAAAAATTTTCCCGGGGCCGGACCCCCGGACCCCCTAAAAGAGCCCAGCCCCCCTTCAAAATTGGCTGGATCCACCCTTGATATGAAGTAATTTAAGAACAATAAAAACCAGACTGCTTAATTGTCTATGATTATGCTAAGCCCGCATTACATCACTTTCCCTCTCTCTCTTTTTTTTTTCTTAATCTGTGCTCCCTCCAAAAAAAAATCCTGGGTGCACTACAGATGTAGGCTGTGGTGGCTTGGATCCACCAACTTAGTTTATTTTGATTTATTTGTCGTATTTTTTGTATTAACATTTATTTGTTTTGTTTCTATGTGTCAAATGAGTATTGTTAGAATTTTTATAAACAAATTAAAAGGAAGTGTTTTTCAAGTCTCAAAAAGTTCCATACTTTTATATTCGTTATATTACATATATTATATTGAATAACCGAGCCAACATATGCCTAGAAATTAAATGAAATTCCTAATAGTTTTGTTTCCAAAGACTTATAGGATTAGAATCAGGACTATATTATACATCATTCATTCCATTTCTAAGAATATAGTACTCTCCAAATCGTAGTTTGGAGTCTATTTATATATATACAAAAAATAGCGAATCGAAACTTATTTCCGACCAAACGCAAAAAAACGGGAGTCTCTAGGACTCTAGGTGATCTAGACGTACCCAAACTTAATTTTATCTATATAGACTATGTAAGCGATTAAAGGAGGAGGCTATACTGCGGTATACCTGACATGTAAACCTGTACAGGCTACCTGCATGTGAGCTATTAAGTTGAGACGTAACTTCACAGTTATGATAGTATACACGTTACGGTTTACCTGTCAGGTATACTCAACGTGTATGGCCGGTCTGAGGCAGGCAATTCTATAGGGACTATAGAATTTCCTGGCTAAGACTGCCGTGTAGAATCGATTCCCATAGTGTGGCCTATACTATAGTATAGTATATTATAGTATAGGCCACACTATCGGAATCGATTCTACACCTCAAAAGAAACATCAAAATTCATCTTAGAATATTTTTTAAAGCTCAGCAGATTTCGTTGTTTAATGATAAACTGATTTATTGTATCAAAACCTCTATTTTCTCAAGATTCGTCATCATTAAATTTTCTTTTCAATAAGACAAATATTTTATCTATAGATCATCGTGAAAGCCTTTAAATATCATTTGAAAATTTATTTGAGAACACTAGAGAACTGACACATTAAAAAAAATATATAAAATGTCCGATTCCATTATATATTATTGATCAGGATAGCGTGCTTAATAGTGACTGAATAAAAACAAGCTATAATTTTGTGAATGAGTTAATTTTTTGGTGACCTCCAAGAATATATTGTGGTCGCCAAGGTTCGTCTGCGACACGTAGCTTGGCCATAAACTGTTAAAAAATGGTCCACCCATTTGGTGGACAATGTGATTTTCATGGTCCTAAGTATAAAATTATTTAGTGGACCTAAAATCTATTTAATGTTAGTTTGTTACTTGATAGTGAATTAAACATTTCTCCAAATTAATGTGGTACCCTAACTTTGCCGACCATATATTCTTGGAGGAAACCAAACAATTAACTCATACACAACATTCTAGCTTAATATTTGTCAGTCACTTTTATGCATATAAACTCCTGGACTAATAGTACGTTTCCATGATGTTTAAATATGGATTGAATCCTGATTTGGGATTTAACAAGTTGGGGGTTTTCATGAGTGTAATTTTGTTATCTTCACTTTCTATAACCAGGTTTTTATTATGTTAATTTTCAAAAATAAAACTAAAAATGACGAATAAAAGTTATGGTTTTTGGATGAGTGGAGTGTGGAGTTTTGACAGATTTGACTAGTTTCACCAGAAAACCCGCTATATGAGCTATCACACTCACACAATGCCAGAATTTAGTGTATCGTATCTGGATCTAAATCGCATTTAATCCGTAATGAATCTAGGTTTCCATGGGCACTTTGAATTCAACCCCTTTTTTCCGTATTGAAACATCATGGAAACGTAGTAATAGTATGGATTAATTTGAAGCAGGATGATAGTTTTAAATAATTGGTATTATTTTAAATATATCAAGCAAATTTACAAATTTCTAAGGGTGCTAGAATTTTATTCTCTTTAATTTAAAGATACTAGAAACAGTTGCGTCGATTTGACACAATAATTATACTAACACAAAATATAAAAAGCAATTTTAAGTACAATATCTTAAAGATGGATCCTAGATTTTATTACATATGCTGCAGCAATTTCACTAGAGTGTTTTTCATCTAGGTGCATATATGATGGATTAGATTTTCGTGTACGAATGTTGCAAGTACTGGGTAAAATGGAAGTAGAGATAAAGTCAGTATTGTGTTGATAGGTGTCAAAATAGAGGGTCATCTCGTGATACGAATTCACCTTCCACACTGTGTATGAAGCTCCAGAGTTTTCATGTTTAGAAACTGTTTAGGTTTTAACAAAGTAACAAAAGTTGCTTTTACCGAAAACTCGGTCTTTTCTAAGCCTTTATACAGCTGGAATTTCAATTCTTCCCCTCTCACTCAGCCAGAGTCTAACCGTGTTTAGAACGGGTTTAACCTGATAAGGGTTTAACAAAAGGAAGAACCTTAGGCTAAAAGGGGTCAACTCGGAGTTAACTACTTCAAACCCAGAAGGTACTCGATCTGAAACCTAACCTCCTGTCCATTAAGGTCCTATTAACTCAAATAGAACAACTACCTCTCTTCATTAAAACCTTAATAAATTTGATTGAATATAATTACATTTTTCTAAATCCTTTGTAATTGAAGTGACGGTATTTCCTCTTGTTCACAGTATAATTATAAAAGAAAACAACAATTTTACTGAGTTTTTTTTAGCATGAATTAATTACCTTACCTGAAACGAACCAAGCTAAAGCGGATTCAAATATGTAGAAAATATTTTTAAACCCTTATATATTATTACCATAATATTTTTAAAGCCGATATTTACTCTGAATTTTTACTGAGAAAACATTTTCTTCCTTATTTTATTCACACTTAAAGCTGAATTTTGAATCAGAGGGTATTCATTTTATTATTTCAAACATTTTATCATTTGTATAGAGATACACAGACACAAGCACACAAATATATGTATAATATCAGGGTGTTTCAGCTAAGCACAGATACAGAAAAGGGGGTGATACTTCATCGAATTTCCAGCAGAAAATGTCTTATTAACCCATAGTCTATCGACCTTAGTTTTCGAGATATAGATTTTTTTTTTCGATTATTTAATTTTTTTTTCATACATTGCTTAAAAACTCGGCAACTAAAAAATATAATAATATGCAGTTTACGGCATTCGAAAGAGGAATAATTTTACATTAAAATGCACTATTTGTTCGATCAAATCGGGGTTGTTTTCAATGTGAAACATGCTACTAAACATGAATATTTAATTTTATCAAAAGTAATGATGTAACTTTGAGCTGCCATAACTTTTGAATTTGGATGGTTATGAAATAACTACATCAAAATTTGGTGCATTTAATAAGCTTTCTAATGATACAATCGTTGCATTGTTTACTTAAAGTCTGGCTGCGAGAAGATAAAAAATATCTCAAAACTCATTCAACAAAAAATAAATAAATAAATAAATAATTTCATTTCATCTCAAATGTTCAAAATGGCCTCCATTTTGATGACGATATCTTCTGCAGCGTTACTCCATGCTTTTGGTTACGTCTCTCATTTCGACAATTCTTTGTTTTATTGCGTCAAATACGTTGATTGTTCGTTGGATTAATTCCTCTTTAGTGTCCACCATTGTATTATAGACAAGGCTTTTTACAGTTCCCCAGAGATAAAAATCTCTTGGAGTTAAATCGGGTGAGCGTTGAGGCCGGTTAATGGCCTCAACCTTAACCACCACGCCCTATCCTCCTCCCCAGATAATTTTGATCCATCCATTCCCGTACATTTATGGAATAGTGTGCTAGGCAGCCGTCCATTTGGAAACACATGTCCCTTTTTACATTGATAGGTAAATCATCCATTAAGTATTGAAAATCATCATGTAGAAATCGAAGAAATGTATTACCGTTCTGGCGTTCACGGAAAAAAATGTGGACCTATAATGTGAGTGCCGATCATTCCTGCCCAAACTTTCACAGAAAACTGATGCTGAAAGGAGTACGGCCGAGGAGTATATGGATTTTGAATTGCCACATATGGGGTGTTGTGGACATTTACAGCCCCGGTTCAGGTAAAAGTAGACTCATCGGTCCATAAAACCCTTTGTGCTATATTACTTTGGAGGAACCAATTACAAAAGTTCAGTCCACTAGGAAAGTCTGCTTCCATCAGTTCTTGTACTGGGGTGTCGTGGTACGGGTACAAATTATTGTTTTTCAAAACTCTCTGAACTATGGCTGTTGAAATATTTAATGCTCTAAAAGCTCTCCTAAGACTGGATCTTAAATTGTTGTTAAAATACTCTAGAACAGGCTCTTCATTGTCAACTGTAGCTGGCAAAAGTATTTCACGACGGCCGGTTGGTGCAAAGTTTTTTGCACCAACAAGCAGTGCAAGTTTTTGTTCGGCATCTTCTTTCAATAGAATTCTAGGAAAGATTTGCTGGGTTGGGTGACTCCAATTAGGATATTCCCGACAATATACACGTGCTGCCTCCTTAGCGTTTTTGTGAGTCTCACCGTAAATTAGCAGCATGCCTGTGAATTCATCCAGGGTATACTGTTCCATGGTGGTTTTAATAAAAAGATTATTAAAAGTAATTAACAAAACCATATAAGCATATTACTAATAACTGAGAGGTTGCTTCTAAGTGACAGCGGGACAAACCAGGTATTTTTCATAGAAAGGCACTATTTCATAAATTTTATTTGTTTTCTTTATAATAGGTAAAACAAAATCAATAACTCTTTTTATTTGTTTACAAACAGACACTAAGCCTAAGATATTTGGCATATTTTTGATCTTCTTGCAGCCAAACTTTACGTAAACAATGCAACCATTGTATCATTAGAAAGCTTATTAATATTTAAGCTTATTTACAACTTTTGATGTAAAAAAAAGTTATTTCATAACCATCCAAATTCAAAAGTTATGGCAGCTCAAAGTTACATCATTACTTTTTATAAAATTAAATATTCATATTTAGAAGCATTTTCACATTGAAAACAACCCCGATTTGATCGAACAAATAGTGAATTTTAATGTAAAATTATTCCTCTTTCGAATGCCGTAAACTGCATATTATTATCTTTTTTAGTTGCCGAGTTTTTACGCAATGTATGAAAAAAAAATTAAATAATCGAAAAAAAATCTATATCTCGAAAACTAAGGTCGATAGACCATGGGTTAATAAGACATTTTCTGCTGGAAATTCGATGAAGTATCACCCCCCTTTTTTTTCAGTTTCAAAAAGTTTATTTCTAATTATATACATAGTTTAGGTTGTACAAAGGCATATAAAGGTGACAGTCTCATTGTTTTCACTTTATCCTTTACAATTTTATATATGTACAAAATTTTATAAGTTACAATATTATTAAAGTAGGAAAAATCAAAAAAATAAAAAACCTACAACTAACAAGTGGCAATATATTTCAAATCTATTACATATTACGTTAAATGGGTTAATCTGGTGTTAACTACATATCATAAATTAAGCTGCTAGTTCATGATAGTCTGTGCCCTTGTCTGTATCTGTGCTTAGCTGAAACACCCTATATACATATATGTGTGTGTGTGTAATTCGAAGTAAAGAAGGAGAAAAATAAACCCCAATGAAGGGATTTGAACCACGATCCTCTGAAATTCTAGCCTCTATATGCACATAAAAGTATAAAATAGAAAAATAGGAAGGTTTTTGGTAAGCCAAATTTTCAATTCAGATTAGCAAGTACATATTCCTTATATCAGGAAAATATTTATTTAGAATATATACAAATATAGAGATATTAGTGGCTGTACCATGCTGCTATTAATTTCTGGCACTAATTAATTCAATTTTATATCTCCAGATTTTTAAGCAATTACTTTAATTGACAAAGATTTATTTATAAAAAAAAATTAAGTTTTGTTTGTGCATTCATCAGAATTTGAAAATTGTTGGATTTGTTCATTTCGCACATTACGAAACCTAAAATTTGCCTAATCGTTGTCCTGTCTATGGTAGGTATGTATGTATGCATGTATGTCACTGGTCCGGCTTTATACACACAAAACGGGCTGAACAAAATCCACTGTGTGTTGTGTACTTAGATGTGACGAATTTTGTAGGCTTGGTTTCATCAAACAAATTTTACCCGCATTAACTTCACATGTTTGCCCGGGACAAATGTTGTAACCTAAATATGAACCCCTTCCCGACTTCCTAGAAAGCTGAAACCAGCAAGATTTTATATTTCCTACGACAATACAAAAACCAGTAATTAGTCTTACCAAATTATAAGTATTAGTCGATAAATAGTCAAATGTCTGCGACATTTTGGCGGTATAATTCAAAATAAATTGTAAACAAACATGATCAGTGACTGGTAAGAGAGATTATTTCCGTTTAAATAATGTTATTTGAAACGGGCAAGATTTTGCGGTGGAGCAAGTTTAATTGAAACCTATTCGCATATCTCATATACTGTGATAGTTCGTAGTAATATGGCTGTTTAAAAAAAATTCACTATTTTAGTGATAGGTTTATAAAAGCGTGTTTTTAGGTTTTTTAAAATATAATATTATTTACTCACATTAGTTCTTGAGGTGTAGTTTAAGAATTTAGGTTTTCAATATTTATATATACACTCAATTAAGATCGTTGTGAGATTAAATTACACCTAAATTAAATAATGGTTATTTATTGTGCCTAATAATAAAATATACCATTCAGAAGATAACGTGCATATAAGTGATTGACTAAGATCAAGCTAAAATATTTCTGTATAAATTAACCTTTTAATGCCCTTTATGAATACGGGGTCGGCCATAAGCTGTTCAAAAAAATATAGAGAGCGGCCATGTCCTGCCTATTTTGGCGGACAATGTGATTTTTATGATCTGAGTATGAAATTAGTTAGTAGACCTCAAATTATGTTGATGTTGGTTTGAGACTGTAAAGGTTAGTTATTTAAATATTTCTTCAAATGAAATTGGTCATCTAGCAAGTGACAAACTAACTCAACTTGAGTGTCCTGGACTAAAAGATATTTTTGATGTATTTTTTGTTTATAGTTAAATTTGTTTTATGTAAATCCACTTTAACTTATAAAGGCCATGTTTTGTGCGATATCATTAATCACTGAGCTTTAAACTTTCATCTCAATTTGTTCTTGAAATGAAGTTAACAAAAAAAGAATCTACAAACTTTGGGGTTGACAGATTTTCTTAAGTTTGTCAAGTTTCAAGTGAATAAAGCTCAAGAAACTTTATCTTTTCAGTGTTTCAGAAAAGGTGACAACTTGGAACAAGTTCATTTGACAAGTAATATATATATATATATATGTTTATAAATTAGGAACAAGTATTATATATTTATTACCCCTAACAAAGTATATAATAAAACAAAGTCCTATATTACTCGTTGTAAATTGAGAAAGAAAATTATATTCTAACATACCTAATCTATCAAAAAAAAAAGAAATTCTAAAAGAAAAATGATAAAAAAAAGATTTGCAGTTATTTAAAAACTTTTCCTTATTCAGATTCTTTTCGGATTCTCTCCCAACCTCCGGGCGTTTACACTCCCGGACTGCCAGCGCTGTGACATGCGATAAGGAACTTCGTTCCAAAATCATTATTGACTTAATTTGTTTTTTGTTCTATTGTTCATTCGTATATGAACGAATAGTGTGCAAGTACTACTATTCTTTCTTTGCTCAATTTTTTTAATTAGAATTGAAATTTAAAACTATTATTCCAATTTTTATAAGAGTAGGAAAATCGCAATCATGAATTTATAAATCAGTTTTAATAGATTTACTTCTATTATATATAACAGTTTTAACATGGTGAGTTCTAGAAAATAGAACAGTTTTAGAGGTGTAAATCCTTTTAAACTAATTTCTTACTTCAACTGATATTAGATTCTCCTCGTTGCTCTTATTGATAAAATGGTTTAATTCGATTGATAGTGAGGACATTGCCAGCTGTCGAATTCTCACAATACAGTCTCTTCCAATAGTCCTCTCCTTCCACTATAGATCCAATACCCGAAATCCACATCATTCAATAATACAATATTAATTCCGATTGAAGCTTCATGCCATCAACATCCTTTGGTTTCAATGCTTCAATTAAGAGCCACAGTCTGTTGGAAGCCTTCCCAAGACATCTTCGGAATCCTTTCCTTTTACTCATTCAACTGATCTGTCTAAAATTGCTACAGTGATCAAATTTAATTTACTACTTTCTTCTATAAGTAGTGCATACACATACACATATATATATACACTCACACACACACACATATTATATTATATGTTATATATATATATTATATGTTGAGACCATGATCGACCCGACCGGCGTCTTCATCGTTCGTTCGTTATGTATACCACGTGCGTTGACACGTATACCGTTTCTTGTTCGTTTCGTTGAATCGTGTTCGTCCAGAACGGGAGCCAGAATATCAATTAAACCGGAATATTGCGATGGAAATAGGGAAGAAGATTGGGCCCAATTAATCACTTTCGCACTTGCACTTGACAAACACGTTGAAATAATTCATAGAAAAAAGAATGGATATATATATTCATTTATTTATTATAAAGTTGAAAGAGGACGATTATATAGCAATAAAAGGTAAGGATCTACATGTTTCAAAATAGGTATATTCGGTTATAAGACAAAATTAGTACTAAAATGGTCGAAATTGGTCAGTATTAAACATTATTTATTGAATATTTATGACAGTAAAACGATTTCGCTTTTTAAGTTATGTTCATTATGTATATTATTCCACAAAATATAGATATATATTCTTCAAAGCTCAAAATGATTTTTTTGCCATTCATTATCCAATTTTTTCAAGCGTTATACATTTTTTCACCGTGTTTGTCAAATAGAAGCGCGAAAGTGATAAATTGGGCCCCTCTCTTCTAAATCCTCAGCAAAGATCTTCTTTCCTATTTCTATCACAATATTGCGGTTTAATTGATATTCTGGCTTCCGGATGTATAGAAGTTAATCTTATAATATTTAAATAAATTACTATTTATTTTAAATCTTTGGTATGCTTTATTCTGTATTAAAAATAAATATATATGCTAACTTATTTTTTTTTTTTAGGAGAATTTTTTTTTTAAATCGTTTATTATATCCAAAAATAATTATTCTTTTATTTATTTTTAATCACATAAAAGTATATTTAGGTTTCTGTTCTTTCTTTACTCGAGAGGATAAAGTAAGTAGAAAAAATAATAATTACAAATAAAAAAAATTGGAGACAGATGGAAAACGCATAAAACTTATAGGAGATTTAAAAAAGCATTTTTTATTTTTTTTTATTTTGAAGACGATTAAGTTTACGCGAGGCCTGAATCGTACCTATTTAAAGCTCCACATTTTCAATATTGATTTTTCTAAATCCTTCGTCTACTTCTAAAATCTCTGATAGAAATATAACCCTCTTTTCAAATCTTTGAAAGCATTATGGCAATGCTTAAAAGATTTAAGCTAAACATTTATTTTTTGTAATATTGAGAAAAACTTTAACCTAAATTTAAAAGAAATTTAAATATATATATTTAACTAAAAAATAAACAAATTTAAAAATACTCTGCCAATTAGTGTGTAATAAAATAATTAGATCCCGCATTTGGAAATTAAAAGTGTGGCTGATTAGACCTGTTTTGATGTTTAATTTATTTTTAATTAATAATAATAAATGTACACAGATGGTTTACATTTATTGGGGGAGGATCTGTGAGATACTAATGACAAACCATCAAAATGTTGCTTTTTGAGCATTATTTAATATGAGAGTAAGTTCCTCAAAATATCGGTAGGAGTAACTTGTAATGAAATACCTTCAAACAACTCAACGTTAGTTTAGAAGTAATCTTACGATATTCTAAGCTCTCCTTTGTACAGAATCCGCTGCCAAGAACAATGCTTTTGGTTTAACAGCTTCAGTAAAGAGCTTCAGTGAACATTTATAGGGTTTGAGTATTAATTTATTCGAGTAAAGGATTTGTTACTGAATATTAAGTTAAATACGTAATTACTTGACGTGTACGCGTATATTAAGTTATGATAAAGGGAAGTTGTTATTTATAAGAAAGTTATATTTCAAAATGCTATATATCAGTACTTGCTTACTATTTAAGGCCCGCTTACAAATGTAAGTGGGAAAAATGAGTTTGAAATTTGAAATCGTTGATTAATAATAGAATTCCTTATATTTGTTTTTAGTATTATATATGAATAAAAATAAATGTATTAAATTGTCTTATATAATATAAAATTCAAATACAAATATAAAAATTTGGGGGGAAAAAATGTTAACAACCTTTTTAGTTGTTAATGATACTAGGATGTTTTAGCAAAAATATCTAAACGTTTTGAAGTCCCCTGAGAAAATAGCTTTAAACGTGGACGGAGAGATGCCGGGTTCGATTCTCCGGCGAGGAGAAGTTATTTTTACGCTACATTTTGATAAAAGGTTCAATAACAAATTAAGTGTACCTACGAAAACTAAGGCACTCTTTTACTTTAGCACCCCCCCCCCCTTTGTTCTTAACATAACTCTGCCCGAAAAAAGTCTCTTAGGTTTGTGTGCTGGTCTCCCCAACACATTGAGACTCCTGGGGCAGTTTTATTACGCTTCTATAAGATCATAATATTGAGTCATCATGTGTAAGACTAAATCTTTTACCGAAATCTGAAGGACAATGAGTTCTGCAGTTTTCTTAGCGTATATTTTATATTCCTTGTCTTAATAGTTAATTAGAATAAGGGATATTATCACAATTATATACACAAGTGTGATATTCCTTTGTCCCAAGGTACATTGGACTAAATATCCCTTTGTCTTAATAGCATTTTAGACTAAGGAATATATACTACTCTGTTAATGTTTCTTTGTCTAAATAACTATTAAGACAAAAGGATATACGGGGGTGCTAAAGTAAAAAAGTACCAAAACTAATAAATGGAAACACTCTGGGCCATGTAATTATGAGCTCATAAATTATGAGCAAGAGTGTCTGAGTTGTCTCGGGCCGATTTTTTAACTTATAATCAAAGTTTGAAGGGTTCCGTGGATAAAGTCATCATGAAGTAGGTCTTCCGGTTTTCACGTCTTGAAGGGTATACGTTCCTACATTTCACTTCTTATATTAGAATCATCTTTAGAGGTTTTATAGAATCTGCTTGGATTGACGGTATGAACAGTTTTCATCGGCATTAGAAGTGACATAGTGTCAGAATACGTATCCTTCGAGTCATTAAGAAGAACTTAACAAGCCTCTGCTATAAAGTAATATACTGCTACAATATTATTATCGGTTATCAATTTAAGGAACAAAAAAATCACTGGTTCAACTGGCTTTGTCCTGCCAAAAGTCTATATACAAGTATATATGAAGAGTTTTGGCTTGTCTCTCCATCAAACGTATAAACCATATAATGGCATCCGGAACCAGATGCCATTATCATTTTAGAAGATGCCAATTTATGACTTGATACACGGAGAAACACTGAACGAGCGGGTGCTTTACCGGAGTCAGGAATTGTGTAATATTATTATCTAGCAATAACTATTTAGCAAACCGTAGCTATTTAGCAAAACACCATCCCTCATTGCTATCAATGAGGGATAAAGTTGCTAAATGAATTATGTAGTTATACCTTCTGATTTACCTATAGTAAGTAAATGTTTACATATAAAATTAGCCTGTCATTGCTTGTATAATAATCATAAAAACATTATTCATTTCCCTCCCGCAGCGAGATTCCCTCACAGCTGTATTCATCCAATTCCTTAAGCATGATAAATAATTCATTATAGCATTTACAACTAATTGCACCTATTAGCTATTACAAATTTCAATAGTACCCTCCTTATTGTTGCATGTATAATTTAAGTTATCATGCAAAATTACTATTGTTAATTAACAATTATTAGATACTAATTAGTTTGATTAATAATTAATATTAATTAGAGTGAAAATTCAGTATTTGTTTTAATCTAAGGGGTCGTATATTACACCCTGCACTTTAGTAATGGAAAAAGTTAACAATTAATCAATTTTCGTATTTACTCTTTTATATGGACTGTCTAGTTATGACTAGAGTCCATATAAAAGAGTATATACGTTATAATATGATAATATATATTATGATACCTCATAAAATGATTTTTTTGCACTCAAACTAATAAAATTACAATGGAGAAGTTTGGAATGTATATTTTTTTATTTGGAAAATGTTTGATTTGAAAAAATATGAAGTTAAAATTATTATCTTAGTAATTTCTTTGGAAATTAATATTTATGATAATGTAATATGTTATAACATCATTATAATGATCGCAATAATAATATCATAAATATAAAACTCAAATGAGTGATATTTACATTGTGGTAAAGTCTGCTCTTTCTTTATCTTATAAACTTCATTCCTACTTTCATGAGCAACACTGCTCCTTTATTTTTATTGTTTAACACTTGGGCAGTTTTTGAATGAGGCATAAAACATCAGTATCATGTGTACTGACATAAGAGTAACGTGGAACGTGGATGAACATGGAAGGAGAGAACTGAAAAGGAGAGAAAAAGTAAGCCTATCAAAGTAGCAATACCTACATTGCGGCCAAGTCTGTTATATGCCTCATTCAGAAACTGGACAAGTGTTAGGCAATAAAAATAAAAGAGTAGTGTTGCTCAAAAAGTAGGATTGAAGTGAGCATAAAGACTAAAGAAAGAGCAGACCCGGCCACAATGTAGATATAGCAATACGTTGATAGGATTTTTTCATGGATAGGTTTTGGCTGTGGATTATCATTCTATCCAGGTCATTCAAGTTTTCAATGAAATTAGGTGGTACTAAACTAATAGAGCACCCGACCTTGATTAATAGGTTCCTTACAGCTGTCTATGTAAATTTAAATCATTATAGTTTCCAAGACATTGATAAAAATAAATTTATCTCCAGTAGAGAGAAAAAGTTATGATTTTGGTTTAGTTTACAGTAGAGATGGGCATAATCGATATTTTTCAATCAATCGATTATTTTTAATCGATTATTCTAATAATCGAATGATTTCACAATCGATTATTTTTTAGAGGAGGGGGTTAAAGTAAAGAAAAAAGGGGAGACACAAAGTTGCGATACCTAAAATATGGGGAAATTAGCGGCCGTGCCGGACGCCCGACAAAGCGCGGGTTTTTGCTTTGTCGGCAAACGACACGATAACGAAAAGTCTTTAAACTACTACTCATACTCATAATCGCTACTTCATATTCTTCTTAACCCTTATCACTTTCTTGATCTCTAATTAATATAAAACATTCTTACGTAATACTACGTTTCTAGTTTCTACGATGTTTAAATACGGATTGAATCCTAATTTGGAATTTAACTAGTTAGGTGTTTCCATAAGTAGTATTGAATCCGTATTCAATACGAAATAAAAAAAAAAACTTTTTCTTGGTTACTTTTGCTAAAGGTTATAAATAATTTTGTAACCTTCACCTTTTATAACCATGTTTTTATTACGTATTGTAACATATTTGACTACAGTTTCTACTTCTACAGAAATACGCTGACACGCTCTCTGCGCATGTCAGCGTGTTTCCATGCAACTCGATCCTGAAACGATCCCAGAATTTAGTGTATCGTATTGGGATCGGTATCCTATTTAATCTAGGTTTCCATGGACACTTTGGATCCATAAACTGTATTCAATCCGTATTTAAACATCGTGGAAACGTAGTAACACTGCGTTTAAGTCACATTCGTTTTCGTTCCTTGCACAATTATTTTAGAGAGCAAATAATTTACATTGCTTTAAGTGATTGGGAAATTTAGTTTTGTATATTGAGGTGAATTTAGTTTTTCAAAAATTAGACTTTTTTGGCACTAACCAATTATGTATCTTATCTATATACTATATAACTGATTTTTCTAAAATTTAGTTATTGCTTGCTATACTTAATTAGTATCATATTATGTTAAAATAATTATATTTATGTTTTAATAAGTTACAAACTATATAGTTAGAATTATTTATATAATTATTTTTAATTACCTTTAAATTATTTTTCTTAAATATAAGAATAACTATTTATTTAATCCAAGAGAGAGGGGGTTAAGCGAATTGTTACCTATGAACTTATTGTATTGAGGTTTTTAAGGAAAAGAGAGATTTACTAGATTTTATTGGATAATTGAAATGCGGTGTGAAATCAATATTTATTAAGCCTATATTGGAATTACTTAAAATGTAAAATATGTTATAACATATTTTTTATAAATAAATATTATACATGGAAACAACCATGAATTTCGAATCGTTTTCATAATTATGAAAAGGTGCGTATTAGGACGCGGCATCATTCCGATTTCTGATTCCGAATGACAGTGCTCGGTATCGGTTATTATTGTAACAGGGTTAGGTACTAGGACTAGGTATCCGATATCGTGAAAAGATTCGAAATGCAAGCGCCAACATTTCGATTCCGAATGACAGTGCTCGGTATCGTTAACTAGCAACTGGGTAAGGCACTAGGCCTTGGGCCTAGGCATCCGATTGTGAAAAGATTCGAAATGCAAGCCCCGACATTTCGATTCCGAGCGTCCGATTCAAGAATAAATTATATTCAGTGAACGAGCGATGGGTGGAATTTCGATTACGAGTGATCGGACCCGGAGCCGAACACTCGATTATGAGAACGATTTCGAATTGAGTTGAACTAACTTCGAGCGAATAAATAATCGGTCTCATAATCGAGTGTTCGGGCCCGGAGCCGATCACTCGATTATGAGAACGATTTCGAATAATAATCGAATTGAGTTGAACTAACTTCGAGCGATCAAATAATCGGTCTCATATTCCGATTATAAATAAACGATTACGAGCATTCGATTATTGTTGCATAATCGATTTAAACGATTATTTTAATCGATTATGCCCATCACTAGTTTACAGGGACTAAAGTACGTCTTTTCTTTCCTGAACTCAAAAAGCAGGGAGAAAAAGTAAAAGTATAGGGAAAAAAAGTAAAACCAGGGAGAAAAAGAAGGATTGCCAACTTAATTATTTTATAAATAATAGAGAATGACTAATGTAGTGAGTTTGTAGAAATCAGATTGGCGACACTGCTTTTTCGACCTTTTTTTTTATCATTGTTTAAACCTGCATCTAAATAACCTTCTATTTGAGTTTAATTGCAATTCTTATTTGTTTTTAATATTGAATCTCTAATATCTGCTATTAAAAGTGTTAACAATTATTGTTATTTATTAAAATAATAAATAAAAACTGTGCATTGGATGAAAATACGTATTGTTTCCCTAATGAAGATAAAATATTGTATGTACCTCGGGAGTAAAGTGCTATAATTCCCCTCGCGATAATTATCTCCCTCGCTTAATAATTATAATTAATTCGGGAGCTATATAATTAACGCTATTCACTCGGCTTCGCCTCGGGCTTTAGAGATCGTGGTTCCTTCGGCTTCGCCTCAAGAACCAACTTATTCGCTTAGGGATTAGGGAATAATGGCCTACTTTACTCCCTAGGTCCATAAATAACTATTGACCCCGCTGAATTCGAAACCTAAATGTAAACAACCACTTGCTGAACACCTATAAATTTGTTTAACGACAAATGAATTTCATTGGATATAAATTCAATATAACTTATATATGAGAGAAAGTTTTGTTCGAGTTTGTCCGACCAAAGTTCAAAAAATTATTAATAAATATAATTTAAAAAAAGAATATGTTTAAACAAATCCTAATAACAAACGATAACTGCTTACGAATAATTAATTTTATGTTATAGAATAAAATATTTAAAAAAAAAAAAAATACTAATCAGATAAAAGAAGGTACTGCTAGGTTATTGAAGTTTTCTTTTGAAAAATATTATGATTGTACTGTTTGTGAAATTATCTTTGTCTTGTAATTGGGTAGGAAAGTGTTTCTTTGAGACGGAAACTTAGTGTTCTTTATCTTTAGTGCATCACTCCGCTTTAATATTCAGGTCAGTCGTTAGGAGAAAATGAGATTAAAGCAATGAATTAAATGAAGAACGGATTGTGTTTATCTCAACTGCAGCAACAGATGTTTTTTTTTGGTTCATTAAGTGTTTCTTTCCCCCTTTGCTGGTAAAATGAATAGAAGGGCGGAATCTAAGAAAACTATTATCCTACTTTAGAATAAACTTAAATCAGAAACTTAAAACTATTATTTCGTATAAACTTAGTAAATTATAGCTCGTTAACCATTTTCTTCCTTCTTTTGAATTAAAAAATACTGCAATTTGAATCTTTAAAACTTCTTAGTACCTAACTTTCAGATATTAAATTATTATTGAGTTTAAAATAATTTTTGTAATAAAGTTGTTTTAACCTAGATTAAATGTTATTAATTACTTTTAAATGAATTTTTATTATTAGAAAATAAAAATAATGGTAATTAACAAATCATAACCTGAATATTGGACAAAAAACACGTTTTTTGGCTTCTTATTTCATAAAATTTCAAAAGTTCCATATCTCTCCCATTACCAAATTCCCTCTCAGCTATATTCATTTAATTCCTTCAGGATAATAAATAATTCATAATAGCATTTGATACTAATTACAATAAATTTCTATAGAAAATTTCAACTAGAATATTAAATATTTACAATTTTACCCTCCTTCTATTTTTTCATCTATAAATTTAAGTTCCGTGAAAAAACTATTTCTAATTTGCAATATTCAATTTAAATTGAATTATTAATAATTGAATATTAGTAATATTAATATTTTAGTTTAATTACTATTAATTTTTTAATATAGGTTTAACTTAAGAGTATTAAAGTACACCCTGCGCTTTAGTAATGAAAATTAAAAAACAGCTCGATCCATTCATGTGTAGTAAACAAGCTGTGGTAACCAATTTCAGATAATTGTTAATGTTAGAACTTTTATTGGGTGCCTTGAGTTTAACACGTACATCTAAAATGTTTATTATTAAACAATTATTAAACAATTATTTAATTCATTTTTAAGTTTTTGGTAGTATTCATACTACCAAAAAATAATTTGATAATTTAAATCAAATTATAACTATACGTGGTTTGAGTCCCGACACTGGAGTCTATTTTTCTCTGTCTATCTCCCGTTGTTAATAATAATTATTATTTAATTAAAAAGAATGAAAAATGATTACATTTTTTGTCGGAGACTCACTAAGGGCTAAGGTAGTATCTCTTTTTAAGAATCTCTACAAAATAAAATCTCACAACACTTTTAATATGTAAAAAGATTTTTAGAAAAGCTTCTTCTATAAACCTTTATAATATGAAAGTGCCTCAGGTGGTAATAAATGTTCTTAGAGGGTTCCTCCTCCATCATATAAAGAATTTATTTAGTTATAAATTTAACAAGACTTAAAGGGTAGCATCTTTTTGAAAATAATCCATAACCTTCTTCCTCCTAGCCAATATTCTTGTTTCTGGCGGTATTTGCGCAATTAAAGAAGTTATTTAAGAATAAATCTGTAAAAAAATAAAATAAAATAGTAATGCTATTGAGAAGTTCATTTTGAGGCATAATATTATTCATTTTTAAGTTCAGTAAACACAAATTTCAAATCTTTATTATTAAAGAAATAATATTTTTAATATTTAATTTTTTACTACGTTTATATTAGCTTGCTTTCTTGTTTGTTTGTTTGTCCAGTACAAATCTTGTTAATTAACTGAGTTTAACTAACTTCCCGAGTACCTAAACATTTGAAACTTTTAGAATAGCTCGGAACACGATGACAATGCATTATTTTAATACTTTTAGCCATCTTTCAGCAGAATTTAATTAGTTGTCAGCAAATTTTGCTGTATGGAAAGTTAGTTCGGAAAAAATACCCAAGTTAGTTTATTTGTTTTGACATATCCTATAGTATTTACAATCTTCATTTTGATGGGTTTCAAATTTGTGATTTTATATTAAGAGGTAAACTTAGAATAATACTATATATAGAAGGAGCATAGAATCGGAATCCCATGCAATTACTGATAACAGGGTAACATACCAACTAAGGGTGCCAACATAACAACACTCATTTTTTTCATTTAAACTGGAGAAGGTTGGCAAAGCTTTAGTAACTATTCAAAGCCCGCTCAGAAACATCAAGAAGACAAACCCTGACATTGGTTATTGTTTACGTTTCACTCTGACGTCATTTTTTTCACCTCGCTCGGCATGATATAATAAACATTATTTTCAGCATATTTCAAGCTAAAAATAAGATAAAACACAATAACAATATTACAATAAACGACATGAGAGAGTGAAGTTGAACTTCAAAAATGACTTCAAATCAACTATTATAGTAAATAATAACTTAACTCCACAGAAAGCAGTAACAAATGAGGTAACTCGAAATTGATTTATATTATTTACGTTATTAAAATTTAGGTATAATATAAACTATAACATGCATGTATATATTTACGTACACTCATACATATACAGATAAACACATTTATCGTTAGTTAATTATTTTATTTATTTATTTTCCTATAATGATTTGGTTAATACAAAAGTAATTTTTGAGGATGCGTTATATTTTATAAAGCCAAACCTAAGTGTAAACATGTATCATGCGTTCCCATTCTGATCTTTCTCTTGCTACTCTTTGTCACGTTTCTTTACCGCAGCACTTTCTCATTTCGTCGTCCCATTGAACAGGACTTATAAAAAATAATAATCCCTATATTATTCTTCTTTAAATTACCAAAGAATTTTTTTTGTTGATCCATTAATGATACGATTCCCAATTTATCTAAAATCATTTTAAAGCTTGTGTATCACTATCAATAAAATAGTGGTTTTTAAATTAACCTTTTATGCGTAGAGACTTTTATATTTTTACTTTGAATATTAGGTATATGATATCAAAGGGAAATTTTGTTGGCTGTTCATTATATAGAATTGCGTTATCAAATGTTCGTTTACTAATTCTTTTTACTGAGTTATATCCCTCGCTAGCTCCTACTCTAATGGGATTTTTAACTTAATTAATTTTTAATGGAAAATTTCTTTTCAAATATTCTATTTAAGCTTAGCTGAAAAGTTAAGTTCACTTATTCGATAAATAATATACAAATAAAAAAAATTTGTGACAAGATTAGTCACGATGTTTGTCTTCTTAAATATTGTGAGTTAAGCTAATATCACCTCCTAATTTTAGAAAGACATGACTTTCATACTCTAAAGACATTATCTTTGTAACATAATAGTCTTTTAAAAAAGGTTATAAAAGCATAATTAGGTTTTTATCATGAAAATTCATTCCAGGTTAAGTAACCATCGTTTAAATATGCATATATACCGACATAAATTATAATTAGTAATTTTCGCCAGCATGCTCAAACAAAAAAGATCCTTACTAAATTCCCTTGCTTTGTACAAAATAACCTAACATATTTTCAACCTTTTCCTTTCCTATTAACCATTAAATGTTTTATTGCTAATTTATTTATGCATTATTTATTTATGTATGCATTCCTTTAATGTATGCAGATAAGTTTTTTTCTGAGCTTATCGGATGCGACAGAAGCATTATGAAATGTCAACAGGGTACCTGTTTGATGACATGTCTTTCTGCCTTTTTGTTTGTCAAAATTTTTTGAAACCTCCATATCTTAAAAAGTACTTGCCCGATTTTGAATGATTAAAAGTAGTCCACAAAAACGATTCCACGTTAAATTAAACTTTCTTCACACATTTAAATCGAATAAACATAAATATATATAACCCCGCTGGAAATCGAAGAAGCTCCAAAGTAGGGTCATATTATTTTTATGGATTTTTTCTTTAACGCTCAAATCCTAAGTTTTTAGTTTTAGTCCTGGTTTTTAACGTTCATGTTTTAATCTCATTGTATTTAATTTTATACTCGTATAATTTTTGCAAGTGACAGGACGCATGGATGCTATTTGCCACAGGAATGGCACGTGGCTCTAACTACGTGGCTCAACAGCCCTTGAATGGTTTGGTCTGCCAATGGGCTAATACAAATATTTGTATATACACAAACACGGGGTTAGTGTGTTGCTCCATCTGTTAAATAAATCTTATAATTGCTGGGATAACACAGGACTAGAAAGCGAGGAATTGAAGCCAATAGTGACCATGCCCGATGCTGCATAATGACTTAGGTATTACTTAATATTTTCGATGAAACCAATCCCACAACATACATGTTAGCGCACACCACTGAATATACATTTTTTTTTTTTTTTTTTTTTTTACTGTTTAAGAGTATGAAGTCAGTGTTACGCCTATAAAGTGAACTGGTGCGGCTTCAGAAATATATACAGACGGGGAAATAGATACGGCCGGTTTTTGTTTTCTATATACTTAAAACTTCAATATTATTATATATATTATATATACTCGTATATATATATATATATATATATATATATATATATATATATATATATATATATATATATATATATATATATATATATATATATATATATATATATATATATAGTATGTGTGTGTGTGTATGTATTTATATTTTTAGTACGATTTACTCATTAATATTATATTATAATATGACGTAACATTAAAACAAGGAAGAAAAAGTCAAATTCTAAAAATGTTGGGTTTGGAGGAAAATTAATCTTTTTTAGGCCTAAAATGAACAAAGAATCCCTTTCCTACATCTTCGTTAATCTCCGGTTAATATAACATTTTCTTATCTGAAACAAAAATGTCATGTTAATTATATTTAATACTTCTTTACAATTTGTTAGTTTAATATTCTCTAGAGAATGCCTTTTTCCCTCTAATTTTAAAATTGTGGAATGAAAATTATATATTTTAGCTGAATAAAATAAGTGTAATATTACGCTCTTCACGAGTAACTATATAGGAATTAATATTTTATTTACTGTCATAGTTTATACTATGGTAGGTGGTTTTCATGCAATATTCAAATCTTTGTATTCGAAAATTACCAAAATTATAACTATCTAGGGTTTCCTGTGTAGACTACAACATGTTGGGTTTGTAAAACCCAAAATTACGCTTCCACTATCCTAAGTTCCTACACGAGTACTGCGTATCCTGAAATAATCACAAATCAACAAATTGACCATACTGGAGATATAATATGATACCCATTTATATCAACCTTTTTGGTCGAAGAATGTAATGAATTTTGTGGGGATGACCATTTCCTAGTGGATTTTCTTCGATAGCGTGCGTTCCGATCCCTAATCCACCCTCAGGTAACTTCATCAACCTTTCCATTCATCCTTTCTCCTTATTTCTTTATAAAGTTTAATCCATAAGCTTTTGTAACTCTTTGACCAATATACCATTAAATATTTGATTTATTTTTATTTATAGTAATCACTAGACATTAATTTTATATTTTTCTTTTACTTGATACTTTCTAAGAGTGACGTCACAAGTAGTAGAGTTTACCTAGTTCAGTTTTAGCACCAGAGTTATCTCTGTACTTGGGATAAGGTTAAAGGGTAAGTATCTAATAGAATGTTAAGCTGTTAAGTAGTCAAATTTCCGGTGCATTAGCAGGATTAGCTTGCCTCCATACTTTACGAAAGTAAATTCTTGTTTTAGCAAAATACAATCTAGAGTTTAAGTTAATACCTTTGAAATAGAGTATGTGAAACATCTTACAGATGATAGCCAGGCGACAACTTTGCTGATGCAAATCTAAGTCTTACGCTCTCTTTGAATATCACTAATCCAAATTAATTACATTATAAACTTCTCCAAGGTATAGAAAAGTTTGCTATATACATCCGGACAGGATTAAATGTAGGAGTAAGATTAAAATTAAGTTAATTGAACGAGCTTAATGAGTTCTTCATTTCAGAAACTTGGGATTTTAAAAGTTTGTGTGTTTGTCTAACGATAATTGGAGTAAAAATTGACCGTTTTAAGCCAAATTAGACACACAGGTGCATCTCAGTAGCGCAGTGTGACAACAGTATAGTTTTTGAAGATATTTCATTTGATACTTTTAAAATAGCAGCCAATATGGCTAAACTAAATGTTTGTAGTTGCATGTTGTACAGCATTTTGAAAGTCTTCAAGAGAAGGAAAAGAATATGTAACTTGTATTAAATAACTTTTATTACAATATTTCATATATATTGTTCATACAATATTTTTGGTGGTTGAAAAAACCTTAATGCTTATATAGCATGCCACATATTATTTTAAAGCCCTTTTCAGGTAGATTAAGAATATGTAAGTTTTTTCCAAAAATGGTTCTTGGTAGCCATATTTAAAACAAATATGGTATATAAGACATAAATGCAAATTTTTCTACGCGTGTTCTTTACGCGCCGCATCACTAGTATAAGTAGTTAGTATAAGGTTTAATAAAACAATTGCAAATACCTTTATGTTTTGTTATAAGGTTGTAAGCGTATATATTCATACTAAATTTAATTTCTGTTTAAGTATATCTCAAATTAATAAATCCTATAGACGAAATATTAGGTATTTATACTAACCGAAAATTCAAGGTGTTTATAAAATTATAGTCAAATAAAAATCTAATAACAGGATGTTATTTCCTGTAGTTTGTTGTTTATTCAAATTTAAGACTAGTTAATTAATGAATGAAGATTTCCTTAATTAATCGAGAATAAGTGGAATTTATTCAATGTTGATAACCAATTAGAATCCGTTGCCATGTGTTGTCACTGAAGGATGGTACAGCCAAAATGTTAATTGATGCAATTATTTAATTATTATTAATTAATAATTATGAATGATTTATTAATCAATTATCTATTAATTAAGTGCTCTTGCACCCGGTTGTTGTGCTACTGAGAGATTTCATCTCCATTTTACTTCCAACAACGTTTTTTTTGTACATTCAAAACATTATTTTATTAATTAAAAGTATTAGTAGCTTATGCATGCAATAAGTTGATAAAAAAAGAAGCTTTTTTTGGTTTTCCTTTAGCTTACTTAAGTTTTTTTTTAGAAAGCAGATAAATTTTTGGCCTTTCTACCTAGGCAGTATGTGTTCAATTAATGAATTTCATTGTTCAATCATTTCAATTATGAAATGCACCTTGTTCTATTATGGAACAAGGTGCACAAATGTTCATGTCGAAACAAGTACAGTTGAATTTACCGTTGATTGCTCAAAATAAGGAAGGAGTAGAGGGAACAATACTATAGAATCGGGATCTCAAAAAGTGGTTCATTATGCGACACCCATATACTAAACCTCCCAAGCGGCAGTTTGGTGAAACAGTATCGATATCTCGATAAAAACTCGAAATTTATCTGATGTCAACTGATAAGGATAAGAATAATGTGATATTTTCTTACGACGTTTAATATTTTTTTATTTATAGATACATTTGTACTTTAATGTTGGTTGTTAACCGTATTAATTATCTAAAGGCAGTTACGTTGTTAATAACATGTAATAGTTCCTAGATAACCAAAAGCAATCTTATATCAAGCAAAATCGTCTTCTATAGCAATCACATCAGATTTTTCTCTTACACATTTGATAATAATAATAATAATATTTATTTCCACCAAAAAGACAGAACAAATATAACAAATAAATAAATAAATTACATGGTGGGGGCCCTCAGTAGGTGTAGTTGTTACCTAGAGAGAGGACCCTGTTATTTTGATATATTTGACATTTCGATAATAAATCAATCAAACAAAGCACACGATGAGGTTAAAGATTTTGTTGACAAGCGTCCGTGCCCACGGAAGGACAAGGTATAGACCAATAAGACAAGGACCAGTGACCACGTGATCGTGCTGTTGTCACTTTAGTTCGGATTGAGCTCGCTTGAGAGGTTTAATATATGGGTGTCGCATAATGAACCACTTTTCAAATCGCATTGCTCCCTCTACCCCTTCCTTACTCTCAGGTTGATTGCGATATTTTGACATTTTTATTGTTTTTAATCTGACAGTACGTTTCACCTTAATGCTTCAGCAAAGTGTAAACCAAAATTAGTGCAATTTATTAGCTTTACTATAATCCTTGACTGCAAAGATATCTTTGTTTATGGTTAGTTGTTACGGCTTCTGCAGCATTACAATTGCAATACCCATTAAACAATTACCTTATTTACATACTCCTTACTACCACATCGAGGTTATCTTTATAGGAAAAAAACGAACAGTTTTGATCTCCTAAATACGCTCCTTGAATTACGACATCAGGCTTAGTATGCTTTGTACATAATAAAATCCAAATAACACTGACTCATAACACTATCTTTGGAACCACTGGCCTATATATGATAATGAAATGTTGTTGGTATGATACTCTTTGCTCCTAGGTGCTTAATATGATTCTTGATTCAAGGTAGTGGCAATTTATATTCAAATATATTTAAAATTTGACTGCGATATCTCAGGAACATATTGCACTATAACCTTGAAATTTTTAAATTTAATTTCTTTTAAGCCTTGACTTTTGAAAAAAGGTTATCCAATGACAATGTTGAACACGTATTTGAAACTATGTCCCACGAACATAATTATCACCACTTCTTTAAAGGATAATGTAAGATTATTTTATTTGGTACGATAATTTCATAAAAAGTTCTAGATATTCTCGCTTTTATTAAATGTTAGTTTATAATCCTATAAAATTAAAAAAAAAAAAGCATTCGTAGCGAAGCAAGGGAATCCAGCTAGTACTTAATAATATAGAAAATCCACAGGAACATAAAATATAATTTTAATATACACAATCATCCATTTATAATAAAAATATCTTGTTGGGTGTTTTTGTTTTATTTAAACGAACATTGCTACCTACAATTGTATAAACGATATAAAAACAGAACAAAAAATAAAAAATAATAATAAATAAGATTATAACAATAAATAAAAATGAAGAGATAAGAGTGACGTGAATATCATAGTGAGAGAATTTTCCCAGCATTTCACTTAAGAGAGAATTTCACTTAAATCATTTCTGGGAATAATGAAAATTAAATTAATAACAAGTTATAACTTTTTAGTGGTATAAACCAATATTAAAATTAAGTTAAAAAAGATATAATAATTAAAAATGTATTAAAAGAAGGTAATATCAATTAATTGCACTAAAACCTTGGAAGTATACATTTTTGATGCAGTCCCCTTTAATTTTCAATTAAGATGTCTATTTTAGGTCGTTAGGGGTATAATAAAAACCAACTACGTTTTGGGATATTTCATCCCTACTTTGGGATATTGTCAAGCTTCATTGAGTAGAAATTTAGCCTTATTTGACCTGCCAAGCACATATCCATTTTTGATTTTATTATACCCCTGAAGACCTAAAATAGACAACTTTCTTGGAAATATAAATATTTCCGTTTAATTAAATCCATTAGCAATTTATAAACACACACATATTATATATATATATATATATATATATATATATATATATATATATATATATATATATATATATATATATATATATATTCATGAATGTGAATGAAGTTCATAAAAAATCATATTGGTTAGATCCAAATTACGCAAGAAGGCTCAGGTGACACCCAAAGACAATTAAATAGGCCGTAGGTGGGTCTATTCAGTAAACAAAGTACACTTCCTACTGTGTTGGTGGTAATCGGCTATCAGTGTAAATCATGATTTACCTTCCCCGGATACAGCACCATCAAGGTTTAATAAATTACGTTATCTTAGAGGTTTGGTGGTTCATTCCGTTAACCACCTACTTTTAGGTGGAAAAAGGATGTAAACCACCAAACCTTACAGGCAATATAATTTTTGTCAAGGTCATCAAAAGTACAAATCCCTAATTGATTGGTGCGGCATCTCCTAGAAACCACCTAAAAACATTGATTTTTTTGTGGGAGGGGGCAAGAAATTTTTCAAAAATAATTTTCTGGGGCCATTCTTGATCCCACAGATGAGATTTGCAACTCTAATTTTAGAAATTAGAAAAAAAAACTGTAGTGCGCCATTCGGAGCAAAAGGGGGTAGTTGCCAGGCAAACCACCAATCCTTAAAGGGTTAAGATAACCACCATAAACTCTCCTCTATCTAAGAATGAAGTTTCAAGCGAGAGGTCACGAGTATGCTAATCACTCAACTTCATCGCTCTTGCATTGAGGGTTTAGTATACAATAATAGCGTAATGTTTAGCCTACAACAATAATATAGGTAACTCCCGGCTGACGGCCCCTGGACCACAGCCGCGTCAATATATATGTACAATCAATTATGTATTCTCTTTGTTAATAAATACACAATTAATTAATAATATAGGTAGTAATTTTTATTAAATCTTACAAAGTCTTTGTGGAAACAACCAACTTACTAAAAAGTATTATACAACATAATTAGAATTGATTAGCTTTGATGACCCTTTTGCCATTATCGTTAATACGTTATAAGACATTAAGAAAAACATAGATCACAGTTTATCTATGTTTAATTTGAGCTAATCTTATCAGCTAAGTTTCATTATATTTTAACTACTTCTATTATTTATTTTTTTGAAACTTCATTAACCAAAACGAAGAAGTTATTTCTTTTTAATCTTTTTTTTGTTTTATAGTTCTAACCTTATTAAAATTTAAATACATCCAATCTCATTTCGCCCCTTATAAATTTATCTATTTTAATCACTATAGTTATCTCTCTTTTTTACAGCTGGGTCTCCTTCATTATTTTATTTTTACTTTTGTTGTTTGTCCTTCTACCCCATCGCCCTCGTCATGTTCCGAGTTCATTATTGATTTTGTCCCTAAAGTTTTAGTTTCCAGTACACATTATGATGTTACACATCGTAGAAACTCCACTGTCCCTTAACCGCTTCGGTCTAACCGTAAAAGTTACCGTACTGACCTCAATTGGACCATAAAAACGCGCCTTTTATAGACCGTAAATATGAGAGTATAGAGTTTCAACGGTCTTCCAGTCTAGACCCATCTCCTCTAACTCAAATGTCACTCACAAACTAAAATGAACTCAGTTTTGAAGGCAATATCGCTTACTTTCTCTCTGTATCATATTCTTTTTGATAACCCTCAACCTTTTTTCTCAACCTTTTTTCTCTATATTGTTTTTTTATTGAGATAATTTAATAATTGTTTCGTTTCTTGGTAATAAATTTAATTTATCGCTATTATTTGCTAAAAATGTTAAAAATTATATAATATATTTTCATAAACTATCTATGTGTACCCAAATGTTTATATATAATATATATAAACTTTTTTTTCTTGAAAGAATTAGATTAAATATAATAAAAATCACTCTTTACAGAATATTGTAGTTAAACATAAATTAAACTTATCCTGTTTACTCAAAGGTCTATTCAGAATGAATGAATCCGATCAAATATCGATTTAAACTAAAGATGGTCGTTCGCGAACGAATCTATTAGGTTAGGCAAATGAGCTGTAGCGATCGATCGTTCTTTCGAACAAACGGTAGTTAAAATGGTACAGTAATCTTTTTATCATATTTTTTTGTTCCTTGCCTTAGATTTTAGTTAAGGGATAGTATTGATAACTCTTTGTAAAGCACTGGTTTGATCAGTTGACGCTTTGATTTGATTACTGATACCTCGCCGATGTTGAACATTTCATTTCACCATTATTTTAGATCTGTTTCTTTTTCAATGAATTTTTATTACATTATATTATTGTATTGATAATATTTAAAAAATAATTTGGTGGAATTCGAATTGAGTTATCATGTGTGTACGAGTCTCTAGATTTCCTATTATTAAAGCTAAAATATCGCAGTTGCATGGTCAAAAAAGAACTAATGGCGAAGGGTTTATTGAGCACAGTCATCTTTGTGACAGAGTCGGTCGCGACGCGTTCACCGAAACGACCAACTTCTTTTGTCAAACCAACACAGCTAATTTTAGTAGGTAAAATGGCATCGGTGTTCCAGGTCGTTACCGTACTCGGATCTCACCTGAAATTAAAGTCCAAACATCGGAATATCTCGTGATGGGTCGAAGACCGGAGAGGTGAGACATATTTCACAATGCTGAATCACATCGGGACCTTAAAATGTTCAAGAAAATTAATTCGGAAACATATGAAATTGGATTATCTGTGAAAAAAAACTGAGTTTATGCTGGCTACAAGAAGAGAGCAGGACAATAAACAATATGTAAGACTGGTTGGAGATGACTTGACTGGTTGGACTGAGGTGTAAAGATTAGACATATATCTAGGCCCCTGGTTTCCGATTATATAAGTACATATAATATTAACATTATATCGAAGGAAATTCAAGCCTTCATTGCATGAGAAATAAAGAAATTTAGACCGGAGAATCCTGACATAGTAAATGAAATATAGGATCACAGCGTCCGAAGTAGAGAACGCATAAAGGATCTACCAGAAGAGAAATAAAATTCTCAATACTCCAAGGTATGCAATGCGGTAGTAGCAGACATAAAAGACTAAATAATAGATCGTTATAGATGATGACTTGAGGAGAATTGATTCCGAGGCTGGCGTTAGTCATCGAGTAAGTTAGTTAGATCCTATCATATGATGTGTAGAATGGCCTATTACCCGTCCTTTAATAATCTAATTATGAGTTAAATTCGGCGTACAAGAATAAAAACATAATACTAAGTAGCTAAAATATTTAATAAAATAAAAATAATATGTTATAAATAAAAGTAACTAAGCATTTTATTTATAGGACTATAATGTTTTTAAAATCTAGTAGTATGAGAAATAAAAACTTATTTATTTCATTTTAAACTCAGTTAGTTTTTAGAGTTTTTAAAACTGTTTTTCTTTGCAAATTATTTTTCTCATTTCATTTTATATGAAATATTCTTAGACCGTTGATCTAAAGTGCACGTATTTCATTTCCTTTGCATTTATTATACGGAATAAATATGGGGTCAAGGAGAATTGAATTCAATATTGTAAGCAAAGTACGCTAAAGAATTTCCATTTCCATTTTTTTTTTTTTTTAATATTATTGTTATTGTTATTATTATTTGCTCTTTTTTCGTAAAATGTTCGAGAGACGAAATCCATGAGTTTGTCCTTTTATTCCTCTTTTCTATTTTTGCATTATTCATGCTGTCCATCCCATTTTTTGGCACTCTTTCTTCTTATTTACTTATTTATTTTTATTTTTTGCTGTATCTCTAATTTTCTCTCTTTTATTTAACTATTATTTTCTTTTTAACACATTTTGGCATATTCAGTTTAATCATTATAATTGTAATGCAGTTGATGATTTGACATTAGGGGATACGATGAGATAGAACGCCTTAATGATTGGAGCTTCATTAGGATTTTTAACCTTAGCCTATCATAAAAATAAATATTATTATGTCTATTAAATAGTATTTTCTTCTTAATATACTTTTTTAATTTTATTTTTACTGTGATGAACCCCAAGTCCTTAAATACCCTCTCTTAATGTCCAGAAACATGATTTATTATTATTACTTTGGTAATGATCATTCATTAAAATAATTTATTAAAGTTATATTATATTTTATATTAATAAAAAATCCATTAATATCACTTTTATTAAAAATTCCGGGGATCAGTGTAACGATCATACATTAAAATTATTTATTAAAGTTATATTATATTTTATATTCATAAAAAATCCATTAATATCACTTTTATTAATAAATTCCGGGGTGTGTATTCAATCAGTGTGCCTGCTGATTGGTTAAGGCTGTGAATCCTAATCGGGATTTCACGTTGTCTTGTTCAAAAGTCCTACTGAACCCATGGGTTCTACGGCATTATTTTTGGGGATCCCCAAAAATGTGGAGAGATTTAAGACGGGGAAAAAAAAAAAAAAAAAAAAAATACTAAAAAATAAAAATAAATATATTCTCCAATAGACCCAATTATTTTCACCTAATTTCGGGGTTCCTGGTAGCTTATAACTTTACTATCATCTTGTTTGGATTCTAGAGTTTACGGATTCAATCCCCGACTCCAGAAAGGAGCCTTGCACCCGGTGTTTACCCAGCTTATATGTGGATAGCTACTTAAATGAGGCGCCTAAATACGCCAAGATTATATAAAGATGATATAAATATGATTAGCTGATATATATAAAGATCTAAATGTAATCAGTCAATTAACCAAGAATAATTTATTTATTATTCTTAAAAAAGAACGGTGCTCACACGGTCAATAGTATTGCCAATATACAAAAATATATATGTCAATACTATTGACCGTGTGGAGAGGTATATTGGACGTTGATATTGATATAATAAAACAGTATTGATTTTCAAACATCATTACTAGAAAGTGGTGGGGATATTGACAATACTACTGACTGACACGAGTCCCACGTCGATCTCCGAACATGAAGTAGACTCGCCACTCACTAAATTCTTTTTATTAATGTAACTTTTACTTTTATCTTCCACATTAGGCACTGATGATGGCCTTTTGAAGGCTGAAAACTGCTTTGGCAATAAAAAAAAAAAATCAATTTACGTGAAGACTGTTTGTGTTATTCCTTTAAAATTACCTCCATAGACGCTCCCAAATCTAGTAACTATAACTAGTCAGGGAGGTTATAATTTTCAAAATTGCTACGAAAACTTTGGAAACTCTTCATGGAAACACTTTCGGTTTGAAACCAAAACAGTTTTCAAGACGGTTTTGAAAACTCATGTCAACGTAGTAAATATTGAAATACCGCACACTAATCAATTTTATCATTATTTTAGTTAGCAAACATTTGGTTAATTAAAGAATTTCTTTCAAATCTCGTGCCATTTGAAACATATGAACCAAAGAGGGACGGACAGACACCCTCGACATAGGGTTTCGAGAAGGATCTACGAAACTTAAAAATGAAACTACTATTTAAATATTTCGTAAAAATTAACATTAATAATTTAATTAAAATTGCATTTTGTGTTATTTTACCGAAAATTTAGTCCTATAACTTTTATTGTGCTTATCTTAGAATTTCTTGAGTTTAAGAATGGAGAATGGTAAAATTCTATTAGAGCTTCTTCTTTTTTAAATTAACAGCTCCATAAACTAACCAATATAAACAGTATTAAAAAGAAGAAAATAATGGAATAGAATAAATATTTATGTAAAAATAAGTGAGTCTATGTTAAAAGATAGAATAAGTTATTTGCTTCTAGTTTTTCAGAAGAGATGTTTGTAAACAAATGATGGAATAAATTAGATTGGGTTAGAGGGGTAGGGGTTATTTAAAGTAAATTAAGTTGTCTCTTGTTGGTAGTAGTTGCTTGACAAGAGGAATTTATTATATCAGCTCCACCCTGGCTTAGCGGTCATAATAAGAAAAGCTAAAGCTACACCACTAGTAACAATAACTTTTAAAATAAGACAATCCTAAAGGGTTTAAGGAAGAAAAAACAACCTTCGAGTATTTCAGCTGTTGTATTATTTATGAAATGTTTTAAGCCACTGCAAACTAGGATTAAGGTTATGTTTTTCAATTTTTCTTAACTAATTTATATGTATTATGCCATTAAAGAATTAGATTAAAAAAAGTGTGTGTATACATATATATCTTAGAATTTATGTTTAGAACCACTGATCCTTATAATCATGGATTTTGTCTAGTTTTTTTTTTTTTTTTTTTTTTTTTTACAATACAATACCTATTTCAAATAAAGGTCATTTTAATTTAATATGTGTTATGACGATACGGAACTAAGTGTTTTAGAACCTTAGGAATTCGGAGGATAGCTTTTTTTTACAGTAACATCATTTGTTTAATTGAATTTTCCAATCGAGTAATTTTAATTAAAATTATCGGCCTAGGTTTATGCATTTTAAATGAGGTCCCACAAATACCGATTTATACTCACTAATAATAGATGATGTTTCCAATATCAACCCAAAATGGGGAGGAGTCACCGTGGGTTGGGGAGGGTGGCTTATAAAGGATGAGCAAAACCTCTGACCCTAAAAAGGTAAAACTTATGAAGGCTTTTGGCCTTTTGTCCTAATAAATCATAAATTAAAAGGGGTTTCCCACAATTTGATCCATTAAAAACTTCTGTATCTATACAAAAACTATTTTTTCTATTAACCTCTCAAAAATGTTCAACTCATGTAAAAATTGTCCAGGGAAAAGACGCAAAAAAGCTAGTCAGTTACCTTTATAGGTTGGCTTTTTTTCTTTTAACATTATTTTTCTTTGATTTTTTTCATTCTGTACTTAATTTTGGAACTAAGTTTCTTATGGCATGTTACGGCGTCTGGAGCCGCGGGAGTGAATCCGAACAAAACGACCGTCACGAAATTTACCGATGACGATAACTTGAGTAAAAGATACCGATTTAGTTGAAATTCGATACACAAGTTCGATATACAATTTCAACCTGATACAAGCAGAAGTTTTTGTGTAGTAAAGTAATATATATTATAATATTTTAAATTGAGTAATAATATACTGGTGGAGTCTGTGGGAACAGTCGTGTTCCGTCACTGCAACCATCTGCTTTAACTATAAACTCATCATGATAAACTTTTTTCTCAATATACAATACATTATTTATTGCAAGATGCTCGCTTCAATGATAAAAAATCCTTGTCTTTCAAGTCTGTCTCGACTCCGCTGAGAACAAATAGGTAGTTACTTTTAATTTTGACTTTTTTCTAACTCCACCATGTATAAAGTAGTTAGTATTGTATAACTTAGCAGTGTGATTTTATCATTTATATTTCATGAAAAGCGTAAGGAACTTCGTTCCTACCGGGTATCCCGCGACACCACACAATTTATTTATTTTTTTTATTTTTTTTTTTTTTTACCATCTCCTTCTTTAAGTTAGCTGAGATAATTCTTATCTTTTTAGGGGTTTGTAGATCCTTCTCGAAACCATTATGCCGAGGGTAATGTTTCTGTCTGTCCGTCCCTCTTGGGTTCATATCACCCGAACTGATTAAAAATGAGTTACACTCAATTTTTAAACTATTTCTTTTTAATTGTTAAAGTTATGCTCTCTATAATTAGTTATTTATTTGTGTTAGCATAAGAGAGGAGCATCATTCTACTGTAATTAGATGATAGTTGGAAGTAAGTTTGTTTTAAGGTTAATTTACTGTGCATACAGGACAAGAAGTTAAAATCCCATCAGCAAAATCTGGCTGGGAGGTCGAATACGATAACAGCATTAAAGTGACCTTAACTTCTTCTCATTCTAGCATTATTCCACGATTTAACCTTTAATGACCCTTAGACTCGATCTAATCCTACTTTAGGGGTCCTCTGTCAACAAAATACTACCTAAAATGTAAACAACTTCTCTACTAATTTAACTCGGGACCAAAACCAATTAATCCTAGTAGAAATTAGTCGAACTGAGCGATGAAGTGATTTATGGAATGGAACCCTCTATCATTGCCTTAAATGTTTTGACTCGGTTTGTTAGAAGAGCAAGTAAATTCAACTGTGTTTGAAACTGACAAGCTCCATGCAAAACAAACCTTATTTAGCTTCAGATCATTTGAATTTTCAAGAGTCCTTGCAGTCTTGTTTTTCCTTCTCTACCTTATTATGATTTAATTTCCACTCAATTATGTCAAAACGGAATATTTATTGTGCAATGAGGTTTAACTCTTATGTCATGCCTGTATGGAAAAATTATTTATGAATATTTTATGCTTCAACATCACTTCTTTGCAATTGGATTGAAAACTGTATGTTTTTATAGTTGTGGTTGTATTATAAAATTAAATAAAAAAAATGTCATATTTTAGACTTTGACAACTCCTATAATTTAGTTTTGGTCTGTTCAGTTTTTACAAGCTTTTATTTAACTTGCAATGTTTGTATGTATGTATGTATGCTCGGGTCAAATCTTACAACTGAATTTTAAAGCAGTTATCCTCAACCGATTGAATTGAAATTTTGCATACACGTTTAGTTTGTATGACAATGCATGGTTAGCTAAGTGACGTCATTCTAAATCCAATGTGGCGGGCAGCCCAAGATGGTGGACTAGTTATTTTTTTTTAGCACGCCCATGATATTGGTATCAAATGAAAGGGCTTGATGAGAAAAATACGAATTAAAGCTTGTTTCTAAATATATTTTGTTTTTAAATCAACTTATTACTGATAAGACTAAATTATCAGTAATTAAATCAACTAATTACTGATACACCTTTTACACACCTTTGATTCTTGTTATTCTCCTGAAAACCTGATGATGCAAAATGAGGTGTTAAAGCAATAGTAAAATAACTATTAATCCCAAACATAACTTATAAACCTTGAAGTATATAATACTAAAAACCAACTTATGTCCATTATGTAAATTTATAACCAATAAAACTTTAAACTCAGAGTCTTTTAGTCTCTAACTTGATGTAGATTGATAGAACAACATAATGATAGACTCACATAATATAATGCTGACTCACACATCATAATATGGACTCCATATAATGTAGACTTGCATAACTTACTTGAGACTCACATAAAATAATATTGATTCAAGATAAAAGAGGCTCATAATATTGACAAAATAATATAGAATCTCATAGTGTAAACAGAGATATTAATGCTTAGGGTCAGGTTAAGCTCTAAGTAACAAATCCATTACAAGGTTAGTTCTCAAGAGAGTTGCTCATGATGTTAATTAATAACAACTGAAAAGGCAATTTATTCAGGTTTGAAGTTGGATCTAGAGCCTCCTTCGCAAGTCAAAGGATACCTGGGATTACTGTTACCTAGTACTGTGATTCCACAGCAGAGACTTTATTTACTGATTCTGATTGAGTACTATCAAATTTGTTTGAACCTTTAGATTGGGTTTTAACCAATTCTCATGTAGAAAATTTTTAACTTACATAATAAGTAAACATACTATAGTCCAGAAGTCACAAATTTAATGTAATTACATACAAAGTTGGTTTTAAATAATCACTATTAGGAAACATCTGCCTGTTAAAAAATGAATTTTTTAAATTCTTATATAATAAATTACATTATACATGTTTACTAGTTACCTCGAATATATATTTTTGCGCTCTTTTCGGATATCTATATTAATGCCTTTCAGCATAATGAGCTTTCATTTAATTTATCAGCTCAGTTATAATGCAATAATGCATACATATATATGTGTGTGTGTGTGTGTGTGTCTGTATGTGTGTATGTGTGTATTATAAGAGTGATGTTTTCTCTTTGCGTTAAAATAGCGATTAAATGAAAGAAAACATCATAGCGTAACATCTGTGTTAAAAGCAGCGTTCAAATAAGATTACTAACAGACAGAGTAAGATTAACCTCTGTAAATTTCGTTTAATGGTCGGATTAAACAGAAATAACATCGATAAAAAATAGGCTAACAGAGCGTGAAAGAAAAGCAATAAAATGTTTATATCTTTAACTTGATAAATGAAAGTCAATAAATTTAATTAAAAGCCTTGTTCCCCTTTTTAGATAGTCTCTTTTAAAATGTGTTTTTGTCACACTTTCATGTCATTTTCTTCTTATTGCATTATGTGGCGAGAAATTCTTAGCTTGAACTCAATAAGTTTTTATTATGCTCGTTCAGTTAGATTGATGTTCGTTTTTCTATTGGGGCTATTATATTTATATTACAACAATAAGTCGTAATATATAATACAGGTATATATATATATATATATATATATATATATATATATATATATATATATATATATATATATATATATATATATATATATATGTATGTACATAATAAACTCATAATTACCAGTTTATTAAGAAAGAATCAGAGATATATTGGTTCATTTTTCGTTTTTTTTGTGCAAAATACTTGAAATTCCAAGGGAATTTTCTAAATTAAACAAAAGGAATTCCATTATTTTTAAAGGTTTTAGAGAACGATGTATTAAAACCCTTCTTCCTCATTCTTTCTCTTTTTTTTAAAAAAAATAAAATAAATAAATAATGCAATGTCTTAAAAATAAGAGATGTAATATTTCATTTATTCTCTCCTATCCCCGAATAATCATTTTTATTTTACAAATTATGTTATAAAACGATTATAGAAATAATAAAATGATAAATAGGACTTAGTATAATGTTTACTTTAAGTTGAATAGAAATAAAACACAATGAGAGGGGAGGGGGAAATATGATTTATGGGAGAAAAAAAAATACTTTAGTTGTAACTCTAAATCATAATTTACTGCTTTTTAAGATAGAACTTATTTCCTGAAATACCCATCTGCTTTTTAATCAATGAAGGATATAATAATTCATTAGTATGTTTACAAATATCTCGATTTTTAAGAGAGATTTGGCTTATTTGATATAATATTATTAATGATAGTCACAGGCTTGCAGGTACTCCTTTTGGTATAAGCATCCTGCTTAATCTGTGACAATCATTTAATTATATTATGATAAACACAGTTTAATATTTTCTCGTAAGTTTTTGTTACCAGCTCTTTAACATTGGTTTAGTGTCACGTTTTAAGTATAATTTTCTCATAAAATAAAATAAATACAAATGTTTTGACAAGATTATATACATTTTGGTATATCATGGCCTAAATAATAAAATAGGGAATATTATACCTGTTGCTGTCCGTCATAAATCCGTTATAAATTTATTATGAAGACTCAGAAGACTATGAGAAAACATTTACCCAAAACCTTTTGTCATTGATTCGAATATTTATAGATAATTATCAGAATTATTATATATTAATATTTATATTTATTAATTATAATTATATAATATTTATAAATAATAAATAATAAGTGTAAATGGCCATGTCGCTAGTCACCCAATATAAAAAATAAATAAATAATAAATAATTATGTAATTATGAACACCTTCTCATATTTTATGATAATTATCGTGATGATGGATTTTGTTGGTGTGAGAATGTTGCTTTGATGATACGTTTCGACCCTTACTATGTTCATCTTCAAACAATTGTGTCAATTAATCATATCCATTAGAACATAATTACGTTTATAGTTCTTCATCCGTTAATAACAATAATCTATTTTCTTTAATTTTAATAATTAGCTTACTCACGTATGAAGTCATTTTTTAGGGTTTTGTAGATACTTCTCAAAACCCTTATGCCGAGGGTGATGTGTCCGTCTGTCCGTCGCTCTTTGGCTCATAGGGAACCGTTGCTAAAGTGCTGAAATTTGAAACACTGGTGCAACTTTTGACCCAACACAGGAAAATATACAGAAGTTAAAAATTAAATATGCGCATGCGCAATTCGCAAAAATGTGACCCTTGAGGTCGAAGAAAAAAGTCATAATTACATAAAGGGTATGTTTAATCATCTACAAAACCCTAGAAAGTACTTGGACGCAAGTTCTTCCTTGTGATTTTTCATTATCTCTGGGAGAGCGTCATAAGTTGGTCGATATGTTTAAAAATTAAAATTGAAATAATTGGTCAACTAACCCAATGCAATATATATCTAAAATTATTTTATAAATTTATCAGAATAATAGCAAACAGCTAATTATAATTATAACAACGTATATAATAAAATAAATTAACAATATATATATATATATATATATATATATATATATAAAAAAAATCTAATTAATTGCAATCAATTATTGAGTATGTTGTAGGTAAAAGTTGTGACATTTAAGTGAAATTATTCATCTCATAAACTGAGTAATTTAAACTATAAATGACAATATAATTCAATTTTAACAAATGTTATATCAAGTGATTATAATTATAATCAAGTTTACAAATGAGTATAACAGTGACCTAAATTTAATAAAATAGTTTAAATGATAATTTAAAAGAGATGAATTAGATTATTGTAATGTTGTAGCCAGTGCTACTTGGGGCAAACCTTTTTTTTAATTGTTTCGTTGTTATTGTTAATAAAGATTGAAGATGACCTTAGTTAAGGTCGTGTCATCAAAGCAACATGTTGCAAATTATCGGTTTTTTATCATTAAAATCCATCATCACGATAATCATCATAATAATATATTTTATAAATAAATTTATGTGTGTGTATCTTAAAACAAGACATCCAAATTAATTTTTAATTTTTATTTCTGTTACAGGTACGATCTTAATACTTTGCAGTAACAGCATGAAGTAAAAAAACTTATATAGTTAGATCGTAGTGAAGTGAGTAATGATTTATTTATATGTATATATAATTTATATAATATATTAGTGTCCCGACGGCTCACCTCAAAATTGTTTGTTATTGCTAAGCTAAGGTAACCACATTTATTCCAATAAAATATATCTTCGTTTTGATTTGTTGGACTTCAAATAGATGTAATAACTTATCTAAATAGATATCTAAATTAATTTACTTAATTATACTTTTTTTTTCTAAATATAAAATTAAGCACGTTGCTACGGGCTTAGCCGTATATGTATAAAACAATATTTATAGAAAAGAATCAAACGTAATTTAGACCAACCGCATTAAATATACCAATTTACAATAGTAAAGTAGTAAGTACTTCTGTCGTGATGAGAAAGAAAATATTGTATTTTCCTTGATGAATAATGTATATAATATATATATATATATATATATATATATATATATATATATATATATATATATATATATATATATATATAAGTTATAATTAAATATTTGCAAAGAGGTTTTTTAAAAAACTTTTATTAAATAATTACAACACAATTAAGTTTAACAACACGAGGTTGGAGTTTAGCAGTGACAATAAATACTTACATGTAATAAGGTATAACTAAGACTGATCGGCGACCGTTCTATACTCTCTTTTATAGTTGAGATTAATGCTGACTCCGGTCTGGTAGACGCAGCAGTATTTAGTCAGTTAACTCCTCCATCCTTAGAATGAAGCTTCCCCTGGAAGATCAATGGTTGAAGGGTGAAGATTTTTCCTTGGTCCTGGTGTTGGTTGGTTTGCGTCTAGAAGATTGATGAATCTTCTCCTGTGTCGTATCAGGAGGAGGACTATACCTAGAAGGATGAGGTACAGGAGGCCAGTCCATATGCTGGGGATGTGATAAGTAAAGGTGTGTTGGCCTGTAGATATGGGATGCCACGGTGTAAGAATTAGATCCTTAGAATTTAATGATTTTAAGTTTATGGTAATATTGGGTTCTTGGTGTGACGTAAGTTGTAGGAATATTTCTGGTAAAATGTGAGGCTGACCATAAGATTTAGTTCTGTAGGTCAGTTGAATATCTTTGTAGAATATTTGGTTGTCATCCTGTTGGATGAGAAAAATACCTTGGAGTAGTTTGGTTTCAATGTTTTTCTCATTTTTAATTTGAATTTCATCTGGTTTCGCGAACACTGCTAAGAATTGATTTATGTCGTAAATATATTGAATACTGTTGTTTTGGATCTCGAGGTTTACATACTGGCATGAGTTGGATCTTTCTTTAAGAATTATTTCCTTCTCACAAGTTGCTTCTTGAGTCGATAGTAACTCAGGTGTACAATGGTACACATTCTGCTTTCCACACATACCATTCAATGGCTGGACCACATCTTTCTCTGATTTTAAAAGATATTTTGATTTGGGAATGATAGTGACATAATTTGATTTATGTTTAGTTGGGATTGATACTAAGTGATAGAGTTCATATTCTGTTTTTGAATTTAAAGGGATCTCAAGAAAAAAGGTTATTTGGTTATGGTTTATGTTGCAACTAACTTTTATAATTGATTCGAAATCCAATATATTTTCAAATTTAATTTTAAAAGGTAATTCTCCAGGCAAATGGTGACTGGATATTTTTTCTAATTCTTTATATAGTTCTTTGGGAGTTATTATACTCGGGTGAAGGGTTTTTAGTTTACAGAAGGTGATAGCGTTTTCTAGATCTTGAAAAATGTTGAGGATACTATTGTATGTTATTTCTATTTGATTTAGTAATTCTTTTGTGGATAGAATTTCTATATAACTAACTTCTTTCTTTACATTATTTCCTAATTCAACTAGCTTAGACTTTAATTCGTAAGTATTATATTGAATATCTTTTAAACTGTTGTTGTATTCTTTTATTATTTCACTGCTAAGGGAAAACTGATTGGCTATTTGGTTAGCAAGATTTTGCTCATCAGTTTGGATGTGTTTTATAATTTTATCATATCTTTCCCCGTCGTTAGAATCTAGATTACCCGAAATTATTTTAACTATACTACCTAATCCATTAATTATTCCTCTTCTCATCCGTTTTGAGGATGTCGAGAGATCTATATTACTAATCTTATTCCTAATTAAAGTACGCGTATAATTTATTAATTTACAGTAATTATTTATTTCACTGGAATTTTTCTTCAGCATATTAAGTTGGTCAATTATCTTTATATAATGAGAGTCTAAATTGTTGAGTTGAAGGTACAGAGGTTCTAGTTGATAGTAGTGAACTAGAGTATGTCGAGTTGTCTGTAGTCGTGCTTTTCCTAGGTTGATAGGGAGGATTCCTAGGTTGTGGGTCAAGTCTTTGAGTTCTGTCCCTTGTCCGATTGACAGGATTGATCTGTAACATTATCAAATCTATAAGTTTCTTTTCGTGGTCTTTTAACGTTTGAGAGATGAATTTTTTGTCTGGTGTTATAATGCTGGGGTTTAATGGTGGCCGTTTTAAGGTTCGGTTTAATAGCAGTAATTGATTCAGGTTTGTATTTGTTATTCGTTTTTTGTTGTTTTTGTTTATTTGCAACGAATACTGTATTAGGTATAGGCGGAAGTTTCTCTCGGGTTTCGTTAGCTTTGTTTATAACTTTTTGTTTAGTATTGGCGAGTGTTTCGTTTATTTTATTGTAAAGTAGTTTAGTTTTGTCTCTGTGTCTTGATATGTAGTCATTGGTCAGCTGGTTTTCTAAGTCTATGTCAAGGGGTGACGTAGTGTCTATATGCCCTGATACTATGTCGAACGGTGAGAGTTTCAAGGTTGAGTTTAATGAACTGTTATATGCTAGCAATGCATAATTAACTTTTATCTCTATGGGTTCTGTACTGAATTCTTCTCTATTGTTAAGTAATCTTATATGTTCTATTAAAGTGGAATGGAATCTTTCTGCTATCCCATTTGATTCTGGATGTTGGGAACTGATAAAGTGTAGAGTGACCTTGTGAAGGCTAAGCAGTTCTTTTACAAGACTGTTGCTTATTTCTAATCCATTATCTGCTATAATTTGTTTAGGTACGTTATGATGAGAAAAGAATCTTATCAATTTATTGACTACATCTATGCCTTGCGCTGCTTCAAGCTTATAGACTTGAGCATATTTGGAGAAGGAGTCAATTATTGTCAGGAATTTATTTTTTTCTAATGTTACGGTATCTATGTGGATGATTTCGAATGGGCGAGTGGCTGTTGGAGTAATATTATATTCTAATCTTAATGGGTGTCTGTCATATTTGGAAATTTGACAGGGTTCACATTTATTGATATAAGTTTGTATTGATTTTCGTTGATTCGGCCAATAATAAATCCGTTTGATTCGCGTTTCGGTCTCATCTAGTCCTCTATGATTGGTTTTTCCTAGGTGGTAGTTCTCTATTATTTCTAAAATGCTATCTTCATCAGTTACGTCTATAAGTTTTTGAGTGTACTTTGTCAGCTTGAGTTGTGTTTGTTGAAAATGCTTCATTACGGTGACACTAAATTTTTCATAAATATCGTCCTCGAAGTACAGGCAATATTTTACTTTGGGTATTGTATAGTTTTTGAGAAATTGGACAATGTCTTGTTCAAATTGATTTTGGGAGATTTGTACAATCATTCTTTGTTTGTTGTTAAATAAATGTATAATTTTTACCTCTGCGGGACTGTGTTTTACTAAAGATATAAATATTTGATTTTGGCCATGGTTTACAGGTGCTTCTAGTATAGGTATATTGAGTATTGTGTTTCCCTCTGCGTTTGAATGTACTGTCTGGTCATCGCTACCGACAGGATCTTCTTGGTCATTATCAATGTGAACAACTAGAGATTCAATGTCATCTGGGTCTCTTGAAGGTCCAGCTTGTGTGTCTGGAGTAGGGTTAATATTATCTCTAACTAGGTTTCTAAGAAAGTTATCAAGAAAGTTATCCTCTTCTTCTGTAAGATTGATTTCAATGCGGGAAAGGGCATCAGCATTAGTATTTTGTGAACCTTTTTTATAGATGATTTCGTAATCGTATTCTTCTAGCTTTAGTCGCCAGCGAATTAATTTGGAGTTAGGTTCCTTTAAACTGAAGAGCCATTGCAGGGGTTTGTGGTCGGAATATATGTTAAATTTTCGTCCGTATAAGTATGGTCGGAAATATTTTACGGCCCAAATTATTGCAAGCATTTCACGTTCGATCGTGGATAGATTAATTTCAGATTGGTTGAGGGTCCTACTAGCATAAGCTACAGGTAAATCAGAACCATTAGATAATTGGCTGAGCACCGCTCCTATTGCTACATTTGAAGCGTCGGTGGTTAGATGAAAAGGTTTGGTAAAGTCCGGATATTGTAGGATAGGTTCATTAATTAACAGATTTTTACATATGTGAAAGCTCTTGAGGTATTCGGGATCGTTCACGTTCACTTGCGCATTTTTCTTCAAAAAGTTGGTCATTGGTTTAATTAGTAATGCTAGATCTTTAATAAATTTCCTATAATATGATAGGAGTCCTATGAAACCTTTAATTTCCTTTTGTGTCTTAGGGAGGGGGTAGTTTTTTATTGCGTTTATCTTAGAAGGGTTTGGTCTTACGCCGTCTGAGCTGACGACATGCCCTAAGTATTCAACTTCTTTTTTTAGGAATTCAGTCTTGTCGAGCTGAACTTTGAAGTTTGCCTGCCTTAATCTGTCAAATACTTGTCTAAGTCTTGTGAGGTGTTCTTCAAGGCTAGTGCTGTAAACGATTATGTCGTCCAGATATACCGCACATTGTACTCCTCTTAATATATCATTCATGACCCTTTGAAATGTCCTAGGGCTATTACGCAATCCGAAAGGCATACGGACAAACTCATAGTGACCATGTTCCGTATTGAAAGCTGTTTTGGGGATACTACTTTCATCAAGTTCAATTTGTAAAAATCCTGAAGCTAAATCGAGTGTTGAAAAGTACTGACATTTTCCTAGTTTATCTAAGAGGTCTGTTATGTTGGGGATAGGATAACGATCATCCACCGTCTTTTCATTTAGTTTCCTATAATCCAGGACAATGCGCCATTTCTTCTTTCCCGAGGCATCTAATTTTTTTGGAACAATCCACAAAGGGGAATTCCATGGGGATTGAGAAGGCCTAATAATATTCTGTTTCAGCATGTCCTCTATTTGTTTTTCTACTTCTTGTTTGTGGATTTCAGGATACCTATATGTTTTAGTATAAACTGGTATTTCATCATTGGTTCGAATAGTATGTTTTATTTTGTTGGTGAATGTCAGTGGTTGGTTTTCCATGTGAAATATGTCGGAATATTCTCGCACGAGTTTTTCAATTTTTGTTTTCTCTTCTGAGTTCATATGATCGGTACGTATGTTTGAAATGTCAAATTTTACTTTATTATGGTTGAAGTAATTTACATTAGGCTCTGTTTGTTCGAATGATGAAAAATCTGTTAGGTTAAAAGGTTTTAATTTTGGTAAGATTTGTGGGTGGTCAGTTTGATTTCTTACGACACAATAAGCATGGTGATTTATCACATTTACAATACCTTCCGGAATTTCTAAAGATTCTAGTGTGGTATTGGGGATACACGCTTTTCCGTTCTTAATGTTTCTTATTTGGATCTTTATTATTTGTTCTGTTTGAGGGGGTATAATTGTTGTGTTGTCCGTGGACAATTCTGGTTCTTTCTTATGCGATGTTGTTATTGCGAGATGATTAGATTTTAATTTTGTTTGTTTCTCTTCTTGTGTACCATCTTTGTTATTCGTATTTCTATAGAAGATAGGTATTTTGTTATTTGGAGTGATTAGACAGTTGTTGGTTAAATCTATTTTTGCCTGTAATACTTTTAAATTATCAAGACCCAATAAGCCATCAAAATATTTGTGGAATTTAAAGAGGTGGAATTTGAGGTTTATATTTTGAATGTTGGATATGATACTTGAACTGGGAATAATAGTGCTATGTTCTTGCACTGAACTGCCGTGGGCTGAAGCTATATGGCAAGGATCTCTTTTTATTGAATCCGCGAAGTGTTGTTTTGCTATTTTCGGAATAATAAACGATTTTGAACTACCCGTATCAATCAATATTTTTAGTTTGGTTTGTGTTGTTACGATATAGGGTAGTGCACTATATGTATCAGATAAGCTCATTAGTTCATGTTTTCCGAGGCTTGGTCCCCTAAAAAATGATTTGTTGTTTCATCAGAGTAGTATTCGTTTTGTAAGTCAGTATTCTCGGTGTCAGGGCTATCAGTATTGTTAGTTGAATTGTCGGTGTTGAGGTCAGTTTCTAGGTCTTCTAAGTTGAACATGTTATTATTATGTGTCCTGTAGTTCGTCTTGGGTGTGGTATTGTTGGTGGAAATTGACATCGGTGTTGGATTATATTTATAGCTTGTGTTAGTGATATGATTGGGTCTAGTTGGGTTATTGTTTGGAGCAAGCGTTGTTTGCTGATGAGGTTGGAAATTTGGTTTTCTTAACAAGGGGGACCTGAATTGACTGGGGTACGTTGGTTTCTTGTCAGGGAAATTAGTGGTTGGTTTATTTGTGTTAGATCTCGAGTCTAAATGTTTTCTTTCCTGACTTTCAATTTGAAATTGGAAATCGTTGGTTAGCATATTGAGGGCGCTATTGAGGTCCAGAGGGTTTTTAGTCCTCATTAGACTACCTATAGGCTCTCTAAGTCCTTTTAAGAATACTCTTAAGGCGAGTTTTCTAGAGAATTCACAGATTACTTCGGCTTCTATTACATTGATGTTATTTCGCCAGTAAGGGATTTGAATGTTAAGTAATTTCTGTATTTTGTTAAAATACTCAAAGGGACTTTCGGATGGACTTTGACGGAGTCCGGTCATTTCAATAGCTAAGGTGTAACCGTCCCGTCTATCGCTATAACTGTTAAGCAAGGCTGCTTTTAAATCAGCCCATGTGGTTATTTTTGACGTGTGAATTATCTCGGCAGCAGGTCCTTTGATTCTGGACATTATGCCATACATCAAAAATTCGTTTTGGAAATCACTAGGGTCTGCGGTGTTATAGAATTTACTTACTAGTTTTTCCGAGATTTCAATGAATCTCGGGAGAACTGAAGGTTCTCCGCTAAACTCTGGCACCATTTCAAGATATTCTTTCTTAAGTTGGTTGGCCATTTTTAATTATTTAATTTATTTAATTAAATTATTTTATTTAATATAATTGTATAATAATAATTTACTTTTCCCAAATTAAATTTGATTTTATTTATTTGCTCTAAATAAAATTAAATAATATTTTATTAAGTTACTGATTAGTTTTAATTAATTTTTTAATTAGATTATTTTATTTTAAATTATTTTGTATAATTCTTGATTTACTTAAATTAGGTTAAATTTTATTTATTTGCTCTAAATAAAATAAGTTATTTTCCTTATGAGGAAGATGTGATCCCACAAAAGAATTAGTAATGTGTACTCACAAAACGGTGACCAGTATCATCTGAATTGCAGCTTGAAGATCTCTGGAAGTTAATCCGTTGGAGTAGCACTTGTTTTCAGGTTCAGCTAGTTAAACGTTAAAACGAAACGGACTTACTTTAAATTTTAAATTTTATATTTGCCGCTAGCTGTCCTACCGACTGCGCCAGTTATAATTAAATATTTGCAAAGAGGTTTTTTAAAAAACTTTTATTAAATAATTACAACACAATTAAGTTTAACAACACGAGGTTGGAGTTTAGCAGTGACAATAAATACTTACATGTAATAAGGTATAACTAAGACTGATCGGCGACCGTTCTATACTCTCTTTTATAGTTGAGATTAATGCTGACTCCGGTCTGGTAGACGCAGCAGTATTTAGTCAGTTAACTTATATATATATATATATATATATATATATATATATATATATATATATACTTTTAATTTTATTTGCTTACAATGATTAGAAAATGAATAAATCCTATCTGGGTTTGGATTCTATTTTATTTTATAATCTCCTCTTAGCAGATCTAATCTAGGAGTGTAAAAAAGATTTGAAACCTAGATTTGCGACAGGTTTTATACAGAGATAAGATTTTGGATCTTTGAGCCTAGGCCCTACTTGAGACCCATATAAATGTAAGGCGTCAAACTCTACCCTTCACGTAATACGAAATTGCAACTTTGAATTCTAAATATTTTCCTTGTATTTCCTAAATATTTCTGACTATGTCACTTGTTAGTTGTTAGCACTACAGTCTGTGCCAAATGAGTTGACAGCTCGGGTAAGTAAAAAGATGGAGTTGGATTTGGCTCAAGATTTTACAATCCTGAGCTCTCATTGGGTCCCAACTCCATTCTTTTTACTTCGCCGAACTGTCAGGTCATTAAGACTCATTTGTCACAGCCTGCAGATGAGATAAGATTTTCTTAAAGAAAACAAGCAAGATCTGTTAATTATCTTACAATATAATAATTTCCAGTTAAATATAAAACAATACTTTTTTTAAAAAATATCATCTCTGCAATGTCCCACAAACATCTACATCTCTTTATTCCCTCTACTTAATACCTTTTTCTTCATTACTGATAATTACTTCTTTTTTTTTTTTTTTTTTTTAAATAAAAAAGGAACTTGATTTATTTTATGAACTCTACTATAAAAATGAATGACAGTAATAATAATTTCATGGCTCTATTCATTTCACAGATTCTTAGTAGCTCTTATTATGTAAAAAGTGTTAGGGATGGATTTAAAAAGAGAGATAAATAACTGAGAGATAAGATAAATAAACTGTGGAATATTAAAGCTTTATCATTTTCTAGTATTCAAGCTAGAAGATGTCCCAAAATAACACGAAATCAGAACTAATTGATTGACAAGCAATTTCGACTGTCTCCCACATCTTATTCCTTATTTTTTGCAATAATCTTTTTTTCCACCTACTTTTTTACTATTGTTTTTTTTATTTTTTGGATTGTCAAACTACTTTTTTGTGCTGGAGAAAAAATTAACCAGAGAATAATGAAGAACAATAGGTAGGAAGAAACTTTATTTATAGTGTCAACCAAACTTTATTCATTTCATTATTGTCATATTGTTCTTTGTAATTTTGATTGAACAGAAAACTATTAGTATTTTATCTCATACCTCGATTTATTTTTATTAAAGTAATAGAGCATAAATATATATGTTAAAAATTTACTTTTGTTTTGGTAATTGAAGCAGTTACAATATTTCACATTAAAAAAATGTATAATTAAACATTTAATGACCCAGTAAAAAACTAAACTCTCCTTTTTAATTATTAAAAACCCTTTTTGGACGTTATTTTTCCGTGAATCATTTTAATTGTTTCCTCTCTAATTCCCCTTTTCATTTAATTATGACCGTATGGAATCCCTTTTAGAAAATTTCACAAGTTTTTATGAGTGGTTGATTACAGAGCACCTTTGATAGAAGAAAAATGCTATGATAAATTGGAATTGATGCGGAACTAACTTGCTATATTGGAAAGCTAGGAATTTATTGGATGAAAAATTTCCCTTGTATTTTCATATGTTACACCACCTGTTGATAGGAGGGCTAGCACGTAGCTTGTATAAAGTCATTTTTTATCGTGGATAAAATCAGGTATAATTTCATATTACATCCATTTTAATAAGACGATCATCATCAAATACATTTTCTTTTTAATTTTAAAGATGTTATTTTAAAAACTAAAATTCATATTTAGAGTAAAATGAGATTCGTGATGATAACTAATTAAGTTTTTATATTAGATTTCTGTGATTTTAACAATTTTACGAGACTAATAAACAAATTATTTAAACTTGGTGCGTAGGCTTCCGCGGGTATATTCGTCATAAACAGCTGTTTTTTCCGGTGAAATCCATGTCACGAAGGGGCTGCATATCTTGTGTTTGCTTCGAGTCAACATCACGATGCACACACCCCGGAAGATGTTTCTAGTGGTGGAAGCGAAACTTCGGACTTTAACCTCTTCGTGACGCGGATTTCACCGGAAAACCAAGCTGTTTATGACGAAATTATTTAAAGTCAATCAAATATTTTTTGTAAAATAATTTGCTGACTAATACAATAATCTTTTCCTTTTTTTTATGAATTATCCACCCTTCAACACGTAACAAATTTGCCACATCGAAGCTTACAAACGGGATTTTCACGTTGTCATACGAAAATGAACACAATATGAACAAACATTTTAGTAGAACCTTTCAACGTTTACTGATAACGTAACAAGAGACTTTTAAACGATACAAACAATATACACACTCAACTTCTCCCTTGCACATTCACCCATTCAACGACTGTCATCTCAAACAGTGAAATGTAAGAGAAATGAATAACAATAAGAAACTGATAAACCGATAGACTCGAACAAAACTTTCTCATATACACAGTGATATTGGATTATATTTTCTTTCTTTCCAATTGTAAACAAGTGAAAGTTTATGAACACCTTCTTATATTTTATGATGATTTTCATGTTTATGGATATTGTAGGTGTGAATAATGCAATTTACGACTTATTTCTTAGAACGTTTCGACCCTCACTAAGGTCATCTTCAGTCTTTAATTTCCAAACCAAACATTCCCATTATTCCAACAACAAGATTAAGTAAGCTTTAGTTTAACGATGATACTTCTATAATATCATATAAATCGCAGCTCAGGCTACACATGCCAGATTCAAAATCAAGTTATGCTGACCGAACCACTATACCAGTTAACTCTGGAGTCAAACAAGGCTGTCTGTTATCGCCAATACTGTTCCTGAAAGTGCTCGACATGTTAATGCGGAAAGCAATGAATCGACGCAGAGGCGTACAATGGAGATTAGCGGATAAACTGGAGGATTTAGATTTTGCTGACAACCTTTGTCTCTTAGCAAATTGCTTCAGGGATATGGAAGCCATATTGAACGACTTTGAAGAGTGAAGCAGCGGAAGTCAAAAAACGATGAAATGGGGTTCATGAGTAGAAATAACTCAAGGTTCTTCGAGGGCAATCAAGAAGAGAACCAGTTCTGCAAATAGGAAACATTATCAATCACTACAGATGGACGTGCTATTCAGAACCACATACTTAAAGCCAAGGGCACGTTTGCAATGCTGCAACCTATATGGAAGACACAGAAGCTTAGTATGAACACCAAAGCTACGTATCTTTGACTCGAACGTTAAGTTCATACTCTTGTAGAGGAGTAGGGCTGAGAAACCTGGAAGACGACTCTACAATTTGCAAATAGCCTCCAGACTTTGAAAACAAGAGTCTGCGAAATATCCTAAGGATGTGGTGGCCACAGCTTATCTCAAATGACAAATGAAGAATTTTGGAGGAGAACAAACCAGCCACCCATAAACAACGAGGTACACCTCAGAAAGTGGAGATGGGTTGGGCATATACTACGTCAAGAGGAGTGCAATATAGCAAGACAAGCGCTACAGTGGCCCACAAGGCTCAAGACGCAGAGGTAGGCCTTGACATACATGGAGGAGGAGCGTGGAAGCAGAAGGTATCGAAAGAGGAGGGAAAACTTGGTCCGAGATCAGAGCGTTAGCCAGAAATAAGATCCATTGTGAAAGTTCGTTTGAGTGATCACTATTTTCATAAATGCAATGCTGGTGACCTAGTTGGCTATGGGACAACATCATGTCGTGTGAGATAAGGTGGGCAGGGAAAATGGCCCTAAGAACAGCCATATAGCCATATCTGGCCGTATGAGCTGTTGCCCCATCTTGTTGTACATATACTAGGTATGAGCTCATACCTAGTATACTAGGTATGAGAAAGAAATAAATAAAAATGTACTTAACAACGAAATGTTGTAACATTATTTATTTTGTTTTGTCATTGTTGAGTGTTTTTAATATTAATTTGTAGTAATTACTATCCTTATTATAAAGCCAGAATATATTAATCCCAAATAATTTTCTGTTTAATTTATAAACGAAAAGAAATAGATTATTAATAATTATATTATAATGGTTTCTAGCAATTTCAGTATTTAAATTTAAACGAGTTCGTGCGAAATCTCAAATGAGTTTAATTTTCGCAAGCGTTATCGCTCCTATCGTTTTATAATTGTTTCGAGGAAGCGCCGTATTACCCTGACTCGACTAGACAGAATTTCCATTGTAAATTGCCCTGATTATATTCGCCCACACTCAGTGAAATACAATCATAGACTTTCCTGTATACTTTAGAATATCTACCTACTCTTTTTAAATTATATTTAAACTAGTTTGTGGAGCCTAGTTTTTGCGTGTTACGAGATCTTAAAGAGAAATTTGGATATTGTCACGAATCCAACACATTAGCAAACCAAAACCTTCATTAATAACGGTGAAAGCCCTGTAGGAGCCCTGATTTTAAAATTAAAAGTAAATACGATTACTCCTAATTACTTATTACACATGCTTGAATTGAAAATTTTGATAAACATAAATATAAACACATCAAACAAGAGTACGCATCAAAATTATTAAATACATTACATAAGTATATTTAGATTAAAATTAATAAATGACATTAAAAATCACTTAAAAAATATTTGCTTCCGAGGTTACCACAGGTAATGGAAGTTTTGTGATCATTCTGAAGAACGGAAATTAATCCAAATTAAAAAATTCCAAGACAGAAATCCGTTTTGGACATTAGGAAACACTTTTGGTCCCGTGTCTCTGTCTGAATTTTTTGGGAATAACATATACTACTTACTAACTAATTGTCTGATATTAATGAAATTTGGGTGGAAAATCACAATTAGTCAATTATTGGTTCCGCAAAAGTTTTAACTTTCTGCGTTTATTGGTTTCTCTTCTACAAAGTTTTTTTTCTTTTTATAAAAATACAATTTTTTTAATGAAATATGGTTAGTTTTGTCGAATGTAGCCCACTGATGGTCCTTAAATTATTTCACCTGTCTGCGCTTATTAAATTTTGCTAAATTAATACTTTTATTCATGTAAAAAAAAAAAAAAAACAATTTTTGATACATTTAAAAAATCGTTTAACACAACTCAGACTAACTTACTCAGGCAAGATGATAAATAATTGGTAGATCCAATGTTTTCCATTTAATAGTTGTTTAGAGTTTTCATAGTTTCATTTAATTTTAATAAAAATTTACTATAAAAATAACTTTTATCTACTCACGGCAGCAAAATTAAGCATTGTTGTACTGTTTTCAGTCTGCAAAATGTCATTTTTCTTGATTCTTTTGAATAAAGTGTCAGCAAAATATCAAAGTGTCAGCAAAAGTTCAAAGTGTCAGCAAAATAACAAACAGGCTGTCACATTGTAAGAAATTTTTACTAAAAAAAGGTTACTTCATCGCAGGTTATAAACACTACCACATTTTTTTATTTTTATATATTTAAGCGTAATATTCTGCTAAAAAGTTATATCTTTTTTTAAAATAACTTAAATAATTATAGTGACTAACAAATTTTACTATTTTACCATGATTATTTTTAAAAAATCACTAAAAATTGAGATAAAAAACAGTTGTTAATAAAAAAAGTGGTAACCCTGAATTGCTTTGCCTCTATTTTGATTTCTTGGTGACTCAAACTTTCGTTTTTTTACAAATTTAATTTCTTTAAATCTTTTATATATTAAAAAGGGATTATAATAATTAGTGTAATTTTTCTGCCGTTAATAGATAAAAAATTGTATGTAATTATGCAGCAAAGGAAACATTCCTGACTCGTTTAAAGATTACCTGCTTCGGTTACACCTCACCAGGTAATTAACATTTGCCTGCCTCGGCTTCGCCTCGTCAGTAAATTTGTTTAGCCTATCCTCGCCTCTGGCTCGGAACTAAAACTTAAAAACTTGTCAGCAAAATTCCATTTTGCTGCCTAGTTACATAAATAACTATTCAACGGCGGGAAACGAACCCGGCCTCTGAACGTCTGCGTTTAAACCCCTTTTTTCAGAACCAGAATTTCCCCGGGAAAAGATTTATATTTTGGTTAGATTAGTATTAATATGGACTACATTTTAGAATTTTTAAAAAACATTTTTTCCCCCGTTTTTTCAGTTTTTTTTTTGGGTGGGAGCGCTCCTAAATTTTGAGCTGTAATTGATTTCTTAATTTCTCCTCGGGTTATGATTTTTCTGAACCTGTAAGCCAAAGATCAGCGAATCGGCCCAGTTATTTAGGGTCTACGCTTCTCCACAGACAACAGATTACACAATGGCGTTTTTTAAAAACAACTTTTTTGACTCACGTAAATCCATCAATATCTCAAAATTGATTTTTAGCGCTATCACACTGCTAGTCCAGGAGATAGCGTGCAAAAAAGTGTTAACATCAAGCTGGAATTTTTTGTATAAGTAAATCGGTGACCTCTTTGATTTAGAGTAATAATTGACTAACTAACCTATTAAGTGACAAACTACCATTAACTTGATTATTGGTCTACTAACTAAGTTCGTACTCAGGATCATAAAAATCACATTGTCCACCAAAAAGGGCGGGACATGGCCGCTCTCCACCGCTTTGTTTTTGTCAAATGTCTTGACAAGAGACCAATTTCCCTGATCCTGAAACGTATTTTGTTGGCTTGAGGAAATTGTGAATTTAGAGTAAAAGATCTCGTTTTTCAAAATTACCATAATTGTAAAATTTAATTAAATTTAAATTTTTAGGTATGGGCTTTTAAAAAATTACGTGTTTAACTAAAATTTGTTTAAATCCGAGTGCTTCAAAATTTGTTTTATTTATCTCTGAAAAAAAATAAAAGCTCAGATAAAAAGGAATCCTAAAACAAATCTCGGTCAAAACATTTCTTCCTCAAATCTTTAAACTAAAACATGCTGTTTCTTTAAAAACATCCTCTCTATAAAAATAAGCCGTTATTTCAGTAAGTACTCTAAGATATAAGACTTTGCTAAGTTTAACTGGAAAAGGTTTTGATCCCTTAAATTTTAAATGTTCTTAAAGTAGAAAAGTTTAGGATGCATTAGTTCTTAAAGTCAGTGCCTGCACGCAAGGATTCGTTTTTATTTCATGGTTAAACAGCTTTTAAGGAATTTTCTTTCAAACCTTTTATCTCTAGGCGAAAGCACTCTATAATATAATAATATTGTGGGTTTATTTTGTAAATAATTTTTAATTTGAGATCGAAGGATCAAATACTACAAACTAAAAAAAGTAGGTATTTGCCACAACCAAGTAATTTTGAAAAAAAAAAATTCTGAAACTGGCATGCGCAATGAATACAACTTTTCGATTTTTACAATTTATTAAATTTTTGCTGTCTCAGCAAACTGTGTTCAAGATGGTGGTAAATGTTGATTTTCCAGGCGGCACAACTAGATGTAAGGACTGCTAACAATAATACACTCATACGTGTGCGTATTATTAACAGCACATTAACTAACACACATATACTTTTATTATTAAGTATACTGAACATAGTATGTCATGTTAAGTATACTATTGAACTGATGAAATAACTCAAGGTAATAAGTAAGGCAAATGAGAAAGATAAATAAACTTCTTAATAAATTATCCTTTATTTTATTACACGAACGTTTCTACATTAATATGATAGTTTATTCGAATAATGTCATATTTTTTATCTTTTAATACCTGGTATATTCCTCTCTTTTTATCTCCGTATAATTTAGTTAGATCTAGAATATTTGCATTGGATTATGGTGTTTTTTTTTGGTGAATATAAGGTTTAGAGAAAACTTGCATAGGATCCAGTTTTATTTTTCCACCTACTTATCATACTCTTATATTAAGGATAAAATGGTTTTATTTTAGCTTTATCGGTTTTCAATTTATCATAATGATGTTTCTTTAAAGTGTTCATCCGAACTCAATGCAAAATATCCAATATAATAACTTTCAAAAAATGTTGAAAAATCTTAAGTTTGAAAATATGTATATTGCTAATGATTCCTTACATTTACAAAACCATCTTAAAGATACATATTTACAACAAAACATCTAAAATTATTTCCTTGATAGTATTACTAAATATGTAAAGAATTACTATGTACTATATTACTATATAAAGAAATGCATTGATATTTCAGGCAATGTTTCATTTGCTAGTGCAGTTTTTGTTAGGTTTTATGTACACGCAAAATATTGATGCTTTTAAACGAAATTGCATGGAAAATTAAAAAAAAATTACACCAGCGATATATTTTTGTAATCTGCTCCTTAATACTTTTCTTTAGATACAACTCAAAATTAAAAAAAAAAATTCCTCGAGACATGAATTATCCGCCAGCTAATTCTCAGTTAATCAGATCAAATTGCTTTACTATTATTTTTTTTTTGTATATTTTGACCTATAAATGCAACTAAAAATAATATTTTTAAAATTTTTATTTATATTTGTAATCTACTCATTAGTTCCTTTTATTTGATACCCAAATTATTTTTTCCCTGTTACATGAATTATACACCATTTTGGATTCCAAGTTAATCAAATCAAACTGCTATTCGTATTTTTTCTATGGCCCAGCAGACCGCACATTTTGCATATTTTAAGTATCAGCAGAAATATAGTTTTAGGAAGGAGGGGCACGCAAAATTTTAATGTCTTTTGACAAAATGGCATGAAAAATTAAACACTATCCACAAGTGCTATATATTATTGCAATCTACTCTTCAATACCTTTCATTTGATACCTCACTCAAAATTAAAAAATCGGGTGAAATTAATTATCCACCATTTTGGATTTATAAAGCTGATAATTTTGAGTTCGGTACACTTTTCCTGTTTGCGCATCGAAACGACCTTTAATACTGGAAATTTTAATGTTTTTATCTCTTCAATTCAAAAGTTATTGGAACCGTACAGAGTGACTATAAGGGGTTTTTTTTTTGGTTTTACCAACCAAACCCTAAAACCAAAAGAAAGGTCTAGGTCTAGTGGATCGACTTAACATATCAATATTTCTATGTTTATGCACTACTAAGTAAACAATGATTTCAGTCCAAAAGCAATTTCTTTTTTGTTGTTTCAGTAAACGTAAAGTACTTTTCCAGCAAAGTTTCGTATACTAGAAAATCAAGTATTTTTTAGAGGTTAGATACAACATTGAGTTATAGAGTTACCTAATTCACCATAAATATTTGTTGCTAAAACAGCTTCTTATAGGCTCTGTAGCTACACTATCTAGTTTAAAATATAACTTCGTTTACAATCATCTAAGAAAGCAGCAAAGCCCTTTTACACTTAATGTTGATAGTTGATAACATCTTGTCAAATAACTTGTGGACAGAATTGTCGATGAGACTAGATTTCAAAGTACAACTACGATATTTAGATGCTGACATATCAACAATGTTAAATTTTAATTTTATCATAGAAACTACATCAATTTATACCACAGGTGATACTATGATTATTAACATTATTTCTTTCTTTCTACCTTTGTTAAAATGAAATAAAATTATTTGTGGCAATTTCAAGGGTTTTTTTTTCTACAATAATTCTTCATTTTGATTATTTCACGGTAAATTAATTCACGAGCGAAGCCCAACTTTTTTCATTTATATATGCTATTTTATTTGTTAATATTTTTGTATGCTTTTAAAAATATATATTCATAGAAGTAATGTAACCATTTCCTAGCTAAAAATCTAGTAATAGGATTAAAACTTAATATGTATAATAATTTAACTTGCTTTAAGTACCTTATATAATTCTACTTCAATTTTATGGCTCCATTTTCCAAGCTAGATCCTCTGGCTTTTTTCCCTTTTATCTTTCCGCTCTATTTCAAATGGAGTAAACGAGAAGTTAGAGAATTTAAATTAAATTTGTTTTAAATGTCCGTCACAATGGCAGCTTTAAAGTAATTTATAGGTATTTTTTCTTTTTATTTCGTACCTACTCTCGGATGAGTTTTTCGGGGGTTGAATTAAGCCTTGAATAATAAATCCTTCAAAGGGTAAAGAAAAAAGGGGTAACTGCGACCTAACACCGCAGCGTTGTGCATCAGCTAATACCTACATCGGCTGACGATCGTACTAAGAGCCAACACCACCCTATGTTAAAATCAGCAATAAATTTACCTCGGTGGAAAACAACGGATTTAAAACAATTCTGGGACACTTAACACGATTTTTTGGGTGAATGTGAGAAAGAAAATATTGTTCCCTTTTCCCAGAAATGTTAGTTTCAATCATGGAATTGTGACATTGGATAAAAATACAACGGTGACAGGGGTATTTTTCCTTTAATACAAAAAGGATAAGCTGTGATCAGCCCTTGACATTATCCGAGAGGATTTTTAGATGTTTAGTTTATTCCTATAATATTGTCCATAGTAGGTATTTCTTTCTGTTAAAATGTCTATACAGGTTTAAGATAGAATTCTTCCAATTTGATCCTTATACAATATTTTATAGATAGGGTATTCTTTTAAATGTTAAGCACCTATGTCAAAACAATGTAACGTTAGAAAATTGTCTGCTAACTACAGTGGCGCATGCGCATAGCTTCCTCGCGTTCCATGGCGCATAGCTTCCTCGCGTCCCATGGCGCATAGCTTCCTCGAGTTCCATGGCGCATAGCTTCCTCGCGTCCCATGGCGCATAGCTTCCTCGCGTCCCATGGCGCATAGCTTCCTCGCGTCCCATGGCGCATACTTGATTTTATGATTTTACGCATAATGATTTTATGATTTTACTACCCATTATTGTAAAATTTAATTAATTTTCCTCCCTTTTATTTAAATTTTTTCAATGTTGTTTTCATTTTTTCCATGAATAAAAATATCAACGTAGCCAAATTTTAATTATTTTTTTCGCAGGCGGTTGAAATTAATTTGGGGCTATCTGCGGCTACTTTCGACAAGCCATCCTAATTTATTTTCAAGATATAGATGTAAATAAAGGTATGTTTGTGCGCTTGTGGCAGAGCAACAAATGGCGCAGAAGGTTGAAACTAATATGGGACCAACAATGGCTTAATGACCTACCATCAGATTTCTTGAAAATCGCACAATTAGTTTAACGATATATTTGTTCGCAAAAATTGAGTGGAAACCCTACAGACAAACAGGCCGATTGATTGAAAGACAGACAGACACGGCACCAAAAATGTCCCCTGGTGTCTAAAACTGATTTCTGCCCTGAAATTTTTTAAATCGGAGGCAACAAATTTTCGTGATTTTCAACGATCACACAGCTTTCGTTACCTTAGATAAGCTCGGAAGCAGATGAGGGAAAAATTAAATAAATTAGACAATAATAGGCCATAAAAGTAAAAAAAATAATAAGAGTATGCGGTAGGACGTACTTCGGAAAGCACGGAAACAAATTTTCTTTGATACAACTCGCACTAAAAATTTTCATATTGATATGGATACTGAATTTAATCCCATATCTCATTTACTTGATTTATTTTAAACATATTTAAAATGGTTTTACAGGTTTTAGTTTACATATTTTTTTTTTTTTTAGATTTTCATCAAAATCAGATTTATTTTCATCCATGAAAAGAACAACGTATGTAGTTAGTTAGATTCGTATTTAAATGGACTACATTTTATAATTTTTTAATCAAAATCTTCGTAACTGCTTTTAATAAATATTGCTTCCTAGCACACTAAAACTTTGTGATCGTTCCGAAGAACGAATTTTTTTGTCCCCTATTTAAAATATTTTAAGATAGAAATCTGTTTCAGACGTCAGTGATCATTTGTGGTTCCTTGTCTGTCTGTTAATCGGTCGTTAATTTTTGCATAAATAATATCTTAAAACTACTCGTCCGATTTTTTAGTATTTAGTATCGTAGATTTGGATAGTAGGTCATTATTATCCCATTGTTTGGCTCATATAAGTTTCAACTATCTGAGTTTATATGTTTCTCTTCAACAAATGCCCAAACATACATATATTTTCAGTTATATATTTAAAAGTACTCATCTGATTTTGAATGGTACGTAGAACGTAGCCCACTGATGGTCGTATATTAATTTCAAGGAACGGACTCCTTAAATTTTGCCATATTGATACTTTAATTAATGTAAAACATCAAAACAATTTTAACAGATTTAAAATAAAAGGAGGTATAAAATTATATAAATTAAACAGGAATGGTTTGTAATAGCATAACATCATTAAAAAGTTATAGAACGCGAGGAAGCTATGTGCAACACTAATTTGCAGACTATTTTTTTTCTTACGTTATTTTATAAATATTTGGAGGTAGCGCCCGCAAATTTTAGTTAAAATTAATTTCTTGATTTTGCCTACTTATCTAAAAAAAAGAGGTTAATTTTTTGGACTCAGGGACCTCAAAACGTGTAAATCCGTCTAAATCTCACAATACTTTTTCTCCCTATATATACTAGGTACATGAGAAAGTAAGAAATGTGGAATTTGCAAAGAAAAAAACAACGAAGATTTGTATCTAATAGACCTAATATGAACTAGTCCTAATATAAAACTAGTTGTAAATTCTTAAACACAAGCTCTTAAACCATGTTCACAGACATTGTGGCTAGTCGTTAACGTTTGTATTGAAATTTGTAACAGCTTGGTTTGGTTGCCGGATCAATTTGTCTGACAATATATTTAGGAAAATTATTTTCCACTTTCTATAACTCTACCTCCAGCCTTCTTTAACCTTTAATGCTAAAACATTAGTTACCTACAATTAATTTAAAGGAAATTATTAAATCGTCTTTAATAATTAAAGCAATTTCATTATTTAATTGTTAAAGCTGTATTAGGTTTACTAGTTGATGATTAATATAATAAAACATAATAAAATAAAGCAATGCTACGGCTACAATTCTAGAGCGATATCTACCAGTTAGGTGGATTAGCTAAATAGTCTAATTAGTCTTGATTAAGAACTCGGTTTTTCAAATCATAGGTAATCATCGATTATTTAATTTATAGTTTTAAGTTATAAGCTAAAAAAAATAGTTGTAAAATAAGTTAAGTTTTTGCACGTACATGACAAACTTTACTGAAGATATAACTAAATAAAAGAGACAATCATTTCCTATTTAAGAACTTCTCAATGCCAAACTCTATTTTGGAGAAAATTCTCCTTGAATCTGGTGCCGTATAACTATCACATACAAAACATAAATTGATTAACATTGACAATAGCAACATGAATTGAACATGGCATTGAAAAGCAAGAAGAGAGCCCCTTAAGTAGAAAACTTTTAAGTTGAGCGTGTTTGTCTCTCTATATATTTGTTTGTCTTTTTCGTTTGGAATATTCACCACCAAGTATATTGACATAAAGTGATCTCTATTCAGCTATGAGTTCTTTTTTGGCTAAAACATAAATTTGCCCTAAAAAATAAAAAGTCCTTAACGATTTTTTTTTTTACTATAAAAGATCTAATGTTTAAGAATTTGCTAATTCCTATCTTAAAATAATGTAGGGTTTAAAATCAAAGTCATTACTACCACTGAGGTTATGAGCAAGCAGTGTTGTCGGAGGAGGGTGCGTGAACAGTGCTCACACACCCCGTGTTGTAGGTTCGAAAGGAATGTTCTTTATGTGCCAGCGTCTTGTCAGTCCTGTCAGCTTCAACTTTGAGGCGCCTCCTCATCCTTTGTATTCGTCCTGCTGATGCCAAAGACCCCTTTTTAGGGTTTCGAGGTCGTCCTAGAAACCCTTAAGACATTAAGCTTTTGGTAGTTCGTCCGTCGCATCTTGGAGTATATCTCCCGACCTACTGAAGCTATAGACTTAAAATTTGGTATGCAAGTTAAGCTTTTTTGCCCAAAAACAGAAAAACAATTGCGGACTCAAACACTCCAAATTTCTGCGATCTGCGATCAATTACGAATAGATCACAATATTTTATATTTTTTGTAATTTTCAAGTTGGGTATCATTTCAAAGGTATTGAAATGTAGATTACAAATATATATCGCGTTTCCAAAATGGCGGCCATTTTACCCCCCACAAAATTAAGACAAACCCAAAATGTTTGTCGAAGTTGGGTATCATTATAAAGGTGTTGAAATATCATTCACAAAAATATATCGTGTTTCCAAAATGCGGCGATTTACCCCCAAAAAGTTAAACAAAATGTAAAAAAAAAATGTCCCCCCCCCCGTACCCCATTAGGACAGGAGCTAAAAATAAGGCAAAAATACAAAAATATGCATCTCTGTGGTCCAATGATATTTCCGGGAGTTGATATAAAAAAGTCAAATTTTAAAAATTTTAGGGGGCCGTGACTCAGGAGCCCCAACACTTTTGTGATTTGAAAATTAGAACTATAATCATTCGAAAATTTGAAACTAAATAAAATACATCAATACATCTGGCACTTACGGTTCCGAACAGTAATTGTTGTTATGTACATTTAGGGGGGTAAAATGGAAAAATATATCTATGTATAGCATTACTAATAAGTGTTGTTGTACATTTATCCGATTGGGCTCAACTTTTGTATTTCCACTAAATGAGTAGTCCTGACAACGAATTGTCTCTGCGTCAATCACGGCCAAACGGCTGAATAGAGTTTGGTGGTTCTTGGGTATAATGTTAAGCTCAATTCTGCGGGTAATATAGGCTATAAAACGTTTTGGTATCTTTTTATGGGGCGGAGAACGGGGCTTCTGAATAGATTTTAAAATTCTAATTTATTTCTTTATAAAAAATTTATCTAACCAAAATTGCAGAAGAAACTACTGACAATATTTTATGGTTGTGGAAATTTCTGAAAGAAGAATTGTTAAAGAAATTAGTTTTCAATCGCTGTCAAAAAATATTTAGATTTATTTTTAGATATTAAGACAATAGTTTACAAATCACACATTACCGTGCCTTAAACTTTACTAACATAATCATCAGCACTTCTTTAAAATGCTAAAATAAAATCTACGAGTGTACTGTACACGTAGTATAATAATTTCTAAGTTATATTGATAACTGCCGATAGGTATTTTCTAAAATTTTATCCCTAAGGGGAACATAAGGACAAAGTGTGAAAAAAAGGGTAATTGAGCCCAGACCGATCTTCTAAAGTTAGGAAGTTAATACTTGGGAAATAGCTCTTATTTTAAATGTAAGCACGTATATTAATAAAAGATAATTCCAATTTCAACCAAGGGATGTGTAAAGACATGGGGAGGTCAGAAGGAATATACCGCTGCTTTTCCCGGACAGTTATCTTTTAAGAATTTTTCTTCAGTAGTCGGAATCAATTACTAATTTGGGATAATAGCAAATTATCTTATCAAAGGGGAGGGGGTATAGAAATAAGGGAAAGGGATAGAATCTAGATATTCTCACTTAGTAAAATAATTTAATTGTTTCTTGATGGTAAAAATTGAAAATAACATACCCCGAAGCGAAGCACAGGTATCCAGCTAGTATATTATATACAGGAAAGGTTTCACTCACACTTGGTGGCCATATTATGACTCAGTGTGACTTCGTGTAACATTCTTTTGTTTAAACCATATATTCATCTCTTATATTTGCTTTATGCTTTAAGTAAAGAAAGTTATTAAGATTTGTATGGTATAAATGTTTAAATTAAGGTGTTAAGGTATGTTAAGTGGCGAAGTGTTGCTGGGTTGATTAGGATGAAAAAAAAAATCACCATTAGTTTTGTTCTGACTTATGCCAAACCTATTGCAGCCATGAAATAGAAAAAAAGACGTATAATTTTTGACGAAGAAAGTTCTTGTCCCAGGGTAAATTATACAATTGTCGATGCAACGATTACATAACCGTTGCATCGTTAGAACAAGTTACGTCATATGTGAGAACAAAACTAATGGTAATTTTTTTATCTTAATCAACCCAGCAACATTTCGCCACTTACATATCTTAACACCTTAATAATATTTGCTGACTGTTTAGTTGATAACAACCCTGAATCTTGTTATATTTTTTTACTATAATACACATGAAGGTTCATATGAGTTTTTAGTAACTTTTAGTCTCAACGATGACTTTGTTAAAGACCACGGAAGTTATTAAAGACATTATTTTGTCCAGAAGCTGATGTTCTACATCCTTTGATGTTGTTTTCCTACGAGGGGTAACTAACTCTGACGTCACACATTTTAATCAAAAATCCCTTTTCATGTTCTTGTACCTTGCAACAACCTATACTGCTTTACCCTTTCAACAAACACCTTTACACACTTATTTTGTAAATAAACACATTATTAACATGAAAGAAGTAGCTTGGAAACATAAAGGAGTTAAACAAAGAGAGGAAAACTAAAACGACTTTTATCGTTACAAACGGAATGTACCATCTATACACACAAACCTTTTTATTAGATATCCGTTTGATACATTATTAAGTTAAACATATATTCTGCATCATCATTTGTGATATAAATATATGCATACATAATACATATAGTATATATAAATTGAAAGCAGGAAAAATGTATTTATTAGCTCATGTTAAACAAATGTTAAGCAAATATTGATTTAGCAATTCATGCAGCTATATTGGTTTATTCTCATGTGAATTTAAGTTAATATTGTAGATGCTGAACCTTTGCCAAATTTAATCAACATCAGCTTAGTAGCTTAGGTGTGCAGACACTATAGACAAAAAACAGACATTTTTTTTTAAAATCACTATTTGGGCTCAGGGACTTCAAAACGTATAAATGCATTAAAATCTCAAAATTGGATTTTCGGGGGATCGAAATACTTTCTTTTTATACTTACTAAAAATATGAGTAAGTTACAAAACAATCGGTACGATAAACTGGGACCAAACTCTCTCGTATTATGTGGTAAGATTGAATTTATACCTATATAATATCTAATTTAAGCAATTTATTTTGATCAGCAATTTTGAGCCAAAATTCATGTTTTTGTCTTGGGGTTAGATTAGTGAATTAGTTGTCAATATATGCCAAATTTTATCAAAATGGGCTCCAAGCGTCCACACAGCCTAAGTACAGAAGACAGATAGACATTTTTGAAAAAACACTTTGGACTCAGCGGGACCTGAAAATATATGAGAAAGTAAAAAAGTTTAGTCGGATACGAAACATGTACCTAAGAAAGTGATACCATTAGAATTCTTGGAAAATTTATTATAAAATTATGTTAAATATTTTAGGCTTTACATAAGCTGGTTCTAATAAAAAGAAAAATCAAAGTTGCTGTAAATAATTGACATAAACGTTTAATAAACTGTATTAAAAATTAGTTTGTATTTAAAAATATATATATTATTTTTTTAAGCCTTTGAAGTATCATAACCGTGGACCTTGGACATAATCATGGGCCTTTCTTGTAGACAATTTAATAATCTTGTATTGTGCATATAATGACATTTTTGGTAAACCTAATCTTTTTCTAGATATTTGTGAAAAACATATAACTTGGAACTATTTTATAAGATTACGGTCATAGCTTTCCCTTTCAATATGTTCTTATTCCAACATCAATGAACAACTATGCCATTTATCAAAACTTTTCGATTTAGTACTGCAATTTTTCCTTTGTTAACTGAATTAAGATTGAATATTTGTACTTGAAATCAAAAGAGGATTTAGGATTATCAATAACAATACATTATTACTTAAATACATATTACACTTTACACATTGCGCTGGCACACGGCGTGACAGAAGTGAGTGTGCCTTTGTAAATTGCTTAAATCAAAATTAAATCGTAAATTCATTTATCAAATTTAAAATGTTTATAAATGAGTGCAGGTATTTTCGTCGGGTCCTATATCAATAAGTAGGTTTTTTTCCAAGTTCCGAGCTTACCAAAATTAGCTTTAAAAAAAAAAAAAATCTTCGTTTGAGGTGCGGGCCCTAGGCCCTAGACGGATGCCTATGCCTGAATCGAGTCCTGAGTATTAAGGCCCTTTTAGCCAGCCCCTGGAAGAGAGGTCCACTTCACAGATCTTATAACTCTATCAATGTACCACCGAAGCGAGTATGGTGTGGGTGAGATCATTAATGAGCTATTTAAATCAGAGGACCAAGGAGTGAAGTCATACCCAATGATACTTTACCACCCTGGACTTGCAGATACAAATCAGAACATCACGACCTGGCATGCTGGGTAGGTACTCGGGAATCCCTTTGTACTCGCAGTGCTGGCCAAACCGAAAATCCATCCGAATTTAGGAGAAGGTCTCTAAAATTTCCTTACTTGGATTTCATGTCATCTTTAGAAGCCAGATTTTCTGCAAACAAATCGCCTGTATTTTCATTCAAAAATTCGAATGGAATGAGGGTACTATACATATAGTGCAACCTTCTAAAATTTAAAAGACATTGCAGATGAAAGGTAATTTTGGTTCAAAATGTGGAATGATGTACTGTACAGGAAGCTCCGGAAACAATAGAGGGCATAAAGAGTGAATATTTTTTCCCGACTACTGGTCCCCCGACTATGGTTCTACTGATATTGTTTTACCGCCCTGCACAAGCTCTATCGAGTGCTCATTAAGTTCTTTCGCCGAATTAAATCATGGCAAAGAATCCCTATTGGTGAAAACAGTTTAAATGGGTTAGCTATGTTAAGCATTCACTAACAAGGGGATTTCGTTATCAAGGAGCAAATAAAAATATAATATGTATATGTATTTATTTTTTTGTACTGTAGTTACAAAAAAATTTGCTTCTAATCCTCGCAAACTATTTTTTTTTAAATATACAGTATGTCCCAGGATCGACTTGACGATACGTGAAGTGACAAAAAGTCATTCTTGATCATCCCTCCAGCATGTCTTCAAATGAAGATTTATCGCATTAAAAATTTTGTTCCATGTAACCTGTTCCTAAAAATTACGATTTTTTAAAATCGCACAAGAGGGAACTGGTCTAAATTTTAATTTTATGAAAAAATGTCATTCGTTATAAAAAATTATATTTTTTAAAATAAGAAAGAATATACAAAAAAATAATCTGTCAAATAAATTCGTAATTTTAAATATTTTTTACGGAACTCAACAATTTCTACGGCCTTGTCGAGCAAATCCAAGATGCCAAACAATTCAACGTTAGTTCCAAGTTCAAATCCAGGAAATGACGATACACCTCCGTCAGAACAACCCACTGCTATCAATAGAGTTGCAATCAAAATTCCGCCATTCTGGAAAACCAAACCTCATCTTTGGTTTATTCAACTCGAGGCACAGTTTGTGACGGCCAATGTAACTGTTGACCAAACAAAATTTTATTATATAGTTGGAGCCCTCGAGATGGAGATTTTAGATCATGTCTCTGATCTAGTAGCTTCCCCGCCACTTCACGGAGCATACGAAGCTTTAAAGAAGAGGATTATCGACGCCTTTTCTGACTCCGAAGAGAGGCAGATAAGACAACTATTGACAGCAATAGAACTAGGTGACAGTAAACCTAGCCACCTATTAAGGCGGATGCGAGAACTGGCAAAATCTAGAGTCAACGATCAGTTTCTTAGATCCCTGTGGCTTCAACGCATGCCATCTAACGTGCAAGCCATATTGTCAGTGTCTGACGAAGCCGACCTGTCGAAGCTTTCTCTGCTTGCAGATAAAATCATGGAAGTGACAGATAATCAAATTTCCACCGCAAACGTAGCCTCAACGTCAGAAACACCTACGTCAAATGACCTACGAGCCCAAGTTTCCGCACTCACCCAGCAGGTTAACCAACTGGCAGAATCGTTCGTGGTCAAAACCGTTACCGTTCACGGTCACGAGGTAGTAGTTTTAAACAAAAAAACCGGACAAACTCGCAGAGACCCGATAGTAAACTGGGAATTTGCAGGTTTCACAAAAAATTTGGCAAAGAAGCTAGAAAGTGCATCCAACCATGTAACATGTCGGGAAACTAGGAAGCTCTGCACTCGCGGCGGTGAAAGAACAGGGCTCGACATCAAGCCGCCTCTGGATAACCGACAAAACCACAGGTTGGAGGTACCTTATCGACACAGGTGCTGACCTTTCGGTAATTCCAGCGAACAGGACGCATAAGAAAAAACCCGACCCTGCTTACAGACTCTTCGCTGTAAACGGCACGGGTATTCGTACCTTCGGTGAAACGATCCTCACGGTAAACCTTGGTATGCGTCGAAACTACTCGTGGAGATTCATCGTTGCGGATGTGACATCTCCTATCCTCGGAGCTGATTTCATATCTCACCACAACCTGCTCATAGATATGAAGTCTCGTCAACTCATCGATGGACATACCAAGATGAAATCTCTTTGTGCGTTGTCATCAGGACAGCCTGTGGTGATCCGAGCGATGCAAGACGAATCCGTTTACGCGCACCTACTAAGGACATCATTCCCTCAGATTATGAAGGATTTCCTACCTGCTGAGGTCAAACACCCGACGACCCATCATATCAACACTACCGGTCCTCCAGTGTTTGCTAAGGCACGAAGACTCGACCCTAAGAAGCTTCGTGATGCAAAGGCCGAATTCAACTCTATGATCGCACAGGGCATCTGTCGGCCATCAGACAGCAACTGGGCCAGTCCATTTCATATGGTCCAAAAGAAGGATAATACCTGGCGACCCTGTGGGGATTATAGAGCTTTGAACGCAGCGACAGTGCCGGACCGATATCCATTGCCACACATACATGACTTGACACATGGACTCGACGGTAAGACTATTTTTTCAACTCTTGACCTAACCAAAGCGTACCACCAAATTCCTGTGGAGCCGTCTGACGTTGCTAAGACTGCAGTAATAACACCATTTGGCCTCTTCGAATTCATTCGAATGCCATTTGGTCTCCGCAACGCCGGTCAGACGTTTCAACGCTTCATACACGACATTCTACGAGGACTAGATTATGTTTTTGTCTATATTGATGACGTCCTTATAGCCTCCAGTTCACCAGAGGAACATATCGTGCACCTACGAGGAGTTTTTCAGCGACTCAAGGACTACGGTATAGCTCTGAATCCTTCAAAATGTGTTTTTGGCAAGGATGCAGTAAAGTTCCTTGGGTACAACATTTCCAAAGATGGTCTTAAACCATTGCCTGAAAGGATAGAAACAATCCAAAATTTCAAAAAACCAGTTAACGTTTCGGAACTTAGACGCTTTTTGGCTGTAATTAATTTTTATCACCGTTTCGTACCAAATATCTCGATCCTTGAAGCACCCCTTACAGCCCTAATCACAAGCCGTAAGAAGAAAGATATGTCACCGGTTCTCTGGACAGAAGACGCAGAAAAAGCTTTCACAGTCTGTAAACAAGCTCTCTGCAGTGCTACATCGCTTGTTTTTCCAAAACCTGATGGCACCTTACACCTTGTTACGGACGCGTCAGAGAAAGGAGTGGGAGCAGCTCTTCAACAGCTTGAGGACAACACCGCTCGCCCTATAGCTTTCTTCTCAAAGAAGCTGACTCCAACACAAACAAGGTACAGCACATACGATCGTGAGTTCTTAGCAATTTACAGCGCTGTGAAACATTTCCGACACCTTCTGGAAGGAAGAAATTTTACGATCTTTACGGACCATAAACCTTTGACCTTTGCCTTCCGACAAAAACAGGACAAGTGTTCACCGAGACAACTGCGATGGTTAGATTTCATAGGACAATTCACGACTGACTTACGACACATTAATGGAAAAGACAACCTCGTTGCCGACCTACTATCAAGGATTGAAGGTGTTACAACAGACATAACGATAGACCTTAACAAAATAGTTGACGAACAAGAAGACGAGGAGTTACAGACTTTACTTTCAGACAAGACGAAAATTTCACTGAAAAAACTCACACTTCCTAACATCAAGAAGCCAGTATACTGCGCCGTGGAGGATGGCAATATACGAACCTACATACCGAAGAAGTATCGCAGATACATTTTTAATAGTGTGAATAACCTTTCCCATCCCAGCAGTCGTACAACGTCACGCCTGGTACGCCAACGATTCATCTGGCCCGGGATTGGTAAAGACTGTTTAAACTGGTCTCGAATCTGCGTAGCATGCCAACGTTCAAAAATTCATCGACACACAAAATCCGGAATACAGAACTTTCCGCTGGAAGCAAACCGGTTCGGGCATGTACACATCGACCTCGTGGGACCCCTTCCGCCAAGCCGTGGATTTTCCTACCTTTTAACAATGGTAGATAGATTCACGCGCTGGATGGAGGTCATACCTATCGCAGACATGTCAGCAGAAACAGTGGCTTATGCGTTTTACGCAAACTGGATCGCTCGTTATGGAGTACCCAACGCCATCACTACCGACCAAGGGCGTCAATTCGAGTCCCAGTTATTCCAATCTCTAACGCGAATGACCGGGGCGAAGAGGTACCGAACCACTCCATACCACCCTGCAGCCAATGGCCTAGTCGAGAGACTTCACAGGAAACTGAAGGCTGCCTTGAAATGCCATGAAGACAAAGCCTGGATGGTAGCACTACCATCAGTGCTTCTTGGGCTCCGCGCAGCCTACAAATCCGATCTTAACGCCAGCCCTGCGGAACTTGTATTCGGCACATCCCTCAAGCTTCCTGGGGAGTTCTTCTCTCCACAAGACCGGGATATCAATACACACGACTTCGTCAAAACGCTGACTCAGGCGATGAATAACATCCGACCTACACCCGTCAACCACCATGGGGAACAAAAAGTGTTCGTTCACAAGGACTTGGCTACCTGCTCCCACGTTTTTCTTCGCGATGACACAGTAAGGAAACCTTTGCAACAACCTTACACAGGTCCACACGCCGTCATCGCAAGGAAACCCAAGACATTTACCATTAACTTTAAGGGAAAGGAGAAGGTAGTGTCGACGGACCGACTGAAACCAGCATATCTTGAACATGACTGCTCCGACACTTACAATGACAAAGACAAGACCTACAGAAACGCTACTGACAGCAACCCCTGTAAACGGAAAGTCGTCCGCTTTAACTTGCCTTAAGCAGTCGACTTGAAGAGGAGGGGGAATCCTGTAGTGACATGAGTAATACAAGTCATGTCACTCAGATTTTAATATTGTTTTTTGTCAAACTTCAAATTCAAATTTAATTTAATTAATTCGGTTTTTGGTTTTTCGTTCTTTCTTGGATTTTATAGAGTACTTAATTCTTTGTGGAATAAATTAGTTTTCATTCAAAGTGTAGTGCCTATAAATATAATTTTTTATAACGAATGACATTTTTTCATAAAATTAAAATTTAGACCAGTTCCCTCTTGTGCGATTTTAAGAAATTTTAATTTTTAGGAACAGGTTACATCGAACAAAATTTTTAATGTGATAAATCTTCATTTGAAGACATGCAGGAGGGATGATCAAGAATGACTTTTTGTCGAAAAATGAAATTTTTAGGTCACTTCACGTATCGTCAAGTCGATCCTGGGACATACATAGTATAGAAACCTCCCCTCTCCCCCTCCCGGACTACCCTTCTTCTGGCTATGCCTATGAGTTTGTATAAGATTAAATGTAAAAAGTACATTCAAACAATTTGGGCAAATAAAATTTTAATAGAAACTTATTATAATCTTAATAATGAACACTAAGTAGTAAATTGCACTTAGTTTAAGTGCTTTGTCTTAATTTAATGTGCTTTTACTCTGCTTAAAGCTAAAATGTGTTTTAAAAGTTTTTTTATTATTGCTTGAGATGGTTTTGGTAAATTTAATTACATTTTATGTTCCACCAAAAGTAAAATCAGGGTCCTTTGAAACCTAATCCCTATTGATTTTTAATAGAATTTTTTTTTTTTAAATGAGAATAATGATAAAGAATTTTTATTTATTAAAAAGGGCTCTAAGAAAAAAGAATTCTTAATAATGAGGGTGTTCAGAAGCCTATTACTGATCGCCCTTACAATTTATTTTAATCAAATTACTACAGAAAAAAAAAAAAAAAAAATCAAGAATATGTTTTTTCTTTTCTTTGGCTCTTCAACCTAGTTTTTTAAAAAATATTGAGTTACAATTAAAAAAGTTTCGCAATTAATACTCTTGTACATTTTTTACTCCGTTACAGAATTTCTTTATAGAAATTTGATATACACAAGTTATCAAAATAGAGTTTAAATTATAATTGGATCTCATTTTATATTATAATTTTAGCGAATTTACTTTTGTTTTTCTTTAAAAATACAATGTCAATGAGGTTGTTCGTTTTTTTTATATAAACTAGCTAAAGTACCCGGCGTTGCCGAAGTTTTAAGAATCTTCTAGGTGCAGAGAGTGTCAGCAGAACTTTACCAATCACTTTTCACCTCTAAAATTTTCAAATCCTTTCAAAGACTTTTCTCTCCCTCTCCTCAATTTACCCCTTATAAGTTGATATAAAAAAATCTTGTTTTTGTTAAAAAGTTGCTCCTCAGAAGGAGTAGCCTTTTCTAAAATTTAAATTTTCTAGTAAGAATGGTTTGGGCTAGGTTTAATCACCCTCATTTTTAATCCCCCCTTTGATTATACCCCCGAATGGTCGGATTTTAGACATCCTTTTATTGAACTTCTTTATATCATAAGTTAGTAATTTCTAAATGTCATGGGTTATAAAGCAAAGGGGGGGGGGGGGGGGGGGGGGGGAGAGATATAGCAACAAAAATAATTTATAGAAAATGTTCTTGTAGTCCAGTCAAACTAGACACTCTACCAAGCATAAGGTTGGGTAGTATTGATTTTTTTATATGTTATAGGTGAAGGTTGTTGTAGGTGTAGGTGGAGCGCCGGCGGCACCACTAGCGCTGAAGAACAACAAAATGTTAGACTTTTTTCCCGTTTTAGCCAGTTTTCACCATGAAGGAGTGGTTTATCGAAAAAATTATTCTATTATTTAATCAATTAGACGAAATATTATACTATTTTTAAAAAATTACCTTTTTAACACTGTCACTTTAACATTTACAGCCTTTCAGAAATGGAGTTATTTTTCAATATTTTCAAAATATGATTGTTTCAAGTTTTTTTTTTTTGTTTTTTTTTTCAATTTTTCACACTGAAGACTTTATTCTCCAACAAAATGTATAAGGGCCAAGCTGTAAATAGAATAATAAGGTTTTTATTGTAAATAGCTTTCGAGTTACGGCTTATTGAAGTTGGGATTATCTTTTGGGAAATTGCAGTATTTACACACTAAATTTTGAGTAGGAGGGAGTCTAGCTAGATTGAATGTTGCCTTAGCCGACGTTTCGAGAAGTAAGTAAGTTTGTAAGCCATTGAGGTTATCTGGTTTTATTTACCCCCCATATATTGCCACCAACAACTGTGGCATCAGGGTCAGAAATATTGTACCCGCTGTTTGAAGGTGTGGCTGCTTCTCAAGAAATGAACATACTTTATTTTTCTCATATGGCCAAAGAGACATGATGTGGTGAAGGCAGCCAGTAAATGCGTGTGTAAAAATAATTATTTGAGACAGAGAAAGCTTAAACGTGGCTGACGAATAAATAACAATCTGTGATTTTCTTCTTCTTATTTATTATTACTACTGATATTATTATAACACTTTAAATAACGCTACCAAACAAATTCATCGGAGTTAATAATGGCAAAAACTAAAAAAAATCAAGCATATTTTAAAAACATTGAAAAATAACTCAATTTTTGAAGGGCTGTTAATATTAAAGTAATAGTGTTAGAAAGGTGATTTTTTAAAAAAAAAAAAAAAAAATAATAATAATATAAAATTTCGTCTACTCTATTAAATAATAGGACCATGGTGAAAACTGGCTAAAACTGGAAAAAAGTCCAAAATTTTGCGGTTCTTCGGCGCCGGCAGCGCTCCACCGAGGTCGAAAACTTAGGCATTTCATTAAAGAATCTACACCTACAACATATAAAAAAATCAAAACTACCCGACCTTTTGCAAGCGAACCCCCCTTTTTGACGACAGATTGACTCGACTATTAATCTTAAATCAAAATATCCTTTTACTATATATCATATGTCCTTATTAAATATCCTTTAGTTTAGTAGTGGTACAAATCATCAAAGCAAGCTTTGTAGCAAAATTTGTTTTCCAGAATTAAAGGTTTCTGAGATGTAGTGAGTAATGCGTGATTAAGAGGAATACGGCCTTAAAAGTAGCACCAAAATAGCCGGGATCTTGAAAATTTCTGAGAATTCGGGGATGAAATTATACCAGTATATTTACCAGAAAGATGACAACATGTGTGTCAAATTTGGTTTAGATGTCTCAAAAAATGAAAGAGCCTATAAATAAAATACACACATACACCCCCTCGTTGACTTTTATATTTATAGATTGTACAAGGGATTTTGATATTAATTATAAAGTTATTTTTAATTAAGTATTTGACTGTAAGCTCCTTATCTTCTACTATAAATAACTCAGGAAGTGTTGATCAACATGCTGGTAATTCAAAGCAATAAATTACATGGTAAGACCAATAAGCATCTCACTGTTAGCTCCTTAGCTCTTGCTACGGTAAATATCTCAGGAAGTGTTGAATAACATGATGGAAGGTTCCACAATGATTCCTCTTCTGCTCGTTTATCACCTCATTTTTATCAACTATTCTTCATTATTATACACTTAACAGTTTCTCTGATTTTAATAATTATTTCATATAGTTTTTTTCTCATTTTGGTACACTACCATCATATTATTCAACCAATTTTTTTAGAAGATCCAAAAAATGTATTTTTGATTTAAGTGTTTGGGTATATGTGTTTCCTATAACAGAATCTATATTTGCTTTTTGATCTTTCCATTTCAAACACACACTTCCTTTTTTTTTGTCTTGAAAGAATATTTTCTTCCATATCATATTTATATTATTACATTTCCATGAAAGAAGAATACAAGAACTCAATAAGGGTGTATCATTTACGTGTTTATTTTAGAAAGTAACAAGTGTCACGTCACCTTGTAGAGAAATATGAGTGAACGAATAAAATGGCAGAAGATTTTTAAATAAATACGAATATGATATTCATTAATATATCTATATGATATTCATTTAAACGCAAAACATATTTTTTAAGTATTTAAAATAGAAAATTTAACCTTAGCTAGTGAAGGATTAATAGGGAATGAATACTTCTATATATGCAAGTTTTCTTTTAATTATCAATTCCACAAAAAAATAAATATATATAGTAACAGATTAAACATAAATTTTCTTTATTAACATGGACATTTTTTAGCTCTTGGGTACAGAAGAAATTTCTATCACGCAAAAAACGATGTGGAAAATGTAACGCTCTTAAATATTGTACCAGGAAGTTTGAATATAATAGGAGGTAGATTGGTTTTTACTTGCATTCATTGTAGTATGAATACCATATTTCACCGATAGAAGTTCTAAATTATATATAAAATGATATCAGAACCTCAGCGACAAAATGGACTGCCGGATAATATGTTAATAGATGGATTAATGTTTCATAAGTGCACACTGCACTGCACACCCTAAGATCCATTTACTACATTAATTTGACAAATGTATACTGGTTTTCTCCACTTCACGGAATGCATTGAAATATCGTTATATGGATTCAATGGCCAAAAATTTATCCATAATTCAATGCTTTCCATGAAATGGAGAAAATTATTATAATTTTTGTATCTTCAAATTAACATTGATAATGAGAGCATTCAGCTTGTATTTTAATGAAACGTTTTATTATTGTTTCAATGTAGAGTCGATCTATAATTATTGTTAAAATGGAACAATAAATTTTAATTAGTTACAATTTTAATTTAATTACTACCCTCGGGCTTCTTCAGACTAGTGATACTGTTTTTCCAATCACATAAGTCAACAAATTAAGGGGATTATCACAAAAAACTATACATCATAATATACATTCACTGATTTTTTTTAAAACTATAGTTTAATTTTTTATTTCCCTGTTTGACTGTCAGAAGAAGACTCTATAAATTATTATTTAAAATAAAGGGTTAAAGAAACAACTGAGGAAAAGAGGTTCAAAATATTTTGCTTTATAGAGGCAAACCTTTTAACACCTATAGGTCGAATATGAAAAAGAGAAGAGAAATAAATGTTTTATTCAACAATCTTCCTAGAAGATACATTTCGGTAACATGCAAATATTGCAATTAAGTTTATAACTTTTAACTATTGGGTGAGTTATGTATAAAAAAATCATAAATATTTAGTTGAAAAAAAAACAAAAAAAACTTCTGTAGATTATAATTGCCAGACTATGATAACGAGGTAATTGCGAGAAATGGAATAATTGGTCTCTACAATCCTCTTTTTTATTGCTTAAGAAAAACAAACGGTTGAAGTTTTATTAGTTAGTTATCGTTTGTCATGAAAATAGAATTGGGACTATTTTAATACTGTCGGAGTGTTGTTAGGTGTTAGTGTAAACGTGTAAAAATTTTATAGATATCTAAATATCGTCCCTCTTATGCTTACGTGAGAACCACGAATGCTTAAATTTTCACATTCTTGAGTTATTAGCTAGTTGGACTTCTCGCTTAATAATAATCTTAGTTTTGCAAGGACCACAAATGTGTGTATGGCTTGTAGCAGATGGTCTTGGCTACGTTTATATAAATGTGTAATAAATAATTAGTTTAAATCAAATTATAATTATTATTAACAACGGGAGATAGACAGAGAAAAATAAACTCTAGCGCCGGGACTCGAACCACAGGCCTCTATATTTCCAGTATAGTGCTCTTGCCAACTATGCTACACTGAAGAATAATTTCCTCTGTCAATGACGATACCTAGTCCCGAATTAAGCTTTTAGTTTTCCACAAGTGTAGGAGTCGACATTTACGACAATAGAACTAGACCGAGAATTATCGCTTATAATAATAAAGTACCCAATTGGTTTGATTTAAATTAAAATTTGAACTTTCCGTAGTATGAATACTACCAAAAACCTAAAAATGAATTTCTAAATAAATAGTTGTTTTGACTGAGATTTTGTGGTACCACTTCATAATTATGTCTAGAGAGGTTGGAAGAAAGTAACACAACAATATTGCCACCGCAATTTTTTTTTTTTATTAAAATTCACAAACGCGTTTCGACTTATAATATCATCATGTAATAATGACCTAGGCTGTTAAACAGGACTAAAAAAAAAAAATAAATAAATATGTGGTTCTTAACTTAGTAAGAGTGAATTCTGTACTAAGCTAACTATTTTACAAATGTTTATGAGAAACTAACAGTACAAGGTGGGGGTAGACTAAGGTGTGAAGGTAGAAAGATTAAATGTGTAATACTGAACCATTTATTTACGCCAGAAGTAGTTAAGTTACATAGAAGTAATTACACAGAGTAGGTACAACGTAATTTTAAGGGTTTTCCATTTAACAAGGGTTGATTATATTAACTTCAAAAAGGCTAATAGGTAACAAGGAAAAATAGTAACATCTTAAATTTGGGAAAGTGGTAAATCCTTAAAATAATAATATAATAACAGGGATTTTAACACACACACACACACACACACACACACATATATATATATATATATATATATATATATATATATATATATATATATATATATATATATATATATAACAATCATATAATCGTTTATTTTTTTAACTAATAAATTAGGTACAACATAAACATTTGTAACAAAACTGTATAGCCTTGGTCAGTGGACCATCAGGCGCATATATATATATATATATATATATATATATATATATATATATATATATATATATATATATATATATATATATATATATATATATATATATATATATTAAATTTAGACTGGCTTTGACCATTAATTACTAATAATGAACTATTAAGTCATAAAGATCTTTAATTTGTTGATGTATTATTCCTGGTCTGAATTTTTTAAATGAGTGTATTTTTTTTAGTGAGAACTTACTCATTTAATAAGTCTTTTTATTTCTTTTAATATCTTAATCGGACAACTTTAGTTAATCATGCATTTATTTCCGTTTGTGTAATCATGAAGTCACCTACATTAAATGTGATTATTATATGTTAATAATTGCATTGACTTATCAAGCCTGACCTTTACTGATCGTCTAGTATATCTCTCTCTGTGTAATGTCCTCACCACATAATTCACCGGAGTGATATAGTGAGGCTGTGGCACGTACACGAAGGCAACAAATTGTAACCAAACCAAGCTATGTTCTACCTAACATCCTAACACAAACCAGCAAATCCCTCTCTCCTTTATGCCCCCATTTACCCGTGTAGTATTGTTCAAACTCAACCACTGTTAGGTTTCTAGATCCCAAAGCATTGAATGATTTGTCTTACTGTGACATTTCTGCTTTCTAAAGCATTGCTTCCTTGCTTTAATAGACTAAAATAACACGGGTATCGCAAACATCTTTTTCAAAGATTACTTTTTCCTTTTAATTCGACCACAATATATCAAATTTTATTCCTCCGATACAATTTTATTTACCAAAAAAAATCCACTAATATATTTTTTTATAAATTTCTATGAGATAATTCATGTTATTTCTGCTATATATATATATATATATATATATATATATATATATATATATATATATATATATATATATATATATATATATATATCTATATATATCTATATATTATAATAAATGTATCATAAGAATTAATGTGTTCACGAATACATTCTTGTTTTTAAAACATAAACTCTTATGTGTACCTACATAATATAATAAAATAAACATTTATGAGTCAAGATGATCCAGTTTCAAACTATAATTTTATTATTTTTCTAAATGTTTATGAAAATAAATTAATTGAAGTAGTAGTTATTGCAACAAAACCTATTTTCGTTATTCTATAAATAAACAAACCATGAAAGAATGCGAAACATTACCCTTAAGAAAATTTACTTCATATTATTTTCGATTCATAAAATCATGATAGATGTTCCATTAAGGAGATAGAACTTTTTCTTTTTTACCTCTAAAATCTGATGTTAGCAAATAGCTTTTAGTAATTATTTTTTATTTATATGTTATTCTACATTTGTATCTTAGTTTATTTTAATATTTTCCGCATCACCATGTTCGAAAAGAACCGCTTTTCTAGATTTAATGTAAAATAATTAAATATTAAATCTTATAGAATTACGTCTCAGAAAAACTAATTTATTAAATGGATTTATTAATTCCATCCCTGCTTTTGATTCACTAATTATTTATGAACTTTCCATGGGTTTCCAGAACTGTTTCAGTATTCAAAACCTCATGGAGACAGTGATTTCAAAATGTTTTGAGTTTAAGGTCGCTACAGCAAATTTTTGGTTTTGTATTGAAAAAATAGCATGAAAACGCGTATTCAATTGAAAACAGAATTGAGACATGTGCAATAGATATGATGACCTAACTCAACTATAACTAGACTGGGAGTTTATAGTTTTAAAAATCGTTGTGAAAACTGTTTCGAAAACTCCTAATAGAAACACTTTCTTTCCACCTTTTCTATCACATTCGGCACATTCTCATACTTTATTCCTTTTTCCTTTTCTCAATTGAACACCATAGCTTTGAATTTATCGCTATTTTTAATCCGATTGATGCTACTTTGTCAAATAGCTCTTTAAACATTATATTTGCTTTAGTTAGACTGTCGGCTTAAATTGTGTGAAAACTTAAGGAGATCTAACCTTTTCCCATTTATCTTTCATATTGCTGCCAGTTTAGTTCTTTGCACGCCCTGATTCCTTGAACTATTTTTACTTTTTTCTTTTGTTGGTACACTCTTACTTCTACAACTAATTTTAAAAATAAATAAATCGGACTTGACCTCTCGGAACTCTTTTGCGTCTTGGAACTTTTCCTTACTAAATAATTCCAAGAGGGCGGTAGATATTAAGTTAAAATTCAGAGGACTTATTTATCTTATAGAATGGTATAATTGGTGCAAGTTTCAGCTTAATCGGCAAAAAATGTTCTAAAATTTACTACCGTTAAATTTTCTAAGTTCAAAAGTCGATATTTTCAAAATGGCCGTTAGATTTTCGGATGGCCGTAAATGAAATTCAGTGGGAATGTTCGTCTTAGAAAAAAATATAATTGGTGCAAATTTCATCTCAATCGAAACATTTTTCGAATTTTTTAAAACTTTTTTGGAGACAACAAAATGGGTTAATGGCGAAACAAATGCATGATTTTCCGGGCACACAACTACATATAACGACTGTTTTTGTACTAAGTTTCAACTCTCTACCTCAAAAACTGTAGGAGACACAGGCAGACTGACATCCAGCTAAAGACCACTCAAATTGTCTTAAAGACACCCAAAAAGGATAATTCCGTCAAAATCTCCTTTTGAAGAATGGTGCTCTAGACTTAGTAGAGTTATCTTAATTTTCTTGGTCTTTACTAAGACTTTTTGAGATTAAAAAATTAGTACAATTGTTCTGTAAGTTCTGCTTCTCCTGCTTTGTTCGTTGCTTATTTTACCCACTTTTAGTTTCCTTAGCAAATTTTCTATTCCTTCGTTTATTACTTCTTATGAAGGAAGGAATAAAACATTCTCTAACATCCACATTCTGCATTCTCTTCATTATAGTTCCTCCTTTCTTCTTTATACCTGACTTGGATATCTTCTACTTAATTCTTCATCTCCATATACAACCAGGTAAGCAGGCAAGCTTTATAGTTCCTTCTAATAATGCCCAGAATTTCTTTTGTCTCTCTTTTAATATTTCCTCTCCTATCCTTCATGGCTATTATATTCATTCTTCCTATTTTTTGTTGGCACATGCATTTCTTCAAACTTAAGGACCCTCATTTACTGCCTTCCCAAGTTCCTCTATGTTCCTTCTATCTGGCCTCCTTAATTTCTAGATCTCTAGACTTAGTAAAGTAATCTTAATTTTATTTGATCATTACTAGCACTTTTTGGTAGTAACTGCTCTTCAAAAATGAATAATATTTAATATAGTCCTGATTCTTTTCTTTGAAGGTTTAGGAAAAGTAAATATTTTAGCATTTCATTTAATCGCTTGGCCTAAATGACAATAGGAAACATAGACACTATTCCTAGCGTGATCCCCTCGTGGAGCGCGAGGTTAAGGCTAGTTTATTGACCGAACGTAGTGAGGTTTGTGATTTAACTTTTCTTCTCCAGACTAGACCGTTTGGCATTTCGTTTTCAAAAATATTTGTTACGCAGTTACTCTACTATTCTCTTCAAGGGGCCACAGCGTACGCTGAATTGTAATATAAGCCTAAGAAGTATATAATGTATAGTCTATGCATGTATACTTTGTATGTTTATTTTTTATGACAATAAATGGATATATGGAAAAAAAACGGAGTTACTCCCAAACACGTTGTTCGATTTTCTTCAAATTTGGCATGGATGTTCCTGGAAGTCATCAAAATCTATGTCTATGGTTCATTTTTTTTAAAAAAAGTTTACGATTGCCATAAAAAACCTTCTCCCGTTCAAATCTACTTTCTCAGAAACTATATTTTCCCCGGACACACATGGTTCGATTCGTATTTAAATATATTACAATTTAGAATTTTTTTAATCAAAATCGTCGGAACCGTTTTCGAGAAATATAGTTTTTCATGTTTCTTTTTAAAGTAGTTGGAAGCTAGCACCCCAAAATTTAGAGCTAAAACTCATTTCACGATTTCGCGACTGGGTATGATTTTTCTGAACCTATATGCCAGATTTAATTAAAATCGGTCATGTAGTTTAGTATTCACAAGTCAGCACATACTTCAGATAACAGACGACGGACAGAAATTACTCAAAACCCAAATTTTTTAACTCAGGGGACCTCAAAACCTGTAAACGTATATCAGAAATACTAGTTATATTTTCATTGATTTTTTTTTGTTGTCTTTTTAATACTATTTATGTATGTATTAAAAAATCGAAGCTGTAAAAAAAGTTTGATATTAATAGACTTCAATTCTAATATTTTTCCCCTTTCTGGATATAAATAATTCACATCTGTTAAAAGTACCGAACTTTCTCGCACCCTCTTATATTCTTCAAAGCAGGGGAAAAAAGAGAATATTTTTTACAACCGCGTCCCTTGTGAAAGGTCATAAAAACGTGATGGCTGTCCTGTACTATATGGTTCCCTAGTGAGCATATGGTTCTAGAACAAACCCACATATCGAATCAATTCATGAATATACGGATAAGAAATGACTGATCGGAATATTCACTTAAGACCCAATAAAAACCAGAAGTTATTTCACTATAATGTTTAAGAAAATAAAAAATTATATTAGTGTATATGAGGTTTGCTATCCATTATTGTTTTCAAAAAAAAAAAAAAAAAAAATGGGCTGAAATTAATAAAAAAGTTAACCACTTATTTTAAATTGAAAAAAAAAATAATTAGGACAAAGTTGGAGTAAACAGTATAGAGAGGTTCTCTCTGAACCAAATTATAATACCAGTATTATCTAGAATCAATATTATTAATTAATTTTTGTTAGTGGGTTATGTTACACACTCTGAATAACAGTATTAGAATCATAATGGGCCGAAGAGATCAATAGAGGTAACTATAGATATCTGTCAATGCGGTCATTAGTGAAGATATTGTCTCATCTACCTTAAAATCAGAGATATAACAATATGCTTCTTGCATACAAATTCCCTTATATTTATAGGTTCTTTTTAATAGAGATATTAGGTTTCTTTTACAATATATTTTAACATTTTATTTATGTTATATAACTTCAAATCAACACATCATTAGGCCATTGTAGGATTTAAGTAGCCACATTAACTATGTACTTACTAATGTGGGAATAAATATTCTAGAAATCGGTGTCCAGACCTAGACAGTGTTTCTAGCGAATTTCCCTGGGACATATTGATCGTCTATGTATGTATTCAGACTATCCAAATAACCCTACATAATTATCTAAATCCACGAAGCGTGTTCTTTTATACCGAAATTCTCTTAGATCAAGTCTAATCCGAATTTACCTTCCTCATTATATGGCTATTTTCTTCCTATCCCACCCTCATCCTTTTCTCCTATAATCCCCTGGATTCCGTTCCAATTTTCAGCTCGTAGGGATGGAGCTTTACAGAGGTGAAAGCTCCAATGGAATTATGTAGTTTGAATCGATTAATAAGCTCGGGTATATCTTATTTTTTCGGATTACATAATGGTATCACGTCTTGGCCATTTTTAAATTTATAGTGACAATTATATGACAAGGTTAAAGTAAACTTTGTGACTAAGTCCAGCTATAGTAATAAGGACTAAGTAATGCTTTTCTTTATTATAGATTATTATATTGTTATAGGTTTGCCCTTGTATCAAAGGGCTTTGATTGTGATGACTTGCAGTTATTGTATTAAACATTTCTCTGTAGACTATTAAAAATTATAATTTTTAATTTGCATTTAAAGCCTTCGAGTATAAAAGTTAAGCTAATAAATCTTTAGTGAGCTAATGGTCTTAGCTTGCTTGCTCATAGAGTCAACTTTAAAAGGCCAACATCGTTAGTCCTATAATACACGCATAGATGTGTTACTCGATGTATTGCTTCAAGTTAAATGTAGTTACTATTATAAATGTCCTAAGTCTGCATATCCCAAATATCAGAAACTTTTGCAACCAAAAGTGGAAAAAACTTGTAGAATTAGAGAGCCTAAACAGAGGTATAAGTCATTATTAATTAATCCTATCTTACACCAATTAATACAAAAAATAATAATAAAAAGATTATATCTTAAAATAAAATCGAATTTAATTATATAATTTACCTGTTAACAATTAAAAGAGGATACGTTGTTTTGAAGGTTAAATAAAAAAGAATGGTTTGGGAACAATATGAGATAACAGAGCTTTTACCTGTTTTTCTCGCATTATCAGTGATTATTTAAGAAGCAATAATAAAAACTTGAATTTTTATGTTAGTTTAATTTAGTTAAAAATAAATATCTAAATATATAATAATACTTACTAATATTTCAAATAATGTCCTAAAATTAGTATTATAGGAGCATTATTTTGGTTCCATGTTCTATAAATGGCATACAGTTTGCAAAGTTCTTAATGATTTTGTTTCTGATAGAATCTTTCTTCCTGAGTTTATTTTTTTTTATTACAAAATTAATTAATTACAAAATCTTTTTGCCCTTTATTTAATAAATACCAGGGAATCCCGCCCTCTTGCTTCGCTTTTCAACACCCCGGAAGGCGGCCGCTACTCAGCAGCTTCACTCCTCAATATTAGAGTGCTATACGCCTTCCCTTTCCCTATTACTGTCGGGGCCAACCTTTGTGGATGTACAGGACATTATGTTGAGCTTGCGAATTAAAATATGTACTTTATAAATTTATAATGGAATGAATATACTACCGTTTACATGTTATACAAATAAGAAAGTAACAACCTTACACTAAACAATATTCGGTATTACGAATCCATTTTCTCTATTCTCCTTATAAAATTATAATAATTAAGTTCTTAGTAAATTACAACTTTGTATTTTGAATTTATTCTTCTGTTGATCCCTTATTATTGATGCCCAGGTATGGACGAAAGCTAGCCACTATTAAAAAATGTAAATAAAAAAAAATAAAAAAACTAGTAATATTGCTTTGTTTTTTTAAATTCATCCCTGAAGACTAAGAAGACTGAGAAGTACAACTTTGTATATTTTGGAATTAAAAATAAAGTCATTAGTAAAATAAATGTTTAGCACAATCGTAATACACTTAATTAACCCTCTTCCCCAAATAATGTTCAACTTTGTTTACGATTTTTTCATACATAATGACCAAAACACCCGTGCTAACGTCACGCAAATTATTTGTATCTTTATTCCTCTAAAAATGTATAACCTTTTAAAGATAGCTTTTAATATATCACCTTAATCTAAAATCTAAATAGTTAAACACTGAAATATAAAACATTTTATCTACGATTGATACGAAATATAAACATTATATCTCTGTTTAGATGCATAGAAAGTGATTATTTACGTACTTGTATTCATTGCGCATGCGCGTCTCATAGTTCTGAACAATTCCTCTTCTTTACCACGCTAGCGCGGTAAAGAAGAGGAATTCTTCAGCTTTACGCACGATTAGCGAGTTTGTTTACATTTAACAAAACTAATTTGCTGTTCTTTTATTAAAGTATCTGTTTATATCGAGGTTTTAGTGAAAAAAATGAATGAATCAAGTGGCTTTGACAAAAATGTAGAGAATAATACTTCTCCAGAAATAATTAATTCGGCAAAAAATACAACTCAAGATTAATGCCATCTTTATCAAGAGAAGAGATACGAACTTACATACAGCAAGTTTATTTTTTTCTGTATTTATTATTTAAATCTAACAATCGTAGATAAAGTACGGTACGCAACTCGTGCGAAAACGGCATTTTGCATTGCTCGTGTGGTTTTACTACCCTCGCTGTCGCTCGGGTGCAAACTCCACACTCGCATGCAAAATGCTACTTTCCGCACTCGACGCGTAATGTACTATGTACTATTATTATGATAAACATTTTCAATGAGGTCAGTTAAGTATTATTACTTATCGTATTAAGCATCTATTATTGAAGAGTGAACTGAAAAAAGTTACATGTATATCGAAATTAAATTCCCAAAGTTATAAGTTTTTTGGATAAAAATTAAGTGGGGCTACTCGTATTCGAACTCGTGACAATCGTTTGTGCCTAAAATTATTTAGGTACTTTCTATTATTGTCGCATTATCTTTGCAGAGTTATTTTTGTTTAAATATAAGAGTTTTCAGGTGTCTGTCCATAATTAGGTAAGTAGCTTGCATTCCTTTAATTTATTTTAAAGGGGTTTCCTAGGTTGAAGACTGAAGGGATGGCTTTTCTTTCAAAACTTGTTTTGTTCTTTTTTCAGTCCGACTTAGCACTGAAAAGTGTTTTATTCACGATACTTAACATTGTAATATTTAACACTATATTGTGACTAATTAAGTGCAAAATGAGGAAATCTTAATTCGTATATTCTCCTGTATTTAGATATATAAACTTTTATCGTTTATTTTATCAAGCTTATCAGAATGTATTTCTTTCCCCCTCGTGCTTATACTCTTTGTTATTGAAACACTGAATTCTTTAAACCTCTTTGATTCTTTTAATCTAGAGAAATAAAAAAAAATGATAACTTTTTTTGTTTTTTAATTCAATTTCCACAGTTCGTTTGAGCTCTATTTAATTACCAATTTTTCAGATGAATAATTACATCTCTCTTTTGAAGGCTTATTTTACTTTTAAATACTCTAATTATGTTGAAAATTTATTTAACATTAATTTTTGAAATTACTTTTTGGCGATGTTTATTCAATTATTTGGTCCGTAATTATTTCTCTTCCTTTTGACTTTTTGCTTGTTAAGTTTTTTCCATTCTCATATGTAGTATATATGTATAACGAAATTTTTGTGACGGTGAAAAATTAAATTTTACTAGATTTACAAGTTTTAAGATCCCTTGATTCAAAAGAAGTAGTTTTTAGGATATCGTAGGTTATCCTCGGAACCTTATGCTGAGGGTGATGTGTCTCTCTTCTCTGTCGTCGTACTTTTGTTCATATCTCCCAAACCGTTCAACCTGAGTTGAAATTTTTAAATACTGGCGCAACTTTTTGACCCACTCATAGAAAAATACAAAGAAGTGAAAAAAAGTATTTATATGTGCATGCGCAATTTGTACAAATGTAAAAAATATGTTTTCAATTTTTTGTTTTTAATTTTCGAGTGGGGCATCAAATGAAAGCTACTGATGTAAGAAAGCAGATAGCAAATATATATAACATTTTATGATTATTGAGCTTTTTTCAATATTGCGTTTTTGTTTTGCAAAAATTTTCCAAAAAATCCTATAACGGCTAGTCTTAAATTTTGAAAAAAATCATGCTAATACCTTATGAAAAGCCGATGAAAGTTTCCGGAGTCTAAATTTTAAATTTTGTGTGCGCAAATGAAGCTTTTAAGTGAATGCTAGTGGTAATAAGATTACAAATATACATGTAAAAAATAAAAATTTGCATTTTTATTGGTTTTACTAGCTGGGTACCCGTGCTTCGCTACGGAGTGTTATTATAATTAGATAAGTTTATAAACAACCATAATGAAACATATAAATGATTTTACTATGCAAGAATATCTAGATTCTATCTCTCCCACCTATTTCTATACGCCCTCCTCTTTGATAAGCTAATTATCAAATATTTAAATTCGCCCCCCCCCCCCCCCCTAAATGAAAATATGACTAAACTGTTCATAAAAACTATTACCGTACTCTTAAGAGCTTTTGCATCATGAAGGCTATTCATTACATTGACCCCGTATTCATTACTTGTACCATACCCCTGTGTACCAAATTTAAATTTCGAAAATTCATGTAGGCTGCCATATTCCAATTGCTTTGAAGGACAAGTGGGCAAATTTTTATCGACATCAGGCTAAAACTGTAGATTTGTATAAAGAACAATCATATATTTATACATATACACGCATATACGTTGACTTTTATATATATAGACTTGTCGAAATATACCAAAAAATAATAACGGCCAGTTTTATTTGTTGTAATAACGGCCCGGTTTTATTTGTTGAAATATACCAAAAAATAATTACGGCCAGTTCTAAAATTTTGAAATAATTCACAATATTATCTTTTTATAGGCAAATGAAAATTTCCGGAAAAAAATCAATTTACCTTTACGTTAGTACCGATAAAAAACATTATGACCCTACCATTTTGTTTATATCTTTTAACGTTTATAGTTGTTTTTTTTTTTTTTAACTTTTTTTCACTTTTATAGGTATAGAGCAGGATGGGGAAATAAAAAGGAAATCATAATATGATAAAGTATATGCTTAATAACCTACAAAACCCTAAAAAGTTCTTAGATGCAAATACTTCCCCGTGATTTTTAAAAGCTGTAGTCTTTAGTTTGTGCTGCCACGTGGAGCTTAAACTTTTTAGACGATTTCGAATAAATTTGACGTATATTGTTTCACTATAATCTTATCAAATTTTATCTCTAAATTAGGGGAGTTCTCCTCCAAAAGAACTGTAAAAATACGTAAACAAATCCTAAAGAACAGAGTAAAACAAAGACGATTGATTAAACTAATAATAATTCTCAAATGTAGTCCATTTAATTAAAATTGAATCTTATAAGTCCTGGGAAAATTAAAGTTTCTGAGATATTATTTAAAATATTTTTTCCACTAAATTCTAAACTGAAATGTAAACAACCACATGTTAATTTTTTTTTATACATATTTATTAAATTATAAGGGTTCTTGACCACTTGGTCATATACACTCGAGTTGATCTTAATTTAATCAGTGTCACTATGTATATGATAAGCTAAAGAATGTAGTGAGTTCAAAGCCAGAGGAGAGCTTATTTTATTTAAGAATATTACTACGTGTTTATTAGCTTACTTTCTTGTTTGTTTGTTTGTTTATTTGTTTTTTCGTTTGTCCAGTACAAATCTTGAAATCGATTTTTAACTAACTTCCCCAGTAGCTAGAGATTTGAAACTTTTAGAATAGCTCAGAACACGATGACAATGCATTATTTTAATACTTTTAGCCATCTTTCAGCAGAATTTAATTTGTTTTCAGCAAATTTTGCTGTATAGAAAGTTAGTTCGGAAAAAGTTTATTTTATTAAGTTATTTTATTTGTTTTGACATATATCCCATATTTACGATCTTCAATTTGACGGGTTTCAAATTTATGATTTATGACAGAAAGTTCCTAATTTATTTACTTCACATAAATGACAACCATCTAGAGAGCTGATCTTAAACCCATATAATTTAAGATAAAAATAACTTTTTATATACTACGTTTTTCTGTTGAATCGTATGTAATGTTGATAATATAATTGTTATTGTTATATAATATATATATTGATCTACAGGACACGGCCTTCAAAGATATTAAAAAATTATTTAGGTAGCTTGTACGTATTCCACGCTGCAGGCCCTCAAAAACCCTAGTTTGTCACCTACAGTATATATACACTGGCAGCTTTTGTGAAATTTTGACTTGGCGGGGCGGAACGCTGCCGCGTTCCTAAATAATATAATTTTCATTGTTATATTATAATGTTAGTAAAAAATAAATAGTACCGAATTTATTTACTTCACATAAATGACAACCATCTAGAGAGCTGATCTTAAACCTATAAAAGGACAAATCTTTGTACAACGGATCTCCCCAACACCAAATCTAAAGCGTTCCATCGATATATTTGAAATTATAGAAATAATATAATCGATAAATAATATAATCGATATTTCCTGTTTTGCTGTCATTTAATGTCTATCTATCACAAATTTGAGATCCGTCAAAATGAAGATTGCGTAAATATGGGACATGGCAAAATAAATAAATTAACTTGCGGATGTTTTCTTTAAAAAATGGCGCCGACAATTTAACACTTCCCCTAACTGGTATATATATTTGTAATCTACTCTTCAATACCTTTCATTTGATACCCCACACAAAATTTTAAAAAAATATTTATTTTCGTGTGACATGAATTATCCGCCATCTTGGATTCCCAGTAAATCAGATCATAATATTGCTGATCTTATTTTTTTTATGGCCCACCAGACCACACATTTTGCATATTTTTCTATATTTTTAGTATGAGTGGAAATACGATTTTAGGGGGGGGGGACACGCAAAATTTAGATGTTTTTTGATAAAATAGCGCCGAAAATTGAACACTTTCCCTAAGTGGTATATATATTTGTAATCTACTCTTCAATACCTTTCATTTGATACCCCACAAAAAATTTAAAAATTTTTTTTTTTTTTTTGATTGACGTGAGTTATCCGCCATTTTGGATTTGGACAGCTGATAATTTTGAGTTCGCTTTATTTTTCCTGTGTGCGCGTCAAAACGATCTTTAATATTGGAAATTTTAATGTTCAAAAGTTATTGGAACAGTACACAGTGACAGACAGACACATGAACGGAACTATAAGGGTTTCTTTTTTTGGTTTTACCAACGAAACCCTAAAAATTGGAGATTATTTGAAAAATGCTGAGTTAATTATCGACCGACACATTTCTTAGTTGGAGGGCTATTTGGAAAGGTTATTTTGGTATTTGAAAGGCGTTTTTGATATTTGTGAGTCTATCGATTTGAAGGCTATTTTGAAAAGATATATTGGTTCCATTATTTTGCCTTTTGAGTAAAAAATATAAAGCTACATTTGGTATCTCACCCAAATTTTACACGCTTTTATCAGAAAATAAATATTGTTTTTATGGTCCTGAGGTGAAAACGAGGGCCCTAATACATTCCTGAGCTTGACTATTGTCAAAGTTGTGACTGTGTTAGCATTCTGCACTCACTATTAAACCAGCCAAAAAATTGGTCGACTCATTCCAACAAAACTTAATGTTAAGAATTGAGATTTGACATTACTTTTTTCTTTTTTTATATAACTTGTTAACATTTACTTGTGTTTAATAATATAGTACAAAGTACAGTAAATCTGTAAATTTGTGCGGAAAAAATTTCAAACAATTTCTTTTTTTTCATGTATCGCTTTGGACAAATGAGAAAAGCTTAACTTTGCGGGAACGCCCAGAAGGTGGAAGTACGGGGTACGGGGTACAAAAGTCAAATAGTAGGTATATACCCTTCATGATGCATATTGTTGGAATGCTCTTTAAGAGTGTAATTATTGTTGTTATTTACACTTTTGTCATATTTTCATTTAAGAGCGGGGTAAAATGGAAAACAGAAAATATGCTTTTAAATTAAAAATTATAAATAATAGATACTATTAGTACAGTCAATCTGCCGTGACAAAATTCGAGGGAACTTTTTTTCATGAATCCCTTGGGGCACATGAGAAAAGCTTAATTCCAACTTTGCGAGAACGTCCGGAAGACGGAGAGGGAAAACTTTCTTTCTTTTTTTATTTCGTTTATCTTAATTTCAATTTTTTATATTTTTCTAACTCCGCTTTCTCTTTTTTGCCCGTTGATCATCCTCTGATGAATTTCTTGTTAATCTACTTCACTCTCTAAGTTACTTTTGTCTTTTTCGCTGGTTGACGTTAAAGGCAAGAGTACGACTTGAGAGGGAAAGTCAGTCAGTATCCTCATCTTCGGCGTCTACGAGTGTTACGTTGCTGCGAATTAGTGTTTGTAAGTAACGGAGCAAAACCCGCCTTCCTAAACCTGCAAGCTGCAACGCAATTATTTATTTTACAGCCGCAGGCAATGAGTTTCAAAGTACTAAATGCACACAAATGATTTCATAATCTTGTTTCTGACATAAAATGAAGCTCGTATACCAATTTTCATTCATATCGGATCAAAAATAGTAATATTTTTGATCAAATGTTTTACTTAAAAGGCAAAATAATGGAACCAATATATCTTTTCAAAATAGCCTTCAAATCGTTAGACTCACAAATATCAAAAACGCCTTTCAAATACCAAAATAACCTTTCCAAATAGCCCTCCAACTAAGAAATTTGTCGGTCGATAATTAACGTAATACGTACAATTTTTCAAATAGTCTCCAATTTTTCTATGCATTTTCGGAATCCCTTTGCAATTGCATATATATATATATATATATATATATATATATATATATATATATATATATATATATATATATATATGATATATATATGAATTCATTAAGATTTATAGCATGGACTTAAAAAAATCAATTTATTTAAAATAAATTATACAAGTTGATGAATGAATAAATGTTCTCTCTGATAAATTACATTTTTGGTTAGCACTTTTGTAAAAAATGAAACAATTTCTTTTTAAGTTTGAGAACCTTTTTTTTAACATTTTTATTCACAGTTGTACGAAAGGAGGATGGGTTATGTCAGAAAATACATTAGTCTTTTTTCTTTTTTCCGAGATGCCAGAAAATAATTCATTTATTCAGCTCGGAACGGCTCCAAGTGGGAGACGGATAGAAGAAAAAGGAAATAGAAATTTGTGAGTATTGATGATTCAAAAGTGAATTTGGGTCTCTAGGAGTTTAGCTGTGTTTCGGTGTTATGTCAGTGTGAATGGGAATATATTAACACGTCATACATATCGGAAGGGAGAGGGAATGGAAGAGTTTTAGAATCGGTGGATCTAGCTGGATATGTGTCACATATCCACAGTGCCTGGTATCACTGCTTTAGCAAGGGTTGTTGGATCGACTAAATTCTCTCCGATACAGAAGGTCGAATCATTCGTTTCTCCTCGTGGAAGAATCTGTTTGAAACATTTTTTTCTCTCACACATAAGATTTATTAAATGACCATATATATAATTGCCCTAACCTCATACTAATAAAGATAAATACTAGTTTAGCTAAAACAAAGGATAATTATTACAATCCAAAATTATGAATTTACTTTTAGACAAAACTTTACTTAAAATTTAACTTAAGATAAGACATAAATTAAGGTTTTTTAGGTTCAACTACCTATTGCCCAGTACTATTCTAAATATATACATATATAAAATCAATTATTAGTAATACACAATATTATACATTAGGACAATGGGATATTATCACTTTTATGTACAAAAGTGTAATATTCTTTTGTCCCAGTGTACATTAGACTAAATACCTCTTTTTCGTAATAGTTATTTTGACAAAGGTAATATACAGGAGAGTTTATCTTAGTCTAACTACTTATTAAAACAAAAGGATATTTAATCCAATATGCTGTAGGAAAATGGAATATCACACTTTTACGTACAATAGCGTGTATTCGTTTGTCCGAAAGTTCATTAGATTAAATGTGGTGTTTGAATTAAAAGAGCTCTGACTCTACCGCTAAAACTAGACTGATAACTTTTTCAACACTTCCTCTCGTGTTGATCGACATATCATGAGTACATCGCCCAATATATCGATAGTACATGTTATCAAAGTTTATAATGGCTGACGGAGATTTTTACGAGTTTAATTAAACGATGTTTATTTAACAATTAAACAATTATTTATGGAGAGTTTCGTGTAGTTTGGTGTGTGCATCTAATTCCAAGCTTTTAGCTATCCTGAGTGAATCCCCCACCCTTACAAACCCCCTAGTTCCCAACATTTTCCGTATTTACGAGTGAATATTTTATATATTTTTGAAAAAACACCATTGACTTTACCGAAATAGTCCGGTTCGAAAGTTGTTAAATGTAAAAAGGAACAGATTAAAAAAAAACCTAAGTCAATCGGACAATTAGGAAAATTCCCCTTGAGATTCCTTGTGAGCACTTTTCCGATGGTAGCTTGAAAATATGCTGTCCTTGAGCATACATGCAAATGTTCTAAGGCCACCTTTCGAGTGAATTTAGGTCATCATCAACAATACGGCAAAACGACAGTAGCTTAGAGTCCAGAGTCCAGCGTTGTTTGGAAAATCGTCCTTATCAATAGTTGATATTCCTCTCCCTTTATTGTTGATCATTGTAGCACCCTTAGGAAGGGATCCTTGTAATTGGCCTTCTGGCTTTTTATTAACTTCTATAATCTCCACTTCTTGTAGAGAGATTAGCGAACTAACTTTAGTTTTTTCTCCTGTTATTAAGTACTCTTTGTAAGGGATTTCTACTGGTGACCCTCCTAAAGGGGCAGGGTCCGAGATTGTGTTGACTTTTGCTCTCTTCCATTTCGCCTCAGCATTGTACCCCGCTAGCTTATTTTTTTATTTTTGTGGTTTAGGATTTTGAGAACGTCTAAGGTTTTATTGTTCAATAAAGGTCATAGGAATTCTGGATGAATTATTCCCTATAGCTTCTCTTATAGTAAACTATTACCACAAAATCACCCTACATACAGGTCCTCAAAACTTGCTTTATTCCATTAGGCAACGTTTTTGGCGAATGAATGGAAAGCATTTATATAAAAAGATAGTTCGGGAATGTAATACTTGTTTTCGGTCAAATACCAAGCCCTCAACATATTTTATGGGGGATCTTCCAGACGATAGATTAAAAATTTCCAAGCCCTTCTCATATTCCGGTGTCCTTTACTAATCCGCCAATCTACTAGACGCACTGCACCTTTAGTGAAAGCGTATGTTTGCCTATTCATCTGCCTATCGACGAAGGCCGTGCATATAGAACGTTGTTCTATGTTTGCACAGATTTATTGCTCGAAGAATTGTCTACAAAACTTTAAAGCACATTTAAGGATTTAAAAACTTTTTATTCCAAGGATAGTATAAACCCTATAGAATCTAAATTTAGCGATACAGGTATAAAATTTAGTTGGATTCCGGCTCGTTCACCTTCATTTGGAGGATTATGAGAACAGGGCAATTAAAAGTTGTAAACACAAGCTTCGCCGTGTAATGGGTACGAGTCATTTAACGTTCGAAAAACTTTGCACGCTACTAGCTCAAGTAGAGGCTCAGCTAAACTCTCGACCAATAACTCCCCTATCAGATAATCCCTCTGACCTTTCAGCCCTTTGTCCTTCCCAATTTCTAGTAGGATAAGTACTGACTGCAGTGACAGATGCTAATTTAGAGCATGAACCTAACTTAGTCAACCGATGACAACGATTTCAGCAAGCTCAGTAATATTTTTGGCGACGCTGGTCTGCTGAGTATTTGGGACAGCTCCAACACCGTTCCAAATGGCCTTCATCTAAAACACCACCATCAATCGGTCAATTGGTACTTCTAAAGGACGAAAACATCTGTTGGTGATCTCACACTAGCTCTGCTGCAGTAATGCACACACTCCCGCGAGAAAATTACATAATCACCCTCTCCGGCGCTAGTTTCAGTGGGCGAGTTTACTAACTAGCTATATTAAACGGAGTGAGTTTACTTGCAGCTTGTAAAGTCGCCAGTGAATAGCGAGTAGACTCGCCCAATGTAATAGAGGCTTAAAAGAGCTTCAATAATGCAGTCTAAGAAATATTCAGTTGACACCACAACATTAAGAGAAATACCATCCATGTTTTTTTTTTTGTTTAATTAAAATAGTGGGCCTGATTTTTTCTACCTTTCATTCTCAAACGAAAACGAGAAGTTAATTAGTTTAATTAATGAAAACAAGTGATTCAAGTCAGGCAGAACTAGTCTCTCCAATATCAATTCAGAATTACTGCAAAACCAGTAATCCAATTAATCTTAAAGCATTTCCAATCATCCTAAAACTCATTAAAGGTTGTCCCTCTTTGTCTAAATTACCTATTCGCCTATGGTTTTAATTACCTACGCCCTTCTTAGTCTTACCAAAAGCGATCGAAAAGGTACAGTTACACGTTAACCAAGGAATTAAACAATTAGTTGTATTACCTATTTTAATGAAACTTTTAATATATTCGGTAATCTGAAGACTAATTGAAAAAGATTTTAAATAATTTTGCGGTCTATGCAATGAAGAATGTCATTACATTGATGTATATAGTTTAAACGGAGCATAAAAATAAGGTGTAGATGATAGTTATCATCTCTCTTGACACCCAAATCTGTGTTGACTTCATTGATTTTAGATTAAGAATCCCTGATCTCATGTGGATTCTTGGGGAATGTATCGTCTTTCTTTTAGTGAGAGGCAGGTTACTGAGATATGAATAATTGGCCTATGATCAGAGAATTTTAGTGAGTGACGAGTGATAGTTTGACCTCCCAGCTTCCTGAGCAATCCTGCGGCTGATCCTTTCTATATTAGATATTGAAAGAATAAATAAAGTAAAGATCAATATCCTAAATCCAAAAAGTTAATAATTCATTAAATATTTATTTATTAATTAAAAACGCAACTGTTCCAGGATAGTACGTACAATGTCCTGATTGAAATATTTCACATTATTCACGAGACCATAACTTCTTTATTAGACAGACAAAGACGGTTTGGATTATACAGACCCTTTTCTTAAGTCTGCAGACCCTAATAAAACCAAAATTATTGTTTTTCTTGATTTATTTTCCTAAGGAATACTTTCAAATAATCTAAGATAGTATGCCATTGGCAGATCGGACTTTATGAGTTCTAAAACCGGACCCAGACAACTCAACTATCAATGTTTTGTCTAAGAAGTTGACTTACAAGGACATAAAATATATTTTGGCATAACAAATAAAACTAGTAACAAATACTGCCAGAATATATCTGTTTTTTTTTTGTTTTTTTATTGTGTCTATTTATTCGTTTCATATAGGTACCCTTTAACTATACATTATACATATATATATATATATATATATTTTTTTTTTTTTTTTTTTTTTTTTTTTTTTTTTGTAGTCCCGTTCAACAGCTTAGGTCATTACAGGACGGAGGTTATCCGGCCACTTTACTCATCTACTTGATGAGATCATCTAACTATATTTATCTATATTAAATATAATCCTACCCCTTTTTGGAAATAAAATTATTTCTACGCTTACTTTTAAGCTGTATAGACAAACTACAAGTCTTAAATATTTTTCTTTTTTATTGCTAAAAAGCAGAAAGGTTCGAAGGTTCAATTTGTTTTAAATGTATTATTTCTAACTATTTTAGCAGTTCACACAAGTGCTATAGGTTTAGAGAAAAGGAATAATATTTATTTATATGTATATATATCATTTATGCCTTTCCTGGCAAACATTTGTTGGATTTTTACTTCTGAGGCCAAGCCCTTCGGAATATTTTACTAGCTTAGTCCTCACGACGGCTTTAGGACTTTGGCTATAATTTCAATTGATGTATTCCTAACGTTCTTTTCAACCAGTTCCCTGACATGGCGGTATTTGATGTCAATAGTTTTTCCTTCTCTTTTTGAAGACGTGGTTCTTTCCAAGTTGTTAGGCACTTTGCTTGTCACATTAATCCATTTTCTCCTAATAATAATTATAAGCTGGCTATCCCTTGAGCAGCTTTGATTAGAGCAATGTACTCAGCTTCCATACTGGATAGTGACAAAATTTATGTTTCTTGGATTCCTAAAGTATTACCCCCCCCCCCTTTCCTACCACTAACGAACACAGAAGCATAGCCCGCCTGAGATTTTTTATTATCTACACCTAGTATCCACATAATTATTACACAGCTACACAAGGTACCAGCTACACTACTTACTTTTCTCCTTTTTGTTATGATTAACTATCTATTGCATCATATATGATTTAGCTGATATTTCTAATTGCGACAAGACTGTCCGATTTAACCTCTTCTCCTACCCCTTTTCCCCCTCCTCTTATAGGCCACTCCTTATGGTTTTACCCTTAAAACGGTACTTTCGGTAGTTATTCAAGTTAACTGTTTGCATCTAATGGCAAGGTTAATGGTCACAAATAATATGACCTCATTAGGAATTGAAAATATATACCTATATATATATATATATATATATATATATATATATATATATATATATATATATATATATATATATATATATATATATATATATATATACACATTGGACCTGATTCGACGCCAGCCATCTAAAAAATACTCATCCTATCTTAATGAAATTTAGGTGGTAGATCATAATTAGCCCATTGTTGGTCCCATATTAATTTAACAACCTTCCAATTGATTGTCCTCCTAATGTGCACAAAATATTTTCATTAACACCTATATCTCAAAATTGTACCTATACTCATCTGATTTTAAGAAATTTAGATAGTTTGTCGAAAGTAGCCTACTGATAGTCCCATATAAATTTCAACTATATACGCACATTAAAAATTGCTAAATTAATACTTTCATGCGTATACAAAACAGTATTTTATTATATTTTATTTTTTTATTTTTTTTTTATAAAAGGGGAATCCTGATGTCTATAATATAAAATCTTTTATTTTATTAAGTAATGATTTTACTTACCGATCTTAGCGAAGGCAACGGATACATAATCATCCTTCAAATGTAAAAAAATCGTGTAATATCTTATATACAATTAATTTCACGTAATTTTATGTATAGGAAACATCGCCATACTTTTCATTTGATTAAAAGAATGTGCTTTTACCAGGAATAAGAAATGGTAATTTATTAACGTTATTGGGGTGGATTTTGAGGTCGCCATAGTAGTAGTAAAAGGGTAGGATTAACTTGGAAGTTCAGACTGGGGTTTAGGAAAACCTCAATTCCCCATCCTCCCTTAGGCTTTTTGGTAGTTCGGTCAAACTTCTTTCCCTTGCAACACCTGTTTAAACTTAAACACCCAGATGGGACTTTGTATTATTTAAAATATTTTCCGCTTAAGAAATTTTTTTTTCCAAACCATATATTCCTCATTTCTTCTGTCTTATCATTTTAAGGATAGTCATATGAGTATAAAAAGATAGATTGATTTCGAGTTACTTTCTTACTAAGCACTCTACTATATCCCTTTGTTTTTATAGTAATTTTGACAAAAGAACATAGAAAAAAACATTGAGAAAGAACATAGAGAAGAAGTAGTATTAACTCCTTAGTCTAAATAACTATTAAGACAAAGGGATATTTAGTCCAATGTACCTTGGGACAAAGGAATATCACATTTATATCCCTTTTATTAATTAACTATTAAGACAAAGGAATATTTCACTTACGCTAAGAAAACTGTAGAACTCCTTTAAACCTGAACAGACAGTTTAGTTTGTCCTAAAATTTTCTGTATAAGAGTTAATCTTAAAATAACGTAATAAAACTGCCCCAGGAGTCTCAATGTCTTGGAGAGACAAACACACACGCCTTTGAGACTTTTGTTGGGCAGACTATTTATTGTTTAGAACCAAGGGGGTCCTAAAGTAAATAAGTGCCGATTTCAAAATATAGATGTCATAAACATTTTAGAATGTGAGCATTAAAAAATAAGCATACAAATAATGTGACTTTACTGGGAATTGAAAATCCCCATATGTATTTATTTATTTATTTTATTTTTTTTTTTTTGGACCTGATTCGATGCCAGCGTATTTTTATTTTTATATTTATTTATATATTTATTTATATATTTTATATTTTGTATATATTTATTTTTGTTCAATATTATATGTGCGAGGAAGGTATTACATACGAAATTAAGATAGGACCATAAGTGGTCTCCAAATTTTATAAATTCTTAATATTTGGTGGCTTGTAAAAATGTTTCCGGGTGTCTAAAACGCATTTGACTAGGAAATTTAGAAGTTTGAGACTTAAATAGGAATCGTTCTTCAGAATGACCACAATGCTTTACCTTTAATTATCTCGAAAGCAAAAATTAAATAAGATATTTACCAAGTGTCTAAAGGGAGCCAGGGTAATCGAGCGTCTTAAGGCGCTCGCTCAGCTATCAATAAGTCGAGGCAACTCGAGGTCGTGGGTTCGATCCCGTGCCAAGATACTCTGAATTGCATCAATGAATCGCGGACGGTGCTGGGCGAGGGACACCCTTTATGGGGACTCTTCCCCCACTCTTTGATGTGGGTCCGATCCGTGTCATGTTGATGTAATTGCTAAGCTTAGGCAACCACATTTATTCCAATAAAAATAAATGTTTGTTTTAATTTGTTGGTCTTTAAATAGATACAATAACTTATCTATAATAACCTATCTAAATTAATTTACTTAATTTTACTTTTTTTCTAAATATAAAATTAAGCCCGCTACCACAGGCCTAAGGGCTCGTAGGTTATAATGTAAGTATAAGTAAAAATTTTCAGCGAATCAATTATTTGATCAGTATTATTAGGTTAAACACGAGTTTGTAAGTGATAAGAGAATTACAAAAATCCTTATATTATTATTAAAAAGTAAAGACATTGATATAATTACTGTCTATAGAACCAAAACTGCGATGATAAACAATAGAATGTTAGACAGTCGTGTCTTTTTTATGTTGATTTTCAAATTATATTAATGTTATCGATTTTTTTAATTCTCTTTTTTTTTCATTTTCTTTCATTTTATTTTGTTTGCTCTCAAGCTTCATCATTATTTTTAATTTCTAGCGAGTAGCGAGGACACGGAAACACGCCCCATTCACATAGTGTTTCTATATCCGTTATTAAATTCAGTTTGGAAACATCAGGACGAGTTATCGCTTGCATGCAAAGGTTTCGTCTGCTTTTACAACGTGATATCGTGACTCCCTCTCCTTTCCCTACACTAAGCCCAGACCTCACGAATTTAATTTATTTTAATTAAATTATACACCCTATAGTATAGGAATATCCAGATGTTTAATGCATTAAAAGCAAACAAGTTATGAAAACGAAAAAATAATTAAACATTTCATAAATATTCTCACACGTACAGGCGGTTTATAACAATCTGCTGTTATAGAAATGGTTATCCTATATTCAGTCCACTTAATTGTTTCACATTAAAATTTCTATTTAATTCACTCTAGTTGTTTTGTCATAGAAATAAACAGTCCTACGTAGTTAATGCGGTTATGCAATACAATGGCATAAGTGTTTATAATACACATACATACATATTAGGGTGGTCTATTTATATAGGGGCAATTTCAAATTATGGTAACAAGTGGTTAGGGACCAAGACACCCTCTAATTCTATTAAATTTGATAAATGAAGTGGTCTTACAACATTTGAACCCTATATATCAAATACAAGTCGGTGCTCAAAAGCTTACATTTTTAAGAAGTAATAATTTTTTCTGAGGCACGTAACATAAAGGGCAAAAACAGTCTACAATTTTATTAAGATTGGGGCTACATTTTAAGTAAAACAAAGCATGTCTAATATTACAAAAAATGTGTCCCAGAATTAAAATATGAATTTTGGTATTACAATTTTGTTTATTTACTACGTATAAATTGATTTTTTGACATATTTGTTAACTACTTGTTCGGTAAAGTTTGCTGGTAAAGCTTTTCAATTTGTCTCGTATCCCATGCAAAAATAATTGTTCTTCTACTCCGTATTTTTACTTCCTCATCTAAGCAGAAAGTAGTTTGATAGCGCGAAAATTCAATTTTGATGGATTTACACATTTTTACGTCCCTTGAGTCCAAGAAAGTAATTTAAAAAAAAATCGGTGTCTTTGCCGGTTCAGACGTGATAAACCTACAGGACTGGGTTGATTTATTATTAGGCATACATGTTGAGAAAAATCAAACTCCAAAGCGAAATAGAGAAATAACTTGTTACACCAATTTATTTTTATTTATGGGTGCTATCCTCCAAACACTGACTGTTTCTGAGTTATTGATGAAAATGTATCTGATTTAGCTCAAAATCTAAAAACAAAAATTTATAATAATTATAATAGTAAGGTATATTGACTTATAGTGCCTTCCACCCCCTACAAAAAAAGAATGAAAAAAGGTATATTTGTCATAGTCAGACAGTCTTTACAAACATTTGTCCGATACAACTCTTCCCAAACTTTCTTGTAAGTATAAGAGAACTTTATTACTTGGTCCAGTGGCTTCCATTTATGGGTTGCTTTTGTGGTTACATTTAATTATTAATGTAAATTTTGTCAAATGCACCATAAAAATAACTACCCCCCGCGGGGAATCGAACTCGGCCTCTCTCCGGCCCCGTTTAAAGCTATTTTACTACGTTTTTTTTAGTTTGCTTTCTTGTTTGTTTGTCCAGTACAAATCTGGCAATCGATTTCTAACTAACTTCCCGAGTAGCTAGACATTTGAAACTTTTAGCATAGCTCAGAACACGATGACAATGCATTATTTTAATACTTTTAGCCATCTTTCATTAGAATTTAATTAGTGTTCAGCAAATTTTGCTGTATAGAAAGTTAGTTCGGAAAAAAACCGCAAGTTATTTTATTTGTTTTGACATGTCCCATATTTACAATCTTCATTTTGACGGGTTTCAAATTTGTGATTTTATATTAAGAGATTAACATTGGATGACAGCGAAAAAGGAAAAGTAAACAAAGAAATAAATTAATTGACGTGTGACAACCAGGTCTGTTTACACTTGTGTCCTAGGTATCGGTTTAATTTTTCTGCATCTGTACTTCTTTACTTGTACACATTTTTCTTTTTCTTCTCTTACTGACCCTACACGGGGGCATATCAATGGCACGGTTTAGATTCGGTGTTGGCGAGATCCGTTGAACAAAGATTTGTCCTTTTATAGGTTTAAGATCAGCTCTCTAGATTGTTGTCATTTATGTGAAGTATATAAATTCGGAACTATTTATTTTTTACTAACATTATAATATAACAATGAAAATTATATTATTAATTACCGCCCCGCCAAGTCAAAAAGTCAACATTTCACAAAAGCTGCCAGTGTATATATACTGTAGGTGACAAACAAGGGTTTTTGAGGGTCTGCAGCGTGGAATACATACAAGCTACCGAAATATTTTTTTAATATCTTTGAAGGCCGTGTCCTGTAGATCAAAATAAATAAAGAAAAGTCGAAATCGGTCAAGTAGAAGTAGAGAAAAATTGGTTTGAAAATGGTAGTTTTTATGACTTCTTATTCTTATTCTTCCTTCATTTTACGTTGACGCACCTACAGCCTAAACTACTGAACCGATTTTAATGAATGAAGGCTTTTTGGATTCGTCTAGGGCCCTAGTGCATCCCCCCCCCCTACAATCAATCAACTTATTCCTACGCTTAATGTGGAGCGAGAAACCAAGCTAGCAAACCGTCTAAAATGGGTAGAAACCAAGTAAGCGTCATGCGAAGTAGTGAGCCTATATTATATTATTACATATAAAAAATAATATAATATATATATATCATTACACACACACATATATATATATATATATATATATATATATATATATATATATATATATATATATATATATATAATATTAGTATATACATATATATATATATATATATATATATATATATATATATATATATATATATATATATATATATATATATATATATATATTATATTAGTATATACATATATATATTTATATATATATATATATATATATATATATATATATATATATATATATATATATATATATATATATATATATATATATATATATATATATATGTATATATATATATATATATATATATATATATATATATATATATATATATATATATATATATATATATATATATATATATATACGCCAAGGAGAAGAAGCTGATAAATATCTAAGTTGACAGTGTTGAGCCAGGAGAAAGTGCCAACATCACTTGGCGGGACAGAAAGTTGATTTCACAACTTTTTTGGACCACAGACTTGGCGGGGTGTTTTTTTACCACACATGTGGTTTTTGGTCAGATCAACATTACATCTGATTTAACAGAAAATTTAAAAACTTAGTATATAAAAAGTTCTTTTTATCTTGTAATTATTATCTAGATTTTTTTCCCCTGGGACCCGACTTAAATTGTTATATTCGAATTCAAATGGACAAAAGTTTAGATTTTTTTAAAAATCGTCGGAACCGTTTTAAATATTATTTTTACGTTTTTGGTGGGTGGTGCCCATAAATTTGATCCAAAATTAATTTCTCTATTTAGGCTTGGGGTATGATTTTTTGGAACATGTATGCCAAATTTCATCGTCATCGACTCAGTATAGGTTCCACGCGTGTGCACAAACGAAAGACGACAGAAATAATTTTTTGAATTAGTTTTTGCCTAAAAAATTCCCTTTGAAAAAATCTGCGGGCTATATTTAAAAAAAAAAACGTTACGTTTGAAGATAATGATGTAAATAAATGTATTTTTGTGGGTATGTGAAATTAAAACAAATAGGGGCAGGTGGTTGAATCTTGAATGGGACCAACAATAGGCTATTTTTGACCTACCATAGTATTACCATGACCGGGCGAGTAGTTTTTTAGGTATGCTTGTTCGCTAAAATCGAACGACAGACAGAGACCAAAAATTTTCCCTGATGTCTGAAACATATTTCTATCTTGGAATTTTTGAAATCGGAAACCTAAAAAATGTCCTCCACCTTGGTAAGCTCGAAAGCATAATATTTTCTTGAAGTATGCAATTGTTTAATTGTCTCTAATTCCTTAACACCCAACAGAATTTTAGCCATTTGATGATTTAATGCCATACTTTTGTGTGTGTTTCTAATGTCACACTCAAAATCTATATATATAAAAATTTATGTCTGTCTGTCTGTTTGTTTGTTTGTGATTTATAGACTTCAACCGATCCCCATGAAATTTCGTATATATATGTATTTTATCATCGAGAAGGATTATATGATTTTAAAATTTAAATTTTGGTACACAGGGGTACAGGGTACGGTCCAAAAGTCAATATTATATACCCTTCATGATGCATGTAGTTGGAAAGCTCTTTAAGAGTACACCAATTGTTGTTATGGACACATTGTCATATTTTCAAATAAGGAGGGGGGGGGGGGGGGGGTAAAAAGAAGGGGGGTCAGGGGGGTATTGTTGATCCAATTCGAATGAAAATTGGTATACGTGCTTTATTTGATGACAGGAATAATTTGAGTACATTTAGTACTTTTGGGTACAAATGGTACCTAAAAGTACACCTACGTACACTTTTGTTATATTTTCATATAAGAGGATAGTAAAATGGAAAAGCAGAAGAAAAAGTCAGCAAGGAAAAATAAGCACAGCATTAAGTCTTAACTCAAGTTTTCATTTTTAAATTTGAACCCGTTTCAAGCTATTTTGTCTCTCAATTTTCTGAAGATGTCTTAAGTTATTGTAAATAACTTTATACTTCATCATTATTCTTCTTTTATTTTGGTTTCAGGTTTAATTTCTAAAACCTAAAAATTGTAGCAAACCAGTTTCTAAAGATAAATTCTTCTTTGTTGTCCCTTTAATCTCAGCTATTGTTGAAACTGAAATTATGAAAACTACGAAATTGTTATATTGGGCGGGTTCATTACTACTAAAAATGTTTTAATCTATTATTGTGTTTATTTTTTGTGTACTTAATATAAAGTTACTTTAAATTGCTACTTTTGTTAAAAAAAAAAAATATTGTTGTTTTCACATTATCACGGCATTTAGATTCATAGAGAGAACATGTGGTGGGTCTCAATACAGTTCGATTTCGTTGTAAGTGTAACTTGAACGCGCTTATAAAGAGTTTTGCAATAAAGATGTATGCGTATATAGACTTGGCATTTTATATTTCCTGTTCGTGATTCGTTATGAGAACGGTGAATTAGACTAAAAGCTAATTTAGCTATGGGCGATTTCTGTACTGTGATTCGTTCAACTACCTAATGACCTCCTTACAATTTCTTTATATTAATTGTTAAAACCTATGAATACATCTTACTTTTTCATCCTCTAACCATCTTATAATAAGTACAGAACGAACTGAATACGTCCAGTATAATTAAGACTCTCTACATTCAATGAGGATTCTAGAGATTAATTAATTCAACAGTGGATGCATTAGAAGTAATGAAATAAAATAAATGGAGTCACTCAAAATAGAATTTGAAACAAGGTCTCTTTACAAATAAACAAAGCAAGCAATTATTTATGTCTAGCCTTTACCTGGGTACTCGTAAATTACATTGATATTTGAAATCCCACTTTGAAAACCTAGCCTGCTATTTAACAGTGTATTTCTTTTATTAAAGGGTAATCTGTAATATAAAGTAAATTTCGTTTGTTAGGAAACCAAAATACTTTTACTGTACTTTGTTACCTACAATGAATATCCTAAAGGATATGAACTACTATTTTGTTAATTATTACGATTGGAATGACCATCAAAGCAAAATCTGGTCTTAATTACTTAGTAGACTAATTAAGTTTAAAGTTCATCCGTGCAATCTTTTCCTTATGATCTTTCTCTTAAAACTTTAGAATGAATAAAGTATAAAATTATTAACAAGTTATTGGACTAAATTTCGTTCACAATATAATTTAGAATTGTCCTATTCTGATTAATCATTCTACAGTTACAAGAGAACGATCGTTATAATAAATCGATTGTACAGATGAACTTTCAACTGCGAAGGCGCATTACGCGGTAATATAGTCGTTTTACCTGTAACGCACTTGAAATGTTTGCCCTTGTAATTTTTTTTAAAGAGCCCTTAAAGATGGAACCACAGGTAGGGTATGTGACATTTATAACATACAAGTAGGGCAGTGTACTTTTGCACACATTTCTAAATTCTGAGACAGGCCAAAATAGATATACCATGAGAAATAGCAATTTACGCAGAAGTTTTAAAATTAATAGGTGACCATCTGTGGGCTAACTTTTACATACCATTTAAATTTCATTAAAATCGGACAACTATTAAGTACATTGACAGACGGACGTTGTTTGAAACGCATTTCTGTTTGATGATATTTTGAAGACTTAAAAGCAATTATTTGTTCTTTAGAATGTTTACAGCGCTTTCGCGCTAGATTAAAAATTATAGTTTTTGTCATATTAATTTATCCACATAATAACTCTTCGTACAAACAACCTTTAAACCTAAATCTTAGTGTTAGAAATCTATTATTGTCTCAGTATCAGAGTGTATTATTGGTTCATCAGTAGTTTTGACGGAGATTTTGTGGATTTAGATAACATTATGGTACTATTTAGGTAAGGTCTAATTTCATATTAATTAGGTCTAATTTCATACTATATTATTATATTATATTAATTTAGGTCTAATTTCATATTACTTATCTAAAATCTTTAGTCAACCAGTGCAATATTATTCTCTAATTATAAGCTTTATACTTTTATATTAACTTGTCAAACCTAGTACAATAGTTTATATTCATACCACGCGGGGCTCATGCTAGGTATTAGTGGCTATGTTTCCAATAATCATGTAGGCCTAGCAATTAAATTAAATTCCTAAAAAGTTTTGTTTCTAAAGCCTTCCAGGAATAAAATCAGGACTATATTATACATCATTAATTCCATTACTAAGAATATAATACTCTCCAAATCGTAGTTTGGAGTCTATCTATATATTATTTAAAAAATAGCCAATAGAAACTAAACGTAGTAATTTAGTAATAATAACTAACAATGAAAATAAAAGGTATATTAAATAAGATAATAAACGTAGATCAAAGCAATTAGACTGGGAAGTCATTGAACAGTCATCAACCATATGATGGTGCATTAATTTAATTACCAGCATCTTCTCTCAAAATGGCAGTTGCATCAGTAAATATTTAATAACTATAGTTATGGGAACAATTAATAAAATAATAAATATCTCGACTTAAAGAGCATTAGTGTGAGGTTTGAGCACCCCAATCAGAAATTAAATCGGTCAACAATTGCAGACGCCATAAGAGAAGTCAACTTTTCAAAAAAAAAATTTTAACTTTCGGATTTTTCCAGTCGGTTTGGGCCAATTTCCGACGAAACGCAAAAAACTGTGAGTCTCTAGGTGATATAGAAGTTCCCAAACATTTTGAATAGCGAGTCTGTGGGGTTTGGTCGCCATAAGAGTCTGTGGGGTTTGGACGCCATAAGAGAAGTCAACTTTTCAAAAAATATTTTTTTAATTTTCGGATTTTTCCAGTCGGTTTGGGCCAATTTCCGAGCAAACGCAAAAAACTGTGAGTCTTTAGGTGATATAGAAGTTCCCAAACATTTTGAATAGCGAGTCTGTGGGGTTTGGTTACGGTGGGTCAACCTAATTTTTTTAGGTTATGTGTACAATTTTTTATAAAATTGTTAATAACTTTGGTTCTACTCAATATGTTTAGATGAAACCAAGCCTACAAATTGCGCAAAAGGTTTGCGCTCACCTCTGAAAAAAAGTTAATCGATTTCGATTAGCCAGTTTTGCGCCTATAAAGGTTGACTGTTAGACAGACATACACACACACATACACGAAAAAAGTTATGGCCGGATTCGGTTTTCGGAATGCAAAAATATTCAATTCTGAGCAATGTACAGACAAAACTTACCATGTACCTTATCTGTTTAGTATTTAAGTTATTTCTAGTGTATACCTAGTACCTGACCCCCAGTAATCCTCTGACTTTATCCAAACCGTCAAGCCTGCCCCAAATAATCAACTAACTGATGATGACGTTAAGTCGAAACCGGTTTTTTTTTAAACTTTTCTTTTAAAAATTTGTAATTATTCTTAATATTCTTGCGGTACACTGATTATTCCTTAGAAGTGCGTTATTATTTATTTACTCAGTTACCTAATAATACCATAATATATTATAGGGTTAAATAATAGAAAACAGAATATTAAATTTTAGTTCATTTGTCATTTCTCAGTTTAGTTGTATTTGAGAACAATGAACATATTTCATTTATGAATCTAATTTTCTAAAGTATTACTTTCATTTAAAAAAAAAAATTAAACTAAATTATAACGAAAAATTTCGGAGTATATTTTTTTTTATAAACTCTCTAGAAATAAATTACTGTGTAAGGTAAAAGAAACATAAAAACACTTAATTCCTTGTTGAAAAATTTCAGTAATTTAAATGTTTTGAGTTTGTTTTTTTAACAAATAAATTCTACAAGATAATTACGAAATGTTTAGCCAAAGGTGTGGGAGAAAGTGTGTCGGACAATGGAAAGGTGTTTTGAGAATTGGTTTTAAGCTCCTGAGGGTGCAGTAAACTTCAGGCTTCCCTTGGGCTGTAATATCCTCCGACTTCAGCCAGACATTGTTTCAAACTACTTTTTTCATTGAAAGGCAAGGTTCAACGTTCAACCAAGTAGATTAAAATTTCCCTTCTTAACTTGAATATTTGCCTCTTGTGCAAAATAAAAAAAATTAGTTGAAAAAACTTTTAACTCTTTTTAAGAGCAATTTCATTAAAATATTTTTTGTTTTATCCACCACGAGCCAAGTAGAAATAAAGTTTTGAATAAAATAACTCCAAAATATTATTTATTTCTCTTTTACTCTTGAGCTTAATTAGGATTATGCAAAGAAATCTTGTAAAAAGAATCTACATAGTAGTTTGTTTTTAGCGAATTATCGAAGAAAATTAAGCTATAGCAATGGCTTCAAAATTTTTGTAATGCGAATTTTTGAAAATTTTCTCCATGGAAATCCGTTTTAGACCATTCTTAAAAGATTCCTGAAATTTAACAATTTTTTTATGTATGTATGTATGTTTATATGTATGTATATATGTATATATACATGTTTGTGTCACTCCAGACGATATCTCACGCTAGGATGCACTTAAAAATGCACAAAAATTTTAAAATTTCAATAATATCAAAAGAAAAAATGAGTTCATGACCAGAATTTTGGGAGTTCTTTTAGACCCCAAAAATAGCATAAAAACGTGTTTTTTCCATTTTACCCCCCCTTTGTGAAAATATGTCAAAGTGTACGTAACAACAATTACTGTACTCTTAAAGAGCTTTCCGACGACATGCTTGAAGGGTAAATACTATTTTGACTTTTGTACCCCGTACCCCTGTGTAACATTTTTTTTTTTTTTAAACCATCCAAATTCTTAACCAAAACTTTTCTATATTATCATAAGCCAATAATACACAGATTTCTTTGAAAATCACTCATTAAGTAAAATGCGTGACTGCTCTTTTTTATTACATTTCATGTTTAGGAAACCCCTGAAAGCATTTGCTATATAGCCTATTCTCGGTCGTAAAATGCCAATTATACGAGTACTGTATATCCCCGACCCCGGGTCATTACTACGTATAGTTGTATAAACCCTTTGGCAGGCTTAAGCCTTTTACTGGATGCTGTGCCCCGGATTATTATTATATTATGTAATTATTAAAGTTTTGTCAATAGGATTTGCCTACCTATAAATTATAAAAATCGATTTTTTAGATCAGCTTCCTCATCGACAAAGTTTTATTCTTATTCTTCCCATTTTCTATCTTTGAGCGTATTATCACGGAAACTAGTTAGTTTTATCTTAAATAGTTTATCACAGTCTTTGTCCGGTTTTGCCTTCACTCATGAAGTGGAGGCCGTGTTTTCTTTAAGGTGGGTTCATAGCATGAGTTTTTTTACGCGCGTTTACGCTATATAGATAAAAATACATTCGTGAAGCCGGGGAGACGTCACTGAGGGTTTTCCTCCACTCTTCCTTCCATGTGTACTTGTGCAGTGATCCGTTCAGGTTATAAATTAGGTCAAATTTATTATTAAAATATAATTCTAACTTTCTAAAAGGATGGTTATAAAATGTTGCAAGTGTGTTAATATTTACTTACTATGTAAATAGATGCCTCTAAAAATGAAATTAAATATATAAACAAGAGGGAAGAGGACGGAAAAGCTTCATTCAGGTTAGTTTTGACGCGAGAAAGTTGGTTTGGAACCAACTCTTCTCGCGTCATGTTATGACAGTCTATAGATTATTATTAAGTGCGTTTAAAACGCAGGCTATGAACCCACCATTTACTCTGCCGCTCCTCGGATCTCAGGCCCAGGCCTTAAGTGTGTGACTGACCTCTGACCTCTCCCTCTCACTCACTCACCTCGCAACCACATCACTGCATCACAGTGTCCAGGCAGTGGTGTACATCGCGGACACCACTGCCTGGACACTGGAAGGCCCTTGTATCCGTTCACTACGTACTATGTCACCCATATACCTCACCACTCACCACTCCCGGTACCTCACCGTTACAAATTTTTCATTAGTTTAGTTTTCCTCCTCTTAGTTTAAGGTTCAGTCTTGTTATCGTCAGAAGTAAGTTTTAGTCAGGAACGAAAACAATAAGGCTGCCAATATAAATTAATTTCGAAATGTAATCTTGATTGTTATTGTATTAGAGGTCGACCAAGAAGTCATGGAAATGTGAGGACTGCGCTAGTGTCGTCATGTACAGTCAGTTTTTGATATAAGAGACCACGGTCAAAAACACAGTGTTGTTCATTGGTTATTAATCATTTTATTTTTAATAACTTCTAATTGTTTTGCTACAGGCAACACTGTACCTGATAAGAAAGCACTAATAATATAGTTATACTATTATTTATTGATTAATCATAATAATATTCTTAAAATCTGAATCAATTTTCTTCTTTCTTAATCTATTTTTTCTTCCTCTTTACTTTTTTGATTGTTACTTGTTACTTATTATTTATTAATTTTTAATTTCTATTTTATTTGTTACTTTTTTATTTCTGGATTTTAATTGTTACTTTTTTGTGAATTAAATTTTTGTACTGTTGCCTTTCTCACATTGTTTTTGGCAATTTTCTTTTTGGTAAATTAAATTTCCTGGTAATAATAAAAACATGGATAATAACAAGAATTCAAAATTAGGAAGACTCTTCACAGCCAAGGACTTGAAATCGTTTACAATGTGTATTTGTATTTTAAACAGAACAACATTGCCGGGAGTGGCAGTTCAAGAACAGAAGTACCTATCCATACAGATATTAATTGTCATGGAGAGCAATCATTTTATAATAACAAATACATATTTGGTTTGTTCCAACCCCGTTATTTGTAGCTTTCTTTGCATTTGCATCATGGTGAATGGTACAAAATCAAAATTGTTGTGTGACTACAATTCGAATTGTATAAAAACAAACAAAACAGAAAACCTAACAGATTGAAAACCTTCTTGTTGTTGTTTTTCGTGAGATTTGACGTAACTGCGCATGTCATACAAACTAGAAATGAATATTGTCTTAGCACCCGACTGTACTGACTTTGGCACTACTCGGAAGTTCCGATTTTAAACGAAGTTAAGCTTTCCGTTTCTCCCGTGTTCATGACTTCTTGGTCGACCTCTAACAGTGGTAAGCTTATTTAATTTTAATGTTCATCCTGATTTCTAAATGAAAAAAATTAACATGACGTGCTTATGTTCGATGTTTGTGTTGGCATATGTGGCCTTCTCCTATTCAATATTATATTTTTGAGAACATATTCAACACTTAATTAATTAAGGATTTGTTCGTATATAAAACAAAAACGCTTTTAGCTCTCTCGAGATTTTAAGAGAGTCAAGAAAAGTAATTCTGTCTGTGTTCCAGATGCAATCTGTAATCCTTTTGGCGAGAGGTACTAAATCTTACCTCGCTTCTCTTTCATTAAAAGTGTTTCAAGTATCTTATTACATTTGGAGTAACCCTTTTCTCCCCTTTCTTCATGTTTAACCATTGTGCAAAGGTTTAATTAATATATTTTCAAAATGAAATGCTACCGAGTGTTTTTACTTCTAAGATTAATACGCAAGAGTTGGTATAATATAAATTCAAGGAGTATTATAATTTGATAATTAATATGATTTCTAGTCAACATTTTTAATCCTATACACATATACCTATAAAATCAGGGCCTACTTGGGGGGTCAAATCCAGGGCCAAATTTGGGCAGAGGCTGCATAGTCTGCAGAATAGGGACCCACACAGCGCGAAAATTATTTCGAGGTGAGTCGTCGTCGGGACACTATTTGATTATATAAATGATTTATCACATCAACAATCAAAGATCTTCTAATCAAAGTTAAAGCTAGTTATTAAAAATAGGCTATAGGCTTCGATTCGAGGCCACAGACTAAACTATTTATCTAGAAATTAGCCCAAAAAATTACATTTTAGGACATTATCTTTTGGAGATATTATCAGGACCTTTGCCACAATGAAATAGTGGAGTGTACTATAAATTAAGCCCCATATATTTTGGTGTATAGTGTAAAATGTTTTTATTCAATAACGGATCTTAAAGTTAAATAATGAAGCTTAAAAACTGTTATCAGTCTTCAGGGTGCCAGAAGAGCTTAAAACAATCTTTTTAAGTTTAGATTTTTAAAATCTTAAAATTTCTTTGTAGGAAGATATTGAAGACCCCAGCAAGGCACCTCCCCCCAATATTTGATGCTAGCAACAGGCAAGGGGGTGCCCCCCCCCCACACACACACTCATCTCCATAAAGGTAGCCCACACACTCAAAATCCGGCCCTGGCCAAACCTAAGCTATTAGGGATGATGATGATGCATATAATTTCGAGTATAATGTTAAAATGTTCTGCCCAATAAGACATGATCCTAAACAAAGCTGTTATGTCGTCGACTTCTGTCCTTAGAGTCAACTAGTTTTTACAGTGAGGGAAAGAAGAAGAGTAACCTAAATTAAGGGCATGGACACTAGATGGCAGTTGGTAACAGAGAAGTTGAAATGAGATTGAAGAAAGCTAAGTATCTCTAATTGACTACCCTGGGTACTGGTAACAACTATGAATAAAATTATGTAACCGGCGTTAAGTTTTAACATATTAAGTGAGCATATTTAAGCATGCATGTTAATTTTTGGGCACCGGTGACATTGACACAAACTAAACTACTCCGAGACAACATACCGATGCTCATTATCCCTGAAGATACTTACAGAAAACAATACCTACATCATTCTAGATCCAATTATTCACAGGAAAACTTATGAGTACGAATACATTATTCACGGATTCCCATAGTTTTTTACACAATAGAACATCATTATTCCAATAAAGAGCACCGCAGGCTTACTCAGATAAATAAAATTTCGGATATTGAGATACATATTAGGTTTGTTCCAACCACTCTTCAAACTGGTTTGGAACCATCCGACGCATGCGCATTTGGAAAAAAGCGTTCCAACGAGCCCAAACTCTGACTGACTCCGACTGTTAATCGGCTGTTCCAACCACGCTTTAATTAAATCACGAATTAGTTTGGAACCAGTCAGAGCAGTCAGCGATCGGCGCGGCGGCAGGAACTAGTAGTTTGGGATTAAGTTTGGGTTAACAGAAACGTAACCTTCCTCTCCGCTTCATTGTTTTTGTTTTGATTTCGCTCGCCTATTATTCTCCTTTCTTGCGAATCAACTCTTTTTTTTAAAATGTTTTTGTACGAATGCGACGATGAATTTTTGTGGATATAATGGCATTTTCTAGATATTACTGAAAAAAAAAAAAAAAAAAATTGGACCTATTTTCCAAGATGGACTTTTGATACTTATTCCATTTTCAAACAAATATCGAAAGAATCTTATTTATTTCCGCAATATTTCTTTCGTTAACTGGACTAAGATTAATATTTGTTTTTAAAAACAAAAGAGCATTTAGGATTATATCAATAAAAATACGAGTGTGCCGTGAGTCTACTAAAACTGGCTCACCTCAGTAAGCCCGAAAATTGTGAATTGCGTAAATCGAAATGAAATCGTAAATTCATGTATTAAATAAACATTTCTAAAATGTGTGCATGTATTTTCGTCATATCGTCGGCACCATGCTAAACTCAGGAATATGAAAACCCTACTTTTCAGGAGAGCGAAAAAACGAAAAAAAATTTTTGGATGAAGTAGGCTCTTTCATATATATACTCTTTTATTTTAAAAGACTAATTTAGTCAGTTTTAAGTGCAGTTAAATATTCTAGGGTAATTTTAGTTTAATTATTAATAGGATTGGAGAAATATAATATGCGTGACTTTACAACGCATACAATTTTTTAAAAAATATTTGCACTTTTTAGTGTAAACTAACGAATATGCCGCATATTCGTTAGTTCATTGAAACTTTTAAGTAAAAACAAAATATTTGACAATGCAAACTAACGAATATGGCATATTCGTGGGTTGGATTCTTCATCGATATAGTAAACTAACGAATATGCCACATTCGTTAGTTTAAACTAATATTTTTTACATTACAATCTCCACTTTACATGATAAGATACATATTAATGTGTTACTTTGTCTAAATAAAAAAAATAAAAATATATCAGATTCTTCAGATCAAAATGTATAGTAATAAATAGGCTAAAAATATTATGTGCACTTTTTTAAAACAAATTTATTAACATTAAATATATATATTACACCAATTTAGTAAAAACTTGCTATTTAAAAACTCTATTATACATAGAATTTGGTCGGTTCTACTCTACTACAAATTAAGGATTGTCTTATTCGTTACTTAACTCTCACTTTAAAAAATTCCTCTAGCACAGTTACTGTTGTAAAGTAACGAACACGACATATTCGTTACTTTACACCGCACTTTAATCAACATACTCTGGCATACTTACTGTTGTAAAGTAACGAACATGGCACATTCGTTACTTTACAACAGAATTCCAAAAAGTTTTTACTTCAAAGTACTAAAGTAAACTAACCAATGTGGCATATTCGTCAGTTTACAATTTAACGTCTTCCTAAAAAATCAGAAAGTAAAGAAAACTAACGAATAATCATATTCGTTACTTTAGCACGGAAAACAATAAAAACTACGCATATTCGTGAAAATGACATTTTAGTTTTGTTATTTCTAATTAAGCTACAGGTGTCATATTTTGACAGTATGTGTGTCTCATCATATATCATTCAATGCACAAATAAAAAAAAGTCGATTTTTCACATTCGTGAGTTTAGCATGGTGCCGACGATATACTCTATACGAGTATGTAGGTTTTACTTCCAACTTTCGAGCTTAATTAGCATTAGAAAATGAAACTTTTATGGTGTGGCCCCCCCTTGTTGTGCGAGCCCCTAGGCGGCCTAAATCAGGCCCTGATTTAAGCGACTGGCACTTATCTTCATCAACTATTGACTCATCCATCATCCATATCTTTAATATTAATAAGTTCAGGTATTTTTGATAGCACAGGAACGCAAAATCACATTAACTTGTTCTGATAACAGTGCCAAAACCTACCACAGCAAACAGTTTGGTCCGAGAAAGGAGCGTTCCAACAAAAACGAAATCACAAATCAATTCCCAACGGTCAATGATCGCGCATGCGCATTACGTCAATCACGGACTAATCCGAAACTGATTCGGAACTGGTGATTGGAACAAATAAAATTTACATTTAATTTAAATATAATTTACTTTAAAATTAGTAATTGTAGAAAATTATGGACAAACCAAATAACATTGCATAGAGTTCAAAGACCTATCATTCCCAGTAATTGTTTTTCATTTTGTTGAAAGTAACATCAACATCACTGGTTCATTTTCAAAAGAAGAAATCAAAATATTTGTACAAAGTGGTAACAATGGCTTTGGTTGGTTTCCCGCTGAAGAAATCGAAAATCAGTTTTTAGAATACGAGTTTTCAGAGTACTATACGATGAGAAGATATTTGGTAATGTTTGTTTATAGTTAATAAAAACCCGCAATGCTATTATGAGTTATATATATATATAATAGACTAATTGTTCGCGTTCGAGGCTAATTTGAAACAACCCAAACAGGTTATATTTTATCTTGAATTTCTTTGATCCTAATGTTTTATTTGAGTTTAATCAGCGGGATCTCGGTGTTGCTAATTATCTATTTAGTTTAAAAAAAATTGTACCTATTTTAAGCGTTTTAGGAACGATAAATAAAAGAGGAGAAGCCGATGAACATGCACAAGTTATTGTCAACGAGTCAATTAGTCTAAACATCCTCCCAATAAACAAAATAGTACCATTTTACATCCGTCCAATTGAGGATGGCATTTTAGAATTCTCAAATGCAAAGCTGATTACATTCATTTCCGTGTAATTTGTTTCATTATTAATGAAACTGATATCGAAAATCGAAACCCAGATTTGATCATGGATTTTGTAAAGAAATAAAATAAGGGGCCACAAAACAAACAAACATTTATTTCTCAAGTTCGTTGGTAAAGTTAAAATTGTATCACCTTTTCTAATTATTTATTTTTATTATCTTGGTAATAAGTTTATTATATTTATTTAAACATAATTTGTCAATACTATAATAGAATGTTGTTTATAAACAACTTCTATAGAGTGTCAGTCCTACATATACGAACTTAACCTCGAAATAGAAAGGAAGTCAGTTGTCAGTTGTTTACAAGCCACCGCCGCGCCGCGCCGCGCCGTTATGTTTTTCGTACAGGTTATAACTTTGAACTAAAGAAATTTCTAAAGATCTTTTTTATTTAAGTTTTACTATGGTTTGTTTTTGTTTTAGTCGCCTATTGTGTGTTGAAACACAAGGGAATTTACATGATTAACTCAATATTATCCGTGATTTTTGTTAATTTAACGAATTATGTTTTAACTTTTCGGTGATATGTGATTGTGAACATAACGGGTTAAAGTGTTTGCTGTCGATGATTGTTGATCCGTTTTTTTAACCGTTAAATCGTTTCATATATTATTAGTTCATAATTTAAAAAGGAGACAAATAAAAAGGTAAGATTATAAATAGGAGGGATATCAACTTTATGAATTTACTTTAGTTATTCATTTTTAAGTCGGGGGTTTTCCTGTTGTTTTGTTTTGTAATTAAACAAACAAAAATATTGCTCCGAGAGTAACAGCTCATTTTGTTTTCTCTCAAAAACGATAAAATTATAATCTCCCAACTTTTACTTTCTCCGTTTTATTGCATTTTAGAATAAATTGTTATCACAGAAAATTATTATACTCTAAAGCCTAGTTTTACACAATGGGTTCTTAGTGTACAAAAGTACTCAACCCTAAGACTTCATTGCCGCAGGGTTGAGTCCCAGCTGAGTCTGCGACAATGAAGCTTCAATCTGGAATGTCTCAGGGCTGTTCCATCTGAATGGGAGTCTGATCGGATCCATTGTCCAAAATGAGTACTTCTTTAGATTGTTACTCCCTTACGTTGTTTTAGAATAAAAATAACTGACTAAATTACTATTAAGAAAAAGGGATGTTTAGTCTAATATACTTAGGGACCAAGGAATATCCCCCTTCTGTTTTGATAAGGGGAGTAACAGACTAAAGAAGAACATTCCGTATACCTTCTTTAGATTGTTACTCCCTTCTTTTTTTTTATAAGGGGAGTAACAATCTAAAGAAGTCCCCAAAATGTAAGCCAGGACTCAATCTGAATCCAAAGAACAATGAATCTGAACAAAGAATCTGTGACAGTGAAACCGAACTAAGAATTCCATTATGTACTGGGCTTAAGAATCGCCTATTTTAAACTAATTTTACCAAAAGGCACATTTGATAGTGCTTTTGTGTAGTTTATCCTTCTATTTAGCAGGATAATATACTGCTAATTTTACAAAAAATGTTCATTTGAATCAATTGTTATAGTGAATCATAGATATATAAAATAAACACTAGTCTATTTTATTTTCTGATTGGTTTTATATTGATTTCATCTTGGCATTGATTAATTGTTATTGGGTAGATTATTTTATTCTCAGTTTTATTTTCAAATAATTATTAGTTTAATCTCATTATATACTCCTTGTCTCCCTTCATTTTCCTCCCTTCTAAATACCTTTGTATTTTATTATTATTACCAGTTTTTATTATAAACAATGGTTGTAACTCTAGAATAGTCCAGCTCCAGTTGTAATTCTAGTATAGTCCATAACTCTGATGGTGTAAATTAATTTTACGAAACTAGTAGGTTAAACTGAGTTTTTTTTAAAAACCGTACCTCACTAATTTTATTTATCTATCATTTCCACGGTTCCTAATTCACATCTTATTATATTATATATTCCCTTGAATTCACGATTAAACTGTACGGTTTACTCGTCTACCTACAGTGCGTCAGTCTTCATAAGTGAATAAAACTGTTGAGGATTAAGCTTAGAAACTTAAGACTCAAAGCAGGGAAAACCAAAAATAACATGGAGGTAGATAGATAGCTGGGCTGGTTTTACATTTTATAATAATTCCTAATCCTGGCTTTTGAAGATTAAGCTATGAATCCTAAGAATAATCCTTAAGAAGATTTAAAATGATTTCAAAAGAAAAATTCTGAGTAATGTATAAACTATTTAACTTTATTTTTGCAAGGATTTATCTGAAGTTGATTAAATGCCTTTTTGAATTGATCGTTTATCTAATTTAAGATTTAAGGCATGAGGGTGGAAGAGAAGGGACAGTTCTTTTTTTACTCAAATCTAGAAATAAACACGGTTGAGTTGTGCACTTATTTTTTCTTTATCAATTATCTCGACTGAAATTAACAAATGAAAGACTATTTTAATAATGAAAAAAGATTTGTAGACAATTAAATTAACTTTTAACAAGTCTAAAGTTAGTAGTGACTTTTGCTTTTTTTGTTTTCTGGTGCGGCATGAAAAAGTGTCTAATTTTAATCTCAGCTAACTAATAATCAGAATCGCTTCAAATTTTTTGTACAAAAAAACTTATTAAGTAGGAAGGGGGTGTACAAAATTGAAATAAATGTTTTTTCTTTAGTAGTTAGGCCTACTAAGAAATTAAAAAGGTCCAATTTTGCAATATTTCAACCTTTCCTTTATTCCTTGTATCATTTTCAAGCTGAATGAGATTAAATTTTAATGGCTTTAATAATTCTTAATTTTTAATCTTACTGCTTCTAGTCATTTTCACCTGTATTCAAGTAAAGTAATTTAACTTTTTTTAAAAAATTTCATTGCACACTTTTACTTAGTTTCTTTATTGTAAATTCTTATGAAGCTATCGTCTTTTCTCGTTTGATCATTTCATTTATACTTAGCCACTACCTGCTTTGTATTGTTCCTTTTATATTTACTATCTCTTTAAATTTTGTGTTGTGAGAGGTAAAATAAGTCAAAAATTCTGTAAAATACTTACAATACTTTTCTACTGTAAAATTATGAGCAGCTATGTGGCGATACTGTGTGAATTCCTGAGTGGTGTCCTTGCGGAAGTTTGCCATTTAACCTGGACCTACCACGTGAGAAGCACAGTTGATAGTAATAAGCTACTGGGGACCCCCATTTGATAAAATAAGTTAAATTAATATGTCTACTTAGTTTGAAAAAAGAATATACTTTTTTTTATCGAAGTGAAATTTGTCTTCAGATTAGATACTGAAGTGTCAAAATTATTATTGGTGGCATTTTGGAGTTTAGGGCCTTTGAATTTTCTGTATGAGTAAATGGTTGGGCATCTTTTCTAGACCTTATAAAAAATGTACTCTTAAACTGGAATTTAAAAGGCAATAAAATAAATTACAAAAATTTCTGGTGATTGAGTTTAAATTTGTATCTATTTTTTTTTTTTTTTTTTTTTTTTTTTTTTCCTAAAAGCTAGGGAACTTAAAGTTTAGGAAACTTTAATTATGCAATTTGATAAAAAGCACTTGAAATGATTATTTTAAAAAGATAAAGTGTTTGCACATCATTAATTTAGTTCTACTGAAGTAAGAGATAAGGATTGTATACTTTGTCTTAAGTGCTGTGGTAAATCTTTAGTATACACCCCCTGTTTGCTATATCTTTAGAGAGTTCAATACATCAATTTCTATTATAACAATCAAGTTGAGGATGATTGAGTGGCTAGACGTGGAAGGGTAACTACATGTTCTTGTCATATTTCTCCTCTAACAGTTGAGTTTTAAGCCTCACTTAGTGTAATATGGTTGTACACAAACACATTTGTGTATTTAGGTTTGTGGTTCTATTAACATGTATCAATAAGTCTGCCTCAATATAAATTTGAATTTAATATATATATTCTATATATTAATAGGTGCATCATCACGTTTTTATAAAATTGTCAGTTTATCCGCTTTAACCATCTCATTGTAACTATTAAGTATGTGTAGAACATGTTTTACCTCTTTGGGAAATAAACTGTAATTATTATTGACTAACTGGTCCCCTTTTTTTGCTCATAAATTCTTATTTGAATAAAATTTTCTTTTTTACAAGCTTTTATTTTTACGTGCAATGTTTGTATGCAAACATATATCTTGCAACTGAATTTTAAAGCAGTTAGTCTCAACCGATTGAATTGAAATTTTGCTTTCACGTTTAGTTTGGATGACAATGCATGGGCTAAGTGACTTCGTTCTAAATCCAATATGATGGACCGACCAAGATAGCAGACTAGTTATTTTTTAAGCACACCCATGATATGGGTATCAAATGAAAAGGTTTGCTGAGAAGAATGCGAATAAAAGCTTGTTTTTAAAAATTTTTTTTACTATTAATTTATTAATTACAATATCTCTGTTTCTTATAGTGGACAATTTAACTTTTATTTCACATTTCAGCACTACAATATGAATGTGCGTATAGCAGATTGCTTAACTATAAAGATTGTGCTTGCCATAAGATTGCGGCACCTTTTTTTAACTTAGACCTAAAATGTGTAATCCTAATTGACCATCTAATCTCTTAGAAAAATTGTTTAGTGACATTGATTTGTTTAGGTTGTAAAAAGTATGTACACTTAATTTGAAAGAATTCTAATAAAATCGTTGTCAGTCTGAGGCCTATGTTGGGCATTTATAAAACTTAAAAAAAAATAAACAGAAATTTAGCATAGACTCCTAATGTGTAAACTCTTGTATAGTGGATGCAAACTACCCGTTACAACTACCGTGGACCAACTACCCGTTGGTCTTTGGGTGATTGATGAGGCTCAAAACATATTGACAGGTCAGGATTAACACTGCTTGTGCCAATACTTAAGTAAGGATGACTTAACCAACTGTTAAAATTATCTAGTTTATATTTTCAATAGTAATAACGACAAATTTATAAAAAGTCAAGTTGATTGAAAGCCATATATAAGAAATTTAATTATTAATATATTTTTAAAGAGGGAAAGACTGATGAAAATCTAATGTTGAAAATTAATCCTTAAAAAAAGGAAATTAAATTAAAAAACAATAAACCATGGTAATATTATTTTAATTCATAAGCCTGGAACACACAAACCTGCAGGCCTTAAAGTTTAGACACAGGTCTAATCTGGTCACCTGGACAGTCAGTCATACCAAAATTTATAATTCATAACTAAATCCAGATATTTTTTTCTTTGTATAATGCTTTCAAAACTTGTATGATCCTTGAATTCGCATATGAGGTCTTACTCTTCGGACTTTATTTTGTATGTCCCCCAAGGGGAAGGGGGGGGGGGTGGGGGTGGGGGGAGGGGGTATTAGATACCATTAAAGATCAGAATCTCTCTACTTTTCTCCATTTCTTAAACTGATTTACCTGCAGGTAAATGCAATGTATATTTATACTTATGATTGGGTAATGAATGGATCTATCGATCTATCCGTGTATATATTTGCATAAGAAAAATGCTTCACCACTCTCAGAATGACACTGATAAATATTGATGTTTAAATTTATATTCCACTGAATGGCTTTTCAGACTCTTAGGCATTGTTGTCCTTATTTGTGTATTTAGACATTTAATTAGGGTTTTTTTTTTTTTTTTTTTTTTTTTTTTTTAAGAACTAGCACATTTTTAGCTTAAATTTTCTTTTAGTTATTTCTTTTTCTTGGTAAGTGGTTATAGATTATTTAGAAAATTTATTTTACTAGAGTATTTTTCCATAGGGCAGAAAATGCTTCTGTTTTCCTCTTATTAAAATTATGATTAAAATTAGATTATTTTTTAAAAAGTCATGGGTAAGAATGTTTTGCTTTAAAAGTTTTATTAAAACACACTCTCAATAACTGAATGAAACTAAAGAAAAGGGATATTTGTTGTTTGAATTTAACCATTTCTTTTACAAAGGGATTTTACTCTTTGATTTTGAATATCATGCGGTTTTCTTTGGAGTATCGCGTTTGTGGTTTTGATGAACAGTCTCAACTAGTTGACGATTTTTGTACTGCTTTGTTTTTCCATGATGTCAAAAAGAAGTGTAAAACAAACAAGTTATTTTTTGTCACATTATAAAATGTTAAATAACACCAAATGAAACCCCTTTTTTATATACATGTTAAAGAAATGTTCATATCAGATGATACTACTTATTATTGCTGACAACTTAAAATTAGAATACTAATCAAAATGTTATAACTTGGATTATTGTCAATAATTATTATTTAGATATTAATATTTCCAGACCCAGGAATAATTAATAATATACTCTTAATTCTATTCTGCTTCTATAGATTTTATTCTTGTATTGATATGTTTAGTAGTATATTATGTTACTAGGCTGTGAAGTGAGCTTTTTCTTTACCGCAGCAATTAAATTTACTGTCGAGCGAAGCGAGACAGTAAATATTGCCAAGGGAAAGAAAAAACACTTCACAGTTGTGTAGCATATGCTATTTTTTCCGTGGTAGCAGACAATGAAGAAACATTAAATATTAATCAATATAATAATAACAAATATTAGTACATACTTAAGATTTAAAAAAAGAAACCTTAAAAAGAGGTTACACTATAAGAAAAGATTTGTAAAAAAAGGTCTAATAAATACTTTTATTTACCAAATAATTTATGAATCGTTAATACATAACCCAAATTCATTGTTCCCCATCATGGTCTGATCCAGCTATTGTACTATAGTAAATACTTTTGTATATTTTTACTGCTTGCAATTTTTTTCGAGTTTAAGACTAGCGGGATCTAGAGGTGCCAAGCCTCAACTTGTCACTTGTTGGACTCCCCGATTTGGTACACTGATGCCATCTGTCGGAAATAGTTAGAACTAGATAGTTTCATCCTGTCAGTTTTATTTATTTACCACTTATCGCCACCTCTCTCTCTACCTATCAATTTCAGATTTATTCAACTCTAAGCCCCCCTGTAATCTTATTTCGTTTAAATCTATCGTTACCTTTTCTGCTGCTATAAAATATTTATTACTCCCATTAATTATCCTACCCCATTTCTTAATGTTTAAGAGATCTTTAGTTTATTTTCATGTATTGACAATCCTGTTCACATCTCGAAATTGAGGACATGTTCTAAAATCTCGACACATTCGACTGGCCATTTTTGATCTTATCGTATCCACCATATGGTGGCATTCTTCTAGAATGGCCGTTTCTAAAGTCTAATTTAATTTAAAGTAAACCAACCCTGCCTGGTTATGTCACAGCTGAGGATTTATGTGGAAGGATCTACATTTGAAGTTATCTTATATCTTATTGTTGGAACTACGTTGGAGTATGCTCAACTGTACCTCTATTGTGTATTTTTTACTACGTTGTTATTAGCTTGCTTTCTTGTTTGTTTGTCCAGTACAAATCTTGCAATCAATTTTTAACTAACTTCCCGAGTACCTAGACAATTGAAACTTTTGGAATAGCTTAGAACACGATGACAATGCAATATTTTAATACTTTTAGCCATCTTTACAACTCTAATGCCACACTATTTAAATCTTTGTTGATAAAGAAAATTCATTTTAGTTTTTGTACCCTGACGTTCCCGTGGTGATAATTTATTTTAACTTAATTATTATTGCTTTAGGAGAGCCAACTCCCCTGTTAACCAGAGATCCCTGGCATAAGTATCATGTCATAGTCATCTGTAATCAGAGTTAGTCAGTTAGGACGAGTTAGCCTTCCTCGGTTACTTCATTTGTACTGGATAAGTTTTCTTTTGAAATCGACAAAAGTATTTGGATAATAAAATTTAATTAATCAACCAAAATGTTTGTGGATTTTAGTTTAATGGAGAGCTCTTCACTCTTTATGAATAAAGAGGTAGAACCTAAACTGTATTATATTTATTTTTCTAAAGTAGTTTTTGAACCCTTTTTTTTATCAATTCATTAAACAAAAACACTACAATATTTGTATTGTTTCTTTTGGGTCTCTTCAGGGTTTTTTTAAATTAGGTAATAATAATTTACACCATAAAAATCTTCTTTTCACCTTGCTATATTTCGCCCTTACACCTAGGGCTTCTTCAAACTGTATTATATTTAGCTTACAAACTTGACATTAAACAAATTGTTCCAAAATTCAGCATGCATATTAAATAGATTTCTGTATTTTTAAGAAACCAGTATTGCTTCTACAATAAAATATTTAGTACTATATCATTACCTATGTATTTTTTTCTATTTAATTATTTGTTGCTTTAATGTACTTAACATGAATATTTAGTTATCTGGACGATCTCCTGAATCCTAAAGACTCCAATAAAAAAACATTTATGTATTTAATTTGAATCTGAAGCATTTTTATCATTTTAAATGTGTTATTTCTAATATATCAAGCTTACTTTATCTTTTTGGTATAAATTTGTAAAATTTTATTGTTATCATCGAAACATTGGTATAAGTACGATCTATAAAAGTTATTTATAAACACATTAATTTTAAGGCCTCTCTTGAAAAAAATAAAGAAAACGCTTTGTTCTCTATGTTTATTTGTTCTAATCCTCCTGGGCTTTTCCCAAACTGCAAATAGGTTTCAGGGCAAAAGAAACGGTAGAAGGTAGACTCAGCTAGTTTTACAGGTTCAAATGGGCCATCCTTTAACTGAGAAAGGTCCTAATCCCTTGAGACATAACTAAAGCCCAACTGATACGGCCAAAATTTTTCTTCCTAACCCAGATCTATACAAGACTTAGAACCTGGTCTGTTTTTAACACTTCCACAATCATACTATTTAAAGACAATTATTACATAAATTATTATAAAAATGATTTGTCCGTATTTAGTCCAGTCACTGGGTGAAAAAAGAGACCTATCCTGGAAAATAATACAGTGGTCATTTCCTTTTTCTTTTTTTTGTCCATTTTATTTTGGAATGCTTCCGAATTTAAACTTTGCCACCCCGTAAAAGTGATGCGTTCTGAGGAAAGTGAAAAAAAATGTTAATTTTTCAGTTTTTCTCTTACAATTTAAAAAATTCTCTTGGAGAAACGTGTACCTATAAAAAAGTAAAAAGTGATCTACACTAAATTGCCTACGATATATATGTTTCTTAAGCTATTTTTGTTAAAAGAACGGTTTAGGCGATAGTGCTTGTTGAAATTTGACAATCATTTTAAAATAGGCTAAATATTATTTTAGTTTTTCGTTTAGAACTGAATACGTACAAACAAGATAAAAGTGGCCCTTGACAAAGAAATTAATTGCCTATGATTTATGTAGGTACCTTAAGTTTTTTCGTCAGACAAACGGTTTAGGTGCTATAGAGATAGAGCACTTGGAAATTTCGTGTATATAAGACGAAAAAATAGTAAAATGTTTAATAAATAGTAAAATAATGAAAGAGTTAAATAAACTAATCGGTAAATACTAAAAATAGGGATAAATTAATTATTGAACTAATAAGCCAAAGATAGAGTTAAATAAATAGTAATTAAAATAGCCTACCGATTATGGATGAACTAGAGTTGCATTGTAAAATAAAATGAAGGGGTAAGACTAACTCAAAGACTAACGCAACTTCTAAGAGATGCTCCAGCCTGGGCTTTTATCAAAAAAGCTTGTTTAGATTTTTATCTCCCACTCTGCGTTAAGTTCTCCAGTGAATCAAGCTTTTGTCCTTGGCAAGTTGGAGGAGCCCGATTTTCTGCTGAGCTTGTATATGGTTAAGCCCAAGGAGGTGATGGTTGAATCTACCACTAAGATGTTGCAGGTGTTCCTTCGCTCTTGTTTTGAAATTGCGGCCCGTTAGTCCGTCGTATTTAGATTCGCAATCTCCACATACAATTATGTATATCCCGCTTTTATTTTCTAGCCCTATCGGATCCTTAACCTTGCTCAGTTGCGCTCCTACGGTTTTTGATGTGCTGAACCCAACTTTGTAATCGTACTTAGATAAGACATTTAGAGAGGCGGGCAGAAATGGGGTCGAGATAAGGAGTAGAATACCATGTTTGACACGTCCATCGCCTTCAAAATTAAACTACTATTCTTCTTGGTTATGTCTGTCTGTTATCCTGTCATTATATTTTTTCACTATTAAGAAGCAAAGTCATATGTTTGCCAATCTTTTATGTTGAGGTTTTTTAAATTTACCCTTTTACTTTAAATTTGTCACTAACCTGTATTCTTGACGATAATGATAATTATTGGAATCTAACGCATTCTAATCTACATATGCGTACATGTTTGTTATTATTTTTTTTGACCGACCTTCCTTTATTCTTTTTCATATAAAGAGTCAATATTGTGATAGCGCGAAAATTCGATTTTGAGATTTTGATGAATTTACACGTTTTTGAGGTCCCCTGAGTCCAAAAAAGTGGTTTCTAAAAAATGTCTTTCTGTTGTCTGTGTATCGTCTGTCTGTGCAGACGCCTGTAGCCTAAACCACTGGGCCGATTTTGACGAAATTTTGCATACAGGATCAGAAAAATTATACCCCAAGCCGAAAACGAGAAATGAATTTTAGCTCCAAATTTGGGGAGCTCCAAATTTTAACCCCAAATTTTACCCCCAAATTCTGAAAAAAACATGAAAAAAGATTATTTCTCGAAGACGGTTGTAGTCCACATAAATACGAATCTAACGATATAAGCCGTTATCCCGGGAAAAATCTAGTTCCTGAGAAAATAGCTTTATTCGCGGACGGCGAGCGGTTCCGCTTATACGCTGCTGAGGGTTCGATACCCCGCCGAGGAAAAGTTATTTTTATGATAAATTTTGATATGTATGTCCAATAATAATTAAATGTCGCTACAAACACTCAAAAATTAATTAATGGAAAACACTGGGCAAAGTAATTTTGAACTCTATATGAGAAAGTTTGTATGAGTCATCTCGGACCGATTTTTAATGGTACCCATTATAGTGGTTATTCATTTACCCATTTTATCTACTCTGGTACCCTTTTCATCCATGCATATAATCTTTAACCCAATAATCATTATTATTTATATATATTTTTCAATTTAACCCATGATAATATGTCTGTCATTTTAATTTATGACTAGTGGGCTCTGCCCCCTACTTGCTGCCTTGAACCTTCGCACAATATTACAATTTGACACATTTTTTTAATAATATGGATCGAAATTATTTTTTTAAATGAATGAAAAACACCACATCACAAAGAGATTCTTTTTAAAAATATTATTTAATGTAGTATTAGAAGTTGTTATTAGGGGTTTGACTCTAATTGATATTAAGCGCATATTAATTATTCATATATATATTAAATTGATTATATTAACTCCTATATTAATTTTAGCCCTTGATTATATTTGAACTAAATTATTTGCATTAAGATATAACATTCATTAATATGGAAGCCTTCATTTAGTATTATTGCCAGTATTCTAAGATTAATACAGTGAAATTATAGGATAAAGCCTATAATTTAATTGCGCAAGTAGCACTATTATTAGATATTAAAAAAAATTAAAATAACTAGAGAGCAGTCTTCATTATTATCCCTAATATAAATTGTATCTATTATAGACTTTTATATTTATTGATCTTTGTGGTTTACTTATGAAATTTTAACAATTTGATCAACTAGTTATTATTATTGTCGGAATAATAACTGTAATAATGAATGTTGTATTACATAGCTGTATTATAAATGTTTTATTATATAGTCATACTGGAAATAATTGATTAATTTTTACTTATTCGGCCCTACATTTATTCTTTTTTTGTGCTATGGTTTATTATCTTAGTGCCGAATCTTTTCTTTTGTTGTCATCTCGGATTTTCAGACTTTACAATAAATAGATCGAGTAAATTCTAGAGTTAGAAAAAGCAATTAGTTTACAAATAAGGATGGTAGAGAAGGGAGATGGTTGAGTTGACTATTATTTTTAGTAAATAAATAGTTTAAAATTTAAAGTTTATTACCCTCCCACATTTAATGTGGGAGGGTGATAACACCTTAATCATTCTTACATAATTTATGTGCTCCACTAAAAATTTATATCTGCATGAAAGTAAAAGAATAATAATATTTTAGACATCTGATTAAAATTTCAAACAGACGTACATAGGAAAATGATGGGAAAGAAATATATTTAGGATGTTTTTATTTGATTTAATATTTCTGGGACGAAATAATGGTATTTCCGAGTATATTCAAAATTGAGAAATACAAGTTTAAAAGTATATTGCTGAAAATGGATAGCTCTATCATCCCTTTGAGCATTTCACGTTGACTTTGAATGTTATCTACATTTTATGCATGAGTTCTGACAGTATTCGATAATATTGTTTTTTTAACTCCTATTTTATTATTCAATATTTGCATATATAGAATTTGTTGTAGCAGCCTTTTCAGCTAGCTATGGAATATTTTAAAAGTATCAGAGGGCCATTGTCAGGTGACGAGAAGCTTGTAATTACATTACGCACTGTATGAAGTCTGGAGTCTACTAAAATGTTGACCAATTATGTGGTGGAGGGGGAAGCGGAGTCAGCTTTTAAACCGAACTTGGGCGTTGGAAAGCGGATTTGCGCTAAGCTCAGCTCAAATCATCTTCTCATCCTGTGGTCACCCTCCAACATAAAACATAATGGGTGCCGCGAAGCCTAAACTATTTATTTAGAATAATGTTTAGACCCAAACTGTTTAACCTGAATATCTCGGTAAAGATGTTTCTGAAAAATTATTAGAATAAAAAAATGTTTATATTATGACAAGGTCATTTGTTATTTTTCAGTATTAAATTCAAAATAAATTCTGGACAGAAATCGATTCATACATCAGGGAATATTTTTATTCTCGTGTATATTTGGTCCGTCTGGCAACATTTTTTTCTAATAAATATCTTATATACTACTTATATAATTAAGTTTGCTGACATTTGCTGGAATCGGAATCTCATATTTTATAGATAAAATTGCGACTTTAAATGATATTTTTTTGTATTACATCCGATATACGCTCCACTTCTAGAACATTAGTATTTAATATTGTTGATAAAAATGTACTGTAGTTATTGAGTAATAATAAAATAGTTTTAACCAAAAGAATGTTACACTATACGTATTAAGTTTGAAGACAAATAAAAATTTGAACTTTTAAGCAAACGGTGCTACTATCTCAAAACCCAGAATGTTTAAAAATAATTTTTGAATAAGAATTAAGATATTAGAGATTTAGGCCTTTTCTATGTTTAGACAGTAAGATTTAGACAGTATTTTTTTATTGTTCTCTCTGAGATTAATTCTACAAAATATTTTTAACGTCTTAAAACGTCGAAAATTAGATGAAAAGACAGGTCTTGCTCATTTTTGATTGAAAAGTGGAAAATAATAAAACAATAATTATCTTGAGTTTCCCTGAAAATTTCTTAGTTGTAATATCTCGTTTATTTCTTAATCTTTCTTTTTTATGATTGGCGTTTCTTCCTCGGCATCTTTTAATTTCATTCCTCGATTTATCTTCTTTTCTTTTTTTAATTTTGTCTCCCTTTCAGCCTAGGCTGAGTATTATTACTGCAAAACTTGAGTCAGTACTCTGTCGGAAAGGTATTTTCCCATTTAATCTCCACTTTATAATAGAGGTCTTTTCCTAGTAGATAAGAATTTTCTTCGGACCCTCCAAGTCAGTCGTAACGAATGTGTCAGGGAAGTTCTGTGACCCCTTCCTCCTTTTAACCTGGCAAGGTAGAAACTTAATGAACAGTCTGGGAACCCATTCATCATTCAGGACAATACTGAAATAATTCTCTCGGTATCTTCCTCCGGCCTTGTCAGTCTTCTTCCCCCATCTGGGAATTAGACTTAGAAATTAAATCCTAAATGCTTCCCCTCTGCTTATTTAGACACTAAGAGGACCTTAACTATGGTCTAGAATTATACTTTGTTATTTGGTTAACTTAAACTCTGCCGTTTTCTCTCCCATCCTCTTGTAAATATAATAATTTTATTCGGCTTCTAGAAACAAAGCCCTCTGAATTATTAAATGTGCAAAATACGTAAGCTTCTTAAATTAAACACCATTGTTTCCTGTTCTTATTCTTTGACTACGATATTCCTAATCTCTTTAGAAGTAATGCGCTAAATAACATTACTTTTTTTTCAATCCTAATCAAATCTTAATAATAAATTAATCTCCATTTGTTTTGTTGTAATATTGCATTTAAACCGTATGTACGAGGATTATAAATCATATTGCTTCCGAGTTTCCCGAAGGTAAGCTATGTGATTCTTCCGAATAACGAAAATGTTTTAGGTCTCCAAATTCCAAGACAGAAATCCGTTTCGGATATCAGGGAATATTTTTGGTTCCGTGTCTATCTGTAGGTCTGTCGCTAAAGTTTTGCAAACCACCAGATCTTAAAAACTACTCATCTGATATTATTGAAATTTGGATGGTAGGTCATAATTAGCCCATTGTTGGTCCCATATAAGTTTCAACCTTCTGCGCCTAATTTTTTCTCTTCCAAATGCGCACATACATTTATCATCAAAAGCACTTATCAGATTTTTAAGAAATTTGGATGGTTCGTCGAAAGTAGCCTTCAGATGGCCCCAGATTATTTTCAACCGTCTACGCTCCTTAAATTCTGCTAAATTGATACTTTAATTCATGTAAAAAATTAAAACAATTTTGACAGATTAAAAAAACTGGGGAATCAATTAAACAAATTAGACCTAATGGCTTGTAAAAGCATAATATCAATAAAGTACGTGATAGGATGCACAGGCAAGAAAGCTTTGTGCCACACCAATTGGCAGTATATATATATATATTTTATTTGTTTATTGCATACATTTTTGTCTTAGTGCTCTTAACTTGCTATTTTAGTTTATAAATAGTGTATTATTTTCTTAATATTACTAAAAAACAGGTGAAGTGTGTACTAGCCAGCACACAGCGAGGGTCCGTAGGCAACACAGCATTGTTTAAGTACATAGTACCTATTGATGGTGTTGTTATTACGTATTCTTCTGTTAAAGTACTCATGTTAGTAAAGTACAATAGCTTGAAACTTGAATAAGCTGAGTGTAGCTCGAGGTAGTTCACGATACATGGTGACTCACAACTGGCCATCATGCATAGCGCTACAGCGCGTTATTTTTAAAATGCTAAAAAGCCTACTTTGAACTATCCTATGGGTCTGATATGCTCAAATTACATAAACAAACTTCTGATAAAGTATTTTTTGCCAGTGAACCGGACTATAAACGTATAAATACGTCGAAAAGAGCATAATTATAAACAAAAACGTATTTTATCAATAAAAAGATTTTATTCGAAATTTCCAAAAGTGGTATTTTTACTTTTGGTTGAAGAATGTTCAGTAATTGTTTCAGATTTTTGCACTTTACATAAGCGAAATAGAAGGGAGGGGGGGGGGGGGCACTTTTCACACCAACTTCGAACTCGCCTAAGCTCGCCCTATCTAAGCTTATAATAAAAAAATTATATATTTTGGTAATCAGCTCGACGTACCCTTTCATATTATGATACCTCACTCGGTCTCCAAATAAAATAAAAAAATGTTAACCCTTAAGTTTTTTTACCCTTGTTTTTTGGAAAAATATTTTTAAGTCACTACTTTTTTTAAATGTGTGGGTAGGTACTATACACATATATGCCAAATTTCAGAGTGATCGGACAAAAGGTGTAGCCTTGAGAGTAGGCGACAGACAGACGGACAGTCAGACACACGCAGGAAAATATAAGGGTCCTTAGTTTTGCCTAAGGACCCTAAAAATTGAGTGCTAAGTTTCTATAATTAGAACTAATTTCTTTATTTGCTTTAACGTTCTGTACCTTTAAAGCACTGGATATTAACGAATATTCGTCGTTTTAACGCGATGTTTTGGAACTTTACTCATATCTGGTAAAATCCAAAGAGATGCGGTTCTAGAATCTTATTCACTATTGCTTTGGCAATAAAAATTTTAACAATTTACGTGGAGAGACTATTTGTGTTATCCTTTATTCACTACGGTTAGACATTCATTTTAGTAATTAACCACAATTATAACTAAAATATCATCAGCGTCTGATAAACAACAAAAAAGGCCGCCAACGATAGAAAGCAAATAATGGTAAAGAGCCGGAAGAAACACTGACGGCTGAAATTCTAAATTGTGCCGGAAAAAAAATGTAGAGAAGTCAACTTTAATTCCACGAATATACTTAAAATAATCATAAGTTAAGTTTAATCATGTAACTGGGCCATCAGTTTCAGATATGTATGGATAATCTTTTATCGTTTAAGGGATCTTTAAATCGTCTTTGAACTAAATTACAAATTTAGTTAAGGTTTCGCCTTAAAACATATGTACAAGGTTTTTATAAAGAAACATAAATTGATTAGTGTTTGTATAAATTCGTAGCACTTGAGTATTTTCTAATATAATTATAATTTTAAACCCCTTTAAGTTTTACGTGAGAGTATTAGAGTTGGACGTCAGGCTTTGGTTGGCAAGCATTTATTAATAAGTTTGTCGGTTCATCCTTCTTCTTGATATAGCTAAGTTAAGTAAGTTCACACCCACTCCACTCTGTTTTCTAAGTCGGTTAAGTATATCTTCAACACTTCAACATTTTGAATTGAGTTACGGACTTGTCGTTTCTTCCGACGTCAAAAACTTTTACCTCCTCTTTGCCAAAGCTTCTTTCCTTGAGAACTTATTTTATTTAACGGCGATTCTTTTTCAAATGTTTGACGTTGAACATTTTCTTCTTTATCAGAGCTTTCTTAAGTACACAATGCCAATTCCACACTTCTTTAAAGTTAACATCAGCAAAGACTTAACAACTAATAAAACATAAAATTTGATTAAAATCAACAACTCATGAAAATCAATCAACTTGAGTTGTTGCTTTCTAATCTTTCCATTACTAAAATAACTTTACTTTTAGTTCAGTCCTAATGGAATTATTTTAACTATTACATGATAACAAATTTACCACCATTTGTTACTTTTTGTTATCTTTTATCGCATTAAATCCTTTATTATATACGAGCCCTTAGACCCGTGGTAAGGGGCTTAATTTTTTATTTAGAAAAAAAGTCAAATTAAGTAGGTAAATTTAGATATCTATTTAGATAAGTTATTATATTATTTGAAGACCAACAAATCAAAACAAATATTTATTTTTATCAGAATAAATGTGGTTGCCTTAGCTTAGCAGCAACAGATCATTTCGAGGTGTGTCGTCTTCTGGACCCTACTCTAGACTCTAGATTATATAAATGATAATTAATTAGGTACCGAATGGTTTGCGCATTCGTAAACTCTAGAACTGATACTAAGTTTTGAATCCCAGGGAGCTAAGCTATATTTCGCATGATCATATTAATGGTATGAGTGAAGTGTCTTCTGCAGGTATACACTTTCTTTATCAAGTAGTGGTCTGTAGACATGAGCTGTAGATATCCTGGTCAGAGTAATAACCAGCGTTTTACTTCATTACTTTATCTTTTGCACGTGTCCATTATACAAAAACCTCAAATACGGCAGTATTATGTAATCTAGTGCCTTTTTCTCTCTGGTCTTAGCAGCTATGATTTGCATGCAAAGGATACTACGGTATGACCGGATACTGCGGTATGGATTTTGAATTCGAGAAGGTCGGGCCAACCAGGCAAATAAATATGTCACTGGACCCACCCCTCCTAGAGTACTAGTGACATTATTTTATACAAGCTTTTATTTAACTTGCAATGTTTGTATTATGTATGTATGTATGTGTGTATTTTCGGATCAAACCTTGCAACTGAATTTTAAAGCAGTTATCCTCTACCGATTGAATTGAAATTTTCCATACACGTTTAGTTTGGATGATAACGCATGGTTAGCTAAGTGACGTCATTCTAAATCCAATATGGTGGACAGCCCAAGATGGCGGACTAGTTATTTTTTAAGCATGATATGGGATCAATGAAAGGGTTTGCTGAGAAGAATACGAATAAAAGCTTGTGTTTAAAAATGTTTTTTAGTCAAATTATTTCCTCATATAGGTTGGGCAATCTGAGTGTCCAAAGTTAATACTCATTGTAAAAAGAGTAAAGAGTTATGTTTTTCTTTTCATCAGTGAGAACTTAGACAGCTGTGATTTCCTGCAATGATCCTCGCCAATATTTAGAAACTGCACTGTCCTAATTCAAATTATTTTTTAACTATAAAAATTTTGTATATACCAAGTTATATCCCCCATTTGCTTCATTGCCTGACATATTGTTTTTTACTTATTAATTATAAATTCTGCATTCTCTCCAGTTGACTGAAAAATTTTGATTTAATAACTATTATGATATTCCATCTTAATAGTTGTATAATCAATGAAATTAGTTATTCTTTAATTATTTTTTTTTTATATTTCATGCCTAAATATAAGAATAAACAATTATTATAACATTAATTCATTTATACACTTACATTAATATTTATTTATTCCCTTTTTATTTATTTTTTTTTTTTTAACGATATTTTAGTTAACAATTTAAAACCAAAAGCAAAAAAACTTTTAAATAAGAGAATAACAATTTAAGACAATTAAAAATGATATTGACTTAGGGTGTAGGCTTCCGTGGGTTGAATCGTAATAAAACGGAAAATCCATGTCACAAAGGGTTTGAAATCCGCTTACACTACTGGAAGCACCTTCTGATGTTGACTCGAAGTAACAAGATACATATACTGAAGATGCTTCAAGTAATGGAAGCGAACGTGCGTCGTAATTAAAACCCTTCATGACGCAGATTTCACCAGAAAACCCAATTTATTAAAGAAAGTCATAGATTTACCTTATATCTGAAATCTATATAGTTTCATCACAAAGGTAGAAGAAAATTGAAACAACAATATGGGGAAGTTGCATGTAACAATTAAATATATCAAATAACACATCACTGAAGGGATTAAAGAACTTGTATTATACTTTTATATACCTGGAGAGACAATACTAGGAAAAAAATAATTATATTTTTATGATGACTAACGTTTATATTTCTGATGTAATTTTTCTTACCATTTTTTTTTTTTTTTTTTAATAGAAAGGAAGCATGCTGGTCATACCATCTAGTTTTATTTCTATTGATTGATGTCTTTTTTAAGAAACTGATTTTAATCTAAACCTTTTTCTTGGTGGTTTCTTATTTTTGAAACACATATTATAAATCAAAAAATATCTTATCTTCTTATTTTATTTATTTATTTTTTACGAGGTTTTTGCACGAATCTATTTTATTTCAAACCCGCTGAGCAATGTATTCCTATATACTATTATACCCTATTTTTATAACTTTCAAACATTTGTTGTTTATTTATTTTTTATGTTTTGTTAATAACTTTTATACGTGTAGTATGAATTAAGTGTGAACTCGATAATAAATATAATTTCTGTCTGTTGGTTAATAACAAACGTATAGGAGGCACCACGAGTAAAACACTGAATTATTGCCAAAGATCACGAAGATTATGCCCTCTACTCTCCAACCTCTATAGTTATGTCCTGTATATCTCATTATTGTAATCTCACTAAGAGTTGTTAGTAAGTGACATTATTTACTACTATTTCGATAAGACCACGGTTGTATCAACTGTTTTTTGGGGGTAATTTATTATCTAAATGCTCTATTTCTATGTCGCGACTCGGTCGTAAAGAAATTTTATTGTTGCCTATATTCCCGGAAATTGCAGTCATGTTGATATGAATTATATTTGGAACGTCTTCTTTTAACATGAGGTTATCCAACCTCATACACTATTTTTATATTTATTCTTATGGCCAGATTTGAATTGCTGTAGCTGTTCCCATCATAAAGATACAATCCTATTCATAATAAAGCGCAATGAATAACTTTTATTTGTTCACTGCCAACCCCTATGACAAAATCGTGTGTTATTTGCAAAGCTAACTTTTTAGTTCGTGCTTTTGACTGTATAAAGTTGATGTTTCTATTTAATTTTTTTTTCTTTGAAAATGTTTAATTCTTTGGTGGATAGTCTAATAGTTGTTATAACTTTTAATTTTAATTTTATAGATTTCTTTTTGAATACTTTTATTTTTCTAAATATTGTTAGGCCCTCAAAAACTTACATTCTTTCAATCCTTATCGGAAAAAAAAATACGTTCTTAAAGTTGGGTTCACAGCAAGCGGATCTTCGCGGGTTTCCGCGGCTATATGGATAACAATATATTCATGAAGCCGTGAGACGTATTCGCTGGTTTCCCCCACGCCATTCAGTCAGGTTATAAGAAAAAAAACAAAGCCGATATATTTGACCTACTGTTCTGAAGGGATATTTCCACTGTTGAAAGTTTGCTTGTGATTTAACTATAATTTTTTTAATTTAAACAGTTCAATTTACGCTGATGTTCATAGTTATTTCATTATTAAATTCTATACATCAAAAATAATTTCCTTGCAAATAAATGCATCGACAGTATTGACTTTAAGTTCTTTGATTCTTTTAATTGATATCTGAAGTGCTTTCTTTTTTTAATTTTTTTTTTAATATTTCAAAATAAAATGTATTTAAAAAAAAATTAATTAAACTAACGGATTTAAAATATAAAACAAAAAATTTGAAGAGGACTTTTGTAAAAGTGAAGGTTTCATACTGGTTTTAAAGCTGGTGGTATACCTATAATAATTTTTATCTTCCAGTAGGGAGAAAAAGTAAGTCTTTTCTTCCCTGAACTCAAAAAGTAGGGGAAAAAAATAAAACCAGGGATAAAAAGAAGGATTGCCAACTTAATTATGGTATAAATAGTAAAGAATGAATGGCTAATGTAGTGATGCGGTTGAAATCAGGTGGTTGACACTGCTTTTTCGACCTTGTTTATCATTGTTTAAACCTGCATCTAAATATCCTTAAATTTGAGTTTAATTGCGATTCTTATTTGTTTTTTATATTGAATCTCTAATATCTGCTATTAAAAGTGCTAACAATTATTATTATTTATTAAAATAATAAATAAAAACTGTGCAATGGATGAAAATGTGTATTTTCTCCCTACTGCGCTCGATTTTATAGTTTTAGCCATATTTATAACTTCAATGCGGTTTAACTGTTTGTTTTCCTAAAAAAAAGATTTAGATACGAGTAAAATGTATCATGGATTACTAGTAACTTTAAGGTCATTATCATATTAGTCTTTTAGTCATTATCAATATCCCAGGCGCTGGTTCGAATCCCAGCGGGATGATCATAAGTGTAAAACATGTCTTACGTTTCCCACTTATGATCATATCAAGTGGCCGAATCCCCTTACCCTCCCTGTGGTGTCCCACTTAAGTGTCTATGTATTTATTTGGTAAACCATATGAAAAATAAAACTAAAAGATTCCATATTATACAATTTTCTTCAATATATTAATGAAAACTGAGGTGTGAATGAGTAGAGCCCACACACGGGCAGACGGGGCCCCAAGGTTTTTTAATCAAACCTCGAACAATTTTTCTTGGATTTAAACGTTATTAGGGCGGGCATTTTGAAACGAAAAAGGGGCTTTTAAAATAATTTATTTATAATTAATATTTTATTAGTTGCCACACTGTGCATTTAATTTTATTTGAGAATTTGTATTCGGTTTGTAATATTTTAAAATGATTTAATATCAATTATATGAAATCTAATAATGAAATAAATTGAAATGGAAAAACTTGCACAACCCTTTCTCTGAATTTACATAAATTTTGCTATGGTATAGAAATCTTGTTTTATATTTTATATATGTATTTTAAATGGAAAATTCTAATTTTACCTTTGTCTCTTCCTTTTTGTAATAATATTCTTTGACATGGAAAAAGATTATCGACAGGAAGAAGAATTCATCTTAACGGAACCCTCAAATAAGGCTAGAGGAAATTAAAACTTTTCTTTCCCTTCTTTTTCCTTCAATTTTCCCTTAATATATATATATATATATATATATATATATATATATATATATATATATATATATATATATATAAAATGTGTGTTTATAAATTCAGCCACCACCTTCTTAAGAATATTGCTTTTTCTTTCAGCGAGGGAATTTGTCATTCATTATTAATAGTCATCTGGGTTTACTGGCCCTTGCTTTATTCTTGAATAACATTCAATTTGGATGTTGTCATTCTTGAAGAGTTCTTGAAATGCTCTACCTTTATCTTTCTTTTTCATTTTTTACTTCTTTATTATTTCTTTTTGTTTCCTCCAATCCATTCAAGTTCTTTTTCCTCTATTGAAATTGTCTACATTTGTATTGTTGTATGAATTTCAAATGCGACTGTAGAAAAGCCTCTCATTTCTTAAGAAAGGTGCGGCTTTAGTTTGTAAAGAACTTTTTGATGCACTCTTCTCTCTCTTTCTACTCTACATTTTATTTCTTGAAGGAACAACTTAGTTGTATTATAATTGATTATATTGTTGTTTCTTATTATAAAGAAATACTTTAATTAATAAATGCTATAAGATTAATTAACGTGAAGTGGTTAAGAATAAAGAAATACGTCTTTCTCTAATAAAAGTTACTTTATTGTAGAAACCCTGCTTTCAAGCATTAGTGGTAATCTTCAATACCGGTGAGATGAGTAGTTCATGTGAAAGATGTAGAAGTTTCTTTTTAGTTAAATGTATTTAGTTCATGTAAAAAATGTGAGTAGTTCTTGTAAAAGAGAAATAGAATCAGGTTAAGAGTTAAGACAAAGATTTAAATCTTAAAAATCTTATGAACTGAGTTTTTTGCTGCAATTTCCTAATTTCACATTAACTTTAAGAACAATTATTTAAAACTATTTACCCTCTATCTCCTGTTTTTTCCTGAATATCCGTCAAGTTTTACTCTCCTTGACTTGTCTAAATATTCTTTAGTATCGAGCAATAACAAAAATATTACTTATTAATAAAAGTTTTTTTTTTTTTTTTGTGAAATCTGCGTCACGAGATTTAAAGTCCGATGTTTTACTCTACTACTTAAAGCGCCTTTAATGGTGCGTGGTGTATCGTAATTGTTATGTTAATTCGAAGCAGTAACTATTTTTACCTTGTTTTTGCTTCAATTTAACATCTCGACGCATGCTTGATGATTCCAGTAGTGGAAGCGAAACATCGGCTTTCACCAAGGAATCAATATATTTTATAGAAAGACACCTCGCGGAAGAGTAGGCACCAAATATAACTCTAGACATATTAGAATTTCTATTTTGGATGTATAAATTACCAATAGAATTGTCTTTTAGACTATAATTACAAATTTATTTTAATTTAAATCTCTTTAATTGTATTTTCAATTTTTAGACAGCTGACAATGTTGAGGTTCCATGATCAAAAGCTCTGCAACAAAAAATGTAGTACAATTTCTTATTTGAAACTCTAACTTTCATTTCCTACTTAATCTAATGGTTTTCTCTTTCTAATCTAACAAATAATTATTTTTCTCTTCAGTAGGGAGAAAAATTTATGACTTTGAATTAGTTTAGAGGGTCTAAAGTCAGTCTTTTCATCCCAGAACTCAATAGTAAAAATAGGGCGAAAAAGTAAAGTAGGGCAAAGAAGTAAAGATTGCAACTTAATTATTTTTATTTTACGATTTTGGTAGTATTCATACTACGGAAAGATTAAATTTTAATTTAAATCAAATTATAATTATTATTAACTACGGGAAACAGACAGAGAAAAATAGACTCCAGCGCCGGGATTTTAACCACGTGGTTCAAATCCCGGCGCTGGAGTCTATTTTTCTCTGTCTGTTACCCGTAGTTAATAATAATTATAATTTGATTTAAACTTAATTATTTTATAAATAGTAGAAAATGAATGGTTAATGTAATGAAGTTGTTGAAATCAGGTTGGCGACACTGCTTTTTCAACCATGTTTATATTTGCTTATAACCTGCATCTAAATAACCTTCTATTTGAGTTTAATTCCAATTCTTATTTGTTTTTAATATTGAATCTTTTATATCTGCTATTAAAAGTGCTAATAATTATTGTTATTTATTAAAATAATAAATAAAAACTGTGCAATGGACGAAAAATGTGTATTTTCTCCCTACTGGAGATAAAATATTGTATGTACCTCGTGAGTAAAGTGCCATTATTCCCCTCGCGTTAACTAGCTAATTAGCGTTATTCCCTCGGCTTCGCCTCGAGATTTAGGGACCATGATTCCTTTCGGCTTCGCCTCAAAACCAACTTTTTCGCTCAGGGAATAATGGCTTACTTTACTCCCTAGGTGCATAAATAACTATTGTTTACCTCCTCTATTTATTGCTCTGAATGAATATTCTCTGACTTTTTAAAGAAAGATTAAAACATTCAACTTTTTTTCTTTTTTTTTTCAATTACTTTTTTCTCCTAATATTAAACAAGAAAAGGTACATTTTAGAAAACATTCTTTGAAAAAGTTTATGATTTTTTTAAATCGTAGGATTCCGTTGAAAAGGCACTTGAAAACAGCTAACCGGGTAAAACTTTGAAATCTCGACAAATGAGCTAAAAAATTGTTAAACTAAACCTTTTTTTAAAATTTTTTCAAAATTTATACTCGGCTCTGGTATAAATGATCGTTTCTTCTTTATTAGAGAGAAATACTTATAGAAAATACTTATAGAGACTACTTATTGAAATTATATAACAAAAAGAGCGATGAAGGTTAATTTTCTTTAATGGTTATTATCTGCTTTTTATATTTTAGTCAGTATAGTTTACACACTTAACTAAGTCACTTTCTCAGGATTCATTTAATTTTATTTGAGATAATTGGGCCAATGGTAGTGGAAGGGAAGTATATTAATAAAAATATGATATAGGGTATAGGGACTGCAGAATGAGAACAACCACAACCACGATAAAAATATCGAGGGCTTAGAGTGAGACAACGTTATCTACATCTGTTGCGATTTTGAGTTGTATACATCTTTAGAATGCTTGTGTTTCAATATTAATATATGCATAAGCTGACTGGGGCATATTATCTCTATCTATAATAGATAGAGATAATATAACCTTGTCAGCTTATACATATTGAAACACAAGCATTCTAAAGGGTGCATATTATCTCATCTATAATAGATAGAGATAGTATGACCCTGTCAGCTTATGTGTATTGCAACACAAGCATTCTAAAGGCGTATATAACTCAAAATCGCAAAAAATGTAGATAACGTTGTTGTCAAAAGGACTGCCTACACGATCAAACATTTTTGCAAATTGATGTCGGGCAAATTTAGGCCATACACGTCAAACATGATGTTTGCGCAAACATTTCGACCGTGTATGGGGGCTTTAAGACCTCGATATTACAAAGAGTAAAGGCATTACAGAATGGGGACATCCAAAATAACATCATGTTTGAAAAAGTTTAGTATAAAGAGAAACAGATTTATTTTCCTTCAGTTATTTCCCTTCAGATATTTTTATTTATCAAGAATTTAATTGTGATTTAATTTGCTTATATTTTTTAGTTTTACACTTAATTAAATAATAATAAAGTTCCTGTTAAAGAATGTTGCGGAGTTTATTTATTTATTCTTTTTACGAGAGTTAAGAAAAAAGCAAATTTTACTCTTTATATATATATATATATATATATATATATATATATATATATATATATATATATATATATATATATATATATATATATATATATATATATTTTATTTTAGGGGAATGGAAAGTTCCCAGTATAAAATTAAATTTGATTATGGAATAATAACAATGTTTATTAGTTTTATTCCGCCTTATAAAAACAATTACTTTTTTACTGTTTTACGCCCTGTTTTAAATTCTCAATTTGTTTTTTAATAAACCCCGTTTCTTTGTTGATTTAGTTTTCCATACAATGGTGTAGAGAGTACGTGTACAACACATTCAGTAAAACCGTACTTCGCTAGTTAAATAGAACATTGACAATACATGAGTTAATATACCATTTTAGTATATTGCTATTTCTAAGCTAAATCCATTTATTGTTAATTATATTTATTGAAAATGAAAAATTAAGAAATAAATATTAAATTAATTTTCTGACGGGGTTTCACTGGGGTTTTTGACCGTGCGAGAACCCTACAGGAAATCTTTTGTTAAAATATTACTTGTATCATGGTGCTCTTTTAGTTTAGTTCTCCCTTAAAAGGAGGTAAAAGTAAAAAATCGGTCCGAGACAACTCAGACTTCTAAAAATTCAAACTTTCTGAAATACGAGTTTAAAAATACTTAGCCCAGTGATTTCCATTTATTAATTTTGAGTTTTTTTTAGGTACATTTAATTATTATTGAACATTTCATCAAAATGTATCATAAAAATAACTTCTCGGCGGGGAATCAAACCCGGCCTCTGTCTTCGTCCACTTTTAAAGCTATTTTCTCAGGAACTAGATTTTTCCCGGGAAAACTGCTTATATCGTTAGATTCGTATTCAAATACATTTTAAAAATTTTTAATCAAAAGTGTTGGAACCGTTTTTGAGAAATAATTTTTTCACTTTTTTTTTAGAGTTTTTTGGGGCACTCATTACTAAACCCTTGGGACATACATATATAATTATATTTGTTTCGTTTTGTACTAAAGTTTTATTTTTTCCTATCCCATTTATATAAACTTGGATATTTTATAGGTTAAAAAAAGTATAATTAAAAAAAAAAAACTTATGAAAATAATGAATAAAAATCACATTACATGTTATCAAAACTACTGTGGGACGTAACACTCATTACAATTTTTCATATCAAAATTTTTTGAAGCAAGAAATTTTCACCGTATAAACCATAAAATGACCCTGATTAACACAATAATAGACAGTCATCTGATCAATAAACCTAAAGGTTTTTTTTATTTTTCATTAATATGAATTTTTTTAGTTACAATAAAATTGTAAAATCTTTGGACAGAAAATGTACATTTTATTTGAAAATGACCCGCATAAAAACCATAATAATATTTCATGTACATATGTTACTTACGTTATTTGTTACATTGATAGCAGCTAAATATACGTTTCACAAGAAAATTAAAGGAAAAAAAAAATAAATAAATAATATACTGTGAATTTATTCAGTCTAACACCTTTGAGATTCATCAACAAATAATATATATATATAGTAATATTTATATTTAAAAATCTAGCTCATTATACTGTATATTATACTGTGTGACCATTCGTCTAATGATAGGATGCGAGAAAGATCTGAAATATTTCGTTTTATATCGCTTAAATTTTGTGCATGGTTAGTTTTTGTATAAAGCCAAGCGATGCTAAGTTTTTTAATGGCTTTATCTCCGGACACAGTTTTTTTGTTTAGGTTTCGTTTAAATTTTTAATGAAGTTTACTTGTTGACGTTAACTCAACTGTATTAGATAAAAAATACGAGTCATTGATTTTTCTCCTTTTTACTTTCTCACATAAATACTATTATATTGAAAGAGGAAGTATTGCAAAATAATATATAGCAAAAAATATATTTTTATGGATTTACACTTTTTGAGGTCCCCAAGTTCAAGTAAGTGATTTTTAAAAAATGTCTGTCTGTCGTCAGTCGTCTGTGTGGACACGTGGAGCCTAAACTACTGAGCTGATTTTGACGAAATTTGGCATACAGGTTCAGAAAAATCATACTTCAGAAATGAATTATAGCTCCGAATTTCTCGTTAATATTGATGAAAATAAAAAAAAATGTAGTTGAGAATCAATTACCCGTTGAATTTTTTTAAAATATATTTAAAATTAAACAAGTTCTTATTAGATTTAAATATATAAGAGATTTAATATAATAGTGTTTGTGTCTATATGAGAATGTTATGTTCGATTTATCGGACCGAATTTTTTTTTACATATCTTTATGTGTTAGGTTGTTGTTTTGACCAAATCTTTTTTTACTTGTTTTTAAAATGAGTACAATCTATACAAATCTATATAAAATAATCTAAAATACCGTATAAATATTGCTTATACATACATTCCATCTACTTTTAAAAAACTCCATGTATATTTGCGAATGTACATTATATAGGTATATTGAGAGCGTGTAATATGAAGAAAATACCAGACCTTTTCGGATGTATATCCAAAATGATAAATATAGAATTTTTTTTATTATCCTTAAAAAATATACTAATACATTTTTATCATAAAAGTTGTGTTATTTTCTCCCCATTTAACACAACAAAATATTTGCCCATTTGTTATTGGGAAGAAAAAATTGTTATCGAGAAAAATCTCTATTTGATATCCCTTCCTTATTCTTCCTATTTCTTTCTCTACACACACTTATTCTATACAACCATGGCCCTAAGTTGTTTTGCCAATTTGCTGGCAAAACTTTTGACGTATTGGCTTAAGAGTCAATATGTCAGGGAGGAGAATAGCTCTTAGAGCTTACGGACTTTACCCTGTCTCTTCGACTTTTTATTGCTTCTTGAAAAATAATAATTATAACTAGGCATCGCGTGGCTCTATCATTGAAGTGAGCGTATTGCAGTAAAATACTGAATATTCAAATTTGTTAATCATGATGAATGTCATAGTTGAAGATAAGTGGAAGAGGGCAGTGTGAGGTAGAGTGGGGGTACTCGGTACAAAACTTTACTTCCTAACAAACCTACATCAACACTATAAGAATCTTAACCACCCGTCATAGCTTTTAAACTAATATTATAAATGTATCACTTCATTACTCAAATACTACTGCTTGTATCAAGTTGAAATTTTACATACTTGTTTCAATTGCACTTTAGACGATGTATATGAAGTTTTATTAAAATCGTTACGTTAGAACGTAAGATATCGGTAAAAAGGTTGTTTTCTCTATTTTAAACGTTTAGGTCCGCTTTAATAGTTTTAGCGATCTTTATTAATTCATAGCAGTGTCGTTGTTGGTTTTACTAAAAAATGTTATTTGCAAAAAATGTTCGTCTCATCGAATAGGTGATGATAGAATTTTTTCCTGCCTGAAATTCCAATTTTAAATTTGAAGCTCACGTTTACGCGAGCATTGCGCGCGAGCTCTTGGACGGATCACGCTGTCCAACGAACTTAGCCTGAGTATTAGTTAGAGGATCATGTATACCAAATTTCAACTAAATCGGTCAACTTTTACTCAAGTTATCGTCACACGCGTAAACGTTACTGACAGACAGACAGACAGACAAGATGCATATTTCGTTGAATGTAAGAAGCTCGCTTACGCTCGCTTCAATTAAAACAAACGTATTAAACATAATTGAAGTTGTTTCTTTTTTGTTGTGGACTTGAGGTTTCTTATATGGAGTTCGTTGTTATTTGGAATGAAAGTCCTTTTTTCTTTTATTATATTTTATTTAACAAGCTTTCGTCCAGGGAACCTGGGCTTCTTCAGGTTTTGAATGTTAAAAATACTGTAAATTTAGACAAAAATGGTCAAAATGAAAAAAGAAGAATTTTGGAAATGAAAGTCTTACCAAGTTAATAAGTTAATTTTGATTGTTTTTATATGTTTTTCTTGAAAAGAATTAAATTTATTTTTTAACTGACATACCTAATCAAAAATAGACTGCCAATTAGTGTGGCACATAGCTTCCTCGCATCCTATCATGCACTTTATTGTTATATTAACATTCAAATTATTATTATATTACTTTATTGTTATATTGTTTATTGTGTAAAAAACTATTAATCGTTTTAGCGATCTTTAACACTTCATAGCGGTGTCGCTGTTGGTTTTACTAAAAAATTATATTTGTAAAAAATGTTTGTGTCATTGAATAGATGAAGTTAGATTTTTTCCCGACCTAAAATTCCAATTTTAAATTTGAAGTTCACGTTTACGCGAGCGTTGCTCGTGAACGCTTGGACGGATAATGTTGTCCAACGAACTCATCCTGGGCATTGGTAAAATGAACATTTCTACAAAATTTCATCCAAATCGGTCAACATTTACTCAAGTTATCGTCGCACGTTTCATAATTTGCGGACACACAGACAGACAGACACGAGACCAAAAATGTTCCCTGATGTCTGAAACGGATTTCTGTCTTGGAATTTTTAAAATCGGAGGCATAAAAGTTTTTCGTTCTCAAAAGTGAACACAATGCTTCCGTTACATTCGGTAAGCTCGGAAGCAAAATTTTTATTTATTTATAATACTAATTTATTTACAAACTATTACAGACAACTTTATTAAGGGAGTTCCTCTGAATAATCCCTGTAATGGCTTTGAACTTTAGGGATTCACACAATCTCTGTATAATGTATTAAATATGTATTAAACATATTTACCAAATTTTTGGTTTTGTTAATGCCAGCGTTTATTGCGGTGTGTATTGATCTCTCGATTCGTGGTTGCCCGAATGACCCAACTTATATTTATGTCTACTTTAGCTGTGACCTGTGACACTTTTACTCGTACAAAAATATAAGTCTACATTTTACGGCGAAGATCATGTTGAAAATTTTATGACCGACGTTTCCAAACTATTACAGACAACTTTTTTAAGGGAGTTCCTCTGAATAATCCCTGTAATGGCTTTGAACTTTAGGGATTCACACAATCTCTGTCTCGCAGTCACCTCCGGAACATCTTTAATTGTTATGTGCTGTAGACATTTAAAATAACCTCATTTAACTGCCAATTTTATTAATTTAATCTCACTAGTTTTTAATCAAATAAATTTTACTTCTTATTAGCTATAAAATTAAAAACAGACTGCCATTCGGCACATGTAGTGTGGCACATACATTTGGTGTGGCACATAGCTTCTTCGCATTCTATCACATACTATATTGATTTATGCTTTTACAAGCCGCTATTGCCTAATTTGTTTAATTGTTTCCCCCGTTTTTTTTAATCTGTCAAAATTGTTTTGATTTTTCACACGAATTAAAGTATCAAATTCGCAAAAAGAGAGCGGAGACGGTTAAAATAAATCCCTTGCTCTTTTCAGGTTACTTTCGATAAACTATAAAAGTTTCATACAAATCAGATAACTACTTTTGAAGCTATAAGTGTGAATAAATGTTTTGAATAGAAACAAAAGGTTGAAACTTATATGGGACCAACAATGAGCTAATTATGACCTACCATACAAATTTCATTAAAGTCGGACGTGTAATTTTTAAAATATGTTGGTTCGCAAAAATTGAGCGACAGACCTACGGACCGACAGATAGACACCAAACCAAAAATGTTCCCTCATGTCAAACGGATTTCTGTGTTGTAATTTTTGAGTGTTAGGACAGTGTTCACACCCAGTGTTAGGACCGTGTTGGCATCCAGTGTTACATCGTCAATGTTGGAACCTAAACTCTTCATAACGCAGTCACCGCCGAAAGTACCTAGATCTGAATTTAATATTTTGCTCTTCCATGGTGTTACTAAATTAGAGCATTAAATTTGCTTAAAAATAAATGCATTTTCATAGAAATAAATATATTATATACTCTTCAGTAGAATGTATATTAAAGGTTATGGTTGATAACTCGATCCCGTGAGCGAGAATTTATAAAGTAAGAAATTTATAAATTCCTATGCAAGTAAGCGCTGTTTTATTTTGCTACAGAGTGAAATTAAAACCTAGGAATAGCTTATGAAATTCAATTATACAAAAATTGTCTTGTTCTTATTTTCATTTTTTTGTTTTTAATTTCATTATTACGATTTTTATTATTTAATTTCAAGAACGAGATTTTTTTCTCCACCTTATTAAGATTCAAGAGTAAATTCCTCATTTCTTTTTCTTATCCTTATTACTTTTTCTTTGGAATATAAAAGTAATAATGAATAAAATCTAACGTAACGAAAGATTTAATTTATGTATACATAATATATATATATATATTAATTTTTTTCCTCATTACTTCTTATAAACAGGATTTTTTTATTGTTTAAAAAGTTTCTTTTTCGTGTCAATTATACTTAATCTTAACTGGCATACATTTTCGCCTGTGTCAGTTTGAAATTACATTAATGGTTATTTTTTATTTTTTTGTTTTTCGAATAGCATTCTCTCTTTATTGTCACATTTTTACTATTGTTTATTCCTAATTATATATTTTTTTTATCTTAATTAATATTAGCTAGTCAAATTGCTAAGCTTTTCAGCTAGCCATTCATTTTTGAATAATTTTATCATTTCTTTTTATACTGATTTTTTTTTTTTTTTTTCACTTCAATTATAAAACTCCTGTACCTCTTATTTTGAAAGGTTAATTTTAAGTGTGGAATATTATTATGGTCGCAAAAAATTAATATCGTGTTATGTTTACCTAATGTAAGAAATAAAAATCGTCACAACAAAGTGTGGTAGCGTTAATTAATGTCAATTTGCCAAAATCCTGTCATTAATTATCGTGTTTTAATTAGGTAAGTTTGATTTAAAGTGTAAAGTATGGTATTCGAAGACCGCATTGGTCTGGGTTCAATTCCCAAACCGGGACTGTACGTTTAATGTCCACCGAGCAACTTGAATAAATAGAATAGGAATAGAAAAATTGTATTAAAATGAAACCATTTTTTATTTTTAAAATGAAAACAAAACCACTATGACAGGATATATAGCGCATTAATTCGATAATAAAACATTAAATATTTCATCCCTACCATCCTAAGACATAGTTACCTACCCCAAAAGATATTGCATCAACGGGCCTGTAACACCATGGTCACACTCTCATGGTGATTCGATAATAAATAGTTGACACCAGAGTTGTGAAGAAACGCTTTACTGACTTATCACTTCGATCATTTGTGAATGTATTTGTTATCGTTTAAAGGACCCACATTCCACTTGCTGTATGTATTCTGGTGTTACCCCCCCCCCCCACCCCACCGAAATTGAATAAAAATAAATGGGTCGAAAGAAGACTCCTAACGTATTATATATTGTTTGAGATATACATAATAATCGTCTCAATTTAACTTGATAGGGGACCGGGGTAGCCGAGTGGTTAGCGTACTAGCGCAACTCCGCCAGAAATCAAGGTCAAAACCCAGATATATCTGGTGAGTTCAAATTCCGGAGAGGTGAGACATATTTCACACAGATGATCACATTGAGTTGATGAGTGAAGTAGCCGGATCCCACGTCCTGTAATTACCTATACCCTTTTTACAATTAGTACTAACTTTTGACTCTCAGATTAGCCAACCTATATGAGAAAAAAATAAAACCACTAGACCTGAGGAAGGGGATCAATTTTCGCACTTTGTAAAAATTTAATACTAATTGTAAGAGTACATTACGCGCCTAGTGCGGAAAGTAGCATTTTGCATTCGAGTGTGGACCCGAGCGATAGCAAGGGTAGTAAATCCACACGAGCAAAGCAAAATGCAGTTTTCGCACGAGTTCCATACCGTACTTTATCTACGATTGTGGATTTTAATAATAAATACAGAAAATAAATATTAAATTAACTTCCTGTATGTAAGTTCGTATTTCTCTTTTGATAAATATGACATTAATTCATTAGTTGTATTTTGTGCCGAAGTAATTATTTTGGGAGGAGTATTATTCTCCTCATTTTTGTCATAAATTTCTCACTGTTTTTCACTAATAACTCGATATATACAGTTATTTTAATTAAACAAAAAGCAAATTAGTTTTGTTAAATGTAAACAAAAAATCGTGCGTTAAGGTGAAGAATTCCTCTCTTTTTCGATCTAGGGCGGGAAAAAGAAGAATTATGAACGCGCATGCGCAATGAATACAGCTACGAAAAGAATCTAACTTTCTACGCATCTAAACAGAGATATAATGTTTATATTTCGTATCAATCGTAGATAAAAGGAGTATAATAATATGTTGATCGAAACGTAAAAAACGCACGGAAAAAACTAGATAGCACTATTTACCTACATCAATATATAAATTTAATGTGGATGCCTCATAGTACATCCTCCTAATAATAGTGAGGTTACATTGCCTCTATTAAATATATTGGTTTTATTTTCGTCTATCTTTCAAGATTAGGTAGCTCTGTGCTGATCATCTTAATTTAATTTGTCCTTAATTCTTTAAAAGAATATTTTATTGACTCCTTAAAACAATTTCAATTGTCACCCTTTAATTCATTATAAAATTGTTAAGTTGCAAATCTATCAACTTTCTTTAACTCTTTTCCAAAGAAAGAAAATAAATCCAGTCTTTTATGTATACTAGAACATTTACGAATTCTTTTGTTACGTTTAATATTACTGGATTGAAATAAGTTTTGAGGGTAGAAAGAAAAAAATACTCCTTTACACTACTTTCCACTTGGGTAATTAATTTAATTTTTTTTTCTTTGTCTTGTTTTTTTCGGTTTAAGACTAAAAATAAATAAAAATGTCTCTCATTCGGCTTTTATTTTAAACTCCGGATAAAGAAACTTTTATGTTGTTTCTCTAAGAAAAATTGTTTGAATATGACAAAAGTACTTTTACCACAAACATCTTTGTTTCTTTATTATTAAAAATTTTAAAAGAATATATATATATATATAATATCATATATAAAGCTCAACAAAAGAAGCTAGATATTTATTTAGTTATTTTTATCTCCAAAGAAATGACATTGTTAAATTAGAAAAAATAATTTTTAAATCATTTTGTTAAACACTTTGTTGAAAATTAATTTACATAAAAGGAATATTATGAAAACAATTGTTTGATTATGTACGAATTAATTATTATTACTCGGTGAACCACGATGAAAAGTTAGTAAATATACCAGTCATGTTACACTGCTAAACATTTTTTGTGAAATTAAAGGAACAATTTGTAAAGCAAAAACACTGTTTAATGAACAAATTGACAATGATAATATTTTATCAGCTTGAATGGTTCTTTTGATATAATATTTTTTCGTGATGCTGCCGCAGATTAGCGAAGAGGATTATTTATCCTGTAAAATAAATTTACGAAATATTAGATAAAATAAAATAAATTATTATAAATATAAATTAAATGTCTGAAATTCATAGTTATTTAAAGGGCTTACCTTTGCATTATTAGAGCCCATACCTTGGGTTATTTCATAAGCTAACAATAATTATATATTTAATTATTGTATTGTTTTCAGATTTAATTTAAAAAAAATATATTTGGGGTTTCCGCTACTTTTGTTCTGTACTCGGTTAGTAACCGCGATAGCATTTTAACTTTAAATGTATTAATATTTATGTATTTCTTAATAAACGAGTATTAAGAAATGGCTGCATTAGATATTCTTTTTGTAGTTAGTAATAATTATATTTAATGAATTAAGCTGGTAGTAAATATTTAAGAGTAGCTTTTGTGGATGTACTCCTTGTTTGTCTAGGTCTAGGTTATTAAAAACCCTCCTTTGTTTACAACTTTGATTTTTTACTACGTTTTTATTAGCTCTATTTCTTGTTTGTTTGTTTGTCCGGTACAAATATTGCAATCGATTTCTAACTAACTTCCTGAATAGCTAGACATTTAAAACTTTTAGAACAGCTCAGAACACGATGACAATGCATTATTTTAATACTTTTAGCCATCTTTCAGCAGAATTTAATTGGTTTTTAGCAAATTTTGCTGTATGGAAAGTTAGTTCGAAAAAAATCCGCAAGTTATTTTTTTTGTTTTGACATGTCCCATATTTATACAATCTTCATTTTGAAGGATTCAAATTTGTGATTTTTTTTATTAAGACATAAACATTGAATGACAGCGCAAAAGAAAAAGTAAACAAAGAAATAAATTAATTGACGTGTAACAACCAGGTTTGTCCAACTCAACTTGGATGTCCAAGTTGACTTTGATTACCTGTATACACGATCAAAGTAGCGTCAAAATAGTGTCAAAACTGATTTGGTCAACTTGGATCGTGTAAACCCGGCTTTACCGTCCCCTACACGAGGGCATATCGATGGCTCGGTTTAGATTCGGTGTTGGGGAGATCTGTTGTACAACGATTTGTCCTTTCACAGGTTTAAGATCAGCTCTCTAGATGGTTGTCGTTTATGTGAAGTAAATAAATTTGGAACTATTTTTTTTCACTAACATTATATATAAAATAACAATTATAGTATCAACATTACATATGATTCAACAGAAAATTTAAAAACGTAATATATAAAAAGTTTATATCTTATAATTATTAATAAACTAGCCGAATTGGCACGCTTCGCGTGCCTTATTCGTCTAGAAGTTGGCGCTAGGTGTAAAAAATAATTAAAACAATATAAGTAATATATCTTTTTTATTAAATAATTTTGTATTTTAGTGCAATTAGTTTATATTATTTTTTATTGCTTATTTTTAAACATTTTATCTCAATTAAATATATGACCTGCTTTTTTTTTATATAAAATATATTTTTCATTATAAATGAATTTAACCATAAGTTTTTATATTTCCTACATATTTACTTGGCACTAACTATGTGGATAATGTATTTTGTTTAACAGTGTAATTTTTTTTTATTTAATAATATTATTGCATCAGAAATGAAATCTTAACTCATAAAACTGTTGTTGGTAAAAGTTTTGTATGTCTTAGTTTGTTAGTTCACCGCTAGAATGCGTTTGAAGTTTAGTTTCTAAATGAAGTTCCTTAGGGCATGGCACAAACAATATTTTAATGCTTTTAGTAATTTTTCAGCAGAATTTAATTAGTTTTCAGCAAATTTGCTTCATGGAAAGTCTGTTCGGAAAAAATCCGCAAGTTATTTTATTTGTTTTGTCATATCCCAAATATTTACAATCCTTCATTTTGACAGATTTCAAATTTAAGATTTTTTATTAAGAGGTAAACAGTGAATGACAGCGAAAAAGAATAAGTAAACCAATTAAACAAAGAAGATAAATAATTGAATATGAAGATAAATTAATTGAATTAAAAAACGTAGTATATATAAAGTTCTTTTTATCTTGTAATTTTATACATATATCTATATTTGATTAATTTATATTTTTATTTTTCTATACACTTTATTCTTTTATTGCCGCGCCGTATCAAAAACTGTCAAAATGTGTCAAAAATAAACAAAACAATGCACCCCCCCCCCACAAAGACAAACCCAAGCCTTTCTCAAAGTCTTCTCTCATTGGTTGGTCATATTATGTCAAATTAAACACCAGAAAACTGATGTAGAAAGCTTGTCGCCAAGAGTAACGGCTACAATTAGACTAACTCAACCAACAATTCACGGAACTAAAAAAAAAATCAAAACAAATCAAATGCGCAGCAGTCTATCGAATAAAAAATCCTTACTCTGCTGAGCAGCAGCAGTGGTTTATTCATTCATCGAATATTATCAAAATTGGTATTGTTGTAAAGGTCTCGATAAGAGCAGTAAAAAATTATTAATTAGTTTTCCATTTAAATTATAATCTAAAAAACCAATTCGGAAAAACAGATAAATTAACGGTTTTTTATGCTTTACACCCCTTAAAATGTAAAATTTTGAAAAAGTGTACATAACAACAATGAAAGTACTTTTCAAGCACTGTAAAATTATATATAATATGATATATTTCGAGCATTTCGATCATTGTACCCATGTACCTCATATAGGTACCAACATTATATTAAAACAAATTAAATTCACTGAATGGTATAAAGCTTACTAAATAAAATCATTACTAATAACACATTGTTTCACAACATAAAATCTCAAGTTAAAATAACACATTAGGTACCGTATGTACCAAAAGTACACATGTGTACAAATATGTTCAAGTATTAATTTTTTTCCGAGTTCCTAATATTAAATAAGGCATGCATACAAATTTTAAATCAAATCGAATCAATATTTCTCATATTTTTAATTTTTTATTAATTTCCCTATTTTTGGGCCCAGATTTTGAGCCGGAAAATTTGGGCAAAAAAAGTTGTCGACAACCCCATACAAACTATACGTTTTTTTAAAGCCCCCGTCGAGTAGATTACGAATATGCCGTCAGTTTACCATTTAGCACTTTTAAAGCCCAAAAAATGGCCAATCGAAAACCCCAAAAATTGCCAAATATGAACTTTGAGTGGCTTTTTCCTCGGAAACTAAGAGTCTTGGAAAAAAAAAATCCAAGAGCACTTTCGTCTTGTATTTTTCATTTTTATAAGCGTGACAAATTTCATGAAGATAGTACAAACTTTATTTTTTACCAAAAAATCGTCAACACCCGTGATTTTTTTACCCGAAAAAGTCAAAATGAAGATAACAAAATAAATGAGGTATATTCGTAAACGTCTCGAAAAGGAGAGTAAAAAATAATAACAATGTTTTAAATTTCAACCAAAACCTAAGGAACCATTGTCAAAAAACAGCTATATAAGGACTTTTTTCAATTTTACCCCCCTAAAAAGTAAAAATATCACAAAACACTACATAACTACATTAAAAGGCCTATTCAAGAGTTTTTCAACGATACATGAAAGTAGGTTTTGTGTTTAAAAGCATATTTGTACCCGTGTACCCATAGGTACCAAAAATATATTTAAAAATCAAACCATGTATAAGATCATTATTTAGGCTAATGAATTCTATTAAATGTAAAAATAAAATTTAAAAAAATTATTTCACCTTCTTAACCTGAACCAAAAGTACAAATCGGTACAAATGTACCCGTACAAAAAATTTTAAAAATAAATAAATACCACAACATTAAAGTATTAATCAAGGCCTTTAAAACGATATACGACACATAAAAATATACACGTGTTTTAAAAATCCAATATGGCGGCTATAATTCAATATGGCGGCTATATATCGAAATCAAAACACCCGCACTTTTCTAGTATTGGTACACTCTACCTATGTACCAAATTTCAAATCTCTAGGTCAATGGAAAGTAGGAGAATTACTGATGAAAAAATCCAAGATGGCGGCTATAATTCAAAATGGCGGCTATATATCGAAATCAAAACACCTGAACTTTTCTATTTATGGTACACTCTACCTATGTACCAAATTTCAAATCTCTAGGTCAATGGGAAGTAGGAGAATTACTGATGAAAAAATCCAAGATGGCGGCTATAATTCAATATGGCGGACACATATCGAAATCAAAATGGCCGCACTTTCCTATTTATGATACACTCTATCTATGTACCAAATTTATAATCTCTAGGTCAATGGGAAGTAGGAGAATTTTTGATGATCAGTCACTGTCACTCTTAGTTTTATATATATAGATTAAGTGGACCCCTTTATTTTAGTCCTTTCTTTCATCCATTTAAGGTAACTTTTTTAAAAATATAAGCTGGTTGTAAAATTTCCTAATTACCAAGTTTAATTTTGCGGGTTGCTACTTAATTATTTGTTTTTACTTTCTCATACAAAGAGAAAGTATTGTGATGGCGCATAAAATTTGATTTTGAGATTTTTATAGATTTACACGTTTTGAGGTGCCCTGAGTTCAAAAAAAGTGTTTTTTTTTTATACGCGTGGAGCCTAAACTGCTGAGCCAATTTTGACGAAATGTAGCATATATATGTTTAGAAAAATCATTCCCTGAGGCGAAATCGAGAAATGAATTTTAGCTCCGAATTTGGGTGGCGGTACCCCTAAAAACTCCTAAATAATCGTGGAAAAAAGAAAATTGTCGAAAAAGGTTCCGACGATTTTGATTAAAAAATTCTAAAATGTTGTTCATTTGCAAGAAATCAATTAAACGATGTATTATAGAATTTAAATACAAATTTAACAGTTTGAAAAAGTTTGTCTAAGTGGGCTCAGACCGATTTTTTAATTTACTTGACTGAGGCACAGGCTTAGGGTCTCTTACCTTCTTTTATAGGTGTACAGCTAAAATACCTTAAGGCATATTGTTTACCTCTTATTTGCTCAGGAAAGTCTTTCTCTCTGGTTTCTAAGCCCAAAGACGAAGAGTAATAAAAAATGAACATAGACTGGGTTAGAGTACTAGATCATTAAAAATCTGCAGCTGTGCCTCAGGGAAGCATTGTTGGTTTTTTTGTACTCTTTGTACACGTCCAACCATTTCCTTTCTTTCTTTACAAATGACTTTACTCAACTATGATATGTGTATAGTAAAATATGTACACAAATCCTTTTATAGAATTCTATACCAAAATCTCAGCTTCAAAATCTTATTGTCCTAAGGTTCTCTTTTTTAAAGCCAACAATATTCTGGATTAGATTCCCACAGTGGTATTGATGAACTTTAACTATCCTGTAACATTTAATAACCTATTAATATTATTAATTGAAATATAAAATAAAACCTTCCAAAAAATTGAACACAATTTTCTTATTATGTATATAGACACTGAATTTAAATCCAATAAAATCTAAATTAAATAAATATATAATTTATTAAGTGTTCAACAGGTGGCTTAATACATTTTTATTTTCAGCTAGGTGTATCAGATTCATTTTTAGGGTCCGTAGGCAAAATGTATACGGGTGCATTCCTGCGCTTGACTGATCATCCATATCTGATCTCCGAAAGTACGTACCCTAAATAAAAAATATGAAATATTGCAGTTATGTTATGTGTAATAACCCAATCACAGGAAAATTATAGGGTAGCTCCAAAAAATTATCCCTCAAAACCTAGGGGTTAAAATTTAAGGTGTTACATTTTTTTAACGGAAATGAGTCGTGTGGGGGGTTAAATGATAGAGGAGGACGCCATCAGTACAAACAAGTATTTCGTTTCGTTTATGCACCAATTCATCTTTGCGCGATGTGAGTTGAAATAGTTATTTATGTAACTAGCAAAATGGAATTTTACTGACGAGAGATGAAGTTAGCCTCCGAGCCGGAGGCGAGGACAGGCTACGAAAATTAACTGCCGAGTCAGATAATTTACCTAATTGACTGCCGAGGCGTAGCCGTGGCAGGCAATATACATGAGGCAGAAATGTTTCCTTTGCTGCCTTATTGCATATAATATTTTATCTACTCACGTTATTTAGATAAAAAATGAAAGTTTAGGTAAATGAGTTAGTTTGAGATAAATATTCAAAAAACCCAAACCAATACAAGTCGTGCTCCAGTGTTGCACTTCTAGTCGAAGTTAGTTATTCAAAGACCTACAATTCAAATACTTTTTCAGTTTATCATTTTTAAAATTTTAAGAAATAATAATATTATTAATACAATAATATATTTGTAATAAAACAAGTATAATAATAAATTTAAATAACACAAATTTATATAAAGCTAAACACAAACAAAAACAGATGTTATGTCACGCACTGGTAAACACTGTACTTTCTCTACCTAGGCAGAGAAATATCTACCTGACTGTTTCAAATACTTTCCTGCCTGTTTTTAATATTTTAATTACAAATCAGCGAAATAATACTTTCCAGCCTAGAAACAGTTAAGTAATGCTTAATTTGCTACCGTGAGTAGATAAAATAGGTTTTTCGTGTCCCTCCCTCTATTTTTTAACAAACCAATGAAAAAATGTAAAAAAAAATATCACATTCATGAATTCTTCTTCATAATACAAAAAATAGTTTTTAAAGAATTTTTTATACGTTGCATATATTTTGTGAGAAAAAATGTTTCCCTTTCCCTCAATTGTTAAAATTTAATATCATTGGACGGATTGGTCTAGGTTCTAGATACTTTGGAATAGTTTCATTGCGTCTGGGTCTGGACAGTAAAAAAGTGCTTATAATGACGTTTGTTTTACGGCATTATTATAAATGGTTTAAAATTTATAGCGAAAACAAACTTTTAAATGGCCGCCATTTTGATACAGCTGGGCCGATTATGTTAACGAATTTGTCTTATTTGTTAAATTGCCTACGGACTCTTTTTGTGTGCTTATATCTCATACTGGGCCAATTTATTCACTATCACGGAGTACTTCTCTTATTTGTTAGATTGCCTACGGACTCTTTTTGTGTGCCTATTGCTCATATTGGGCCAATTTATTCACAATCACGGAACTAGAGAATCGCCCCCAAATTTAGAGGTAAAATTTATTTCTCGATTTCGCCTCGGGGTATAATTTTTGTCTACATAAATATCAATTTAGTGAAAAAAGAAGGTAGACTATTTTTAAAATCCACTATTTGGACTCAGGGGACCAAACAACGCGTATCCATCTGATATAACTTCACATAATTATACGTTCTTGTATACAATTTTTAGCATTTAGAAGTTTTGATTTTTTTTTTCTTACATCCTTTGATTATTATAAATTAGAACTCACTCTTCTGGTGACGAGGAGTGTTGTTTAGGATATATTTATTGGGAAGTGTGGAGTTGTACTAGAGGATTTAGATGATCTAATTAGAAACTCGTTAAATATCCGATTGAGGAAATAGGATAGATCTTAAAATAATGAAACGTTGAAGACGTGCAGGATTGGACACATAAAAGGGGGCATCGCTTTCTAAACGAATTTTGAATGAATTAGGAATATTTCCAAAGGATTTTTTATTGGATTGTTCGAAGTTTAGGAGTTTACCTAATAGTCATGGTTAATATCGTGTGGCATTTTTTTTGTTACCATTTTTTATTCACTTTATTAATTTGCATACATTAAAACTATTAAATTAAGGTTTGCAAATTTATTTACTGGATAAAGAACAAACATAGCAGAAGGTTAAGTGAAGGTGTCAGGGAAGAGGGATTAGTCTTAAGCTTAACTAATAAAACCACCTTATCTCTAAGCATGATTATGTTTAAGTATTCATTAATATCCTTGATTTACTTAATAACTATTACTAACTTAGTTTCTTAACTATGATGAGTGTTTGAAAATATAAGTGAATTTATTTAATTAAATTTGTAAGAATCCTTGCACATTTAACTAGTTTATAAAGCTTCTACTTCTCTATTGTGCTGGTTTAAATTAATTTAACTTAGAAGTCTCTCTGTATAAATGCACGTTAAGTGTAGTTGGAGCATTCTTTACCTAATTAACTCTTTATGTTTAATGTACTTTACATTATAATTACCCTTCTTTGTACTTTTTTCTTCTAGAGTTTTATAAGACTTTTATTTATGTTTTTTAAGTCCTGATTCTAAGTATTAATAACTTAAAATCTTTATCGGTTTGTGGTATGTACTACATTAAGCTCATAGAAAATTGTTTCTCTTTTGTCATTAAATAAAGAGATAATCAATGTAAAAATGTATATTTTAAAGAAAGTCAGCTCAATATTCTGTTGTTAGTGGGTAGGAAATAGCTCCCCAGGAATTGCTAAAACTTACAATAATATTTACCCCTAAAGGTTCAAATTTTAATTTAGAGGTTCACTGGTGAGATTCTATAAAAGTAAAAATAAGGTCAATTTTTATGTAACATGAAGGCGGAAGTTAAATTGCTACGATTAATAGACCAGGCTTAATATTTGAATTCGGGGGCATGACCTTAAAGAAATAAAACTTTTAAAGGACTTGCGAACTCAGGAAAAATACAACCGCTTCTCTTAACATACTTTCTTTTTTATTTTGACCATCGTGTCAGTAAAAAAGTACAACATTTTTAATCTAGTTAAGTGGAGTGTGTTTTGTTGCATCAGCTAGATTAACGTGAGTTCTTTTTATCAATAACAGTATGATTATGATTTATATACATTCTGGAACCAGCGTGGTTGTGTGGATGTAATACCTTATCAGGTCTTCTTGGCCATCAATTAATCAAAGGCTGGACGAGGTCGTCGGTTCGATCCTGGGCCGTGATGCTTCAATTTATATGACTCATTAATGATCACACAATACTCCTTTCGGCCATACGTATGTATGTAAAGTGGCTGGAAAACCTCTATAATCCAGTCACCAGCGGTAAGAAAACGTAAAACCTTGAAATTTTGGGAATCAACACTGATTTTCGTAAACATTTGGATTTTGAGCTTTAATTATACCCTCTACTTCAAAATCTACTCTTTGCAAAAAAATAAAAAATCGTAGATTCTACCATGTAATTGGTTAAAATGAAGTTTAAATGAATTATTTTTAGATCTCTTGACATTCCCGAACAAGTTTATGATTAAAAAAAATGATTCAACCACTGTAAATCTTCCCCTGAGGGCAATCATTTTCAAATATAGTTTTAAAGATATGTATTATAACTTTTTTTTTTTCTTTTGTATTATAACTTGAAATGATTTAAAAGTACGTCACATTAAGTTTGAATTATTGTATTTTATTTGAATGAAATTGTTATTTGTAAGACGCTTCAACCCTTAATGCCATCGCGCACTAGGGGCAACCACCCACATTGCCCCCCAGGCCACCCAACTTCAAATTGGAGTGTATATTTTTGATAGCATATTTTAATTCTATGGTGAAAAATAATACAATTATCCTTAAAAATGTTTTTTCTATCTCCAATATTTTGCCCCTATAGGGGGCAAAAATAGAAAAATCCCTTCCGAAACTAGTAAAAGATAACACTTATAACGTTGTAAAATATAAAGGGTTTGAGATAAATTAATGAAACTTAAGGGATTTGTACCATGTAAGAAGAGGAAATTTGTTTTCATGCAGTCGTGCAGTAGGGGCAACCACCCTTTTGCCCCTAGGCCAACAAACTTCAAATTTCAAATTGAAGTGTACATTTTTGATAGCATTTTTGAATTCTACGGTGAACAATAATAAAAAATTACTTTAAATTTTTTTTCTCTCTCCAATATTTTGGCCCCATGTGGGGTAAAAGTATAAAAATGGTAGATTTCAGCGCCTGAGGGCAAAATGGGTGGTTGCCCCTAGTGCGCGATTGCATGAAAATAAACTTCCCTTTACATGGTACGAATCCCCTAAGTTTCATTAATTTATCTCAAACCGTTTAGAGGTTACAGCGATTTAAGTGTTAATTGCAAGTGGGTTACGATTAATTTCAATTAGGGTGCTAATGGCGAGTGTGTAATTGTTCAATTTTTCAAAAAAAAAAAATAAAAACGTAGTGACTTTATTTTTGTTATAAGTCAGTCAATTCTTATATAAAGAAATTGTATTTGAGCTCATTTGAAAGGGTTTCTTCTGTACTTTAAAAAAGGTCTGTCGAGTTTTCCCCAAAAACTTCACCATTTTCAAGTTATTTAAGTTTGAGGGTTTTCAATTTCGGGTTTCTCGAAAAATAACCCTCCTTCAACGAGCAATACCTCAATTCGTATTAGGTTTACAGAAGTCTTTAAAAAGCGAATCTCTAATTTTTTTTATTAGCTACATTTTTGATTTGAATGATTTTTTCGATAAAATGAAAACTTTTAAATTATTCGTGAAAACGGTTAAAAACATGCGTCTTTTCAATGAAAAATGCACAGTTTTAATCCTTAATAACTCTGAAAGTATCAACATTAAAAAAAAAACTTTAGAACAAAAGTTGCTTAGATTGGGCAAATCTATCGATCTTCTAGTTTATTTTAATTAAAAAATGTTTCAACCCCTAGAAGGGGTGGCTTTCACCCCTAGGGTAAAAGCCCGCTTCGGCGCAGGGTAGATTTTGAAGAAGGTTATAAATACTACCTAAATCCAAATTTTCAAGAAAATCGATGTTGATTCCCAAAATAAGGAGCGAAAACGGCTGGTGACTGGACTACTACCACCGAGCTAGTAGGAAAGGCTTATTGCTAGGTTCCAACAATTAGCTCGTCCTACCCTTTTAGTGCTAGTACTAGTACCTTACTACTACTGTATACATTTTATGATCAGGTGCGAAGATAAAATATAGTCAGTATTTCGGCGTAAATGTATCTTCTCATTGTATGTTTGAGACCTTTATGATTTTGAGGTTTCCTAAAGATCATTTAAATATTTTTTAAGATTACATAAATGAAGTGTACGAGTATTGTAATAACTTCCGCCATCTACAGTAGAACTTTTTCCACGGTATCTCTAAGGAAATTGGGGAGGGAAGTAAACAAAAGGAAATCAGCCAATAGAAAATGTCCAGTGTTGTCGCTCTGATTTATTTTATTTAAAAGTAATATTTAATATTTAAAGGTACAAAAGTAAACAATATAAGATTTTGCAACATAGCAATCCAAAAGGAAAAACTCTCCTATCGTGGCTGTTTTCTACGTGTTCCTTTTGGTAATTCTTTAGATTTTTATTTCCCTATGTTTTTTTTTTTTAGATGTAATAACTTGGCTAAATAATTATTAATTAAATTATTATTAAGACAAAGGGATGTTTAGTCCAATGTACTTTGGGACAAAGGAATATCACACTTCTGTTTTTATAAGGGAAGTAACAATCTGAAGAAGAATATTCCGTACATCTTCTTTAGATTGTTACTCCCCTTTGTTCTTTTTTATAAGTGGAGTAACAATCTAAAGAAGTGCCTTCCTTTTTTCTTGGATGCGCCAAATTTGAATAAACTTAATATCAGCTTAGGTTTCTATCAGTATCCTACATTGCAGTTGATTCTGACATAAAGTTTACAAACCAGAGAGATACGAGGGGATATTTCCTCTTATTTTTCTTTATCAACTAAATGGTATTTTTGTGTTTGAAATGAGTAGTGATGTTTAAAGTACACATTTATTCTAATAATGCTAAATTATTCAGATATTATCGACCGTCTGATATGTAAACGATGTATAAAGTCAATATTTACCATTGGATTACCAAATACTCATTCACTCAATTTTCGTTTACAATGTATTGTATAATGGGGCGCTTGTTGCACATCCAACTCTACTGTTATTATCTTTCTATTTGAAAATAAATTTATCTATTTCCTGTAAAATGTAAAGCGTTTTCCAGCCTATTAATCTCTGACATTTATCAATATATACACTTTAGAATTTCCATAATGTTATTGAATGCTTTCATATTTAAAAAGAGAAGAATTGTTTTATCAATATTTAGAAGTGCAATATATTTTTGGACTATTTCACATATGCATGTAAGTCTGGAGATCGATAATTAAAGTACGAATTTCAGACTTATTAAGTTTAATAATGCAGAATTAATATGTATCCTTAGTGATATTACACTTCAATTTATGTTGAATTTAATATTAGCATTTATGTGATTCGGTTGAAGGCAAAGGGGAATACTTAGAAGTGCTTAATACCTGCAAGCCTTGGTACAATATTTAAAATCTCTTTACATTAAAGCATGATATAAATAGAATAAACATCCCGGTTTCTATGTATCGTCAAACTCCTTCATATCTTTACCCTTATAATGTCTATATTTGTGTTATTCAAAGTTAAAATTATTAAAGGTAGAATACTAGGTGGAATCTGGCTAGACCCCATGTCAATATCGCTGGTTATCATTTTTATAATCAATGATAAATAATTTTAATGGTATAACTTCGTTTGATCTATTTTCATAGAGTATGTGTGAAGAAAAAAGAAACCATAAAATAATTAGCAAATATGTGCAAAGAGTTGATAAAACTAAACATAATACGAAAAGTAAAAGTTAATGAATAAATATGTTCTGGAATATACTAACAAAGAATACTAAAAATGCTTATAGGCATCTAATTAAACTGAATGACATCATACATAAGTATTATACAGGTTGATTCATGTTTTATAAAAAATAATTATATAGGGCACGCTAAATGGATCAAACAATTTTTTTTGGACCATATCTCGATTTTTACTCGTTCGTCATAAAAATAAATATAAAGGTTGCTGAAAAACATGGAAAATTGTTATTTATGACAATTTTCAACTGTAACTAGGCAGCAAAATGGAATTTTACTGACGAGTGATTAAGTTAGCCTCCGAGCCAGAGGCGAGGACAGGCTATGAAAATTAACTGCCGAGGCAGGTAATATACCCAATTGACAAATACACAAGGCTGAAATGATTCTTTTGCTGCCTTCTTGCATACCATATTTTATCTACTCACGTACTATTTAGGTAAACATGGAAGCTTAGGTAAACATATTAAAATAACAAAAATTATACTAAAACTAAACACAAACAAAATTATACGTTATGGCACGCACTGGTAAACACTTTACTTTTCCTTCGTTGACAGGGATGTATTTCCCTGACTTTTTCAATTACTTTCCAGCCTAAAAACATTTAAGTAATGCTTAATTTTGCTGCCGTGAAAAGATAAAATATATTTTTCTACCCAGATATTGAGTTTTCAAAGAGCATTCGTGTTGTTTTCAATGCTTTTGTACTTAATTTTAAGCAACTTAAAATTAGTAGTAGACACGTACTAGTAGATACATAAGCAGCGGTCGGGGCAAGATGCCATAATATGCACAGAAGGAATAAAGTGACTCTGGGGTCTTTGAGGGACCCCCACCTTGTACTTGGAGGCTTTATTATATTTGTACATTAGGTAATTCTAATTCGAGAATTTTAGTTAATTTTAATCCCATGTTGATCAATGAATACTTTCTGGAGTTTACTATTCGACTACCTGAAGCTTATTCGACTCTTCAGGCTTATAATATGATGCTACCCACCCCACACCTTGTAAAAACAGAATATTGTAAACATTGCATGACTCACGCACCTTGCTTAACCCTATATACATTTAATTAATCAACATGGGGAAAATCCACTTTGGCACGTCTGCTTATTGGTAATTTGACAAACTAAAGCCTCTCTGTTCTGTGTGCTAATTACTAAATTACCTCTTCTCATACTCTCACTCTATGTCTATAGGCTTAGGTAATCTGCTCACAGACCCTAATTCAGTCCTAACACTATTAACCTATTTCTAACTCCCTTATATATCATTCCTGGTATTGAAATCGATACGAAAAGTTCTCTGCTATAAAGTTTCGGTGGAATTTCAATTATTGTTTCGCTTATAATAAAGTTAGCGACAATCTAGAAATTCCTTAAACTATTTCGAGACTCCCAACTTACTGGAAATGGTATATCAAGATTCACATAAATTCTTAATTAAACAGTAATTTAATTGTGGTTTGAATGTTAATAAACTTTCAAAGGGTTTCTCATTATGAAACCACCACGTCTTCTTAAATTTATAATTATCCAAATGAGAAGTTATGTTCAATTTAGTTACAATATTTTGTTAATAAGGTGTTGGTTAGATATACAGGAACGTTTCTTGGATGAAAACAAAGCGTTAATAAAGGGTTAAAATATTTTAACACTATGCCATAATTTAAACGAAAAAAGGATTAAGGTGATATGTATTTAAAAACCTTTGTTTGGACAAGTTGTAAATGTAATTTAGGGTTCCATAGATAGTGAATATATGTTTTGTTTCAGTATATAAAAAAAGTTTATAGCATTGGGAAAGTAGCACAGTTATACTATGTCGTGTATTTGTATATATGATTATATTATGTTGAGTTACTTTATAAAAAATAAGAATGTAAATTTATTGTATACACTTATGAAATAGCTTTTCACCAGTTATAAATCTGACCAGACCCGCACTTATGTATTGCCAAAACAGAAATATACACCTTTTATTATTATTCCAGTCAATATATCTAATTTTGCATCCGAACTTACCGAAGGTAACGGAAGCTATGTGATCGTTCTGAAGAACGAAAAGATTTTAGGTCTCTGATTTCAAAAATTCCAAGACAGAAATCCGTTTCACACATCAGGGAACATTTTTGGTTCCGTGTAGTTCAGTCGCTTAATTTTTGCCAACCAACATATCTTAAAAACGACATGTCCGATTAATTTTATATGGTAGAACATAATTAGCTCATTGCTAGTCCCATATAAGTTTCATCCTTCTGCTCTCATTTGTATCTCTTGCAGATACGCACATACATACATTTATTTACTATTATAGCTTCAAAAATACTTATCTGATTTGTTTGAAACTTTTATAGTTTATCCAAAGTAACCCTCAGATAACCACGGATTTATTTGAACCATCTGCTCTCATTAACTTTTGCTAATTTGATACTTTAATTCATGTAAAAAATTAAAACAATTTTGACAGATTAAAAAAACGGGGAAAACAATTATACAAATTAGACAGTGGCTTGTAAAAGCATAAAATCAATAAAGTACGTGATAGGATGCGAGGAAGCTATGTGCCACACCAATCGGCAGTATATTTTTTTATTCATTTATATAATTTGTTTTAGGTTTTTATATAAATATTTTTCTGTTTCATCATTACATTAACCAAAGCTCTGACGTTTATGATAACTTATATTTAAGCTCAGAATAAATATGCTCCTTTTTGTGTACTTTATGAGTTAAGTTAAGAAACTATTATTTATTTTATCTGCTTATGTAATGGGATAGTACGAATTATAACCAATACAAACATTATGAACATTTTCAAAGGAGAGACTGATTTTTGACTAAAGGCCAAAAACCAAAACCGACTCATTCTAAATAAAAGATAAAAATATAAACGAATAATAAGCTCCAACTCTATAATTAAATCAACTAGATAAAATCAAAGGACAGTTTACAGCTGTTAGAGACAAACTGACATAAATGCGATATTTTAAGCTTACGTCGTTCAAACAAATCATTATTTCTATTAGGCCTCATCAAATGTAGAATTCTTAAATATAGTGATTTAAATTAATCGATAAGTCAAATTAACTTTTCTTTCCACGATTATTCATTTTGTTTGTTAGTTAAGTTAATATCATAATTTTATAGTATCTATTCACTTTTGTCTGCCTTATTTATTTTACAGTATAGTTAATTATTGGTACATTTTTATTTAAATTTTATTACAAAAGAAAGTATAAATGATTTTATATATTATCCCTACTTTTTTTTACCTTGATAACACATTGTTGGGATTAGTAGGCAAAAATGAGGACTCTTATATATTCCTGCGCATATCTGTCTGTCTGTCTGTCTGTCTCTCTATCTGCCTATGTGTCTGTAACGCATCTGATCTCCGAATGTACCCAACATAAATATTTGAAACTATGCAGTTATAATTTGTGTAATAGCCTAATCACAGTAAAATGATAGAACTTCAGCAAATACCTCTCACTGAATTTTTGTAATATGTAATTAAATAGGATACTAGCATGGATATACTAAAAAAAAACAATTAAACAGGTCTTTGCCAATGTTACCCTTTAGCATCTTCAAAATTCATTTAGAGAATTTATGAATAGCGTCGAAATTTGTAAAAAGTAGGCCGCAATACATTTGAATCATTTTTTGCTGCAGACTTACCGAAGGTAAAGAGTATTTTTTAAAAAAATATTATTAAAAAAATTAAACATAATACCTCATATCTTAAAGTTGATATAATAATTGATATTCTATGAACAAAATAAAACTAGCTACAATAATAAATTTTATACTATTATAAAATGAAATTAGTTAGCGTTGAGGTTAGATTGGAATTTACCTTTGCCCTAGATCCAGTGGTTTCTGATAAAGGTAGCAAATTAATAAGGAAAACTCATTAATTGCTATTTGGCTTTCACCACATTGACATAGCAAATTGCTATTTCCCTTTTGCTTCAATTGCCTTTAAATTAGTTTCCATTCGATAATTTTAATTCGGGAGTTTATAAGCCTGGAGCCGTTAATAAATTTAATTTGAATTAGCTACTCAATGGTTAAAAAAAAACACCTTTTTGTAGGACGCTCGAAGACAAACAATTTTAAAAGTACTGAACGACCATCTTACTATCTCATACTCTATATATATATATATATATATATATATATATATATATATATATATATATATATATATATATATATATATATATATATATATATATATATATATATATATATATTACATATACATATATATGTAATATAAAATGTACATAGTATAATGAATTGGACGATGCCATTTTCCTCAGCCTATTCATCATCATTTTTGCCAAAGCCCACATATTGATAATTATACCTATTCGATTTTGATGAATTGGGATATTATATCAAAAATAACCTCCAGATGTTTTAGTGAATAATGAAGAAAAAACATGAAAATAACATTTATGTTTATTACATTATTATAATGTTCATAATGTTTACGCTTATGTACCAATTTTGTGTATTGAACAATCATCTACACCTCCGTGGTTCAATGGTTAGCACTTATGCCTGCTGAATCAGAGGTCGGTGGATCGAGGCTCGTTCAAGTGAAAGATTACTTTACAGGTGGCTAACTCGTTACATGCAATGTCGTTTCATCCAGGCCAATTTACTCTACCGCGCCAAAAGAAGTTTCACTTCTAAAATCTTTATTTATCCTCATACAATTTAGGGTTATTGGTTGACAAACAAACTGACTGAGTCCATATTTATCATGGTAATGCTAGCTGTGATTGTTAATGCTCTCTACAAACTATTTACTTACCTGGATTGATAAACCTTCCACAGTGTTTAAACTTTATACAATGAAAATAAAACGTTTTTTACAAAGAATATAAAAAATCACTCTTTTGTTGTGATTTACTTTAGTCATTACTGGACGGGGATTTCAGTCCCTTGACATTTCCTTCTCTGAGGTCAGTAAAGTCGTACGTGTCTTGCCTCGAAATCGAAACCCTAGACATATTGACGTTTGTACCATGATACTGGAAAACAAGTTGATCTCCTAAGGGGTTATTGTTTAACCGCAATCGGCTACTCGTCTAACTTTTATAACCACACCTGATGCTGCAAAAACTCATGGGAACTGACATTGTATATAGGAATTTTCCAAACTATGAATCAGTCTAGATTTCAACTCCTCCTTCTTTATATCTATAAGTCCATGAATTCCTGGACCAGAGTTAATTATATATTTTTATATGCTCTATGTTCAAACGTAACATATTCTCTTTGATCATTTATTTATAGAGGTCGGTTTAAATAGAGATTTATACCTCAATGTTAAGTATTTATGGATAAATTTAAGTCGGCGATAAAGTTAATCTAGATATTCTGGAGGAGACCGCGTCATAGATTATGTATGCCAACGATTTTAACATATTAGTGGGATCATTGCTCACACACAGTCATTTTAAACTGACTGAGTTGCAAATAATTCTCATCATGAGCAACTGCAGTAGTTTCGAAACCCTTGAAATTCTCAAAATCTTTGACGCAGTCTCCTCCGCATGGTCTAGACTTATTAAACTTACCGCAGAAATCTAGGCTATAGAATTGGCTATTAAGTTTCCCCTGCAAAATGTGACCATTGATATTTAATTCTACTTTTGTTTTCTCTTATTTTTCAGATATCGTTCTTCATGACTTCCTATGTTGTACCACTTGCACTGATCGTCATTCTCTACCTCTGCATGCTTATCAGGCTATGGTCTGGTGTCATTACTCAAGGCAGGCAAGGCAGAAGAAGAGTCACACTTATGGTTCTTGTCGTTGTTGCTGTTTTTGCTGTCAGCTGGTTTCCCATACAGGTCAGAATTATTATTGTTTAAATTTGCAAAACTACAATTTAGTAATATGAAGGTAATGCTGTTCTTCTTTTTTTATATTTGACATCAGGATAAATCTATTAACTTTTTTTGTACGCATTATAGAAAAAAAGGTAAATATTACATGGTAAATATAATGAATCGTTTATATCACTTGTTGAAATAAATGAAAAACACTGTACTTGTAAAATATATGTTTATTGGTCTATACCACAGTTTTAATTTAATACAAATCAGGCCGGTTTCAGCCTCTAAAATACCAAAATATAACAGTTTATAACACTATAGAACAAATATAAAATATGACGGCTATCTTCAGTGACTTATATTTATTTCTATGACTTATGTCTAGATTGACTTATATTTCTCTGTTTTTCATTTATTTCAACAAGTGATATAAACGATTCATTATGTTTGAATTCCACAAAATCTTAGTCAATACAACGAACTTTTTACATGGTAAATACAAATATTTAGATTTATAAAATAGCATTAAGAAACAGCAATGTGGTGAACCAGGCAGTAGAAGTGTCTGGTCAAAGAGGTCACCCATAAAAAAATACGTATTCTTACTAAAAGTTACTTTATTATATAAAAGCTTAACCTCAAGCAAGTTTTCTTTTATTATATTGGGTAACTATTTGAGTTCTTAGTGGGTAAAATAGTTAAAAGAATTAATTCCTGACATTTTTGGAAAAGGTCAAAATAATTTAAGATACGTACTAGTAATAGAATCAGGAATAAAATAACTTATTAGATAAAGATAGTCTGGTATATTAAACGTCAATTTTAGTATAATTTCGCCAATTCTCACCTAATACTTAAAAATGCATAACTTTTATATTTCCTACAAATTATTTAAATATAAAATAGCAAAATAGATACGTTAGTTTTCACTATCCTAGTTGTGCTGCTTTTCTGTTCTTTTTTTTTTGGTTAATTTATTTTTCATTTGGTATAAATAGAGCTTTGTACCTGAGAATTACCAAATGACCAATCAATTCAAAGCAGATGCAAGAGTCCCAGGTGTTGTTACAAAACTAGGATGAGAAGTCGTGGGTTGTAATCGTTTTGTAAATTATAGTTCTACACGGATATTATATTCTTAGCTTTTGTATAGTTTGTGTTTCAATTTCCCTGTAAATAGCTTTAGAATTTATTTGAAAAAAAACAAAACATGAATTATGAAAATGTGAAATGTATATCGTGAAACTTAAAAATTGATTACTTCCATTTAGTGAAAATAATTAAAATAAACAATAAAATAATATATTTTTGAACATATTTGTATTAAGGAATAATAAAATTGTCTCTCGTAAATTAAACTTTTTTATTAGTCAAATTAACTTTCAGCCTTCATAAGGCCATCATCAGTGCCTAAGAACAATCAGTAGGTGATAAACCAGTTAATAATAGCAAAACTTAAAAAAAAAAACTAAATAAATAAATAACCCATTAAGAAGAATGATCGTTATCAATTAATGAAGCAAGTGACATGAGTCAAAACAATTAGACGAAGCGGTTAAGGTTATATACCGAATCCGCACAGGACCATTTCCGCACCTATGTTTAATAGCACACTTCAGGTAAACCACTCAGCAGCAGGTATAAAACCAGGTATAAAAATGATATGACTCAGGTAAAAATGTATATGTTACCAAAACCGCATACTTCTTAAATTGCAAATATATTTAGCCATATAATTTGAAGTCTAAGAATATTGACACATCCTCTTTCTAATATTATTTTCTCCAGTAGCCACTTCTAATCTAATAATTTTTCTTGGTCTCTCAGTTAAATCTGACTCTGCTTTCCGTTTACATTTACTTTTTATTTCTTGTAATTTTAAGCTTGCTGGGTCAACTTCAATTTTAAGGTCAGAGTTGTGTCGGTTTAAGCCTGTTGTGTTCAATGTATTTTGCTTGTCACAGTCTGCATGGATGGTAACACAACACAGTTTTTTAACAAACCGCCACACTAATAAACCAGATTTTAAGGCCCTCAAATATCTGTATTTTAAGTTCTCACATACCAAAATATCGTGTTCAGTAGTTCGTGACAAAACTATTGTGTATTCCATTTCAATTTACATAAATTATGTGATGTAAAGTGTGCGGTACTGGACTCTACTTTGTTTTGTTTTTTTTAACATTTTTTCGGATTAAAAGGGATCCATCGGCTTCCTTTGTGCGATTGACCTATCACTTTTGGACTGTTTTCGAGGAAGGGGTGCCGTATTGGTATTTTTCCGCAGTAAAAACAAAATAAGAAATTAAATTAAGTAAGCGTAAAAAACCAGCAATAAAATAATTAATCATAACTAAATATAATCAAAATGACATGTAAATTTGATGAAAAAAAAAAACTAAGTTAATAAAAAATAATATAAAAGCTCAATTATTTAGATATAATACGCAAATTAAATAAAATTGCTAATACCATGAATTAAATAATTAGATGGAAAACCCAATAAATAAATAAAATAAAAGGTGGAATTAAAGTAAAAAGTAAGATAATCAAATATTTCTGTCATTTATATGTCTTCTGTTGTATGTGCTGTGCAGGCGTGTATAGCTTAAACTACTGAGACGATTTTGATTAAATTTTGCATATATTGTCAGAAAAATTATACCTCGAGGTAAAACAAGAAATCAATTTTAAGGCGCTGGCTTATATGAAATAATTACAAGATAAAAAGAACTTTTTATATACTACGTTTTTAACTTTTCTGTTGAATTATATGTAATGTCGATAATATAATTGTCATTGTTATATATAATGTTAGTGAAAAAAAAATACATAAATCCGAATTTGTCACACGTCAATTAATTTATTTCTTTGTTTATTTTTCGCTGTCATTCAATGTTTACCTCTTAATAAAAATTCACAAATTTGAAACCCGTCAAAATGAAGATTGCAAAAACTATGGGATATGTCAAAACAAATAAAATAAGTTGCGGATTTTTTCCGAACTAACTTTCCATGCAGCAAAATGTGCTGAAAACTAATTAAATTATGCTGAATGATGGCTAAAAGTATTAAAATAATGCATTGTTATCGTGTTCTGAGCTATTCTAAAAATTTCAAATGTTTAGCTACTCGGGAAGTTAGTTAAAAATCGATTGCAAGATTTGTACTGGACAAACAAACAAACAAGAGAGCAAGCTAATAGAAACGTAGTAATAAAAAACAATATTAATTTGTTATAGAATTGATACATTATCGTTTAAATTGATAAATCATAAAGTAAGACCTACACTAACACTCTCAAACAATATTTATTTGCTTTTACGACATGAATGCACTCCATTCTCTTTATAAAATATTAATAATCAAAGAGCAATAAGTTGCGCAATTTCTTAGATTTTAAAAAAAGTGACAAAAGAAACGTTTAAAATAAAATTCCTCAAATTATTTTAGGTTTTTAGGATAAAAAATACGGTGTTCGTATAAGTTTATAAACATTATATGGGCTTTTTCCTCCCTTCATAAACATCTATGATTCGCAATACCATCCTAATTGGTAGTTGTGAGCAAAATGCTCACATCCGAGTAACACTCTGTAACAATGTTACAAATATAGTGACACGAGTAGCTGGCACCGAGTTAAGGAGTTTAGTTTGCAATGACTCACATAGTCGTTACAATATTTATTGATCACTGGGCCTACTTTGACTTTGTTTACAAAACTTTTTTAATAATGTAGAAAAATAATAAGCCTAAAAAAAATAATTATATATATATATACTGAACAAAAAAGCCAACTTTATTTTTTATTTTTGTCATCATCAGTCTCCTAACCAAGTCGTATCTCCACACGAGTAAAAATAATTGATTGAAAAATACTTTATTATTGCGTTTTTTTTCATTTGATATACTATTTCAATGAATTTATTTTTTTAATTGATAAAATATGTAAAATGTTACTGATTTATTGTTAACAATGTAATTGCTTGACTCGGCAATTTCATTTAATTGATTTGGTTACTCTCTTTTGCGAATCCTGATAGTAGGACAAATTGTGAATACAGCCTAATTGGCTGTTATAGAGGTTACGTCCTATATTTACAAAGAAATTAATTGCCACGAGATGTATGCAAAATAATTTTGATCTATTATATAATGCATCGATGATACAAAAACTTTTTTCCCCAGTATGTTTTTATCTGTTTATTTTCCCAATTAAAACCTACTACATAAACTTTCCACAACTTACTCGCTCTTAAAATAAATAATTACTACCACACAACGATAAAATGTAGTATAATTAGATAGATTTTAAATATAAGTGTTACATATAAAGACCCTAGATCAATAATGTTTCACAGTGAATGATGGAATCATGATTTTTAAATGATCACACTGCTTCCTACCTCCGTATAAGCTTCCTACGTTAAAGCTAATGTATTTCTTCAAATCCTTTATACTGATTTGCAGTGTCCTCTTGCATCGTGTAGTATCTAGTTTTACGTGATCTTGTAGTATCTAGTTTTACGTGATCTTGTAGTATCTAGTTTACGTGATCTTGTAGTATCTAGTTTTACGAGATCTTGTAGTATCAAGTTTACATGTGGTACTATCCTCTCCATCATCAAATATTCGGTCTGGTGAGAAGTTGTTTTTGCCATGTTTAAACAAAAGTAAATAAAAATTCAGGTAGATGTGTGTTTTTTTTTTCTCTTATATAGTGTTTTTGAGGTTTACCTTTTTTTACTCAGCTTTGAGGTTCTGTTTTAATGGGTTTCTCTTGTATGGCAGTTTAGTTTTAGTTTGTTGCTATGCAAATAACTGTCCTATCCCTTCTGTTGGGAGCTTTAGCCGTTGCCAATGTCCAGTGGTTTTTCTCTGTGTTTTTCCTAAACCTTTCGATAAACAATATTACTTTTTTTTTGTTCTTTTAAAAAAGAAAAACAGTTCAAGTTTGTTTAAATTGGCTTTAATTATTTTTATATTTTAATTGTTAATAATAGGTAGTTGTTGTATATTGTTTAAGGACCCGTTGCTTTAAATGTCTGATTAGGTTTTTTATTCATTTAAAATTTTTGTTTAATAAAACCACATGATTCAAATTTTTTCACACGAATGAATTGCTTATTTTAATTTGGTTTTGAATTAATATATTATATTAATTATAATTTAATATACAACCTAAATAATAATTTAATGAATAATTTATGTGCAACCTTTTCCCTTTATTGTCAAAGTGTATGTTGAGGGAACCTGACCACAGGTACAAGAGGTTAAGAGGACGGAGATACACAGATACAGACATGCAAGAACATGTTAAGGGGACACCGAAGGGAGCAAACTAGTGAGCTGTTGTTTACTTGTTCCTCTCATCGAGTCCTCTCGATTCAAGGCATGTTTCCCACATACATTGATCTCCACTGGTTTCTTATTTGGTTGTGCGTTGTTTCTCTGTTCATGTGGTGATCTCCTTACTCTAACAGAGTAACAGATTACTCCTATGAGTTCCTGCCTATGCTTAAATAAATTGACTTTTGGATGCAGACACACACAGAATTTAACCACCAGACAGACGTTAACCTTGATGCTTGTATCAATGATAAAATTGAACTAAGATAATTTTTATTATCAGCTCAATCCAATATATGAAAGAAGTGTCAGATCAAAATTGAATGTATTCAGACAGAAATATATTTTTAAAATATATAATATATTAGATATTATTTATAGTACCTACATTTATCTTGAGGGAATCTAATTTATATACTTATTTTATGATTCTCGACGGTCACCAATGTGTGATAGCGACTCTTCATACTACAGGTGTGGTTAATAAACGAGGTTTAGTAATGGTTTTAATTTTATTTTACTTGTTGTAAAATCTATTGTTACCTCATTGTAGTCTGCTACTTTGTTTGTAGTTAATTTGAAGAATATGGCTGCATTAGAACAGCCGAAACCGGTCAATTGATTTAATTATAATCATTTTGTGTGAAAACGTTGTTTGGTTACTGAATTATTTATTTTATCTTAAATTACTTTCCGTGTCTGGAGTATTTGTAACCAAACAGCATTTATAATCGGACACCATGAGAAATTGAGGGGTGGTAGACACTAGAAAAAAATAGTTATATCTAAAGTTATTTATAGTCGTACATAAATGTTTTGGTTTGCCTCTAAATAACTTATAAGTGTGTGAATACTTAACTTATAAGTGCCAAATTTTATACATAAGCAAGCTTTTACAGTTGAATATTTGTCCCTATTTAACTATAAAAGTTACGTTCTTGTCTGATACTTAGACTATGAATGTTTAAATTAATAATTTTGATTTCATTTAACTAGCATTTTATATTACTTATTATTAATAATTATTTAAGTACTTTTGTACTTTGACTTATTAAGTTGAAATATTCTATACTTTACTAAATATTAAGTAGGAAAGTTTGATGGTATGGAATTAGTGTTTCACGGCATTTGTTAAGTTAGTTAAAGCATTAGGAAATAGTGATTAAAGGTGCCAACAGGAAACATTTCAGTCAATTCCTCTAGAAGTAATTATTAATGATTGATTCCCACTTAGGTGTCAAACTTTCCTAATCGCTTCAGTCTAAAGTTAATATCCTGCTTTTCAAAACTTTATCAGATCTTGCATCATCCTATTAACTGCATTGTTGGTTATTACTCTAACTTAATATAGCTTTTATCGGATTTAGTTTTGTTATATAAGCCTAGTCCACATTGAGATTCTTGGTTTGGATTCATTGTCGCAGAGATATGTCCCGGCCGTCTGCTTGAATCGCAGGGAAGTCCTGCTTTGTCAAGGCCTTGACACAGCAAAGGTTTATTGAACTGCACCTCTTTTATGATGAGTATCACACATTGGAAAAAAACACAGCCAAGGATATTAAATACTAGCTGAAGTGCCCGGCGCAGCTCGGGTTGTATACAAAAATCAAGATCTAAATGACTAAAATAACAATAAAGTAGTAGATACCTAAATGTATACTATAAAAGTATCAGAACATTGTAAAATAAATATGTATAAAATATTGTTATGTTATGAGAAAATTATGTTACAAATCCTTATAAACCTCACTTTTCTTATCGGGACCATGTCATACCACTAATAAATCTCTTAATTTTTGGTTTAAAACTGGACAAAGGTCAATTCCCTTCATCCTAAATCAAAATATGACAAAAGTGTACATAACAACAATACTACATTCTGTAAGAGCTTTCCAATGATGCATCATGATATATCTGACAGACTTTTGTAGCCCGTACCTTTGTGTACAAAAATTTAAATTTAAAAATCACATATATTTTCTGTGACTAGCAAGGGGACCTTCGAAGCAACTACATGAGATTTCTAAATATAAATTTTGATACACGCAGTGGTACTGGGTACAAATGTTAAAATAACGAATACCCTTCATGATGCTTATCGTTGAAATTCTCTTTAAGAGTACAGTAATTTAAGATTAAGATTTTTATAAAATAAATACGTACATAAAGACAAACTCTTCTCTATACATATAGATTATAGAAATATTTTTCTTGTATTTTTCATTTTAACCCCCTCCTAAATGAAAATATGACATAAATGTACATTACAACAATTACTGTACTCTTAAAGAGCTTTTCAACGATATGCATCATAAATGGTTTTCATTACTTAGACATTTGTGTACCAAAATTTAAATTTCGAAATCTCATGTAGACAGTGACCTTCCCCTGGCATTGAAGGTCAAGTGAGCAAATTTTCATCGATATCGCAATAAAACTGTGGATTTGTATAATGGACATACATACATACAAGAAAAATATATTGTGAGTCAACCCGTGAAAGCCTACGCACATACTCAAATTGGGTTTGTATCGATGTGATACAAGCTACTAAATATAAAAGCTATAATAAAAGTTATTTTATAAATTCAAAATTCAAGTTATGAATTATTATGGCAGCTTAAAGTTTGATCATCACTTTATTAAAATAAAATATTCATTTTTAATAGCTTGTATCTCATCAATAACAAACCCGATTTGGTCAATTAAATTGTGCAATGAAATGTAAATTTACTCTTCTATTGAATGCCTTAAACTGTATTTCAATCTATTATAGTTGACGAGCTATTACGCAATGTATGCAAAATAAATTGAATAATCGAAACAATCGATAGCTAGAAACTAACATAACCCCCTTTTGTGTTAAGATGATACTCTTTATGTGACGTGAAACTAACACCTTAAAATGCATTTTTATCGTCTTTACAATATTCTACTCCGAAGACTCAACTTAAACCCCTTGTTTTTGAGAGATGATGCTTCCCTATATGTTCCCTGTGTTTGGGTTATTATACATAATATATGTGCAAATTTAAAAATGTTTATGTTTGGTGCTTTCGGAGGTCAGGTGCCTTATCGACAGACCGACTGATAGACAAACGCAGGAAATTAAAAGGGGCCCTCAGTTTTGCTCATGGACCCTAAAACATAGGATATTTTCGTAAACTTGCATTTTTAGCCCTAGCGTGTTATTTCAGTATCCAGGTTGTTATGTAAGCCGGTCAGTTTTCATTAAACAAGCTGGAAAGCCAAAGGTAAAATGAAAACCCATGAGAAGGGGAGTTCGCTTAGAGGATTTACATAAGGGTAGATGAAAATTTTGCATCAGTGATTTTTAATTTTATTTGAAAATGTGTTCATTATACTTTTCTGACCCACAATGCTCGCAAACCTTTTAACTTAATAACTTATTCAGAAGGTTAATATTTTTTAACTAATTATTTTTTAATTCCTCCTGCAGTAAATATTGAGATTATATTATATTTCATAATCAATTTTAATATTTTTTTGAAATTCAATAGCTCTTGGAGTAATAAAGAATATTGCTTTTTATGTTTTATTAATCCTGGACAGGGACCTTTATTTAATTTTTAAGTATCAATCAATAATCATTGTTACTCCAAGATTATACAAGATATTTTATCATTATCTCGCTAGTATGCAATCATCATATAGCGATGTGGCAGGTTTTCGAAAACCAGTTCCTATTAATTTTGGTTAGGCAAAATGTATGGTCACAAATTAACTAAGTTGACAGGAGAGAATAATAAGGATATTTTGTAAGGGAAACCAAGGCCCCACCTGGCAGCACTACGTGGCACCTAGGGCTGAAGCGTTGCAGAATGTAAAAGTAAGAATATGGTCGGTTGATTTTGTTTCTTTTGAAGATTTATACAACTTGCACATTACTTTTTTAATCAGATTGTTGAAGTAAATTCAAAAGAACAATCAAACCTTACTTTCATTCCTTTCTCTCGTCCATGCTTACAACCTAATTTTTAGTAAGTTTGAATCTCACTATAATTTTTGTTATATCAGGTGACCATTTGTCCAAGGAACATGCGGAAGCTATGCGCTACACTAATTGTTTGAAGTGTTTATAATATTGATACAAGTAGAATTATAATATCTTTGAATTTATAGTGTATGACTACTTGCTTACTTTATTTTACAGGGCTACTCCACTTATCAAAAGCTGCCCGTTATTCCTTAATTCCATCTTCGGCAGTCATCTTAGTCTAAGGTTTCCGCTCCCCAGTGTTTGAATACTTATGTTTTGCTTTTACTTTTTTCTGCAACTACAAATATACTACTCGTATATTGTATTCCTCGGCTTCCATGTTGTTTCCCCGATTTATAGCGATCATTTCCTGGTCCCATTTTCGTTTCAGACTTTCTTGTTTGCTGGTAAATCTCTCTTAGGCTCCAGTCTAGGATTTCACACTCCTTCCATCTGTCATCCTTTCTGGATGCCTACCCATTTTCACTTCCTACTTATTATAACCTTTGTAATATCCTCTGAACCTTTTTTTCTTTGCCGATCCAACAATTTATTCTCTTTTCTTCATATGTCATCGGGTTAATCTTTTATCTTACCAGTTACTCTCCTCTAATATATTTTCCTCTGTTGTATAACTTCATCTGAGTCTAAATCCATATAAACATACTGTATCTATTCATTCGTCCATAACTTAATATTATCTTCTATAGTTACTTGTAATCTATATACATTTCTTTATCAATTTTAATGTTTCTTAACTATTTCTTACGTATCATCCTTTGACATAATCTAAGATCAATTAATCATTCAAACGTGGTCAAAACTGTCGATTTAGAAAAAAAGTATATGCTTTATTGTCAAGCTGGTTTGTCTGGTTGAAATTCAAACCACATTTGTTTTTGGTAAAGGTTTGACATACTGGTTCTTTTAGCAAAATATGATTGCTTGGGTGCTTAATTTTATCTTTTTTAGTCTTCCTCCTTTATTCCCTCATTACGTTTTTACTCCCATTTTCCTCTGCATTCACTGACACTTTTTATTGTTAAATTATTTGTCTACGAAGTTGACGTGGAGTATTTTAAATCGGCACTCCTTCAAACTTTTACTCCTCTTATAAAAAACAGAAGTGTGATACTTCTTTGCCCCAATGTATATTGGACTAAACATCCCTTTGGCTTAATAGTTATTTAATCAGTCATTTATATTATAAAAAAACACAGAGAAGTAACAATCTAAAGAAGTACCTTGAAATTTATTTATATTTAAATATGGATGTTTGTTAGTTGTTTGTGCTAATAGACTTCGACACCGTTTGACCAATCGCCATGAAAGTTGGCACATATATACATGTTTTCATGGAGAAGGATTTTACAATTTCGAAATTTAATTTTTGGGTACACGGGGTACAAAAGTCAAAATAGTATATACCCTTCGCCCTCCATGATGCACATCGTTGGAAAGCTCTTTAAGAGTACAGCCATTGTTTTTATTTTCACTTTTTGTCATATTTGCATATAAAATGGAAAAGCAGGGGAAAAAAGCTTTTTAATTAAAAATTATAAAACTAATATTAATATATAATAATTTCAATATAATTTATTTTCATGACGTGTCCTTCATTTTAATCCAATAAGTTAGCACTATGATACAGCCACTGTTCCCTAGCATGAACCCCCTTGCGAATGCTAGTGTAATATAAAAACGTTAACTATTGTCTTGTCTAATTTTTGAAAAAGAAAACTTTCTATTCAAGTCAATTTCTTTATTTTAAAGAATAAAGTTTGAAAGAGGTATAGGTTTTACAGTTAAATATTAGTTATGGATTTCTCTTCTAGTGGCTTATATTTCAGTTATAAAGGAATGCTAAGTATTTCGACCTACCTTAAGCTTAAGAATACGATGCATTTATGAGGTTATTATTATTATTCTGGAAATTATTTATTATTTTAGTTGAGTACTACACACTTATCAATCTAAAGGCAATAGTATTTTTCTCTATGCCTTCTTTTGAAGTAGTGAAACTTTGAATGATTTTTTTAGTATTTTCATTGAGTGGTAGTAAATTTTATTAAACTTCTCTATGTGAAGTAATATTTCTAGTTACCTGCCATCTTACATCATACATAGCAGAATAATATATGCAATTACAATAATAAGTATCTTTTAGGCAGATATCCCATTATAATTTATTTTATGTCTCCATTTGTCTATTGATGGAGGAAGCCATGTGTCATTCAAATTTGCAGGCATTTATCTGTTTAATTTTAGTTCTTTCTATGCGTAGTCATATTTCTAGTTACCTGCCATCTTCATGACCATCAGCTACAGCTACATAGCAGAATAATATAGAATTATAATTATAAATGTATGTTTCTCGTACATGCGCACCGCACAACCCATTTTTTTTTAAAGTAACTCTATTTTGATATATCCCATTATACTTTAATTTATGTGACCATTTGACCATTGATGGAGGAAGCTATGTGTCACTCTAATTTTCAGGCATTTATCTGTTTTATTTTCGTTCTGGACATTACAATATTGGATCTTCTGACGAGGGGGTATTGGTCAGATTACAATATCATCAGAGTACAATTAATTCTCTGGGTTGCCAGAATTGCTAATCCAATACTGATTTTTCTTGGCAAGATTAAGTGTGTTAATTACTTACCCCTTCCATATTTTTATTTTACATTGAATGAGGCTTATGCAATATATCTAAGGTCTTGAAACTGTTATTTCCCTTACTACAGTGTCAATTCAACATTGCAATTCAAATGGATGTCTATTTTAAATAGCTTTTTATTGAAATTGAGTTTAAATCAAATTTCAGAGACCGTCTGAATAATTCAAATCTGTGAATGAATCGCATCAAAGGAAAGTAAAGCTCAGTCAGATACTTCGACTTTCAACATAGTTTCGTAAAATAATTCTACCGCCTTTGATGTTATATATTCCTTCTATACAAGCCTAATTAAAATTGTATTATTATTAATAAGTTTAATCACAGATATAGTAGTAGTTTAGGCTGTTCAACATTTCTTTATATTAATCTAAAACTTACTGAATTGCAAAGGGCTCTGAAATGCTCCTCAAAATTAATTAATGCATCCAACTAGTAAGGAGGACGAATTTTGTGGCGAACGAGGAAAGTATCTCGAAGATAATATGGAGGTGTTATTTAACAAAGAAACACTGTAAGAACGATGCTTTAAACTTATCGTTATTGTATAACTTCAGTATGTTATGGTGGCTCATTCATGGAAACTACGTTATCCTGTAATGTATGGTTTAAACTAATAAGAAAAGTTCACGATACTTGTCTAGTAATTCATAAAGCATTTCGATAACGTCGACAAATAAATTAAGCTCATCCTGAACGTTTTGAATTCTTTCAATTTTCTCTTATCAAAGTTTTACAAATTGTTCTACTGTGAAGAGGTTTTTTTCTGTTGAATAGCTTAAAGCTTTATCGCTTCAAGCCATCTGTCTCTTTTTTTGCGACCACTTTTAGTTACTTCAACCATAAAAATATATCAGAGGATCTCTATCGTCCTTTTTCCCCAAGCTTATATGCGGATTTAATCCCAGTTTTTGCTATTTATGTATTTCTATATAAATGTCTAAATCCTTGACAGTTCTTTTTTTAATTCCTATTTACGAGAATAGTGATCAGAAGCATCAATGAGATATACATATGCCAATTATAAATGATAAATTCCTATTTATTCCGCTTTATATTACTAAGCAGCATTTATTACTAAGCCGTTTTAATATTCCCTTAAGTACATCGGCGATTCTTAAATAATTCTAGGAAAAAATCAGGGGGAGATATACAGGAAAAATGTTCCTATTAACATTGGTTACCGAGATACAGGGAATTTATAATTTTCTATGTATTTACTTATCATAGTTAATATTTCAAAGGCCCAAAGGGAAAATTGGTAGGTTTATTTCTAGTAATAGGAGCCATTTTTTGTGTCATTACATGTTAGTTAATTATTACAGGGGCGTCTCAGCAGGAATTTTAATTAATAGTAATGAGTCAAAACGTTTTTTCCTGAGTATTTTTATCACAAGAATCCCCCTTGAATATTTACGCAATATTAAAGACTTGCACGTTATATATTAAAATTTAGTAAGGTAAAATTTAAATGTTTTTTTTTTATGTACCGTTTGACCTTTAGACCAGGTTTGTATGTTCCTAAGTAAAAATAAACCGCTATTTAGAGTGGCGCATAGCTTCCTCGAATTCAATTATTACGTATATCATTGATTTTATGCTTTTTATAACCAATTAGTGTCTAATTTATTTATTTGTTTCCCCTGTTTTTAAATCTGTCAAGATTGTTTTGATTTGGCTTCCAAACTAACCGAAAAATGTTTAGGCCTCCGATTTCAAAAATTCCAAGACAGAAATCCCTTTCAGACATCAAGGAACATTTTTGGTTCCTTGTCTGTCACTCTATTTTTGCGTAAAAACATATCTTAAGAACTACTCCGGATTTTATTGAAATTTAGATGGTAGGTCATAATTAGCCCATTGTTGGTCCCATATAAGTTTCAACCTTCTGCGCTCAATTGTTTCTCTTCCACATGCGCACAAAGATACATTTATTTCCACCTATATATCTTCAAAAGTACTTATCTGATTTTTATGAAAATTTCTGTGCTCCTTAAATTTTACTAAATTGATACGTTAATAAATTAAATCAATTTTGACGTATGATGCACCATGCAATATGTAATAAGATGCAACCTCCCTCGCTTAGTGTGTGTTCAGAAAGGCATCTAACTACGTACGGCGGGCAAGTGCACTTGGTAACACTTAACACAAATACAACTTTCAACATTTAACATTTTTCGTTAAAGTTATAGTCTCAGGACGTACGCACCAATACAGCGGCACACCAGCCATATAAATATCTACTTAAATTTATGAATTTTTCAATTTTAATTTCGTGTGAATGATTGTTTTAGTGTATAACAATTTATGTATAAACTTAACTTTAATTTGTATGAATGCGTATGTGATTGAAATCTGATTTTTAGATTAATCAGAATTATTGCATATCGGTACAAATTAGAGACAAATCAACTTTGATAATTTAATTTAAAAATAATATAAAAATAATTGCTGCTATCAAACTTTCACGTGGCATATAAATCATTTAATATGTGCTCGTTCTTTAAAACTATTTTATCATTTGTTGGTTTTGATTTATTTTCCTTTTTTAAGGTGGTCCTTTGGGTATATTTTTCAGTCACATATTTTTTGGAATATCAATTCCGTTAAGTACTCATATAAGGTTCAACATACTCCCCCCCCCCCCCCCCCATGAGCTCAATATGCTTATTTTCTGCAAGAAAAACCTATACACCTTTTGACAGAAAATGACAGACTAAGCAAAGTTTGTAAGGACATGGTTTAACATTTTTCCGTTTATTCTTTTTAAACGTAAATTTTTAACATTTATTCCGACCAATAAAAATGTCGACACTTTTTTTATGCCTAACATTTGTACAGTCTTAATATGCTCAACACGTAAACGTGCACTAAACATGAATGAGAAAAAAGACACGTGTGAAGCATAACCTGTACCATTATGGATAAGAGATTGTAAAATAGAATAAGACATTGTACGTTGGAATTTTATTTGAACCATTATTGATATAAGTAATGTGTCAAGTGTATAGGAATGTAATACTTGGATTCTATTTCAAGTTAGAGATCTAGTGTGTTCGAGTGAGTGGAATGTATTGAAACAGTGGACCCGGAGGGAGCTTGGAGACATTAGTTTCTGTCTTACCTCTGATCCACACCATTACTTCACTTCTTTCATTGAAATACTTTTCGGAGAAATTTATCTGTTTCTATTGTAACCGGCCTTTCTAAGACCACTTTAGCACGTCCTTCTACTGCTTTCAATAGACATTGCCTTGCCTTTCAGTCCTTTCAAGAGTTCAATGGACTTCGAATAATATTTAACATTATACATCTCGACAATGAGTAAAAATAGAAAAGTAAAATTCGAAGTAGGTATACAAAGATAATCCTAATATGGCAAGAAATTCCAAAGTTAAATCATTTTAATTTTTTGTATTTTGTGAGTTTATTAGACCGGGTTTGAATGCCAAATCTACTGTTTATACGGCTAATGATGCAAAACGCCAACCCCCTACCATCCACTTCATGTATAGTTATAAAAACCCTTGGGCAGGCCTAAGCCTTTTCCGGGCTGTTGAGCCACAGAATAATTTTATTATTATTAGACAGGGCAGTCTGTAATTCTATTCAAGTAGGTTTTGTCTGCTTGTTCGGCTTGATTGTGTGACTCTATTAACAAAACATTCGGAACACTTCCCATCAACATTTTTTTTTATTCTAGTCCCGCTTCTCTGCCTTTGAGTATGCGATTATCTCGAATCGCTCTTGAATTCCATTCAGTCTGTTATTCTAAATACCATTTATCTATATACCAAATTTTTATATAATAAATTTTGATAAAATGTTCAATAATAATTAAATGTACCTACGAAAACTCGAAAAATAATAAATGGACTAAGTAATTATGAACTCTTCATATGAGAAAGTATGTTTCGGACCAATTTTTTTCATTAGTGTTTTTGTTGGGATTTTGGGTTTTGACTGGAAAAATAATTAGTTATGTATTTTTTAAATAGTATGTTTAGTAATTGTTTTGAATTTTACCTTCAACACTTCTTCATATACATGTGGCTAATTGAAGCTAGCGTAAGCGAGCTTCTTACTGAAGGTAAGAAGCTCGTTTACGCTCACGATACAAACTATTTATCCTGTCTGTGTCATTATCGTTTAAAATGAAAATAAAATTGGAAATTCAGGGCGGGAAAATTTTTTTAGTAAAACCAACAGCGACGCCGCTATGAATTAATAAAAGATCGTTAAAACTATGAATGCGGATCTAAACATTTAAAGTAGAGAAAACAACGTTTTTACCGATACCTTACCTTCTAACGTAATGATTTTAATAAAACTTCATATACATCGTCTCAAGTACAATTAAAGCAAGCATGTAAAATTTCAACTTGATACAAAAAGATGTTTTTGAGTAGTGAAGTGATACATTTATAATAATAGTTTTAATAGCTACTGCGGGTGTATAAGATTCATTTAGGAGTGTAGCTATATAGGTTTTTGTACCAAGTACCCCCACTCTACCACTTTTCCACTTATCTTCAAGTGTAACATTCATTATGATAAATAAATTTCTAAATAATTTGTATTTTATTGGCATGCGCTCGCTTTAATAATAGAGCCACGCGATGCCTAGTATAATTGATTTTGTAAAACTTATGACTGATTATTATTATATTATTGCCATCGGGTATATACATAATCTGGGCGTGTTTTAACTTTCTAGGTAGTCGAGAAGTGGGGAAAATTTAGGTTTCAAGATTTGGAGACGAACAAAAAAACAAGTATAAAGTTAAATAAAAGCGTGTAAAAAATGTTTTTTCCTTTTTTACGAGTATACTACAATTAAATTAAGCTTAATTCTATGCAGAAACCTAATCCTTAGCACTTAAATATGTCCTGATTAATCAAACTTGTATAGTTAAGAGGTAGAATAATTCAGGATAGAATTAAGTCAAAGCACTGGACTGATGTATTATTGTGGGGAGCATCTGCTGGAAATTGCATCTGACGTCCTTGTCTTGGAGGATTAGTAACGGCCTTGCTTGTCTCAGATGTTGTCAAACCAAATACCCACTGTCTTAATCTTTTAAGCCTTAAGTTTCAACTATAGAGAGATTAAACCAAGTTTTACGTTAACTACAACAAACATACTATTTCTCCGATTATTTAAGTATTTTTGAATTTATGAGTCTTATTTACGTTTATTTGCCTCCTCGTAGAATCTTCAGCAAATAATAATCAAAGCATTTGTTTATCAGAATTAAAAAATATAAATAGGAAATACACCATTTGAAATATAACTACAATTTTAATAGGGGAATATGTATTATATTTTATGTTTACAAGCTCTTTTTACAGTTTTTTTTAACAAAACCATAAATGTTTTGACGCCTAACTATTTTTAACATGCCAAGTCAGAAAAGTTAACAAACATCTTTAAAAAAAATACTTCAATTTGAAATAATGTTGTTGTAACCAAAGAAAGAAAAATAAAATAAAGAAAATTACTGATAAAAATTCAAAATTCTAAGATAAAAACAAGGTTATCGGAAGTGGTTGAAAGTTTCAATTCCAAGTGTAAAATTATCTTTTTTTTGAAGAATATGGAGATAGGTAACGTTGTAAAAAAAGTCAATTGATCATAAATTCCAAGTAGTTATGGCTTAAGAGCAAAATTAGCATTTATTGATTTGATACAAGAAAGAGAATTATTTAAAATGTCAACCACGATTTCACTATAAAAGAAGTTAAAAGTTCATATTAAATTATAAAGTGTCTAAAATAGCGGTTAGCAGTTATTACTTTTAATGTAATCAGTGCTTACTTACTTAGGTCCATTATATGTAATATGATAGTATAAGGGATTACGACCTACATCCCCCTCCCAGAGCGTTCCACAAGGACATAACGTTCTATGAATACATGATGAGACAGAGGCAAGCCTAGGAAAGCTTACTGTAACAAGCACCAATCGTCTCCAGATTGTGTATGAGATTTTTGTTTTACAAAATAAATAAATAAATAAAAAATAAAGTAGAACTTTTTGTTCTTGACTTAATTTATAGATAACGCCTCGTGAAATACATAAAAAAATAGGAGTGGTTTAATCTTTAAACGGCCAGCTTATTTATTTAAACTTTTGGACTGCCGCCATTTCATCGAAATCAGACAATATTTGTACACTTATATGCACACTTACTTGCTTTTGCTTGTTTTTGCACACTTATATTTATTATAAGTATTTCTCATATCGGTTTCAAGGTTATTGATTTAAAAAAAAAATCTAATTTGTTGTCTATTTAAGTAACAATTTCACAGTATAAGTAGTTTTCCCGGTAAAAATCTAGTTTCTAAAATAATCATGATAATTGCTAAGTGTGTGATAAATTGGAATTGATAGCCAACCTATCATGCACACTCCGTACTTCGTTCCCAAATCATTTCATTTTGTAAAAGGTAGTGAGGTAATTCCAAAAAAATATTCTGAGAAACACTTCGCTTTAGATTTATAAATGTATTATACATAGTAAGCATTTCATTTAGAAGTTTATAAGTATAGACAAAATAAATATAATTAATACAATTACATAATCGAGAGCCTATTGTGAAAATATGATACGTTTTAAGTTCTGGACATAAGACTATTGCACAATTCTCATTATATTACGTCATAGACATTCGATGAAAGAACCTTAAGGCTTATGTAAAAACAAATTATCGAGGATATAGTTAACAGCTGCTGTTGACATCTGTAAGAAGCCACATTTCCTAAACACAACCTAGATGTCACTACTGTAAGTGTATTTAACAAAATGTTCAATGTAAGTGGAAATGCTTACATGTATCGGTTTGTGGTTCGAGGCAGAGACAAGGTTGACGTATTCTCCTTACAATTATATGGATTAAAACAATAATGTAACCGCTTCATAAGGCTAATATTTTATCACCGCTGACAGCCTTTTCTTTTGTCTTTTTGTCCTCATGTTTTTTTTTTATGTCTATTATGGTTTTTGCATGCCCCCGCCAAGTTGAGCACAGCCGTTACCATTCTTTACTGGAACGAACTAATCCTTTTAAAATATACTAAGTATTCCCTGTCCGAGTAAGTTCTACTAGGTCTAATCCATCCAGTACAAGTAAGTAGACAGGCATTTTAAGTATTAAAAGTACATGTTTTAGCCGCGCTCAAGCAATTTGCTTTTGCTGCTATTAAATAAACAAATTTTTATAATAAGTTAAAACAATTATGTATTTATAGTAAAATTTATTTTATGTAAAATTATTTTTTAATAATTTATTATTATTAAATGATGATGTTTGTCTGTCCCCCTCTCTATTCTCTGGTCCCTAACTCATACAATTTATTTCCCAAATCAGTCTACACGTTTAAATTTAAAACATTTTCTGACTTGGCAATTAAGCAGCAAAAAATATACATTAAAATTAAATGAAGTGTCGCATAACTTTTTATCCCCGTGTTGCGACACAAATTAAAAATTGAAATTTAATATTTGATTTGTTATTTGTTTGATATAATAAAATTTAGCACGAGGATACAAAGTTGTATACGACAATGCATAACATTTTATTTGATGAAAGATCTTAAAATAAACCTTAGAGAAAATATAACTTAAATTACAGTAAACTGTTTAACTTCTTTGTGCTGCGGAAAGTCAGAAAATGTTTTTAAATTTAAACGTGTAGATTGATTTAAGAAAGAAAAATCAGATCTTCCTTAGAAGTTAAATAATAATGCTCTTTTGTTCTTGTTTCTATCACTCTAGGCTTCAAACCAGATTGTGAAAAACATCTCGTTTTTTTACCTATACCTTTATTACCCGATAGTCTTTTTTTTCTGCTTCGCTTGTGATGATTATTTTTCACCCCATATCCTTTTTTTTCTTTATGTTCCAAGCATCTGGTTTTATCCTGCCAAGTGAGTTAGTATTCCTCGACCCATAAACATAGCAACTGGGGATCTTCCAGTTGTGGTATAAGGTTAATATCTGTAAGCCAACAATAATCTCAGTAGTGCTACATTTGTATCCCTTAAATTCGTAAGTCTTAAAGTGATATGGAGTACTTGCATGTGTTTTATATTGTTATCAGATCAAAACCTCTTACATTTTGTAGACAATAATTTCCCTTACTTGGTTTTACCTATCTTTATTTCATATTTTGAAATAGATAGCCTATTTTAAATTGAATTTAAAAAATAAATATTGGAAATCTTGTCATCTTAAAGTTGTTTTTTTTTTAAGTCGGTATACAAATAATAGATCTAAAACAGTAGCGTAGCTAGAGCATCCCCCCCCCCCCAAAGAACCTTTTTGGGGCCCCTCACCAAAGAAAATTGATGAGCCAAAAAACAAAAAATGGTAAAGAAGTATGATTCCAAGTAGTTAAATTTTGTTATGCTCTAGACGGGGTCCCCAATCGACATTGATACATTAGATTTGGGAGCACCCTGGCACAGGGGGCCCGCCCGCAATGCTGGTCCGTGCGGGCCCACTAGTTACGCCACTGACATAAAAGTAAGTGGTTATTAGCAGCACATTAAATTACTAATCCATCTCAATTGTATAAATATGTATTTATTTTTCAACATTATTAACTTTTAGTCTTATTAATAATTTAGAATAAATTCCGGCTAGATCGATAATAAATGAAAGGGTCACTTTTATCTTGTTTTTTTTTTTTTTTTTTTTTTTTTTTTTTTTTTCAAAGATGGTAAATTATAGAGTTAGTAAAAATGATAATTAATACATTTTTTTTTTTTAGCTAGATGAATAAGTAGTTAAATGCAACTGTTAATATATGCTCAGCAACCAATTCCAACAAGAATCACAGTTTTTATAGTAGAAATCAAAAATGTTAGAAAAAATCCTGTTCTACTTAGTAGATTTTTTCCTCAAAATCCCTTGTTGCTAAAACTTTCCCCTGGAAAGGCACAAGGTTTTCGTGTGCAATTCCCTTGGCTCTATTTAGTCCGGTGTTGGAAGCCATGTAATAGGGAATTTTCTGAGTCGTTAAGCGGTTCGGGTTGAATTCTTACGAAACTAGTTTAGAACCTGGATAGGTTGCCTCTGTCGTAGTGTTTTCGTTGCTTTCAGAGGACCGACCATGGACTCGATACTCTAAACTTAATAATAGAACCTCATCAACGCTACAGGTGAAAACTTGCACTTGGTCCAACGCTTGGTTGCATCCAAGATAACATCGCTCTTTCAGAATTTATTACTATTTTATCGCTCAAGGTTATATTTCTAGTTCATGGCGCTTCTTGTGTGACACGCTTTCGACAGTCTTAACATGCTTTTCTTTTTTTAAGAATTTCGCTTCTAAACTTGCCAAAAATAACAGATGGATTGTGATGATCATTCTGAAGGACACCATTTTGTATTTATCTCCAATTATCAACCAAAATAGGTTTCCGTCATCCAAGAACATTTTTGAGTGTTGTGTCTGTCTGTCCGTCATAAATTTTTTTTAAAACTAATAGACTGATATAGTTTTGTGACAAGCACATTAATTTAGTTATATGCCCAGTTCAGTTGGTAGTTAGGGTGGTTTTATTATGATCAAACTGAAGTAAAAAAAATTAACAATAAAAAGAACATATATATTTTCTGTAAGAGCGCCAGATTCTTTTTATTTTATGGGGAGAAGAACCAACCCTATTAAAGTTACATTGCATAAAATAAAACAAAATGAAATAGGCTGGAAGTAATATATTCAATATGGTAGACTGTCTTAGATATTTGTAGATGTGTAAGGGGGCAAGAAATTATGATCTAAAAACGTGTGATTCTTATGAATTCAGCCCTGTATCAACCACCCTTCACTTGATGGGTTCGGATGAAGTTTCTACATTTAGATTGTGGAAGAAAATGAAAATGTTGAGGAGTACCATTGGTACACTTTACTCAGGAAAACATTACTATGACTATGAGCGTACTGAACAAAAATAAACATTTATCTCACATTCTCAGAGGCCTCGCGGCCAAAGCCGCCGGCCACCAAGTCGTCCGTTCCGAGAGCCTCTGCTGGGGGTCAAAGCCAGCATGGCGTCCACAGACCACGAAAAAACCTATACTGTCTAATTGAAAAAAAAAAAAAAAAAAAAAATTAAGGGTTGGAGAAAATAATCTTAAAATGGTAAGAAAAAAAGAAACAAGTGATTGGGATTTCTCCAAGCCCACGAAATCAAAATTATAATAAGCTTGCCTGGCAAAATCATAAGTGGCCATCTGAACAATTTTCCACACTATTTAAACCAATAATAATTATTGTAAATAGAAAATTGACCCAGATTACCAACCGTTACAGTTTTTTTAAGTTAAAAAATATATACTTTTTAATTCCTAACTATTTAAAATACTAAAACTAATTATACAGTTATTAAAAAGACAATTTTAAATGCTATAGTATAATATTATTCTTCCTGATTACACGAACAATTGATAAATATTAACGAAAATACATTTTGAATAAAGGCAATTTTCCATCAAGATACATGAAAGTCAATAGTCTATAATATATTTCGGGTTTTACTTGTGCCTTTTCACTAGTTCTCAATGCAGATTATGCTGAATACATTATACTGAATAAACCACGAACGAATCGTCCTTTTGCTTCTCTGTCTTTTAGATTCTCTGATCAAATTTTCTGAACCACAAAATCCATTAATTGGATTGCAGTGGTTTTAAACTAATGTTGACTAAGTCTATCACATTGCTATATATTATAAATATTTAGTATACAAACTTTATTTTTTGTTCTTGTACAAGAATGATAAATTATTAATTTATTATTCTTTGTAAGGATTTTAAGTTAATATTGCTTCCACTTTTAGAATCATCAGGGGTGTTGAGCATTGTCAGGTTGGCTCGAAAACAATAAATATTTCCATAAAGCCAAAATGACTATACTCAATACACTTTGCTTTCATTATTGGAACCTATACCTAGGCCTTTTCATCTTATAAATTTCGGTGAAATAGTAGTTCCAGAACGGACAAACTAGTTGTTTGAACCTTGCATTAGGTAACTTATTTGGGGGCCTTGTTCACTAATCCCGTATGAAGTAAAGCCTCTTCACTCACCAATGTTCCTAAGCGCCACCTAAGCGAATACGGTGTGATCAATAGGAGTAGGTAATGTTAATCAAAGATCCAAAGCATGGAATCGAACCTTGATAATCTCAACCTTGATTTATTGATGGCCCAGCAGATGTGGTCAATGCAACTTTAGCACAGCAGTTCCTCAACTGCGGTCATTTACGAATAACATATTGTTTAGCCTACATTCAAGACAATAATTGTTAGAGATAAAAAAGACACAATAGGTACTTAAAAAACATCATAACTTTTATATGAATCATTTGGGTCCATAGGGGTAATAAATAAATAACTATTTAATCATAATTGAAAGGTATATTTCGTCCCTTCCTTTGGGATATCTTCTAGCCTTGTTAGAGGTCTAGTTCTTAAAATTCATAAAAGGTTTAGTAGTTTTTATATCATTAAATTTTTGAGAAAAATAAATTGAGTCATAAAAAAACATAAAATGGTAAAAAAAAAAGAAACCAATGATTGGGATTTCTCCAAACCCACGAAATCAAAATTATAATGAACTTAGCTAGCAAAATCATAAGTGGCCAACCTGAATAATTTTCCACACTATTTAAACCAATCTTAGTCTTTTGTTGCCTAGTTGACACCTATGTCACAGACTCACCATAACTTTTTTCTCTGAAATCTTGGTCGAAATTGTTAGCTTATATACTAGATTACTGCTTGCTATCCCTACATCTACTCGCAAATGATAAAAATTGCTATTGTTTATCCAAATAACCAATTACACATTATGGATAAACCGAATACGGTGAAAGGAATGTTTAGTTAAAATCATTTTATCTTAATTTATCATTACGAAAATACAAATCTAAAAGAAATATATATATATTTTTGTGTATGTATATTTTTCCGTAAAACATTTATTTAAAATTGTGTTTTTGATCTATTTAGCAGTCAGAAAATAAAATAAAAATTTACATAAAAAAAGCTAATTTTATTAAACACCTTTTATTTCCTAAACCAATTTAATTTATTTTCTCGTATATGCAATAACTTTTATATTAAATTTTAAAAATCTTTATAAATATGTATAATAGGTTATAAATTATTTAAATGAGATATTTTTAAATTTATATTCAGTATCACAATGTGTATGAGATAGTTTTGTTTATATTATATAGTTTTGGTTTTTGAACTGAAGCGAAAGTTAACCATCCAAAACTAGACATTGATTAACTTTATTTAAAGTTTAAATAAACTTTACCAAAAAAAAATAAATAAAAAAATGTCTTATAACATTTTTAAGTTTTGGTTTGAAATTAAATTCTTATAGTCCAGGAGATAGCGTGCAAAAAAGTGTCTGACTAACATCAAGCTAGAATTTTGTATACAAGTCAATCTTTTAGCGCCTTTTAAGAATATGTGGTCGGCTAAGTTCATCTGCGGGACATAGCTTGGCAATAAGCGTTTGAAAAAAACAAACCGGTGGAGAGCGGCCATGTCTCACCAATAATGGTGGACAATGTGATTTTCATGATCCTGAGTACAGAATTAGTAAGTAGACCAAAAATCAAGTCCATGTTATTTTCTCACTTGATAGGTTAGTTATTCAAATATTACTAAAAATTAACGTGGTCATCTGTTACGGGACCAACTAACATCAACTTGATTTTTGCTCTACTTACTAATTCTGTACTCAGGATCATGAAAATCACATTGTCCACCATAATCGGTAAAACATGCACGCTCTCCACCGGTTTGTTTTTTTCAAACGCCTATTGCCAAGCTATGTCCCTCAGACGAACTTAGCCGACCACATATTCTTAAAAGGCGCTAAAATATTGACTTGTATACAAAATTCTAGCTTGATGTTAGTCAGACACTTTTTTGCACGCTATCTCCTGGACTATTAGTTTCAAACTTAAAATCTTTATTAAATAAGATATTTCAATCTAAGAACCCTATAATCTTCAACGACGAATTAAAGTTTTTTATTTTACAACTTATCGCTAAAGTCAAAATATCATTACTTTTTCTTGATTTAATAAAAAATTATCTAAATAATATAATATTTGGGTTTATAGTTTGTGATGTATTAATTTGAACTATGTACTGTACAATGTAATAAATCATGAAAAATAATAAATCTTACAACAACTGTATTGCTTATAGTATTGAAGTTTATATTTGCAATAATCTAATAATAAAAAATAGTTGCCGCTGTCCCGTTTTGTTGTAAATGCTTTATCTTTTATAATAAAAATATAGAATTGACGATAAATAAGAATGATTTATATAGAACTTGTGAAATCAAGAGGAAAAATATTTTTGTCGGTTGCCATTGTCTTTTTATATCTATATAAATTTACATTATGAAACATTTTATTTTGCGGATAGCCTTTTCGGATAAGGAGTTGTCGCTTCTAGTTAAGTTTTCAAAGCTGGCAACCTAAAGCTCTTATCTCGCCTCCCCTAGTTTTTCTCTTCCTAAGCTTCGAACAAAATGGACTTAAAATAAAAAAAAGAACCTGCTCCTATTTCCCTTTTCCTAAAACTCGAGGAAATACAAATTGAATTAAACTTGACTCTCATTAACGGGGTCAACCCAAATAATTAAGATTTACTTTCTGCTTTTGTCACAAAAAACACGAGTTTTTTTGTTTCCTTTTTTTACAATTTTTCTGAAACAATCTTACTTACGAAGTATAAAAACTTGGTTTTTCAAATTTCTCTGACACCTTATTAACGATTTATTCAATTTTTTTTTCTTCTTCTCCTTTAACTTTGGAAAATTAGAAAAATGTAATCATTATAAAAAAAGGAAAGCATTTTATGGGAACGTTTTTTTTTAACCAGGTGGAGAAATTAAGAAAAAAAGAATTGTCCTGCTTTAGTGTCTCCAAAATTAATTTAATATCTTAAAAAAAATCATTTAAATTTATGTTCGAACAAAAATGAGAATATTTTTTTAATAGTTAAGCGTAAGTTTTTTTTTTGGAACGAGGTTTTTTATGGAACGAGGTTCGGGAGCCCGGGAGTGAATCCGAAAAAAACGACCAAAATCACCGTCACAAAATAACCGTCACGCAAAATCCGTCACGAAATCTACCGATGGCGATAACTTGTGTAAAAGTTGACCGACTTAGTTGAAATTTGGTACACATGTTCATTTTGCCAATGTCAGGGAGAAGTTCGTTGGACAACGTTATCCGCCCAAGCGTTCACGCGCAACGCTCGCGTAAACGTAAGCTTTGAATTTAAAATTGGAATTTTTGGCCGGGAAAAAATTCTAACTTCATCTATTAAATGAGACAAACAACTTTTTAAAATAATTTTTTTTAGTAAAACGAACCCCGACCGACACTACTATGAAGTGATAAAGATCGCTAAATTTATTAAAGCGGACCAAACCGATTAAAATAAAGAAAACAACGTTTTTACCGATATCTTACGTTCTAATGTAAAGATTTAAATGAAACTTTGTATACATTACCTACAGTACAATTGAAACAAGCATGTAACATTTCAACCTGATACAAGCAGAAGTTTTTGTGAGTTAATGATTTATATTTTTTATTTTAATATTTAATTGGAGTAATATGCCGACGGGGCCTGCGAGGACAGTTCTTTTTCGTTCTACAACCATCTGCTTTAACTATAAATTTATCATTACCTTTTTTCTCAATATACAATACATTATTTATTGAAAGACGCTCGCTTCAAAGATAATAAAAAGATTTTCATTTAATTTTGCCTTAACTCCGCTAGTACAAATAGTTAGTTACTTTTAATTTTGTCTCTTTTCTAACTCCACCATACGTAGTTATTACAGCGATTTTATAATTTATATTAATGAAAAGCGTAAGGAACTTCGTTCCTACCGGGTGTCCCACGACACCACTCGTATTTTTTTTTTAAATAAGTATATCTTGTTGGTTTAACACAACAAATTTGTTGTGTAACTTCTAAAATAAGTATACAAAAATATAAAAGTATTAGGCTTATTTTTTAGTACAAAATAGATTTTCCGTTCATAAAAAATAATAATTTTAAGTTAATTGTTTAAGTTTAGAATGGATGATTCATTGTTCGTCTCAGGAATTGATTGATATATTTATATAATAATTTACTATAGTAACAAAAACAATATATTAATCAGTATTATTGAAGCGAGCGTAAGCGAGCTTCTTACATTCAACAAACTATGCATCTTGTCTGTCTGTCTGTCTGTCAGTAACGTTTACGTGTCCGACGATAACTTGAGTAAAAATTGACTGATTTAGTTGAAATTTGGTATGCATGTTCCTCTTACTAATACTCAGGCTAAGTTCGTTGGCCAGCGTGATCCGTCCAAGAGTTCGCGCGCAACGCACGCGTAAAGGAGAGGTTCAAAAATTAAATTGGAATTTCAGGACGGGAAAAGATTCATCATCTATTCGATGAGACGAACATTTTTTAGTAAAACCAACAGCGACACCACTATTAATTAATAAAGATGGCTAAAACTATTAAAGCGGACCTAAACGTTAATAATAGAGAAAACAACCTTTTTACCGATATCTCAAATCTCACGTTCTAACGATCTCTGACATAATATAGGCTCACCTCTCAATAAATAATTTTCTAATTTTTTCATGTAACTCTTTTCTTCCTCAATCGGTAAGCTGTTTTATTATTTAGTTTGTATTTAACTCTCAAATTTTCCCGCTTTATAATGTATTCTTTTAGTTTTTACTTTTCCGACTGATTTTTTTTTTTTTTTTTTTTTGTATTTCTTTTTAGCTTGATATTTGCACTTTTTAATTATTGTTAACTTTTTATTCTTTACGTGTTTTTTTCTGGATTTTTTATTGTTATTTAATAGTTTTAATGTTTTTACTTATTCATTAATTTCTTGTTTGGTCTCAGACACTGATGATGGCCTTATGAAGGCTGAAAGCTGCTTTGTTAAATAAACCAGTTTGGATTTACGTGAAGAGATAATTTTTGTAATTCCTTTAGTGTATATTAATGTTTTTCTTAGAGAACTATTTATAAAAATGTAACTACCCAAGATTTCGATCTATTTAACAATATACTGATTTGACATTGCTTCTAAAATAAAGATTTTCCGAAGGTAAAGTAGTACATTGTGTCAGGTAAATGATTATGATTATTTTGAAAATAAAGTGGAATAAAGTAAATACCATTTTGTTTATCCAAACGGCATAGAATCCTTTCGATTGAAACAATGAATTATAGATACAAACTTTTAAATTTGGGTCAGTTGTAGGTGTTGATTAATGTTCGTTATGTAGTTTATTCGGAGAAAAATCGATAAAGCACCCAGCTTGTGATTAGCAGATTGCTAACCCCTATATCATTCGATATGATTAATTGAATCAATTTTATTCAATGTATTTTGAATAAAACTATTTTGATGCATAATTTCCTCTTTTTTCTTTGCATACATGGCTTTGTTGAATGAAATGGGTTTGATAACTTACTATCTCATATATTCAGTCTTACACTCAACCATCTCATCATATCGCTTCATTGCCATTCATGTTCCTAGCTATAGTTTAGTTTATAGATTGAAACATGCCAACGGACAGACGCCAACTGACAATCAGACAGAGCCGTTGTATAAGTTTTCTTTTCGTACTTCGTACAGAAACCTAAAAATTATTTCTTCTTTACTCAAGTTGGTCATTTTCTGTCCTTTGGGATATTCCAAAAATCTTACAAACCACTTAGTCTGGTGCTAGTGTTTTTACTCTCCCATGTAAAGAGAAAGTATTGTGATGGCACGACAATTCGATTTTGATGGATTTAAACTTTTTGAGGTCCTCTGGTCCAAAAAAAAATTGTTTTTAAAAAATGTCTGTCTGTTATCTGTCCTCTGTGTAGAGACCTAAAAATTATTTCTTCTTTACTCAAGTTGGCTATTTTCTGTCCTTTGGGATATTCCAAAAATCTTACAAACCACTTAGTCTGGTGCTAGTGTTTTTACTCTCCCATGTAAAGAGAAAGTATTGTGATGGCACGACAATTCGATTTTGATGGATTTAAACTTTTTGAGGTCCTCTGGTCCAAAAAAAAATTGTTTTTAAAAAATGTCTGTCTGTTATCTGTCCTCTGTGTAGAGGCGTAGAGCCTAAACTACTCGGCCAATTTGACGAAATTTGGTATACATGTTCAGAAAAATCATACAGGCGTAATCAAGAATTGAATTTAGAGTGAAAATAAAAATTCTCGAAAATGATTCCGACTATTTTGATTAAAAAATTCTAAAATTTAGTCCATTAAAATACGCTAACGATTTAAGCCGTTTTCCCGGCAAAAATCTAGTTCCTGAGAAAATAGCTTTAAACGTGGACGGAGAGAGGCCAGGTTCGATTCCCCGCTGAGGTGAAGTTACTTTTATGATAAATCGTTATTTGTATGATACATTTTGATAAAATGTTCAATAATAAGTTATATGTGCCTACGAAAACTTAAAAACCAATGAATGGAAAACACTGGGCTAAGTAATTATGAACTCGTACATGATATAGTTTGTCTGAGTTGTCTTGGACCGATGTTTTATTTTTTGAATGTTAAAAAAATTAAATTTATATCTACTATAATTTGGGTATTGAATTCATGTATAATTTTACTTTGCTTTTATAAAAGAAATAATTTAAAAAATAATAATTCCAGTACTAATGAAGGACAAACAGCTCTTATTTTTACAACACCAACAAATTGTCTTTCTTTTAAGACGCGGTATTAGGGGGAGGGGGAGGGGGAATCGACTGGTACTTCGCTAATCGGTAATACTAAAGGAGAATATTGCACAAACAACTGTGGTTTTGCTGTAAACATTATTTAGTGTAGGCAGCTCTTCATTCGATTCCCTAACAAATAAGTATGACACTTGTTACAAACTAGGTCAGCTTTTCTGGATTTCTTTCTCTATTCACTAAGTTACCGCTTAAAGTCTTGTCGAGATTTTACAATCAATTTTATTGTTAAAGCTAAGGGGGAGGGGGGGAATAGCGTGACAAGATAGTGTCCTAGGTTTATCAAAGTTAAGACTTTAAATCGTTTACTTATCTACTTAAATATAAGAAACTGATAAATTATAGTTTTGTCTGATAAATGTTGCATTAGTTAATAAACTTAAATTGTTTCTCCAAACTTTGTGTAATATAACTGTATTTTTTGCCACTGAAATTTATCTTAGGTAATAAGTGAGTTAAAAACAATTTATCGTCAATGGAAAGAAAAAGTAAATTTATTTTTAACTTTAAACTTAAGACTACAATCGTGGAAAGAAAGATACTTTTTGATAAAATAAATAAGTTTTTTCCGTGGTAGGCTATGAAATAGTAACTTTAGAGCCTATAAAACATAGCTAAAATCCATTTTTTCATTAAGTGGACTTAAAACATCTTTTCATTACTCCTAAAATGTATTGAAAAATTTGTTTACCTCCTATCCTAGGAGGTAAAATATGTTTTTTTTTTTTTTTTAAATAAATAAGTGCCGTTTTTAGCGCTGCAATCAAGCTTAGACATGCTTCTTAGTACGATTAAAATCCACTAGATGTCAATGCGTTTAATCTTTTTTTATAGTGCAATGAAGGTTTTTTAAGTTTTAATTTTAAGTTTCTCTTTAAGGTTTCTTTTTCTCAAAATCTTAAGTATGTACTAATATTTGTTATAATAATATTGATTAATATTTAATGTTTTTTTCATTGACTGCTACCTCGGAAAAAATAGCATATGCTCCGCGACTGTGAAGGGGCTTTTCTTTACCGCGGCAAATATAGATGCGAGACAGTAAATATTGCCTAGTAACAAAATGTACTATTCTTTCAATTCATTTTCATTATTTGATAGGAATAATGATGACTAAAGTATTATCAATTTAAATATTTTAATAACATTTCTTGGTGAGGTTCGTGTGTTATTTTTACTTTATAAACATGTCCTTATTATGAATAGTCAAAACTTTTGCATCTGGAGTTGGTATAGTAAAAACCATGATCTTTTAGATAAACCCGAATGTGAGAATGATCGAGATTGTGACAATTTTGAAAACAATTACAGAGATCATGCTCAAGAGAGTTGCTTTGGGTTAAACGCGTCTTTTGTAAGCGATTAGCTGTTTTTAAGGCTTCGTCTTGTGTATGACCGGCTTTAGAAGGGCCCTTTGTTAGAAATTATTTGTTTTTAGAAATTCTCGCTTGGTGTATGCCCAGCTTTAAAAGTGTCGTTGGTTAACCAATACATCAAAGTTATTACAAGTAATTCATGCTTGTATCAAAATGAGAGTGGTATTCAAAATTATACCCATAACATTGTTTTGCAACGTGTGACTATTAGGTTACGGTGTACCAATGGTTATAGTAAAAGATTGTATAGATCAGGATAGAGTTACAACCATTTAAAACATAAGTTAGAGAACATATTAGCATAGTAGCATAAATAAGTGACTTCTGTTCTTGAGGTTTCAAAATGGTGCTCTACTCTAAGGTAGGGTAATTAAGTTACAGTTGACTTTCAGAATTAAGCAGACACAGCCAAACTATGATTAATAGGGAGGAATTTAACATTTCAGGGAAATTATTTCTATTAAGATCATGATTATCTTAAATTAGTGATTAAAGTGTTCGATGTATTATTGATATAATACTTAATTTTATTAATTGTATTAATAAATACTAATTGATATAATATAAGAAACGTTATCTGTTGTTCAAGATGTCCTATTGTAAATTCGTTCTACTTAACGACAGTAGTTTAAATTAAGGACGAAATCTACTTTACCCTTCAAATGTTAATAATTAATGTACAGTCCTATCTCATTTAATATAAATATTTGGATTTATCTCGAGGCTTCTTGTTTTACTGGATTTACGAGGCTTTTTGTTTTACTCGATTTAACACACACCGTTGACAAAAGAGTTTAAGCTAAAGACGGATTGAACTTCGACTACTTTGAATATGAGGTTTTCGTTTTCCTTTAGTTTCGTTTAAAACCATTTTAGGAGGAGAAATCAGTTTCCCACAAGGGTATATAAAGAGAGAAATTCTCCAGGGCCTGAGAAAGTTCGGAAAGTTGGAAATAACGGTTTTTGCGGGAATAAGAGGGAGGGGATATTGGAGGGAAAACAATAACGGTTGAAGACAAACAAGGCGGGAAATCCAGCTGAGCTGAAACCTCTATGAATGGGAATTTCAGCTCCTACCCCTCACTGCTCAAGTGGAAAATATGTTGTTGACATTAGAACCCCAAGATAAACTCATTTCTATCACAAAAAAAGAAAAAGAAATGAAAAATTTTAATTATAACGTCTAACCGCTACTACCAACTTTTCAATAGTGACATAAGAGCGAAAAAGTAGCTAGGTACTTAAATTTCGAAGTAAGAAGAATACAATGTACATCATGTTTCAAGTTACACACCTTATCTATGTTTACAATAGTAGTTTCAATTGAAAAATACTGCAGTTAAATCCCAAATTACCTTAGTGATTTAATATAAATATACCACACAGGTGGTTGTTTACACGGACCTCTTTCTAATTCCGCAGCGGTTTCACATTTATTTTTATTCGATTTATTGGAAAAGTTTTTTTGGTTTTTTTCCGTCCATCATCCTATTGCTTTCCTATGTTTTTATTTTCTGTTATACGTAAAATATATAAAGAGAAAGTATTCAATGGCGCGATTTGATGGATTTGCACGTTTTAAAGTATCGTGATTAAAAAAGTGGTTTTATTGATTAAAGTTTGGTCTGTAGTTTATCGTCTATAGTCTGTGCAGACGCGTTCAGCCAAAACTGCTGGGCCGCGTTTGATGAAATTTGGCATACAGGTAAGATAAATCGTGCCCGCTGAGGCAAAATCGAGTAATGAATTTTAGCTATAATTCCCTATAACTCTAAAAAAAAACAAAAAAAACGTGAAAAATATATCTCTCGAAAATCATTCTGACAATTTTGATTAAAAAATTCTAAAATTTAGTCCATTTAAATAGGAATGTAACGCTATTATTAGTTTTCCCGGAAAAAAATCTAGTTTCCTAGTGTTTGATGAATATAAAATTGATTTTTTTATTCAATCTAAAAGGAAAAGTAGGCAACCTCTAGTTGAATAATTTTTAAATATGTTTTCAAATAATCTGTCCGAGACAACTCAGACTAACTTTCTCATATAATTTCGATCCCAGATCCCAGAAAATATTAATATATTGCTATCTATAACACCGGATACGCGTGTCAATTCGCTAGCTGTGAGGGGGATGCCCGATTCCTCCCCGCGCAGGTAAAAATGACCCTTTATGGCAGCCCAATTCCTCCCCGTTTTAAATGCCAGCTGTTTTAAACATCCCGATTGATCCCCATATTATTTCCAGGTATAAAAAAATACATAACATACATAACCTATTTTTTTAAAGAAAACGTAAATAAATGATTATGTCTTGAACATACAAAACAGGAAAATCAACTTCACAAAAATAATAAATTCTAGTAATTATAAATTAAAAACGGGTAAATTCCTTCCACTTACAGTTTGAGTATATTGCAAAATTGTAATTTTGCCTTCATCAAAGTTTTTTTTATTAATTTCTTCTAAATATTTAATTCTATTTCTAGTTGGACTTTTAATTATTGCAGGGCCTTTGTAACTTAAATTCAGTTTAATTGAGCTGTTTTCCCCAAAGTGTTTTAGTACTTCGACAAATTTAAATATATTTGGATTAGCACTATAAAATCTGGCATTAAATTTAGTGCGAAAGCTTTCACATGCATTAGTAGTTAACTGATAACTTGATGTTTTTAAAGCCCATGTTTCAGGTGGGAACTATGCTTCGTTTTCAGTGTATGTTTCTACAATATCTTCCATAAAAATTTTGAATCCTTCGTTAATTGACTATACAGGGTGTCCCAACTTAAGTCTGCCAAAAAGAAGGGGCATATAGGGGACCCTAAAAGGAGTCAAAAATGTTATATTAACCTATGTCCTATCGGGCTTCGTTTTCTGACTAGCGCCATTTTTAAAAATTTTGAGCTTATCTTATTTTTTATTAACTGTATCTCGAGAACTAAGCGGGATAGCTCATTATTTTAGGTATCGTTGGAAACCTACAAACATTTGCTAAAGGAAATGTTATTATCAATTTTCATTTATTTTTATTCCTTCTAGTTCAAATTTAGCTCAAAATGTATTTTTTTTAAAAATCAAAAAAATAAAGAAATTTTTGACGGCCCATAGCGCTTAAACTAGTTAGTTCTTGAATTGTCCAGGCAATGGAAAAACTTTTTTATTTAATAACCTTTTCATGGATACCCATATTATTGTATGTTAAATAGGAAATTTTTTACGTTATAGACACATTTATTGAAAAAAAACTAATGTAAATATGAGAAAAAATTACTTTTTATTTAATATCTCCTCTTTTGAACGGTATAATCATTTGACTCGACTTAATCTTAATAACTTTCAAAGTAAATGTGTGATGAAATAACTATTGTTGACTATTTTTAGTAGCCTGGAGTATGACCAATAATAGGGGGAGGCACCTCTCCCTCTTGTAAATAAGTATACAAATCATGTAACCTAAAATTAAGGCTGAAAACTGCTTTTTATTTTATTTTTATTTTTTTTGTTATAAGAAAAGATATAAAGAGTTTGGAGGAGCAGAATTTTAAATTTTTTAAATATTCATAACAATAAAATAAAAACTACATTTTTAACAGACAATTTTATTTTATAAAAGAAAAAACAAACATTTTAGCGGAAAATTTAAATAAGGATTAACAAAAGGTAATAATAAGAAAGAACATTAACAATAACAACAACATTTAAATACTAACTACTTTGAAATAGCAATTTACTTTCTAAGTGATTAGTAATTATGATTAAGTCGAGTCAAATGATTATATCGTATGTTAAATAGAACATTTTTTATGCTATAAGCACATTTTTTGAAAAAATCGAATGTAAATGTGAGAAAAAATTAATTTTTCTTTAATTTGAACGGTATAATCATTTGACTCGACTTAATCATAATCGCAAAGTAGTTAGAATTTAAATGTTGTTGTTATTGTTAATGTTGTTTCTTATTATTACCTTTTGTTAATCCTTATTTAAATTTTCCGCTAAAATGTTGGTTTTTTCTTTTATACAATAAAAAAAGATGGCCCGTGGTTCAAGTCCCGATGTTCTCTGTATGTCTCCCGTAGTTAATGATAATTATAATTTGATTTAAAGTAAAAAAAAAAAAAAAAAAAAAAAAAAAAAAAAAAAAAAAAAAAAATAGTTTTTAGCCTTAATTTTTAATTTTGCATACTTATTTACAAGAGGGAGAGGTGCCCCCCCTCCCCCCTATTATTGGTCATACTCCAGGCTACTAAAAATAGTCAACAATAGTTATTTCATTACACATTTACTTTGAAAGTTATTAAGATTAAGTCGAGTCAAATGATTATACCGTTCAAAAGAGGAGATATTAAATAAAAAGTAATTTTTTCTCATATTTACATTAGTTTTTTTCAATAAATGTGTCTATAACGTAAAAAATGTCCTATTTAACATACAATAATATGGGTATCCATGAAAAGGTTATTAAATAAAGAAGTTTTTCCATTGCCTGGACAATTCAAGAACTAACTAGTTTAAGCGCTATGGGCCGTCAAAAATTTCTTTATTTTTTTGATTTTTAAAAAAAATACATTTTGAGCTAAATTTGAACTAGAAGGAATAAAAATAAATGAAAATTGATAATAACATTTCCTTTAGCAAATGTTTGTAGGTTTCCAACGATACCTAAAATAATGAGCTATCCCGCTTAGTTCTCGAGATACAGTTGTTTAAGTGTAAAAAAATAAGCTTAGCTCAAAATTTTTAAAAATGGCGCTAGTCAGAAAACGAAGCCCGATAGGACATAGGTTAATATAACATTTTTGACTCCTTTTAGGGTCCCCTATATGCCCCTTCTTTTTGGCAGACTTAAGTTGGGACACCCTGTATAGAAGAAAGTTCAAATGCTACGAAGTCTCCTTTTTCAGTTTTCAACAGTTTTTATGAAACTTTTGCATAAAAACAAATACATACACATATAATGTATTTATTGGACATTTGTTAGTCCAGGTATTGGGGAGGAATCGGACTGTGGCCTTTTTTTCACTCGGGGAGGAATCGGTCTGTGTGATTTTCAAGAGATTATCAGTGGGGATCAATCGGGCGATCCTTGGGGAGGAGTCGGGATAGCTCCAGCTGTGACTGTGAACCCACCTTTTGGAGCCCTCCTATAGCACCTTCCAAGGGAAGTGAGGGTCCCACCCGGCACTACCGTCTACTCCAATCATCCTTTTAAACTATAAAAACATCATGATTAATATTAAATATATATTGCATTAAGCTCGCTTCATGCAATATAATAAAGCCACGTGATGTCCAGTTAATATATTATTTAAAATGTGCTCAACAGGCGGTTGCTAACTTTTGGTTTTCTATTTTCCTCAAAATCAGATTTATTATAATTTATATCACGGAAACTAAAATTTTCCAAGGAAAAGGCTTATATCGTTAGATTCGTATTTAAATAGACTACATTTTAGAATTTTTTAATCATAATCGTCGGAACGGTTTTCGAGATATAACTTTTTTCAGTTTTTTGGGGACAGCGGCCCCTAATTTTGAGCGAAAATTCATTTCTCGATTTCGCCTCGGGATATGATTTCCTTGAACGTATATGATTTGTGAACTCAGAAGACCTCGATTTACATGTTTTGAGGTCCCTTGAGTCCAAAAAAGTGGTCTTTAAAAAATTGTATGTCTGTCGTCTGTTATCTATCGTCTGTGCAGAGGCAGGCCGATTTTACTGACTAAAACTGCTGGGCCGATTTTGACGAAATTTGCAACACATGTTCAGAAAATACACATGTTCAAAATTTTTTGGGACCTGGGACCGAAATTATTTGAAAAAGTTAGTCTGGGTTGCCTCGGACTTTTTTTTTTTTTTTTTTTTTAAATACGTTTGCTGTAGTATACGTGCAAATAATTATATTATTGCACAAGTTGTAACAGTGACAACAAGGGATTAACTGCACGGTGACTATGTTGCACGAATCGAGCCAACACATAAGCTTCCTCAAGTCAATATATTTATGATATGGTAATATTTCCCCGAGACTTTTCGTCTAGAGGTTTACTGTTAAAAATAAATACTATTTATAAGATTTTTGCTAAGCATTGGTTTTGTGATTAGATATTCTAAAAGTAAAAAATGGAATCAAATTAAGTTGTCTCCTTATATGGGTGGGTCTTGAGTTGATGTGTGTTTGTTCTTAAACGTATAAAACATTTCTTTGGGATAAACGATTTCATGATAGTTGTATAGTTACAGTGTTAAATCATATCTATAAACAAAACAGTACCTGACATACTAGATGACGGATGTTTAATTTATGTTAAAATCCAACACCCTTGTGCTGTTTAAAGCATTTGACAAAGCTACGTAGTATTGAGCGTGTTTAGAACACGAACACATGGTGACAGTACCTCTCTTTATCACTATGATAAAGAGCCACTAGTAACAAGAGTCAAACATTAATATACCTGTTGTTCGTTTCAAAGAGGTGGGACGGAGCAAGTGTTTACTCTACTTACCAAAAGGTATAAGTGGTATCCACTGTAACTATACTCTCTACGATACAGTATGGCAACCTAGTGAACACGTTTAGCTACACCTTTTACTACCTTTTTTGTGCAAAAAATGGGTTTAATTTTGTTGGTAGTATTTTTTCCATATTTTATAAAAGAAAAATAAACTAGAATATTTTATTAAATTAATCCTATGAAAAGCTTAAATTTAAGCTTACGAGCGCTGTAAGGTATTTCGCATAAAATAAGATGGGAAACAGTAATAAACATGGAAATGGGTAGTAAATTATACATTTCTTGAATTTTAAACTAAAGTAGATGATATGTGCGGGGCTTAATCCTGTTCCACACCTAAATGAAACTATAAAGGTATCACTGAGTAAATGTTAATTTATTGAGCCCTACAGTATAGCGTAGGTAAGCATAAATTAAGGAGCTTTCTATTTAGAGGAAAGGAATGGGAGACACAGTATATAGTGTTATTTATTTTGGGTAAGGTGTTTCCCCTGATTGTTGTTTATTATTGGAACTTGTAAAACCTGAAACTTTCCCTTATTTAGCTCATCTTACTTCTATTTTAAGCTTATTCAACCTCACAGTTAATGCCAGTAAAGTTAAACTTATTAAATGGTTTATTTTAATATATATATATATATATATATATATATATATATATATATATATATATATATATATATATATATATATATATATAATTCAAACAATTTAAACTACGGGAGACAGAAACAGAGAAAAATTTGCACTTGCTCCGGGATTTGAACCACGGACCTTCATATTAATATATATATATACCCAGGGGTCCCAGACCCTCCTACTTTTCCTACTTTCCTACTAAAAAAGTAGGAAACCTCCTACTTTTAGTAAAACCTCCTACTTTTCCTACTTTTTTACCTCATAGATATCTTTAATTTTTATTTTTTGAATATTTTAAAAAAATATTTGTTATTTAATATAGTTTACCAGTTTGTTGTATCAACCCCCCCCCCCTTCACTATCTTTCTAGCTATTCTGGTTCCATTTATTAAGTTAAATTATTTATTAAAATCCTTTGCTCGCGTATCATTCAATCTATGATTCGTTTTGATTTTATTAACAGTATGAGAGGTATTACTACTCTTTTACATTAATCTGAAACTTTCAATCCTTTGCTCCTCTTAAATTTTTATTTAGGATTTCCTTGTTATGAGATGTTCATTTTTGTTTTCATCCCAGCAAGAAGGGTAAGAAATAATAGGTTGTAGAAACAAATAAAGCTAGGAGCATATTTTGTTTGCAAGTATGTTGACGTTTGTGATTTATTTGATTATTATCATCTGTAAATTTGAATGGCATAAAATCTTGAATACATTTGAAAAAATTGGCCAAACAATTTTTGAAGCTGCCTTCAAAAAAGTCAACCAAGAAATGTCCTATTCAAATTTAATAAGAACAGAACAAAAGGAAATTTAAAAAAATAAAAGAACCATGCTGGACAATTTTTTCTGCAGTCAAACAAAGAAAATAAAAAACAATAATACGCAATTTAAAAATTTAGCTTTAAATGGCTTAAAAATATTGATTTATTTACTCAAATAACCAACTGATTGAGGAATATTGCAATTACCTTACGTGTTTAGACTAAATGTTTTAGACTTTTATTTTATTCTTTTTCTTATTGGGCTCTTGGGATGATCATTAAAAAAATGCTATTTTTTAAAAAACAATATGATTGGTGCAAATTTCACCCATTTACTGAGCATCATCAGGCCATTTCAACATAAATTTGAATTTTATGTTAAAACTGATTTGAAATACAATGCCCATAAATTAGATCCTTTATCAAATTATATTTTATAAAAGATGATTTATCAATATACATTTGTACTCTTTGCTTCATGGAATTAATCTTTTTATCAAAACATGCAGATATAATACATCATTAATATATTTTCATTAATTTTAATTATTGTTTTAAATACATCACCTCAACTGGAACTTCATCCTGCCCATTTTTTGGGGGGGAGGGGGATATTATTTATAATATTAATATTATTATGTGTTTATTAATCAATGAATTATTTTTATATTTTAATTAAGTGCATGAGATAATAATAAAAACATAAACATATATCTAAGTACATTTTTACACATCCTATTTATTTACCAAAATTTCCTACTTTTTTAAAAATAACCTCCTACTTTTTAATAAAAATATCCTACTTTTCCTACTTTTTTGACCTCAAAAACCACTGGGACCCCTGATATACCCCCCTCCTTAATATATATATATATTGCACTTTTTTGAACACTTATATCTCAGCTTCTGTGATAGATAGAGATATGGGGATTACGGGGTCTGAAAACTACATTCTTCTTCTTTAAATTTCATATATATAACTTTAAAGCCTTGCAATGAAGGTTTGAAATAGGGTATTAAAAAGAAATCGTATGGTATTATAGTTTTGATAGAATAAATAACCATATGGTATAGGGGGGGGGGGGGGGGATTATTTTTAGGTAAGTGGGAGGAGTCCCTCAGTGTTGCAACACACATTGAAGATATATTAAGAACAATGTTTATTTAAGATCAAATGCCAAATTACACGTTTATGCAAGATGGTACCCGTCCCATCGCTCCTTACAAACAATTCAATACTTGCAAGAGAATTGCCCCAGACTTCAGGCAACATTGTGCTTAGTACTTCTTCAATTATTGTTATAACACTGTGGGACTCCTCCCACTTACCTACAAGGACCCCCCCCCCCCCACCCAACCATGTGGTAATTTATTCTATCAAAACTATGATAATAGACAACGATTACTTCCCGGTTAACGACTTTTTTTAAGACCATATTTCAAACCGTCATTGCATGGCTTTCAAACAATAGTTTTTAAAGTTATATAATATATGAAATTTAAAGTAGAAGAATTTAGTTTTTATACCCCGCAAACCTCATATCTCTATCTATCACAGAAGCTGAGCTATATATAAGTGTTCAAAAAAGTGTGTTTTTTTTGGCCCACCCTGTATGTTCAGCTTGATTTCTACCGCATACTCAATTTTTATTTTATTTAATCGTATCTTACAAGTTTACTTTTGAATCTTAAAATTTAAAATAAATATTTAAAATATTGTAGATTGGAAAATTAATTCTTTTATTCTACACAGTTTTTATTCTAAGAAATTTCTTTTTTAAATCGTTTATTATTAATTGATGTTTTTCTTCATTTTATTTCTCACGCTCTTCTTACGTTTTATGTACCTGTATGACCTGCATATGTATGATCTGTATGTTACGTTGTAGATAACATTGACCTGTATGTAACACCTCTAGATTTTACAATTGTTAACATTTTCACTAATATTGCTCAGAACCTGTTAATATTCCACGTGGTGAATGTTCCCCATTCAATTAACACAATGCTTCTGGTCACGTATATAAAAAAGACAATATAACAACCATATGATGACTACTTTTATTTTTAAGAAGGCCTTTTATTGTAACCCTTTAAATACAGATAATAATGTAATTTTAAAAAGACAAGATTAGCAGGATGAATACATAATTATATGATATCCCTAGTATGCTTTTGTAAGTTTAATACAAAAAGTTAATTCTAGTAATCATAAGTAAGTGGACACTAGAGATCCGGTATTAAGCCAAAGATTAGAAGTGGAGGTGGTAAAAGGTAGAGTTAAACAGTTAAAAGCGTTTGTGCAAAGCCAAGTACAAGGTAGAGGTGCTATATGAATAGATACAAGGTAATAGACTACTATATAATATTGTACGGAGATGAAATAGCATTATCCCTTCCTCTGTTGTGCCGTGAACTCTAAACGATATGACTTTAGCTAAGGTGATAATATGCATAGTGCTGGGGATCATAACTTCTGAGAACTTAATCAATGAACCACAAGATATTGTATAAAGTGATTATTATTCAATCAAAATACATATTGATGTTTTGATGGCAGCCTTACATTATTTCAACTTATTGATATCACAATACCATATCTTTTGTTATTAGTTAACACTTAATAGAAAATTATCTTCAATGAATATGTAGTAAACTTACATGCATTATGGTAATAAGTAATAAGTATGATATGGACACGTTGATTGACGTTGATCGAGCATTAATGTTTAGTCTGTTGTAAGTACTAGATGTAATATTTAAATGTCAAGTGTACCAATCGAAAAGATTAACTCTATCTACAATATCAATATCATCTATAAATAAATGAAGTATTTGCAGTACAATGCGCCTTTTTGGAGTGCAATAATAAGTCTCTCTGAACATCTGGAGAAACAAATTTTAGTTTTAACAATTCTTGTAGAAACTACTGTATCTCATGTTAGCAGAGTGATTAGTTTACAGGAAAATATCACCAGAAGTTTTTTTTACAAAATATATATTATAATATAGCTATATTTAAGGTGCCTTTTAATATAAAAATATATCTACAGCTAAGTTAAATATTGTAATAAAATAATTAATAATTTGGTATAAGGGCCAATTATTACAAAAATTATTGGCAGAATTTTCATTTGATTTGTTTATCTTTCAATTCGATGCTTAATACATCTTTTTCAAAGGTTTCAAAATAATATAAAATCTTCAGCAATCTAGCGTGATGACTTATTGACTGAAACCTTAAACTTTTGTTTTATGTATAATTGCTGAGAAGTGTGTTTTACCATACTTTATAATATTCTTTTTACGTAACTTTATTTAAAAATAAATTATAATACTATCACAGAAAAAAATTAAATTACATAAATTTAAAAAGACAAACATCCACTTAAACTAAATGTATGTAAAACTAGTTATTTTAATTTATTAAATAAGGTCAAATGCTTTTTTATATAAGGAAAAGAATAATATAAAAAATACAGTAAAAAAAATAAGTTATTAGTTTTTATGGGGGGGGGGGAGGGAGGGTAGAATGTTTTGACTTAATTCAGTTTTGACAAAATTCAATTCTTTATTATAAGAAGGAAAATAAATAAATAATTTTAATAAAAGCTATATTTTTTATTTTTTTAAATTATTGCTTTCAGATTAGAATAAAGTCAGAATAAACTAATATATGTACCCTGCCTAATTTGTTCTCTCTTTTAAAAGGGGAAAAAAGTATAATATTTTAGTGGTTGGGGTTTTTACAGTTATTTATTTATTTATTTTTTTATTAAAAAAAACACTTCTTAGTAAAAATAAAAGCTTTTGTATAAATTCAAATAATTATAAAATTGAGAATTATAACTCATGTGCTTGCGTTATTTTCGTCATAAAAAGAGATACAAAAATCAATTATCAGTATATTTATATGCCAACATCTTAATTGCAAAATATTTAAATTCTTAATACAGGTATACAACAAAGGTACGAACTCAGGTATACGAACTCGTCCTGGGCATTGGTAAAATGAACATGTCTACCAAATTTCATCAAAATCGGTCGACATTTACTCAAGTTATCGTCGCATGTTTCATAATTCGCGGACACACAGACCGACAGACAGACAGACAGACTCGAGACCAAAAATGTTCCCTGATGTCTGAAACGGATTTCTGTCTTGGAATTTTCAAAATCGGAGGCATAAATGTTTTTCGTTCTCAAAAGTGAACACAATGCTTCCGTTACCTTCGGTAAGCTCGGAAGCAAAATTTGAATCTTCAAATAATAAGGACAGAGACTACGCAATACTTTGTAAACAAACGAGTCGCAGATCATAATTATGACTAGAGAGGTTAATAGAACACACAATATTGTTGTGTTACTTTCTACTATTAACCTATTTAAGTCACAATTATGATTAATAACTGCGACTCGTATGTTTACAAAGTATTGCGTAGTCTCTGTCCTTATTATTTGGAGATTCAAATTTTTACGTGGACCTACAAAATCTAAGTCAAACCATATTTATCAATTGACAGTATAATCAGGTACAAAATTAACATATTAAGAACAAAGATTGCTTAAGGTTAGTTAAGCAAATATTAAACGATTTTAATTCGTAACATATCAAGAACAAAGATTCCAAAAGGTTAGTTAGATAAACCTCAACATATTTTCTTCATTCTTAATTTATTAAGGATAGATATTTCTAAGTTTGTTAAGCAAATATTAAAAGATTTTAATCCCTAACATATCAAGAAGAAGTCATAATTATGAAGTGCCCCACAAAACCTCAATCAAACAGCCAATCATTTATTTATTTATCAAATCATATTTATCAATTGACAATATTCACAAGTACAAAATTAACATATTATTAAGAACAAAGATTTCAAAAGGTTAGGTAGAACATATTTTCTTCATTTTTTGTATACTAAGAATAGAAATATCTTAAGTTAGTTAAATAAGCATTAGATGATTTTAATTCTAAACATATTATTAAAGATAGAAATTGGGGTTCGTTGTTGCTTAGTGTTAGCCTACTCGCAATTCTCGCTTGAAGCCAATCTAGAGATGGCTCGAAGCTCTAGGAGGTTAGACATTTTTGTGTTATATCAAGTGGATGTGTGTAGTGGCCGATCTCTCGTCCTCTATTAAACTGGATTTAACTATACCCGGGTTAATGGAGTCACTAACTCAATGGCCCTACATTCGTGGTCTATACCTACGAATTTAGAACCCCCACAACCTTTGTTTCAATCCCCCCCGGGGGATAAGAAAAAAGAAATAAGGTTTGAGATTACACAATGTTAGTTAGATGAACATCTAAAGATTTCTATTCCTAACATATTAAGATTAGAGGATTTCACAACGTTAGTTAATAAAAAAATATTCTGCATCTTCAAATGTTCAAGAGAATGCTCAAATTTATTTTAGATACACACTAAAACATTTCTATTTTTTAACAGGTACTGATTAAAATTATTCAAGTTATTTGATATGAACATCAAAATCGTGTATTAATAATTAATATATTGATGGTAAACATAATGTTAGTATTACATCTTATTAAACATAATTCTTTTTGACTTGTTTTCTATTTCGGATTTTTTTTTTCTTTTTGTAGTTAATAGAAGAAATAGACCTGGACAATAATTGGAACACTGAGAGGGTATTGTAGGAAATCAGAAGGTGGGTTAAGATTTATGTCTTGTAGAGGTCATAATTCTATCGGTAGAGAAAAGGTATGGAATAAGAAAAGTGAGGTTAAGGTTAGAAGAATATCAGTAAAGGAAGGAAAAAGAACAGTATTGTAAAATGTCACAGATTGTAAAAAAATCTTTAAAATATTACCTTATTAATGTTTACTGATTTACTAGTGTTACCTAGCGTGCCTAATATCCTAGATTAGGGTGGTTGAATTATAAAATGTGTAGTATTTTTTTTTTATTTTTTTTTTTGTATATGTAATTAAGCATATTCATTTGATATGTATAGATTTTTGTATGTGTAGAATGACACGGTGTAGTGTTAGCCTGTAGCTTCGTCTGCTCTATAAACCGTATAATTGAGAATTTCAACCAAATAGACCAGAGCTATCTATTTATATGATGCTGGGAGAACACAAATCGTGGGGCCGGAGTCGGGATTCGAACCCATCACATCTAGTTTCCAAATTCAGATGACTAGGTGATAGTATTGAAGTTATTTATTAATACTAGCCCCGAAAACCAAACATTTTAGTATACAACCTTTATATTCATGCCTTTTGGTTGTGTGAGTCATCGGCAAGAATTAATTAATTAGTAAGTAATTAATTATTTAAATTATTAATGTAATGTATTATATTGGTATATATTGTTTAATTTGATGAAATAATTTTGTATTGGTAAAGAGTATATGTGCCAAGTTTCAGCTCGATTGGATAAACGGAATAATTAGCCAGATTTGATTAGCCAAATTACATTTTGACCACAGACGTCAATATAAAGAAATAAAAACGGCACTACTCCTACTATAAGTTCACGCATGTATACTTACTTATACACCCTTTTTCGTCAATTTTTAGTCCAACTATGAATTTTTAATTTAGTATCACAGATTCAGCTACAATAAAAACTAAAAAATCCAATTACAAAAAAAAAAATTGGGTACGGGATGCCTAGGAACTTTTCCTCACTTCGGAAGCCTCTAAAGTGGCCTCTCCTGCTCGTTATCATTTTTCAAAAAAGAATTATACATTATTTTCATTTATTTAATTTTTTGAATTTTGGCGGTATTTTGACAGATGTAAACACGCTTAAGTATCCCACTAATTAATAATAATGTTCGCTTATAACTTTTAAACTAATTAATGGAATTTCATCGGTTTTATTCATATTTGTTCCTTCAAATTACTAGTTAAGGTCTATAGGGTATATAATAAAGTAATCCACCTTGCTTTTTTATGTGCAATATTTCACCTCCTCTTGATGCATCTTCAGGCCTAAAAGAAGATACATTAATAAATAAATAAACTATCCTAAAATAACAACACTAACCTTTAATTTTTTACGATAGTTTCAAATTTTGCTGACTCAACAAACTGGATTCAAGATGTCGGAAAATGTTGGTTTTCCGGGCAGCACCACAACGTTTGAGGACTGATTTTTGTACCAAGTTTCAACTCTCTAGCTTAAATACTGTGGGAGTTGTGCGTGACACAGACATACGCACACACAGACAGACAGACTGACATCCATCTAAAACCCACTCAAATCGTCTTAAAAACACCCAAAACACATAATTCCGTCGAAATCTCGGTTTCGGATTTTTTGGGTGAAAACAATAGGTACTTTTCGTATATAACTTCTGAAAAGGTGAGGAAAAGTAAAAAATCTATTTTGTTTGCCTCAGCGAAATTCAATAAAAGGTGTAGGTATATTACTCAAACACTCTTAATTCTAAATAAGAATTGATGTTTTAATGGAGATTTCGTGTTATGATGTTTTGTGATTTATGTGTGTGATTTATACTTATAACTATAACTTCATAAGAAAACTTGCGCGCGTGGCTTGGCTATAAATGGTATCGTATTAAATATAAGAACGTTACCTCCAGTTTCTTTTAGGACAATATAAAAATGTATTATTAACTCTATTTTAAAATTAACTATTCGTGAGTTAATAAAACCTTTAATAATTTGTTATTCAAGAACGTTACTTTCGGAAATAAATCAAGTCATAAAAAGTTCAACTGTTGAAGCAAAAGATAAGTATTTTCCACGACTCGTTGCTTTATAAGATACAACTTTACGCCCGCACTAATATAATAGTTAGACGGCTTTTTTCCAATCCCTTCCTATAAAATCTCAGACAAAACCATAAAAACTATTGGCTTTTTCACGGCCGAAGCAGAGAGTAATGGTCAAGTTTCCTCACGTAGCAAGATATATCAAACCTTAAGGAAACCAATAAAAAAGTCATTAATGTCAGGAAAACAGTTTGCTATAAACTATATACACATTTATATCTTGTTATCTTATACGGTTATATGTCTTCCTATCACTTCTATTTACTTTAACTTACAAACCCCTACAACACACACATGTTTATATATATACAAATATATATATATATATATATATATATATATATATATATATATATATATATATATATATATATATTCTAGTCCATATATATGCGTCCGTATATATTATGTGGTGTATATATACATCCCAAGATAGAGTATCCAAGAGAACACGGTTTCTTCGGTTTTCAGAGAAAAGTAATTCTTATAACTTAATGCCCCAGCTTGTTCTTAAACCACGAAAAAAAAAAAATTGTTTATTTTGTTTTTGTGTGCTGGGATGTTCAGGTTTTCTTAAAACTTAAAAAATTACCCAGACTTAGCTACCCTCTTTTTTTGATGTTTTAAAAAAATATTATTTAGTAGAATTGTTCAGAATTGCAAACAACGAGTAAATATTATAAATCGGGTATTAACAATGAATCCTTACATGGATCATATTCTGTTCTCGTGTTGGGCGTAAGGGTTGTTGCTGTTCTGTTTGACTTCTACGAATCAAGAATATTAGGTATTACTCTAAGTATAATAACACCATTATCTTTCCTAAAACCGCATAAGTACATATTGTCTTCTTTTTTTTTTTAAATTCTGTTACTATGGCTAGATTGAGAGGACCGTCCAAAAACCAACTGGAAGCAGATAATGTTTTTTGTCTTTTGAGTTGGACTTACGACTTTAAAATTTGGCATATGTATTCAGAATAATCCTACCCTGTGGTGAAATCAAGAATTAAAATATCGTTAAAAAAATATTTCTTAAAAACGGTTCTGACGATTATGATTGAAATTTTTTAAAATTAACTAAATTTGAATTCGAATATATGTCGTTTTCCCGGGCAGAATTTGTTGAATATTTAAATCAATAAGTAAACAACTACCTGTGAACACTTTTTATAAAGACTATGTTGAAATAATATGTTTTAAAATAAATCAATGAATAGTTATTTATGCACCTAGGGAGTAAAGTAAGCCATTATTCCCTGAGCGAATAAGTTAGTTCTTGAGGCGAAGCCGAAGGAACCATGGTCCCTAAATCCCGAGGCGACGCCGAGGGGAATTAGACTTTTTAATAACTTTAAATAACGCTAATTAGGCGCAGCCGAGGGAGATAATTATCGCGAGGGGAATAATATACTTTACTTCCGAGGTACATACAATATTTTTTCTCCAGTAGGGAGAAAATACATAATAGATAAGTAAAATTTACTTAATTTTAATATTTTAATTTAAATCAAATTATAATTATTAACAACTACGGGAAACAACCAGAGAAAAATACACTCCAGCGCTGGGATTTGAACCACAGGCCTCTATATTTCCAGTATAGTATATAAAATTTAATCTTTCCGTAGTATAAATACTACCAAAATCGTAAAATATGAATTTTTAATTTTAATAAATAACAATAATTGTTAGCACTTTTAATTGGCGATAAAAGAGATTCAATATTAAAAACAAATTAGAATTGCAATTAAACTCAAATAGGCAAACAATGATAAGCGCAAATTACAAATAAGGTCGAAAAAGCAGTGTCGCCAACTTGATTTCAACAACTTCAATACATTAACCATTCATTCTCTACAATTTATAAAATAATTAAGTTGGCAATCCATCTTTTTTTTAGTTTTTCTCCTTACTTTTACTTTTTCTCATTACTTTTTCTACCTACTTTTTGAGTTCCGGGAAGAAAATACTTACTTTAGTACCTCTAAACTAATCCAAAATCATTAATTTTTCTCCCTGCTGGAGATAAAATGATATATTATGGGATTAAAATACATAATATTCTACGTTTCCATGAGTTTTTTTTAAACCCGTTTTGAAAGCGGTTTATGAGAGTTCAGAGTTTTCTAAATGGTTGTGAAAACAGTTTGGAAAACTCCTCATGGAAACACTTTCGGTTTAAAACCAAAACAGCTTTTAAAACGATTTTGAAAACTCATAGAAACGTTGTAATAGTATCAATATCGAGATGAGAAAGTTTTGTTCTCTTTGCATTATTGCTAGAAACTTGCAATTATTGATTCTATACAGTTGAAGTTTCTGAAAACTTGCAATATGGGGCTTCCTTATTAAATAACGGTAGAGGTCTATTTCTTGTTAAACAGTTTAGTTTGCTAACCAAAGAGGAAAGGGGGTCGGTTTGTTCATAAATTATATAATAATAATGTATATTTCAATCCAGAAATTTTTTCGAAAAGTAAAATGTACTGGTCATATTTTAAAAATGTTTTTGCTACACCTTTGCGTTTAATCTTTTCTGGCACGTTTTTCTTTTTGACCTCAAATTGAATGTTATTCACTGCAGGAGATATTTCATAGTTGTTATCAGTTATAAGTTGATCATTGCCAAACAGCAATGTTTTAGTTCGAACCAATAATGTTTTGCTACGTGTTTGCAAATTTGGAGATTTTATATGGGTTTACCCAAACGATATCTTATGTCAAAACACGCGAGAGAAATGTGAAAATAATGTGTAGTAGTTTCTCAGCATCATGTTTGACGGAGAAACACTTAAACCTTCTACCACATAACCTACTGAGAGCTTGTTAGCTATTCTCTTACCGCTTCCCGAGTAGGAATAAAGTTTATATCATTATATGACACAACCACATTGTAGCTACAGACCTTTTTAAAAAAATCCTATTTTAATGGATTTTTACGTTTTGATGAATTTTCAAGTTCTCAGAGGATGTCCCTTAAGTCCAAAATGGTGGGTTTTAAAAAAAGTTCGGTTTGTGGGTTTTTAAAAAAAGTTGTTGTCTGTGCAGATGTGTGAAGCCTAAACTACTGGCACAATTTCAATGAAATGAGGTGAAATTAATTTTAGCTCTAAATTTGGGGACGCTACCCCAATAATGTCTAAATTAAACGTAAAAATATTATTTCTTGAAAGCGGTTCTGACGATTTTGATTGAAAAATTCTAAAATTTAAATGCGAATTCAACCATGTCGTTTCCCCAGGAAAAATCTAGTTCCAAAGAAAGTAACTCTCAACGTGAGCAGTGAGAGCGGGTACGATTCCCCACCGAAATTAAATAAATTCATAAGTAAATTGGGTTTTAATGTTATCTAATAATAGGTTTTTATGTTATGTAATAATGTAAATCTAACTACGAAAACTAGAAACAACTAGCAAATGGAATACACTGGGCCAAGTAATAGTACTCATATATGAGAAGGTCTGAACTAGTTGCATTGCTGATGAATCTTGTAGCTTCATAATATACTTGTGTCTCAGTAAAGTTTCATGGCAGTAACTTTTAAATGGATTTCACTGTGTTTGCTTTAATGCCTTGAAATTTCTAATCCTACCGAATTAGTCATAAAGCACTATTTTTTGGCTCTTTCTCTCTCATATACGGTAGTACGTATAAAGAGATTTTGTTATTGAGAATAAGGAGAGCCTATACTCGAGACAGGACTGGATTGAAGAAACATGACTCCTATCACCTCAGGGTAATGTAAAATTCAGTCCCGCCTCATCCCCTCTGTCTCCTCCTGTCTACATGGCAAATGCAATCAGGGGAAAAGGTTAAGTCTGTTTTCGTTTTACCCAGGATCTCCTCTAGTATGCTATAAGCATCTCTGCTTTGAAAACTTTGTCCGTGTCACTATTTCAGTACATACAAGGAAATCACGGCATATATAATCAAGGTATCTTCCCACTTCAACAGATTGTTTCTTGTTTTCTTGATCAATCTGTGTTTATTTAATGCTGAGCATCATTTGATTGATTTCCTCTTTGAAGAATCTATTTGATTTGTAGATTTTAACCTTAAGTTCTGGGATATTTAAAGGAATCTAAGCTAGGATTTGCTTAATCCCATATAGAATGACTGAGTCATTCAAATTTTTGCTTTGAAAATATTCTAAAGAGCATGATTTTGTTTACAAACAAATATTTTATGATTACTTAAAGAAATTATTGGTTATTTTGTGGTATCACAATATAATTATGACTAGATAGGTTAATATAAAGTAGCACAACAATATTTTTAAAAATTTATTTAAAATTGTGATGACAATATTGTTGTTTTACATTCTATTAACCTCTCTAATCATATTTATGTAAAGAAAGTTGGTATTAATTAACTTAATCGAAATGCATTAACAATCCTGTCTTTTCTCAGTGGAAGCAATTTTCAATATGGTGATACAAATTGGTAAAGAAGCGTTAGTCTGTAAAGAAAGAGAAGCGTTTTTATTGCAGCGTCTCAAAGACGCTAATAAAAGAGTTAGTGGGTGGCTTAATTTGTTCGATTCCTAGAATACCTTGTTTAAAATAATAATTGCACTGGTAAAAAAAATTGTGTAAATATGAGCAATATGCATATTTTTTCCAATTCTATTCATCAACATTGTTGTTATTACCAGTTTAAAATGATTTAAATTTAATAAATTTCAGGAGGAAACTATTTTTGTTTTGAATGTTACAACTTGGATTTAAATTACTCCTTGAAGTTGGTTGTATTTTAGAACTAGTCGAAATTAATTTTGTCAACTATATATTATCTGGTTTTGTGGGATTAAGGGAACTTTGCCGTATCTTTTTCGAAGCATTATTACTCTATTCACCCTTTCCAATGTAACTCCAAGAGTTCATTGCTTATTTATTTCTTTACCAGTTTAGACCAACTCTAAAACTTTTTTTTGCCTCATTTTATTCTTTCTTTGTGTTCAAAACTTAGTTCTTAGGAAGTAATTTACACAACTCTCGAGTAAGTTAACTTCTGTTTAACTTCCTTCCTTCTGGAAATTCCATTATCTTGAAGTGCTTTTCTAGCCCACACAGCCTCCTCTTTTTGTCTAAAATAGTGCGATATGCGTAGGTTGCTTACTCTATCAAATTTTGGATGGATGAAACCGAATATAGGGCTTGGAATAATAAAAAAAATGTTCAACTTGATATTTTAAGAAGTACCGCTATTCTACCACTGAGGGGACAATAAACTGAATTCGATAAATAACAAATTTACATAGTAAAGTATGGCAAACACGATTCAAAGGACACCATGATATTACACTGGTATGAACAGTGACTAAAATTCAGGACATTGGTCATACCATAATTTTAACGGAGAACTGCGATGAACAATTATCATGTTCAGTCGTTTCACTATAAATTTTTCGTCTCCTGATAAGTTTTCACATTTTTATAAATTGAGCTTTTCCTTTTGTCTATAAGAAAATATGCCAAACATGCTAAAAATAAAGTAAGAACATTCAGGTATAGATTTATGGAAAAGGATATGCTGGCTTAAGCTTCATTATATTTCCCTAACGTTAGGTTTATTTCACGTAAATATTCGACCCTCATATCCTGCAAAAATCCATTGTTTATGATATAAATGGAAATTCATAATATTTTAAAGGAAACCCAACGTAGGCATTTACGTTATAAATTGTCTAAGATATCGTAGAAGATACGATGACTATACTATACATTTAATTATTTTTAAATATTCATACACATATATTCTTAATTTTGGGTCAAGCTGACTAGGAGATAGTTCGAAATATTTAACTCATACTTATGAAGTTAAATGTTTCCTTTATTTGTCTTAAAAATTATTTCGTGGTACTTAACATTAATATTTATATATTTAGAAGGTACACAAAATGTTAGTTAAAATAATTATGCATAATAATTACAATATAGATTTTGATAGCTTTGCGATCGTTTGAACATCTTTCGTGAACTCTTTCAGAAAATATTTTGATATGTTGTTAAAGTTAATTTTTGTTTTTACTTCACTTTTACCAAAACGATTATACCCTTTTATTATTTACATTTATTCAAATTGTCGCCCTAGACTATTTACATATATGTATATTTATAAACCCAATTTTGCTCACAGATTTACTTTAGTAAAGTGTGAAGTGAAGTCTTTCTCAGCTATTGTTCAAAAGCGTGTTGAATTCCATTGAAATGCCAATTTATGTTAAACTCATTTAACGCATCCTTTTAGTAAGGCTCCATTGATTACTCAGGTTGGGTTAATGTTGTATTCGTAAGCACGTCGTCACACAATGAGAACAATTAGGCTTTAACAGTAAACGAAATGACAAAAAGATCGGTTCCTGGTCGCATTATTTAGTGCACACATTATTGTTCTTTTGTCCAATTTCTTATTTCACTGTTTTAAACTTAAAAAGAAACATTAATTTTTATAATTACATAATTAATATTAATGTTTTTTGTTGGCTTACTCAAATATTCCGAAGTATTACTTTTGTGCTGTATTTAACGAAAAAATGTATTTTCTCTTCAACCTGCTACTCTTATCTTATCTAATAGAAAAGAAAATTTTCGAATTCAACTTTTAAAACAAAAAACATACATAATTTCATGTTATAATTAATATTGATGAATGTTTTTACCATGACTTGATTGACTTGAAGTGAGGAACTTTTCATTAACAGTACTCACAAATACAAGCTTGAATTATTAAATATATTTAGAAGTTATGTTTCGCTCTATAAATCACGTTACCACTGCCTCTTTAGACCTTGAGGAGGTTTTTTAGATATGAATAGTAATAATATGTTATGGATTGAAGTATTGATGTATTGGGTTGTTAAGATATGGAGTCATAGAAGGATTTATATCGGGATATGCCTAGGTCATTGACGAAGAGACTTATGAAGAGTTATATGGGCTTACTTTTATTATTATTAAAATTATTATGAGTAGAAATGACCATTAGATCATATAACTTTGTCAAATAAATTAAAATAAGAATAAACAAAAAATTAATTAAAGTGACCATAAAATTCCTTTAAAGTATATGGTGCGAGTGATATTAGAATTGGATTTAAATTACTTTTAAGAAATTTAATCAAGTACTTAGTATTTTATCAAGTACTTTTAATGGGACAGGAAGACAATTATATAGTTTTACAACTATTACTGAGGGATCTTTTTTAGTTTTTCTTAATGCCGGAAAGGAGTTACTATATTGTTTGAATTTCTAGTTGAGTAAAGATGAATGTCTGAATGTTTAATCTGGTCGGATGAATGTGTTGATAAAATATTGAGAAGTATAAATTGAGCTGTGACAGTGAGAATTCCATGTTTTTTGAACATCGGCTTACAGGGTTTCAACGGATGAGATTTAGTAATAATTCTAAGAGTACGTTTCTGAAGTATGAGAACTTGTTCTAGTTGATATGAAGTACCCCAAACTTGAATGCAGTATGTAATTTTGGAATGTATATTTGCATAATATAGCTGAACTAATTGATCTTTAGTCAAGTATCTTTTGAGTATTCTTAGAGGATATCGTTTTTTTGGATGTATCACTGCATAATTTAGCTATGTGTGAGGACCAACTTAGTTTTGATTCAATTGTTAGTCCCAGGAGGCAGACTTTTGTTGACTGTATTTTTGTACTAAGTGAGAAGTAGATAGTCTGATTTTTAGAGACATTAAGGAGTAAACACTACTTATGGTGTTATAAATTAGTCATTTGCTATGTGAGCTGTTTAGATGTATAGCGTATAGGCCTGTGTTTAAGTTTTTATCTTCAGTTATATACAGTCTTGTCGTATAAGTTTTGTGGGTTGTGCCCAGGTGAAACGTCAGTACTATTATATTATATACCTATACAGAGTGTTACCGACCTAAACCGAAATTTTTTTTTGGGTGAAACTGAATCCAAAATGGAGCAAAACTCCACTAAGCTCACTTTTCTATCTCAATCCGTTGCCGAGATATGATTTTTTAAAGAATTTTTTAAAAAACAAGTTTTTTGCTAATAAAACCGGGATTTCTCCACTTCAAGTCAATTATTTTTAACTATTAACCATATTTTCGAAATCAGCGTTAAATTTCCTATAAAACTAGAGCATTTTTATTTTTGGGAATTATTAACTAAACACCGAAATATCAGTTCAATCGTTCAAAAATTAGAAAAAATAAAATTTTTGAAATTCTTTGAACGCTCACTGTTTTTATAGAAAAACTCTTGAAGGCTGGCAAATCTCACAAAAACTTCCTCATTTAATACTCTTTCGAACGGTATAAATAACATTGCGATTCCGTATCGATTTCATGAAGAAATTTAAGTTCATCAAACATATAGGGGAGGGGGGAGAGAGGGACTTGGTAATTTGTATTTACTCATCATTGAAATTTGTTTGCCTTATTTGCACATGCTTGCAGGATTCTCAACAAAGTTTTAAAATGTTTCAAAATTAATTATTTACAGATGTAATAACTGTGTTTGACCATTCTTGCGAACGTTACCTAAATAATATCTGATGTTTAACAATATTGATATTATTAACTTGCCATTGATTGGTTAACTACGTTTTGATAATTATACCAAATTTTAGCCCAATCGCTTAAGAAGGACATCAGTGACTGTTAATTTAAATTATAGTTGATAATGAGACGAGTTCGTTAGGCCATCATAATCGGCCTAGCGTTTGAAGATGTCAGACATTTAAATGTTCATTTATATGTTTCAAGTTAATTATAATGAAGTGAAACTAAAGTCGTTGATTGCTTTTTTAATTGACCAAACGCAATTAAACTATAGCCCAAAGTCTCTAGCGCAAACCGTTCCAATATTTTTTTTAATCTTGGGCAATTTTGAAGACCCATTTTCAAGATACATGGCGCAGAGATGAAACCATGGTACAGAAATGAAACCAAAAACATATTTTGCTTCAGGCGTCCTCCTCTTACATTTTCGAAAAAAAATTTGATGTTGAGGGGTGATTTTTTAGGGCTTGACTAAATTTTTCCCGTATTTTGCTTATCACACGTAACATAACTGCAAAGTTTCAAATTATTGTGTTGGGTACTTTTGAAGATACAAATGCGTTAAGGACAGACAAGTATGAGCTCATAAGGGTCCTCGGTTTTGCCTACGAACCCAAAAACTTTAATAAAGCTCTTAAATGCTGTTGCTAAAGGTCAAGATCAGGCACCCACCCCTAAACAATAAATGAATCAATTTATTGCTCCGGAATATCACTTAAAAAATGGACTTTATCTCTTAATAAATCAGACCATAAAATCAAACGTTAGTGTTGATTACCAATCAGTTGTTATTGGTTTTTTGCAATAAACCAGTAAGTAGTTGGTTGTTTCTTTGGAATGTAAGTCTACAACGGTAAACTAGTAAGGTTTACCGTTGTAGAAGCTATAAAATAGATGAATCGTTATTCTACAACTATTAATAATATAAGTCAATTTTAGTACAAAAATGAAAATACACTGCCAATTAGTGTAGCACATAGCTTCCTCGCACTCTATCACGTACTTTATTGGTTTTATGCTTTTAAAAGCCATTAATGCCTAATTTGTTAAATTGTTTTAATTTTTTACATGAATTTAAGTATCAATTAAACAAAAGTTAAAGAGTGTAGACGGTTCATATTAAGCTGGGGATATCTGCAGGTTACTTTCGATAAACTGTAAACGTTTCAAACAAATCAGATAACTACTTTTGAAGCTATAGTTTTAAATTAATGTATGTTTGTATGTGGAGGAGAA